>JAWWNH010000074.1:13960000-15210000 GCA_034641385.1 Darevskia mixta | reverse complement strand
GCAGTGGTTAAGAACTCTTCATAACAATAATCCTCAACATATCAAGGTAGGCCTGGGACAATACAGTGGTACCTCTGGTTACGAACTTAATTCGTTCTGGAGGTCTGTTCTTAACCTGAGGTACCACTTTAGCTAATGGGGCCTCCTGCTGCCGCCGCGCAATTTCTGTTCTCATCCTGAGGTAAAGTTCTTCACCCGAGGTACTACTTCCGGGTTAGCGGAGTCTGTAACCTGAAGTGTTTGTAACCCAAGGTACCACTGTACTGAGTTAGCTGGACCAATGGTCTGACTCAATATATGGCAGCTTTTGATATTTTCAGCAGCTATTAAATGACAGCTAGGATCAAGGAAACACACAGAAAGCTGCAGTCATGCAACCCAATCCTAGACATGTTGACTTGGAAGTAAATCCTGCCACAATGAATGTAGCCTACTCCCGGTTAAGTGTGCATATAAATTCAAACTAAGTCTGCAATTCTGTAGAAGCTTAAGTGGGAGTAAGCCCTATTTAACATAGTAGGCCTTACAACACAACCCTACGATGAATGTTTACTCAGAAGTACGTCAAGCGTGTTTGTAGCACCAAGAGAAACTATCTTGAAAGCTAAGGTCACAACTTCTGCAAACATGCACTCCATATGAGATCTTGGATGTCAACTAAACTGAGAAATGATAAATGAAAGCAACTACTACCCAGACCTTGACAAGTGAACTCAAGAAATTCAGACAATGTGGGGCTTAAGCAAGAAGCAGTTATGATGAGGCCTCAATAGATTGCATCTTCCTTAGGCATGTCCCCTGGCCTCTACACCAGTCCCAGCCCCCTGGTACTGCCATACACAGTCAGTACTCGTTACTAACAATATACTTAGTGCAGAGCTTCAACAAGAACTCTGGAAGAACCTAGACTCCAAAGATTGCTCACTAGGGACTAGAAACAAAAGGGTTAGATAGATGCCCTTCTGAGTATCTGAGGGCACCAAACCCCTTTTGTTTTGAATTACACTGTCCCAATGGGAGTTCAATCTTCAAAACACACAATTAAAAATAATTAATAGAAACATGACTTCAAGGGAACTTTATGTGCTACACTAATATTAGTAAAAATACACAGCGCCCTTTCTAAAAATTCCAGCAATAAATATGAGAAGTAGCTAAAAAGACCACACCCTTCATTTATAATTAGTAAGATATCAATGATATTAGTAAGATATCAATGATAACAATAAGATATGGGACGCGGGTGGCGCTGTGGGTTAAACCAAAGAGCCTAGGGCTTGCAGATCAGAAGGTTGGCGGTTCGAATCCCCACGACGGGTTGAGTTTCCATTGCTTGGTCCCTGCTCCTGCCAACCTAGCAGTTCGAAAGCACGTCAAAGTAGGTACCGCTCCGGCGGGAAGGTAAACGGCGTTTCCATGCGCTGCTCTGGTTCGCCAGAAGCGGCTTAGTCATGCTGGCCACATGACCTGGAAGCTGTACGCCGGCTCCCTCGGCCAATAATGCGAGATGAGCGCCGCAACCCCAGAGTCGGTCACGACTGGACCTAATGGTCAGTGGTCCCTTTACCTTTACCTTTTAAGATATCAATAGTTTTCCTGTCACCTTCATTCTAAAGCACATGTATTCAGATGCAGGCCCCATTGACTGAAACTGGAGTTAATCTTATGTAATCAAGCAAAGGCTACCCTATGGAAGTTTTACTCAAAAGTTAAGTCCCACTGAGGTCCACGGGATGGGTTTCTAAGTATGCACAGGATTTCGTTCAGAATGCTGATAGCTGAATAAGAAATGAAACTATCAATTAGTGTAGCGTAGTGTCTCAATGCAACTACTACAAGTTACTAGGATGCGCAGTACAGTTTTGCCCCCATTTCTGCAAAGCATTCTCCAGTGTAATTAACTACAGTAAGGGTCCACAACCTTTTGGGGCTCACAGGCTTTTTTTTATTTTTTTAATACCCATTTAACACGAGGAAAAGCTGGTGATGCTCAGAACGCCCCTGAGCAGGCAAGACATTTCCACTCAACCCAAAACAAATGAGCTAGAAAAAATAAGGCAGCACCCACTCAAACAGGCAAGCCCCTCCACCCAACCAAATGCAACAAAAAGGCAAACAGAAAGGGAGAGCAGAGGAGCCTTGGTGCGTACGTTGGAGACCCCAGAACCAGAATGATCAGGTGCAAAGAGTAAACACCTTTAAAAGGCAGGATGAGGAATACTTGGCACTTACATGTTTTCCCAACTCCTGCATGGCTAATACTACCTACTCAAATCCTCTCTTATGTACAATACCTCCTAAGTACCTTCCTTTGCACATGGCCTCCTTCCTTTAATAGCTGCTTTAAAAAAAATGGAGCAGGAAAACCTTTTTTTTAAAATGGAAATTAACCTGTCATAATTTCTGCATGCCAGACTACTGTTAAAGGCACAGGACCAGTGTCAAGAAAAAAAGCAGCTACTACCCAACACATTGCATGCAAGCTAAATTCTAATCCCATTTTATCCTGTCTCTCCTAGCTACCATTACCTCTAGCTTCCTTTTTTTTAAAAAAAAGAGGAAACTTACAAGCAGACTATGAAGTTCTACACCTATATGTAGGAGAGCGAGAAAAGTACAGTAGTGTACTTTGATTTCATCCCACCCAATGCTACATGTGTTGCTTCGGTAACCCAGTATCCCTGTCCCATCAATACTGGAAAACATTCCATCGTGAGCAACAGCGTAAAAACTGTTAGACAGCAGGATGGATGGGATATTTCCAAACAGCAATTAGCATATAAACAAGCATGTGAAAATGTCAATGCAGGAGGTACCAAGTACGCAAACCACATTCCAAGGGGTGGCATAGGACACAAAGATATTTTAGGGGGAATTCTTTCCTCTGCTGAAAAAACTCGATTCAGGTCCACAATGAGTTTTTTGCTCAAGTAAAGGCAGAGAGAACAGTTAGCCAAAAGGAACTGCAATCATTCATTGGATTTGGGTTCGGCTTTTTAAAAAACAACATCAATACAGAATTCTTAGTCTATTTTAAAGGTTCTTTACCAACAAGCATGATGCCATGAATGTTGCTATCTCAATTCAGATGCCACCGTGAGCGCTTTAGAGGAGGTCGACTCAGGCGAAAGAAACCCGCATTCGGCTGCCAGACCTTCTCGAGCTACTTGCATGGGAGACCTTCTTCGACTGACACCAAAACTCTCCGAAAACTCGTGGGCTGCGGCCCCCCACCCTGCCGCCGCTGTCAAAGAAGCAGCTTCAGTGCGGTAAAAGGCAAGTCCTGCTTTTCACCCCCGTCCCAGGCAGCTTGTGCGAAGCTGAAATCCAGCGACCTCCCCCCGGCTACCGCCTGGAGTTCAACTATCCAGCCCTTTGCTTCGTCACACTGCTAGTTCCCCGATCTCTTCCCCTCCTCGCCTCTCCCCGCTGCTGCTGCTCCTCCCATCCCGGCTAAGCCTTACCGGATTTAGGAGGATATCTGTAGATGGAATTAGACGGGATGTCCACCTCTTCCACTCCTGCGTTCTGCCGGCTGGTTAGCGCTCCCATGCTTGAGACGTAGTACAGTATTAGAGGGCATCCGGGAGGAGGCGGTGGGGGTTGGGGGTTGGAGAGAGACGCCTTCCTAGCTCGCACCTTTGCAAAGCGAGTGGAGAGGCGCGGAAAGGCAGCAAGGAGACGCGCGCGCAGGCACTCAGGTCAGCCGCTGCCTCCTGCAACTGCGCTGCTGGTCCCTCACTGGAGAAGCTGCCGCATTGACTTGCCTGCTGCGGTGCCTGCTGCTGCTGCTGCTACCGTGCAGGGGACAGAGGCAGCCATTCCCCCCATCCTTTCCACCCCCATTCCCTCCTTTCCGCCCCCTCTTCTCCTCCTCCTCCTCCGCCCCCCCCCCGCGAAAGGAGTGAATCAACCTGGGGACCGTTTAGGCGAGCTGGGCTAACGGGAATCCCTTATAGAGCAGTGCAGCTGGGATGGGGCGGGAAGAAGCCGGCGCTGCTTGCATCATCATGCACACAGCTCAAGCTCTGGGCCGCGGCCGCTGCTGCTACAAGTGCAGAAGGCAACCTCGGCAGCACCGGCAGCATCTCATCTCTCCTCTCGCTGCAACTGCAGCAGCGGCGGAGGCAGCTTTGCAAAGGAGCTGGGCGCCGCCTTGACGTGAGCGGCAGCCCTGCTCTGCAGCCAATGGAGGCCGCCTGCTAAGCAGCCAGCGGCGCCTCCTCTCGCGGCCCCAGCAGCTCCCTGGCACATGGCCCGATGGGGAGGGGAGGGGAAGGGAAGGGAAGGGAAGGGAAGGGAGGGCGGCGGCACCAGCAGCAGCGACCGCGGTGCTGGTGGCCGTGTGGACTCCGCCGCCGGCCAGCTGCCCAAGTTCACCTTGGTAGGAGCTGGGAGACGTTTCGCTGGAATAAAAGGCAGTGTTTCATAGAGGCATTCACTGCAAGGGAAGGGAAAAGTTTTGCGAGGGTGCGAACACCCGCCTGCTTGCCTGCCTCCCATCTTTTTCTGCTTCAACTTTGCAGATTTGTTTTTCAAGATGCGCCACTCTTGCCTGGGAGCGGTGGGCCGCGAGGCTGCAGGCCCGGGCCCCTTCAGCCTACAGCTGGAGCCCATCTAGCCTTGTTTACTCTTAAAAGAAGCCCGGCGGTGGCGCTGTGAATGTCTTATATACATACACTTATTTCCCAATCATAGGCTGCCAGTTCGTTTCCGGGCCCAATTCAAGTTGCCCTCTAACATTTCCCTAATGAAAACAGGGACGTCCTATTATTATTATTATTATTATTATTATTATTATTATTATTATTATTATATACCCCACACCCATCTGACTGGGTTGCCCCAGCCATTCTGGGCGGCTTCCAGCATATATAAAAGCATAATAAAACATGAAACACCAAAAAACTTCCCTATACAGGGCTACCTTTAGATGTCTTCTAAAGGTTGTATAGTTACCGGTACTTATCTCCTTTGGGTTGGGGGTCGCATAACTCCAGACCCTCCAACATTTATCTCGTGAAAATAGGGGTGTCCTAAGGAAAAGCGGGGCATGCTGGGATCAAATCAGAAACTGGGATGGCTTTTGTAAATCTGGGACTGTCCCTGGGAAATTGAGACACATGGAGGGTCTGTAAAGGTCCAAACGACATTAAATGTGTGCACCCACTCCACCCTATTTCTGAAAGACCATCTCCTTCCCTACAGACCCTCCCCAGGGTTAAGCTCAGCATGGGAGGAGGGGGGGTAGCTCCACCTCCCTCAGAAACTCTGGGGTGGTGGCACAGGTGAGGGCGTTTTCTGTAGCAGCCCCCTAAGTTGTGGAATTCGCTCCCCACAGAGGGGCATCTGCCTGCTTCAGCTTTCAGAGAATGCAGAAGATGCACCTCTTTGCACATTTGACACCTGGGATGCATGTTTTCAGGGCCCTTCCCTATTCCTGTAAGTGCAATCTGTTTTTAATTGCTTTTAAATTTGAGGTTTAAATCGTAACCCACCTTGGGACCTACTGTTGAAAGTAGGGTAATAAACTGAATTATGATAATATGCTTACTGCAGAAGGGTAAGCCAGTCCTGCTGAATTTTGGGGCCTTCCTCGTCGTCCTGTTGAGGGGAAGTCCTTGACTTCTGCCCCAAAGTCCTACCCTAACTACAACACTGGCCACACTCCATTGATCCAATGGGGCTTGCATTTTAAGCAAGCTTGCTTGGGATTGGGTGGTTATTTCCCCCTAAGCCGCAGAGGCCGACGAATACTCACTCAGAAAGGCACCCTATTTCATTTGGACTTGCTTTCTAGTATGTATTCTAAAGGTAAAGGTAAAAGGTAAAGGACCCCGGACAGTTAAGTCCAGTCAAAGGTGACTATGGGGCTGCTGCGCTCATCTTGCTTTCAGGTCAAGGGAGCTGGCATTTGTCTGCAGAAAGCTTTCTGGGTCATGTGGCTAGCATGACTAAACCACTTCTGGCACATTGAGGAACACTGTTTACCTTCCTGCCGCAGAGGCAGGGGCGGAGGAAGCCTCCTCGCTACCTGGGGCGGCGAACGGAGGCATCCCCCTGGGGGCGGGGCGGCGTGACGTTACATTGTGACATCACGACGCACCGTCACAATGGAGTGTGCGTGTGCACTCCGTCGCCGGACAGCTGCTGCCAGGAGCAGCGACGGCTCGGCAACGGAGTGCGCACGCGCGGCATTTCATGCATGTGCACGCCGCCGCTGTTCCCGCTGCGATCTTGGCTGAGTGAGAGAGCGACCGATAAAGCAAGCCAGCCATGCTTGCTTTATCGGTCGCTCTCTCACTCAGCCAGCCGGTGCCCCGCCCGCTTTCCCCTGGGTGGGGGTGACACTCTCGGGGTTGGCCCCATCCCCGCGATCGGCGACGCAAGCACAAGCCAAGGGGGAAAGCGGGCGGGGCGCCGGCTGGCTGAGTTAGAGAACAACCATGACCAATAAAGCAAGCCAGCGGTCGCCAATCGTGGGGGTGGGGCCCCGAGAGTGTCACCCCCCCAGGGTGGTACCTGGGGTGGCCCGCCCCCCCACCCCCTTGCTCCGCCCCTGCGCAGAGGTACCTATTTATCTACTTGCCCTGCTTTGCTTTCGAACAGCTAGGTTGGCAGAAGCTGGGACAGAGCAATGGGAGCTCACCCTGAACCTCTGACCTTCCGATCGGCAAGCCCAAGAGGCTCAGCAGACCACAGCGCCACCCAAGTCCTTTTATGTGTACTTAAGAGTGCATTGTGGGACGTGGGTGGCGCTGTGGTCTAAACCACAGAGCCTAGGGCTTGCCGATCAGAAGGCTGGCGGTTCGAATCCCCGTGACGGGGTGAGCTCCCATTGTTTGGTCCCTGCTCCTGCCAACCTAGCAGTTCGAAAGCACGTCAAATGCAAGTAGATAAATAGGTACCACTCTGGCGGGAAGGTAAACGGCATTTCCGTGCACTGCTCTGGTTCGCCAGAAGCAGCTTAGTCATGCTGGCCACATGCCCTCGGCCAATAAAGCGAGATGAGTGCCGCAGCCCCAGAGTCATCCACAACTGGACCTAATGGTCCGGGGTCCCTTTACCTTTACCTTTCAAGAGTACAGTGTAAGGTGGCCAACATTTAATCTGGCCAGACTCTTTATCAGCAGGGTCGCAAGCCAGACTCAAGAAATGGGGGCAACCTGGGAATGCTCCCTTTCCCAAATCGGCACACAAATAAAGGAGCATGCCCATTAGTATTTTAAATCTTAATTGGGATAAGAACATGCTGGAATTAGAAGGCAAAGATGGACAATCAGGACTCTTCTGTTGCCTTAGAGTTGCTACCTTCTTTCAAAGAAAGGCTTCCTGTGCCTTTAAATGTATGCATGACATTTATATACACTTTATGTGCTTTATTTATATTATTACGTCTCAAACCATTCACCTATTGAATTTCTGCCTGCTGCAAGGTTGCATTCGTATGACAAACACTGTATTTCATAAACCACAGCGATAACAAACCTTCCATGCCACCATGCTGATTCCATTATACCATGAATGGGTGCCCTTTCTGCTATTGATTGATCAACAAAAGGCAACACTTGGCTAATAATGTATTGGCAATATTTATGAAACACTATCAGTTGTTTCTTAATTCATAAACAAAAGCCATATACCGGTAATTCGTGCAAGATGTCACGAACGAATAGAAGTCAAATAAATATTCCATCAACAGGAATGCTTAGAAACACTGAAGTTGAGGCAGAAAGCCTTTCCACAGTTCATATCTATATGAAAGTTTGGTTGAGAATGAACTGGAGCGGGGTGGCATCTGGTTGGCTGCTATGAGAACAAGATGCTGGACTAGATGAATAGAATTTCTACCTTTGTGCCAGTTCAAACACTGTTAGCAGCCCTTCCTTAATGGCCTCTACAGTTACATGCCAATAAGTCCCTCTCCTCCACCACACGCCATAAGACGATTAATAAGTAACATTTTAGTCACTCTGTTTGACACCCATCCTCTGGGCAACTGAGCAATGATAATCCATCAGATTTCAATGTCACCTCTATCATTTGATAAATAATTTGGAACTACTTGGCATGAGTAGAGTTGAATACAAAACGTTCCTGCTTTTGGAGAAGCCCAGTAACCTAGACAGGAATGGGAAAAAGTGGCAGCCTTAACTGTGCTACTTCTCTAACCATGTCTCACAACTGTTACCCATTTAAGCTGCTGCTAACTAAACCACAAGGGACAAGACAGGACAGGCTGGGTTGAGGTTTGTTTGTTTTTAATCTGGCCATTTAGGAAGCCTAGTAGACAGACTACAGCAGCATAATGCCAGGAAGGGTAGATAGACTCTACTTGTCGCAAGTGCAGCGTTCTCAGGCGTAACATCATCATAAGGTGTTCATTTTTTATTATTATACTTCAATCCTGTCCTTTGTTCAGGAAGTTCAGAGCAGTGTATGGTGGGAGCTGCTAGGTAGCAGGTCTCCCAGCCCCCTATGCTCACCCTGCTGAGACTTGCTTAGCTTTCACAATGAATCAAAGTAATTTCTCTCTGGTCATGTGCTGGGCAATTCTTAAGCTCATTTTTAAATCTGGAAGTAAAGCTATCCCTGAATGGAAATGATACGTGGATACAGATTTGCTTTGCAGCTGATCTTTACTCCAAAGTAAAATCCTATTGAATTCAATGTAGCTTAACTTTAAAGGAGCGAGTGCAGCTCAAGGTGATAACTGGATTGTGTGCACACATTAAACCAAAGGTAGAATTCAAGCCATATACCTAGCACGTTCAAAGGAAAAAATGGGAACAAAGAGAGATGTTTTAGCTTCTCTGATCTTTCTCTAAAAATGAAGCTAGCTGTTTCGGTTTTCACATCGTTTTGCCAGTTAGTGAGGCCTCATTGAAAGAACTACAATAGTCTCTCCCTCACCACCTTAAAATATCCATGGAAGAAGGGTGAGCTTTTGTCATTCTTTGAAGTAATCGGCCGCTTAACAACACTAAAAGTCTTATGCACTTGCTGAACTTTACTAGCAGGTATAATTCTACTGAAACCAATGTATATGAGATTATATGTTTCAGAAGCGAGCCTATAATAAGGTAGATCCAGGCTGCAGTTCAATATACCTGGCTGAGAGCAAGTCCCATTGACCTCAAGGAGCCCTAGGTCTGATGTCTTGATGAAAGTACCCGTCTGGCTGGCGCCTTCCTCTCAAGTGGGCAAATAGGTTGGCAGCAGATGCTTGAGAGCTGCCATTTAAATTCACTACAATGCCCCAGAATAATACCGCATTGGAAGCATTGTGGGAAATTTTTTTTTTTTATTATTATTTTTTTAAATAAATTTTTATTAATTTTCGCATGTGGGGAATTTTAATGGTAAAGGTAAAGGTACCCCTGACCGTTAGGTCCAGTCGCGGACGACTCTGGGGTTGCGGCGCTCATCTCGCTCTGTAGGCCGAGGGAGCATGTTTGTCCGCAGGCAGCTTCCGGGTCATGTGGCCAGCATGACTAAGCCGCTTCTGGCGAACCAGAGCAGCGCACGGAAATGCCATTTACCTTCCTGCCAGAGCGGTACCTATTTATCTACTTGCACTTTGACGTGCTTTCGAACTGCTAGGTTGGCAGGAGCTGGGATCAAGCAATGGGAGCTCACCCCGTTGCGGGGATTCGAACTGCCAACCTTCTGATCGGCAAGCCCTAGGCCCAATTACACGCATTGTGGTAAATTTTAATAGTAGCTAGACAACTACACAAAGCATCGGGTTAGGAAAATAGTGGGCTCTGTAAGAACAATGTGTTCCTGACAGCCGTCCAAGTGTGCCAAATGGCGACACCAGCTTTATCATTTATTTATACCTCATAGCTACTATAGTAATTTTATCAGTACAGGTCAAATAGTATTATCTTTTTTGAGCAAAACAATTTGAACCTTTATCACCAAGGGATGGGCTGAAAAACCTCAGAACATAAATTTCTGGTAAGTTACTAAATTCTTTTTCAGGCTCCTGCCAAACTGTTGAAGAATTTCAAATTAATCCACCCTTAAAAAGTAAGTGAAATTCCTTCCCTCATTCTACCCCCACTAACAAAGTGGTGCAGCTGTGGATCCAGTTTTAAATTACTGCATAACAGTAACATAAGTTAGTACATACTCAGTGCTTTTTTTCTTTAAAAAAATGTTTAGGTACTCTCATTTTCCTACTCATATTGAAATACTGCCCCTCAGTGAGGCCAAACTTCGATTCACAAAATGTTTAGGGGTATGCATACCCCTGTTCACCCCAGAAAAAAAGCACTGTACATACCACAGTGTAGTTTTAAATTACTATATAACAATATGTTAATATTGTTGAAAGGAGGAAGGGGTTTGGTCCACTCCTAGCCTATTCCTTCCTTGGTCCACCAGTATGAATTTATAACATAATTTCATTCTGTATTAACTGAGCCATACCGTTTTGAGAATCACACACACACAGAGAGAGAGAGGGGGGGGGGGGAGAGAGAGAGAGAGAGAAACAGACCAACATATATTTTTCAGCCATCCCCAAGCTGTTGGAGAATTTCACTTGCACACCAGAGAATATTCAGTAATTTTTTCAATTTCATCACCCACAGTTATGATGGACAATTTGGTGGGCAAATTTTCACACAGCCTGAGGATGTATACCCATTTAAGCACTTCTGGCACTTTTTGATTTGTTGTGATATTTTAAAATGAGATTTTAGATTGTTTTCATGGTTGAGTAGGTATTATGTGTTCTCCATGTTGGAACCTGTTCTGGGTTTTATTTTAATGAAGAGCAGGCAAAGAGCGGCTCAAATAAATAAACAGTCTGTATACAAAGCCATTGAGTTGACCAAACATGGGTGCATCTGAGGAATCGCCGCATGTGGTCTGAAACACCCCCTGAATTTGAAGGCTGTATGCACATTCCTGTTTACTCTGCATGGACTGCCCTCTGGTTTGGGAAGCAGTGTACACATATTTGCCACAATCAATATCTATATCGTGTCCTGTCCTGTCATTTTTAATGAAATACTGCATTAATTTTTTAAAAATACTTTTCAGTTTACAACAAACACAAAGCATAAATTTAAATTATTCCACACATCATATTTTCATTCCTCCCCTTTCTACGGTTTCTTATATTTATTCTACTTTTTACTGCATTTGCAAGTTAACCCTATTCATTATGTATCCCAAATAGTCATTTTCTGTTACTGCATGTTTTTGCTGCAATCCTGCTAATGTCTTAACTTGTTTACAATAATGTTGCAAATAACCGGTTTCCATTCTGTATTTAAAAGTTTATCATCTTGGCTTCTTATTCTTCCAGTAAGCTTTGCCATTTCTGAGTATTCTAATGATTTCTGTTGCCATTCTTCTTTGGTCGGGACGTTTTCTTCTTTCCATCTTTGGGCAAAAATCATTGGAGCTGCAGTGGTCGCATACATACAGTAATATTTTTTTTTATATTGCTTAGGTAACTCTAGTCCCATAATTCCCAAAAGAAATACTGCATTTTGATGCATTCCCACCCCAAACCAGTTTCAATTCAGATTGAGAAAAGGTACAATCTAACTGCATTTTAAAATGGTAATATGTACACATCCTATACCTGTATGAGGCAGTGAAGCTCGTTCCATGTAGGTTCTACTATATAGTTTGGAAAGGTTTGTTTGTTTTGCCTGTTCTGTATAGGTACAGCTGCCTCTTGTAATATAATCAGTCTTCCTCAACATTTGACCACCAGCCATTTTGAATCAAGATGGCAAAACAAAAGACTGGCTGTTTTTTGGCATTGGTCCGGCTGTTCCTCAAGATACCATAGCCAAACTTGGCACAAAGTCTCCCAGTACGGAGGCAGCAGTCTTCATCAATGTTTGGAGGGCCCTACAACTCACAAATTATACTATCCATTTAAAAATTACAATTTTCTCTCCCCCCCCCTTCTATTTCCCAGGCAGCACTGGAACACTTCCCACTAGTGCTAAATGCAGTTATATCCAACAGCTTCACAAAGGTTTCTTAAACTAGCACCCAAAGCTGTACAATTAATGATGCTCCCTTTAAAAAAATCTATCTGCATGGATTCAAGCACACAACAAAAGTTACTCAAACAGCTCTGGAACAAAATGGGATTCAAATGTTTGAAATATATCAAATCCTTCAGCAACCATTTTTTCCTCATTTTCCTTGCTGTGAGCGCTCAGCAAGCAACAGATGCTGCCTAAAAGAAACAGGAATTGCACATTAAAAACATTTAAGAATTTGTGTCTGTTGCATCCTGTGCTGCCAAGCTGGGAACAGATGATGCCCAGGGCCTCGCAGAGTTGGCTTAAACAGAGAAATCAGTTGTAATGTAGTTTAGAGACAAGCTTACAGCACAATTTGAAATCTCAGCTATACTAGATTGAGGCTAAAATCCTAAGCACATTTACCTGGGAGTAATTCAGTGGGACTTGCCTCCAAGTTATAAACATGCAAAGAATGGTGCTGTAAGGTGCACTGGCAAAGCTCCCAGAAACACAAAATATTCAACGTGATATATTTTATTAGTTCAACATCATTGATAAAGGTTAGGCATGCAAGCCTTTTGAGTTGCATAGTATTCTTTAACTGACAGTTTAAGGGTGTGTTGATGTTACCACCTTAGATTGCATTTCACAGCACTCACACCCACCCCCCCAGCTGTTCACATCAGCACTGCTGCATTAGTGTGAGGTTAAATTCTGCTGGTCTTCATACCAGGGGTTGTTGAAGGGGGCAGCAATGTATTTACCCCATGCCTGCTCGATTCATACTGGGCCTTAAAGCACAATTGTAAACACGTCTACTAGGAGTAAGTCCCACTGAATTAATGGGGCTTACTTCCAGGTAAGCGGTCTTAGGATTGCAGCCTTAGTAACACCTTTGCAGTATGTCAAAAAAGATGTAGATACTCTAATTCATTTTACTAATAGAGGCAGTGGGATTCCAGGCAATGAAAGATCACCTAGGGAGACAAGAAAAAATATTTTGAAGAAAACAATAAATACAACCTGGTTGTGTGTTGTTTTTTTTAAGATAATCAGAAGTTGGTGCTATGAAGAAGGAAGACACACAGGCAGAGAACAGGCTTCCTGATAATAGTACCAGCTGATCATTTTTATTCCTGCATTTATTTATTCAGGGTGCAGTCTTCTACACAGTGGCCTGGGAGAGACCCCTATTGAACTCAGTGGGACTTACTTTTGAATAGACATATTGTATACTGTATAGATTTGTGCTGATGGCATTACTGATGTGCATTTCTTCCTCCCCGCCCAACCCAGCTCCTCCCTCCTCGCCAATCCTCCCCTGCAAGCCTAAATAGGAAATTCAGTGATATAAACCCACACTTACTCTTTGGGCAGTGCTAATACTTTGGCCACCTCATGAGAAGAGAAGACTCCCTGGAAAAGACCTTGATGTTGGGAAAGATTGAGGGCACAAGAAGAAGGGGAAGGCAGAGGACGAGATGGTTGGACAGTGTTCTCGAAGCTACCAACATGAGTCTGAAGAAGTGTGCATGCACACAAAAGCTCATACCAAAAACAAACTTAGTTGGTCTCTAAGGTGCTACTGGAAGGAATTTTTTTTAGTTTTTATTTTGTTCAAACTGCGGTAGGCAGTGGAAGACAGGAGGGCCTGGCGTGCTCTGGTCCATGGGGTCACGAAGATTCGGACATGACTAAACAACAACAACAATCATTCAGTGGGAAACCTGATATCTATGCAGAAAGCTCCATGAGGCTGTTTGGATATACAAAGCTTGGGGCTGGCTGACGGCTGAGCTGCTCAGCTTCAAGGCACACGGTCCTATTCCCTTGCATTTTGCAACAGAAATGTCTGGTGAATTTTGAGCATCTCAAAACTTCCCATCCTTATCTTACCTGGTGTGGAGGACTGTGCACAGGGAACAGGACAGGGAGTTTTCCCACAAGAGAAAACAAAATTACCGGTACATCCTTTTCCAGCCTTATAAGTATTAAACGGCTGCTCAAGAGGTGGCAGCTGCTGCATTTATAGCCTAGTGTCTACTAAGTCTCAGAGTAAGGTGAAATGATGCAATGTAACTGCACACTAAAATGGTAGAAGAGAACATTTCAGTACACATGCAAACATATGGCTCTCTGACATGGCAAGATGCACCTGTCAAAATCCTCCTCCTTTGCAATTATTGTAGGTACAGTGGTTCTGTTTTCTGTGGCATCCAGTCACTCCAGATCTTGGTAGGGTTTAACAATGTCAGTGTTCAGTCAGTTTTAGAAACCAATTTTCTAGTTCGCATAGGGTGAAAATATGGAAAAATACAAACGTACTTTAGAAATTAAAAGTGGGTGTGGCCAAAAATCTAGTAATTCTCTTGAGTACCTGAAATCCTGTGCAGCCTTAGCCTCCAATCCTATACACATTTTCCTGGGTGTAGGTCCCACTGAGCTCAGTGGAGTTCCTTCTGAGCAGACAGGCAAGGGTTGCTCTGTTGGTGTGTCTCAGACTACTGCAAATCAATAGGCATCAGTGTACCTAACTCTGTAGGAGTTCAGCCTATGCAGAGATTTTCTCCTGATAAATCTTAGTTCTTTAACTGCAGGCTGTGCCTTTCACACTCCCTCCTACCACCACTCCCGGTTGTGCTTGCAAATTTTGCAAACTGCAATCAGAATAAATTACGCAAATCGAATACAACATTTTGCATAATTTATTCTGAAACACTGAGGTGGGCAGAATATATCTCGTCGTATCATCTGGGAACACGGCTAGTTGATAAAATCCCCAGCTAATTGCAAAATGGTGAATCGAGGGAGTAACAAAGCCAGTCACTTTGGTTAGAGTCTGTTATAACATCATGAAACAGGCTGCAGAACCCTTCTGGAGAAAGCAATAATTCAATGTTATGCTTGCAAATATCCATAAAGCGCAAGCCATTATGTGCAACGCCAGTGTTTTACGGTGCACTTGCTGTTGCTGCAGCTGCAGCAGAGTATTTTATGCTGCCATACTGCAGTGGAGTGGTGCAAAATGACAATAATGCTGCAAGAGAAGATCATAACAGGGTTTTTTTGTTTTGTTTTTTAAATGAAAAATCAGGAGCCTAGATGCTGTTTTCTCTCTTAGGTCAAACAAAGCCATAACACAGCATAATTTTCATAGCTCTGCAATTCTACTCAAATACAGGTCATGCACAGGATTTTGTAGGCTGGATTATTTGATTTTGAAAGGAGTAAAGATGCTGGAGAAACCCAGCCATATGGGCAGGGTATAAATAATAATTAAAAATTTTTTAATTATTGTGCCAGCTCAACCACAAAATTTTCCAGAGGAAGCTAGCACCCCCAAGAAGTGGGAATTTTACAGATCACACCTACCAGGCTAAGCCTACTACTAGATCATCTCCATCTACCTTCCTATTAAGCAACTCTCCTGAATACCAGCTGCTGTTGATGAGATGGCTTTTGCCTTCATTATGTCCTGCCTCCAAGCTTCCCAGAAGCATTTGACTGATCACTTTTGGAAGTAGCATGCTGGGCGAGGTGGATACAAATGGTCTGCCCAAGACTGCTATCTGAATACAAGGGAGGAGGAAGCGACTGAGCCCCAAACGCCAAATCACCTTCCAGATCACCTGTATGATGCCTCTTCCTTCAAGCCCACTTTCCCCATTCATCCTTCAGCTCAACTCCTCTAATTGTCAAGCTCTGCCGTGCTGTAAGCATGTGCACCTGAAAGAACCCCATATTGCTTCCCTGTTTTATCCCTGCCTCCCCTCCCTTAGTTGTTTGCCCTGCATTGAACTGGAGCCAGTGGGTTCCTCAGGGAAGGTACCTGGACTCTTCTGCTTCGCAAAGCACCTTACCTGCAGATGATGCCACTTTTCTAACAGTAATAAGTCTGCTGCGGCAACATCCATTTAAAAACAAACAAACAAAAGACCAGGGAAGTACCTGAGTGGCACTCGGGTAACATCTGTTGGCACAGGCAGGTCACTATCTCTTTCCGCTCACCTGTGCCAATGCTATCAGTCACAGAGCTTCAAGCCTCCAGGTTTATTTAGCACTTTTGCTGTTTACACAAACACACACACACACAAATATTGCACGGTAACACTGGCAGTGGTTTGACTTGGTATGAGACAGCTTGCTGTGCTCCTAGTTCAAATTGGGAACTAGAAGCTAACTTCAAGGCAACGGCTTCAGACATTTTTATTGAGGATGGGCCAGTAGCATCATGGTAGAGCACACAGAAGGTTCAGTCCCTGGTATCTCGTAAGTAGGGCTGAGAATGTCTCCGTTTCAAGAACTGCTGCCAGTCCGTGTAGACAACACTAAGCTAAATGGACCAATGACCAGACTTGCTTTAAGGCAGTTGCTGAGTGGGTGTATGGTGGCAGGAAGAGCTACACAACGAACATACTGATAATTCCGTTCCCTGTTGGCTAAGCCGCAATGTCACAATGTGTGGTTTCGCTACCCGTGTTTTGAGATACAGGCAGCTGTTAGCATTGTGACCTACCTGAGACACTTACTGCCTGAGGCAGAACAGTAAAGGCCATCGTGCCCCAGCTGAATCAAAATGGAAAAAAAACCCTCACTTCTTGGCTGCATTATTTTGGCAGGAAATCCAACAATTGCCTCTCCTTGGGAGAGGAAAGGCACAATAATAACAACTTAAATAGCTAATAATTTGCTGCCCTTTGTGACATGCAAAACCAGCTGCCTGGGGTGTGTGCCTCATTGTGCTCACAAGGCCCAGAAGTGGACAATTTCCCAGAGGCCTTATTTATTTCCAGGGTCTCCTGTTGGCAATTGCAGAATCCATACAGCGCTGCGAAGAGCCATTCGTTGCATTTAAATGTTTTGCCAGCAGGGGGAGCCAGATGGTGGGGAATTTAAAAGGCAAAGGGAAGTCCAATCCGAATTATTATCAGCCCCTCGTTGGGCAGGTGCTAATTTCAGTTGAGAGGGTATGGCCACTACGGAAGGGCCTGGGGAGCTTTGTAAACCATTCCCATAATTTTAGTGGGTTAGAAAGCCGTGGATGTTCCATTGTGCCAAACTACTCAGTTGGACTGAAGAGAGAGACATGTGTAACGTCTCACTTCTGTCCACCCCACCCACTCAAAAAATCATGAAGACAAGTGATGGTTGTGATTGCCGCTGTCAGTTTTCTTGGCAGTACTCTTACGTAGTGCTCCATATTTCTGTCGCTGTGCCTCCTTGCGGGAACAGATGACATGTGTTGGTTTTCTTCCGTCAGAGGATACACACAGGAGCTCTGGCAGAAAAGAATGTTGGCAGCTCTGATTTCAGCCATCAGAATGGCAAGAGTTACATCCAGGCCATTAAATATGATACTGACATGGGACCCCCCCCCCGGGGGGGAGGGGGGAGAATGGGTGGGAGAAACTGGTATACTTGGGCAAGAGAGGCCTGAACGAACGAGAAAAAACTGCTCTTATAATTATTATTAGAATTTGCTGCTCACCCTTAACGGATTATTGAATATTGCTTTATTTTATATAGGTTGTTTATTTTAAAAGTTATTGTGATTTTTTTTGTATTGGATCAGATTGTTACTATTAATGTTTGATGTTTTAGTATGTTTCTATATGTGTTGGAAGCTGCCCAGAGTGGCTGGGGCAACCCAGCCAAATGGGCAGGGTATAAATAGATAAAAATTATTATTATTAGCATCATTATTATACCCCCAAAAGGTCTCCAAGAGGCTTATAACTTAACATAAGCATAGGTAAAAATATAATAAAAACACATTTACACAAAAACACATGCAATTAGAAAAACAACAACCCACAGTTAATTACTATCATTGCAAAGCCCTAGTTACATGTTGAGGTCATGAAGAAGATACGTGTTATGAAGGTCAAACCATGCAGTTTGAAACCACTGCTCAGATGGGTACGGGAGGTCTTTATCCACAAGCCCCTGACACACACACATTTCAGCCACAGCTCCCTGTACCCTTCCAAAAACAACAGCAAAGGAGGCTCTCCCTCTAATTCAGGTGGTGCCAGAGGCGGATTTTATTTATTAGATTGATATACTGCCCATAAGATCCCAGGGCAGTTCACAGAATAGGATAGCACAACTAATTCCATCTCCTCCACTGGGCTCCAAGTCAAGGGGCGCTGCTGCAGGGCATCGCAACTATGATGTAGTGCATGTGCAAGAATGGAAGGTGAGAGGCTTGGAGGGGCGAATTTTGGCCTTGTGCAGGGCGCCGTTGACATTTGAAATGCCAAAGTCCACCCCCCTGGGTACAGTGGTACCTCGGGTTACAGATGCTTCAGGTTACAGACGCTTCAGGTTACAGACTCCGCTAACCCGGAAGTAGTACCTCAGGTGAAGAACTTTACCTCAGGATGAGAACAGAAATCGCACTCCAGCAGCGCGGCGGCAGCGGGAGGCCCCATTAGCCAAAGTGGTACCTCAGGTTAAGAACAGTTTCAGGTTACGAACGGACCTCCAGAACGAATTAAGTTCTTAACCCGAGGTACTACTGTAGTGCCACCTGTTCTCATATAGGAACAAAGGAGCCTGCCTTGTACCAAGACAGACTGGTGGTCCTTTTAACTTAACATTGTTTACACTGACCGGCAGCAGCCCTGAGTACAGGCAAGGAGTCTTTCCAAGCCCTGTTCCGCGATTCCACCTGGAGCAGCTCCTGCCACTGAGCTATGGCACATCCTTCAACCCACCTCTTTGTTAAGAGCTTTGTCAAAGGCCCTTTTTGGAAGCCCCCGACTATCTGAATGCTGTTTTAACCATTTTATTGATCGTTCGTTACAGTTTTGTTTTTTTTAATCATCAACCTCCTCTTAATCTATTATAGGCTGCAATCCTAGCCTCACTTACCTGGGACTAAGTCCCATGGAATTTAACAGGGCTTACTTCTAAGTAGACATGGGGTTGTTTTAAGGGATGTCTTTATTTTAAATGGATTTTTTCCCCCAAGTGTTTTCTTTTAACTGCCTAGGAAGTTGTTTTATTGAACCAGGGCAAGATTGGGCGGGGTGGGGTGGGCGTGGGGGAGAAATATGATTTAAACAAATGGCATAATGAATTTGCTCAGTCACAGCTTCCTATAGATTTTAAGACACAAGTCCTGCCCGTTTGAAGGATGCCTGAGATTTGAGCCGGTATCTGACAAATTTGTGGAATTCACTGCATTTGAAGTTCGCTTCTGAGATGAAGCTCACGCCACATAATAACAAAATCTGTATCTGTCTGCCTAGATCCTTGCATGGCTTTCATCTTCGCAGAATCTGAGTGCCTTGGGGTTCCTCTAAATCAATTATCTTTACACTGTTTGCGAACGCCGTGTAAGTCTTAATATAGGGCTGGTTTCTCTTTTCATGTGGTTTAAAAGACGTAAAGCGGCAGCCAAGACAGCCTGTGACTGTAGAATGAGAGCAGAGGGAAAGGACTGGGCGAGGGAAAGTGGGTCGTTTCTGTTTCTTGCTGATTTTAGGACAGCAAATCAATTGGATTCAAAACGTGTGTCCCCCCTCCCTCAAAAAGCAAAATGGAGCCTGGCCACACGAGCACAGGCAACGTTCTTCATAAACAACCTTGTTCTGCCGCCATCACTACAATAAAAATATTATTCAATATACAGGACCTTTCTTTTCTTTTGGCTTCACGGCTTTGCTGACCTGGTTTCGTGGTAAGCATGCACAATGTGACAAATTGGATTGTGACATCACTTGGAGAATTAGGGATGAAAGCAGGCAGATTAGACCTATATTAGTGGCACCAGGTAGGTATGCTACATTTCTCCCACAAGATACAGGACAAGAACAGTAGAGCAAAAGAACAATACATTATTAACTCTGTCGGGGATTAAAACTTATTATGAGGTATATTCTAATTTATTATGTTAGACTCCAACTTATTATTATAGTAAGGCCCTTGGCAAGTTACGCTTAGAGGCAGCAGTAGGTGCTTTGTAAGAAATGAGTTCATATTTATATTTCGTTTTATTTGTGCATTTATATCTCAGCATTCCACCAAGGAGCTCAAAGAGGCATACATGATTATTCCTGTTTGTTCTCACAAGAACCCTGTGAGGTAGGCTAGGCTAAGTGACTGGCCCAAGGCCGCCCTGTAGGCTTCATGACAGATTGGGGGTTTGAACTCTGGTCTCACAGGTCCTAGTTTGACACTCTAACCACCAGTCCACAAAAAACCAGCTCACTTGCTGAGACCAAAGAGGGCAAGAAATGATCTCCTTTCTCCTAGCAACTTAATGATCTTTACCCATAAGGGAGAAAGGGCAGTTTCTGAAGGCTTCCAGCAAGTTAATGGCTGAGGCAGGTACACTCCAATCTTGAAGGCAGCAAACCTATCCCAAACCAGAGTCTGTTAATGAGATTAACTGAATTAAGAACACCTGTGAATCTCTGGATAAAATATATCTGTGTTGTCCTTATAGAACCCTGAAAAACAATTTTATGCAGTGTGGCTGAATACAGCATAATGAGATTTTGGAGCAGTTCATAGTTACTCCAGTCGGAGAGGTCGGTGGAAAGCAAGGATTGTTGAGTAAATACATCAGAGATAGGGAGGGCCTCTGTAGTCAGAGAGATGGGTTTGAAGAAGTTGGAAACAGCTTTCAGGCTATCCCCCAAATAATCTTGGGAAATGTAGTGTGTTAAGGTTGCTGGGGACTGTAGCTCTGTGAGGGGGTAAACTACAGTTCTCAGGGTTCTTTGGGAGAAACCATGTACTATAAAGGTGCTCTGAGTTATGGTATGGATGTGTCCAATGTCCTAGGTTGTCCACACCAACAAGAATGAGGAGTCTGTGATATGTTAGCACCACCTACCGGTTACCGGGGTAGCCTGTAGCCTAGCCACACAATTGCACAGCCTCCCGGGTAGAGTGTAGGGACTGCACCCACTCTCAGACCATAGATGTCATATGGCTGAACCCCAGAGTGATGTATTCACTACTCAGAACAAGATTCTTCTTGCGCTTATGAGGCACGATTTGTGATTAGGGTGTCAGATTAGGATTTGGGAAACGCAGGTTATAGTACAATTGCTGCTCAGTTTCCTAATCCAGTAGCTGGCTCATAGAACAGGATATCTCACAGAGTTGGAAGGGACCCTGAGAATCATCTAGTCCAATCCCCTGCAATGCAGGAATATGCAGCTGTCTCTTATGGGAATCGAACCTGCAACCTTGGCGTTGTCAGCACCGCACTCTAACCAACTGGGCTACTGAGCTTCCCTGTCACCACATTGCCATCTTAGAGTGCAGTGAACTGTTTGGTTTCCTCCCCTATGCGTTTCACAGTACTTTCCTCCCAGCTGTTCACATCAACACGGCTTCATTACTGTCAGATTCATTTATGTTTGTATACACACCAGGGGACATCGATGGGGTGGGGATGCCTTTCCCCCCATGCAAAGTTGTCTGCACCTTGGCTGGTGACAAATTAAAGGTAAAGGGACCCCTGACCATTAGGTCCAGTCACGGATGACTCTGGGGTTGCGGCGCTCATCTCGCTTTATTGGCCGAGGGAGCCGGCGTACAGTTTCCGGGTCATGTGGCCAGCATGACTAAGCCGCTTCTGGCAAATCAGAGCAGCGCACGGAAATGCCGTTTACCTTATAATAATAATAATAATAATAATAATAATAATAATAATAATAATTCTTTTATTTGTACCCCGCCCATCTGGCCGGGTCTCCCCAGCCACTCTGGGCGGCCTCCAACAGGTATAAGATACATTAAAATATCACAGGTTAAAAGCTTCCCTAAATAGGGCTGCCTTGAGGTACCTTCTAAATGTCAGATAGTTGTTCATCTCCTTAACCTCTACTGGGAGGGTGTTCCACAGGGCGGGCGCCACTACCGAGAAGGCCCTATGCCTGGTTCCCTGTAGCTTTGCTTCTCGCAGTGAGGGAACCGCCAGAAGGCCCTCGGCGCTGGATCTCAGTGTCCGGGCTGAACGGTGGGGGTGGAGACGCTCCTTCAGGTATACAGGACCGAGGCCATTTAGGGCTTTAAAGGTCAGCACCAACACTTTGAATTGTGCTCGGAAACGTACTGGGAGCCAATGTAGAGCTCTCAGGACCGGTGTTATGTGGTCCCAGCGGCCACTCCCAGTCACCAGTCTAGCTGCCGCATTCTGGATTAATTGCAGTTTCCGGGTCACCTTGTAGCGCTGCACAAATATATAATTACAACAGTACAAAATACAACAACGAAAGTCCAATTCAGTAAAGCAAGTGGAAAAATTCCTGCACTTCCAAAGGCCCGACAGTTTTTACATATTTGCATATGTAAATCTTCCTATTGCCATTCTCGCCATAGCTCCTCCCATCATGGAAGGAAAAAACCACCACCACCTCATCTCTGAGGGATAAATAATTCACACGTGGCAGGGCAGAGGGAGTGGCTGGATATTGATGTGGGCACCGGGAGAAGGGCAGGGGCTGGAGACTGACTTGGAAGAAGGGATCTGGGGGAGCCTGTAACAGCCACAGTTGAGAGCCAAAGGCAGGAGAAGCTGCAGTCCTGCTCCACTGTCTCCCAGGACCAGAAGAGGATTGAAGTGGGAAGAACAGAAGATGACACGCAGGTGTAGTCTTTGCCTGCTTGTGCACAGCTCCGGTGAGGGGAGATACAGGAGCCAAAGTCGCATACCCTCCACCATTTCTCCAATGAAAATAGGGATATCCCATTCCATAATGACATATTTACTATTTATACCCCACACATCTTACTGGGTTGCCCCAACCACTCTGGGTGGCTTCTAACACATATAAAAACAAAATAAAACATTAAACATAAAAAACCCCTTCCCTATACCACATTGCCTTCAGATGGCTCCATACGCTCCAACATTACTCCAATGAAAATAGGGATGCCCTAAGGAAAAGCAGGACATTCCAGGATCAAATCAGAAACCAGGACGACTTCTCTAAATCAGGGATGTCCCTGGTAAATAGGAACACTTGGAGGGTCTGAGGTCTGGGGCAGGACCTCCCTGTTGCTGAAACAGCCTCATTGGGTGCACACCTTGGAGTAGCTTGAGAAATGTAGGAGTGATGGACATGCCTTTCTCTAATTTGTAAGTGTAAAAGTAAAGGTAAAGGACCCCTGACTGTTAAGTCCAATTGTGAACGACTCTAGGGTTGCGGTGCTCATCTCACTTTACTGGCCGAGGGAGCCGACGTTTGTCCGCAAACAGTTTACCCGGGTCATGTGGCCAGCATGACTAAGCCGCTTCTGGTGAAACCAGAGCAGCGCACGGAAACGCCGTTTACCTTCCCGCCGGAGCGGTACCTATTTATCTACTTGCAATTTGACGTGCTTTCGAACTGCTAGGTTGGCAGGAGCTGGGACCGAGCAACGGGAGCTCACCCTGTTGCGGGGATTTGAACCGCCGATCTTCTGATCGGCAAGCCCTAGGCTCAGTGGTTTAGACCACAGCGCCACCCAATTTGTAAGTGTACTTTTGACAATAGTTAATTCCTCACTCTGGACATTCCTTGCCTGACAGCGCTGTGACAGCGAACTGTTTTTTCAAATTTCAGCGAAGTCAAAATGCAGCTCCCACCTCCTGTTCTGCTTAGAGAACAAGGAGCATGAAATCAGGGACTTTATTGCACAAAGGAATTTATTGCACTTTGCACAAAGGAAGCTAGGGAGAACAAAAAGAAGGGCAGATGGATAAGACTTGTCTTCTCAGAACCTTCGCAGGTGCCCTTTCTCAGGTCTCCAGACACATAAGCCATTAACCTCCTTAGCTTGGCAAATACCGGTAAATCATAATGAACTTACTGTAAGTGAGTGTTCTGTAATAATATGAAGGGGGTCTGATGAAATGCTAAGACTCCCCAAGGGAGGAAGTTACCTGGGTGAGGTTATCATCAGGAGCACATTCCATCCAGGCCAAAACAAAACTGGAGGAGGGGGTTGAGCGAGGGGTGTGGTTTGGGGAGGAAGTGTCACGAGGGCCATATAGGGGAGTCTTGGGGGGCCACATTTGACCCCCTGAGGCTCCTTCACCTCTGTGCAAGTCATTCTGATGGGGTCCTGCGCTGTTCTTTCAGTTGTGTGTGAGACACTATCTCCATTTCCTAGAGTTCAGTGTAATTAGAGTGAAACCAGTTGGGAAACGGAGAAACTGGAGCAGGAATTCATGCAGTCTGTGTTTTCCCATGGAGTTATGCTTCCACCTACAGCCCCTCCCTGGACAATAGGGACACTTGGAGGGTCTGTTAACCACATAGTTTATAAGTGATGTATAGTGAAGTTAAGAAAGAGGTACAGCCCCCTCAGAGCCGGGATCCGAGTCTGATACATAATGAAGGGAAATGTTAATGGGCTAGAATCACAGGAAGTAACTACAGTAATACTCCATCGTGGATCTTATTTCTGTCTAATCTGATGGGGTGTTCTTCTCCAGAATGAGTAGAGCAGCCTCTAGTTCTGTTGCTTCATCCCTTCAACACTTGCAATTATTGTTACTGTCAAAAGCTGCCAAAAGGGGAACTTTGCCTTCTGGGAGCGGCAGCCGTGTTTGTATTTCCTCAAGGTAGAACTTTGAACCTCCATTTCCTGTTTCCCATTGCATTACTCTTTCCCACTGAGCTAACATCCAATTCATGGTTCTATTTCCTGCAAGCATGCTCTTACATATTCCATTCTTCTCCCTTGCAATATGTCTGTTCCCTTCCTACTGATGATAGCAACACGAATCAGTTGTGTTGTTGCTAGCATTTTATTTTTGTAATCACTGGTGCTCCAGTGGGACTCAAACCCTTCTCCTGGGAATCCTGCAAGCATGCCACCCAGCTGTCAGTCCACAGCAAGCCAATGAAAAGAGGAGGCATTAGGTAACATGACAAACAGTCGCATTCCTCCAGACACTCTGTGTTAATTGGCGCTTCCCATATATGACCAACACGAGAGAGTGTTGTCAACAAGTGACACTGCGATTAGTGGGCGGGATAGGAGTTTCCAGGAACCCTGCAGAAGTGTCTGTCAACGTTGCTCTAATAGCTTCTGTTTCCACGGCTATTGCTGTATTGTTGTCTCTGCTGCTGGTTGGATATAGTATTGCAACTATGATGTGCTACTGCAGAGTTAGCCAAAGTGGTGCCATCCAAATTCAGCTGGGCTGCAACACCCATCCTCCCCAGTTATGGAGGGAACCATATTGGCTATACCTGGGCTATTGGATCGGGCTGTTAAATTAGACTTGGTGGGACTTCCTTCTGAATAAGCATGCCTAAGATCAGGCTGCATAGTGTTATGATTTACCCTGCCTGGGGTCAAGTTCTGTACTTTCAAAGGACCAGCCATCCCAGAATGCCTTGATTTCAGAGATTAACACCATTTGTGGCAACTGGATCCTTGCAGCTAAAATGCTTCAGTAAAGAGGGGCATTTTGACACATGAGGCTTAAATCAACTCTGGCACAAATCTGTCCATATTTATTGGCTATAATGTACATCTGATTTCTCTTCCCTATTCCCTTTAATTAAGTCATTCGTGATTTGGAGGCATGGATAACATTAGCCCAGAGTGTGGTGAATGATACTGAGCTATTCAGGATGGTGAAAACAAAGACAAATTGTGAAAAGCTCCTATAACTGAGTGATCCTGGGAACAAAAGCAGTAGATGATGTTCAGTGTAAGTCTAAGCCAGTGCAAAGTGATCCACTGTTGGGGGGCGGGAGGGGGGAGGCGACATACACACAAAAACACTTTGCATTACAGTGATGGGGCCTGAACCAGCAAAGAGATCTTGTGGTTGCGTGGAAAGTTCCCTGTAAATATCCCAGTGTGCTGTAGCGATGAAAATGCAAACTCAGTAGCACCTGGCTGGCTATAGCTGATCACTCTGATAGAGACAGAGCAATTCTTATGTTTCTATCCCATATTGACAACATTGGGGAAAGAGAGCTTCACAATGTATTGAAGGCTGCAGTTATACACAACTAACCTAGGAGTGAACTCAGTGGGGTTGCTCTGTAAGATGCACATATAACACCCTCAGATGGTTCTGAAACCCACCATGAACCCACCAATGTCAGAATTGTGATTCTCAAAGAGCTCTTAGCCCACAGCAAGCTGCAGTTTCAGTCAAGCCCCACAGATTTCCAGATGCACCTACCATGCATGTACTGAGGTGATGGCTTGCATGTCAGTACTCCCTGGGGATTGCATTTTGGAATACCAGTGTGAGAATAGCCTTTTGCAGGACTTCATAGAGAGAAGGGGTGTGCAAATAAACCCAAGCAGGTTTACGTTTGACAACAGCATGCCCACAACAGTTTCAGCAGCACAGATGGCCCAGGACAAATGTAGGCAATATGCCTAAAGGACCACTCCCTTGGTGGTATCAAAAAATATGGCAATCAAACAATAGTTGCCAGCGTGCTGTCTTCTAATGGCAACTCCAAATCTGGAGGTAATCAGGGATCGACTGTGTTTCTCTTTAGCCCAGGGAGGTCCGGAAGCCCCAAGAGAATTTACACCCTTTCATTCAAGGCCCTAGAGAAGTTGATTCATAAAAAGAGGGCAGACAGAAAAAAAAAACTGTATTTCAAATTTCTTCAAAATCATGTTTTTTTCAAGGGGAAGTTGTTACCAGCATTTTGCTCTTGCATGAATTAGTAAAAGCAGGGCTAGCATAAAATTACAAGAAATAACATTTCCAATTTCTGTTCCGGAAGTTCTAAACTGTGTTTCCGACAGTGGTTATAAGTCTTATCTATATATTTTTCTATTGTGTGATAACTTTAGTTTTCAGGATGACCAGCGTTTTCAAAGGAAATGAATCACTGCTGTGCTTTCTTGTTTTTCCAGCTGAGCATGCTGGTTACAGTGAAGCTCGTCAATGAACTTGGCTTTTACAAACTACACTTTTTTTCTTCTTCTTCCTTCTTCTTCTTCTTCTTCTTTTTTACAACAGTGGAAAAAAGAATGGGAGGGGGAGCAGAGCAGCCAATCAACAAAAGGAGTAGAATTTCCAGTTCAGTTCAAACAAGAGCATAGTTTTACCCTCCCCCTTACGATAAAAACTCTAACCAATAGCTGCATCTCTCTCAGTCAAAACATAGCAACTAACCAATAAGCAAGGAGCCCAGTGGCTCCTTTCCTCCAATCAAATGCAAGCAATGGGGTTGAAGGAGGCGGGACAAAGAAAGAGAAACATCCAGCGCCTGGAAGATTCGCACCGAACGTTCATACACGCAGAGAACACTGCAGCGGCCAATCAGCGGCCTCGGGAAGCGTGGAATAGAACGTTGAGACACCGCCGGCTTCCCCCGCTGCCCACCCCGATTTTCTCCACATGCTCCTCCCCTGGATGCTGCTGTTTGTGGTGTTTTAGCTGCCGAGGAGCTACGAGAGGGGCGGGAGGGGGACATCAACATACCCTTGTTCGTGCCGATTGAAGCAGGAGGGGGAGGCCGAGGGGGCGATTCATCGGCTTTTGAAGCTTCGGATACACAGAAGCGGCTTGGGAGTTTTGGGGAGGAAGAGGAGAAGAAGGGATCCTTTGTGGATTTTCCCCTCCCCGGAACACTCACGCATACCGCCGGCGCCGTGTTTGGCTCTCCTCCTCCTCCCTCCCTCCCTTGTTGTGGTTTCGTTTCTCTCGCCATGTCGGTGAATATGGAGGAGCTTCGGCATCAGGTCATGATCAACCAGTTCGTGCTGGCTGCGGGCTGTGCGGCGGATCAAGCAAAGCAGCTGCTGCAGGCGGCACACTGGCAGTTCGAGGTGCGTTGAGCTCCCTTCTTTTTTACCCACGCGGCACCCCTCCCCCCCACCCACCCGCAATGCCGACGAGCGAAAGGTGGTGGGAATTAATGCGAACCCCCACCTCCAATTCTTAAGTAGCGTGTCGGAAACAGTTGCCTGTGGTGGTGGATTTGCTTTCAGCAATAGCCCCCCCTCCCCCGCACCACACAGACGTACAAAAAGATCCTGCACCCTTTTGTGTAACGCGGGAGTGGGGGGGGGGGCGCGGCGGCAGCGGCGGATTTCTGCTGGCAACAGATAAATAAACAACCCATCAAAGGCATTTAAAGAACGACTGCCTCCTCCCGGAGTAGTAAGTGCCTTCCGGGGCTAGGAATGCGCTGGGCCTTTTGCGTGTTGACTAATCTCTTGTTGCAGCTGGTCGTGGTGGGGGGGAAAAGGGGGGGGGCTGGACGCACATTTATATTACTGTATTGTAATTGTTAGGCCGGGAGAGAACGACCGCTGCGTCACATTTGGGGAGGGGGGGGTGGTCGGAACAATCGTTGGAATAACTATTTCCAAAACCCATGAAGCTTCGAGTTGAAGGGAAACTCAGAAACGCTCTTAAGAATTGAAACCTCCAGTAGGCCATGCGGTAGTTAGGGGGGGGGGGAGAGAGAGAGAGACAGAGAGAGAAATACGACCGGTTTGTTTCTGCTTATCTAGCCCCCATCCCCCTAATAGTAATTTATTTCTTGACTAGGCCACCAGGCCCTTGCGGAAAAGAAGTGTCAAGGAGACGACGGCATATTTTTTTCCCTCGACCGGGGAAGGGGGTGTGGGGGTGTGGGATCAGTTTCGAAGCTTGGCCTGTGTTTAGTAATCTCTCGCACCCTGTGTGTGTTCCTACACATACACACACACACACAAGCGGTTTGCATGGTGAAACATAGCAACATCGTTGTTTTAAAGAGGAACGTGGTCAAATTCTGCCCAGCCTAGCAGAACTGCTTTAAAGGTGTGCTCTTTGTTTTGGTTAATAAGGCTGGAGCAGGAAAAGATTGGTTTGAGCCAGCATCTTGATCACAGATGCAATAAGTCTCTTTGTTCACTTTCACTAGATATAGTGTTTATACTTGGTAAATTTCGTCCCCTCTGCCCCCTTACGCCAATACTTCTTTCTGCCCCTCTTGTTGTTTTAAATCTAAACAAACACTTGTATATCTGACTTGATTATCATTTTTTTTAAAAAAGAGGAAACCACCCCCAATTGCAATTGGGGTGTGTGTGTATGTCCCCTTACATTCCTCAGGCTCTTCTAGGCTCCTGCGTTTTTGGGGTGTGGGTGTGTATGTGGACACCTCTTGTCTTGTGAAGACTGGGGGCAGGGGGAGCTGTGTTTGTTTTGGATTTTCTTCTGTCTCTTTTGTTGTTTTGTTCCTGTTCTCCCCTCCCTTCCCAAAAGGGAGAGGGAAGACAAATTAACATTTCAAAGGTGTCCCAAGCCAATGTTGAAGAATGCAAGGGCCCAAACCGGGCCTGTGTTTGTCAACTTAGATTATTTGCTGACATGTGAAGTATTTGGGGAGGGGGAAAAGAAGCATGTCAGGAGATCTCCTTTTCTTTTATCAGCTGCAAAAATCTTGCTGCTAATCCCTGCCCTCCAACTTCACTTATTTTGTTCAGGCTATAGCCCCTTGTTCTAATTGTAGGCTTGTGTTTTTTTTTTAAACGTAGACTGCTTTGAGTGCTTTTTTTCAAGAAACCAACATTCCTAACACCCACCACCACCATCAAATGGTAAGTAGCTCAAACTTCTCAGGTTCACGCTGTTCTTCACAGTATCTTTGTTTCTTGTGGGCTGAAGTGAAATTTTGCAATTGGAGTATGTGTTTGTGTGTGAGTGCGTGCCTTTTTTTTTTTTTAAAAAAGAGAAACACTTTGCATATTTCTTGCTTCTGTGGACAAATAAACCCCAAACAAAACTGCCTTAGTCCTTTCCCCATAAGCTTAGAAAGCACCTTCTAAACGACAAATCAAAGACCACCCCCCTCCTTAACAGCAGTTGACTTGTCAAACCATGTAAATATGAGCAGGAGGAACTCTTTTGCCTTGTATGTGCAACGTCTGCATAATTTTACACAACCTTTGATACTGGGAGGGGAACATGAGCCTGCAGCCAGCAGTGGTTGTGCATTCAAAGCTGTCAGCTCTTCAGACAGCCATATTGCTCTGCAACAAGAGAAACACACAGACTGCAAATGTAAACAAGAGCCAAAATGTCTGCCAGGAAACATGGACTTCTGTTTCTCTCTTCTCCTCCCTCCGCCCCCAACCTTTGTGCTCACATAAATCTATCTTACTTATGTTTATGCTCTTGAATAACTGGAAAACCTTCAGAGTTGGAGGGAAAGGAGCAAATTCAGACAAAGTTTGGGTTTTTATTCCCCCTGCCTCTGCACGTTTCATCTAAACTTGAGCAAAACTTTACATGACCTTGACTGAGGGCAAGTTTCTTTGGCAAGCAAAGGAAGTGTTTTTTTAAAAAAGGAAACTAAACCAGTGTTGTGTGCTAGGATAATAAAAGATAGAGACTTAAGCTGCAGCTCCCCCCTCCCTTGTACTTGGCCATTGTTAAAACCGATGTCTAGCCTTAGAAGTGGGGGGGGGGGGAAGATTGGGGAAGAAATATCTCATGGAATTTTAATGCTGTTTGCTTGCTACTTGGCCAGCGTAGATTTTATTACCCTGAGAACCTACTAGTTTTCCATTTGAATTTAAGGAACATTTTCAAAGCGGTTTGTTTTGTTTTTGCTATTGCATGCCCATATCTGTAAAGATGTAGCTGCAATAGGAATGTGTAGCTATGTAAGAGCAATCCTGTTTATTCAAATAGCCACAAATTGAGTTATGTAGTGTTCCACCTTTAGACATGCTCATTAGATTCTTAGTTATGTTCCTCAGGCTGGCCTCAAAATAGATTAAAGTGAATCATATGATAAAGTTATGAGAATGTAAAAACAACAAAAAGAGACAAATTAACAGGAAACATCCAGCGGGGAACATTAGAGGGTCTGTATCATAAAATTTCCTGAAATGTATATTTGTGTGCATGTCTTACTCCTTTTATGGCATTTTTGTACCGCTTTTCAGGAGAACCTAACAAAGTGATTTATGGAAAATAATTACAACATTCCTTTAAAAAAAAGTAAATTAGGATATTTACACTCTCAGTTAAAGACTCTTGTGCATTTTCTACAGGGTTAGACATAGCTGGAAAGGATGTTTAGCAACTTTGGGGCCACTGCCAAATAAGCCCTGTACTTAAACATTAAGTTTTCATGTATAACAGATTCTGAGCCTGTCACCCCTGGCTAATTTTGGGAAGAGAAGACTTTTAAACCATGATTCATTCTGGGCATAGAATTAAGGCTGTTTTATGTACCTTTCCAATGTGAGTGTAAGAGTTGGGGAAACGTGCACACTTTCACTTGTGAAACCCATGAAAATGTATGTTTTGTCACAATTGCACATACCAAAATATGAAAGTTTTGAACATGACAGCGTACATATGCAACTCCACACATTTACTCCTTTTATTGACATTGGAAAGGAATATCACATGCACAGTGGTCCCCACCCATGAACTTGTTGAGTTAAGAAAACTAATAATTGGACATTGAAAGTTTTTTGGGGTAGGTTGTTTTACTCCAGGCTGATTAAAGTGTGTCTTGGGATGGTAAAATGTCCTAGAATAAAAGCCACGATGTGTGTGGTATCAGAGGAAGGGCACCTAACTGCTTTTTTGGATAGTATTTTTTATTTTACCACAATAGATTAACATTGGCCGGGGTGGGGGAGACACATCCCAATGTAAAAAATCAGTAGATTTTGGGGGCTATTTTTTTTTGTCCCAGGTGTATTTTGTGTACAAAACAAAATTGTAAATGGTAAGTGACTGAAATTTGAGGACACTGCTTGCTATTCTCCAGATGACAAAAAAAAAATTAAGAAAACTCTGTTGGTCTACTTCTGTATATATTTTGCAATGAGCAGTGTGACCCAGTTTTCTTGGAGATAGGTTAACTTTAGCAAATGTTCGTTTCCAGAAGCATAGGAAGCTGTCTTGCAGCAGATTGGATTATTTGTTCATCTAGCCCCACATATAGTCTACTCTGACTTCTGTATATTAGGCAGAGAAAGGTCTTGTCACCTCATCTGCTCCATGATTCTTCAGGTAGTGAAGCTGAGGTTTGCATGCAAATAATGCTTTTGGGAGTAAACAAAGCTTTGGAGGTGTAAAGCCCTTTCACAGTTTAACAGAAGTATTAAGTGATAATAAGGAAATGTCTGTATTAGTTGAGCAAAGGAAAGCTGAGTTCTCAAAGATGGAGAATTGTCATGCTTTTAGAAGATAATTTCCATTTGCCATGCCAAGGTTATAACTTTGGGGTTAAATATCTCTCTTGTTTTGATTCCTGGAATAATTCAAGATTTTATTAAAATATTGAATCAGCATTTTCTCTTCAAACTGCAATTTTACCAGCTCCCTGCTCTAAAGTATCCTTAGTCTGTTTAAAGGATCTTTTCTCCCACCCCCTCTCCATATGGCTTCACAATGTCCTCGTCTCTCTGGTTTTGTTTATCATTGCTCTGGTTTTGCCTTATCACTAGTATTTTATGAATGCCTTATCAAAGTTCCTGTGTTAGGTTCTTTCTTCCCCTTTAGCAGAGTCCTCCCTCTTTTTGTCAGGGGTTTGCTGTGCAATACAGTACAGGCAAGTAAATTCAAGATGTGGGGAAATAAACTGTGGTATAAGAGGAATGGCCTGTATGAGGTGGCAAGAGCTGGAATCCTGATTCATACTCCACTGCCAGGTTTGTTGGAACACGTTCCCTGTGGCCAGTGAGCTAATTTAAGCTTGCTCTTTTAATCCTGAATGTGAAAGTAGATCTCTTGTGTTTAGAGGTTTGCTTGAAAACTTGCATGCAGTGTCCTTGAGTCGCTTCACATGTGACTTACAAGGAATTCAAGCCCATCCCAAGTGGTGAGGCCTACTAAGTTCTCTGAGACCTCGTTGACTTTCCTGTCTCCTGGTAACACTAAACCTCTCAATCGTAAATCAGATAACCCTAGATATTCTGCACTTGGTGCTGCGGAATGGGGTCCTCTGTTGCAGTGTTAAAATGTGTACAAAAAGTTGGCCGAGTTCTCCAGGAAAGGGGGAAATAAAACAGGCCTCTTGACCCTTCGGTTAAGCAAGTATGGGGGACTTTTGGCCCTCCAGATGCAGTGTTAGAAATTAGACAGGCATGTTTTCCTACTGGTGTGGGTCCAATTGTGACTACATGGAGATTTCTGGGCGCCAAGTTGGCGCCCACAGTTTAAAAACCTCTGCCTTAGTCCACAGTTAATTCCATTTGCACTTCCACTGAGTGTGGTTCTCTTTCTTGCATGCTGGGACAAGAGAATTGTTGTAAGAGCAAGCTACAGTTAAGCAATGTAGTTGAGATCACAGTCCAACCTCCTGGCAAATAGACATTCTGTTGTGGCTACTGTAACCCAGATTTAAGGTGCCATTTGGCACCAACTTATACTGTATATCTGAGCTAACACTGTCCAGATGTAGATTCAGGCAGGTAGCCGTGTTGGTCTGACACAGTCGAAAAAAATAAAAAACAATTGTCCAGTAGCACCTTGGAGACCAACTAAGTTTGTTCTGGGTATAAGCTTTCGTGTGTATCTGAAGAAGTGTGCATGCACATGAAAGCTTATACCCAGAACAAACTTAGTTGGTCTCTAAGGTGCTACTGGACAATTTTTTTATTTATTTGTCCAGATGATGTTGAATTACAGCTCCCATCAGCCTAGGTAAGCATCGCCAGGCATGATGGGAGATGTAGTTCTGCAACATTTGGAGGGTCAACGATTCCTCACACCTGGATTAGCGTCACTGGAGATGCCATCTTGATCCTTTATTGGGTCCAGTAGCAGCAGCCTTTTTATTATATAGCTAGGATGTTTCACATGGGCACAGCCCACACTTTCCCCATGCATCTGTCCCAATATATGGCTTTTTTATTATTATTAACAAGTAGCTGTTTAGTGGCAAAGTATGTCTTACAATGGGTTACCAGTTAAGCAAGACAAAAAGTGTTGCTATTATTAAAAAAAATATGTTTGAGCAGGCATGAAAACACCTGGTCTCAAATACATTAAATTTGAAACACCCACATAAAATAAGGCACAATGTGTAACTGTCAGGTATTCTGCTAAGCCCCAAAGCTCTGGAAAACATGAGAAAGACCAAACTAGAAGTATATCACTTCTGAATAATTTAAAACACAACAAAAGTGCTCAAGCTATTAAAAAAACAAAACAAAACCCACACTTAAAGATATGGCTTTAAAAAGTCCAGCTTTGCTGGAAGGCATTATATGTCTGCCGCCAGAAATCTGGCTCCTGATTACCTTAATCTGCATGATGTCATCTTATTGTGAGGTTTCGAACCATGGCGGGTGAGTAGGTATGATACATATAGGAAACGACAAACCCTGGTATGTGCGTTGCATGCAAGAGTTCCCGTGTTTCAAGTGCTGCCATCTCCAAATACAGCTGAGAGAGGCTCCAGTCTGAAATCCTGGAGAACCATTGCCAGCTAGCACATAGACAATACTGAATTGGACGGAACTCCAGAGTCAGACTTGGGAGAAGGCAGCTACCTGTGATTGGGAGCTGGGGTTTGCAGCACATCAAATGGAGCCAGACAGCATTGAGGGTTTGTCATTTGGGTGTGTGAGACATTGATAAGGGTAAGTAAGGGAAAGGTGATGATGCCCTTTTTGCATCATGGAGCTAGACAACATTTCAGGGATCACCAGGAGTCTCGGCTAATCATGTCCATACCCGGAGCCAAGCTGGAATCTTGACGGACCCCTTTCATCTTGTGCAGTCCCTTCTGCAGCTCAGCTAGCGGTCTGAAAGAAGCAAGTAGGATTTCAGATTTGATTCAAGGTGTTTGAAATGCTTAGCACACAGCGGGGGAGCCTAGTTCAGTGCCTGACTGCTACAGGGAGCTTAGCCTGTTTAATCTGTTTTATATCCAGTTCTTGGTGCTGTGTGCCCTTCTGCACATATTGCCAGCAAATCCACTTCTGGCCTCCTTTCTTTGATCCTTATATTTGTATGTTGTGTATGTGTGTGTGTGTGTTTAAAGCAAGTCACCAGTGTTCGCTGACAGGTAGACGCCACTTTGAAAAGCAGCACCAAACCAAAACAATAGAAGTAAACAGATTCAGCAGTCTGAGGAAAACCTTCCTGCTCTCCTTGTCTGGCATTCTGAAATTCCTTATTTCTCTCATTAGCATGCAGACTGCAGATTTGCCGGGGCTCCATTTATTCATAAAAACTGTTTCTGAGATGTAGATTTAAGCCAAGGCGTCGCTGTATCATAGCTGTGTTAAAGAGACAGGAGCTGGGCCCATTTTTACATGGCCTGGAATGTTTCTCCCAACTGCCAAGCATTAAGGAGTTTACAGTTCCTGCATTCGCTAGGGGCAGTTTAATAGAGATTGCAAACAAAGGATATCCTGTCTCCTTTGGAAGGCTATCTTCAATTTCCCCCCTCCCCCAATCTCTCTATAACCGGTGACACATTAATCAGGAAACTAGTGCTCAAGTCATGATGTTCTGTGTGACTATTCCCTCCCAGAAACCCCTTTTGTAATCCATGTTTCCCAGAGGCATTTCAGGATCTTAATGTTGGGTTTTAGAGGGTGGTGTTTTGCTTTGCTTCCAGCCCCTCTCTGGTTGAAACACTAGCCTGTGGGGCATATGAAGTAATGTTTCTGCTTAAGCCCAGTGGAAAATCCCTGGCTCCCTAGAGAAAACAAAAATTCAGGGTGGGGGGTGGAGTGGAGAGAAACTTGGTGTATTTTTATTTTGTTCTTGTGGCAGTTCAGTTAAGGGGCATCTAGTTCTGCTTAGATCAGGGGTCAGAAACCTTTTTCAGCCGTGGGCCGGTCCACCGTCCCTCAGACCATGTGGTGGGCCGGACTATATTTTGAAAGAAAATAATGAACAAATTCCTATGCCCCACAAATAACCCAGAGATGCATTTGAAATAAAAGCACACATTCTGCTCATGTAAAAACACCAGGTAGGCCCCACAAATGACACAGAGATGCATTTTAAATAAAAGGACACATTCTACTCATGTAAAAACATGCTGATTCCCGGACCGCCCGTGGGCTGGATTGAGAAGGCGATTGGGCAGCATCCAGCCCACGGGCCTTAGGTTGCCTACCCCTGGCTTAGAGTCTTGAGTTGCCGACATCACCTCCCTCCTCATTGTGGTCCACAAGCCAATCCCCTGGTTTGCTTGACACCAGCACTACCCTGACACCGAAACAAAGATTGTCCCTATCCATGCCTTCCCAACTGCTGTGCTGCCACCATGCTAGTCTGCTGTTTCACTTCCTCTCTCCGGCAGAGAACCTCAGGCCTCATGCAGCCTTCAAGGGCCTCTCTATTTGACCAGTCCCTGAGGCCATAGATGGTTCCTGGGAGTACTTTCGCCTGTCTGGAATGTGTCTTTGATCTGTGATCATAATGTGATCTTGCTTGCTTGGAAGGAGGACAGAGGTGTGAATATGTAAAAAAAAAAAACCCTCTCTGCCTTTTGTATTGCTAAAAGTAACATCCACTGCTCTGCCCACTACTGGTATCCAAGCTCATAAGGAAAGGCAAAAAAAAAAAAAAAGGGTTCCCCACCCCTGTTTTAGAAAGATCAGCAGAATGGGTAGGGACACGGGTGCTGGATTTTATCTTCTCCGAAATAAGGAATTGTGTTTCTTTATCTTAGCACTCTTGGGTGTTATCTGAAACCTTTCATAAGCACCTGGGATAGGCTGATCCAATTAAGTCTGCTGTCTCTTCCCACATCCTCTCTTAAGACTGAGGCCAATGCAGACTTTTCTCCTCCCCCCCCCCACTGCTTTTGCTCAACGAAGAGCTTTTGGGAACTCAAAAGCTTGCTCACTGTTTTGTGCCCTTTGGGTTGGTCCTAATAAAGGCCTTTCCCTGCTGTGGTTGTTCGATTTATTTATTTTTAATAGGCCATCACAACTTTTTTTTTTTACTTTCTTTGGAGGACCAGAAAGTAGGTCCGGATCTCTTAAGTGGTTGAAAAATGCCTCTCCCAACCCGCTTTACATTAGGCTGCCAAATTGAAGAAAGCTCAGGAAAAGCAGGGGTGGTATTTTGGGTGGAAGGATTGCAAGATTGGGTTCTAGTACCAAACACAAGTTCCTGTCCTGAACAGGAACTTGGCAGTATGCTGTTCTTTTAATTCCAAGTGCTTGCCTGCTTCCCATCTCATGGTTTTGTACTTAGAATCAACTGGTAAACCTTAGGGTTCTAGTGAAAAGGAAGAAAAGTTGATCTTGCAATACTCACACACACCTCCCTTTGTAGTTAGTGTCAGCACTTGGCTTCTAGATTTTGGTGCTCCCCTAGGCCAGTTACTGACTTAATGGTACCCAGACCCCACATCATCTTCTGGGGCGGGGGGCATCTTTAAAACCAGCTGCCCTTCCATCCAAGTTGCATCCAGAACCAGCTCTGCTTAGCTTCAGCAATGTGACTACTGCCTGTTCTCTAGACCCAGGCGTTGGCCCTCCAGATGTGCTCCCATTAGCTGCAGATAGCATGGCCAGTGGTTAGAGATCTAAGAGATGATGATGAAGAATTTTTATTAAAAATTTTCTTGTGTAACAAAAAATAACATGCAGCATCTCTACTTTCAATTCATAGAGTCAATTCATAGTCATTTTCACAGTTCTTTTACATTTGCTGTGAGACAATGTTGTCATATAGACATTATGCAGTTGGGGGGGAAGAGGGCAGAGTGTGTGGGGAGGAGAGAGATGGGGGTTAATGATCTTTCAATCTTTGCATTGTATTTGTGGAAGGTTTTTGTGTTAGGGATGTAAGAGCTGTAAGCCAACAGCATGTGGGGAGAGACCTTCTGACTCTGCCTTTAGGCTGTACAGATATGACATTGCAGATAGGCAATAAATGAAGGGGGAAAACAGCACAGCTGTTCCCTTGATCCAACCAGTGTACCAGGTCATGTATGTGGGGGTCACAGAGGCAAAATTCCATGTATGCTTGCATGTGTTGGAGGCAGATAGCTGCCTTGGGGCGTGCTTTCATTGCCTTTGAACTGCTAGCCATTTGGAAACTCCCCAAAAAAGACATTGAATTAAATCTCCTAATTGTAGTTTAGGTACTTCATCTGAAAAGAAGGAAGTAATTGCTTGGTTGTGTGAGTATTTAAAGGTTTTTCCCATTGCAGCGAATGGTCTCTGGAGTGATGCTGCATAACTTAAAACTAACCATGTGTAGACCTAGCCAGTCCTTTAGACTAGAGGAGAGCATTTAACATGGTGCGTGTGTGTGTGACTCACGTGACCCAATATCAGTGTTAAGATGTTACTGCCTGGATCCAGTGGACTGTATCTAGGGTTAGTCATTCTCAGAATTGACCCATTGAAATTAGTGGGCATGACTAACTTGTTCCCATCAGAGGAACTTTGATCCTGGAAGATCTCCAGTTGGAGAAAGGAGGGAAGGTAATCTTTAACCCATTCCCACCGCCCGCCAAACACCTGAAGCCTTCTTTGATCCCAAGAACCTACCCCAGAGTATCAGACCCTGGGGAAAGGAGGAATTATTTTAAGATGGCCTGAAAAGGCAAACTCTAGTCCGAAAACTACAATAAAATCTGCACACACACACCGCTTTCCTGCAGCTTTCCTTTTGACCTTTTAGTGAATGCTGTTCAGGGCTCTCCCCATCCTGCCCTCTTCAGTCCTACCATTTTTCAGCTAATTGGAAATCAAGGGTAGCAGAAGGTGATCGAAGGCTGCATACACATGGCTTCCCCCAAGGAACCCTACAAACTGTAGCTTATCCTTCGCAGAGCTTCAGTTTTCAATGCTTTTAACAAACTACCATTTCCCAGGATTATTTGGCGGAAGCCATGTGCTTTCATTGTGTTTTAAATGTATGCTATAAACGCAGCCTAAGAGGACAGACCCCTAACATGTAGATGAGGCAGTACCTGGAAGCAAACTTTTGACTTCTTCCTGGGCTGCTCTTCATTCTGTTTCTAGAATCTGCGGGGACTGTCCCCCTGTTGTGTCACAAGCAAGCGTGGTTACAGTCACCTGCCCCACTTCTCTCTTCTCCCCTTTTCGCACACTTGTCTACATTCCCTGGCACCCCCTCCCCAGTGCACACTCCTTAGAGCACTTCATGGATATAACACTTGCCTAGTCCACGTGGAGAATTATTTGGGGAGGTACTTAGCTGTCATTGCAGAGTTTCCACACACACACACACACACCATCCTCTTGGTTCATCAAACCCTTAAATAATGATACATTATAAGGAAAGAAGAAAATCAAAGATGGGATAAATGCACTGAAAATTTATTGACCACTGTAAAAGTAATGCAATTTATTAAATATAAAAATATAGGGCTCAATCCCCACATTGGGCAAAAAGATTCCTGCATTGCAGGGGGTTGGCCTAGATGACCCTCGTGGTCCCTTCCAACTCTACAATTCTATGAACCTATAACAGTTTGCATCAATAATTTTAAAGGCTGAAAATTCAAGTGTTTTCAATGTTGTGGTGAGAATGGATGGACACTTCTGTTTTTGTATATTTTTGATACTTGTGATTTTCTTACACTAAATGAGTTTTTTTTAAAGAGAGGGAGAATGTCAAAGCAAGTAAGCATGTTGAGGCTGAAATTATGATAATCGGGGGGGGGGGCTTGAAATAGTTGTTCTTGGCTCTTGTGTTCCCCTCGCCTGGCAGACTTTTCACTTACATTCACCACCTCTTTGAGGTTTGGGGGTACCTTGGGAAATAGAATTATACAATGCTGGTGGGCAACATGAGGCACTCTTGCCAATAACTCTTGTTTTCCTTTAAAATGGGGACTGGGAGTGTGTGGCCCTCCAAATCATGGCACTGGGGAATCCAACAAGCATCTTGGCAGCCTCCAAAAATAAATGCATAGCTCTGTCCATTTTCCTAGACTCTTGGACCATGGAGGCAGGTTTTCCAAAGCAGCTGGGGTGGGTGTTAAAAGTGGGTTTGCAGTCCTGCAGTCACTCAGCTGGTAATCACTTCTGGTTTTCCCTCCTGGCTGCAGCAAGAGGATACGGGTGTGTTTGAGGGGATTCAGGGCAGCTTTATACAAGCAGTTGCTTGTAGCAATACAGTGGTACCCCGGGTTATGTACCTGATCCGTTCCGGGGTGCCATTCGCACCCCGAGCAGTGCGTAACCCGGGTGTCCATTGTGCGCATGCGCGAAAGCGCGATACCGCGCTTCTGCACACGCACGGACTGCACGGACATGCACAGAAGCGTCCGCGCGGCGAAATCCACTTCCGGGTTTGTGGAGTACGCAACCCAAGCTTATGCAACACGGAGCGTACGCAACACAAGGTACGACTGTACAGTAATTATCCCACTGGCTTCCAGGTGTCTTCTGCTCTGACAAAACATATTCCTGAAGCCTGCTGTAAGTCTTTCCTCACAACCTCTGTTTTAAAACAAGGCCACAAGAAAATCTGTAGTCTGTGACCTGTGTAACGAAGCCCATTTGATTCTTTTGTACTGTTTTTGTAGCCCCAGGAAGGGAGGCAGTGAGCTCTTCTTCCTCATCTCTGGAAGTTCGGCTCGGTGACAACCATCCCCTCCCATTTCACCAGTTTCTGAACCACTGTCAGGCATTGTCTGCAAACAATTTCAAGCATACCTATTTAGCAACTTGCTTGAAATAAATATGAGGTTCCGAGTCCTAAATTCTACACAAAATAACTGATTTCTGTGCTATTGCCACAGTGTAACAACATGCTGCCATACATTTAAATTGCATCTTTGTGTCTGCCACAGTTTTGAAAATAACATGCAGAATGCGTTAATTGCACTTAATCTGCATGCTGATGTACATGTGACAATTTTAATGTGCAACACTGCAGCACTTTTTGCTGAAAAAGGCAGCCCAGTGCTGGCCTAGAGTATTTTGAATGAAATATACTTGTCATGAATAGTTAAAAAACAAAACAAAGCCCACCCACTTCCCCCCTCAAAGGCAGATAATTTAGAAAAAGTGCAAATGGTACAGACTGGGTTTATTAACTTGCTGTAAAGAAGAAAATAACCTGTGCAGTAAGGAATATCTGGCACCTTGTCTGCAGATGCATTTAGCAATTTGTCTGTATTGGGAAGAATTGGGTGTTCCTCCTGGCTTAGCTTCAGTTAGTGCCTCTCTGCTGCGGTTTTCCACCTGCGAAAATGATGGTAGTAAAGTGGCGATCTTATGTCTTGGGGTCGGTAATAAACTGGACGAGGGCTAAACTGAGACTTTGCCTGCACGAGATGGAGGTGCTGCTAATGGGCCGATCCAAGGGTTGGAGTTTCATTTGGACACCCAAATGGCACGAAGTTCTTTTCACCAGCTTAGGCTGTGGTGCTAACTGTGACCTCTTTATAGACTGATGTCACCTGGCTGTTGCTGCCCATGCTCTGATAATATCCAGACTTGACTACTTCAGGATGATTCCCTAATGGTTCAAAATGCAGCACATAGGCTGCTGGCTGGCATATGGTCCATTTGGAACACAGCTTGCCAGTTTTAAGAGTGTTACGTTGTGTGTCCTGAGGCTTTAGTCAACATGCTGCTGTTAACCTATGAGGCATGATCCCACCCTGTATAGGGAAGGAATGGGGAGCCTGTGGCCCTCCAGAGGTTGAAGTGCTCGGGGATGAAGGGAGTTGTAGACCAGCAAGTTCTAGATGGCCATAGTATCCCTGCCCTTGCTTACGGTATCTCAAAGTCTGCCTATTCCTGTACAAACTTGCCCATTCCTTGAGGTCACCTGAGGAGTTCTTCCTTCAGATGCCCTAGCCAGCCGATATCAGCTGGTTGGCGGTTGAGACTTTGGGTCCTTCTGTCTAGTGTTACCTTGACGCCAGAATTGTTTCCCCTGCAGCTCCGTATGCCTGGCACCTAACGGTTTGTGTTTTTGACTCCTGGCAAAAAGTGTTTGTGTGTGCGTTTTGCCCAGACCTCTTATTTCACTTTGAGCCACCTTGAGCACTGGCGTATGGGGTGGAAAGGGCAAGGTGCAAATTTAACAAATGTATTTACAGTAGCAGCAATTGCCTTTGTTGTTGTTGTTTTATTCCTCTCCTTATATGTTCCTCTAGCTCTCATTGTTGGGTTATAGCTTTATTTCTATTTTTTTGTTATACCTTTGTAATCCCACCTAGGGCATGGTTTTATTGATAAGCAGGGTACATATTTGTAGGCAAGAGGTAGTAGAAGTAACACGAGCAGCCTTGTCTGTTGGAGAATAGTTGGGCTGCTAAAGTGAATGAGCAACGCAGAATTGAGTAAAGGCAAGCAGTAGCTACCGGTACATCAAAGTATTCTGTGTTTTCTGTAGTTCCTCCAGCACCTAGGATGATTGTCTGTTTGCTTAGTTTATTGAGTTCTGAAAAACACAGCCAAGCTCCATTTGAATATATGTCAAGGCCAACTGCATAATTGGATGTGGACAAAAGAAATTGGGGTGTGTGTATGTGTGTGCGCGCACGTGTTTGATTGTAAGGGTGGCTTGTGGATCTTCTCCTTCCTACTACAGCTTACTACCGGTATTAAATATTTAAGGTTATCAAGTGCACTGGATGTTTACAGAGCACTGGCGTAAGATGCTTGCTTGTGGCTTTGTAAGTTTCTAGGCACTTTAGTTTTGTCTATTGTGGAAGATACCACGACTGCTTTGTGTGTGCTTTCTTTGTGCTGGGACAATATAAGATTTTTCCCCTGGCTGTGTCAGTGCTGCAACATGTTCCTAAGTTTGCATCTTGATTGCTTTCTTTTGTTCTTGCCTCACCCTTTTCTTCTCCCCCTGCCTTTGTCTCCCCAGTGTTGAACTGTACATTGTAATCTCCTTGGGGCAGGAACCTGTGGGTGTGTTGCTTGCTTTGCTTTGCTCTGTACTGTGCACATTGTCAGTGCTATATAAATGACCAGCTGAAATCAGAGCCTTTTCGTAGCATTCTGTGTAAGCATGTGCTTTATCGTAGCGCTTGTAGCATTGGCCACAGCCAACGTGTAATGAAAGGCCCAGACTTCCTCCTAGAAGCCAACACCCCTCCCCCCAACTGAGCATTGTTTTAATACATCAGGGTCATGTAGTGTTCATTTATGGTTCAAAGTTCTTTGCACGCACACACACACACACACACACACACACACACATATGCTTTTGCATGCTCAGGTGAACAGCAAGGTGTTATGTGAGACGATATACGTGGTGTCATAAGTTCTTTGCACTGTACTGGTCATGTGGCCATACATGCTCTAGTCAATGCTTGCATGAACCCTCATTCATAATGTGTATAAAGGTAAAGGTACCCCTGATCGTTAGGTCCAGTCGCAGACGACTCTGGGGAAATCGGCACTATTTCTGCTACAATTGGTGTGCTGTAAGTGGAGCTATTTCAGGGTTTATTTCAGAACTATTGAAACCAGACTTGATGTCACTTTCCTTCTCCCAAGATCAGCCCAAAGTCTTTGGTCAGGTGGTGAGCATATGAAGGAACAAAAATGTGTTAGAATGCAAGTAGCCTAAACATTTCAAAACTTAAAAATATATATGGTCAGTTTTACCTGTGATCTCTGCTGTTGCTGCTTTCAAATGGATGTTAATGTAGTTTATTTTGTCTCTACTTTTGTTTTATTTTTCTATTTGACTGTGTGCTGGTGTAATGCGATTTTACATTGTTGTGAACTGCCCTGAATCAGGGCATCAGGGTAGGATAGACATTTTTATATTAAGGAAAAAATGGAAACTAAAAAAATAAAATGATTGTCTTACACGCGCGCACACACACACACACACACACACACACAACCCATCCAACCTTCCTCCTTTTTCTCTTTGTCCAGCTGCAGCCTTGACACCAACAAAAGCTCAATTTCTAGGCTAGTATAGGGCAAATATGGACAAATGCTCCCTTTCACAAATAAATGCAATTTTAAAGGTTGTTTTATTTATTTATATATATATATATATATATATATATATATATATATATATATATATATGATCTCTCGTTCTGTGTTGCAGGTATAGCATGCTTTGATTGTTAACAGCGCAGTGGAGTTGCAGTTACTTACTCTCCTTCAGGGCGACTCACAAATCACATAGAAAATAGTAGCGCCTTGTGATGTCTGAGGGGCTGAAGCAGCTTCAGAGGCTCAGGGATTGTGGCCAGAGGCCATTGGAATGATAAATGGAAAGCAGTTTAGGCTACGAGGAATAATTGAATTTAATATGTAGGAGTGCTGTTGAGATGTGTTGAGCAACATTGGAATTTTTTTATTTTTTTTTACACAGCTATGAATATTCTGAGATTCCACAAAGCAAAAGGCCAGAACTTGGTGCTTGACAGAGCACCGAGCACCCCATGACCTACGTACATAAAATCTTAAGTGGGGGGTGAGGGCAAAAGTAATAGCCAGAGGCGAGGCTTTGGGATCCTGCTTGGCTAGTTGTCCCTTCCCATGACTGGCAAAAGCAAAGTAAATTGTTCAACATAGTAAACCTAGTTTGAAACTGGCATGTTTGTATAGGATCATCTCAAGACAAAATGGCATTGATAATATCTTCTGAGAATTGCAGAATTGTCCCAGGCAACTGGCTGCTGGATATGCTCTAACTTTGGCCTTGTGTTTAGTGGCAATGTCTTGCACTGCAAAGCAGATCTCTGTGATTCAAAGACTGCCGATACACCATACATTTAAAGCACTGTTATAGCACTTTGAACAGCTTTGGCTTCCCCCAAAGAATCCTGGGAACCGTCATTTAAGGGTAGCTGAGAGTTAGGAGACCTCTGCTACAATTCTCAAGAGTGCTTAAACAACCAGTCCTTCTTCCCAGGGAACTCTGGGAATTGTAGCTCAGTGATGGGAATAGGGCTCTCTTCTCAGCACCCTTAAACTACAGTTCCCATGAATTTTTGAGGGAAGCTATGGCTGTTGACGTGGTATAGTGGTGCTTTAAATGTATGCTGTGGATGTGGCCTGTGATATACAGTATATGAATGTAGCTTGACAGTGAAAACAAGTTCACATTTCTCCTACAGACAAATTTACCTCTCAGGTACACTTGAGTAGTTGCTAGAGTGTTTGAAAGGCAAATGCATGTTTTTAAAGGTGCTTGATGGACTTGTGTCACGAAGGGATGGTTTGCCCCCACGTGTTTATAGACATGAATCTTCAAACATTACAGGAGTTCACCAGGAGGCACAAAGTAGACAAGCGACAAACTCACAGTCATGTGCCCAGCTCATGAATCGGCTCTTTCCTAAGACTTCCTTCTCGCAGCAGTCCAGCTGTGGCTGTTGGTGGGTTTCCGTTTAGCAACACTGTTGATTTGGCCATCAGTGTATTGCTTACAGCAAACCTATTTTGCTTTATCCTGGGAGTGGGCACCCCGTTTAACTGACGCCTTCACCCCTAAATAGACCATGACCCAGACTGCTTACTTTGCCAATGGATGTGTTCAATGATGCCATTTGGGGTCAGTTCGCACCACTGCTTTGCCTTTGCCTTTAATAAAATAGATCTGTGACAGCTTAACTGTTTTAATTATATTAACTTTGCACAGCTTGCTGCAGGCACAAATGGTGCAGTTTTCCCACACACACAGCAGCTGATAGCATGATTCTGACTTGCAGCGAATCAGTTGGAATTAACGCTCCTGTTGTGGCACATGTGAATGCCTTCTCTGTTTTAAAAACATACTCTCACAACCACCCCACACTAAACTGTGGCTGTATGAAACGTGGAGCTTCCAGTGCAAGGCTAATGATAGAGGGACAGGACGAGATCTTTGTGGTAGCCGAGATAGTATAGTTTTCTATAAATCAGCACACGAAGCTCAGAAATGTCTATTCCCCTCCTTATTAGGCTGCATTGAGCGTTAAGGTTGAATTGCTTGGGATTGCAAAAGAGTGTTTGCCCCACGTGGCGAGCTGGGCTTGTTTTATGCCAGGAAGGTCAAGGTTACCTTCTGTGCTTCCGCTTGCCAATCCTTAGTTTGCAGAGCTTCTGTTAGGATTTTGTTGTTGTTGGGTGTTTTTGTTTTTAATTTGACAGGCAGGAAGGTTGAGTCATGTATAAGGGAGCATTATGCAATGGTTTCCTCTCTGCTGAACCCTGTTTATAATTATATAGGTCCTGCTTTCTGCCTGTTCTGGCCTTGCTCCTGCCAGGCTGTGCTGCTTGATGGTGAGAGGAAGAGATTGCTGCAGCTAGGATAGGTAACACTGTCCCTCTGCTGCATCCAATAACAAATGCAACAAGAGGGAGAGTGGATTTTCTGGGCAGTATGTTTGGGTGTTACTGCTCCGTTGGGCTATCTTCATTTACAAAGGGGTGTCTAGGCTGTGTGGTCCAGTAGTATTTCTATACCTTATGCTTTGAGGAGTAATGGCCTGTTGCTCCTTTAAAACTGGGGCATTGGTAAAGGAACCCTTCCCTGCTGCTGTTTCTCTCTCCTCCTCCCCACTCCTTTCTTTGGGCTGCTGCACACTTTTTCCCAGGCAGCTGTTTCATAACACACACCCATTTTTCTGTTAGTCATGTTCTCCTCTTCCTTTCTGAAGTTCGGCAGGCTTTTTTTTCCTTTCTTTTTTTGTACACACTGAACACAGTGATCTAATTCTTCCTTCTGTGGGCTGGCCCTCACCATTTTAAGTCCCCCCCCCCCACCTTCAGCTGCAAAATGGGTGTTGACAGCAGGCATTTGGGGTGACGACTGGGGGGGGGGGAGAGAAAGAGAGACCTGACAGGAGGGTTGTGTGTGTGTGTGTGTGTGCATGTGTTTTAAGATGCTAAAATTAGAATGATTACACAAAATTGTGAGGACTTACCAGGAAGTGAGGAAAAGCTGGTGATGGGAGAGGCTTTTCTGCTGTACTCTTTTGTGTTGGACCTCTCCAGAGGTTTCTAGGATGTCGCAAGCTGCTAGCTAAATTAGTCTATAGATGAGAAGGAAAAGCAGCCTGGCTCTTGCTGATAGGGATACATCTACATTGCAAAGTCAAACCTGTTCCTTTGTTTTTTTCCACCCTGGTTGCAAAATCCACCCTTTTAACATCGAGTTACTATAATGGAGGTTATATTCTGCCCTGGCTCCACCCACATCATCTTCCTCGAGTTTGCTTGCCACAGGCAATTTGCCGTTTATAAAGTAGACATAGTAGAACTGAGAGTGAGGTGTAAAAAGACCTCAGTGCTTGGGCCTGTCCACATTTTTCATAGCCCACGTAGCTTTGATTTGTTGCATGGATGGAACAATCTCTTTGCTGCTGCAAATCATTCAAAAAAGTAAAGGAAGTTACAATCTCTGGCCACTTGCTTCTTCTGAATATGCGTATGTGTTCTTTAGATTTCATTTCTCTACAGTACTTGAATTTGCAGGTCTCACAGTGTCCTGAGTTGTTTCTATGGCCAGCAGGCCTCTCCTGGCTTTTGAGTCTTTGGATTGAATCCAATAAAAAAAAAATTATGTGCGTGGAACAACTTGCTCAAGCACAGTGGAACTGCTCCTTGGGTACACCACCCCAAATCTGCTCCGGGGGAATCCCCTGAGCTGATTTGGCGGGGTGTTCACAGACGTGCTATTATGGCCTTCGCAGAAATTGTTCCCCACGCACAATGATTTAGCTGGGTGCAACGCTTATGCATATGCTCATCTTTGAACTATATTGGCTGGTTCTCCTAGAGACCAGGAACTACCTTTGTTTGTGAATGGCTGTTCTGTGTGTTTGCTCTGGATTGCAAATTAGCCCCGAACTTTCCATTTGTGTGCCTTTAAAAAAAAACCTATATAAAAATTGCCCATCATTCACTATCAGCAAAGCATATTACTTGACATGACTGTGTATTTTATTGTTCCAATCCAAAACACAGGAAAGGGCTTTAGCTTCAACGCAGAGTGTGTGGTTTGCATGTAAAAGGTCTCAGGTCCAATCCCTATCATCTCAAGATGGGTTGGGAGACTCTTGTCTGCAACCCTAGAGAGCCACTGTTGGCATTGTAGACTAGTGCTCTAGATGTTTCTGGGCTACAACTCCCATAATCCCTGACCAAGCAGCTTGGGAGTTGTAGTTCAGCAATATCTAGGGGAGTGTTTCTCAAGCTTGGGTCTCCAGCTATTGTTGGACTACAGCTCCCATCATCCCTAGTGAGCAAGACCAGTGGTCAGTGATAATGGGAGCTGTAGTCCAACAGCAGCTGGGGACTCAAGGTTGAGAAACACTGGTCTAGGAACTGAGTCACATGGACCAATAGATTGACAGTGCCAGGCAGCTCCCTATTATTCCTAATTTTAAAAACTACTTATACATTGAGTTAAAAAACAAACAAACACCCCCCTCTCTCTGTGTATACATATGTAGTCCTCCCCGCCCTTGTTATATTATAAGAGGTGTTGTCAATTTTAAGTTATTTTTCACACCTATTTTTCTCCTCTTGAAAGATCCATTGGATTTTAGGTTGGTATTGGATTTCACCAAGTTGTGTTATGTGACCCTAGCATGGATGTCCCTGCAGGTGTGTGTGTGTGTGGGGGGAATTGGAGGTCTCTTGTAACCCGAGCAGAGTTCTCGGGTGAGATGGCAAGAAACCCCCTCCTTGCTAGTTTTGTAACTTCTCTGTTTGTTGTGGTAACGCTGCTGATCACTGTGAGGCTGCTAACATGGGGCCCTGCCTTTTAGAGAGAGGGCAGCCATGTTCACCAAGTCTAAATAGACTAAAACTGATGTGGGGTTTCTTTCTTTCTTTCTCTCTCTTTTCCCCCACCCCTTTGGTCTATTCTGGGATTGTTTAATCTGGCACGCGCTACTTGGAGGGAAATGTTCATTTCTCCTCAGGACAATGGTGTTCACTGGCAATGTTTTTGCCATATATGTTGTGGACTATAGTTCTTTTGATTCGGCTTGTTTGCGACACAGGAAACTTGCCCTCTAGTAAACATGACCCCCAGAACACACCTTCCAATAAAGCAAGGCTCTGGTAGTTTGTGTGTGTGTGTTTTTACAGTGACTTACTGGACTCACATGACACCTATTCTGTTGGCGTTGGAGAAACAAAGCAAAGCAACATGCCACAACAATCCTTCGTGCCAAAAATGTTCTGGATCTACTCAGAATTAATGTAGATATGGGTTGTTGTTTTTTAATAAAAAAGAATTAAAAATGAACAAGTGAGGAGACTGCAGGATTAAAGGGGCTGGGGAACCTCCACTCCCAGGCGAGGGTCACATTCTGAGGGCCACATTCCCTCAGAAGTAGTTTGCTCAGGGCCAGAGGCCAAAAGTGGGTGGGGTCTAGCTAGTATTTTGCACAGGCTTCAGAGTTGGACAAAACTTTACCTTCAGGCTTGATTTTGACATCGCATTGTTAGACCATTTTGACTCCAATCGGGTGGGTTTTCTCCCCTCAGAATTCAGAATATTTTAAAGGATTGAAATGGCAGAAGGAAACAGGCCTCAAAAGGATGAAGTAGGTGTGGGGAGCAGGTAGGGGCAAGGAAGGCCCCTTGACTGCAGCAAGCCCCTGCTGTTTGAACCTTTAGCACATGACGCTTGCAAATGTTTTCCTTCTACTTATGAGGACTAGAAGCTTGCTTTTTAAAAACACACACAATATAACAAAACAGCCCTATAGGCCAGTATTTATATGGTGTGAGGCATCTTCACAACATTGCCTAAGGTGGGCATAGATGATGACTGTAGGCCAACTGCATCTTGGCTTTATGTATTTGACCTCATTGCCTGAGGTGGGATATTCTGGCTAACTTTTTGATGTACATAAACTCAGTTTCCCTGCTCTGGATTACGGTATATTATACTTACTATAAACATTGCTTAAGAAAATGGCAGCATATGTCACTTTGGCCAGGACTTCCCATCACTCCACCTGGCCAGACGAGGGCATAGGTGGCAAATACCCAAACCTTTCAGATAGCTCCCCTTTTCTGGGCTCAGAGCCCAGCACCCCAAGCCCCACAGATAAGTGTAACATCAAAGCAGGCCAATTCACGTATATTAAAGCTCATTGCTACAACAACTACCAATTAGTTGTGGGGTTAATCTTGACTACCAAGATGACGTTAGCAAGCTTCCGGAACAAGTTCACCTTTGGTTCAACACAGGTGGGAGAGAGGGAAAACCAGAGTTGAAAATGGGTGGCAGGCTAGAATCGTAAATAGGAGCCGCTCCACACTTCAAAACTTTGTGGCAGGTTTCACTTAGCAACTTTTGAATAATGATCCGTTTTTCTCATTTGAGAGTAATTCTAGAGTAAGGCCATCAAAGAAAAAGCTGTGCTTGATGTTACGTAGGCTGCAAAATAGAAGAAACTACCGGTAGTTGTGTTCATCTGTTTATGGCATATTTCTAGTGTGGTTCTAATCTTCCAGTCCAGGAGTTGGATGAAGACTGGTAGCTGTGTACTTTTCTATGGTGCTTTTTTAAAAAAATTTTTTGTTGTGTATGTGTGAACCTGTACACCATTCGGAGTACTTTTTGAGCAAGTGGTTTATAAATTTTCTAAATAAAGAAGCAAAATATGTCAGGGTAACAAGAGAGCTGGTGTGGCACAGTGGTTAGGCTGTTGGACTGTGACCATGGACATGCAGGTTCAAATACTCACTTGGCCATTAAGCTCACTCTTGACCTTTGGCCAGTATTCATCTCTCTGTCTAACCTACCTCACAGGGTTGTTGTGAAAGTAAAGGGTGGGGTGGAACAATGTATGCTGCCCGTTGAGCTCTTTGGAGGAAAGGGGGGGTTACACCTGTAGTAAAGAAATACCATTGCTTCTGATGTTTTAAATATACGAGATGCAAGTGAGCACCATAAATCTGTGGGTTTTATTTCTGTCAACATGTTGTTCCTAAGTTGCCTCTGGTAAGGGCTGCGTGGCTTGAGTTTCCTGCAGAGAGATAACTTCCTTGAAGGTAAAACAGTAAGTAGGCTGTTGTGTGTCTTCTCTTGTCACGTATCCATACAGTAGGAATCTTAATCCTCATCACTTGGATGCAAGGCAAAATAGGCACATGTCTGATGACGTTCATGGGTTTTTCCCTACATGCAAGCAGTTGTGTAAAAAAGTAAATTTGAATAAATTATGTAGGTTGAGACATAAATTATGTAGGTTGAGACACTCTTACTTGGCAGCCAAATCCCATTGTTTTCCACACAATGTATTTGGCATCAGGGTGTTACAGCTGGCTGACATCTTGATTGATTGGGAAATACTGTCAGCCCGGCTTATTTACATACATGATTTGGGCACCTGACTGGAGATAGGTGATGCAAGGCATACGTTAATATAGGCAATCTTCCAGGCTCCTTTTTATGAGGGGGAGGTTTGGGAGATCAACTGTGGCACACAAGGGAGAGGAACATGAACATACCTGCAGCCTATGCCCCACTGGATATACATGGTTACTAGATGTCTAGCAAACCTTTTAAACTTATCTTATTTTAGAGTAAAGTTACTGTAGTGCTCTAGCTAAATTGCTGCTGTTCTCACTCAACCCTTCAGATGCACCTTTACGCAGTTGACTGCAGAAAAGGAAAGTCTTGTTTTTATTAACCTGGTGTCTGAGCTACCCACGGTACCTTTTTTTTTAAAAGCCTAGACAAATTGATTAGTTTTTGGTGTTTTATCTTCATTCTTCTTCCTTCCTTTCTTTTTTAAAAAGAGCACCTTGAGATAGATACAAATTAGAATTAGGGAAATGGAAGGCAGGAGAGTCTGCGTACACATAATAAAAAGCAGCTCAGTCGTCAAAACAAACATGCCAGTAGGTTTGAGCGGAAGGGTGGCGTGTTCAAATTCCACCCCAAGGGAAAGTTGTATGCAAACGTGGAGAGTACTTCAGGGCTTTACATCTCATGTAGGTGTGTAGGATGGACGGAGTGCTTGGTGCTTGAGGTAGCTGCACCTCTCTTCAGACGACTTTGAATGTAGCTTTTAGAAGGACCCGACAAAAAGGAGTATACAGTGGACCTTCGACTTACGAAGGTAATCCGTTCCGACGGATTCCTCATAAGTCGAAAAAATCGTAAGTCGAGTCCCCATAGGAATGCGTTGAAGAATGCATTTATATGTCGAAAAAACCTTTGGGACTCGAAAAAAACGCATCTAAAGCAGCCGCGGCTTCCGATCGGAAGTCGAAAAAATTCGGAAGCGGCGGCCGCTTTGATCCCTCGTAACTCGAAAAATACGGAAGTCGGGTTACTCGTAAGTCGAGGGATCACTGTACTTATTTGCAGGGCGGGGGCCAGACTGTGCTAGAATGAACAATTTTTTCTCCAAGCAATTTGAAACTACCCAATTAGGATTACCTGAAGAACGAGGAAACCCACCCCCACCCCATATCTTAAAGCTGTCCAGGATCAGGTACCTAATATCTGAGATGGGGGCATTTTGGATTAAGCTTCCTGAAGCAGGGACGGGAAATATTCATCACGTGCTCTCATTTGGAAATGTCTGAGCCAGAAAAAAGCATAGAACCCTTGGCTTATTTTTTCAAGCATTAACACAGATGGAAACTTGCGGTTGCAGAACATGGGGATATTATCTAGTCTACCTGTTAATGTGCTCAACTCTTTCATTTGCAAATACAAATTTTGCAGTGTGTGTGTATTTATTGTAGGGCAATTAGCTGGTATTAATGCAAATTAGATCTGATTTACCTATATATAACATTTGGAAAGACAGGAAGGTCCCTGCTCTTTATATTGAGGTGACAAAATTGCAACTCTAGTTTTGCCCTCCCCCCCCACACCAATTTTTTTTCTGCCCACCCCTCAAAGTCCCTATTGATTTTGGTTCTGGCAAAATTAAAAGAAAGTAGAGACAGTGCTGGGAAGCAGAGCCCAGCTCCCCAATTGGAATGCAAACCACCCCTTTCCCAGTCTGATAAAGCCTGATAAAGTCATCTGATAAAGGGAGATGATGATAACCCCTTTCCCCCAACTGATCTGCATAGATCAGCTTGGGAGGGAAGGCTGCACATGGTTGTCTGTTTTATGGGCATGTGTGGCACATGTGGGGAAGATGCTCAGTGGCAGACCAACTGCTTTGCTTGTGAAAGGTTTGGCTCCTGGCACCTCCAGGTGGTCTGTGAGAGACTGCCAGTCTGAAACCACAGAGAGTTGTTGCCTGTCAGTACAGACAACACTGAGGTAGGTGGCCTGACTCTGTATAAGCACCTTTCTGTGTCCCTGTGTGAACTGGCCATGCTCACCACTGTCATGCAGCTCCCAGAAGGTTGGCCAAGGGTGAACACGACCCTCTGGCCAGAAAAAGGTCAGCCACCCCTGCTTTATATGCCAAGCCATGTGTGAGGAAAAGGTCAGTTAAAGTGTAACTAGTTTCTTTTGTGTGTGCGTTTTCGTTTTCTTGGGTGCCTTTTTGTGGATGGGCTTCCCAAACGCAGTCCCTTGCCCCCATTTAAGTGGAGTGCCAGACCAGGCCAGCATGGATTGTAGGAGCACTCCAGCACGGCATGAGTAGAATTTGACTGCAGGGTGGACCCATAGGAAGTTGAATGGCTGCAGAAGATTGAAGCTGGCACAGTTGCTTTCTTAAACTGCAACTTGCGTACCTGGCCGTGTTTGATCTGGTAAAATAGGTCATCTTGCAGATGAGGGAACCGCTTCAGAGAGCATTTGGGAGCACTTCGATTTACATGGTGACGGAGCCAGACAAAAGGTATAGATAGACAACGTGCTTGGGGCAATTAATATGCATTGTTTCATCATAGGTGGCACGTTCTGCAAATTGGCCTCTATTGGTGCAGCTAATTTCTGCCGGGTTCTCAACTCTCAAGCTGTCATGCTTCTCAGGCTTTAGGAGGGAGCAGATGTTTAATAAGGAAGTGTGCTTATTGTGCGGGGGTGGTTTGTGAGATGCTGCTGAGATAAAGGGGCAGCCCTGAGTCTAAGAGTTCCCCAGAAGATTGAGGTTGGCGCTTGATTAATGATGCAAGTCAAACATCACATGTCAAGACTCCGAAAGAGGCTGTCCTGCACAGTGGAAAAAGCAGTTGTCTAGGATGAGGAAACATTGCTAATTGGCAATGGGGCCTCCCGTGAACCAAAAAGGTTCCCATTCTGAAATGTGCTGGAATTATGCAAAACACACTCAGTTCTGTTTGTTCACCTGCTTCATTTTGACGGCATAACATAGAAAGCTTTTTGTACATTTTGGGATTGTGCAATCCATCTCTGTCTTTGCAAACTACATGACAAACAGGCATCAGTTACACATCCTGCCTGTCAGTGTGTACCAGTGTTTGGAAGCTTTTAGATTTTGCATCCATTTCTCTGAATTGCAGGACCAGCTATTTTCCTGGCGTGTAGATCATACATCCTGGATCATACATGGTCTGGGCCTTTAAACCCTCCTGCTTTGGTTTTATATTGTCACCAAAGACCAAAAAGGGATTTTTTGTGTGTTTTCCAACTACTAGCCCACAGATTGGTGCCAGCCCAAAGTCTGCTTCCTGCAGGTTTGTGAAAAGGGAAATCACTTTGTTTCCTACTATTATTGTGTGGGAAGGTTTCAATACCTTGATCAGCAACTAGATATTGTTGTGGAAGATTTTGTAGCGAACATTTTTAGGCCACACACAAACAGATCTCTCTGCCCCCCCCAAGTGCTACTTGGAGTTTTCTTTGTGCCATTGTTGCCAAAACCAGAGTTATCTTTGTGAGGGGAGGGCAGAAAAAGTTGCTTGGGGGCTGGATAAACTTGGAGGATGGTGTAGACCAGTGTTCTTCAACTTTGGTTCCCCAGTTGTTGGAGCTACAACTCCCATCACTCCAAGCCAGCTATCCAGTGGTGAGGGAAGATGGGTAGTTGAACAACATCTGAAGAGCACTGGTGTATACCTTAGTTGTTATCCTTCTGTGAAGCAGCTTGTAAACCAGTGTTGCACCCCCCCCCAAATCACATTACCCCTTTTTTTCCTCCCCCTGCCTAAAGCTGGACATCCTCTGGAGTCAGATTGGGCCAGAATCTTGACAACAGTTCCTGCCATTGGTTTCCTTCAGCAACATTTTGTAACTACTGTTAGCAAAAGGTTGCCCACTTCTGGGTAGGAGAAGCTCACCAAGCAGCAATCTGCCCCTTCTGCCCCATCCTCCTTCAATAATTTTGATTGACTGAGAGAGAAGCTTGCCTGGCCAGTCTACAGGTTGAATAGTCAAGGTCATCGAATCTGTTTAACCAGCTGTAAACCCTTTCTTAAAAATCAGTTGGTTTTATTTATACATTTTGTTGTATTTCATTCTTCCATGAGCTCAAAATAGTTTACACCAAGCTCCTATTGATCCGCTGCATATCCAGTTGATTAATCCATGTGGAAAATGGAGTTTCCCTTCCTCTCAGACCTTCCACTTGGTGCATTCAGTCAGGCTGGTGAAAATGCCGATCCAGCCACCGGTTTTAGCTGTGAATATGGGACCCTGCTCTGCCAATATTTAGCAGAGCGGGGTAGTTACCGTATTTTTCGCTCCATAAGACGCACTTTTTTCCTCCTAAAAAGTAAGGGGAAATGTCTGTGCGTCTTATGGAGCGAATGTGTGGTCCCTGGAGCTGAACTGCCCAGGGACAAAAGCAGATCGTGCTTTTTTAAAAAAAGAGAGAGAAGGGGGTGCTGAAAGGAAGTCTGCTTAGCAAACAATTGGGGAGAGAGATAAGGGAGAGAGATTCCAGCCCCGCCCCCTTGCAGAGGGAGGCTGTTTCCCCAGCGACATGTGATTGGCTGATTAGATTATCTGTCTGGAAACTGTAGAAATGGCTCCCTCTCCTGAAGCTGCAGAATTGTGAGTTAAACCCCATAAAACAGGATTTTTTCCCCTTTGCAAAGTAAGCTCAACAACTTTGAGCTGGTCCTCAAAAAATGGGGCTTTTCTCCTTTGCACAAGAAGCTGCAGAAATTTGAGCTGATCCTCAAAAAAATTGGGGCTTTCCCCCTCTAAAAACTAGGTGCGTCCTATGGTCAGGTGCGCCTTATAGAGCGAAAAATACGGTAATTTTTAAGGAGGGAGCTCAAGGGTGTGGCACATGCATTGGAATCGACCTAAACTCTTTTATCTCTTTCCCCAGACTCTACATTGTGCTGCTTAGTTGGGGGAAGGAGAGGATGCCATGTGCTCTTGTTGGGGCTGGTTCCTTGTGTTGCACGTGGGAGCTGGATATCCTTTTATTTATTTTTTTAAAAAGTAGACTTGGGAAGTCATTAGGTGAATCCTTGCACGGACCAAGTGAAGGGAGCCGCAATTATAACCCTGTTTCTCTCTTTCTCTGCCCTCCAGATGTGCACACCCAGCAATACTCCAGCCACGCCTCCCAACTTCCCAGACGCCCTTGCCATGTTTTCCAAGCTGCGGACTTCAGAGAACCTTCAGAGCAGCAACAGCCCTATCACATCCATGGCTTGCTCTCCTCCGGGTAGCTTCAGCCCCTACTGGGCCTCTTCGCCTCCAAACCACCAACCTGCCTGGATCCCTCCTTCGTCGCCCACCAGTCACAACCTCCACCACCACCTCCATCACCAGCAGCCCATGTGGCCTCCTGTGTCTCAGCAGGGGCCCCCCCAGCAGAAAGCCATGGCGGCAATGGACGGCCAGAGATAAGACTTAATGATTTTGGAATGGGGGGAAGAAGTTGATAGGGTGGCGGGGGTGGTAAAGAGGGTGTGGCAAATCCAAGGGGGCACAGGGAAATGGGGTGGGGGGTATTTTTCCCCCCTGAAGATCGCACTGGAATATTTTATAGTTTTTGTTTTTTTTTTAAGAAAAAACTGATGAGATGACGTCATCAGCCCAAACCCCCCCCCGATGGTCCTTTCCCCTGCACCCACCTTCCTTCTCTTCCCTTATCCACTCTTCAGGAGAGTTAATAACTGATCTTTTTCTCTTTTTTAAAAGAAAAAAAAATTATATAACTATAATATATAAATATATAAATATATCTAATGTATATACATCACAAATGAAAGCAACAGAATTGCAAAGATCCAGGTAGCATTCTGCGAAAGCTGCCTGGAAAAAAGAAGAGGTTGGCTGTGTTGGGGTCGGGGGTGGGGGTCGAGGTGTCTCCCTGTGTGTGTGTGTGCGCGCGTGTATGTATGTGATTGGGGGTGGCCGGGAGAGCTCAGAAAGTTGCCTCTCCTTTCCATCCTTTCCCAGTTTTGTTGCCCTCCTCTTGATTTTCCTTTGGCTCCTGGTTGTCGGGAGTTGCCTGTAGCAGCTGAGACGGTTGAGGGGCCTTGAGGGAGAAACCCTCCTTGCTTGAAGGGAAAGCACAGGCCTCAGATTCTGTGGCTGTCTGTGTGCCCGTGCGGTTCAGAGAGCCTCCTAGGCTGGGTGGGATGTCACCTGCTAAAGGAATTGAGCTTCCACCCCCTGCCCCATGTTGTGACTGAGCGTGAGGGGTTGGGGAGGTAATTTTCCACTGTGGGCTCCGCTCCACAAGGCTCTCCTGTAGGCCACAGAAGGAGCCTGAAAAGAAAAGAAAAAAATATAATAGTGCAAAATGTCACGACGTTATCGGGGCTGTAATCTTTGAGACCATGTTGAGTCCTACTCAAGATTTTGTACATTCAAGGAGGCAATTCTTGCAATTTTTTGAGAGTTGCCAAGACATGTACAGTCTGGCAAAATCAGCCAGCTCTTCTTGCCTATACATGGGCTGGCAAATTTATGGGCGAGAATGGGGTTTCGTGGGCTTGCGTCTGTGCTGTCATTTGGGTTTAAACCCTTTCTCCATCGCCCCAACTTTGGCCTATTGAAACCCTTTTTCTTCAACGGCTGCAGCAGGTGTGCTCCAAGTAGCGGAAACTAGAAATGGGTTGGGCCTTTTGTTTTTTGGTACCTCACCACAGACTCTTCCTTGCTCTCCCACCCACCCACCCGTCCCCTTCTTCTTTTTTTTGGAAATGGTTTTCCCCTTCAGCTCTCAAGCTGTTTCCCTTTTTAAAAGGACAAAGTTTAAGCATTTGGGAGGATAAGCTGGAAGGGAAGTTGCTGAAGTTCTCAAAGGTATAAAAACACAAACGTCAACCTCCCCAGAAGATGGATAATTCGAAGGAGGACTCAAGATTGAGTGCTCCCTGACATCCGATGGCAAGGGAGATGCTGAGGCTCTTTTTGTTTTGTTTTTTAGGTTTTAAAATCAGAATCTTGCTTAAACAGGTTGAAGGTTTTATATTAATTTAAAAATAAAAAAAAAATCACTTTTTTAACCAGAGTGGCACTTGTCTCTTTGTCTCCCCACCCTGTTGCCTTCTTCTTCTTCTTCTTCTTCTTCTTCTTCTTCTTCTTCTTCTTCTTCTTCTTCTTCTTTAATTCAAAGAAATCTGCTGGATATGAATGATAGACGTTAGAACTGAACGGAAACCAAAAACCAATGCTTCCTCTTTACATACGCAACATTGCAAAGGCACACAGCTTGATCTCCTCTTCCTCCCCCTCCTTTATCTAGAAACCTACTCTGCTCTTCCCTGCTGTCCCTGTTGCACGTCACTCATTGGCTTATGTGAAAAGCAAAACGAAACTAGGTCGTCGGTGTTAATATTAGCATTCATTTGGAATTGCTTCGTAATGCTGGTTAAAAAAAAAAAGCACACATACACACTTCAGTGCCAGATGAGGAGAGAAACATGGGAACGAGAGTGCTAGCTGTACTCCCATCCCCATTTCTCTCTCCAGAGGTTGGAGGGTATCTTTGTGAATCGGGGAGCCAGCTTCTACTCATGGTATACTCCCCCATGCAGTGTAGACCCCTGGAAAACCAGGATTTACATCACATGGGAAACCTACCTGTTCAGGAGCAGGCCCTCCCTTTCGGGCTGCTGCCCTCTAATTTGCAGAGGGAGATTATGGGGCAGGGGGCAGACTTAGGTTGCATTCACATGGTGGGTGTATTGCATTCATTTATTATAAGGCTAGTGCTTCTGCCCGGTTTCCCTAACTTTCCTTTCACGCTGCATAAGCCTGTTCTACCTCTGCACCAACACGGTGCGGGAAATGTCATTCGCACAGATGTCAACATGTCATCCCTTGACATTGTGCCGTTCTGTGCTGAAATTCCGGCACGCTTTCTCACCAGGCAAAAAAAAAAAGGAGGGCATGAGCCTCAAAATGGGCAGGAAGTGCAGTGCATGCTGGTATGCCGCCTCGCGGCTCGTCATGTGAGCAGCTGCGGCGTGAAAACGGGGGAATGCCACACTAAAGGTCCCATGATTTTCCAGGTTGAGAGGGCCGCAAACAGTTTTTGCTGGAGTCAGATAACATGAAAATGAGTGCTAAACTTGCACAATATTCCATTCCATTCGTTTTCCCGAAGTAGCTTTTGCATTGTGCAAAAACTCAAATATAATGTGCAAAATAACATTTAGGGAGATGTCAGGAAAACGGAATAAACAGCAGTGTGAATGCAGCCTTCACAGACTTGTTCCCACACCACCTCATGTTAGTTCCACCTCTTCCCCAAACCTCTGAAGAAGAGTACTTGTGTGTTCTCATCTTAATTGCCTTGTAGTGAACACTTGGCTGCTTTGACTTCTGTGTGGAGCCTCTATATCAAGCTGCATTCAAGTTTATCTCTGCTGTCGGCATTATTGCTTTGGAAGAAGTGGATTTTTTAAAAATAGAAGTTTTTGAGTAGGCTCTGACCAGAACAAAAACACATTGAAGTGGGTGTGGAGGCATCTTTTTCCATTGTGTGTGTGTGTGTGTGTGTGTGTGTGTACACACACACACACACACACACACACACACACACACTGTTGTGTCACTAAAAGCTGGTGTTACACACTTCCTCTCTGCCATCCTTCCCCTCACTACATTGAGAAGTGAACAGAAGGGTCACACATTGATTTGAATGCAGGATCTGGATATTGAACCCATTTCCTACCAGGATCAGGGCCAGGCCCCCATCCAGAAAAACACAAGATCCCTCAGTTCCAGTTTCATGCAAGCAGTGTGAAACTGTGTGTCTCTCGGGCACACAGAGGTAGGTATGTGGATTTAAGTCCAAATTGTGGTGGATGTTTGCATGTGCATTTGCTTGTTTTTACTATGGGGGTAAATTATTATGGGCAGGGAAAGTAGAATTTAACACCACCTGAGGGATAATTATTAAATATGAGTCGGGGGTTCATCTCTGCATTGTGGAATCTTGTCACTGCCATTATTGCTTTCGGTTGGGATAATGTAACCCAAAAGAGCAGTGCTATGGATATTTCCGAAGAGAGATGGAAAGCCTGCTGTCATAAAAAAGGAAGTCTGGGAGACCTTGTTTGCAATGAGAAGAACTTGTTGAAGGAGATCCATTTTGCTTCCCAGTCCCATCTTTTCTTCTACAGCCCAGACTAAAGTCTGCTGCAAGCCCTTCCTTCACACTATTGGCCTTGTTAATAAGTGTAGCTTTATAAGTGTGAATTTTAACACTTGCTCAAATCTCCCCCCCTCCCTTTTGTCAACTTGGTGTAAGAACAAAAGTGGGGCTGTCAACAACACTTCATTGCTAAAGACTTTCCTGCAAGCAATGGGGTGCTACTGCCACTGTTCTTCTGTAGGCCAGCCTTGCACTATTGGACCACATTGGTGTCGGTTAATTCATTTTAGTCCCTCTTGCACGACTGCCTTCTATTCAGCCAAATCTCTGTCATTCCTAGTGATCTACCAATGGACCATTTTTTAAAATCTTCCTTATATTCAATACAGCACCACCTGTGGCCCCCACGTACCTGATCAGGTATATTAGCAGCCGCTGAGCTCACTCCAAACCAGTAGTCTTCAACTTTTTCTGACCCAGAAGCCCCACCGTCCACCCAAATATACATTGTTGGGCAGGACCTGCTTTGCATATATTTGTATAGAGTGGTAGTACTGTGTTTGCAACCAACCACTGAAGGCTCTATGCTCCCATGTTTACACATTTGAGGGACAAAGCCTATAGGCTGAGTTGAGTCAACCATCCTTAGCAAGATTGGAGACAGTTGGTTCCATCTTTTCATCTCGGTATTAGGTAAACAAAAATACTCCTTAGTGAGTAGAATACACCATTCTGTTACAGTCAGTAATAGCTGAGCTTTGTTTCTAATAGCATGAGGGCATGGCAGAAACAGCCTAGAATCCCCCCCCCCGCCCCCATGTAGACCAGGGATGGGGAACCTGTGGCCCTCCAAATCTTATTAGCCTCCAACTCCCATCAGTCCCATCCAGTATGGTCAGTGTGCTGGATGGTGGAAGTTGGAGGCTGGCAACATCTGCAGTGCCACAAGTTTCCCACCCCTGGTTTACACACACACACACACACACACACACACGGAATTCCAAGCTAACAATGTTTGGAGAGCCACAGCACCCCTGTTCTGCCCAGATCCCAGCAATTTGACTATCAAAACAGATAACAGCATACATGGAAAGGAAGTAAAATTCTGGGTAGAAAACTCCTGAATTATACATACCTTTATGAGGCTCACTGGCTGAGGAAGAGGAGTGTGGGGGGAGCGCACCGCCCCCGGTGGGGTGGCATCTCAACTGCCACCCTGCCTGCGCTGGGCACCACACCCCCAGGACGCATGGCATCCCTGCCCCCGCCTGCTCTCCGCCCCCCCCCCCGTGCTGCAGCATGAAGTTCCGCCACTGAAGAGGCTATAGGCTTAACATATTTGCTTGACTCCTAAACCATATACAGGCTTTTGTTGGGGGTTGAGCATGCTACCTCTGTCCCTACTTTTTCAGGTTTCTGCATGATGCCGTCCTCCAATTTGCAGCAGGTGATGAGATTCGGGGGGGTGGGGGTAGTGCACTTGGCCCCACACTGTCTTCTCCCCTCCCCCCCCCCCAGATTGCCCATGTGCTGCTTTATCCGACTTCCTAAATGCCTCTGGATTGCTTCTCTGTTTAAAAAACTACTAGAGGTGCCACTTCCCATGTCCTTGTAGCCATGGAGAATTACAATCTCCCTCTCTGGTTTTAGCCCTTATGTGGAAATGGCTATTGATGTTCTTGAATACCTTCTCCAAGAACCCCTCTTTGAGTGATTAGATTCTTACTTTTTCACATGCAGCATAGTTAAGCTACAATTCTTTTGACCCCTTGCGTCCACAAGCACCAAGCTGGTGTTATTTTGGGCTTCTTTGAAGTACACTGGATGGCCTGGATTCTAAAGAACTTGCTTTGTGTGTGTTTGTTTTCAAACCCCCTACCGGTAGGTCCGCCTCAAATTTAACGTGGCCAAGAAAAGCCTGCACTTATGCCGATGGCATTGCATTTTCCACAAGCAATGAAAATTGTGGGAATAGGTGCAGAGACCTGCAGCTCATCATTCTCTGGGATTTGTTCATACGATTTCTTACATCCTGACTTCACAGCAATGAACTCTACAACTAAAAAAAAAAAATCAAACACATTCCACAATCTATCCATTCCAAATGAAACATAACAGTGTAAATTCAGCAAAAGAGGTGGACCCCATAAAACAAAATACTGTAACTGCCAAAGTTGGGGCGGGGGATAGGTGTGTCTTCAGCATATGGGGAAAGCTATACAATGAAGATGGGGTGTGGGTGGCGCTGTGGGTTAAACCACAGAGCCTAGGGCTTGCTGATCAGAAAGTCGGTGGTTCGAATCCCTGCCACGGGGTGAGCTCTCGTTGCTTGGTCCCTGCTCCTGCCCACCTAGCAGTTCTAAAGCACATCAAAAAAGTGCAAGTAGTTAAATAGGTACCGCTCCGGCGGGAAGGTAAACGGAGTTTCCGTGCGCTGTTCTGGTGCGCCAGAAGTGGCTTTGTCATGCTGGCCGCATGACCTGGAAGCTGTACGCCAGCTCCCTCGGCCAATAAAGCGAGATGAGCGCCGCAACCCCAGAGTCGGACACGACTGGACCTAATGGTCAGGGGTCCCTTTACCTTTACCTTTATACAATGAAGATGAAAGACACACCTATGTGATCAGGGACTTTTACATCTTAAGGGTTGTCACAGAGAGCCCTTTCCCAGGCCAAAAATCCCTGTGCTTTTGGAGGTAAGTGGAACTATCAAGAGAAGGTCAGGAAGGGATGGAGACGGTCTTTCAGATACTTGGAGCCTAAGTTGTTGAGGGCTTTTTAAACACAAATGTGTTAAAACACCTTGAGCTGGGCCCGGAGAAGAACTGTAAGCCGGTGCAACTGTTTGAAAAAGGGGTTACATTAATTCTAAATAGAACCCCAGCCAGTAATCTGGCTGCTGCATTTTGGACCAGTTGGAAGTTTCTGAGAGATGTCTCTCTGTGGCTTTCTACTATTGCCTGTGATGATTTCCCACCAGCAACGAGCTTGAAATGGGAGGTGAGGGGAGCTGAAAGTTACAGCCTGGCTGGCTTCTGAAAATGTCTTTGCAGCATCTGCTGTCTGTGTGTTTCAAGTGATGTGACCTTTGGCAGAGAGAAATTTGGTATAACATAGGAGGATTTCTTCCTTTGTGTTTTTCCCTCTGGAAAGATCGGTTTTCATCACTACTGTTTTTAAAAAAAGCATGTTCGAAGTCTGGCTTGCAGCGAAGCTGCTGTGTGTGCCACATGCCTAGCATGGCATATAAAATCTGGAATCTGGCTTTAGGCTACAGGGGAAACCATAGCTTTCTTTCTCTTATTTCAAATGGCCGTGTGTCTAGTCCTCATTGTCAGTATCATTGACCCAAGAGCTTGAATGTTGCAAAGACCCAAAATTGCTATTAGAATAATAATAAAGAATGAATTGAGTCAAAAGTAAATTTATGAAAGAGTGGTTTAGATATCGTGTGTGCATAATATGGCTGACAGCTGTTGCCTTAGAGGCATTGACACTCATGCAGTGCCCTTCCTGTTCTGCCAATAGATCAGAATGCCCTTTCAAAGGGGTGGATGCTTTGGCCACTGATGGTCTCATTTCTTCAAAGAAGTCCTCTCGCTCCTGTGCTCTAGTCAGGCTGACTCACACTGTGTCCACGTTCAGCTGAGAAATTATAGTGAAGCATTATGTATAAAAGAGGTTAAACGCCAGGCAGCTGCTGCTGATGCACTACTTACTGTTTCCTGAAAGCAGCAAATGAGCAACTTGGCAGCTGTGGGGGAAATTGTTTCAGGAGGGGAATGGAGTCTGCTGTTCTGTTTTGGGAAGTCTTCTGGCCTTTGCTGTTCATCAGACTGCTTTTGTTTGGGGTGGAAGTGGGAGAACAGCTTCAGTCGAGTCTTGGGTTGCAAAAATGTGGGCATCTAGATTTATGTATTTTTTAAATTTTAATAGCATTACAAATGGTGTAGCTATACTTGAAGCTTTGTAAGCATAAGAAAGATAGAAAACATTGGACCTATAATGAAATATTGCAGTGTGAAATGCTCCTGCCATTCCCTTTTCCGGGATGCTTCATTTCATTTCAACATGCTAAAGTCTTCATTGGTTTGTTCTGGGGTTCTCCTTTTAGGTTTTTCCTAACCCTTGTTTTTCATACTTTTGCAAACCTTTCAAGAGGGTTTTTTCCCACTAGGAATGGATGGAGTCCTTTCTAGCTTCAGAAGGAGCCACACTTAAGAGAATGAGTTCGCTATTGACGTATAGGATTTGCTGCGTCAGCGTGTTCTGCTACACCTGTCTTCTTGCTGTGCTTCAGTAGCTGTGTGTGTGTGTGTGTGTGTGTGTGTGTGTGTGTGTGTGTGTGAAAGAGAGAGAGAGAGAGAGAGAGAGAGAGAGAGAGAGAGAGAGATCGGGTACAGTGTAGTATAAATATACAGTGAATACTCTTATTAGTCACAATAATGATCATAGAGAAAGATTTGCTCCGTTTGTTGGAAGCACACCTTGAAACTCTTAAACCGTGCCTATTCAGAAGTATCGGGCTGTTATAAGTCACACTGCTTTTAATGAGACTTATTTCCAGTTAAGTTTATGTCATGAATATATCACTCTGTGAACTCCTATACTGATCTACCACTGAGAGTGTCAAAGGAGCTGGTGTGTAAAATAGAAGATTGACACGGAACCTGATGGCTGCCGCTTGATGGTTTTATGTATATATTGCCTATATGTAACAAGAGGGAATAAGTTGCCTAGGTAACCACAGACCTGTTAGTTTAATTTCAGAGGGAAACAAGGCCCGGACCAAACTGTAAAAGCGAGAATTCTAAAGGTGATGGAGCAGATTCTATGTGAGTGTTAGAATGCTTTTGGTAGGAAACGGAATGTAGAATGGATCGGTGCACCCTAATCTGATATCTCTTAAAAATTGCTGCTGATTTTCCTTAATTAGGGAAATGTGGTCCGAACCATTTCTCTGGATTTCAGTAAATCAAAACTCGGGTTCAGCAACGTGAACATCAGTCGGTCAAGTAAAACCTATGCCTCTCTGGTTCAGCAAGCCATTGATACGATAAGGCACAGGAAGCTCATATTATCCTCCTTTAACTTAACGTTTTGTGCGGGTATCATGCAGTGGGTAAGGAATTGGTGGCGAGAACAAAGCACTTCCACGCTAGAGATAAGTACCAAGTGGCATTCCTCAAGGGTGAGTCATGGGACCCATGTTAGGAAATACTTTGGGTAGTAACCTGGGTAATGGCAGTAGGAGTGTTTTTAATTAAGTTTGCTGATGGCGCCACAGTCGCAGGCATTGTCAATACAGATAAGGATCAGGCACGTTATGCAGCTTGACCTGGCTGACGTTATAGACTGGCAGGGATAAAGTGTACAGACATAGTGCTTTGGGTGCCCTAATCAGGATTGATTCTGTATGTTAATTTGAAGTAAAAGTTGTTGGCAGCTAGATCTTGCAACACAAAAAGTGCTTCTAGACTTCTACCCTGTTTCCCCTTTTTTAATACGTAGTCATAAAGTAAGCCATGGCAGGTTTTTTTTACCCTTGTGAGAAGTAAGACGTACCCCAAAAGTAAGCCATGGTGCCGCCATTGTTCCCGTCGCCTCCTCAGCCCCTCCTGCGTGCGCAGGGAGCCAGCGAACCAGTGAGAGGCACCGGGGGGGGGGTCGAACGCGCCTCTTGCGGAGTTCTGCCCCGCCTGCTTAGCGCGCAGGGGGAGGTGGGGGGGGGAAGACGCCTCTTCCTGCCCCGCCTGTTCCCATTGCGCAGGGAGCCAGCGAACCAGCGAGAGGCGCGGGGGGGAAATGCGCCTCTTGTGGAGTTCTGCCCCGCCTGTTCAGCGCGCAGGGGGAGGCTGTACCGTACCATACTGACATAATAAAAATAAGACATTCCCCTGAAAATAAGCCACCCTGTGGTTTTTTGAGGGGGAAAAATTATAAGACGGTGTCTTAAAAAGGGGGAAAGACGGTAGATTTGTTGACTCATGCTGTAGGAGGAGCACTGTTCGGGCACAGAACAACATAGTCCAAAGCTAAGAGGTGGTGCCATGTAGTGGTTAAGCAACTGAGCAGCGAGCCAGGAAGTTCTCAAAACTATCTGACCCGACCTCAGTAGGTGCCGTTTGTTGTGCAAGGGTGATGGTGGTATTGACTCACCTTTTTCAAGATTCTTATATAGGGGTTCCTGAGAAGATAAGAAGTGCTTGGACTTCTAAAGTGCTACAAAGCACACATGGGTTTCGATTGCTGCTTTCATCGTCTGGGATTGGGACAGACCACCAATTTGTGTGGGGTTTTTGCATGCCAAAACTGCGAAAGGGTTGCTTCAGAAGTAGGCGATCGGGGGTTTCCCCCCCAGAATGCCTGGCCGTAGTCGTAGTTAGCTTGATAGCTTTGTGGTTTGGAGAAAAGCTTGCTGTTTTTCTTCCAGTAGTAACTGAAGCTGCCTTGAATGCTGTCATGTTGTTAAAAGCCTTGGCTGTGTTACACTTAGTAAATCTTGCACAAAGGCAGAGAGAGAGAAGCTGAACAATAACAAGCTAGTGCCTTGGCTGTGCTTTGGGAACAAATCCGAAAATAGCCTTGCAGAATGTCAACCAATAGGAAGTTGGAGAAGGGTGAAGCAACCAGTGACTTAAGTGATGGAACCAGTGACACCGTTGACTCTTGTCACCAAAAGCTATCACTTCCACAGGACCTCAGAAACCCAGTCCTAGTTGGCTGGGGTAGCCTAGGGATCTGGTGTCATCCCTGCTTGAGAGTTGCTTGGCAGGTGCTGCTGTCTGTGCCCTTTTATGAGTGAGAGTTGCCCTCTTGCGTAAGCCTCCCCATTGGGTTGTGTCTACTCTTCTTGCAACACGTGGCAAATTCCTGGAAATGCACATAAATTCGCTTCCTTGCACCAGGCAAAAGGGTTCAGTGGTTTGAGTTTATATCTTAACCTCTACCAGAGATTTAAAGTCGGTAACAATGCTGATTAAAAAGAGCAAATGGTTTTTAAAAAAAATCCACACCCATCAATAATCAACCATCAAAAATGTCTTATCAATGTATAGTGTTTCCTTTCTACAGAAAGATGCTGATGCTGGGGCTCTGGTGAAGCTCCAGGAGGAGCAAACCTCCACAAAATGGCTTTTAAAAGCTGGAGATTAGACCAGGGGTAGGCAACCTAAGGCCCGTGGGCCGGATGCGGCCCAATTGCCGTCTCAATCCGGCCCATGGACGGTCCGGGAATCAGCGTGTTTTTACATGATTAGAATGTGTCCTTTTATTTAAAATGCACCTCTGGGTTATTTGTGGGGCCTGCCTGGTGTTTTTACATGAGTAGAAGGTGTACTTTTATTTAAAATGCATCTCTGGGTTATTTGTGGGGCATAGGAATTTGTTCATATTTTTTTTTCCAAAATATAGCCCACCACATGGTCTGAGGGACGGTGGACCGGCCCACGGCTGAAAAAGGTTGCTGACCCCTGGATTAGAAGGAACCCATAAGAATAAGCCATGGTAACTAAATGAAAACTCTCTGGCCAGAGGCAGTATACTGGGGGGAAAGCAAAAGAGGAAGATTCCATGCCCTGTTTGTGAGCTCCCCAGGGGCATCTAACCTACTAGAAACATAACATTGGACTAAACAGACCCTTAGTCTTGTCAGGCACGTTTACTGTGCTTTTTAAGCTTGCTGCTATCATTAATGCTTTGTACATGCCTGTTTTGCATTAGTTTGCCTGCTGCTTCTAGTTATGGACATGGGCAAAAAGACTATGCTGTGCACAGAATCTTAGCTTCCCTGAGCATTGCAAAGGGATTCAGTCTGCCTGCCTGTTTTGTTATTTTCTTCACAGTTGTAAGGGCAACCTGTGACTCTCCAGATGTTGCTGGACTCCAACTCCCATCAGCCCCGGTTAACATGGCCCCAATGGTCACAGGTTCCCCATTCCTATGTTAGATAGGCCCTGGTTCTTCTAAATAATGGTTGAAGCAATTATATATATCTGCTGCTCATTGTGTGTGCCACAGGAACATGTGGTAAGATAATGTCAATATGCAGTGCATACTAAGCGACAGAATAAGCCACATGCTGAATGTTTAGCATCTAACGGCTTCTGCTGTAGCTTGAAGCCATCATTCTGCTGAAGGAAGATGCATTTTGTACCTGGCCACAGATTCTGTATTTTGCACAGTGTGACGCTGAAGGTTTAGAATGCCCAAAGCTCTAAACGATGGTTGTTCCCCTCTGTCTACATTTATGGGAACTACTTATTAGGCTCTAAACTACAATTGTTGCTTCTTCTCCCTGCCCCCCCCCCATGACCCTCCAATCAAACATCTCTCATTAGTATTGGTTCACACATGCAAGTTTGAAACTTGGCATCTTGCAGGTGTTGAATGAGGCATTTGAAACTAAACACTACAGAGCCTGATTCTCCTCAAACGTGATGCCGGGCAATGAAATCCATATACATTCAGCTGCGAGTTATCAGTGAATCAAGTGTACATCTTTCCTTTGATTAACTGAAATCTGAAGAGGCAGATTATCTGAGTACTGAGCTAGATGAACCAGTGGTCTAAACCGGTATAAGGCTTCTTCCTATGTTCCGCTGTGTACTTTGGATTAGTCAAAACTTGCCATAGTTGGACACACACACACACACACACTCCAGTTTCATGCAATGGCAGCAACAAAGCTTTTTGCTCCTTAAATGTCTTACCATTCTGGCAGCTGGCATGTAAATTGTGCAGTAATCCAGTCGCTTGGTTTCCTGTTCTGAATTCCCACTTGTAAAATTTCAGGCACATCAGCTATTGCTATAGCAAACTGGGATACATAATGGATGAGACTTGCAACTAACACCTGAATCTGAGGAAGCACAAGGGACTGCTCTGTAAAATGTGGTTAAGAATCATGGCCCCATTTATGGGAGGCCCTGTGCCATCTCCAGTACTAACAGCTTTCTTCCTCTTTATGTGCATGACATAAAGGGTGGTGGTCAACTAAGTTTTATTCAGAATAGACCCATTGAAATTAATGGACCTAACTTAGTCATGATCTTTAATTTCAGTGTGATTGCTGTGAGTAAAGCTTGGATGAATACCACCCCAAGTTGTTTTTTTCTACTGTAGAAGCAGAGTTACATGCATTGGCCCTGGTTCTTACGTCACATTAAACCAAACTATGGTTGAATGTGAATGTACAGCAAGTTCTTGCTCCCCACCCATAAGCTCTGCTCCTGATTTTGTCGCACCACTGGGAAACTAGGTAGAGTCTGGCTTATTGTGGTATCTGTACTCAGGCTTGTGGTTCATTGTTCTTCAAATCAACCACAAGAAGTAACCATGCTTTATTCTTGACTTCCTGCTTGTTGCATGTTTAGAGGAAACAAACCCACAAGCCCAGATTCGAACATCACAACTAAGTAGACGCTAGCTTGTTTTGTTGACAGTGTAGAAGCAACAGGAGTAGGAGGGGCCTTTTGAGCAGCATGCATGAGCACACTGCTTGTTCACATTCAACCATATTTCAAAACAAGCTATAGTTTCATACAGCATGCGGATTAGGCCATTCTCTGTACCCACTCAAGCCTGGAAGGAATCATCCTATTCCTAAGTAAAGGTAAAGGGACCCCTGACCATTAGGTCCAGTCGCGGACGACTCTGGGGTTGCGGCGCACATCTCGCTTTATTGGCCGAGGGAGCCGGCGTACAGCTTCCAGGTCATGTGGCCAGCATGACTAAGCCACTTCTGGCGAACCAGAGCAGCGCACGGAAACGCCGTTTACCTTCCCACTGGAGTGGTACCTATTTATCTACTTGCACTTTGACGTGCTTTCGAACTGCTAGGTAGGCAGGAGCAGGGACCAAACAACGGGAGCTCACCCCATCGCGGGGATTCGAACTGCCGACCTTGTGATCGGCAAGCCCTAGGCTCTGTGGTTTAACCCACCGCGCCACCCGCGTCCCTATTCCTAAGTAGCAACCCCCTTTCCCGATGCATTGACACCTTGCCATCTCACAAACTTTTGCTTTTTAAGTTTGTGTTTCAGTCTTTTCAAAAGCTGTACTATTTTCCCTCCCTCCCCGCCTCCAGCACACGTTCAGGTCGTTGTGTAAAATGAATTGCCCGCCCACCCCTCCAAAACATGTTTTCATCTTTAAATAGAGGAGGTCTATTGTATGAATGCTGAAATTTCTTTGGGGGCATGTATTCACTGGTAGTTTGGATACACCCACAAAATAAACTTAAGATCCCTGGACATGCAGCAGCAGTAGTGTGGATGAACTGCGGCCATTCATCCACATTGCTAAGAAATAATTTTTACCAACACACACGTATGGAAAGCATTTGCTGCTCTCATCATAGCAGGGAGGCCCAACAGCTCCAGGGTGCTTGGTTGGCCTTTCATTGGCTAGAATTTGTTTTGACTCTACGATGCCTATTCTTTTCTCTCGCTTCAGGACTGAATGTGCTCATGTATTTAATGTACCGACACTGTGGGAAATATGGAGAGCTGCAATGAATAGACTAGTTCACAGGGCTCCTTTGCCCCCTTTCCACCCGCAACATACTGAATGCTTGCTCTGTTCAGGGAGCAATGGAGGCTGACAGCAGGAAGGGCCAGAGCGCTGTGCTCATTCATAAGCGCTGTGTGTGTTGACAACAGATTAACCCATATGCAGTCTACTCCACACCACTCCTTCGCAACGGCCATTTTATTGGGCCTGTCTTCTTCATGGCGTTAAGGCCTTAGAGTAGGAATGAGGCTTATCTTCGGCCTTGCTGTGCAGTGCAGGTCTTCTTGGATATAAAAGCTGTGTGGGGTGGGTAGCTGTTATGTATTGAAGTTTCTCACCCTGGCCAACAGGGGTGTTGTGTATATACCGGTAGTTTTCACTCAGGTCCACGTCAGTTATTTTAGGCGGGAAACCCTGGGTTATTGTTGTTACAATAAAAGCAGGCCGGCTGAGCTGTTTGGGTTCAGTTCAGTTCCAGCTTCCAAATAAAGAGCTTCTTTGGAGAACTCTCTGTGTCGTCTGCATTGTCCAACCACAATTCAACAGTAGCGAAGCTGTACCCCTTTATATTCCATTAGGGTTGATTTATATCACCATTTTTAAGTTGTCCTGTGCGGACTTTTAGCTAGACTGAGGCTCTCGTGCGACTGCCAACGGGAAATGGCAGTACTGTACTTTATATAGACCGTGTTATGTCACTAAAACAAAACACACACCCCTAGGACTTTTATTCCTTGCTTTCTCTTTGGAGGCTACTTAGGCCAAATATCATAGGCAGCTGCCTATGGTTTGCATACTCCTGAATTAAAGGGAGTTGAAACGGCAATACCTGTAGACCACCAGAGGGGGCAGTAGGGTTTACACCGTAATGTAAATTAAAGTACCGGAAAGCTGAATAAAAGGTGTTGCAAAGGGAAGATGGTGCCCACCTGCTATACCTCTGGTCTCTCAAAAGAGTCCTGGTACAGTATATTAAAGATGAATGCATTTTTTTTTAATGACTCAAAACTTCCATGGCCTAGAGGCCATCAGATTCATGAAGTGCTACCTTAGTTGGCAGGTACAGGAGGTCAGTCAAGCAACTTATACATTTCATGGCCCTGACGAAGTGAACTCTAGACCACAAAAGCTTACACTATAATAAATTAGTTTAAGCGGTCCTTAAACTGCAACCAGCTGTTCAGCAGTGGAACAGACTCCCATGAAAGGTGGTGGACTCTCCTTCCTTGGAGGTTTTTAAGCAGAGGTTGGATGGCCATCTGTCACGGATGCTTTAGCTGAGATTCCTGCATTGCAGGGGGTTGGACTAGATGACCCTTGGTTCCCTTTCAACTCTACGATTCTATTATTCTATGAGTTAACTGTCCATTAATCACCCTGCAGTATTCTGTCAGGGTGGTTAAACTGGATCTCCCTGCTGCCACCACGCACACCCTGGCAGGTTTTTGTGCTTCCTCATGGATGACAGGAATTCTGAGTTAGTTTTTTAAGTCTGTTGATATTTCAATCACAGAACCAGGGTGTGCATGAAAGCTGGCTGCGGGGCAAATTGTTGGATTGCTCTGTCAGAGGGCCAGCTCTAAAGCCGTAAATGAGTTGTATGGGGGAAAGTTCCTCATTAAAAATTGAAAAACAATTTAGTCCTGCACGCTGTGGCTCCCTGGACCTGAGGCACACCTGACTTCTCAACTGGTTCAAGCTGCATTTTTGGCACTGCAACCAAGGAAAACGCAGCAAACACCGCAAACTCAACAACACAAAATACTTGAGGGACTCCAAATGCAGGTTTCGTAAGTGCTTCTTCATGTTGTGCATAGGAGCTGTACTCCCCCCCCCCCTGGATATGGAAAAAAAGCTGTACTTCTTTCCTGTGTGTTCCTTCAGCCAGTCACAAGCTTTATCTGTATCACATGTTTTTGAACACTGCCTCTTTTATATTGTTGTTGTTGTTGTTAAATTTATTAGCTGGCCTTCACCGTGTGGTCCCAGGGTGGAATTAAACCATTAGAAACAATTTAAAACAACCCACAACCATAAAAACAAGGCACTTTTAGCTAGGGTTGCCATATTTCAAAAAGTGAAAATCCAGACACAAAAGTTATTTTTTGGCCAAAGTTGTTGAGCTACAAAAAAGTTTTTTTACCAGTACCTATTTTTCCTAGAAGAAAAGCACTGGTAGCATTTCACAGTTCTGCCTCCTTCCACCCCTTACTGGTGAAACAGGAGGCTGGGTTCCTCGATTAATTCACTGGGAACCAAGGCTGCAAAACAAAGGCTAAAGACTGGCCTTGTTACTGATAACTGTACCTGCTGGCTGCTCAAAACAATTCCTGTTCTAGGAGTGCAAGCACATTCTTGCTTCACTCAGGACTGAGGCCTTCCACACCCTCTAAACTTCCCTTAAAGGTCCCCTAAGTATGTATACAAAATCATTCTTTTGCAATAGGCTTATTTTAACACTCTCGACCGTGTTGTTGGACAGAGGCCAAGTAAGGGCAGGGAAGCCATAGGGAGAGGCAATGCAATATTCCCGTACGTGTTGCGCAGCGAGTGGCTTCAAGGAAGCGTCTTATCTCCTTTCATCCACAAGACAAGCAAATGGCTTGGTTTCTGGAATAAAAATACTTCTCCAGCTTTGCTGCCTTTGCAGGAACTGTGGGTTGGGGGGGGGAGGGTGTTTCCTCCTGGCGTACCCTGCTACGCTCTGCCCAGACTTGGACCCCCCCCCCGGCGTTGTTTAAGACATAAAGCGTGGGGCGGGAGAGAGAGAGAGGAAGAGGTGGTTGTGAGAAGTACTTGAAGGCTTGCCAGAAGTATGATGAAAAAGCAGTTTCCCCCCTCACACACATCGGTTGTACAAAAAAAAATGCCAACAGCATGGTGGCCTGAGACCAGAGTTAGACTTGTTCATCATTTGTAAAACAGTGACTGCTATGAAGCACCATATATAGCTTCCAACTTTTTATATCTGGGCACTAAGGGACTGATAAGTCAAAGAACCTCCCTCCCTGAGCATTTCTGCTGCTAATTTGCTTTGTTTTAGGTACCAGGTACAACAGTGATCAGGTTGTGTTTTTAAAAGGTTTCCGAAGCATTTCTTTGCCGCGATAGCACCAGCTTTACAGTGTGCACAACCATCCTGCAAACCCTCCTTGAGAGTCTGTGCGGATCATATGTGAAAGGAAGCAAGTGATTGAACTGCAGAAGAGCATCCTCCCACAACTCTACATTTTTAGTAGGTGCAAATGACCTTTTTGCAATATTATATCAGTTATGTTTATGTGCTGATTGTTTTATTGGGCTAGTTTGCTAGCAAAGCACAACCACATACAGTGGTACCTCGGGTTAAGAACTTAATTCGTTCTGGAGGTCTGTTCTTAACCTGAGGTACCACTTTAGCTAATGGGGCCTCCCGCTGCTGCCGCGCAATTTCTTTTCTTATCCCGAGGTAAAATTCTTAACCCGAGGTACTACTTCCGGGTTAGCAGAGTCTGTAACCTGAAGCGTCTGTAAACTGAAGCGTCTGTAACCCAAGGTACCACTGTACCTGGGAGAAAAAAAGGTAAAGGACCCCTGACAGTTAAGTCCAGCCGCAGACTCGGGGGTTGCAGTGCTCATCTCGCTTTACAGGCTGAGGGAGCCAGCGTTTGTCTGCAGACAGTTTTTCTGGGTTTTGTGGCCAGCATGACTAAGCCGCTTCTGGCACAACGGAACACTGAAACCAGAGCAGCGCACGGAAACACCATTTACCTTCCTGCCAGAGCGGTACCTATTTATTTACTTGCACTTTTTGGCGTGCTTTCGAACTGCTAGGTTGGCAGGAGCTGGGACCGAGCAACGGGAGCTCACCCTGTCGCGGGGATTCAAACCGCCGACCTTCTGATTGGCAACCCCAAGAGGCTCAGTGGTTTAGACCACAGTGCCATCAGCCTCAACAACTTTGGGGTTTGTCTAAAAATGGCTCAACAACTTTTGGGGTGACCTGGTTTTTACTTTTTGAAATATGGCAACCCTAACACGATGAGCCCACTACAAGAATTCTAAAAGGTTGGAGAATTAGGACTTCCTCAGCAAGGATCTTCTTAACTCTGGCTTTTATTATGCTTTCCAACATCTCCGCTGCATTGTGTTTCTTAACATCTTTTTGCTTGTCTTATCAGCTTATATTTATTTTGTCAGTATCTGCGCTCTTTCATGTTTTATCTCGTTTGGGCAGGACTTCCTCTTTTTAAAGGAAGTTGTCTCGTGGTGTTTCCTTTTATAGTTTCTTTGACTCAACTCATCTACCACAGTGGTGCCTTATTTGGATTTCGTTGTAACTTTCCAATTTTAAGATAAACTTTCTATTTTCGAGTTCCTGATATAACAGTTTTAACTAACCTTTGAGCATCTTCAATATATCTGGCCGTTTTTGAATCTCCCTTTGACTTCATTGCCAGTAATCTTATATTACAGAGTTCAATTTTCATTGTTAAATGTGTTGAATTTTTGGAGCATCTTACCACTCATATAAATGTGTGGCTGTTCCCAAGCAGTTCAGTAACACAAGTCCCCCTTACCATTGTACACATTGTCAAGGAGGGGGGTCACTTTTCCAAGTCTTCCCTCCAAGCTACTAATCAATACTTGCTCACAGGATCACTACTTCATGACACACATTACGGTAATAAGTATCTGTGAGTATAATGGGAAGCAAAACCTTGCCACAGGCCCTATGATTGTTGTTGCATAACCCCCTGCCACCCACACCCTGTGTGTAGATATTCGGGGGTTGAAAGGGGGAGGCACACAAGGGTGCACCCGTTTCATCTTCTCATAAAGTCCTCTTTGTGCACATGACACGTAACATGCCCCAGATCTGAGCGCCTTCATGATTAAGTCAGGGGTTGCCTCCCCTCTAGTTTGCTGTGTGAGTTTGACCTGCTTCTCTGGGTCACAGTAATTTATCACATCGAGAAATTTTGTATCCTCAACATGAACACTCAAGTCGATGTGAGAGTAGCTAAAATTGCTTATTAAAACATTTTCTCTTTAGAATGCCGCCTTGATGTCTCGCTCCATCGAAAATTTATCCTCAGAGTGCTAAGTGCAGGAGGGAATAGTGTCCACTCAGTTATTCATCTATTTCTTAAGCATAGGGTTCTATACAAACTGGATCAGTGCAGAAAATTGACCAGGTCCCTTTCAATCCAATCTACAGTCTTTAAAAAAAAAATCAAATCTGTGTAACAGGCCATGAAGCTTCATGCAAGTAGCTCACTACATGCTAGTAAGTTCTTTTGTGTGCAGTATGCAGTACAGTAAGCACACATCTTACATACATTTAACCTGTGCACATTCAGCTTTGCATGCTTTGCAAAAAAATGTATTTTTTTTTTGAAGGGGCGGAAAGTCCCAAGAAAAAAATCTGGGCGCCATTGCACCCAGTGTGTTTAGACTATATGCAATTTTAGGCGTGATCCCCGGAATGTAACCTCCATGGTAACTTGAGGGCTTACTGTACAAGGGTACGTGGCTTTTCTTTAGTCCAATGTTAGAAGGTACAGCTGAAGCATCTTCACCGGCTTTCTGTTTTGTGGGAGGCTGGACAGTTGGCTGGACAGAGAACTGCCGTCACAATGTTCCTCAAACTCGTGTTGCACATTACACGATGTGATGAAAGATGACACATCACATGCTTTTCTATATTGTGTAGTGTAGTTGACCCAGGGAGACCTAGGTTCAAATCCTTGTTGAGCCATGAAGTTCACTGGGGTTGGCCTTAGGTAATTCTCTCTCGAGTCTAGCCTAATTTCCATTCAGAGCTACCGGTATATTGTGAGGATAGTGAGATAAACCCATGTAGCTTTTTCCTTCTATCTTACATTTTCCATGCAGATACAAGGACAGGCATCACTTGCACTTTATATTATGGCTCTTTACATGACAAGACAAAACAACAGAATTGAAAACAAGTCCTATGGCCCATCCCATTTGTAGCCCATATTTATGTACGTTGGCCTGAAGTCCTTGAAAGAAAGATGTCCTGCATAACAACACGGAAAGGGGGAATTTGTGGGTCTCTTCCCCCCGCCCCAATTCCAGATGTGGGCCTCTCTGTGCAGGGTGGTGCAAACATGGGAGTTTCCCCCTTCACAATGTCTAAAAGAAAGCACAAGCTGCTGTTGCAACTTCCTTTTAAATGTGCAAATAAAAAGCCCTAAGGCCTCTGTGGTTTCCCCTCAGTGACACGGTGTTCCAGTCTGAGTGTTGCAACAGCCCCTCAAGAGTTCTTTTGAAATGAGTGGAAGGGGCCGTTGGTGAATGGGAGGCAGCTTGTGAGGGCAAATAAGAGGCGAGGAGGAGGGTACCGGTATATGGAAGTGATAGTGTCTCCGGATCTTGCTGTTCTATCTCCAGTCCCAGAGAACAGACCAAGGAAGGGGTTCTGAATGATGCTTCTGCTTCCGGAGACAGGATACCATATTGTGAAAGGCAGATGACTTTGTAGGCCACATGCCACAGCTCTGGTCATTCTGAGAAGATAGATAACTGAAACCAAAGGAGCTTCTGCTTAGAGATGTCACAGTAAGGAGGGAGGAGGATGAGAGAGCTTGTAATTTCTTGCTCCTTAACATGCTGGGCTGGCCCTCCTGTTAGACAGGGCGAAGATGACTGCCTCAGGCAGCAGCGGCTGGGTGGGGGTGACCATTCCTCTCTCTTGGAAGGCAGAGCTCTGTATGCCATACTACCTGTGCAGGTCCCCCTAAACTATCAAAATACGTCTGGTATGATGGTGGACACTAGCACCTCTTCTTTGTCACAGCATTCATCGTCACACTTCAACCACAATCCTGTACACACCTGGGAGTAGGTCCCACTAAATTCATTGGAAGTGCCTTTTGAGGAGCCAAACACAGTAGGAAGTGGTGAAGAAATGCATTTTCCTCCTCCACTTTCATCACATGGAATAAAAAAAATGTGGATGGTTGCCCACAGCTTGGCTGTTACCTCACTTCAACACTCCAAGCATTCAAGCTACTGGCTTAGGTTCTGCCCACAGTACAAAGAAATGGAGATAGGGTTGCAGTGGGGACATGTTCTGAGTGTAAAGGGTGTGACCCTGGGGTGTAAATAGCTGAGGACCACAAGTGCCCTGGGCATTCTGCCTCACTTGTTGCATTTCTGTCGGACCAGGGTGTAGTTTTAAGCTAGACTGTGCTATGCTAGAAGGATCCCTTTTGTTTGCATGTGGGCATTTGTTCTGTTTGACTTGCAATATGATGGAGCCCAAACTGTGGAGGGAGAATAGAGGGTCCTCATGCCCACCCTTGTGAGAACAGCACATTAACTTAAGGAAGAACCACTTGAGAGAGTATAGAGAAAGGCAGGATGCAGCATTGGAGGGAAAGGAAGGCTTATGGTTTTTGGTTTTTTTTGGGGGGGGGGAGAAGTGAAGGAGGCATTTTGGGGGGGGGGTGTAGAGATGAGGGGATGTGTGTGCTGCCCAAATGCATGCTAGGGATGGAGAAAGTGCTACAAATAAAAAGGAGCACGCATAAAATACAATAGCCCATGCTTGCTTCTGCGGGGAAATGCATAGTAGACTGTGCAGTCTCTTTATACTTTCTCCAGGGAATTTTGAAGGCTATCTTGACCAAATACTAAATCTAGTCTCATACTTGAAGGATCATATATACCTACAGTTTTTGGATCTTTGACTACTTAAAATGGTATTGGCAGGAGCACTTGAAGTGGGCAGAGTTCTTTGGGTCCAGGAATGGTTAATCTGCGTCTGGGGTGGGTGGGGTAGCAGCATGTTTTTCTGTTGTTTGTAACCAAATGTAAAAGATTTCCTGAATCACATACATAATATGATGGACTGCAGCAAAAAGCCTGAGGACTATTATGTCAAACCTCTCTTGGTGTGCATCTCCTACATGCCTCCTGTACATACATGGAATAAACTTTATTGATACTTTACATTTTTAATTGATAATATATAAACTGTTTAGAGGTTTTTCTACAGTCAAGCCATATATAAATTTTATTAAATAAATCAAAATAAACTGGCGATGTTTTTGAGACTTTTGTCAAAAGCCTGACCGTTCTGGTTTGGGGAGGATGTACGAAGATGGAGCCAAGTACAGGCAGTGTGCAGGTCTTGTTGCTTGAATACTAAACCCCTCCCAAGTATGCTGTATGTTAGATGGATTGCTTTGAAACAGCTTGACGTTGAGGAATGTTTGTCTCACACACCTTTCTTTGGTTTGTTGACAGCATCATGGTATTTTAACTCAGATTCATCCACAGCTTCAGGTGTAGCCTATATTTGACGAGTCCTAATTTCAGCCCTATGGGTGGTTCTTGCGCAAACTAATGTAATTTTGTCACATTTATTCACAAATTCTTAAGTTAAATCCCCCCACATGGTAGAAAAAAGCAGGGGGGGTAGGGGGGGAGCCCATGAGGTTACTGGACTCCCAACTCCCATCATCCTTAGTCAGCATGGCAAGTGGCCAGGGAAGAAGGGAATTGTATTCCAGCAACATCTGGAGGGTCACAAGTTCCCCACCTCTGGATTAATGATTCTCCCATCTTTAAGGATTCTACTTCTATTATATTCTGCCCATTTTGAGGGAGCAGCTGGCTCATGAGCTGATAACCTACCTGCCATGGTCACCAAGAGTTCCAAGGTGTGACTCCCACAAGCACTCAGTCCCTATGAAGCATTTCCCAGTAATTTACAGTGGGGAGACACCTGTGATCTACAGTGGGCAGACAATGAGGTGGCATTGCAGAGGCTTTGATGTGACACAAGACATCAATCCTATCTCCTCTGGGTCCTTCAGAGAACTCTGGAGGAAAGGTACCGGTAGGTAAAGCCTCTTGCTTTGTGTGGTGTGTTTAGGCAGGAGAGTGGCGGGAAGTTTCTCTCTCTCTCACTGCTACTTAAGCTTCCTGAGTGTTCTGCATAAAATAAAAGACAGCAAGAGCGTTGATGCAGTGGCCCTGCTACTGTTCTCTGAGCCCTTGCAAATGCCTGACACTGTCATTCTCTGGTGCCAGCCGTGCCGTCAGGGGAAGACTGAATAGGTCCACAGATGTTGCTAAAACACAGGTCTTGGTAACTTACCCATGCTGACCTCCAAGAACAATTCGGCCAATATCCTCCTCATTCTACTGTGAGATAGCACCTCCGCGTGAACAGTTCAATATCGCCCTTCTGTTGTCTTATGAGACAGCCTGTGATATTTTCCCAGTCTGCTTGCATTCTGCATGATGTAACTAGGCACTGAAAGATCCGCAGCCATACTGGGGAACCAAATGTTATGTTTTCCACCCAAAGCTTATTTGGTTTGGAAAGCTTTAGGAATTCCAAAGTGATGATTTAAGATTTGCAAGGGGGTGAAAGTTTTGGCCACACAGAAGTGGAATTTAGTTAGCAGCTTGCTCAACTCACTGATCAGTTTAAACCCATACGTGAGACGAAGAAAATAAATGTTCACCTTGTGAAACCCACATGTATTTCCCCACAGTTTTATGAAGTTTCTGTTTTACTTGCCCAGTCATATCACAGGACTAAGATGACCACGGCATGCCAGCCAACAACATAAACCCATTTAAATGTTACATTGGTTGCCAAATAACTGAACACATATCATCTTTTCATACTACATACATTCCAATTAGCATGGCCTGATCGGTTTAAGGGGTGGACATTCTAAGCAGGAACCTACTGAGCATGTTCAATCCCTAATGAGAACTAGTTTTTTGCTCACAAGTGTCCTTACTGGTGTGCATTGCATCAAAACAAAGAAAAATGGCCATCTAAATTTTGAACAGTAAATAGTTCCACTCTGGAAACAGATCTGAATTACTGACTCTGGTGAAAGCTATGAATTCCATATTTATTAATGAACGTAGGAGTGATAAATTTTGTCATGAGTTATACGTGCCGAACCCAAAAGCAACTGTATTAACTTCCTAAGATAAAACTGCAACAACTAAAGAATACATAGCCCAACATGCAGTGCTCGACTCAGCCACTGCAGTCTTGTATCTTTCCCCCCACCTTCCTTAAAGTCAACAGGGGCAGCAATTTGCTGGACCCCAAACCGGATTGCCCCTTTATGTCACAGCAACCTTTTTTATTTCAGTGGCCAATGTGTGCCTGGCTTTAGAATAAGAAACGAGGAAAAGGAGGAAGTTGAAGATGTTGAGACTTGAAATCCACTGTCTCTTTAACCGGTTTGAACAGAAGAATTTGTACTGAAGAACCAATTTCCTTGGACAAATAAAATGAATGGCCGCAGACCCAGTAAAACTGGTTTCTACAGAAGGAAATGTTGCTACCCCCCCAAAAAAAACATTTGGTCCCAAGCCCAGCCCAGCCCAGCCCTTCCCTTCCCTTGGGAACATCACTGTATGGAAGAACCACAAAGACTGCACCTGCTATAGGCAAAGCACAGCAAGAAGGCTGTGTTCCTGTGGCAGCAGTATGTCTGCATGATCTTCATACCGTATTTTGTTCACTCTTTATTGTCTTGCTTTCATCTGTAAGAACCATGCTTTCATTGGGGCATAAGGCTGGTGGGTCTCTGCTTATGCTGACTGCTCATCCGAGTGTCTCGAGGGAATCGTCACTCGTAGCTCAAAGGTTTCTCTGTCCTGCATTCCAGGCTCTTCCGTGATCCGCAAATGGGTTGTGGATTTGTCCCCTGCAGACTTCGCTGCAACACAGAACAACAGCCATAGACAGAATCAAAGAATTGTAGAACTGGAATGGACTGTGAGCCCAGATCTAATTATTATGAGTATAAGAAACTGATTAACCAATGTTTTATCCATTGGACGACAGCAGGCATAGGCAAACTTGGCCCTCCAAATGTTTTGGGACTACAACTCCCATCATCCCTAGCTAACAGGACCAGTGGTCAGGGATTATGGGAAATGTAGTCTCAAAACATCTGAAGGGCCAAGTTTGCCTATGCCTGGACTACAGCTACCATCTGCCCCAGCTAACGTCGTCGAAGATAATGAGGTTTGTATTCCAACAACGTCTAGCAGGCACCAGGTTCACAATTCCTTACATATATGGTTGTGCCAGCTTATTTTATAATGTGGGAAGTAGCCTTGAGAGCTTCCAATCACCTTGTTAAGTATGGAAGAAGCGGCTGCTGGATCAGGCCGATAGCTTATCTCATCCAGCATCCTGTTCTCACAGTAACCAACCAGATACCTGTGGGAAGCCGAAAAGTAGGAGCTGAATGCAGCAGCACTCTCCCACTTGTTGTCTTCCACGACAGCCACAGGGCAGAGTATAAGAGGTCTGCCCAGCACTATGACCTTGAAGGTGAATTTATTAGTTTTTTACATGGCGTTGGTTCTGCTAGAAAAGTGAAGATGTAGCTCCCATGCAGAAAGCCTGATACTTCACCTAGCCAGACTTGGACTGCTAGAGGCATGAATTTTCACCAACAGAAGGCTCAAGACCCGTGCCTCTTTGCATGGAGTTTGAAGGCTTGAAATTTTATTTTTTTTAATTATTTTGCAAGTGAAAGTGGTGCACAAAATGGGCATATTATGTGCACTGGCCCAATTTACCATGACAAACATTTTAGACTCATGGGGTTGTGACGACTGATCTTGGTTTTTCAAAGGTAGCAGCATCTCAAAGAGTCAGTAGCAGAATGGAGGCAGGGTTAATTTGGCTGAAGCATTTAACCCCAGGATTTCGTTTTCAGTGCTAGAAGTCACTACGGAAAAGGAAATATGGCATTTGCAATTCTATATCTCCTGCTAAAGAGAAGAGGAATGATCGTCCAGATCGTGTTGGCAACTTTTCTATTGTTATGCACAGAACAGAATATACCTGCTGTATCATATGTACTCCACCTAAGGAAACACATCACCCCACCCCCATCACACACCCACACCCCTACACCTTTAAGGCTGTGGAGAGCCTTTATTGGTCCAGTCTTCTCACAATGTATACTTGTTTTCCCACATTCAGTTTAAAAAAGTATATTTGCCTTTCATGTGTTACAGAATACTTCACAGGTACACTTAGTGTACTGCCAATTTTGTAACATGTAAACCAGCCCTCAAGCCGAGGTGTAATGGGGTTGAGCATCAAGCCCTTCTTGTCATTCCTATATGCAAAATGACTGCCAGCTTTGAGCAGAGAGATAATTATACGCAGGTGGTTAAAATTTCTCCAGCAGCCACTGGTTCTTTCCTTTCCCTTTCACCCTCAACCTTGCTCCTTCCACTCTTCCCCCACATTCGCTGCACAGGGCAGGCAAAGTTCACTGACAGGTTCTGTACATTTCCACAAGTTAGGTGCGCTGCTAAGTAAACAGTGCTCTTGGGCTATGCTAAGCAGCCCCATGGTTTCCTGCAGTGCTCTTCAATCAGTCTGGCACACAGTCCGATTGTTCTAACTGACTGTGTTTGCAATTACATCTCAGATGTGAGCGTTCAGCACCACGGTGCTACCAGAAGGGAGCTCTCTATAATGGACAGATGGATTGGCAGGCGTGGAGATTGCAAGCAGACCTAGAATCAGTGAACCAGTGACAGTCCTTTCACTAGGAGCCTTTGCTGCCCCCCCTCTTTTTTCACTTAAAGAACCTGCATGATTCTGACTTGAAGCTACTTCCCCGGGCACAACATCTGCAAATATGTACAATGGAACTGGCTTATAGACTGTACAGAGGAAATACCCACTCTAAAGCCTTAAAACTGGCTTAACTGAAATATCCCATGCTCAAGGGATTATGGGAAACATAGTTCTGTGAAGTGTGTGTGCAAACTACAGCTCTCAAGATTCCCTCTATAAACTACAATTCCCAGGATTACTGTATTTGGGAAAAGCCACAACAGTTTTAAGTGGGGGGTTTTCTTCTTCTTTTGCTGCAGGTGTATTCTGCAACCTGTCATTGATGCAATTAACCATGCATTAGTAGTGGATTTAAACTTGACCATCCATCACCACCCCAAACATTCTGGGCATGAAAAGTTACCAGATTTCAGCAGGAGATTATAGGACATGCAACGTTTGGAAACAAAACTGTGTGTCCAATGTAGATGCCAATGATAACGGAAATCACATATAACAATGTGCACAAAGAATCATGAATGCATAAAAAGGATGTCTGCAGGGGCCCTAAGTATAGCATAAAACCAATATAAAAGCGAGGATGAGATGGTTGGACAGTGTTCTCGAAGCTACTAACATGAGTTTGGCCAAACTGCGAGAGGCAGTGAAGGATAGGCATGCCTGGCGTGCTCTGGTCCATGGGGTCACGAAGAGTCGGACACGACTGAACAACAACAACAATATAAAAGCAGAGTTTGTCTCACAGACGCTCCACTTGTGTGGACGGTCCTATACTATATTAATCCCAGAGTGAGTATATAAATTGAGGAAACCTCACTATCTTATCTGAGTGGGTCTCATCTTTTCTGGATCCTGACCTGGTTTGGAACTTACCTGACGTGCTGCGCAAAGACACTTTGGCAGTGTGGGGACGAATTGGAAGAGTGGCAATGTCACTGAGCGTGGGATGATGCCTTTGGGAGGACGACCGAATGAGCTTGTTTCTCGGTCTTAAAACACCTGGTGGGAGAAGCACAGAGGGTGGAAGGACACTTCAGTATTTCTGCTACACACATACAAATAGTGATGTAGTGACTTAAAGAAGCCAAACAAGAATCATCCTTTTACATGCATCAGGTCTCTTACAGATGTGCTTATTCAGTAAACCAGGGGTGAGGATCCTGCGATCTGATCTGCCAAGATGTTTCTCGACTGCAACTCCTATCAACCAAAGTCAGCCTGCCAATGGTCAGAGGTGATAGAGATGGTAGTCCAGTAACATTTGAAGGGCCACAGGTTCCCCATCCATGCAGTAAACCATTTGGCAATTGCTGTACATGCTCTGAGACTGGAGTAAGGGTCAATCAAGAGATGGACTAGAGCTCTTTTTTTTCTTAATCATCCCTAGCCATAGAAACTGGAAGCAGAAAAACGGTGCTGGCTTTGCATTCTGCAGCCCAAGGCAAATGTTTCACATGGTTCCATGCAAGGTAAAGCCAGCTCTGCATATTAACACTTAATAACCTGAACAGTGTTCATGAAAGGGTAAACAAAATCTACCCAAAGTGTCTGCACATGGGCTGTAACACTTACCGTCCTTTCCAGTTATTGATGGGAGCTGCGCATCCATCCGTCCTTTGTAGATATGACCATCAAGACCCAGTATATCTACCTCTTCATGCTAGAAATCAATGCAAGCACAGGGCAGATTTCAATTTAGCCCCAAGGGCAGACATTAAAAATCGATCACAAACCCGTCTTGCAGTTTCACTCCATCAGTCTCAATGGTGGAGCTTGAAAGGTTTCTCACTTTGACAGTAGGGTGGGCCAGGCTGGAACCTAGTGATCCCTGCTTTGCCTTTTAAATTCCCTGATCCAGTGACAGTTTCCCTGCCCATCTCTGCCTTAGTCCTGTTGTCCACTCACACCTGTTTTCATGTTACCGCCAACCCCAAGATTTTGTCGGACTACAACTCCCATCATCCCTAACCACTGGCCATTCTGACTGCAGCTGATGGGAGATGGGAGTCCAAAAACATCTGGAGGGCATACAGTGTTGCAGAAGGCTGCCCTACTCTACCAAGGAGTTTACAAAGGTAGAACTTCATCTCTAGGTTGCAACCTGTTGGTTCCATTGACTGAGAAAGAGTGGCAAACGCTGGAATCCCTGCTCTTCAGTAAACAGATACAGACTGTCAATGATGTAACAGGCAAGTTGGGTTTTAAGCTGAATTTGTCCCAATCCTTTATCACATTTGGTTTCCATCTACTGGTTTAAAACTATGACCTCAGAAGTAGTCTCCCAGTGCATATATTTGTAAGATTTCAGCCCGAGTGGAAGATAAGCTCTCATCTTCTAGACTGGCAGCTTTCATGTAAATCTAACACGCCATGGTTGTCAACTTAAAAATGCAACAATATAATATTGTCTTTAAAACCTCAAGAATTAGAAAAGTTAATAAAAGAGCCCAGTTCCAACCACTGGTGAGGAAATCTATACTTTGCCTCCAGAAAATGGAGAAGAACAGGAACTAATGGTCTGTAACCCACAACTGTACTGGGCTCTGTACCATGGTAAGGTCAGACCAAGAGAGCTATATGTTTACATTTTTCTAAGCAGAGAGAATAAAAGATGAACAAGCATGTCTTAAATTTAAAGCAGGTCCATCATGCAGGTTTGGATTACAGGCAGGACGACTACTTCAATATTGTTTATGTGTGGCATTTAAATTTCCAACCAGTAGGAGAAGCTTGAGCAATTTTGGGTGGGGGTGGGGGATAATTGAAAGCTGGAGAAGGGAGAATTCTGCTGTTCAATATTTTTACTTTCCAGTTGTTTTAATTTCTTGTGGTTAACTATCTTGAGTGCCATTCACGGGAGAGAGGTGGGATGCATGTTTTATGTCAGGGAAATATGGAAGGTAAGGAAAGGAGGCCAAGGCTGTGGAGACCAAGATAGAGGCTGCACTTTGCATGGTGGGCATCTGATTTGGTATCTGGGGGAGAAGAACATTTGAGATAAAAAAAAGGAACTAAACAAATACATGGCTTTTTGAGCCCCCACAATCAGGACATGTATCCTGACGCACAAGAAGCCTCCAAACCTTTTAGTCATTGTATTTCTTGCATGACTTCTAGCAACAAGCACTGTGAGAGTTGGAATACTGGCCTAGAACTAGCACTGGTTTGAGCTAGTAAGGATGAACAAAACATTTTGCAGTCTAAATTAACTTTTTGCTAACAAAAGATAATAAAAAAAGAAATCAGGAGAGTGTGGTCAAAAGGAAATTTGTTTTTCAGTTATCTTTATGTTACATAATTCAGAGAGATAAGCTGGTGGCAGGTGAAATGTGTATCACAGGAACAATACCAAGCCATTAGTCCTGCCATTAAGAGAAAACTGTAATGTCAGCTAGAAAGGAGCATTTTCTACACACGGTGATCTTGTTCTTATTCTCATTTAGATAATACATTATTCCCTTTTTGCAGGGTCTGAATAAGCCTAGACGGCAACTTCCTCAAGGTCAGCAAGTGTGTCCAGACCAATAATTGTGTTGCTTTCCATTTATTGTTGCTGTTCCAGTACTCAGCCTTTACACAGCACTCAGAATTGTGGGCTTGGGTTTTAGAACATTTGCGTTTCTGAAAACCACCTTAAATGTGTGTCCCCCACCCACATGCAAGAGCCTTGAAATGGGAACCTAAAATAGGCCCGTTTCAGTTTCTACTAAAATAAATGAGCAGAAGATAGTAGCAAAGAGCCTATGTGAAAGAGTGCAAATTTATGAAGGAAAGGAAAGTCTCTAATACTGAAAGAAGGGTTAGACCATGGTCAGGAAAAAGAAAGTAAGCGGTTTCTCTTAAGACCAAGAACAGTAAAAAAAAATTTCTCTTCAATTTCCCATATGAACCTGCCTGACTATGAAGTTCAGTAGGGAAGCTCATATAAGCCTCCCCCCCCCATGTTAAAAAGGACAAGGGAACGGGGTTCTGGGGCCTTTTCCATTGATAACCACAGTCATGTCTCCTGCTGACAGCCCGCAGGAAGGAAATGTTCCCACACCCTCTATTCACACATTCAGACAGTGTGGGAAAGGACTCTCCACAGGCACTGATGCATGCAGGTACTGTGTGTGCAGGTGGCAGAGGGTCAACCTCCTTGTTGTCTGAGGCAAAAGGATCTTTCCAAACGGGGTAGGTAGGCAACAGAATGGGAAGTGGAAGCTCAGTGTACGTAAAGATGCACCTTGGGGCAAAAGTAAAAGTAACCCCAACTTCAGATATAGTTTGATCAGCCTGAACTGGCGGTGACATGGAAGAGGTCTCTGGATCTTGGGGGGGGGGGGAATCAAGGTCAACCCCAGTATGTGGCAGCTGCGAAGGAGGCAAATTCCTTACTAGGGATTAATAGGGAAGAGACTGAAAACAACCCTGCAGATATCACAGGGCCTTCATATCAATCTGGTTGGGATGCTATGTAGAAGTATGGTTGCCACATTTCCAAAAGGATATTGTAGAGGTGGAAAAGGTGCAGGGATCCAAGGGACTGCAACACTTCCCTTGCGACAAAAGAAAGGACTGGAGCTTTTTTGGGGGGCGGGGAGCAGACCAGGACAAACATGCCTGAGGTTTATAAAATTAGGCATAGTATTGCCAAAACTGATTGAGGGAAGTTTTTCTCTGTGTTATTACTAGTGCTAGGGATCACCCAATGCAAGGTGCAGTAGTGTTTTCTTTTTAAAAAAAATCAAATGAATTTGATGAGGTTCAAAGTTACATGTGAAGAAACCAAATGGACAGAGGATGAGCAAATATACTCAGTGCAATCCAGACTGTATCTCTCTCTCTTATGTGAAGTGGATCATGCAAAGCAAGTGCAGACCTATGTATCCCTTGTAGGCTCCAAAACCTACAGGTTTTGTCCAGCCTGACTTCCACACCCCACCTTCCGTCTTCCTCCCCACCCCCAGTTCTTATTACCTTCACCACCGCCAACATGGCGTTTTCATCTGGTTGGACTGGTGCCATAGACTGTGCAAACTGCTGCAGGCGTCCGTAACGCCGGTATGGGTAAGTGAGGGTGTGGCTGCCTCCGCAGTGTCGAGGAACGCTTATGTAGCTGAAGTCTGACATATCAGCAAGCCTGTCGCTGTTAGGAATCAAGGGTCAACAGGTCAAACTGGGAAAGCCCAGTGTGTAAGGGGCCCGAATGCAAAAGAGCAGGCTCTTGAACCTTGAATGGTTTGTAGAAGGTGGAGTTTCAGCAAGTATAGCTTGTAACACAAGCTGCACCATCGTTTACACAACTGTCAAAGGCATGGGTGCTCTGTCTTCTTGCTCCCCTGGCTCCCCACTACCAGTGAGTCTGAAGCCGAACTGACTACACTAACCTGGTTTCTGGAGGACAACACCCCAAATCATACATAGGTACCTGGGGGATCGTGACAAAATCTGTATACTTGTCCAACTGCTAGTGCTGGCTTTGCTTCTCCATGCTGCACCAATTCTTTAACAGACCAGCTGTCCCAACACACAGCCACAACTCCTCCTGCCTTATTTTTTATTTTCTCACTTCACTACAGTGGCCAGGTGAAAAGGGGGACCAGGGTGGGCTACCACATCTTTACACTGTGCAGAAGACGAGAATCTCAGCCGGTAAGCCTTGCATATGGAAATCCCGTCTTCTAAGCAGCTCATAAAAGTACAGCACCCACCCACCCTGTCCGCTTACCCAACTGGGGATCCCACCCATCAGCCACCTTCACGGCTTACTAGCTAGACCAGAGATAACCAACAGGATGCTGTTGGACTGCAGCTCCGTTAAAGACCGTTGGCCATGTTGGCTGGGGCTGAAGGGAGTTGGAGTCCAGCTTCTTCTGGAGGCTACCCTTGAGCTAGACCAGGCAGGGCTTTCCTTTTGGACGCTATAGCCGGGGAGAAGGTGGTCCAGAGGGGAACAGGAAATGAGCAATGTGGAAGGTCTGTGGCACAACCTTCTGTTGTGGCTGCTGAAAGGTTAAAAGGAATAGGAAAGGTCTTCTTTCCAGGTGCAATAGTAATTTGGTTTTGGTGCCAAATGTTAAAAAAATATTAGGTTGCAATCCCATACTTGCTTACTTCACAGTAAGCCCCATTGAACTCAGTGGGGCTTGCTTTGAGTGTACATGTGGAATATAGCACAGTAATGCTGTGCTTGATTTTCATGGTACACTTTAGCAGCTACCTTGAGTCTCCTTTTGGAGGGAGACAGGTAAATAAGATAAATATGAGAGAGCAAGCTAAATGCCACTCCCAAGTTGTCTAGGGTCAAGCCCTGCCCAAGGATATTTTGAAATGCTAACTTCAGAAAGCACTTTTTTTGGGGGGGGGGGTACATTTCTTTGTCACAATTTAGCACCGCTGTCCTTAATTGTCCCACAAAACTCCACTCACAATTACACTGAACATTTTCAGAATGTCAAAACTCAGCATGTCTGATTCATTTCCCAAATAAAGCAGAAAACACTAAGCTGCTCCAGAGATGTCATGGTGGAAGGTAAAACTGAAATATTAGGTGCATACTCAGTGCACAAAAACAACCTGCTCCTGACTTTGTCTCCCTGGCCTGCAGTTCATCAAGCAACACACACACACACACACACACACACACACACACACACACACACCAGAATGAAAGAGTAGATCTTGTCACAAGTCAGCATGTAGACAAGGAGGAAGCTTCCTAGGCAGAAAGTAGAATTTCAGGCATGGAAGCAATAGGTGGAGCAGCAACTAGCAGCAACAGCAAGCTAACAATGAAGCAGAAATAAAAATGCAAGCTACATTGCCAGTTTTGACGGGAGGGGTTTCTGAAGTCTTGGTGGAACTTTGCTGTTGGGAACAGGGGTGGCATACCTGACCTGCAGTACAAGGTTAATGTTTGTTTGCATGTTAATTCTTTGGTTCTGCATGTACAGGAGTCAGCCTGCAGACATCAGTAAATATATTGTGAAGCTGTAACAGTCAGGTCTGACTTGTTCAACAGACATCTCAAGCTCAGAGTTTGCTTTGGAATTCCAGATTTTATTACCGTGCAGCAGCAGCAAGTCTGACCACTAAATATGTGCATTCTTTCCATTCACAGAGCTATATGTATGCTAAGGAGAAGCACCTTAAGGGGTTGCTTCAGGCATGACGAAATTCCTACACTGAAGTCGGTTCTGCATAAGAATCTGCATAAATCCTGCATGCCAGTTATCCAGTGCGATAAGACTTAAGAGCACATGAGGAGTTTGTGGCTTCTTATCACACAGAAACTTGTTCCAAAAAGTGGCTTCTGTGTATTGGAATTTTCACCCATGTGTGAAACCAAGTGAAGAAGTTCCACGTTGGTAAGTGAGAAGGCTCAGCAAATCGCTGCTCCTGCTCTTCTCGTGGCTGATTTCTTGCAAAGCTGATATTGTTCACACCCTATTTGGAATATCCACCTGGATAAAAGGAATTAACTAGGAGCTGGACCCAGAGATTTAGCTAAGTATTAATGACTGTTTCATAAATCTGACTTTCAGGGATTTCTGAACAGGTGGTGGAGTTCTGTTGTGTCCATGCCTTGAAATCCCTAGGATGGCTGCGTAATGAAGCATTACTTCAAGCCCAGCATCTGCACCTAAAATGATGGGGTAAATGTCTGGGCCCAGAACCCCCAGAAAGCCCACTGGAGCTGACTCTGCTGCTCTCCCCTTTCGATTTATTTTTTTTTGCTTACCCAACTCCATACTCATCAAAGAAGCACTGATAAAGTGGCCTGAGCCACCAACATCTTTTATTCCTCCAGATTCATTCTGCGATAATAAAATGGAGGCTGATGCAGCAACCAGCCAGAGCTGGCTCACCCATGATGCAGGGAACAGTGCCTGCCTCAGGTGGCAGAAGTGCAAGAGGCGGCCCTCTGCCCTCCACCACTTCTGCCACCGAGGAGGAGGCATTCCAGCGTGCAGCGTTGCTGCTCATCTTCCCCGCCTCCAGGTGGAGAAGCCAAGCGAGCGGCAACATTTGGGGGAGTGCCCTGGCTCCTGCCAAGTTTGGCGAGAGCCAGGGTGTTCCTGCGTGCTGGCTGCTGCTTCTTTTTCCCCTGGGGGAAGCAACACTCAGAGGAGCACCCTGGCTCGCACCAGGTTCGGCAAGAACTGGGGCGTGGCGGTAGAAGGGTACGGTGGGTGAGGCCAGGAAGCGGCAATTCCCATTTTGCACAATGGCATGAAACTCTTGCTGCTGGTGGGGCATGGAGGTTGATCTGTCCCGGGTGCTTTCAGACTTAGCGCCAGTCCTACTTTGCTTCTCGTTTCTTTGGAGCTATGAACTTCAACTGCTCAAGACCTTTTCTCCTACCGTTTGCCATACGGCGTTGAGCCAAGACACTGGGCCTGCAGCATCTCCCTGATCATCTGAGCGTTGACCTTCGCTGCTCCACCACCGTAATGGCTCTGCACCTTCTGTATATCCATGAGCATCTTGGAATGGATGCGGCGCAGCTTATTGAGACTCGCACTCTTCTCCAGTGCATCAAAGCGAACACCAGGCCCTAACTTCAGACTAGGGTGGGGTACAATGGGATGGGAAGGGGAAAGGTGGGGTGCAGCAGCACAAGCCAGAGAGCAAGGAGACGGCAAACAGCCACAGAAAGAGAACAGAAAAGAGAAATCATACTGTTAAGCAGGGCTGTTGCTTCCAGCATGCCTTGCTTGCATTTTACACTCCTTTTGTGAGAAAGCAGGAACTAGTGAGAACATTTACATGGAGCTATGCTACCCGGGAGGACTTAACCAGGTTCACTCAAACTGACAGCTATGAAGAATCTAAAAAGCAAAGGACACATGTTCAACGGGACACATTTTCTGCAGAAGATCCTCTGGGTGTAACAAATGGAGGGGTTGCTGAGGACCACTGCTCCATCCAGTGACACTTCTATCTAAGGCTGTGCTGGGAGATTGCCCAAAGGAAACTTTCAGTCAAATTTTGAGAGGGATGGTTGGAGGAAAGGAAGGGATTCACCCCCACCTACCCCATTACGCACCCCCCTTCCACCACCAGTTTCCTAACTATGGCACTGGGGCTCTTCCTTCTAGCCTCCGGTTAACAGATGTCACTATAATTTTTTGCTACACGGTGACAGAATATTGTTTGCAAGAGAACTGTAGGAAACAAACAATGGCGTCCACTAGCTGCCAGGAAAAGCCTCGCCACATCAACAGAGACTAATTCCCTGCCCTGCTCCCCCACCTGCCAATTTGCTGAAAGGATTGCCCCATTCTCATCACATGCAAATGGGGAAGAGGAAATGGGGGAGCTGGGGCGATGTTGGTCAGAGCTCCCTCTGTCCAACCTGTCAGTGAAAAATCTTGTTTTGCTAGGCAGGAGTATTTGGGCTGCAAGCTATTTTCCTACCACTCCTGCCTTCCCCCAACAGAATGATGGCAATATCACCAAGGCCAGAGGCACTTTGCATCTGCTCTCTTCTCCGTTTCATTCTCCCCAGCAGGCCCCCTATTTCCAAATCTGTGCCCTGTCCAATTCCCACCTGACCTGCCTCTTAAAATACACACAAGCTAGGAACCAGAAAACAAAACCCCAGAAGCCCCTTGTCCTCTGTGTACCTGCGGTTCAGCTGCCTGATTTGTTCCAATTCATAAACCATGTATGGCCGGAGGGATTGGTGAGCAGGTAAACCTGGCACAGCAGGGAGTGTTGTGATGTGTCTGCCAAGACAAAAAGCAGGCAGGTTAAGCAAAGGGAGGGGTGGGAGAACGAAACAGCTACAGGACAAGGAAGTCATCCATGGTTCAGCTGCTAACATCTGCTTGTCACGGAAGGGCAGGCCATGCATGACCCTGGACTGGATGATGGGATGTGTTTTTCCCAAGCTACCAGTCGGAGGCTGTGGCCTGCCCATCATGGCTGAGCAAGGAGGACTCAAATCCAAATCGCCCGACTTCCAAGTCCTGTAATGCACCTATTTTTAAACCACCACATACCCCTATAAATATGTATTGTTAATTTTCTATCCTTCCTCCCAAAGGAGCCCAGGACAGCAACATATGCACACAAGCACCATAAGAGTTCCACACATGGACTTACGGGCCAGGAACCACCATTTCCAAAGGTCGGTCGCAAGAGATGCAGTGGAAATGGGCCAGGAGTCTCCTGTTTGGGTAGAAAAAGAGATGCTTAGGCCAAATGAAGGAATTACAGCAACGGGAGTACAGAGCAGGTGGTTGGGGGGGGGGTGAAATACAGGATATGCAAAAGTTTGCCTGAACGGTCCGTGCGAAGGAGAGTAAAATGATAGTTTGTTCACATGTTTTCATGAAGGGGGAAGATGCCCTGAAGTTGAAAGCTTTGTGGGCTCACAACAGCAGAGGAAGAAGCAACACAAGTTGTGTCTAGGGAGCTCCTTACATGCTTGGTAACACCAGGCACTCACAGATCTCTCCGTGGATGAGGAGGAGATGCAGAAGGCACCTTTCGCACATTGCAGCACAAGCAGGCCAAGCCCATTCATTTGCTGCCTTCTTGCCCTGTTCCCATGTAGTTTCTGACTGCCTGGGTAGCAACGTAACAGTGTGGAATTAACTTGGGCATCCTAACACTCAGCATGGGTGCCTCCTATTTAAAACTGACCACCTGGGGAGCTGCCAGAGAGCAACAGGAGATCATTCTCGATATTTTGGAACAACACATTTTTAAAATCTAAATGTCAAATCGCATGCGAAAACAACTTTAGAAAACAAGCACACACCCCCCCTCAAAACTGCACGTCGGTTGCACTTTGTACTGTACTTCTATTCCCTACCCCCCTTTTCCTTCTTCGAGGGAAGCAGATTCCTCCAGTGGAGATCAGGTAGCTATGGAGATCCTTCCCTCCCAAACATGACACACCTTTACCTAATCCCAACTGACTGACGTTAAGGAAGCAGAGGTGAGCGGGGTTATGAGTCAGGAATTGGCACCACCAGCTACTGCTGGGAAAGAGTGCTTGGTGCATGGGGCAGGATTTGAGCAGCTTCAAGCCTCTCTGTTCCTTGAAGATCGCCCTGGAGGAAGAGCTGGAATTAACTGCGCACACACAACTTTGCCTGGGGATACCATGCTTCTTGTCGGAAAGCATTTGCTTGCGCCTTATTCCTCCACTCTTTCAAGTACAGTCACTGTTTCGTTCTGTCAAAGGATGTGGAGGGAAGCAACAAGCAAGGCCTGGGAGGCGGCCTGCCTGGCTGTTGGATCCAGTCTCCATCTTCTTATATAACGGGCACACTGTATGGGGGCTGCTCACTGTGCCACCACCCTCCGCCCAGCAGAATGCATTCGTAATTGCCAGTTTCCATCACTGAGGAGGCTATTCGCTCTCCCTTTGAGGTGAGTCAGCTGTGCCCCATGTCCCCACACGTCGCAAGCACCACCACCCTCTGGTGGTGACACGTGGGTGATGCAGCTTGCAGCAGTGAAGGAAAGAGCATCCATTGGCAACAACGTGGAAGGATGGGAGAGTGCCAGCTACTGGCCACTCCTTCCAAAAGACTTCACACAAAAAAAGCAAAAGCAAAAACAAAACAAAACAGCTATGCAGCAGAGTGTGATTGAGATGCCTATAGGCAGGGGAACATCCAAGATTCAGAGCCCCATTTAGTAGGGATGTACAAAATTATCAATTTCGATTTCTCACTTTTCCAGTCTTAAAAGTTCAGCTTGCCCCTTTTCCACATTACGCAAAGGTAAGGGGACCCCTGACAGTTAAGTCCAGTCAAAAACAACTCTGGGGTTGCGGCGTTCATCTCACTTTAAAGGCCGAGGGAGCCAGCGTTTGTCCACTTCCGCAGACAGTTTTTCCGGGTCATTGGTCAGCATGACTAAGCCACGTCTGGCGCAACCAGAGCAGCGCACGGAAATGCTGTTTACCTTCCCGCCAGAGCAGTACCTGTTTATCTACATGTACTGCATGCTTTCGAACTGCTAGGTTGGCAGGAGCTGGGACCAAACAATGGGAGCTCACCCCGTCGCGGGGATTCAAACCGCCAACCTTTCGATTGGCAAGCCCAAGCGGCACAGTGGTTTAACCCACAGCGTCACCCGCGTCCTGGTTTTTTCCACATTAGTTTGCATTAAAAAAAGGGGAAGGGGGAAATGTCCAGGCAAAACATTGCTTGCAATTTTGTGTACATTTCTCTGTAGATGTGCATGTTATATTTTACCTAACACACACATTTCTGCTAGCAATTTTCCATAACACAATGCATTTTTGTACTCTAACATACACAATTTTGTGTGTATTTTTTTCCTGGATAAATGCATTGCAAAAACACTCAAGGAGGATCAGCAGACGGGGGGGTGGGGGGTGGCTGAATCATAGAATTGTAGTGTTGGAAGGGACCCTGAGGATCATTTAGTTCAACCCCCTGCAATGCAGGAATATGCCACTGTCCCATAGGGGGATCGAACCTGCAGCCTTGGTGTTATCAGCACCATACTCTAACCAACTGAGCTATCAATTGCACCACTCCTTTGACTTGCCTGGGACCAGGGAGGAGAGAGGGTGTAGTCTGGGGAGAGTACAGAGAGTAAGACAGAGAGGCTTGGAGGGCCACACTTGACCCCAGGCCTACTTTAATCATACTGCAATAGTAAGCGTGAAAGGAAATATGGCTTTCTGTCTTCCAAAGCAGTTTTTTTTAACCCCCACCCCCAAATCGTAACTTCCACTCTCTGAAAGCAGAGGTTTCTAGGCAACCTAATGGCATGGGAGAATAGATATATAGGCAGGTGGGCAAGGTGTACTCCTTAAAGCCAAGAGTGTATTGTTTCACAAACTGCTAACTATGCCTAGAAGCAGCAAACACTTCTGAAAAGAGCTTGAGCAGAGAGAACTAAGAAAAGCCAAGGATGGTGTAGAGAAAGCATCTTCGGCAAGGCTTTCGGTGTTGGAACAGGGCTCACTGTTCCCAGCGTAAGTGTCAAAAACAAATACCCGGAGCCCAAAGAGTACAGTAGAGAAGTAGGATGTATGGACCCCGGCTTGCTGGAGAATAACCATTCTCTTCAAAGTGCTAGGTTAGGGTGCAAGCTACTCCAAAGGCCTTTCTTTCAGGAACTCATACTAGATATACAAAGTGCGCTGAGGTCAGGCCAGGCCAAAGGGCCATAGTCCATCCAACACATCTTATCCTGACAGGCAGTGTCTCAGCATTCTGCTCCTCTACTTAAGACCCTTCAGCTATAAAACCAGCACATGGCTCCAAGGAGCATGTTGTATGTATGCAGTGTGCATTGGCATGCTGGAAGCTTTCGTTATCATACCACACCACAAACGTGTGGCAACATGCATCAGATCTGGCTTGACATCTGCCCGCTGTTATCATACGTCTACCGGAAGATAAGAGTTGTCTGTCTTCAGACCTTCTTACCTCCTAATCCCAGCAGCTTCGTCTCCTATTTCTTGCGGCATCCTCTCCTTCAGCTGTTTCCGAATATCCTTCCAGCGCTCCTCCAGCTGCTGTCGGAAGGGGTCCAGTTCCAAGCGGTCCAGCTGCACAGAAAGGGACAGAACGGTTCTGAAGAGAGATGCATGTTCAAGGCACTGACGCGGTAGGGTAGAGCTGCAATGCTACCATCCTGGAAGCGGCACCGCTGGGAAGCTAGCACTGAAGCTCCGCCCCATTGAGTGAGTCGCTGCCATTCAAAATATTGTTCAGCCCACCTTTCTGGTGCTCAAGGCAGCTTAAAGCAGAAAAAGGCGTGCACCCATTTAAACACAAGCTGGGGAAATGGCAAAGTCATTAATCAGTGCCTAAGTGGTAAAGGCCTAGATATGGAGGAGATACCCTGGGGGAGCGTTTCAAAAGGTGAGGTGCCACCACAGGGTAGATCCTGTGATGGGCGGGGGAGAGACAAGAGAAGGGGGAGAGAGAGAGAGAAGAACAAATTGAAATATTTTGTTCCTCCATTACCAATTAAATGAAGCAAAGATTTAACTGAGGGTCATTTAATGCTTTCTCACTGCTGAAATGAGATACTTTGAAAACAATATGAAAGACCATAAAAGCTATATTAAATAATTAATGGCTGGATGGCGATATTAGCATACAAATACATATATTAACTTACACTGTATTGTTTTAACAAAATAAAAAAATAAAAAAATTCCTTCCAGTAGCACCTTTGAGACCAACTAAGTTTGTTCTTGGTATGAGCTTTCGTGTGCATGCAAGTATCTGAAGAAGTGTGCATGCACACGAAAGCTCATACCAAGAACAAACTTAGTTGGTCTCAAAGGTGCTACTGGAAGGAATTTTTTTATTTTTTATTTTGTTTTGACTATGGCAGACCAACACGGCTACCTACCTGTAACTGTATTGTTTTAGAGAGGGAGGGAGTTAGAACATTTAAGGTAATTGTATGGTGTGTAAAGAATGGAAATGTTGATATGTTTTGTATGTTTAAATTAAACGAAACTTAAAAGGGAAAGAAGGAAAATGTGCAGGTTCTGAAGGCAGGTTAGCAGAGAAGAGCCTCCGATGACAATTGGTATGAACAGGCAGGTTTCTATAGGAGAAGGCATGCCTTCGGTCTAGGGATAATCAACTATTTCATTTGGCCCTTCATTTTTAAGTGACCTGGTCTGATTTGCATTCCTGGACAGCAGATTAGAACACAATTATCCTCCACTTTTTGCACCCTTATTATTTTTGCAATATAGTTCTCAGGTAAAAGATAATAAAAATACTAAAATGCATTCAAAAATGTGTATTTAAGGACAAAGTTCATACACAAATATGTATTTTATGTGACCAAACACATTAAACAGGGGAAAAACATTTTAAAAATATGCATTAAAAAGATTGATGCAGAAATGGGATAGAATGGGACCCACGAATGAACACATGTAAAACACACATTGATTGGCAATTAGACTGGCCTGTCCATCCCTACTTCAGACATCCCGTTTATAGAGATTTACTGGTAAAAGCTGGCATTTCAAATTGTGCCCAGAAACAAACTGGAACCCAGTATTTAGAGGCAGGAATCGTGTATTCCTACCCTTCGGCCTACCCTGGCTCACCTGATTGGCAGGGACAGGCACAAGCAATGAGACATACATGGCTGGCTCACCAGCATAAGCACTTACAGTAAGTGTTGGGAACAGGGCAGAAAGGGATGTGCTTCTGCCTGAGTCACTGGGTACTCCCAGCCACATTCCACAGCACTGAACCGCAAACATGGGAAGCTCTCGACACTTTGGGATGCCCTCATTGGCCTGGCTGTGAATCATGGGCAAGGCAAGAGCCTTGCTTACCTTGGAGTCCATTTCAATCAAGAGTTTGTCAAGCATCTTCTGCCAATCTTGTTCTTGCCCAGCCATCTTGTTCAACAACTCCTGCATCATCTTATGCAGCTGCTCCGTGGTGGCATCGAACTGGCTACGGCTGACCTTCGCAGCAAGGGCAGCCTTATCTGCTTTCTGGAAAAGTAGGGGGAAAGATGGGGGCATATCTTTGGTTGGATCTGTATCGCAAAGAACACCCCCGCCCTTCCCGTCAGCAGTTCTGAGTGCTCCAATCCAATCTATAAGGATGGCAAGCACCAGAATCCCCGTTCAACTCCAGAAAGAGGATGCAAACTGCTAATGACTGCCCTGCAGGTTGGCTGCAGAGCTGGGAGCAGAATCCAGGCCCCCATCTACTTCCTACGCTAGTTCCCTCTGCAAACAGAGCTTATGCAGGAGCACCTAACCATAGCTTGATGCGCATGGGACAACTGTGATGTGTTATCAAGTACAACTCCTCACCACATCGATTTCCATCTCTAGGCTGTCTTTGTCCGCTTTTACGCTTTCTAGTCTCTCCAGGGACTTGAACAACAACTGTAAAGAGCACAAAGCAAAATAATCAAAGGTGGTTACCCCAGAGACTCACATTCCTACTCAGCAGGGCAGAGGAATCTGGTGCCCTTCAGGTGTTTCCAACTTCATCTCCCATCAGTCCCAGGCAGCATGGCCTATGATCAGGGATGATGGGAGTTGTTTGTAGTCCAACATCATCTGGAAGGCCACAGAGTTCTTCCTTCCCACTACACTTTCATTTAAAATTATATATATATTCATTTACTAGCGCATGTTCTGCAAGGTCTCATTGCGTCCAAATACTGCAAATCACACAGCTCTCATTCCAAAGTGAGCCATCTTGTGCTTCTATCATCTCATGAGTGATACTGGTACCGGTAACAGACTGCAGGCTAGTGCATTGACAAAGCATGCTTTAGGTCAACTAGCTCAACATTTTGGGAATCGATACTGGGGGCAGAGTGGGGGTGGGAGGATACCCACTTGCCAAGGAGGGCAACAGGGTGATTTGATGGGGCCCCTGGCAACCCTACCAAAGTTTAGTGAACATCAGGTAGAACTCTTACCCACTTGTAAGAAAAAACAAAGCTGTTTTCAACAGCAGCAAGGAGCCAGGATACTGCACATCTTAGCATCACACCTTTTTCTTTGGACAATCTGGCTGGCAGCTACTTGGTGGCATATTATACAGCTTGTTCTCCCATGAGGGGTCTGTGTGGCAGGGAACATGATGTCACCTGGAGAACAGGCTGCCCACCCCCCTGAATACCAAATGTTGGCACATCTGCTGTAAGAGGTGATTTGCTGATGCCGATTGATTTGTAGCTGCTTGGACCAAATGCCAACAAACCCAGCTGGATATCCAGTACTGCTGCCACCACTATAGTCTCATGCACTCAGTCACCTGCTTTGTCTCTCAACAGTAAGCAGAGGGAGGAGAGCCAGCTGCTTCCCCCTGGAGGAAGCACCACCAAATCCCTGTGAAGCAACAACACTGGGAATGTTCCATATCATTTGACCCTCTAACCTGGCATCAAGACCACCTACACTGATCTCCTTCTGCTTCTGGCGATGATCTTCTACAAGAGTGCCTGCGGTGGCATTCAGCTTCTCACAGTCATCCTGAACTTGCAGGATGGTGCTTTGGATCTGGTTGAGCATCTCTTCATCCTGGTTGCAAAGGCAACAAAGTAATGAAAGTCAACATTGACATGGGTCTCCTTAGTTAAATCCTTCCCCAAGTGTGTTAATTCCCTTTCGTTTTGGTGCAATGCATATTTTATCTACATTGGATCAGAACTACAGCCTGAAGATGTACAAATAACTTTGTATTTAGGAGCAGACACCTGTGGGTTCTGCCTTTGCATGTGTTTCCTCTCTGGATGGAAACACGTGTGTTGTTCTCACCCCTGCCCCTAGTTCTCATTGATGTTGCACTGTACTTCCATTCTGCCCCTAGGTGCTGATATTAATGCACTTTCAGCATACAAAAGAAAGCACAAATCCTGGCACTTTGTTACAGAGCACAAAGAACAAAAAGATGCCATATGAGAAAACAGATTCACAAAAAAAGCCATGCACATAACCATTATCTATGGTAGGGTGGCCTGTTCAATCCTTCTTAATTCCTCGCTTATGTTACCTATCCCCCTTTGGAGGATGGGAGAGGGATTCAGCAATTCTGTCTCTAGGGATGGGCAGGATAATAAATGATATGAATAAGTGCAGATGCACACATAATGCCGTCTGAGGACAGCAGGTGGAATAACGCATTTGGAGAACCTTTCTACGATTCTGTAGCTTCTGCTTCCAAGCCTTAGTGTCCCACAGCTTCCCACCACGTAACTCCTAAAATGAGCCCATGTAACTCCTAAAATGAGCCTTCTTCAGGCCTTACCATTAAGTGTCAGATCAGGCCCCAGCATCCACACAGAGCCCCCTGAAGTCCTCCCTCTGCCCCCCTCCTGGAAACTTGAGGTCACGTTCTTGCGCTGGCCTTACCTGGCGGTGCTTGGGTTTCTTGGCTAGTTTGCTGTCTGCCTGCCTTAACATGAAGTTGTTAATCAAGTCCTGCAGCTGCTCATAGCGCTTGAACAGCTGGCTAACCTTCTCACTGACATCTAAGCTGCAAGCTGCACATGTGCTCTGGGCCGGAGCCACCCCAAGCTCCGGGGTAGGTGGCATGCTCATGGACAGGAGCGTGGACGAGGAAGCCATCATGTTCTCTATGACACCTCTAAGCTTGTCTAACTGTGGGCAAGGGAGAGAAGGAGGAGTCCAGCTTTAGACAAGGGAGTCAGATGACAAAATGTTTCTTATCTTCCACAGAACTGGGGTTGGGTGTGGGTGGCGGCTGCTATATCATGCTGCTCTAATTGGCACACTCCATTGTCTCTCAAGACAGATGGACGCCAACAACAATTTATTACATTATTTTCAGGCAGAGGCAAGAGGAGCAGGCAGGGTTTGGCAACACAACCATAATGCAAGAATCCCAGTGGCCACCTAAGAGATAAAGTTTCAAGAGCTCATGACTAGAGATGGGGTGGAAGTTTTAGAAAGCAGGGTCTGCTAAACTCTCAAGGGCCAATGTGGACATGATATATACCCCAGCCTACCCGCAAAGTTTCTATTCACTCTGGAAGGGAAGCTTTCATTAGTGCCAGTGGGAGATCCTCAACACACAGAGCTAATAGTAAGATTTGTGAAAATGATTTTTGTTAGGACTATGGGGGTTTGTAAAAGTTAAACCAGTCTTCTGCACGTTCTGCAGTCCAGTGAAAATTGGTCCCATCTGGTGTGGCTCATGGCAAAGTTGCATCTGTTTACAAATGGGTATCATAAAGGTGTCAGAGACGTGAAGCCCTTGGCTGCTGCAGCTGCTCTGAAGCTCCCGGAGAATGCATGGCAGGAGTGGGTTCCCTGGGGAGTGCGGGAGGAACCTGCCCAAAGATCTCCTTCTGAAGCCCTTCCCTGAGTATTCCTGACTTTAGAAGTGAGGATGGCTGGTTGGCTGGGGGAAAGGGCTTTTTTCGTGGTGACACGCCATCTGTGGAATGCTTGCTCCACCAAGGATCAATTCCTGCTGAACCTTTCTGTTTCCCCAAGCAAATACCGTTTTACTAGTCCATGCCTCTTCAATCTGCTTAATGCAGTGGATGTTTTAGTAATTATTTGATAACTTCTTTACAGTTTCATTGTTGCGATCGCTAATTGGAAGCAACCCGGGGCATTTTAGCACCTTGCCCTTCAGTTTTAAAAGTATCCCAGGTTGTCTTAAGTCAACAGCATGAAATGTAGGGAGCACCACTGGGTCTGAGCTCCCACAGCTTCCTCAAATGTGGAAGTGTGCAGGAGCAGACAGAGGCTTAGAGAACCCCATTTCTCTTTGGGAAAAACTTCCTTTGGGATTTGGCCTGTTGACGACATGGTTCCTCCATCACTTTATTTGGGAATTCCCACATTTGGGCTTGCACAGATGATTTAGGGGCTGCTTGGTGGTGGGGGAACAAATGAACTAATCTAATCACCTTTGATGCTGAATGGTCAAGTCACGCTTCTCATCTGACTGTCAGCGTGAAGCCAATAAGAGGTTAGGGGTGGGTGGGACTTCCCTTACAAATCCACAACAGCAGAAAGTGAGCATTCCAAGAAGCCTAAGCTGGATGGCCATGGGAAAGAAACAGGGTTACCATTGGGGGAGAGGATCAGTACAGTGTGGCCTCCTTCTCTATACCTCTAGAAGAGGTTTGGTATGTGGGAAACAGCAGGTGATGCTTTACATGACATGGAGCCAAAGATTAACACCTGCTCATAACTGCAGAACAAATGGCTGTTAAAAGCAGAAAGCTACAGGGGCCGGTTCAAAACACTGGCAACTCCAGAGCAAAAGGCCCTGAAAGGCAGCAGGAAAGCAAGGCAACCACAGTCTGTCCCACCGAGCAGAAGCAGCCAGAGCTTGAGTCAGCCTCCCTTATCTGGAGGATCAGGAAGGGGGCTTTTCATTAAAAATAAAAACAGGCAGCTGTCCATGTACCAACTGTGGGGATCCTGCAGGGACATATATCCTAAGCCAGCCCAGAGAACTCTCAGCTACCTATCTACTTGTAAAAGTGGAATCAGTCCTCCCAAATCAGATCAAAACTGTTCCTAGGGTTGTGGGCTTCCCCACATCACAGCAGGGCATGCTTATTAAATCGAGGACAGCATCATTGCAAACTCCTGATTAGCAAACCCAATGACACAGCTGAACCCAACGGTACAAGAAAGTTACAATTTTAGGAGTGTATTTCTTCAGGGCAACCTGAAGAAGCGTGTCTGGCAAGCTGATCACTGGGAAGGGATTCTTACTCCCTCTTTACTGTTACTCCTCCTGGCTAACTACAAGGTGGCTGTCAGCTTAAGGCGTCAGCAGAAGAAACCAATCTTCTTTCCTAGAATTTCCAAGCCCTGTCTGGCTCCTGCCTTAGAAAGCTAAGTCTCATGCTTTTCTTCTTACTGTGAAAGAGCCACCTCTCTACAGAGCCCTTGCAAAGTGCAGAGGTTTCAAGAGGAGATCTGACTGGCAAGGGACCTGAACCCAAACTAATGGGCAGGAGAAACCATGTGACTGATCCTTGGCAGGAAGAAAGACCTCACATGTCACTCGCTGACCTGTTCTTGCAGGTAGATGGCAGTGTCGGTCACTGACTGCTCCAGCTTGGCTTTCCCCGAATCCTGCTTGTTTCTGAGATCCTTTAGCTCTTTCTCTATATCCTGCACTGTTGCTCTGTACCGCAAAGCCAACAACAATAGAGAGGAGTTACTAACCAAACAGGAAAAAGAAAGTCGTTTTTGGAGTGTGTGTCTCTAGGAAATTAAAAAACTCGCAACACAGTTCTGGGGTAAACTGGGGTGTAGCTCACTGAAACTAGACTGAAACAATCAACTCCCTAAATGCACCACCTTCTTGGTCAGCTTTCCAGGGTAGGTGTTTGCTTTGGCATATTTATTTGTAATCAAGTCACATTGCACTGCAAAATGCCCCAGCGATGTGTGAAATCATCCTGGCAATTCAACTTCTAGCTACTTTTTTCCAGAAATGTAGAATCAATTTGAGGAAAACAGACCACCTGCAGGGGCCTTCATAGCTGTGAATTAGAGAACTTGAAGTTTGGGGGTGTGGAGCTTAAAATATCTCTTTCTAAGGTTTACAAATGACAACTGTCTCCTAGGAATGCCACGTATTTATTATGGCAATTGTCCCTTAGAAAACTGTGAGTTCACTCTCCAAATTCTACTTGTTCTGTTTGTAGTTTTTGTAGTTGTTATCTTATTGCATTGTGAAAAGCTTTTAATATTTTTTAAAATTAACATGCGAAAACTGTGAGTACAATAAAACATAAAGGCTGTTCCACATTTCAGAACACGGCGAATCCATCAAAATTTATAAGACTCACAATATAAGACACACGGTGTTCCTTTTTTCAGAGATTCTGATCCAGGAATGCTGGGCTCCTCAGCACATTCACAATTACAACTAGAGGCATGGGAGCCATTTCCCACACAATTGTAATTAAGCCCCTGACCAGAGGAACAATATGGACCAAGTCCATCATTTGAGTCCTTCCTTCCTTCCTATCTGGCACCCAAGGGATAGATGCAGACACTGCCAAACCATAACTGAGTCATCCTAGTTACATGTGGGGGCAGAGTGAAGTGAGGCGATCATTTTTCCTGCCCTCAGAAGGTGCCAGTCAATAAAGCAAAGGAAGCTCCGAAAACAATGAAATCACATCACACTTCCTCACACCCAGAGACATATTACTGGAGGGACTGCATGTCAGTAGCATCCGTGATCTTCTCACAAGCACTCATATACTGGTCGCTGACGTTTATTAAGAGAGTGCTGGAACTGTGGCTGTGCGAGGGGTATGCTCAAAACTCACAGCACTCTTAGCAAACTACCGTACAACTCCCATTATTCTTTGGGAGAAGCCTGCCACCATGGTTAAAGTGGTATAAAGGTAAAGAGACTCCTGACCATTAGGTGGTATACTGATGCTTTAAATGTATGGTGAGGCTTTTACAGGAGGGATGCCAGAACTGGAAAAGGGGCTCCCATGCTGACCTCTGCCAAGCCTCAGCTCCATCCACTGGGTCCAGTCTTAAGCAGCTGCTTAGGCCTCCCTATCTCCCCACACATGATTTATTTGGGGGATGCAAGACCTATGGTGTGCTCACACCTTTTAAGAGGCCTTGTCACAATACCTCTCAAAACTCATTTCTGCACACTCACGTTTTATAACTATCTTGTTTTATATATATATAATGGCAGCATAAAAAAGTTTTAAGTAATTTCTAACTATGTTACAAATTAATGGGTTTGGGTGGTTGTGTTTGAAATCTCTTCTGTGTGTAAAAGGTAAAGGGACCCCTGACCATTAGGTCCAGTCATGACCGACTCTGGGGTTGCGCGCTCATCTCGCATTATTGGCCGAGGGAGCTGGCATACAGCTTCCAGGTCATGTGGTCAGCATGACTAAGCCGCTTCTGGCGAACCAGAGCAGCACATGGAAATGCCGTTTACCTTCCCGCTGCAGCGGTACCTATTTATCTACTTGCACTTTGACGTGCTTTCGAACTGCTAGGTGGGCAGGAGCTGAGACCAAACAACGGGAGCTCACCCTGTCACAGGGATTCAAACCGCCGACCTTCTGATCAGCAAGCCCTAGGCTCTGTGGTTTAACCACAGCACCACCCGCGTCCCTTCTTCTGTGTGTACATTGGTGCTATAAAGCGAAGGATCCACTTTGCCAACCTTCTGCCTTCCAGAGGTTGCTGGACTATGACTCCCATCGTTGGGAGTTAATCATTGGCCATTCTAACTGGGGCTAGTGGAAGTTATAGTCCAAATCATTGGCCATTCTAACTGGGGCTAGTGGAAGTTATAGTCCAAAACATCTGGAGGGCACCAGGTCAGAGAAAGCTGCTCCATAGAGAGAGTTTTCTATTTAATCTGCCTGGGGGGAAAGAATAACGATGACATTCCAAAATATGATTGAAAAAAATTCAATTGAATTCTTCTTTTTTTTTAAGTGTGTATACGCTAGAAAGCCAGTGAAATTTCAAACCACTTCTAATTTTCACTGAGCAATTCTTTGTGGCATCCTATTTCAGCTGCACTCTTCAGAAAGACCCCTCAACTTCCATGGAACTATTAACTGGTAAAGATCCCATTCTGGCTTTCCACTGTACAGCAAACAATTACATAACTCCACAATTAACTTGGTTGTGGTGACACCAAACATGACAGGCCAATGTTTTAGCTGATGAGACTGGACTCGCCTACTAGGTGGCTTCCTCCAGTCTAGTGTCTACTTATTTACCTCAGAAAACCTATCTGCATGTTGATCTGACCAGCTCCTTCCAGTTTGTCATCTGTGTCTGCCAGCTCTCCTTCAAGTACATTCTGGATCTTGTTTAACTAGAATCACAATTGGGGTAGGGGGATCAAAAGCCATACTTGCCTTGAAGAATTTTGGTCATGAAACACTAATTTTCCTTTATGGAAAGTCCCTGGGAGAAAGGGGCACATCCTCACCTCCCCGTGTTGTAAACAATAGATACCGGTAGTTTACATCCACATATACCAGAGCTAAGGTTCAGGTCTAGAGATTAAGAAAGTGCTTCCTATGAGGAATGTTAAACTGATTCATTGGTAACTGGAGCATCATCATGATTCACAATGTTGGGGTTCTACTGGCTGAGTTTCAAGTTTAGAGTCACAAAATCAGGCTGAAGATTAACCACCACCCATAGCATCTCAAATAAAACAGAGCACGTCTTTTAAAGATCCTTAAAGACACCTCAACAACAGCAACAAAAAGTAAACTATATGACTACATTGTGAATATACTGAAAAGGTTATATGCTTGTTAAATGAATATCATGAGCAATATTAACGTTGTAAAGGGAAAATAGTAGAGCAATGAATTCCCCTGTTAAAGGAACTAAGAATTACAAAAAAAGGAGAGAAAGCTTGAGCTTGACATTGCAAATAAAGGTAAAGGTACCCCTGACCGTTAGGTCCAGTCGCAGACGACTCTGGGGTTGCGGCGCTCATCTTGCTCTATAGGCCGAGGGAGCCGGGGTTTGTCCGCCAACAGTTTTTCCGGGTCATGTGGCCAGCATGACTAAGCCGCTTCTGGCGAAACCAGAGCAGCACACGGAAACGCCGTTTACCTTCCCGCCGGAGCAGTACCTATTTATCTACTTGCACTTTGACGTGCTTTCGAACTGCTAGGTGGGCAGGAGCTGGGACTGAACAATGGGAGCTCACCCCGTCACAGGGATTCGAACCGCCGACCTTCTGATCGGCAAGCCCTAGGCTCTGTGGTTTGGACCACAGCACCACCCGTGTCCCTATGACATTGCGAATACTGTCATCATATTCAGAAAAAAGGAAAAGGGGGAGCAATTATAATTAAATAACAATCCCCTTTAATGATCCTGAAGGCAGATTTATTTTCAGCACATGTTTACTGCTACAACCAAGCAAAACTAGACCCTCAGCAATTGACCAAGCGTCAGCAGGAGACTCAAGGAAATGACAACAGCAGGATGCAGGATCAAACTAAGCCTGGTGAAGTTAGGTGGTCACTGTGACCCAGACAGACAGGGGAACCACACTAGGACCACTCAAATACTCCACTGAGCTTCAAGCAGCTAGTGCACATTCTATTTTAAATTGCACAGTTTGCAGAAGCACAAAAAATAACAACTAAAGTGAGTCTCAATGATCTCATCCATGGTAGGAATTGTGAGCACCAGATACCTCCTGTAGCTAACAAACATCACTGTAATTCAGAAATGATGAATTGCAGGAAATCAGAAATATAAAATCATTTCTACAAGTTCTGCCATTAAAGTAGCATGCAAACCAGCTTACAGTTCTCAAAATCTCAGCTTTCAATTTAAGTGGCTTGGATTACTGATACTCAGAAGCTTGTTTCAAGTAGTAGGGCAGGCATCCCCAAACTTGGCCCTCCAGATGTTTTGGAACTACAATTCCCATCATCCCTGACCACTGGTCCTGTTAGCTAGGGATGATGGGAGTTGTAATCCCAAAACATCTGGAAGGCCGAGTTTGGGGATGGCTGTAGTAGGGTCTTGTTAATGGTGGCCAATTGACTGTGCAACTTCAAGAAAGTCCCCCCCCCTTGGTGTTTAGGAAGTTGGTCAAAATATATTCCATTAATAACGTTTTAAAGGTTGAATGCTGATACAATGAACTTTATGTTTTGGATATGTTTTGATGGCTTCTAAGAACAGGATGCTTCTTGGGACTGGGCAAATGACCTCTTATATGAAAACCTGATTGAAAACATTCTTGCTGCAAATAATGCAGCATATTCTCTCCCTGACACTACCCTACCTTCTCTTTCTCAGTTTTCATGTCTTCTTCCATGGCACGGAGTGCAGCAAGCTTTTCAGGAAGATCAGGTGGGATGAGAGCAATGTTCCGATAAACTATCCAGCAAAAACACAGTGGAATTATAAATATATACAAGTGAGCCAAAACACTGTAGTGCGCAATTCAGGTGCTCCAACCAACTAGCCATGCCCTCTGTAGGGATAGTCCATCCCATTCCCCCCGCTTCTTTAGGGATAGTCCAGGCATCCCCAAACTCCGGCACTCCAGATGTTTTGGACTACAATTCCCATCATCCCTGACCACTGGTCCTGTCAGCTAGGGATCATGGGAGTTGTAGGTCAAAACATCTGGAGCGCCGCAGTTTGGGGATACCTGGAATAGTCCATTCCAAGTGCATTGAACAGTATCAGTGCACACTGTTTTGGGGTTTTGGTTGTTGTTTTTTGCAAACTTTGGGGTCCCCCCTCTCCCCACAAACAAGCCAACAGCTCCCTCTTGTGGGTGGATGATGCCAGTTTAGTTAAATAAGATTCAGCACTCACAGAACGAAAGTTTGCTGTTAGTACATGTAGCGATCACACCAGATCCCCAGACGTCTCACGGTCCGTTGACTCTGATGCCACTACACAGCAGTTTGCTGCCACCACCCAGGGTTCCTCCCTCCCTGGGAAAGTACTCTCACAGACAGGGTTTTGAACACTTGAACAAGTTTTTATTTGGTAACTTAACAACTCTCAGTACTTAAACACATTTGTATGCAGTTTCTACTTTTCTAACCTGTCCTCAACCTATTTCTTCCCTGTCTCCTATCCTACCTCCGCCCTCACAACCAACAACCCTCCTTGTTCCACCCGGCTCCTCCCTCCAACTGCCCATTCTCAACCGACTCCTCCTCAACTGCCCTTCAGCTCCACCCCTGACTCCTCATTGGTTAGTCGATTTAACCCTTCTTGTTCCTCCTTCACAGTCATCTCTTCCCCCAGGAATGGATGAACGCCACAGTACATACAGTTGTACTTTGGTTCTCGAATGCCTTGGTACTCATCCGTTTTGGCTCCCGAACACCGCAAACCCGGAAGTGTTCCAGTTTGCGAATGTTTTTTGGAAGCCAAACGTCTGACGCAACTTTCAATGGAGTGCAAGAAGCTCCTGCAGCCAATGGGAAGCTGCACCTTGGTTTTCTAACGTTTTTGGAAGTCGAACGGACTTCCGGAATGGATTACGTTCTAGAACCAAAGTAGGAATTAAAACATGGAAGGCTCCTATTCCAGCCAAGCTACCTTCCAGGATACTCAATGCTACTCCATTTAGCCTTCCTGCAGTATGCCCACTGAGCATGCTCATTCCTCATATGGATGGGTGGTCTTTGACACTCCAGACATTATGCCCATCATCACTGGCCATACTGCCGAAGAAATGCTGCCAGGAAACGTCCAACAGGTTGCATGCTCTTGGTTACCTCGAACCCCCAAATCAACCCTCCAAACATTGAGGTGGGCTTACATTTTTAGATTTCCCTTCCCAGAAAAAAATGGTAGTCCAACCTGTTGGAAATTTGCCGAAGCAGGTTCCAGATATTTGCCATTTAAAACAGAAACCCAGAAAACCGGTACACACGCGATACATACGTGCATCTGTGAGGAAGTCTTGCAGCCTGCGAAGATCGGCATAGCCACACTTGAATTGATCGAGGAGACTGATCTGGTCTCGCAGAGCATAGTACATGTCTGTCAGTTGAGCGAGAGACCGCAGGGCATCCACAGTCTCAGAGTAGCGGGCTGGGGCCAAATTGGAGCCAGACTCGGACAGTTGCATGGGGGTTGCGGCGGAGAGCAGCGGAGATGCTGGAGGTGTAGCTCCAAGGATAGGCCCAGGGGGCAATACAAGCTGCATTGCAGGCTGCGCACCAGCCGCCTCACCAGGCTGGTAACCAACAGGACTTGGCCAAAGAGTCCCAGGCTGACCAAGGTACCCAGCTTGGGCATCAGGAGAACCAGGATAGAATGGAGGGGGTGCGGGATATCCAGCTTGCATCCATGGAATGACAGGGCCTCCAGGGAAGGCTTCATGAACTCCAGGAACACCAGGCTGGGCGCCAAGGACTCCAGGATAGGCTCCGGGATAGGCTCCGGCATAGGGTGCCAGGCCTCCAGGATAGGCTGTTTCATCTCCAGGTGCGCCAGGCTGGGCCCCAGGTGCTCCAGGTTGGGCCCCAGGTGCCCCAGGATAGGCTGCTTGGCCTCCAGGTGCCCCAGGCTGGGCCCTAGGTGCTCCAGGTTGAGCCCCAGGTGCCCCAGGATAGGCTGCTTGGCCTCCAGGTGCGCCAGGCTGGGCCCCAGGTGCTCCAGGTTGAGCCCCAGGTGCCCCAGGATAGGCTGCTTGGCCTCCAGGTGCGCCAGGCTGGGCCCCAGGTGCTCCAGGTTGAGCCCCAGGTGCCCCAGGATAGGCTCCTTGGCCTCCAGGTACCCCAGGCTGGCCTCCAGGTGCCCCAGGGTATGCCCCGGCTGCTCCAGGGTATGGAGCTTGAGCTCCAGGAGCCCCAGGATAAGCCCCAGGTGCTCCAGGATAGGGTGCTTGGGCTCCAGGTGCACCAGGCTGGGCTCCAGGAGCCCCAGGATAGGCCCCAGGTGCTCCAGGATAGGCCCCAGGGGCCCCAGGATAGGGTGCTAGGCCTCCAGGATAGGCCCCAGGTGCTCCGGGATAGGGTGCTTGGGCTCCAGGGGCGCTGGGATAGGCCCCAGGTGCCCCAGGATAGGGTCCTTGGGCTCCAGGGGCTCCGGGATAGGCCCCAGGTGCCCCGGGATAGGGTCCTTGGGCTCCAGGGGCTCCGGGATAGGCCCCGGGTGCCCCAGGATAGGGTCCTTGGGCTCCAGGGGCTCCGGGATAGGCCCCGGGTGCCCCAGGATAGGGTCCTTGGGCTCCAGGGGCTCCAGGATAGGCCCCAGGTGCCCCAGGATAAGGTCCTTGGGCTCCAGGGGCTCCGGGATAGGCCCCAGGTGCCCCAGGATAGGGTGCTTGGGCCCCAGGAGCTCCTGGCTGGGCCCCATGAGTTCCTGGCTGGGCCCCTGGAGCTCCAGGAATGCCTCCTGGAGCACTTCTTGGAGCCCCTGGTGCACCAGCCGGTGTTCCTTCTCTTCTGTGAGAGCCAGGCAAAGTTCCTGGAGATCCAGGAGTGGTTCTGCTTTCTGGAGAGGTGGTAGAATCAGTTGGAGAGTGTCGGACTGGACTTGTCACCTAGAAATAGATAGCGAGGGGTGACAAAAGCAGGGGGTGGCTTTAGCTCGGGGCATTATCGCAGGCATCTCACATCTTGCACTTGACTTCACAAGAACTCCTCATGTCCACTGTGCATCAGGAACACTACCACCACCTTCAACTGCAGGGCTGTGCCAGAGCAAATCCAAGATGGCGGCCAGCACCCATGCCACAACCCCTCAGAAAATCCAAGGGTGTTGGCACTTTGGAAGCAGGTCAACTGCTTCTGGATCATCCTTAATTCAAACTAACAATACATGCTGCACAATCTGAGGTGTTGACTGGATTGTCCTTAGTTGGGTATGGCCACAAGAAATGGTATGGCTTTTGAAGTTTCCTAAGTGTCCAAGGACAGTGTGGTGCAACAGGTAAGATTGCTGGATTCAGATTTAGGAGGCGTTTGATATGAAATGGCATTCTAAGTGTCACAAGGCGCCGCTGAAATTTGAATGACCCAAGTCTGCCCCGGTGTCACTACTGAAAAGCTCATAAACTAAGGTTACCAGATGTCCCCGTTTCCCGGGGACAGTCCCCGGATTTACAAATCAGCCCCCATACAAAATCCATTGAAGTTGAAAAGTGTCCCCGGATTTATTGAAAAAAAATCTGGTAACCTTATCATAAACCCTCTAAACGGCACTAAAGAAAAAAGACATTAAGCATAGATGGGAATACCCTGAGGGGATTTCCTTCTATTATAAAGGAATGGAAAAAAAATGCCAGTCAGAGGCTGAGATTGAGAAGTTCTTAAGAACATATAGAAGTGACTTTGGTGCTCAAAAAAACTCTGGGACAGATGGGAATGGACTAGAGGTTGAAGAGAATGGTTAACAAAGACAATAGAATTCATTGAACAGGCAGTGCTATCAGAAAAACTAAGGGGAAATTCAAGAAGCAGGGTAATAGAAGAATGGGAAAATTTTCTGAACTATTTATCAATAAGATGTGACATGAACAGAGTATATGCTTTGTAATAGCTCTTGCAGAGCAACTAAAGAGAATGAGGAACAGATGAGGTTTAAAAAAAAGAATAAGAAGGATATATATATATATGTATATATATATATGTATATATATATATATATGTGTATATATATATATATATATATATATATATGAAGAAAATAAAATGCTCAATATGGTATAATATAATATAGGACAATTATAGAAGAAGAGAATAGTGAGAAATGGTGGGGCGTCAAAAGAGGGAAGTCAATGATTATAGAAAATATGTAAACAATATGAAAAAGCTTAATGGTTATGAATGAATGTTGGTGTGTGAAGTTAGAGCGTAAATGGTGGTATATAATATGATGTATGAATAACTTTATTGTACTGAGTTGATCTTAAGTGTGTTAAAAATTCTTTTCTTTTTTTTGTCGGTGGTGGTGATTAGTATGTGTGTTGAAAATCTAATAAACAAAAAGGGGTCTAGGCTGGTATTGAAAATAAGGACCAGAATTGAGTGGCATAAACCAGTAAAATACTCCTTTTTCCTCAAATACTTGAATCCCTGGCCTGTATCCCTCTGGTTCTGCAGTCTTTAGCTTATGCTACCTATGTCCAAGATCTACCGGGAAATTATGCAGGAATGCATAAGAACCATCATACACTCAGTTAGAACTACTTTTTGTTCCTGAAATATTATTGCTGTTCAGATCAAAAAGCAGAAACTGAACCTGATCCTGCACTTAATAAGAAAAAGAAAAAAAGCAGGAGCCCATGGTTTACAGCTGATTCTCCATCATGAAGACCAGCTTGCTTTTAGACATAGAAACAGCCTGAAAAGTAACACTCTGCTTCACTCAATTATACCAAGTTGACTGAGAGACTGGAAAGACTCACTCATGGAATCAGAGTACTGTACATATAAACCAAGAGGGAATATTTCACTGCAGTGATTTCCTTCTATTGAGATTATGATGTAGAACAAAGAATTACACTGGCCAGAAACAATTTCTATGCACATTTCAGAATAGACCAACCAAGTGCTGAGTTTCTCAAATGGTAAGAGAGCAAGTAGCTTGGTGGATTTTCTAGAATTCCTGCCATTGTACCTTTGTCAGGAATCCTAAATATTTCATTTTGCTGTTCACTGAATTCTTTTAAGTCTGGAGGTAAGAAATGGCTGGGTCCAGAGCCCAAAGCCTGGCCTCAAACCAATCATTAAGCCATGGAAAGATGTTACAGTGAAGTGGTATCTTTTTTAGATCTGTACTTTGCACATGCACAGATGATCTACAGTGATGAATCTATCATACCACTTTACAACAGTTCATTATTTTGTGGAAACTGGCTATATATCCAAATGCAGGCATTTAACATGCATGCAAGTTTTGCCCTAACTGGCCTTATGGGACACCAGCTGCTCTGTGACTCTATGGAAACGTGAAATTAATGATGCTTACGACAATTCTAAATGGGTGCTTTGGAGCTGCACTGTTTTAAATGTTCTTCAGGGGCTGAAACAATAGCCCTGAGGTGTTCTCACATTATTGTTTAGGTGCTAAATTGCTTTTTCTTCTCTCAAACTCCTGCATGCCTTTGCTCTCAAGTGAAAGAAATACAAACTCGCATGGTCTTTATAACACTGCAACACGGTTATGCTCAGGACATAGATTTTTCTTCAAGATACCCATGCAGGAAATGCAGTATGCACAGGAGAACCAAGAAAACAACAAAGAGCCTTGTGACACCTTAATAACTAACAAATTTATTATGGCACAAGCTTTTACGGACTAGAGTTCGCTTCATCAGACTCTTCATGGGGCAAGATGACCTAAGCATTTAACACCAATTATGGCATGACTACACTAGCTACTAATTAGTTTCTGGGCTCAACTCTGATTTTGTTGAGTGCTGATTTTGAATGAAGCCTTATGCAACTAAGTTCTCCAATACTTCTTGGACTGCCTCTTTGCACATGAACCTACCCGGACACAGCAATCATCAGAAAAACTTTGTTGTGTGCCTTCAACAAGAGAGGTGCGGAGGGTGGCAACATGAGAATGGGTCTTATGAGAATGCTCTCCCCACACCTGGTACCATCACTGTCTGCTCCAGGTTCCAGGCTAAAAACATACACAAGATAAATACTGACCTTGACTAGTGGGGGAAAGCATTGTTTGTTGTTCTGCCTCAGGCAGAAAAATGTCTGGAGATGGCCTTGTGCAAACAGCTTTGTGCTTCTAACATAGGACCCTTTCTAAACACTTACCTTCTTTTGGTGGCAGTGGGAGAATAAAGCACCCCTCTTAGTCACACATTCGTGTCAGCCATGGGATGCAGTCAAAGGGGAGGGGGTAGAACTAGCATTGCTCAAGGGGATGGGTTGGTTTCTGAGGTTTTAGAAGTATAGGAGGCATACTTAGAGTACAAGCAAAGTCAACCTCCTATGAGGAAAATGGAGATACCCTCCACCTCCCACACTGTCCCCAATAAAGTAAGTAAAAACTGAGAGGCAATTTAAAACCATGTGGATACATGCTTCATCATGATGCACCAGAAATTGAAGACATGGCCACCTTCCAATAGGCAATTACCAACTTCACAGAAAATACCCATATTGGGGTATAATATCTGCCATTTTTCAACGATTAGCTTTCTGAATGCTGGGCCAAATGTATGGACAAACAGGCTGCCTGGCTGAGATGATGTCACCAGGATGGATTAGTGATGCCTGGCAGGAAAACAGATAATGTCCAGAAAGACCAACCTTTGAACACTTGTAGCTAGATTAACTTGTGATTTCCATCCTCATGAGAGCACTCTGTATCTGCCCATTTTTATGCTTAAAAAGTGGCATTTTTATGTCATGCATTCAGTGCTTCATTTCTTTTTTTTTAAAAAAAGAGAAAAGTTGGGGCTCAAGTCTGTTTGGAAACATCACTTTCTGTTCCGAAAGCTTTCCTTGCACCCTGCTCAACAATATTCCTGATGTGTGAAAATACTCTGCAGTTATTCAGTAGCAAGGGGAATGCACTCTGCATCTGGCTTAAGGGCACTTTCATTTAGCTTTACTTTTTGTATTCTGGGCTTGAAACTGTAGCTGAGCTGCTGGCAGATGCTGTGGCTGAGTCCTGGCAGTACAAATAAAGCCCTGTAGTATCTTCATCCAGCATCTGCCAAGATAGTGACCAGACAGATGGCAAGCAGTGGAGGTCAATGGAAAGGTCCAGAACAATCTACGTGAGCCACACACTAGCTTGTCATCAACTTTGTTGCATGCTTATGAAATACAAAAGGCAGAAAACGAAGTCCCACATTGGGCTGATCAGAGGCGCTGAAAATTAGCACAAAATAAATGTTACCCCCACCCCTGGAACTGGCCGTAAGTTGATGAAGAAATGTGCTTCATGGTGCACAAATTGTACGTAGAAAACTCTTTTTGTACACAATAATGGTTGGACAGTGTTCTCGAAGCTACTAACATGAGTTTGGCCAAACTGCGAGAGGCAGTGAAGGATAGGCGTGCCTGGCGTGCTCTGGTCCATGGGGTCACGAAGTCGGACACGACTGAACGACTGAACAACAACAACAACAACAAGTGAAGGGGATAAATAGGACATGAGATTCAACATATAAAGGATGCATGCATTGTCTTGGTATTTTTCATGAAGAAAACGTCCATGTGCAAATCTTTTATGCTCCAATCTTCATTTTGCCTAACAAATCATACTCACGGGAGATGGGCTCCTCTTCCCTTTCACAAGGACGTCCTCTAGAACGTCCCACCGCACCATCTCCTCTGGGGAAGGAAACAGGCTCAGCCTCTTCTCTAAGTCTTTCTACAGACAAACAAAAACATTAAAGAAGTCACACTTTATTCCCCATGGAAGAGGCCATTGCACCCACCTTCATTTATTCTTCATTAGGAACCCTGGCTGTGGAGAGGTTTCAGATGACTAGGATACATACCAGTGAAGAGCTAGTGGGTACATCAAACTATGGGACAACCCTTTTTGGAGAAGTGTCAACAGGGTGGGGATGGGAAGGTACTGAATGTTGCAAGACACACACACACATGGGGATTAGCATGTGCTGCTTGAACTAACCAGTGAGGGTACATCTTCAAGGCAGCTTCTGATGCTATGAATCTGATGCATTAGCACAAAGCTGGGAGTACAGAAAATGAACAAATCATGTGTCAGCGAGTGGCTGGGTCCCCCTCTATGGACAAATTGGATACTGTACGCTGGTTTGACACTGCAGATGTGCTGGAACAGGCAGGGTGGGGAAGTGGGCTTGGGACCAGTATGGACGGAATTTGCCGATGCATATTGACCATGGCAATCAGATAGGGCACTGAATTTACATCTGATCCCCTGCAAAACTAGCACACAGCAGGAAGAGGTTGCTATCTGCATGGAGACTGGTGTTCTCTGTGTGGGAACATACCACTTCGTGATCCAAACTCATCTGATCGCTTAAGCAAGTCTTTATTCGATCATCAAATACATGGGGGTCCAACTGTGAAAGGAAGGAAAAGATAATTTAGGATTTCCCCAGGCTGCTCAGGAATAATGTATGAGTGCAAACACGTTCTAATATTGTAAAAGGAGAACTGCAAAAGTGAGCTTGTTTTCCCCACACTTTTAGAATACAAGAGGTGAGAACCTGGGGAAAAGCCTTGCAGGGAAAATAAAACTCAAGCACCTTTATGCATGCCCAGTTCACAGCAAATGCATAGCTCAGGGGGCAATTTTTCCTCCCAACAAGTCTTTGGGGACAGGAGCAAGCATCATGTTTCCAAGAGAACAAAGAAACAAAAGCACAGCCCAGAAACCTGAATTGTTCTCATGGGATAGCTTCTGGGGATGTATTTGGGTATTCAATGTTGCTCAAAAATACAGTATTAAGCATAGCACCCCAGTGCCTGCTGTGAATATGCCAGGCTGAGTTTTGGATTGCCAAGGCTGAGAACGGCTTCTTCCAACACTTCCAGACCTATGGCTAGGCCTGGGGCAAATAATACACAATGACAATCAGCCCATTTCTTTAACAGTAGGTCTCCCCAATCATATATAAAAATGGGAGCGAAGTTCCACTTTGACAAACACATTGAACATGTGGGTCAGACTGCTGAACCTCTCATCCTCTCGGTGTTGCTTTGCTCCTGCCCTCTCTCCCCAGAGGTAATTTTCCCACCAGCTAAATTCTGATGCTGGAAGTAAGACTTACTGGGAGAAAAATCAAGTCATGGTATCCATTCACACCCTTCTTGCTTTTAAATTAGACATCACATCCTTCTTTATATGTGGCAGACCCGCAGTTATTGAACACTTGGTCAAAAATATACAAGAAAATACAATTCATTCTTCTCTTTTAGAAACAAATAGGTATAATGTATGTATGATTCAAGATTTCTTTCTTTCTTTCTTTCTTTCTTTCTTTCTATCTATCAGTATGAACTCTTAGGGGTTAGGTCAGAGGTTTCCAAACTACGGCCCGGGGGCTGGATTTGGCCCAAGGGACTCGTTTATCCGGCCCCCAGCAACCCCTGCCGCCCGCTCTTACCGGCGCAGTGGGGCGCGGCTACCCACTTCCTGGTCGGAGCACCAGAAATAGCTTGTGCGCATGTGTAAGCGTTATTTCCGGTGCACATCTGGGTCGGAGGAGGCCCGTGCACATGCGCACAAGCTATTTCCGGTGCTCCTCCGACCCGGAAGTGTGCCAGAAATAGCATGTGCGCACGCGTATGGGCACGTGCTCCCCCGCCCTCTGGCCTGTCGCACGATCGGCACTGGCCCAAGGCGCGGTAAGTTTGCCGACCCGTGGGTTAGGTGGACCCAACAGGAAAAGTAGTTAAATAGAAGGAAATGAGACATGAACTAGTTTACCAATGCTAAGCGATCCTTGATTTTTTGTACTTCATCCTCTAAATTGGCTGTGGCTTCCTTCATTTTGCCAGCCTCATCTATTACATCCTGCAACAAAGACATGGCCTAGAATACAAAAAGAGATGCAATATCAGTGAAGGGAATGAATGCATGGACTCCTCTAAATATCAGCCTAAATGTAATTTCCAACTGACCAGGGCCGGCGCGTCCATTTAGGCGAACTAGGCAATTGCCTAGGGTGCCAAAATGGAGGGGGCGCTGGCCAGCCTGCCCACCGCCCCCCACCGCCACCCCAACCAGCGGCGGAGCAAACAGGTTGGGGTGAAAACCGCGGTGGCGAGGGCGCCAAAATGGAGGGGGTGCTGGCCAGCCTGCCCCCCCGCCGCCGCCCCAACCAGCGGCGGAGCAAGCAAACCGCGGCGGCGGGGGACGCCCGGCCGGGAAGGGGGCGGGGCACCACTCCGCAACATGCGTCATACGCAATGACATCACGTGGCCCGCCTCCTCGCCTAGGGCGCCAAAATTGCCAGCACCGGTCCTGCAACTGACAAGAAGTTATCATGTGTTTCCTAATGTCTCTGACTGCCAAAGACTGAAGACATGCCATAGGAAACCTATTTTCAGGTCTTACAGAGCCCACTCCCACTTTACTCTAAGCAGCCTATGCTGGAGAGGAGCTGTTTCCCCAGGATAGGTAAAGGTAAAGGTACCCCTGACCGTTAGGTCCAGTAGCGGACGACTCTGGGGTTGCGCGCTCATCTCGCTCTATAGCCCAGGGAGCTGGCGTTTGTCTGCAGACAGCTTCCGGGTCATGTGGCCAGCATGACTAAGCTGCTTCTGGCGAACCAGAGCAGCGCACGGAAACGCCGTTTTCCTTCCCGCCGGAGCAGCGCCTATTTATCTACTTGCACTTTGACGTGCTTTTTAACTGCTAGGTGGGCAGGAGCTGGGACCGAACAAAGGAGCTCACCCCATCATGGGGGTTTGAACCACCGACCTTCTGATCGGCAAGCCCTAGGCTCAGTGGTTTAGACCACAGTGCCACCCGCATCCCCAGGATAAACTACATCCAAAAGAGGAAAAGAGGGAACAGCATCAATATAGCCCCCCAAAAGCCCACCACATACTGCAAGGTGGTAGGATAGAATATATTGAGCAAGGGCAAAGGGGACCTCCAACAACTTTTTTATGCCCAATATGTTTTAACCATTCGCTTTTATGCAGAGGCAACAATATTTTCTAAAATTCAGTATAAGAAAGTTAACTCTCTTCAAGCAGGTACAAAATCTTTATCTTGAAATTTATGGTAGATATTATTGCCTTTGAAATAGTGCTGATGCACAGGAGCACCTTAGGCATCTAAAATAGGGCTGCCATACATCAGGGATTTAAAAGGCAGAATTGACATCTGGGGAGATTTCTGAAAGGCGGTGCTTTGTTCCCGCAAGTCATTAAAAAAATATTGCGTTACTTTGGCGTTTTTGTAGAAAAACAACTTTCAGGGGGACCTGGTTCTTACTTTTTGAAATATGGCAACCCTATCTATAACACTTGTCAGATCCTATCCCAGCACCTTCAGATTTGCACACAAACACCCCAACTAGATCTGTACTCCAGGATTAACATAGGGGATTGGCATTAGATATCTGACTATACTCTGGAGCCTTCTGGTCCTGACCACTACTGCCCATTCAGCCTTGCTCTCCAAGTGAGTAAAGCAAGGAGAAGGAGCAGTAACTTCCACAAGCTTTCTCTTGTCCCTCTGGGAAGTGGTGCTGATTAGGTCCAGAGGAAGAGACAAGTGAATGGGCAGTGGTAAGCAGGAAGTGAGTGCCATCAGAGATCTTGCCCAAGCCCTTCCAAAAATAAAACCTAGAACCAGGACAGCTTTCCAGCAGGGATGCTACGCTTCCCCTAAACAGCTTATTAGCCTTATGGGGATGATTTGGTGGTTGGGGAATAAAGATACTGGTTTTCTTCAACCCTGCTTCCTCCCTAAATAGTTTACCTGCCTCCAGTTGTATGTGCCTCTTGATTCTGGTGTTATGAAGTCACATTTAGCTATTCCCTATGCACTTCCATGTAAGCCTTAAAGCCATGCATAAGGAAAACAGCATAGCTTTCAGTTGCACCACAGGAGATGCATGGTGATTCTTAGAAAGTTGGTTTGGAGCCAGAAGAAAACCCAACAGAGCAGTCTTAAGATTCCAGTAGGATTATGTGGATGGGGGGAATAGTCAGCAAGCTTGCTCACCAGGACATGAACAGAATAAAGGCAACATTCTTAAAGTAAGTTTCTAGTTTTCCTGTTGGCTACAAAAACCAACCAACCATAAAATGTGCCTGCAATATGTGCTGTCATTAATGTCCCTCAAGTTCATTCACACACATGTCCACGGTGAGGAGCTTTTATGTCTTGGTATTGCTTGTCTTGACTAATCTGATAAGGCCTAGGCAATGAATCATCTACTAAAGGAAATAATCAAGTCTCTGTCTTGCTCTGTTGTGGAAGCCTCCCAAATAGGAAACCAGGAAATAGTAGTTCAAATTCACTAAATGATTACATTTCCTACCACCCTCTTCAATGCACTAGGCACCAGGAGGTTAGTTGAAAATCAGAACAGCAGCTATCTCACTAAGAATTCAAGTATAGACTTGTCCCAGGCCTTTGCCAGATGCAACTGGTCATAACAATTTACTGCTCATTAACTCATAGGTGGTTTCACACAGAGCTTGCCCTGTCATCACTATCCACTCTGAATCTGGAATACTTATGAGTATGTACGGTACTTATTGCTATAGCTCCCCTCATAGACTAGTAGGGGCATGTTGTCTGGGGACGACGACTCTATACTGCAAAATGCTCCTGTTCCTCTTATCTAATGACATATAGAAATCTGATAAATATTACATACACTGATTAATTCAATTTAATATACCACTTTTCAGGTGACTCTCACAAAGCAGTTTACATTAAAATCTTAAAACAAGAGGCAGCAATTAAATCTATAGAATAAGCCAGCCAAGATAATCTACAAAAGGGGTATTTTTTGAAAGCTACATCTCCCCTTTCCACAGGTAAAAAGGTTATTTGAGTAGCCCTGGGGTGGCGGGTTGAGGGAGTGAGAGGTCACCTCAACTCCAATACTGGGAACTAGGCTGAAAAAATATTCCATGTCTCTGTTCTATTTAATGTTATTCCTATGCACGGAATACAGGGAACGTTCTCCTGCCCACCCAGCTGGGGTCTCAGCACAAGCCAGAATAAGCCAATTTCTAAATAGCAAGAGATGAGTCTCTACATGTCCAGCTCACTGGAGCATATAGAACTAATGGAAACTTAAGGAATGCAAGATATTTCAACTGCTCCTGCAGTTGCTTGTTGCAAAGCTTAGCTCTGCTGGGAGCCATTCTTGGCATAGCATACCTCACAGTTCACAAACTGAGCTGCCTTTGGTTCACCAATTCTAATGCAGGGAAAGATGTTCAGGGCAGAGGGTGTGGGCACACAGTGTTACTGGCATCCATCCAGCTTTCCACTTTAGCTAGTCCCAGTGCTCCTTTAACAGGTAAATCTGTAACTTAGCAAATCCTCTGGATTTCTCAGAACTTTAGCAAAACAATGATTTCTCTGTTGCCAATGACTTTATGAAGCACTGCAAGTAATGAAAGCTTTGACATGCACTGTTTTTTAAATGTATGAACCAACATTTGAATAATCAGTTCCTTGAAAGAGTATGAACCAACATTTGAATAATTAGTTGCTTGAAACGCTTAAGTCAAAAAAGTAAAACAGGAATGAATACTAATTCTGAAAATTTGGAGGTGAAGCTTGTATTGACAAGGTACCTAGATGTAAATACCAAAGTGCATATTTGATGCATTTTCTTAAGGGTTACTAAGTGATTCCATGGGGAAACATTTATTTATGCTTCTGTTCATTATTCCAGGAGGTATCACCTCCAAGGAGGAATACAAGTGAAGCTTCAGGTACTGCCGAGATCTGCACAACAGATCTAGAATCACGATGCAGCAGATTATGGTGTCTGCCAACACAACATAACAATGCATAATAGTTCTCTTTGTCTCTTCACTCCAACACAAGTTGAGAGTTAAACATCTTGGGGGGGGGGTGGAACTTTCAGAAAGGAATGATTGACAGCTTGCTGTACTGTATCCCTGCAGCAAGCTAGGCCTTTAAAGGGAAAAAAGCAAAACAAAACAGTCCACATGCCCATCATGCCTCCTTCAAAAACTAGTCTAAAATTAATATTGTTTGCAATCGCTATAAAGGACACTCTTAACTCAATTTCGATGTAACCTTTGCATGCCTCTGAAATTCCAACAATCTGGGTGGTTTTTTTTAATCCGTTCACATACCTTGTTGATGCCCTCTTCATTGGCTTCGACTTTCTTCTGCAACTGCATCGCTTGCCATAGATCGGCCACAGAGCCACTCCTGGTTTTATCCATCAAGTCGGCACCAGAAGGCAGCTTCTCTAGACCAGACATTTGTTGTTCAAACCCTTTGAGCCGCTTTCCCAACCCCTGCACTTTCCCCTGGACTCCCTGCACTTGATCTTGCATTCCTTGGACCTGATCATCCACCCCTTGCACCTGATCTGCCACCCCTTGGAGGTTAGCCTGCAGCACGGACATTTTCCTTTCCAAGTTGGTAAGGCGAGATTCTATGTCTTTGTCTGGAACCTCGCTTTTCCTCGTGGGCCTGCCTTCCTTGCCTTCTTTGACTTCCTTGCCTTCTTTGCCTTCCTTGCCTTCTTTGCCTTCCTTGCCTTCTTTGCCTTCTTTGCCTTCCTTGCCTTCTTTGCCCTCCAAGCCTCCCTTGCCTCCCTTGCCTCCTTTGCCCTCCAAGCCTTCTTTGCCTTCCTTGCCCTCCAGGCCCTCCAGGCCTTCCTTGCCCTCCAGGACCTCCAGGCCTTCCTTGCCTTTCCGGCCCTCTTTGCCTGCCCTGCCATCCTTGCCCTTCAGTAACTCTTCATCGGACAGTATTTCCCCAACCCCCCTCTCAACAGCCTCCACCATGTCTTCCTTGGGTGGCGGGCCCCGATCCATCTTGACGTCTGCCATGGCATCCTGAATTTTAAGGTACCTGAGGATGGCATGGAGGAGGGTGTGGAGGGCATTGAAATTGACATGGCCAACCTCAGGAGTCCCTATGGAGATGTCCGCCAACTCGTACAAGGTGACTTTCAGAGACATGTCTGCACCCCTTTCGACCCACCCTTCGCTTTGCGACAACTGCCAGCTGCCTTATTTAAGAAAAATAAAATAAAATCTTCTTTTAAAAAAATAACAAAAAAAACCTGTCCTAATCTTTTATTAACCCCTATGAAAATATAACGCTGGGATGGGAAGGCAGTTCAATAAATAAAAGCTCTTCCCTTTTTTTTTTACAAGGAATATCTGTCTGGAGTATTTTTGGTTTTTTAAGCCCAATTTATTGTAAGCCCATTCCTAAAAGTGAACAGGCTCGCGCCATAAACGGATGAGCAGCGCCTCTATCTCGCTTTATCGTTTTGCTCTATTTGCCTATCCTTCTCCCTCCCCCCCCCCTCAAAACGACCACCCCTATTCAAAGGGCTTTTTCAAAGCTCCCCTCAGCCTAAGCAGCACCCGCCCCCAGCGCAGCTCGCAGCTCGCAGCTCGGGCGAGCGACGGACTGACGAGCAGCTCCCCGCCGAAGCTCGGAAGGGAAGCCGCCTCCGCCGCGGACAATCCGGCCCCGTTCGAATCCTTGCGTTCCATTGGTTGCCTCACAAACCTTCTCGTTCCGGGATTGGCTTCCAGAGCTGCTCATGTGCTTTCTGTTTACCTCGCCGGCTGCCGGCTGATTGCGAGCCGGCGTTTGTGGTTGCTACGCGACGGGGGTGACGCCCTCCGCCGTTCCGGGACTAGCGGAGCCGCGCGAATTATGACTCCGCGCGCTCCCCCCGCCCTTGCTAAACAGAGAGGAATGGGCGGGAGCCGAAGGAATCGGGGAGGTTTGTTAGCCAGTTTTATCTATTTCCAGTTTAATTAAGCTATTTCTTTCCCAAGAGTTTCTGAGCGGTAGATTCAAAAAGTATAAAATAAAATTTAGACGCTACAAACACACACACGAGAGATTTTTTTTGGGGGGGAGGGGGCTGTCCCCTTATATACGTTGGTGGCATTCGTAGATCTGTTTACATTAAACATTTAAATTGCCCTGAGTTTCTGAGCGGTAGATTCAAAAAGTATAAAATAAAATTTAGACGCTACAAACACACACACGAGAGATTTTTTTGGGGGGGGAGGGGGCTGTCCCCTTATATACGTTGGTGGCATTCGTAGATCTGTTTACATTAAACATTTAAATTGCCCCGTAGGTTTTCCAGAAAAAAAGGGGGAAAGTGCTGAAATACTGCGCAGAACCACGTAAGCGTGATTTAGCCCTAAGGTCAAATGGTCCAACCGTTTGCCAGAAGCAAGACTCCTGCAAAAGCTCTCCTTGCAACCAAAGGCCTTGGATGGTGGAAAGCGACCTGTCTCAGGTATGGCTTAGTAAATGATGGCTAACCTTGACACTCCAGATGTTTTGGGACTACAACTCCCATCATCCCTGACCACTGATCCTGTTAGCTAGGGATGATGGGAATTGTAGTTTGTAGCAGCGTTGTTTTCAGTGTTCAAGATACTGGGAACAGATGAACTGTGGACAGCGGCAAGTGGGGGAAATTGCTCAGTGGTGAGAAAAACAGGCTCCTCTGCTTATCATAGAATTATAGAGTACGAAGGGATCTCGAGGTTCATCTCGCCAAACTCCATGCACTCTATTTAACGGTTAGTTTTGCATTGATTTGTGAAATCTAAGTATTGTTATTTATTAAATTTATATAGTCATTCTATTTTTTTATATCTCTATAGATACAGATATAAAAACCTATGCACATTTCATGCAGATTTATGTCCAGTGGGCTTGTGGCCCAGGTCTTTTAAATATGTAGTGATGCTCTCTACTCCAAAGCATGTTTCCTCCCACAATGGGCAACTACAAAGTTCCCATGCGACAGTGAGTACAGCAGACAGGGGGACTTTGTGGTCTTCTAAGTGCGGTTGGACTCTCCATCAGTGCCAAGCCAGCACAGGAAGAGAGTTGCAGTCCAACATCATCTGGAGGACCACAGGGTCCTCATCCCCGGAGTAGAGGTAGGATTTCCGTATTGGAAGGTTTTATTTTCAGACAGATGTGAGCCCTGATCTCTCTCTTGCTCTCTCCCAAATCTCAAAGCAAACATTCACCTACACAGTGACTTCCGACAAGCAGCAGCTGTCTGTCACATCTCAACTGAAATATCCCAATGCTTTGCCTCTCTCACAATTGGAAGGATCTTCCTAACATCTCACTTCCGTTGTTTAATTGCAGTTTGAGCTCCTTTGCTCCTGTCTTCTCCACAGTAGCACAAAAGAGCAATTGGTCCTTGCTTTCCCATAACTGGGATGGAGTGAAAAAAGGAGCAAAAGTGAAACAGATGTAGGGCCGGGATGGGGAACTCTGGCTCTCATTAGTTCCAGGCAGCTTGGCTGAGGGCCAGAAATGATGGATTTCTATATTCTTAACAGTGTTAGCAATTTCCCTATCAATAGAGCCAAAATTTCTGTGGCAGACACCTGGGAGTAAACCACCACAGAAGGTAGTTGGATGTATCTGAGTGAAATGCATAGGATCAGTCTACTCATGTCAGCTACTCTAGAACAATGTGAATTGACTTTGCCGGACCACTCCTTCTGGTGGTTCCCTTACTGTGAGAAGCAAAGCTACAGGGAACCAGGCAGAGGGCCTTCTCGGTAGTGGCGCCCGCCCTGTGGAACACCCTCCCATCCCATGTCAAAGAGATAAATAACTACCTGACATTTAGAAAACACCTGAAGGCAGCCCTGTTTAGGGAAGTTTTTAATGTGTGATATTTTAATGTATTTTAATGTTTGTTGGAAGCCGCCCAGAGTGGCTGGGGGGACCTGGCCAGATGGGCGGGGTACAAATAATAAATTATTATTATTATTATTATAATCATGTTTTCATGGTATGCTGACTAGTGAACAAATACCTTCATGCAGCAGTTTTTGACTTACTATGGTTATATTTGTAACTATGCAATTTTTTTCATGTTGTAAGTCACCTTGAGCATGGTTTTAGCTATGGAAAGGTGGCGTACAAATAAAATGATGTATATGTATGTATGTATGTAAAATCAGCTCAGAACAGCTCTCTCTGTGTACTGAAAGGGAAAATTCTCCATTTATAGAGTGCAGTCTATATTACCATGAGGACTAGCACCTTGAATCTGGGAAACAAATAGCAGGTTCTTTGCAGAGTCTCTTATCTATGATTAGATGCCCTGATCATGTGATGAGAGCTGGTGGCTGTGCTCAGTTCCTCTCATCCAAGCCAATTGTATTTACAGATGAGGAAATGCCCTTAAGGACCTACTGCAGAGCAGGGGTAGCCAACACATTAGTGACCACAGCTCCAGTTCTAGCTTTGGACCTGATGGCTGGGGCTGATGGGCACCACAAAACATCTGAAGGGCACCACATTGGCTACCCCTGCTTTACAGTCTGCACAGCAAATGCACATTAAGGGCAGCAGTTCCCACAGGTCTTAAGCATATGAAATTAATGCTCAAAATTTGATTCATAAGTGTAAGGAATCCTGGCTGAATTCTAATACTGTACATATCACTATGGAATTACTGTTTTAAGGTTATGCATGGGGTTGTTTATTTTTGTCGCTGTTTTAATTGTGTCTTTACAAATTGCAACCCATCCTAAGACCGTCTGCCGAAGGGCAAGTAAGAAATATGTAGCAGCAACAGCGACAAGGACAGCTTCTCTAAAACCATGATCAAGAATATATCTTTGCAGTATTTTCTGCTTCTCCTAAGTGTTGGGCTAGATAGCGGTGTTCTACTTCTGGCCTGACTGCATTGCAGTGGAGGTGAAATGATATTCTATATATAGTTTGTAATATACTCAGGGACCGCTTTTAAAGGTGCACTGCACAGATGGGCACTGTAATGCTCTCAGATCTGAGATGCAAACAGAACAAGAAACATATGGTTAAAGGAGCATGTGTCCATGTTGGTTTTGTGTGTGTGTGTGTGTGTGTGTGTGTGTGTGAGAGAGAGAGAGAGAGAGAGAGAGAGAGAGAGAGAGAGAGAAAGGTGTTCTGGATAGTGCCCAAGTGGTTTGTCCCCTTCTCTAAACAGAGTAGGAAATGTCAAGACCAACTTACTGTACAATGAAATCAGGGGGAGCCTTACATTAGGTATGGTAGAATGCTGCAGCTATATATTTTTTGTATATGTGAGTAAAGCAAGACAGAAAAATTAGGATTCATCTTGGTCCATATGTGAACCCCAGTAGGTAAAACTGAATCCAGGACAAGAATCACAGACTCATGACTGTAAATGAAACAAATTAACTGGTTTGTTGATATACAATGCTCAGAACAAGAATAGCAGTAAATGTTGTAAGTCCAAATAACTGCACGAATACATAGTTCCTTGAACTATACAAGCTGTTCCGTGTAATTGACAAGCCAATGCAACTACTTACACGATCATTTAAATAATAATTTATCATCAAACCCTAGTCTGCATCTCCCTGCCTAAACCTCCTCCAGTCCATCTAGTCTATGAGCCACAGCCTAGTGGTGTTTTACATGCAGAAGGTCCCAGGTTCAATGCCCAATGTCTCTGGGAATGTCCCCTGCCTGAAACCCTGGAGAACCACTGCAGTATAAGGCAGCATCTTATGTTTCCAAGCTGTTCTTGGCATTTTCGCATGGAATTCATAGCTATCAATCCATTCTAGTGCATCCCCAGTTTCCCAAAGGCTGGGAATAGTGAAAGAACAAAGCACAGAGAGAGAGAGAGAGAGAGAGAGAGAGAGAGAGAGAGAGAGAGAGAGAAACAATAGGCAGCCTAGCAAGAACAGCAGCAGCATGCTATATGTGTCTACTCTGATGTAAGTTCCACAGAGTTCAATAAGATTTCTCTACCCTTCTGACATGCACTGGCTTCACCTGCAAGCAAATGTTGACATTCCATTAAGCAACTACCAAGCTCCATGAGTCTCTGGCCATACCCTGACCCTTAAATATACAACCAATAATAAGACAGATGTGTGCAAGCACCCTGCAGGTGGCAGCATATCACATGAAATAGGACATAGGCAGCTATTGACAAAGCCTCATATGAGTGTCTACTGAGAAAGTATTCTGTTTACACACTGCACACTTGCTGTGTTGTGGATGTGACCCATATCACAGTCTTCAAGTATGCCTATATCACCCAGATCAGATAAGCACCAGAAAGCAGTACACATGAATCGTTTGCTTTTCTTTTGACCATAAGCAAATCTGGTCTAACTAAAGAATCACAGTTAAAGGTAGATAGCCGTGTTGGTCTGTCATAGTCAAAACAAAATAAAATAAAATTTTTTTCCTTCCAGTAGCACCTTAGAGACCAACTAAGTTTGTTCTTGGTATGAGCTTTCGTGTGCATGCACACTTCTTCAGATACACTGAAATAGAAGTCACCAGACCCTGATATATAGTGAGAGGGTGGGGAGGGGTATTACTCAGAGGGGTGGTGGAAATGGGTGAAAGGTTGATAGGTGTGGTAAACCTGTTGACGACTGTTAACGGCTGCAATTAGTCTTACAGGAAAAAGCAAGGGGTGAGAAGGTTAAAAAAGCTTTGTCATGTATAATGAGATAAGAATCCAATGTCTTTGTTCAGACCAGGTCTCTCCATGGTTTTAAGCTTGGTAATGAGTTGCAATTCAGCAACTTCTCTTTCCAGTCTATTTCTGAAATTCCTTTGCAATAAGACAGCTACTTTGAGATCTTGTATAGAGTGTCCTGGGAGATTGAAGTGCTCTCCTACTGGTTTCTCTGTCTTGTGATTCCTGATGTCAGATTTATGTCCATTTATCCTTTGGCGTAGGGTTTGGCCTGTTTGTCCAATATAGAGAGCTGAAGGGCACTGTTGGCATTTGATGGCATACACAATGTTAGATGATGAGCAATTAAATAGTCCTGAGATGGTATGTTTGATGTTGTTGGGGCCAGTAATGGTGTTGTCCGGGTGTATGTGGCAGCAAAGTTGGCATCTGGGTTTATTGCAGGCTCTGGTGCCAGTGTCTGTGTTTAGTCTGGTTGTAGTATTGTTGTGGGTGAGGAGTTGTTTAAGATTGGGTGGCTGTCTGTAGGCGATGAAAGGTCTTCCTCCCAGAGCTTGAGAAAGAGAACTGTCATGGTCTAGGAGAGGTTGTAAATCTCTGATGATCCGTTGTACTGTTTTAACTTGGGAGCTGTATGTGATTACTAGTGGTGTTCTGCTGTTTTCTTTTTTGGGTCTGTCTCGCAGCAAGTTCTCTCTGGGTATCAGTCTGGCTCTGTTGATCTGTTGTTTAACTTCATCCGGTGGGTATTTTAGTTCTAAAAAGGTTTGCTGTAGATCTCTTAGGTGAGAGTCTCTGTCTGTAGAGTTGGAACAGATGCGGCTGTAACGTAGGGCCTGGCTATATACAATGGATTGTTTGGTATGTTTGGGATGGTAGCCAGAAGCATGTAGATATGTCTGTCGGTCAGTAGGTTTACGGTATAAGGTGGTGTCTATGCGCCCATCCTGTATTTTTATAGTAGTGTCCAAAAAATGTATTTCTTGCATAGATTGGTTCATAGTTAGGTTGATGGTGGGGTGAAAGTCATTGAATTTCTGGTGGAAGGTGTCCAGGGTCTGTTGACCATGTGTCCAGATAATAAAAATATCATCAATGAATCGCAGGTACAAGAGAGGTTTGAGTGGATAGGAGTTTAGGAAGCGTTGTTCTAAATCTGCCATGAAGATGTTGGCATACTGTGGGGCCATGCGGGTGCCCATTGCTGTGCCACTGATCTGGAGGAACAGGTCATCACCAAATTTGAAGTTGTTGTGTGTAAGGACAAAATGGCAGAGTTTGGTAGCAAAGTCCGCTGTGGTTCTATCTGAAATGGTGTTCCTTATAGCTTGTAAACCATCGTTGTGTGGGATGTTGGTATACAGAGATTCCACATCCATCGTGGCTAATATAGTATTGTTAGGAAGATTATTTAAAGATTGTATTTTCCTCAGGAAATCTGTGGTGTCACGTACGTAGCTGGGAGCACTGATGGCATATGGTTTCAGAACAGAGTCCATATAACCGGAGACACCCACTGTGATAGTGCCAATACCTGAGATGATGGGGCGTCCTGGATTTCCTGGTTTGTGTATTTTAGGTAGTAGATAGAAAGTTCCTGGTCGAGGTTCTGCTGGTGTGTTTGTGAGGATCTGTTCTTGGATGTGTGGGGGTAGCTCCTTAACAATCTTGTTCAGTTCTTTTTTGTATTCTTGTGTGGGGTCTGAGTCCAATTTTATGTAAAAGGCGGTATTGGAAAGTTGTCTGTGAGCCTCCTGGATGTAATCGGTTTTGTTCATGATGACGACAGCTCCACCTTTGTCCGCCTCTTTAATTATAATGTCTGGGAGAATCACAATCACTGCTGCTGCTTAAATTTGAATTTTGTCCAGAAACATCCTTCACATTTTTTCTTCATTTTTCTTCTATTTTGTTAAGAATATTTATAACCCAACCTTCATCTCAGTGCATCCCAGGGGTGATTTAACTCCTGGATAGGTTATGCCTCACCCTTGCGCCCTCCGCCTATGAGAGAAGTTCTCTTCGCATTTCAGCTGTTCAATATCCACTCCCCAACTGTGGCAATCTTGATGCCTTGCACAAAAAGGGCAATGCAAAAAAAGTCTACAAAGGTGGAAGGTACCTGCTTATCAGATGTCCTGTGATCAAAATACCAGGCTCAGGGAAGTGAGGCTATTGAGTGTTGAGTAAGCACAGCTAATTGCAACCAGTATGTACGCCTCGGCCAATAAAGCGAGATGAGCGCCACAACCCCAGTCATCCCTTTACCTTTATGTTCAGAGGCATTGACACTTGCCTTTGGTGACCAGATGCTGGGGACAAACAGGGAGGTGACCATTCCCAGCATGACTTGCTCTGCTCATAAACTTCTAGAGGCACCTGGTTGGCTGCAAGTCAGAATGCTAGACTAGATGCACCTTGGCCTCATCCAGAAAAGCAATTCTTGCAGTTTTCATTTTAGTGCATAAATACTCATACTAGAAACTCTTTAGCTGTAGTTTTAAAATCATGTGTTTATAATCACTTACTTGGACACAGACAATTCTTGGCATATACTTGGAAGAAGCACAACTGCCTTATTTACTGTTGTAAGTGGAGCCACTTGATAACAGATCCAAAGCTGTGGGTTACAGCACCCTTTGTTTAATTCACCCTCTGCATAATTCACCCTCTGCATCCTTTTTGTGTTCCTTGACTCTTCTCAGGAAAGTGGGTGGTTAGCTTCGCTTACTGGAGATCTCTGCTCACTAATGATGTATATAACAAGTCAGAGGGCCACAGCTGATGTGTGTGCACTGTTTATACATAATCTGCAATAGATTCCTCATAATTGCTGGCACAACTTAATTGCTGTTTTCAGTTTAGAGATAAGTACCAGCAGCTCTTAGGGATGCGGGTGGCACTGTGGTCTAAACCACAGAGCCTAGGGCTTGCCGATCAGAAGGTCAGTTCGAATCCCCGCGACGGGGTGAGCTTCCGTTGCTTGGTCCCTGCTCCTGCCAACCTAGCAGTTCGAAAGCATGTCAAAGTGCAAGTAGATAAATAGGTACCGTTCCGGCGGGAAGGTAAACGGCGTTTCCATGCGCTGCTCTGGTTCGCCAGAAGCGGCTTAGTCATGCTGGCCACATTGCCCGGAAGCTGTACGCCGGCTCCCTCGGCCAATAAAGTGAGATGAGCGCCACAACCTCAGAGTCGTCCACAACTAGACCTAATGGTCAGGGGTACCTTTACCTTTACCTTACCAGCAGCTCTTGGGATATTTTGAAGACAACAGCTGGACAGGGAATCTGTGACCATTTTCTCTGATCTCATTGTTATAACAAACCTTCATTCATAACTCCAATCACAGTTTGCCCCATTGGTTGTACCGGTATAAACAATTCCAGGTATGTAGGGGAAGAAATGTCACATTCTCTTTCAGTTGCTGGCATTCAAAATGGCTATTAAGCCCTGGCATTGCTAAATCCAAATACTGAGTTATTAAACAAGGGCCTTCAAATTACAAGAATCAAAGACCCTCTGGAACGATGCTTTGATTTGCTTTTTGTTTTAACAGAATGATTTACCCACTGCATCCTTCACAAGGTCCTTAGCTGGCAGCATCAATTCTATCATAAGCATGGATCTGAAATTCCACAACAGATTTTCCGCCTGTAAAATAGTGGATTATGTGAAATTCTCCATGTCTTGTTGAAGCTGTTACTGATGTACAAGCCTAGTTCAGTTATTTTGTATCACTACAAAACGCAGGTATCCCTTCTAAACCTTATATTTATATTCTATGAAACCTCAGGCAGATCTACATTTCAAGAGCAAAATTAAAATCTCACGAGTCCTACTGATCATATGACATATTCAAAAACACCTCACTTCCCAGGAGAAATTTATACAGGGAAATGTGTAAGATTACACCTAAAAGGTGTAATCTTGCATGTGATAATTCTTTGAGGAAAGATACTCACTTAACCCCCTTTAAGCCTTCTGTTATGGGAAATTATTCCCAGGGCATGTTTAGCATTTGATTGGCACTGTTCATACACTGAAAAGGAACCTTGGTCTCTTAAGGCTCATCTAGATTTCCTTTTGAGCTGTGCTTTCCAGACACGGGCACACACTTTAAAGCTCTGTGTCTGAGTGTTGTGCGGTTTTGTTTTGTTTTTGGTCCCAGCACTTTCCTCAGGGAAACCCATGTTTTATTGCTGAATCTGAGCAAATCTGCAGAGAATCCAATTGCCATTTTCTCCAATTCAGCAGTAAAACACCCATTTCCCTGGGGAAAATGCTTTGGCAAAAACACACACACACACACACACACACACACACAGCTTTAAAGCCCCGACCTGTGTCTAGAAACACAGCACAAAAGGCAGTCTGGATGAGCCCTTAGTGTGGAAGAGCTTTCCAGGTTATCATAAAAATACATGCAAGTGGATGGCTGTGTCCTGTGAGATACCCAAAGGCAAGGGCATGTACATAGATTTTTCTCTCTGTGCACCTAGGCTTTGCCTGCAGTTTTGCTCATGGCAAAGCAAAAAAGATTAAAAATAGTGGGCTCCCAGACAGAAAGGAAAACAGAAAAGAAAAACAAGGTGCAAAGCATGCTGTTGTTAAGAAGTGACAGTCACTGCACGATTAATTTAAGGTGTTACTGTGGCTACCTCCTTATGCCAACCCACAAAGCTCCATCATGGTAAGTTCCTTTCTCAGGTGAGTATGGAAGTCAAGAAATAGAGGTTTAAGATAACAAAGTTCCTATTCCAATGGTTGAAAAGGATTTTTGTTTGGGATTCCTAGCAGCAATCATAGCAGTTGAGAACAGGCTCTAGCAAGCAATCATTGACAAAAAATAGATGCTTAGATTTTATTTCCACTTCACCCTGATTTGGAAGACTAAAAACAACTGACTGCATGTGCATGACAGCAGGCTTTTCATACTACCCACTGCACCATCAGTAGCTCTGAGAAATGCACAAAGGCTTCATAGATGTTAAACACTACAGGAATATTCAGAATAAATCACCTCTTCTTCGGATACATTATAAAATTTCTGCTCAAGAAGGCAATCTTCACAGCTTGCACAAAGGAATAGTACACCTAGAATGTTCAAAACAGGGGCAGAGATCCTACCATGGTGTATAGGCAAAGGTGTTTCTTTTTTGCATATAAGTCCTGATCAAACTGCCTTCTGGTTCAACAAGGAAGAGACCAGGATCAGGCAATGCATCAGATCAGAACCAGTTTCAGCCGTGTTTCTCAAAAGCACACCAAGGTTCTTTCTGAAGTATCTAGGTGGTTGTTGGTTGTTTGCACCAGAGGGATGCAGTCCACAGCAAGTGGCAAAATTCCACTCTTATTTTGACAGCTCTGAACAGCACTTTAAATAACCTGCACTGACTTGCTTTGTATAATTGACACATCTTCCCTGTGTTGGAGACTGTGTACTAAACTATACATCCACTATGTTGTGTGGTTGTTGTTTCAACCTCTAAACAGGTTAAGATAAGACTCTACATGATTGTAAACATAATCAAATTCAAAAAAGATAAAATGCAATGGAAGCATGCTTTTTCTGATCACGCAAGAAGGCTACTGGACATTTGCCCATTTCTCAGTTGTATGTGGCCCCATGGTTTGCCTCCTCTGTGAAACTTGGATCACGTTGTGTGTGCTGTTTTGTGACCAATTGCATGGTGTGGCATGACAGTACTTCTTTTCTCTTAGAATATCAGAAAGCTGAGGTATAAATTATACTCCCTTCTCCCTTAGCTTCAGCTTGAGGCAGGCAATTCACTTGAGACAGAGGTTGCAACTGTCTGCACTAGTAAGTGGGTTTGTTGCATCACCCTGCCACCTTAATTAAAAAGAAGCATAAAAAAGCAAAACACAGCAAAATGAGAATGAGGGGGATAAATGTTATAATGTCAAAGCAGTTAAAAAAACCTAAGCTATGCATCTGGAAAAAAAATATTCTAAATATCTGAAAAAGAAGTGATTTCCCATTTAAAACCAAAAGCCAGCTCCCTCCAAAAGCTCTAACTTAACTAGCAAAAATAACCTCTTCAAGTCTTCCCCAGGAGCTGGAGGTGATGAAAGGGAAAAGGTTATGGGCTTTCTTTCTAAAACCTACAAGACTAAAGGGAAAATGCTGCAACAACTGGAATATGTAAAGAAAACCCTCTAGGATTAGTGTGGACAGAAACAAAATTCAAATGCCATGTGTAACACTTTTACATCACTTTAATCCTCATCCACCATCCCTCTTGTTGTAGTCTTGACATATCGATTGTCTCTGCCAAATTGCTTAGAACGTAAAGGACAAATGTAGGTTCAAACAAAGCAGTACGATAATGCACAGATGAACATTTTACCCCTCCAACATGAATATACAGGGTTTTCATCATTGTAAAACTGGCAACAGAAATCCATCATGAATATTTGAACTGCTTGAGCGCAAAGGAGACCTCATGATGTTTGGGACTTTACCCACAACTTTACACAATGCCGCTAATACTTTAAAACTACATTCTGTTAACATTAGAAGTTTCTCAGACAATTTTGAATCCGAGTTCATAAAAATCACAGCAATGGACGATAGTAACTTTGCTCTAATGCTCAGCATTCATAGTCAACCTATCCCAAGGTATTGCTTATGTTTAAAGGGCTTTTAAACGACAGCATCTCAACAAGATGTGCATACCTAGGTAATCATGATGAGACAGAAAGGTAGTTAAGTTGTGTTGTGTGCATTTTTTCATACATAAATGGAGGAAACTTTACTTGCTGAACAGTTAAAAGCCTGTCCTGGACTTGCAGTCTTCTTGTTTGTAATTTAATATGGAATGATATACGTTTTAAAATGTGCTTGAGTTGGAGGGAAAATATGTCGGGGAAAGGTGAAGGACAACACCCCCCTCCCAAAGATAAGAGAAGACACTCTGCATGGTACTTTCGAAAGCCTTGCCTGTGTTTTTGATAACTCAGGCTATTAAGGGAGAGTTTCAACATTACAAGTTGTTTCCATTTTTATCAGTCTGGAAGATACTGTATGCTTGGGCTCTGTTCTTACAACCTCTAGTGTGGATTAGAATTGCCATTTCACCCTTAAGGCACTTAAACCGTGCCTGGGTGTGCCAGAATATCTGCTTGCGTGGCTGGTGAAATGTTTCTGTTTTAGCATCCTGTTGCCATGGCTATTGGGACCATTTATGGTTTGGCGTCAACAACTCTTAAAATGTGGCTGTTAGTTAACAAATGGGTTGTTTAGTCCATAGCAGGTTTTTGTTTTCTCATCTTTCAATGCAAGTATTTGAACGTACTCTCAAGATCCTATAATCCAGGTGTAGCCAATGGGATGCACTCAGTAAGTTGCTGGACACCAACCTCCACCCATTGCAGCTATTCTAGCAACATCTGAAGGGTATGTTGGCTGCCCCTCTATAATCTCTATTGTAATGCAGTAAACAAAAAAATACTCCATGGTAGTAAAGCCTCTGACAGCAATTGGCTGAGCTGCTACGACACCATGGAGTGTTAATTAGTGTTCTAACTGCTGAGGTAATGAAAGCTGACTTATTGAAACCAAGCCCGATGCTCAGGCCAGGCAACAGCTTGAGACGTGAAATTTCCAGAACAGAACATAGTATACAGTATCTGTCTTCAGTTTGACTGGGAAAACGTCCTATGCAAAAGGCTGAGATAAGAAGAGCTGCTATGAGCCAAGGACCTACAGTGGTTTGGCTGCTACAAAGCGTGCTAAAAGGATGAGTCGCACATCCTTTTTCTAAGCTTCTGGTGCCTCATGTCCACAGTGGCAGTGAGTATCTGGAATTCACACCTCTCCACTGTTTTAGTCATTACTGTAGAAGGAGCCTGTATAATATTGTAATGGTCAGAGCCACTCTCAGTAGGAGGCTGAGGGGCAGTGAGCCAAGAGGAAGGTTTAATACAGGTTCAGTCGTAGACTGAAGCAAAGAGCTGGTGGAGTCGATAAAGTGGGACTTGCGGAAAAGCCCTCACATGGTGATTTGAGTTGTTAAAATAACAAGATGGCCAGGAGAGGGGGTTTTGGAAGCTGAGAACTACTATGGCCAGAGGTGTACAGTTTCTTAGACCTTCAATCCCTTTAAGTCCACTCTCGGGAATAAATATTTCACCAGGTGCAGTTTTTCTCCTGTTACACCATCACACGCGATAAGGAAAAAGCTACCTTGATCTAAATCTTCCTTCAGCTGAACTGTTAAAAAGAAATAGGGTCTGGTCCTAGAAAATGTAAGGGAACAACTGGGCCTAAAGCAGGGTAGCAGGGCTAAATGGATTGGACCACCCAGGGCCACTGCAGAGCAAAGGACTGGGTCATGTTCCAGGGGCTCCCTCAAAGGGAACTGCCAGATCAGTATGGTGGGCAGCATCAGGCTTGCTTCCCTCTCTATTATAGCTAGTAACACTGAGTGGGCTATTGAGTAGCAGCCACCAGGCAGGCAAGCAGTGACTGTGGCTTGCACCTAGTCATCTCTCACCCCAATTGCCCAGTCAGAGTGGAACTATAGCCTTAGGCCTCCACTAGTTGGCAAATGCAACATTCTTGCTTTTAATCAGTTATCCAAGTAAATGCCATTAACACTAACTGCTTTTTGTGAACTGTCTTGAAGGGAGTTTTGTTACTTGGCAGACCTTAAAGAGGCTGGTAATTTGTCATATAAGTATGCTATTCATTCTTACTAATGACCAAGAGTTCTATTGCTTAGATCAGGAATGGGGAACTTATGGTCCTCCAGATGTTACTGGACTACAGTTTCATCAGCCCCAGCCAGCATGGTTCAATGATCAGGGAGGCTGGGAGTCATTGGACCTCAACAACTGAAAGGTACAAAGTTAGAAAAGGTTATGCTAGACAGTTACAGGAATCTTACTGGTCAAACACTAGCACCCTAGGAGAACACAGCACAAGGAGTAGGAAGTTTCACTGTTAGCAGGAGGCTGCCATATAATGGGACTGTTTCAAACAGATTTGAATTTTGCATACCTTCTCAGTAAAATGTTTTAAGAAACACTGCACTGGGCAGCAGGCAGAATCACCCTATATGTTAATAGATAGCACTATAGAATTATCTCTTAGGGATGCAACAGATAAAAAACTGTTCTAGATTTACCATTCTGCATCAAGAGTACAGCTGTGTAAAACACACAGGAAAGTATTACATGGATGTTTCTATACTTTCTGGCCAATGTGCTTTAATTTTTGGCCATGAAGGAACACAGAATACCACCGGAAACAAATCCCATTAGACCTTACTTAATCTTACAATTTACTCAGAAACTGTAGCAGGAGTCTTAAAATGTTATATACTCTTGTTACATGGCCAGCTAGGCAGAATTAGAACCTAGGGCTCTATAAAGGAGAGGTAGCACATTCTAGTTTCTACCATGACGTTGAAACCCCTTAGCATCATGCTATGTTATTGCTGATCAAATTACCTAGACTGCAATAAAATGTACCTATGTGGAGATGATTTCACAAGAGGAAGCTCTGCTGCATCCATGATATTAAGAATGGCTCCAAAGGCAGTAAGAGGGCATTGCACATTCCAGCAGTGCAAGAAGAATCACACCTCCTTCCAAACAGCTTGAAGACATGCATGACTAGAGAATTTATGAAATCAAATCTCTGTAAGCAATTGCCCTCTTTGAATATACAAGATTTGCTGAACAAGAACAGAAGGCCACCACTAGTATCAGTTTTTAAAACAGACTGCAATGCCTATTTGCACCCTGATCTAGCTGGCTCCGAGGACTGTTGGCCAGTGAAATTCAAATACCTGGGTCTCACGGCACCAGTCCCTTGACACCCAGACCCATAATAATGCTTCCCCCCCCCAAATAGCATCAACTTCATGGCACTGCCGTTTCATGCATATTTCCTTGCACATTTCTTTTCTCCCTTCTATTTAAGGAATGAAGATGTGGGAATGATAAAGAGAATCTAATCATCCATGGTAATGTTGCGGAAGAGGTAAGCCATGGATTCCCCATTGTGGATTCGGCGGATGGCTTCAGAGAGGATCAAACTGATATCCACAGTCTTTATCTTGGGACACTGCAGTTTCTGCACTTCATGAGGAACTGTATTGGTGACCACCACCTAGCAGTGCACAGGGAAGTAAAAAGATTAAATTTAGAAATGTGGCTGAAACATAATTTGCAGAAACTAACTTTAAAAAAATAAAATCAAACCAGAAGTTCCTTGATAGGTCACCAAACACACACAGTGTGCATTTGCATTTAGATTCCTTAATGGAAATAGAGGTTGCAGCCACAGTTTTGAGATTGTGTAAGGTATTTGCATTTGATGCCCCACAATAGTTGGAGGTGTCATTAATATAATCACTGCAATAACCACAAAGAAAACTATAAAGCTGCAAGAGAACAGGACAGCTGGTAGTAAGGAGCACAGGAGAGGCAGCTGAAAGCAACACCTGGTGCTTCTGCTCCTCAGAAGCAGCTGCTGCCGCCTGAACTGCTTGAGATAAACAGATGGGCAGGAGAAAGGAAAGAGTTGTGAGTGAGCAAGCAAGCTGAACCACTAGTCCTAGTATGAAGCATCAAGTAATAAGCTCAGCAGCACCCACTCACTGAAAAAGCAACAATTCACCTGGACCAAAGGTGGCTGGGGCATTCAATGATTGTCTGCTAAAACCTAGGATTTAAGACAAATCTAGCAGTACAGCTGCAGTTTTATTTAACTAGCGCTAAAATCCTATAAGGACACTTAGACCTACAATTTCCCATGATATCTGGTCATGGGGAAAGCATATTGAGTGGTGTTCAACTAAGTTTTACTCAGAGTAGACCCACTGAAATTAGTGGCTAAATTAGGTCCATTAATTTCAGTAGGTGTAATCTGAGTACACCTTAACTATGTTTTGCATAGATGGGCACTGTGTTAATGGCTCTCGACTGTAAACCTCTAGGCCAGAAGACAAAATGCACCACAAGTATTGCCACTGTAGCAATCTGCTGCATTTTCCTGCTTGGAAAAATGCAGCCACATCATTGCAGCTTCAAGTTTCTAATGCTTCATCTTTCTTAAGCAATAAGCCAAGGAGGCACTACAGCACAGCATTCCTCTTGGTGGGAAAAATGTTATGGTCTGAAGTATGAGGTTACTGATACAGGCAGCCACCACAGCACAGCTCTGTGTTTCTGTAATCAGAAAACATTTAAGTGCTGAGCTATAGCAGTGGGAGAATGGGAATCCCTGTTTGTAAGGTTCTTGTTTAAGCCAGCCATTCTTTTTCCTGGAGTAATGAACCAGTAGCATTTGGTCTCAATCTCAGCAAAACTCTTTAACTCAAGTTAGTTTACCATCTGCTGAAAAACATATGCTGCAGCAGGGTAGGGGGGTAACCTGTGGTCCTCAAGATGTTGTTGTACTACAGTTCCTGTCATTCCTGAAAATGGATCATTCTGCGTGGGGCTGATGGGAATCCTAGTCCAGCAACAGCTAGATTCAAGCAGAAGCCAACTAATGCTGTGTGTTTATATATTCAATGTGTGCAACAGTCTTGTACTCCATATACAAATCTGTCAACTTATTGATCAATCGAAATCCATCACTTGCTATTTAAAACAACACTAATACACAAATAAGAGGGGATCTTGCCCATAGAGCAATATACCAAGACTTGCCTCATCAATTGACGACTCTTCAATTAGACGTGGAGCATCAGCAGACAAAAGCCCATGAGTTGCCATGATGAAGATCTTATAAGCACCACGCTCTTTCAGGATTTCTGCAGCTGCCACAAAGCTCTCCACATCATCAATGATGTCATCCTGAGAAGCAAAACAAATCCCAGTTAAAATCTGGAAGTTATTAACAAGCACAAACTGCTCCACTGTCCCACAAGCCGTACGTAACCACTTTGGCAAATCTGGAATAAGTTGAAAATGCTTCAGTGTCTAACCTAAAGTTACATATGAACTTTTGGTACATTGTCAATAAGTATTTCAGTAGCAGGTATTTATACCAGCATGGTATGAGTCTGCTTCCTGGACAGGGCTGAGTTCCTATAATGAGCACATGCCAGGCACAAACTTTCCAAAGATTTATGAAGGAGTGCTGTTTGGAAAATATACATGAAAAATGCTTCTTTGGGCAAAGATATATTTGAAAATACAAAAATGGCTTTAGTTAGCTCTCTCTCAAGGGGAGGTACAGAATGCAGCTGCCCATGTTACAAACTCAAGAAGTGTCTTGTGGAAAGGCAGGCACTAGGAAGCTAGTCACACATGCTACACAAAATGTACTGGTTTAGCACAAGGCCCTGTCAATTTTGTTGACTGTTTGAGAAACCAGAATAGGGACCTTTCGGTAAGTGGTTCTGAAAAGCTTGTTCATATGGAGTTCTATGACACAGTGGCAACATGCACACTATGCAAGCTTGGATATTCAGGATGTCTAGTCTTGCATCTTAAAACAATCATTCCTCCAAATGGAAAGGCTACTGTACCCAGACTTTTGTCCAGGTTAGCAATGAACCCCAAAGCTTTGCTCAGTGAGGTGTCACTGTCTATCAGAGTTGGATTTTCTTTCCAGATAGAAAACTAACAGGAATCTATACTACAGCCTCATAAGGGCATTTGATATTGGAGGACAGCATCCTTATTTAATTAGGTAGAAAAAAGTGAAACCAGACAATACAATATGACTGTTTAGTGTTCCTGCATGGCTTCTGGCCCAGACCTGAAATCCCAACGGCATCCAGGCATAAATATTTGAGATGAATTGAAACCTAGGAAGAAAATCCCATTCGTCCTCATGGTCTTTTAGTTCCTTACCACAATGATGGCAATTCTACCTCCAACATCTCCAACTACTGTTATTGGTGGTTTCTCTTTGGCCATCATAACTAAGGAATAAAAAACCCAACATCAGAATCACAGCTTCATTGTAATATGCATATTCATCTTTCATGCTTTGTAAATCTGATACGGCAAAGACCTCATACTGGACATTTTGTTTCACTTAAATGAAAGGCAGTTCAAATAGCAGCTGTTATTATTATTGAACACAAACATACCTTGTCACAATTCTGAATGAACTGTGTTAATGCACAAAAATTATGTCTCACAGCACTGATTTCAGCCACCCTTTAAAAGGGTCATCTTTAGATACCCCTCAAATTATTTGCAAGTGTCAGCATATATGTCAGTAGGTATCTTTGTATTTAAAATCTAAAATGTGTTCAACACAAGCTAACCTGGTTATCTAAAAATGAAGATAATGATACAGATACCTGTAATGATAGGGGGAAATTAAGGGAGGGGAATAAAATACATAGACTAAGTCATTTAGGAGTTGGTGCCAAATAGTATGAAGAAGTTGACCAAAGTAATCCTGGCATTTAGTAAAGGAGCCAATTTTGTAATGTCCAACAATGTCCTTATTCAGCATTGCATACTATCATACCCTGTATTTTTGCAGGTAATGTAATCTTGATGGTAGTCCTTCAATGGCAGTCCTTAACATTACACTGAGAATAATCCTATTTTGTTTTTGCTGCGTCAAGTAAGTGTTCACTAGGACTTACTCAGTGTTTGGTTTTATTTTTTCAAAATCTAATTCTGTTTAAGAATTAAGCATTTTAATTTTAGCGCAAATTTAGAATTAATTTTGTTTAAAAGTCTCTTGGTCGAAAGACTGTGCTAATACTCAAAGGGTTATTTGTGGCTTCCAGCTTAAATCGACATTAAGAATAGAGATTTGGTTACATCAAGGGAACCAGGCAGATATTGCCACTCAGGAGAACACTGAGCTAAGCTAAACAGAAATTCAGCACTATTTTACTGATAAATGCCACTTCACAACAGTATCAGATTATCAGGTGAACAGAAAAAAGCATTGGCAATTTCATTTCAGCTCTTTATTGTAATGGAAGTCATGAGACCAGTAATGGTAGCAGTTCACCCATTTCTTCTGAGGTATTAAACTGTGCACATTGTTTTAAATTAATGGAACAGTAGTCAAGTGTGCAGACAGTTTTGAGAAATATTCTCTTTTACTTGAACAATTATCTCTGAAGGAGAAAAAACAGGCCTTTGTTCACCTAATGTTTAAGGCAGTGGTGGGGCTCACATTGCTCTAATAGGAGGTAGGATAAATCCCAGAATCAACATGGCTACTTTCCTTTCCCTTGGCTCGTCTCAAAATAGTAAGTAAACATTTTTGTTGAATGTAGAAATCGACTGACTTTAGTTTAAAAGCCCAGGCATGCTGGCTTCATATGAATGGAGTGAACTCAACATTGCTGTTTTTAAAAAATGCCAGGGTGCCTAGTGAAAGGATTGCAACCACTGGTATAAAGGAAGCTCTTTGTAGCTTTTCCAAAATGCAAACAGCAGATCCACAGTAGTAAGAGCTCATTCAAATACATCATGTGATGCAACCAATGAAATTTTGCCTCTATTGCCAAGGTGTTGCCATTTTTCTTTGATCAAGCAACAATGTGCTAGTTATTAGAGAAAAGTCAGGAAAAGCTTGATAGTGGCTGCCTTGATGAAGTATGGGGGGGCATAATTGTAGGTGGGAGAAGCATCTAGTATGAACGTTGGGCACAAGGATTCAGAGCTTTGCTTGGCCAGAAAGCATTGCAGGTGGCTGAGCGCAGGCTACAAGAGGGTTGTTCAAATGACTCCCTCCATGCATACATCCAATAGAGGTGAGAGGCGAGTTTGTACCTAACAACATACAGCCCATGGGCTCTGCCCCAGATGCCCATACATTCACATATCTTCTTTTTAAAAAATAATTTTTTTTTAAGATTTTCTTGGTTTACAAAAGTACGTGCATTGTCTCTTTTTTCAGGTTGTAAAGTCCTTTCTACAGATCAGTTACATGTGATATGAGACATTAGTGTTGTATTCAGTATAAGGTTGGGGAAGAAGAGAGGGGTGGAGGAGGGGTGGTGGTGAAACTTATTTAGGGTTTCACTTTTTGAAATATGGCAACCCTATTTGAGCACATGCTCAGCCCAGGTTTTCAGGACCAGTCCTTTCACACACAAATCACCCAGTTTTCATTTTAGAAAGCTTTTTTTTTGGGGGGGGGAGACTTCTGGTGTTGCCAGATTATTCCTGGATGTGTGCATGACCTCTGATTTAAAAACAACTTAATTTTGCTTGGCTCCTTATCTCCCTTTAGATAGCTACAATTTATTATGTGTGCAGAGTTTCTTTCCTCAGCAGAGAACTCAGATGGCTCTTACATTGAAATGCCTTGCATATCAAACCAAAGAAAAATAAAAGTAAAGAGAAATGCAACAACATACAGGGTAGCTCCAGACCAGTGTGCAGAGTAGTATTTTTTACTGTTGGAGGAGAGTGGCGTCCATCATCCATGTCTTGCTCTGTGCACTGAGCCTCCCCATGGATGACCGCTAGTCCTAGCCGTAGTCGCTCCGCATAAGACTGGGCCCTACATAAAAGCAACAAGATTTAGTGGGGTGAAATACATTCACCTTTGAAAAGTCCCCTGCTTTAGTTCATTTCCATGTGCTTCATTTAAACAGGATTCAGCCTGGGAAAGGAGTTTGCTTTTTCAACTAACAATAAGTAGTTAATGCTTAAGAATGTTGCTTTTCACTATTGTTTTTCAATTTCCTTTTAACAAAATAGACTCCATGCACAATCATCTTCTGCCACTTTAATATGAAAAGCATATGCTATTTATTTTGGAAGTGTGCCAAACACTTCCAAAACATGATGCTTGTTTCCTCCGTCTCTGTAATAACTTCAAATGTTGAACTGAAGATATAACCTAGGTCTGGATTAATCTAAATAGCTGTGCTGGTGGAAGCCAGGGCAACAAGTACCGCTAACACAATGGGGCTCCCCCCCCACACTCAGATCAGCCCTGGAAGGTTGGAAAATTCCTCCAGAACAGCATGCAGGAGGAGAGGGGAGACCATTCCATCTGGAAAGCAGAAATCCTTGTGCTGATGGGAGTGATCTCCTTAGCATTACTTTACATTCCACTCAAAAGGGAAAAGAGGAAAGTGTCTCAAAGTGATTAACTGTTCAAAGTATTCCAGAAACAGTGTCTCCAAAGGTTCAAAAATATTTGTATTGGTATTCACTGGAAGCTGATGTAATTGAACAAGTAGAATCAGTACACACAAACTGTTTTTCTATTGGCATGGATGGACTGATCCCAAGCCTTAAAAAAAAAAAAGCAAGAAAAACCCCTAAGCAGTTTACATATATTCTTGGTTTCCTTCAGATGGTCCATTCTATAGGGCCACACCAGAATAGTCACAGAGTAATACAGCTAAGTTATCGAATGGTAAACAAATATGGGAAGGGATGAAGACTGTGCAAACAGGTTGAAGATGCTGCATTTGCATCAACTGTCACTCCATTTCGATTTTTATAAAGAGAGAATTACCACTTCAATTCAGGAAAACTAAGGGAGACATGTCAGTTGCTCTTGAGCTAGACACTGAATAAAGCTCTCCATATATAAGTGGTGGTCCAGAAATGCATTGGGCTATGCATCTTTTAAACACTGTATCTGCCACATTGATGCAGTTTTCCAGTGGCCATCCTATATTAAAAAATTGTCCTAGGTTCATGCCTATTAAATTATATTAAGAAGATCTTTCCCCCCACTATCCTTCCTCAGATGAACTTTTCGCAGCTCAGAGTGGGATGAATTTATCATATATCTTTAAAATCTATTTTAGGGTTTCTCGCTGGTGTTTTAAGGTATGCAGTAGAAGAACATGAAGAAGAGCATTTCAGCATCTCCCACAAGTTCTTGGTGCATCTCCTTGCTATAATTCTGATAAAAAGAAACTGTTTCCTAGCAGAGCCTGTCACTTTCTCCAGCAAGAGAGAAAACAGAAACCTTTTGATTCTCTTTTCCCAATTCCTCACATATCAACCACTTAATCTCTAGCACAAAGGCATCCTGAAACATTGCCTGCACAAGCTGATTTTGTAGGGTTTATTCACATCAAAATTAAACTGTATTTACCTCTTAGCAGCATCAGGACTCTTTGCTACAATTACTGCATTTCTGTAATCAGGAATCTGGAGCACATTGAAACCATGGTGAGACTTTAAAGCAGTTAAATTCTGACACAGAATGAATTAGTTTTATAAAATTGCTCTTTTGTTACATAGGGTGACAGCTGAGAGCAATGCTATCATCATTCTCAAAACACTGGGAGACATTCAGCTAAAATTGGCTTTTAAATAGTTCTACAGTTTTTACTTTCATTGCTGCAGGATGTTTAAGTAATTAGACCCCATCCATATATATATTTGACTAGCCTTAGCTCAGAGCCACACTAAAACATGAAGCCATGGATTCATTAACAACCACCACAAGCAGGTAGAAGCAAAGTCAGAAGAAAATCTATGAAGAAAATTACCGCCAGCATTAACCAAGCTATCAGCAAGCAGCTTGCACTTTTAGCAAGGAGGCTGCTAAGATACATTAGTGGGATCCCCTTTAACAGCAAAGATTAGTTGCCTATAGCAAGCAAAAGCTATATAAAAGTCTAAAAACAACCAATACTAAACAGTGTTCTAATCAAGCTGAGATTATAACTATTGATGGATCAAAATAACTTCACCTCTTCTTGTATATACTGAAGCAAGAAAGGGGAAGCCCTCAAGTTATCAACAGGAAAGCTGAAAAATCCCTGGATTTCTTTTTGATGAAGATCCATAGTTATGATGTGTGTTAAGCCTAGAAAAAAAGAAAGAACATACATTATACCAGGGTGCTAACTGCCAGCCTAGGGGCCTGATGCACACCCACCCACCCTCACAAGACCTCACTAAAGCTGACAGCAATAGCTGATGGGGGAAAGAAAGTAAAGTGGTGCTGAGGTGGGTGAAATGGTGTAAACTTCTTTCCTTCCCCACTCCACTGCCCAGTGGCCTAATGCAGATGAATGGATCAGCTGAGGAGAGGGAACATGTGCAATGTCTGTGTGCATGCATGGTAACCAGCTCCCTTTTTGGCCACTTCCACTCTGGGGTTTAGCAAAGGTTGAATGTGACCCTCAGGCAAAAAAAAGGTTTTGACCCCCAGGCAAAAAAAACTCACTGAAGAAATGCGGTAAGGTCACACTGAAGTACCAGGTAGCATAGGTTTAAAGCAGTTCTACTCAAAGAGGTAGTCTGCAGACCAGTGCTGGCTCACTAGTCATTGGTTGCCAGTCCACGGTGGCTCCATCACAGCCAAGGTTGGGCAGGATGCTTCAGGAACTAAATATGGCACCAGTCGCTGGCACATGGAGGGCAGGACTTGCCAGTCCACCACATCACATAGTTTGAGAAACACTGGTTTAAAGAATCTCATTCACAAATTTTACTCCTAACAGGTAACTGATCTCTTGTGTTTGGGTAACCCATCATGATTATTGCTACACACATTTCTGCATTATAGGTTACAGCGACCATTGAACCTTAGATGTACCGGATGTTGACTCACAACAGACTTTGGCACTGAAACAGTAGTAACACGTAGAGCAAAAACAAGACTAAAAAACCCCACTGCTTTATGCCAATGTTTTTGTGCAATATTTAGAACAAGGCATTTTTTATTTATTTTTTAAAAGAGCCAGACAGAGTTTCATCCAAGGTTCAGTAGGCCCCAGAAAACAGTCCTCCTGTGAACTTTGTTACTTTAGTGGTCACCTTTGCTGCTCCAGCCTTCGCAAACTTATGTCTCTCAAAAAGAGACCTGGTCTATTTCTATTTCACCCTTCGTCTAAGAAACACACACACACACACACACACACACGTGTTTTTACCCTCTATTTTATCCTAACAAACACCCTGTGAGAAAAGTGTGGTTGAAAAGGGCACCAAATGAGTTTCTTGTTCTATTATATAAAATCAAACTACTAGTTTGAGTGTAGCTATTTCTACTTTTTTCTGAATAGAAATCATTGTTAGTATTACAAATTCTACCCCAAATATGTGGCTTGTTTTAGGATTATTTTTGGCTGTTCTTTCTGCAAAAAAGAAATGTATTCTTATAGCAGGAAGGTCTCTCTCTGCAAAAACAGCCACTTGCTTCTTCAGGGCCAGATCTATTGTGGGAGGTAAAATCTTGTTGCTTCTGGTCAGCTCACTCACCCGCTTTGGCCAACATGGAAGCAAGGAGTTTGCAGACTATAGAGCCTCTCTTCCTCATCTTGCTTTGTTTGCTGTAGGGGAAGTAGGGAATTACCCCAATGATATTTTTGGCACAGGACGTCCTCAGTGCATAAGCCATGATTAACAGTTCCATCACTGCAGTGTTCACATCTCTGAAATTGTTCAAAAATATTAACCAGTTATCCATCTGCCAATCAAATTCTAGAAACAGCTTCTTCTAAGAAGAAAACAATGTCAGCCGAAATAATGTGACCAGATTTTTAAAAATCATTTATTTCATTTCTTAGACCACAGCAAACAAATTCATTTTTTAACCTAACCTAAAAGTTTTCAAAGTAGTATTCACAGAATCTCTGGGGTTTTGCAGAAACTTGCCAGGGATTTCTGAATGCAAATATCAGAAATGGTGGAGACACTGCCCAGTAAACAGCTTGTGCACCATTACCAATCTTATTTCTTTATTCCATAAAATATAGCTTGAATTTTTGTTGCAAACAACCTCAAAGCAGTTTACAAAAATGACATTATCCATAAAAACTCAGTTAAACACAACTATTTTAACGTTTAAGCAAATAATTAAAATCAATGATAAACTGAAAGCCAGATTAAAATGCATGTCACCTGCAGAGCTTGTAGCCAGGGTTGCTAAAACAAACAGCTGTGCAAGCCTTTGGGAGGCAAAGGCGCGAGAGGGCATCAGAGGAGGGAGGGAAGGAAAGAGGGACAGAGGCCAGTGTTGCCCGCGGCACCCCTGAGCACCATTCAAGGCACCCCAGGCTGCCACGGCACACTGGTTGAAAACCACTGCACTAAAAGATCAATTCCTTCCAAATACAGGGTATTGTGGCATCTGTGGCAGTGTTAATGTTCACCATTTCAAGTTCCTTTGCACCAGCTACACCTTTTTCCTTTTTACATAGTGCCTGACAGACCCATTGATCACCAGTTTCAAAAAGAATGTGTGTGTGGGGGGGGGGGATGTTAGCAATAGCCTTTTGCAACAGGGAGCTAAACAGTGCTGGCAGAAGGTGAAAAGGCCTAAATATGCCTAATCACTTGTTGAAGGTATTAGGGGAACTCTGGACCTGGAAGCACTCTAGAAGCACACGCTCTGAAGCACAGTGAACATTCAAACTGCAACCCTTCTTTCATCTGCACTTGGCGTTCCACCAGATTTGGACCACAGTCTTTACTGATCATCTGCGATGATACCCTTAGGAGTCTTTTGGCTCTCCAAGATATGTGACTGATTAAGTCTGTGTTTTAGCCAGCTGCTCTCATTTCTTCCACTGTAAGCTTTCCCTTGGAAAATTAAACCCCCATTTATCTTCACACATTTGCCAACGTTCTCCAAATTGGTTTGTTCTGCCTCCTATCTCCACCACACTGCACTGTTTATATACACAAAAAAGCTTTGTTCACCATCAAGGAAGTAGCCAAGAATTACATAAAACCACTCCATTCCCCCAAGCAATTAAGAAAAAAAGTTAACAGTGCACAATTTCCCCCTTATGTGGCTTAAGGTGGCAGAGGCTAAGGAAGGACAGTCATTGTTTCCTAGGACTATGCATTTCACAAGCTATCAACTTATGCTTATGATTTTAAACTAAGATGCATAATGACCAAGTATGAATAACAACAGCGCAATGCTTCAGGCACATTTACATGTTAAGGAAATAGGTCTAGGTTAAAATTGTTCAGAAGTCTCAAGGCAGGAAAAATGGGGAGCGGGAGAGAGAAAGAACACAAGGTCTTTCCTGCATCATAGATATACTGCACTTACACGAATCTAATGCACCACTGAATCTAAAGCGCGCCTCGATTTTCAAAACTTTGAAATAAAAACAGTATTTGCTGGTGAATGTAAATCTGCCATCAAATCTAATGAGCACCCTAATTTTTGTGACATAATTTGGCCAAAAAGGTGCCCATTACATTTGAGTAAATGCAGTACATGGTAGGATACCAACTATGTTACTCCTATCTATTCTTACTCACCATTCACGTCTACTGCAGTGCTGGTTCAAGAGCTATCATCCCAGCCCCATAACTCGCCTCATCATCCAGGGCATTAAGCTCTTACCAGACAGAGAAGTTTGTGCGAACTAGAACAGAATAGTTCTTTTTTTATTCTTTAAGGCTATTTCTGCACCCCAAGCCACTAACCTAGATATGTGCAGGTAAGCAAGCTACACCATATCTGGGAGGCAGGAAGAAGGAAAACTGCTTTTATAAACTGATTTGAAAGGGTACCTTATACATATACATCAGAGCTGTTGAGTTGCAGCTTTGCTGCGATTCAGACCTTCCCAACACCACAAACGTAAACAGCACCCATGAACTGCCCTTCCTGTTCCTTGGATATTATTATTGATTAAATTTCTATCCTGCCCTTTCTCCCAAAGTTGACCAGGGCAGGTTGTCTGCATAGCAGATAAAGAGAGCGGCAGCTGATGCACTCCACATGGGGAAAGGATAAAACCAAATCCCTGGCAACATAGGATCATTTTTTGAAGCTAAAGCACACAGCCAGAAAGGCAGGGAACTCCTGGGCAGATACGCTGTAACTAAACAGCACTAAAGGCTATCAAGCAGGCAAGTTGCTGGCAAGAGGCATTCTATTATAGAGTTCTGCTATAAAGATTAATCTAGTTAAAGGAGCAAGAACCTTTAAAAAAAAGAGGATCCCAAAATAGCAAGGAAATGGAAGAGTAACTAATAGAGTCTTCAGGAGAGCTTTGCAGACTAAGGAATTGCATTGGTTTCATTTACTGTCACTTTTAAGTGCCACATTAAGGTGTCGGATTTAAAGTCCACACTGTTGATGTAAAAGATTAACTAGCATTAATAACATCATAGGCTCTCTTGTTAATGATGGTGAAATGGGTAGTAGGGATGGCAGAAGTATATTTACACATATTAGAGAGGAAAGACTCCAGAAAAAATCCACTCAACAAGAGTTCCCACATATCCAAGGATCTGGGTTTATAAAATTCAGAATTCAATCCACACATACATATACATACATACACACACACACACACACACACACACACAAAAAAAAAAACCCCCCCACAAACCCTTACCTGGGTATTGTCTGAATAATGAACACATCCTGACCTCGAACCGATTCTTTTATTTCAACCCTTGTTTCTGTAAAGGAAGCACAGATATCTGAAAATAATCCTTGCAAATTAGCAAGACTTCACAAAATTAAGGTATTAAAATGCTTTCCAAGTGTGTATTTGAGATAATGGATCTTTAGAGTCTGTCTGATAGCTTGAGCCTCCCTGATGTATTGCGGTGTTTTAAAACTTTCTTTTTTCTTTTAGCCTTCTAGGGTTCATGTTGCATTCTAAAGCAGTTCACAATTTAAAGCTGGCTGGAGGAATATCCATGTTGTGATCAGTGGACAGGGCATGTGGTTTAGATGTGGTGAGCATGGGAAGGGGACTACTAGTGCATCCAAACAGGTGGGAGACTGCAGTCCTACCTGCCAAACCATTCCCACCAGCGCCCATCAGCGCCACTTGTCCAAAACTCTTCCAAACCATTCCACCTAAGCTCTGCTGATGGATGCCCCTCTCATCAGCTGAAAGAACAAAGTTAATCATCCATGTTGAAAGGCCATATACTTTTTGAAACCAGGTGCTGGGGACAAACAGAGAAACACTGTTGTCCTCATGCCCTTCTCATTAGCCTCCCAGAGACATTTGGTTGGCCAAAGCTGGAAACACAGTAATAGGCAAGATAGGGGCAAGGGACTTGGCCAAGGTCACAATAATAGGTACAAGTGGTGGAATCTGAACACAATTATCACTCCACAGTGGTACAAATGTAATTCCAGGAATGCTAAAATGTGTTGTGGGGGGACAATGTTTGCCACCTAGAGCTCCTTAGAGGAATGGTGGGGTATAAATGTAATTTAAAAAACAGTTGTTTTTGCAAGGGTAAACAAAAGCACATTAAGTCTTTAATACCCATATTGAATAGGTTTGTCAGAGGCTCACTCAGCCATTGACAAACAAGTCTTAGCAATTTTATTTAAGTGTTGTGGAAACAGCTAGAAATCAAAGGGCTCATCTCTGGTTCTGAAAATAGAGAATAGTCAGTGGAAAATGCCTTGAGACATAAAAAATTGATAATTTTCCCCATGGATTTTTTTTCCAATTTTGGAATATCTATAGTCTGTTCTTCAGTAGATGCTCTAGTCTAGAAGAAAAAGAAAAACCTGACCTTGCCTCCATTAGTTTCCTGATATACCACAGCTTTTCCGAGCTCAGCACCAAGTCGCTAGAAAGAGAGAGACACATAGAGATTCAAGATTTAGATTCTCAACAATAGCTTACTAACATAGGATTTCTCACTATGCAATTCTAGAACAGCAAAGCTAAACCCAGCACTAAAAGACAGGGCTTACTGACAAACTGCCTGTCACAACAAAATTTCAACCCTGCTTGTTGATCAGAACACTCCTGAAGCAACTATCATTATAGCAAGAGCAAACACTCACACATATCCAAGTGGCTTAGGAATCTACCCTAGTTTTAAAGCTAGTTTAAGTGGAATTTTAAAACTAAATCCAGGCTGCAGGATCCTAAAACAAATTCCCATTAAAAAGAAGGGACTGAAAAGCATTCCAGTCTGCATAACCTGGTCTACTCTTCCTAGGATACTGGATCTTACATAATTCTGGCATTAGAAATTTAATTGGGGGAAACTGAAGTAGGCCTCAGGTGGCTAAAAAATTCTAGGAACAAAGAGAGATACTAAGGTACACAGGCAGAAAATGTATTCAGTTATCTTCTCGCTGTCCCACCAGCATGGGAAGTTCATCAGATGGTGACATGGGATAGGATCTTATTGGTGGTGCTATCCCAATTATGGAATGCTTTCCTTCTGGAAGTACTATTAATGCCAACATTGCTGACAAGGGCAGAACAGGTTATAATCCATCTGTTTGCTTGGGCATTTATGGATGTTCTGTTGCTGCTATTGGTGTGCTGGATTTTTTATTCCTACTCTTTATTTTGTTATGTTGTAACTCTCCCTAGGATCAAGAGACGAAGGACAAGTTATATATGTCTTAAATAAATTGAAAAGAACCAGCTATTAATTAGAAGTCATCACTAAGCAAATATTTTAGCAAACATGTATGCATTATTTACAAGATAAGCAGTTACTTAATATAGCACATTTCAACTTCACAGGCTCTTTCAAGTTACACTGAAAAGCTATTTATGCTTCAAGATAGAGATTTGTTGGAACATGAACATCAAACAAAAGCCAGTTTGCTTATTTGTTTTTGATATTTCACACAACACATTAGAAGGCTACCCCTTTAATCAGCTTTACGGTTTCTTTTTCATAGCCTTTGTGGGACATATTGATCCTAACCTTTGTGAGATGGGGAAAAGCATGAACACACATTTCTGAGCTTTGGACAAATCCAAAATAGAAGGTTAAGGTTCATAAGCTTTCCAGGTTGTCAGTTTTTCATTTTCAAAAGTATAATGAGATTATTATTATTATAAATATAGAATAAGAGGGTAACTAAATTATGCTTTACTGCTGTTTAAAAGGTCACAGATATGGAGCACAGTTATCCTGAAAGTGACAACAGCAACACAGAATGAATGTCTCTTTTTTCACTATAAGTACCCTTGAAATGCTAACTGGACTAACCAAAGGGGTTTGCCCAACTTCTTTGGGAGATCTCCAATGTTGTGCCAGTGAATGTAACGGAATTCCTTTTCCTCACCTCCCTGCACACCCATCTTAACAGGTGTCCACCTGCTCCACAGGGTTCCCCAACCATCCAGAGCAGATTTGGAGGATTGGGGGGAAGAGAGAGAAGGGAAGTTCCACTGCACAAGCAGATGTCAGCTGTGCAAATCGGTTGCCACAGCAAGATACCATCTTTTTGATTGAACTAATGCTTGATTGGCAGAAACGGGACCACAAATGCTTTCACCAGTGATGGGTATATTTCTTATTCTGGCATTTGTGATGCCCAACAAATATTTGTTTCCCAATTTGTGCATGGCTTCAGAAGCAGAGGCTTGCCCCTGTAGTCACAATAACTACTTTGCCTTCACAGTCAGAGGCAATATGCTTCTGAATACCAGTTGCTGTAAACCACAGAAGGGGAGAGTGTTGTTGTGCTCATGTTCTTCTTATGGGCTTCTAGTTGGCACTATGATAAGAGGATGCTGAACTAGATGGGCCCCAGGCCTGTTCCAGTAAATCTATTATGTTAGTACTGTACTGCTAAACTTCAGAGGCACTCCAGAGACCCTGCTCACTTCTTCCAACTGTTTGCAAAATTCAGACCATCAGACACAAGGCAACACCCCTCTCCCAAGTCAGGGAGAGACAGGGTTGATGCAAGAACAGATTTTGGCAGTCTACCAATACCAGACAAATGTTGCAGACCCACCAACAAAAGGGTAGTTATTATTTTGTTTCAGTTTCAAATTCTCCAACCTACAGGAGATAAGGTAGTTAACAGTGTACTAAGAAGAAAAACTTTAAAGATTCCCAAATAAAATATGGATATACCACATAAAACAGTTGAAAACTACAAACTCTCTTTAATAAAGCAACAAATGGAATCAACAAATGTGCACACATTATTTATAATACATCATGAATGCTTACTTTACAAAAGGTTCAGTAAAACTCAGTTTAAAATAGTTACGGTAAATCAGATTAAATTGTCGCTTAAAGCCCCAACGTTTTAAAGTGAAAATAAAGAGTCTTAATAATTGGGGTCACCAAAAGTAATGCTAAGCACTTGGGTGGGTCATGCATTCTTAAAGCTGGCTGAAGTGAAATATGTAACTCAGGAATGTGGCAAAAAGCCTATTTTAGGAAATAGGGCTTACTTTCCAGTTCATATATTGTTTAATTGCAACTCATGAATATAGGAGAACAAGATGCATAAAAACATGACTCACTCAGTGATTTTCTTCGCCAGCTCTGTGCAGGCCGCTGTGGAGTTTGCCGAGAAGACTCGGTAGCCACTTCTGGCTGCGTTCATTGCCAAGGAATCATACAAACCCCTTGGAGCTCGAGGGTGAGAAAACACAGATCTATAAGGTAACAGCAATTTCCTTGGCATCCTCCTCTTCAGCCTCAGACTACCCAATCAGGTTTGGAGGGGGGGGAAGCAGTTTACAAGCAAGGTCTTCCCCAACCCAATTACTACAGCAGACCAGAATTATTACAACAACCAGAAAAGGAGTATTTCAAAGAAGTTAAGAAGCCCAGTCAGATCAGTGTTACTGGTCTTTACACGTCCCCTTAAAATACTACATATAGAAGAGGAGATACTATTTGCATAAACAGGTCAAGCCCCTAAGAACTAGCATGCAGAAAAGCTTAGTGTGAGGGTTGAAATTTAAAAGCAAAGTAAGTATGCAATGCAAAAAATGAGAGGAAGGGCAACTAAACGTGTTTACATACAAGAAGAAAGGTGGGGTAGGCAGACTCGGGAAAGAGGGTTTCTCAAGACAACAGGAGTAGTGGCGGAGAGAGGGCTTGCCCACACACGCGGCACCAGAGAAAAGTTGCACTGGAAGTAGGCAGGGCAACGTCTTCCTGGGAGATATGGGGCAGAGGAAGCAGGGAAAACCACTGCTTAAGTTACATTAATATTATCAATTTAAAAAAGGAGGCGAGTGCCTTCCCAAGGAATGAAAGCGAATCAGCTGCAAGACGGGAACTTTCGGAATAAGGAGGGTGGGGGTGGGGGTCGATGAAGGGGCGTCTGGGTGCAGAAGGATCAGACCCTCTCAGGCCACCCAGAGGACAGAGGAGACTAGGCTGGGGTGGGCAGCTGGAAGGACCGGGGGTAAGCAGGGCGGGGGGCGGGGAAGGTTGAGGGTCTAAAAATGAGGGAAGAGGGGCTGTGAGGGATGAGGCGGGGAATGGAGTAACGGGGAGAATGGGGGGGGGAAGTGAGATGAGGGCGGATTTAGCAGAACTGCGAGGCGGTTAAAGATGCAGGAGGAGGGCAGTTCCAGGCACCGCTGCTGCTTAGGCGCCCACACGCTCGTCTCTCTTGCAGCTACTGGTCCCTTCCTCGTCGGGACTCTTTCGGGCCCGCTCGCTCTCCAGTCCCCCAACCCAAGCGAAGAGTCAACTCCACCAGCATGCCCGGTCATAGAGACGCCGCCCTAGAGCGCCACCTTCTGCTCTCGGCGGCCATTTTGCGCAAGCAAGGCCTCTTCCCCTCTCTCTCTCTCCCGCCCGCCCGCCTGCCCGGCTGTTGAGAGAAAGATATGCACTCCTCGCCGGTGTCATGCAGACATGTTGAGTGAGGGCAGGAGGGAAGAGCGTGCTCAGTACTCACCACTTTCCTTTCAGTTCCCTCCGCTGCTTACGCGGGGGGTGTTTCGGTTGACTGTCTTAAAAGGGGGGGGGGGAGAAATCCCAGTGCCACTTAGCTGGGAAGCGCTTCACCTCTTCCTTAAGACCGTGAAGAGTTTTCCCGAAACAAAGATGGCTGCTTCATGGAGGGAGAGGAAGTGTCCGACCAACGGCCAAGTGGGAAGTTCTAGAATGAGTCTCCTCTCGCCTTCAAAGGAAGTGGGCGGAGCCATTGCCGAGTAGGGTCGGAGAGGTCGCGAGCAGAAAGCGACAGAGGAGGAGGAGGAGTGCAGAGAAAAGGATGCATCGGTCGGTCGTTTACGCTTCAGTCTCTGAGGCTGCAGTCCTGCGTTTACTTACGTGGGAATAAGAAGACCCACGAGGAACTTGAACTCAGTGGAACTTACGCCAGAGTATACTGTACATGCATAGATTGCGCTATAAGACTTCGAGAGAGAGAGAGAGAATTGCTTAATAAGAAACTTGGAGGCGAGAGGGAGTTGTTCGTTTAAAGGGCAAAGAGTATAGAAGGGAAGGGGCTGCTATACCTGCTAAGCTGCCTTGAGTCCCATCAGAGGAAAAAGTCAGGGGTATAAATCAATACAGTATATAATAGTAATACTTGGAGGAAGAAGTCCAGGGCCCTAGTTAACAGAATGAGCAGGGCTGGCTCACCACATACTGAACGTACTCCAATCTAAGGAGAAGCCCCGCTACACCCCTTCTGTGATGTATGTATGATGTTTCTGGGGTTGGTCTTGGACTCCAGGGCGTGCAATTTAAAATGTCTATATAAGGGCTTGCGCGCATGGCTCTGGGTCCTTCTCTCTCCTGCGTGTGGGGGAGCACCCTGTTGCAACAGTTAATAAAGATCAGGCTTACTAGCTGCTTTGCTTCTCAATAGTCTCTGGTTGGTCTCTGTTATTTTCTCCTACCGATAGAGAACCTACAAAAGGACTCTATATGGGCTGCTTTGCTTTCGAACAGCTAGGTTGGCAGAAGCTCAACAGCAATGGGAGCTCACTCTGTCACGTGGATTCGAACCGCCGACATTCCCCGATCAGCAAGCCCAAGAGGCTCAGTGGTTTAGACCACAGTGCCACCCACGTTCCTGTAGTTTTAACTACTAGGAGGTGAGGGGCCCTCACCATAACAACTGTTCAATAAAAGACCCGAACAGCAACTCAATCTATTCTTTTCAGAAGGAGACTACATTGACCTTAGCTCTTAACTAATCCGTGGTTGAGTGTCTCAACATAATGTAACCATCATAATAAACTGCTGCTCCAGCTTTCAGTGCATTCCCAGCAATAGGATGTAACTTGAAATGCCATTAATGATTGGTAGACAAAACCAGGCAGTTTTAGTTCAGAGGTCGTTATTCTGAATTGCAAAGATAGGGTATTGTGTGTCCTGTATATTATTTCTGTACAGTGTCTAGTGCATATTTGATGCATTCTAAATAATATATGATTATGAGTATGTGCCCTAAATCAGTAATTCTATAAAGGGGCAATGCAATTCAGCCAAAAGTTAGATAAGATTACTGCTACTTTAATCGAGATCCTGCTTCCTTCTAGACAAAAAATACAAATAAGGTCATTAATGGGTGTCGTTTTACTATAATGGGATCTTTGTAATATTGTTTTGCAAATGGAAATTTAAACATAAGTCTCTGAGATTTGTCAGCATGTAATCATAATTTATACATGGGACATTTTAACATTTATTTACATCTTAAGTAGCATTCCATTATCTAACACTTTAAAGAGCTAGCAAATAAAGAATGCCGAAAGGGTCAGCCATAAACCCAAAAACCTAATGTAAGGGATGTAATGCACAGGGATAGTGGAAACTGGCTTGAAAGCCACCAGATTTATTTTCCCCTTCCCAAAATTAGACAACAAGATCTCACTTAGTGAGAACAATGTTTGACTGCTACATGATAGGCAGGACAGAGGTCATCCTAAAAGCTTATGTTTTACCATTGTTTCAAGCAAAAGTGATTACATATCAGACCTGATATATTTCCACTTAACCCCAAATAAAAAGCATTTAAAAATCAAACACTATAATGTCTATTGTTGTAAATGTCCGATGCATCTGGGAAATCAAGTACAAACTATTCATTTCATTTCATTGCCTGCTTGCTACTTGTTTACTGATTGCACATGTTCTGAAATTTAGCCCATGGAATCTTTCGATGCTTACTCTGTTTCTTGGTGTGTAAAATAACCCAGAGTTATCAGATAATATCTCCTTAATCTGTCTTCTTGGGCATGTTGGAATTGAGGGCCATGAGTTGGCTAGCCAGGAGAGCAATCCACTTTAGTGTTAGGCACACAGGAATCTTATTTAGCTATTTTATCTCATCTTCAAATATCAACAGGGGTAAATGGCAAGAGCTGTTGGAAATCCTATGTAATACAGTATTCTGTTCATCGTCAAATGCATCCATGAAGACCTGCAGGTAGGAAATTGTCCTAGCTCAGCCAAGAATTTGATCCAGAGTCAATAACCAGTATCTTCTGTAGGAAAGGCCTCACCAGTATGTAGATCTTGTGTTACCATTAGGCTACTTTGTAGCATGCTGTGCAAGTCCATTAAATGCTTGTCAGATACTTCAGCAAGCTTCATTTCTAGTGGAAAGTATCACCTGTATTTTCTCTCTGCTTTTATGAGGCCGGGCTTAACCTGGCAACAGTTTTATCGAATAACACTGAGAACTTGGATGTAGCCAACATTTAAATTTCTCACCACCCTTGGCCTACCCTATGTGTTGTATACTGTATTACCATGCTGTTCACCATCCTGGGCTCATTTTGAAGGAAGGGTGGTATATAAACATAATAAATAAATGTCAGAATTGTGGGAAATGTAAATGGTAGATAGACCCACTAGCTTGGGACAGTTGAATGCTGGGCCAATTTATTTTTTTTATTTTGAGGATAGTTCAGCTATTCCAGGTGCTGACACTGGCCCTGTTTCTGAACAAATAAAGTGTATACATTAACTGAATGGAAACCTAGAGATAGCTGTATGAAACATATCTAACAACCGTCACACCATTTTCCTATCATGCTATATTACAGTTATATTCTGTTGAAGTTTACTGGTACTTCTATGCTGCCTTTTGGCCAAAAAAGGCCTCCAAGCTGGCTTGCAAAGGATAATACAAAGGATAATTATTCAAGCCCAAAAAAAATACAGCTAACAAAAATGTAAAACAAATCTTAACATTTCAAAAGACTCTAAAACACATTCATGTTTGTGCCAGAAGCCAAAGATGTCAGAGAAAGCAGGAACAGTTCTTCCTTCTAAGGATCAGGGGTCAGGGAGGTGAGGCAGGGCTTGCCTTTTGATGGTTCCAGCAAAGTTGCTCTTCAGGAGCAAAGCAATCTGTCATTAGATAACTAAAAACACTAATGGACTGTTTGAATTCTTATTTTTTCAAATTCTAAGAAAATGTGCTCTCTCTATACTCATGCAATACAACATTATTTCTATAAACCTAAATACGAGTTTAAATTAATAAAGCAGGACCAACCATTTTACTTTCCTTTAATTGCAAATCATAGTAATTTGACAAGTTGTATTTGCAGTGGGATGGCCAAAGCAAGGTCTGATGCTTTTTCTGTCTTTAAGTACTGTATTTAAATAAAATATGTCAAGAGGGGGGGAAATGTTGCATAGACTAATGGAACTAAGGCGTAACATTACTATTCATATTATTGGTGGAATTCAGTGTTGTATTAAGGTGTTCAGTCCATCGGTGCAAGCATTTCAACTTGCCCAATGGAACTATATTCCTTCCATGTGCTCTCCTGGGGGTTCTCCCGACCCCACAGAACCAATTTGAGGGGCACAGGGGAGGACTTGTGCTGGCTCCTGCTTGTGCTGGCTCCTGCTAGCACAACTACAATACAGCCCATTATTATTAAATGTCTTTAAACTTTTTAACAGACAGAGCCAGGAAACATTTTCTTTTCTCTCTCTTTCTTTTAAAGACATTAAATATTCATTTCTGAAAAATTAAAGGGACACCACAAAAGAATCCAAAAGAGAATGAGAACATACCTTTTATCCAAATTGTGGTGAATCAACTCTTTATCTCTTGCAAAGCCACTTCTGGTCACAACTTAAGAAAGCTAGGCAAATGCCATTAATATGTGGCCTAAATATGTGACAGAAATAGATAGAGCCACTGCATACTTGACGATTCTTGCTTTGTAAAAGCACAGAGAAGAGAATGTGGACCAGTAAATTAGAAAAGGAATGCATACCATGAAGGCTATGAAACTTTATTGACTGGAAATGCAATACAGTACATTTTGTTTTAAAGCATATTTTGTGGCCTGGTTTTAGAAAAAGGACATAAAGTTATCAGGTCTTTTGAACAAGTAGATACAGACCCCCTTAGTTTTTTATTACAGAGTTACCCTAATGCTCACAACTGAGGCTTCTTTATAGGTCCAGCATCTATGAATACTTGTATGGACTTAGCTTGTTTGGTGTTCTGATTCTTCTGACCTGAAAATGACTCTTAAGCCATAATAAGATTACATGGTGAAACTAGAGCAAAAAAATTATTGGCACCAGATCTGAGGCATCACTGAGAAAGAATAGTCTGTCAAAAAAGTACAAAGACCTCCTTAATGCCAATTAATAAACTGAGTGAAGGAGAAACTACTACAGAAGTAAATTAAGAAGTCAGAATTCTCCAGCACATACACTTACGGTAATTAAAGTTACTTTGGGGGAAAATAATGAAGTGTATAGTTAAACTAGGAAGCTCCCTCCCACAAGAGGAAGTGATAGCCACCAACTTGGATGGCTTTAAAAGAGGGTTAGGCAAATCCTTGGAGAAGAGAGTGCTATTGATGGTTACTAAACATAATGCCTATGCTTTGCCTCCACAGTTGGAGGCAACAATGCTTTTGAATATCAGTTGGTGGGAGCCGCTTGTGCTCGAGTCCTGCCTGCTGGTTTCTCCCTGTTCAGCCCCTGTGAGAATAGGATGCAGGACTAGATGGGCCATTGACCTGGTCTACCATGCTCTTCTTATGTTCTTATGAAGTGATATTATCTTAGCTTTCAAATATGGAGTTTCAGAAGGACTCACTGCTGCAGGGCCATAGATACAGCCTCAGCACCTCCTGTTCTCTAAGTACAGTGGTACAGTGGGTTACAGACGCTTCAGGTTACAGACTCCGCTAACCCAGAAATAGTACCTCGGGTTAAGAACTTTGCTTCAGGATGAGAACAGAAATTGCGTGGCGGCGGCAGTGGGAGGCCCCATTAGCTAAAGTGGTACCTCAGATGGACCTCCAGAACGAACTAAGAACGAATTAAGTTCTTAACCCGAGGTACCACTGTACTGTCATGTACCTGAAGGCGGCAGCTTAACCCGATCTTTTCGAAGGAAAAAGTCATCTACAATTACTTTAAAGGATCCCTCAAAGCTAAATTTCAAGTGCAAAATCTGAGCGTCTGAAATTCACAAAGTTCAATTTGACTCTTGAAATGATTGATTTTTTTTAAAATGATGCCTCATTTCTGCTGTGCTGCTTATCAAAGTATGGTCACAGTACTGCAAGTTTATGAACTTTGGAGACAGTTGGGTTCCTTTTGCAAACATGGAACAAAGAACTTGGTTACTTTCATGGGAATACCATTGTGTTGCCTGAGAAAGGAAAGAAAGAACAGGATGCCAAATGTAGAAAGGCCTTGGTACCAAATGCTGTGACAAAAGGGAAACCAGGATCCATAGATAAATTATGTCTAAAACCAGTTACTAGCTGCTTAACATCCAATAAGAAAGGTGGCTGATATTGGAACTCTGCAAGCAACAAGATGGGTGGCTTGTCCTGGATCTGCTCCTGTCAACATCTAGAAGGCCTGGAGCAAAGGGACAGACTAGGAATAGATAAGGTCCCTCTGATCCTTTCTTTAATATGCTACTGAGGGTGAAAAACATTCTATGCACATTTTGAGCTTTAGTCCATAGTAGGAACTTACAATTTATCTTAGGTGGTGTACGTGGTGTTCTCCATTTCGTCCTCACAAAAGCCTTGCTAAGTAGAATAGGCTAAGCAATAGTGACTGGCCCCAGGCCACCTAGTGAGCATGATGTCTGAACAGGGATATATGCCTAGTTCTCCTGGCTTAAGGAATTGTCCACACTTCCACTTGCCCTGTGCCGAGAAACCATTTCAGTTGGCTGGGAAAGCCACAGTACTGTGGCAAAAGTTTGTTTCCATTACAGGAAAGTGTGATCAGATGCCTGGTTATTGTGTTGTCTTTCTTTTAATGATGCCACCTGCTGGACTCCAAGTATAAACGCTGCTCTACTGAGATGTGTTTTACGCTCTAATTTACATCCTTTTAAGAAGAATTGATGCTTTTGAATTATGGTGCTGGAGGAGACTCTTGAGAGTCCCATGGACTGCAAGAAGATCAAACCTATCAATTCTTAAGGAAATCAGCCCTGAGTGCTCACTGGAAGGACAGATCCTGAAGCTGAGGCTCCAATACTTTGGCCACCTCATGAGAAGAGAAGACTGCTTGGAAAAGACCCTGATGTTGGGAAAGATGGAGGGCACAAGGAGAAGGGGATGACAGAGGACGAGATGGTTGGACAGTGTTGTCGAAGCTACCAACATGAGTCTGACCAAACTGTGGGAGGCAGTGGAAGACAGGAGTGCCTGGCGTGCTCTGGTCCATGGGGTCACGAAGAGTCGGACACGACTAAACGACTAAACACACACAAGAAGACAGTTGTGTCGAGCAATTTTATGAAGCCCTGCCTCTTGTTTTAAAAATACTTTAAAAGGAAATGTTATGGCAGCTGGGAAATCACCCATGCTGATCCCTCACAGGGGCATCTAAAGTCGTGTGTAGGGACAGATTATCTCAGGGGAAGGGACCAAATATAGCCCAGAATAGGAGAGGCAGGAAACTAGTACCAAAGGGGCCCCTAATGACAGTTTTGCAGCATCAAGTGGCTGATATTGGAATTTATGAATATTCTAAATGGAATTCTATATATTCTAAAAGGAAAATGCAGTATAAGCTTACAAAATGTTAAGGTTATGTGACTGAGTCATTAATGTGATCTGGTGCATATTGTGCAAATCCAGTCAGTGGTAATAGCCTGAGCGATTTTCTAGGCATGGATCTGAGTGGTTTTGCCTTTGCACTTTCCTCTGGAAAACCCGCTCTTTAGTGCTAAATTGGAACAAACAGCAATCTGCAGAAAACCTAATTGCTGTTTGTTCCAATTCAGTGTTACTGTAGGTTTCCCTGCGCTAAGCAACGGGACAAGCAGAGGTGTGGATAAGCCCTAAAAATTATTACAAGTTTGTGGGATCTGAGACACCCTAAATTCCTGGTTCCAATAAAAGTTAGAATTTACCAAGGTTTGGGGAGTTAAACTGTGTCAAGCACTGAATCCCCAGATTCAGGGCTTTTGCTAAAAATACAAGCCAGGCTACCCTGGTGACCGCTGAGTATGAGTCAGGAAAACAAAGCCTGAGAATGGCTGAGTTGTTACGCAAGCAAAGAGGCAGGGAGATGGGTGATTAACAAGGTAGCTACTATGTGCTGGACAGCTGAGGGGTGTGAGCCCCTCCTTCCTGTAGAGAGGTAGTTACCCGTAGTATGAGACAAAAGGCCAGAGTATTTAGGATGGGGGTTGGCAGTGATGTGCTGGCAAGACAAGCTGTAAAAAGGAGACAGCATGCCTGATTTCTGTTTCAGATCCAAGGCTGCTGCACCCATGGGAGAAGCAAGAGACCTTCTTGGAGTGTAATACTGGGAATGTCTCCATTGTAGGCTCAAGTTGTATCAGTATATGTGTAAACAAACCATTTATCATAAAGACACCACAGTCTCAGCTGTGCCTCATTTCCAAAGGAAGGCATTTTTTAGAATAGGGGTCTTTGCTGCTTTGATTCCTACTGACAAGCAGTTAAGTTATCCAGGTTCAGAAGTTGCATTGAAAATATTGTTTACCGGTACGTCTTATGAGAAGACTCTGCTAATTCACTTGCATGGGAGCAATATAACACAATATGGCATTTTATGCAGAATCTAGCTGATGTAAGAGGGAGCTTGCAATCTAGGATTTTGTTTAAAGTACGGTTCTGTCCTCCAATGATTCTGAGGGCAGGGGGAATATGAAGACATGTTGGTAGGTCTTGAATGGAAGCAGAGAGAATTCTGAGATCAAGGGATTGGACTGAAACAATTTTCAGACCCTCACCATAGAAGCAAAAACCCACACATACATTAAGCAAAATAGAAATATCGCCTCCCGACCCCACCCACCAGGGCCCCCTCCACCTCCCCCCCTTTTTTCTTCCTAATGTAACCCTAATGTCTCAACAAATGAAACTGACCTATGGAAAATGTAACTTGAAAAAAGAGACATTGTGCATACCTTTGTAAGCCAAGAAAACTTTAATAAAATATCTTTAAAAAAAAACAACTAGGTGAATCTATACAAATGTTAAATTTGCATAATCTCCAATCACAGAGTGGGGGTTTTGCAATTACAGGGTTTAGACTTGAGTGGATTTTCAGCAAAGAATTCCAGAGCCTCTCCTCTTAAGTTGTGTCACATCTCACATGGCTTACTTAAAAGTAATGCCCCTTTTCATCCTTTTCTCCATATTTTTGGGAGGTGTTACATTCATGCATGGACTGCCTGATCTAAGTGATTCATTCCATCCCTGTTATTCCTTCATGTGTTTATTTATTCCACAGTGGCATGAAAATCTCAACTCCTTGTAGCTGCTGATCTGTTTTAGAGGGTTTTTTAAAATAAAAAATAAACCATATACCATTAAAAAAAAAAAGCTGATGGGATCAGCTGCCCAGATTTGCCAGCTGCCTTGAAGGAGGAAACCACATGTTTAATAACTTGTTCTAATGCAGCCAGGCATCCCACACTGATTGGAGCTTTAGGGCAACAAGCAGCGATAACCCTTGTAGCCAGCACGAATTGCTGCGCTCTCAGCTTGTCAGTTCACAGCAGTTGCCTTCGCATCTAGATCCTTCGGCATTTTGAACAGAGAAGCTTCTGTGCCCGCATGCTACAATAGCTGCAAATGCTCTCATTAAAATACCCTAGTGTTATTTCACCTTGTACCAGAGCCCTCTCCTCTTGCTTTCCTTGTGCGTAAGATGGTGTAATTAAAGAATCCTTGTAACTTGTAATTTCTGATCTTCCAATAAAAAATGGGAGAGAAAGTTATTTATAGGACCACAAATGAGAAACAAGACTAGAAAGATTTTTGGCATGGCCTCTTTTGAACATCTGCCTTCTTCCAGATGCTCACAAGATCACATCCTGTTGAAAGATACAACAGCCCCATATTTGTTTCAGTTCCATTAAGCTCTGCTCTTTATCAGCACTGCAGGCAATTTCATTCTCACGTGACATCTTAATGCCCAGCTAGCTACCTCAACTTGCAGGCATCTTCCTCAAGGGGGCAGCAGCTCTCTCCAAAATAAGGCTGTGTATACCGGTATGTTGCCAGCATAAAATGCAGGAAGGTCGTTCTTTTTCTTAATTTGGATGGAAGCTAATTGGGGGGGGGGGAGACACATCAAAATGCAATATTTATTAAGAAACAACAGGATCGATATGGATTCTGGCTTATGTCATGTGTACACTGCTTCCCAAACAAGTGGTGGGAACACACTTGGATGCAGAGTAAATGTGAGTATATAAACAGCTGGAGTACTTGGTAAGGCTAAATCAAGATGGGAATTGCTATTTTGGGGGAGTGACTCAAGTCATGCATACCGGAATTTTAGGTTTGCAAAGTTAAAGTGGGTGAAACACTCTTATCACCTTGGTGTTTTAAAAATGCACTTTGAAAATGCACTTTCCGTGTTTAGGGAAGTGACAGTTGTGCACTGAAAAGTCCGTTATGCAAGCAAATCAGGATGAATGCTCAATAAGATTATGTTGTTGTATAACCTCCCTACAAAGAAATCAGAATGATTGCTCATGAGATATAATCTAACCTCTGCATAAGCTTTGGACAAGCAAATCAGGTTGAGCACTGAATAAACAGGTAATCTAGAGGCGCAATCTAGAGGAGCCCTTTGATAATTTATAAAAGACTGAAACCAACGGAGTATGCAGAATTGGACAAGATGACGGGGAGAATCCGAGAACAGCGGGACCAGAAGTTCATCAAAAACTGGACTAAATTTGCAGATTATTTAAAGGAAAATTGTATTCAATTGAATACGTTGGTAGAACTCCAAGAAGCTTTGTAGAGTAAGGAAGAAATATTGTTGTTAATACGAAGATATAGTGATTAATTTTTAGAAAGTAAAAATATAAAACAATGATTGATCTAGGAAATATAGATATAAGGAATAGATATTAGAATATCATATGGAAGGTTTGACGGAAGTCACGGCCATAAAAAGCCAAAACGGTATAAGATGTGAAGATAAATGTGGATATTTCCTTAATGGTAGGGACATAAGGTAAAAAGGCATAGAGATAATCAGCTTGTAGTTCTGTTTGAATGGCCACAACTGCAGGGTGGAGTTTCAGTCAGTGCATCACAAAACCGCTGCTGCCTTTTTGCTCTTGATGGTTTGCAGAAGGAAAAGCTCCCTCCACTATCTTATTCCGTCCTGCATGAAAGATCACCAGAAGCCATGTGGGGAATAGCCCTCTGCTATTTAGGAGATTGACCTAGTGTGCTGCCCCTGCAGAACCAGAGAATACCTCACATGCTCCCCTCTTGCAATCTGGCTCCTTTTGCTATAATGAGAGTAGCACTGGCTATGGGAATTTGGGTCAAAAACAAATGCCGTGACATGAGCATTCATGACTATGTTCCACTTCCACTGTTGGGGGAATCAGAAGTGCTGCTGAACTCTGGTCCAGCTTGTGGGCTTCCCACAGCCCTGGCTCCCCAAAATTATGCTTTTAAAAAAAGGGAAAGAAAGAAATGTAATCAAATTGTAAAATGCTCAGTGCATTTTGTTGAACACCTTATTCAGGGGCAGAAAGCAATTTTCCTAGTAATGCAAAATCAAGAGAGACCTTGTGTTCTTATGCCCTTGCAGCAGGTCTTCACTGGCAAATGTTGTACATTGTATTATTTGGTTGGATTTCATATATATTTGCCCCAGTTCCATTTCTTTGTGTTTGGGGCTGCCTCCACATTTCTCTCTCCTTGTCAGCCCCACCTTGCTAGAGGGCTTCCCTTAGAGGTGGCACACAGAGAAGAGCCTCAGAGAGCGATCTCAGAGTACATGTAGGTTTATAGCGGGAAGGGAAAGCAGCCCTTTAAATGTAGGTGTCCCAAGCTGTATAAGGCCTTTGGGGTCAAAACCAGCACTTGGAATTGGGCCCATAAAGCAAACTGGCAGAGAGAGAGAGAGAGAGAGAGGTGGGGGGGAGGAAGGAAGGAAGGAAGGAAGGAAAGAGAGAGAGAGAGAGAGAGAGAGAGAAAGAAAGAAAGAAAGAAAGAAAGAAAGAAAGAAAGAAAGAAAGAACTCAAGAACTCACTAATAACCTCTTCTGGCTCAGCCCAAGGAACATTCCCCGACACTACCCAGTCTGTGCTAGGTAAGTGTGCCAGGTATACCATGCTTGCAAGCATGTCTGCCTTGTATCCATCCCAACCAGAAAATGGGAGTTAACACATACTCCAGGTCACACTATACATGTGGAAACACACATGTAAACACGTGCTATTAACAGAAGTGTGTTTCCTAAGCTCTCACACATGCAGCCACACCATTCCACAAAAAAAACTTGCTTTATGCACTTATACTAGTGGGAAATCAGCAGCAGGCAAAACAGAGAGTGGTTGATAAGTATTCATAGTATGCACAAAAATAGACATGGAGGCTATACAGATACAATGTGACAACTCACTTGATTAGTTTTGCAGAGAAGGAAGTCAGGCAGAGAAACAGACAGAGGCAACGGGAGGGAATTGTTGTTGCCAAACAAGAAGATGGGAGCATGCTAAGGATGTGGTAAGCTCTAAGGGAGGCCTAGATTCCATGAGGCAAACTTGGAATGTAAACGACATGAGGTTTTGACCATGTGCAGGGTACGTCAAAAGGAGCATCTTGTGGTTTCCAGCAACTGGTATTCAGACCACTTCCAACAATGAAGGTAGAAGATCGTCATCATGGCTAGCTGCCACTGATAGCCTTACACTCCACAAATGTGTCGAATCCTCTTTTAAAGTCATCTCAGTTGGTGTCCATCCTTACCTCTTGTGGGAGCAAATTCCACAGTTTAACTATGTGCTATGTGAAGAAGTACTTTCTTTTGTCTGTGCAAGGCAGTATAACTGGCACACAGTCACAATTTCCCCCCCAGAGAACAGGAAGAAGAGTGCGCAACTGTGCATGGCGTCTCGAGGACTGTATCACACCCTCATTATGCCTTCTTCAGGCTGTTTGTTTGGAAAACTGACATGAGGAGGGGGTGGTAAAAGCAGTACTGCTGAGAAGTATCACAAAAGGAGATAGTCACTGGAAATGCTGAGGCAAAGTTACTGCTTCTTAAAGGAGCATTGTAAGCCTTAATCACAGAGTAATTTACGAATCACCACATTCGGCAGGGAACATTGTGGCTAGCGATAATTGTCTTGCTCAGTGTGCTATACCTACTGTGTCCAAAGCTCTGAACCCTTAAGTAACTTTGTAATAATCTCAAATAATTTACTAGCAAGAACTTTCTGTTATTATTAGCTGCTTTGTTTCATTACTCAGGACATAATGACTTGGGAGCACTTAATCATAGCAAAAATAGCCAAATTGAAGAAAGTGCAAAAGCTGTTCCTCAACCAGAGTAGTATTTGATAGAATTTAAAATGTTTAAACCCCCACCATTACACTTTACATACAGCTCCAATCACAAAGTTTTCTATACAGTACCACACTTTTAAATTGGTGAACACATAAATGTGTGTATTCATTGCTGAAACACTTGTATTTCATTAGCAGCACAGTTTGGTCTTGCCAGTGAAATGAAGAGGGCACAAGAAATAAATATTTTGCAAAAAGATCGAACCAAGGCTTTTCATACGTCTTGGGTTTGATCTTTTGAAGGAACCACTATGGACCACTTGAAAACTGCTGAGGATCTTGGCTTAATTATTTTTTCCTGGCTTTTGCCGCTATTGTAATGCACTGTGTTAGATGCGGCATGATTTTTAATGGCATTTTATTTCTTTGTTTCTTTTAATGCAGAACAATTTTAATTCCACAGAATTCAAATTGCAATACAATAAAACACAATATAATAAATAAAAGACACAATAAAAAAATTAAAATCAATATGAATATTTAATGTGCTAGATGTGACATCTCCCATCTTCAACCACAAACACAATAGAGAGGATCATCTGAATGTAGTTCACAACTCCCAGTTTGGGAACTGTGTCACAGGAAATCTGTGCTCCTACTACTTCTCCTGCCACCATTTCTCAAAATCCTACAGGAAGATTAGTCAGACTAATCTTTCGGGACACCCCGAAGCACATTTATTCAGAGGGTAAGCCCCACGGCGATACAAGTTTGATTTCGACTGAAAATTTCAGTTATCCCTGCGATCGTTCCTCCTTCCCTGACACACTTTGGTTATCATTCTGCTCATTGCCCTACTCTGATATTAACGCTCATGATTTCAAAATCTATCCAGGTGGTTGTATCTCATTATTCAGCCTCACTTCTATATCACACCCAGTTCTGAGAATGAGATGAGGAAAGAGAAGCATTCTGCCCAGCAGACATTCTTTCAGAATGTTCCAGAAACTGTATGCAAACAGCGCCCAAGTAACCGAGGCTTGGCATCATGTGGCTGCACGGAGCTGCTGCTTCACTAATAGCTGTTACAGGCAGGTAACGCTCTTTATTTATGTTTCTGGTACATATCACCGCCACATGCAGCCTCTATGTGGTGCTGACTCGTGGTCCAAGCTCGAAAGAATGAATTCCCAAGAAGTAGCCTAAGTCATGAGGAGAAGGTTCTGAAGGCACCAGCTTTTAACTTGGCAACTTATAGATGATTTGACCACATAGGGAAAAAGTAGGGTGTCAAATTATTTGTGGCAAGGGTGGGGAACCTCCACCCTGTGGGTCTGAGGCAGCCTGCAGGGCCTATATCTCCAGCATGCGGCCTACTCTTCTCACCTGACCAGCCCACTCCACACATGGCAGTTAGGTTCAAAACAGCCTTCCATTGGGGACAAAGCAGAGTCTGTTTTCAAACCTAATTGCCATGTGAGGGGCCACTGGGCTTTTGTTTTGAGGTGGAGGGGGGATCCTAGTGACCATAATATAAGGAGAGGAATCTGAGCCACCTCGTTTTAATTTCTAAATACAGACTAGGGTGTATTGGTGCCCGAATGTACAGCCTAAGTTCTTCCATTTCTGTTGCTTCCCTAAGAATACTGCTTTTCCTCCTCACATAGCATAGAAAATGTCAGATTCAAAAATATTGATATTTTCTTCACATTTTTGTAATAGCCTCTGTATAGAAGATGACATCATTTTAGGAACAATATCTTTATAGCAATAGCTAGCAAACTAAACATTGTTCTCAGCTGAAATCTGTATCTCTTACTAGAGTGCCTTCATGTTTACACTGAATGGGGGATACTTTGTCTTCATCTGTTTGCCACTAGAAGCTGAATTAAAGATTAACAAATGTTATTTCTGATGAGGCCTGGGAGACTTCATAGCTAGCAACAACCTTCCTCAGCTTGGCCACACCTCTGAATCAGCTCTCCAGGAGCTGGCTTCCTGGGTTATATTACAATTAAATCATATTACAATTTCCTTTGTCTTGCTCAGGCATCCCCAAACCCAGCCCTCCAGCTGTTGTTGGACTACAACTCCCATCATCCCTAGTCAACAGGACCAGTGGTCAGGGATAATGGGAATTGTAGTCCCAAAACAGCTGGAGGGCCAAGTTTGGGGATGCCTGTCTTGCTTATAATGTAACTCAAGTTCCAATTACCGTACTTTTCCGTGTATAAGACTAGGGGTTGTTTCTTACTGAAAAATTATGTTTGAAATAGACAGTTGACTTATACATGAGTAGTGCCTGGGGGGATGTGGGAATGGTTGATGCCGCGAGCTGGAGATGGTCTGCAGCATCTTATTGGTGTCTGTGGCAAGGGGTGTTGTTGATTGGGTGTTGTTGCGGCAATTGGGGGGCAATAGGCTGCTTCTGTCGGTGATGGGACAGACATTAGGAGGTTGTTGCGACGTGCGTGCGTGTTAGCGTTGGCCAGGCAGGTGAGTGATTTTTGGCAATCCTCCTCTTAAAAGCTCAACAACTCTGGGCATCCCCCCTTTTCTTAATTTTTAGCCCCCCCAAATAGTGGGCGTCTTATACATAGGGGCGTGTTATACATGGAAAAGTACGGTAATTATCCCGCCTCTCACTTGTTTCCACGTCAGACCTCAAAAGGGCTGCCAGCAGGCGAATGGGCAGGGCTTTCACTTCCTGAGGCAAGGGACTCAGGAAGCAGATGCTGAGAACAACAGTGAAAGTCTGCCCATTCGCCTGCTGGCAGCCATTCCCCTCAGTGTCTCTTTGGCATATCCCTCTGGAGGAGGGCAGAGCAGTGTGTGACCTGCACACCTCATGCATCCTCTAAACTAGCCCTGCTGCCCTCAGGTAAAGTGGATGATGGTATCCCATTACTATAGTATAGGCAATCAATAGATACTAGCCATGATGGCTAGATTCAGTGCAATTTTCCTAGTAAGGCAATATCAAGAGAGACCTTACAGAGCAGGATGCATTCCATTCATCCGAACAGAAGAACTACCCACTAACATCTTGGATTGAGCTCCAGTCTGTTGGCTCTTATTCATCCATTGCTTAGGCCAGGCATCCCCAAACTGTGGCCCTCCAGATGTTTTGGCCTACAACTCCCATGATCCCTAGCTAACAGGACCCGTGATCAGGGATGATGGGAATTGTAGTCCAAAACATCTGGAGGGCCGAAGTTTGGGGATGCCTGGCTTAGGTCAGGTACAATTGCAACAGATCCACTGCTACTCTTGCAGTGGGGAACCCTGGGGTCTCAAATTTCAGCAGCGCTCTGTGCGACGCCAAAATTCGTTGCCCCCTGCTTCTTGTGCTCCATTGTAAGTCAGAGTTGCGGCACCCCCAAGACTCCACACCCAGTGCAACCAAGCAGGTTGTGCTCCCCTGAATCCACCTCTGTACTCCTGCTTGATCTGTAGAAAAGTAGAGTTGTGTGTCATCAGTAGACTGATGGCAACACAAGTTGAATAAACTCCCTCATGTGGTGATTTGGGTTGTGTGTTCAATTGGCCTTGCCTTATTCCAATTGAAGGATGAATCAAATTCCTTTGTCTTCAAGGACAAAAGAAAATTCCTAACCGTTGGACCATCACATTCCCTTAAGACATATGATAAGAATACACATTTGTCAAAAGGATGATGGGAGAGCAAGCATCTCTATTATGTTTACAGAGAAATTGGACGCCCTGGGAAGAAATTAGTTTACTTGGGGATACTGCTTCTTCTTCTTCTTCCTTCAGCAGTGCTATTTTTCTAGGAGAAGAGGTGCCAGAACTCACCATTGTTCTCTTAGAATGGCATTGGTGCCCACCTGAGAGGTGCCGGAACTAAGTTCCAGCGAGTTCAGGCTGAAAAAAAGCCCTGTCCTTCAGTCACATGATCCTGTAGTTATCCCTCAACTACCTGTATCAGTTCATCATGCTAGGCTTGCTCCTTGGTTCGAGAGACATAGCAATCCAGAACCTCTTATAGACCGTGCCATGCAGTTGTCATTCACTTTCCTTAGACTCTAAAGTAACTGATACCTTTAACCTAGGCCGCTTACAATGCGGGTGCTTTCACAAGTCCTGCTAAGAAATTGTTTTAATGTAAATAATGTAAAGTAAATGCATTTTTGTGAGAGTATTTTTAACATGGGTTAGGAAGCAAGACAGAGAAATTTTAAACCAAATGCACATTTGAGCCAACAAAGGTTTTGCATTTGAACTGGAGATGTGGAAAAGCAAAAAGCAAATTTCATCCTCTCTTGTGAAAGCAACTGCAATCTTCAGCTGAAGAATGGCATGTCCTGGCCTTGTTCTTCTAGCGTGTCACAGCTCTGCCCAGCCGGCTCACTTAATATGATTGCATAATCTGCTGTCCCTGAGAATCTTGCCCCTGGCTGGACAATAACAAACATGAGTCATAAACATGAACCAAGATATGTCACCAGGGGCAGGAGGAGAAAAGGGAGGGAGAAGGAGAAGGAGTTGTGCAGAATTGCTGGGCCACGTGAGAGATTAAGCAGCCTCCTCTGAGGCAGAAAGAGGGAAGAGGGAAAAGAAAACTATGAATGGCACATATCTCAGGATCTGAGTTAGACCTTGTAGCCCTTTCATTCAGTGGAACCAGTATTGCTCCAGAAACAGGCCCCTTGGAGAAGAACTTGAGATTCTTTTTTTTAATAGCTAAAAATAAAACATGATGGGGGAACAAATGAGCAGTAATGCATTCTTAACCATCATTGGTATGAACTTTGGTAATATGAATCTCCTAATAACAGATATTGGTTGAACGGCTCACTTGAGTTTAAAAAGAAAGCCTGGTGTCCTCGTCCGTCCGTCCCCCCCAAGTGTCATGTCTTAAGCAAAATGCACCAATTCCTTGCTTAGGCAGAAAGCAGTGTTGTTTATGGGCAGAATTTGTTCAGCAGGGAAGGGGTTTAAAGGCAGATTTGTGCACCTGAACTCATTCCAATCAGTCCTATCTTCAGTTTCATAAAAAACCCCAAAACAACTGGGAATGGTGGTGGCAAGAGGTTTCTGGAGGCAGCAAATATGCTTTGAGAACAAATAAGTACTGTAATTTATAGTGGTTAATGCATAGTGTTGCTTTGCTCACTGTTGTGTAGGATAATGATGAGATGTTGCAAGTTATACCTAATGCGATGTTTTCCAACTCCATATTTAATAAATGAAATGGTGTAACCAGGATTGTATCATGCCCACTGCATGACCCAAATCCCTAGCATGCTGAGAGAACATTGTGGACTGAAGTGCACTAATTACTTAGTGAAAGCTCCTTGCACCACTGTAATTGAGAGTATTGCATGATTTACGGCTATTCCCCAGTACACTCACATGCCTACAGTCCTGTGTAGGATTGTGGGGTGCTCAGTGTGCAAAGTTGGGGTTGCTTGTGGACACAAAATTCTCCCCAGGACTCTCTTTTTAGGTCATGAAACACTGAAAATCACCACCACCACTTGTTACAGGGTTACTTCCTTTTTAATATAGAAGAAACTCTTCCATGGGACCTCTAAATACACACAACAGGGAACCCTTTGTTAACCCTTTGTTAGTTTGTTAACTAAGGAGGATTCAAAAATGCTGAGTAGGGGCCAAGTGGCAGAGTGAGTGGTTAGAACTTGAGTATAAAATCAACCCCAAAGATCAGGGGTCCCCAACTTTTGGGGGCCCAGGAGCATGTTTGGAAACCTAAGGGACTGTCATTGATGCCACAAAATACCAGTTTCACAGAAGAAAAGCTGACAACACTCAGAACCTCTCTCCAAAAGAGCCAAAACACTCTTCCCTAACAGCCAAACAACAAACTCAGGAAAATGCCCCAGACTGAGCAAAAGAAAAAGCAGGCAAAATTTATGGGAGTTGTAGTGGGTTAAACCACAGGGCCTAGGGCTTGCCGATCAGAAGGTCGGTGGTTCGAATCCCCGCAATGGGGTGAGCTCCCGTTGCTCGGTCCCTGCTCCTGCCAACCTAGCAGTTCGAAAGCACATCAAAGTGTAAGTAGATAAATAGGTACCGCTCCAGCGGGAAGGTAAACGGCGTTTCCGTGTCCTGCTCTGGTTCGCCAGAAGCAGCTTAGTCATGCTGGCCACATGACCTGGAAGCTGTACGCTGGCTCCCTCGGCCAATAAAGCGAGATGAGAGCCGCAACCCCAGAGTCGGTCACGACTGGACCTAATGGTCAGGGGTCCCTTTACCTTTACCTTAGTGCAACAATATCTGGACTGCAACATAAAAATATAAGTAGGTTTGTCAGGGAAGGCAAGAGTTTGCACACTTTCAAAAGATAGGCAAAGAACAATAAAACAGAAAGGTTCAACAAGCCACAGCCAACTTCATACACACCGTGTATCTGAAGAAGTGTGCATGCACACGAAAGCTCATACCAAGAACAAACTTAGTTGGTCTCTAAGGTGCTACTGGAAGGAATTTTTTTTATTTTGTTTTGTTCATACACACACTTAGCTTGATGATCTAGCTGTCGAGTATGGAGTCTGATTTCAGATTATATGAATTCAATCCTAGGCCATCTTTAGAAGAAAAACTGCTGCTGGCACAATGGTCTCTGGCCCTGGTATCTTCAGCAAACAAAGGAGAAATCAGGGCGAGGAGGGAGGGGTTTCTCTCCTTCCCATAAGCATATTTAAGTATTCCCCCCAGAGGCAATGTTCTGAGCTTTCTCCTCTCCAGGGAAGGAACTCACTGGGCAATTTCACCCCAGTTATAGTGAAACCAGAACCGGGGAAGGAAAGAAAATATGATTATTTTGGAGCAAAATGTTTCAGGCTATCACTTCTTGTGGTTACAGGGTGACACATTAGCTGGGCAATCATGGGGAAAGATAAAACTATCTTACCGTACTTAACTCAGGGGAGATTTGGAAAGGTGTCAGCTAAGTGGCAGACAGCTAATTTATGTGATAGAGAAACATGAGTAAGTGAGGTGTCAGGCTTCAAGCAGCAATAATGAAGAAAGAGTCGTCATAAGTCACGACCAAAGTTTGGTTCTTCCAGCTAACCTCTCACCCCCTGGAATGCTGTCCACAAAATTGAATTTGTGAAATGTCCCTCAGTGAATCGGTGTGCAGCATTATATGCTGTGCCATGAGGCCAGTCATAGAATAAAGTTTTGCCACAGTATATTATTTTTAAACAGGGTGCTGTGTGTATAAAGGGAAGCCAAACTTATGTCATTGCTGTGTGGGATGGAAAACCTCCACAAATAGCAGCAATTGACCCAAGGCTTTGCCTGACAATTAGTGGCTTCGGAAGAGCCAAAATAGGCTCTGAAATGTCATACCACCTAGTTGAAAATGTATTCAAGTTTTTTCAAAAGCTGCTCTTGCACAGTTCATAGCAGTGGACACCTTAGGCCATATATCTTTTAAGTAAGAACACTGTTTCACAGCCTAAAAATCAGGGGTAGACAAAATGGCTCCCTCCAGATGTTTTAGATTGCAACTTTTCTTATCATCCTTGGCCATTGGCCATGCTGCTTGAAACTGATGGGAGCTGGTGTTCAACAACATTAAGAAGGCCATGGGTTTCCCCCATCCCTGGAATGCAGGACTAAAACCTAAGCTGGTTTCAAGCCGTTTCTGGCATAGAGGACAGAAAAGAGGTAATTCCCTTAGCTGCAACAACCATCACCATACCAACAGCAACAATAATATCCATCTAACATATTAGTATAAAGTAAGACTAGACAGGGCAGACTGGAAAATATATATAAAATGAGCAGAGTTTCCCTCTTTGTCCCTCCCCCCCGCCCCCCCCGCCAAACAAATAGCTTCAATCTCTTTAGAACCGGAGAGAAATCTGATACAAGATCCAGTTTCAAGATGTAAAGTAAATCCTTTGAGTAAGAAAACACATGCATTCAAGGGGTTTTATGAGAGTTTATAAATCCTGGTTTAAGACTCCTTAGAGATCAGCCTTATCCCTTATTCAAAAAGCCAACATGTTGCACAATCTGTTCCAAGTGGCACATCTGATCAGATAGAGGAGCAGAAATTATGCATTGCTCATTCCTCCCTTCCACTGTTTTACTAAAACGCAACCAATGGTAGAACTACTCCCATTGATTTTCTTCTTACTGTTCCTATAATCTTCTCTAAACTGCTTGTCTTTATTACATTCCTTGAGTTCATGTAGTGCTGGATTAGCTATCATGCAAATATATAATGTCAACATCATACTGTATAGCTATCGGGAAAGCAAACACAAGCACACCCAGTAAAAGGACCCATTAAGATTCTTTGCTGCTTAGTACAAGGAGTGTGGTGACCATGTTCTCAATGTGTGGGTGCAGGAAATTTAAAGTACTGGTAGCTTGCCCAACAGAAGAAGCAGATGGACCATGTTATTTATAATGTGGCAGATTTCACGTGCAAGATCAGTAGCACATACACCCTCAGCGAACCATTCTTAATATGCGAACTGAGATATTTCAGAGGCTCCATAGAATCTTCATATACTGTGCAAAGTGAAAAGGATAGCCCTGTTTGGACAATGTGCCCCTTATGGATCTTGCTACCTCTAGCACCTGCCCTGCTGTTGGGTCTGCCTCTGTGAACGGTTGTATGGCAAAAGCAGAGTAGAGTACTGCTTGAATGTTCCACAATTTATGATCTCACGGCCAGTGACAATGAAAAGGCTTCTTACTAATCTACCATGGATTTTAATAACCAATCAAAGAAACACAACCAAGTAAGTGCAGGTGAAGGGGAGCAGATAGCTAAAATACAGGCAACTCAGTTAGTATTTGAAAAGTTCAGTATCTTTCCAGAGCTAAGAGATGCGAACAACATGTTTACAATTTCATTTGGTGGGTGTGGTCTAGGGGGTGATCCTGCTCTTCCATTTCTAACAGCAGCCTCATATGCAGAAATTCAACAGATAAAGCTTTTCTTAGCATGCAGCTAAATAGTGGGGAAAGTACCTATCTACCATGAAAGTAACCAAGAATCCAATTTTATTGTAGCATACAAACTTCCATGCACTATACTCCACAATTATTGGGGTCCCATTTGGGATTTTTTAAAAAAAAAAATCCCAAAAGGTTGTCATTAAAAATATGTTCATCTTTAAGACCCCATAAGACTCTTCCTTCTTTTTACTGCAAAGACTAACATAGCTACCTAGTCAGAGGCCAGACAACTGAAGCCATGGCAGAAGGCAGAAAAGGAGGAACCAGGAGGAACAATCGATTGCAGAGCAAGCCAGAACTGGAGAGCAAGTCAGGGCTAGAGGAGAAACCAAGAAGCATAGTCAAATAACAGGTCAGACCCAGAAAACAAAACTGAGAAGCGGGGCAGAAGTAGTCAAGACCACAGAACAAACCAAGTCTAGAGGGGCACACCAATTCTAATGATCACAACACTGGTGTGTAAGCAGTCATGTAAGCAGGGGAGTGGGAATGCACTGCCAATCTTCCCAGCAGGTCATCTTTATTTTTGCTTTCTTAAACCGATGCTCAAACATTTTACCAGCTTTGTTTCCCCACCCAAGTGCCTCCTGTTTAGGAAAAAAATATTTTTGGTATAATTTATGCATTTCTAAAAGCTGTAATTGTTGTCATCCCCCACCCAGCCACCCCAAAATTGAATTTACTTAAAATATTTGATTTGGTTGACTTTTTATCTTCCTTTTCCAAATTAGGTACCACGAGTAGAGGAGACTCCCTGCTGCAAACTGCAGTGTGGTGGTTTACCACATGGGGGAGCTGCATGCATCTCCTGTGGCTCCTGACATTATCCCTCTAGTCTAGTTACCAGTAGTTGCCAGTAAAAAAAATCAGGAGCTGCTTGACACACTACAAAATTCTAACGCAGAAACATATATTATATGTAGGTATTTATAAAATCAGTTCTGCCCCAACTTTTGGCTCTCAAGGGGCTCCCCAAGGCACCTGACAACATCAGTTTCTGAATAAAGGTAAAGGTAAAGGTACCCCTGACTGTTAGGTCCAGTCGCAGACGACTCTGAGGTTGTGGCGCTCATCTCGCTCTATAGGCCAAGGGAGCCGGCGTTTGTCTGCAGACAGCTTCCGGGTCATGTGGCCAGCATGACTAAGCCACTTCTGGCGAACCAGAGCAGAGCATGGAAATGCCGTTTACCTTCCCGCCAGAGCAGCACTTATTTATCTACTTGCACTTTGATGTGCTTTCGAACTGCTAGGTGGGCAGGAGCAGGGACCGAGCAATGGGAGCTCACCCCGTTGCGGGGATTCAAACCGCCGACCTTCTGATCGGCAAGCCCTAGGCTCAGTGGTTTAGATCACAGTGCCACCTGCGTCCTGAATAAAAGTGGCTAATAAAGCTCCATGGTTGGTTGCAACTGTAGGCATGTTTGCTAAGGACTGAGTCCCATTAATCTCAGTGGGTCTAACTTCCTATTTTTGAAGGTTATCATCACCTGCCACCTTTTACAAACTGGCCCTATTCTGCAGGGGTGGCTAGGGCGGTGCCACACTGTGCTCCCCCAATGGTGATGCCACACTGCTGCTTTCTGGGATGGAGTGGAGCTGCGAGTTCCAATCCTGTTGGTGCACCTGCGCAGCCCTGACCTCACTTCCACTCTGCTCCATCCTGTCCCGGTAATCTGCGGTAATGCCGCTGTTGGGAGGCCTGCTGCCTGGCAGAAACTTTTCTCACCACTGCATCTCCATACCAGGGATATACTCCGCCTGGAATAAGGAGACCAGCCCTATTCACCCAAGTGTTTGTAGGACATGATCACTACCCAGGCCCTTGCAGAGCCAGGCAGAGGCCAGGGCCAGGTAGATAATGTGGCCCTTCCCCCCCCCCCCCCGGGGATCTCCGATAATGTAATATTTTTATAATGTATTATCATTTTAAATACATTTTACAATAAATACATTATTTATTTTAAAATGTATTATACAATTTTAATAGTTCAAAAATGTATTTAAAAATCTATTTTTAAGTAGACAACTTTGACTATTATTTATTATCTTATTCTACTCTTTAAAAAGATGTATGCTTGTGAGAAAGCCACTATTGCTCGTAAGCCACTATTTCTTTAAAAAACATGGTTTCCACCAAATTTTTTCCTCATTGAGCTATATGTACTCCTCGGGTGTAAGTAATATTCCTATTAGCAGGTTGAAACGCACCACCCTCCTGCCCTTCACGTTTTCTGGGTTCCCCCCCCTGGTTTTTTACATTCACCTCAGGTGATCGAATGTGAATATGCTGACTGAGGCCCCCTTTGGAATCGGAGGCCCGGGCCAAGTGGCCCATATGACCCACCCTCTATCTGGGGCTGTCACTACCGTTCTCACGTGGCCGAGTAAGAAACGCTGGTGCTTGTTACCGCGGGCAGAGCTTTCTTATTGGGCAAAGTCGGTGCCTGTCAATGGAGGCAACGCTTAAGAAATGAAAAGCGCAGGTGGAAGCAATCCCCATTGCTTGGCCGTGGAGTTTGGCCCTTGGATTCCTGTTCCCGGCAAAAAAATCGTTTTATCTGCTTTGGAGGACCCGCCCCGCCTCCCTACATAGCGCTTCCTGTTGCCTAGCCCCTTAACCGCGCAGGACTTGGGTGTCCTGGCTGGGACAAAAGAGAAGGGGTAGGGCTTGTTACGGATTAATTCCCACAGGACTGAGTTTTGAGCAAGCACGTGCTAGACCGGTTCCTTGAGGTTCCCGAGCCGCAGCTCGGAAGGGCAAGCTCTTTTTTTAAAAAAAATGTCCCCGCTTAGCAACTTTATTTGATTATTGCGCGTTTGGAGCTTTTATGAATGAACTTGAATTTGGTGTCGCTCCGCAGAGTCGCCGCCGGGTGGCAGCAGAGAGCAGAGCGCCCGAGCGCCCGTGTGGAAGCCAGCCCTCCGCCGCTCATTGATAAGCCAGGCAGCGAAGCCGCGCCGCCTGCGTTGCGCCCGGGCTCCCGGAGCAGCAGCGCCCTCCGCACGCGCCGGATCGTCCCCTCTCCATGAGGCTGCGGCGATGGAGCGAGGCTTGTCGGACTCCGGGGAGACCTTGCGCAGCAGCGGGCCTTCCCGCGAAGTTGTGCTCTCGGGGGTTTTCTCGCTCGCCCCGGCGGCGCCCAAGTCGAGCTGCGCCCTGAGCCTCACCAGCAGCGCGGAGCTTCTGGTCCGCAGGCTGGACACGTCGGAGCCCAGCGGCTCCATCACGTCGCTCAGCCTCTCGGACTGCATCGGCTGCTACGCTTTCCAGAGGAAAGGCGCTCCGGAGCCGGCGGCCGCCTACTTCACCGTCATCTGCTACCCCTTCAAGAAGGGCTGGTGGGTGTCCGGAGAGTCCCGGCACAGGATAGCCAAGACTTTCCGCGTCTTGGAGTCCCAGGAAGCCGAAGAGAACCGAAGCATCGCCGAGACGTGGGCTCGGAAGATCATGGAGCTGTCCGCGCCGTCCACCGTCAGCCTGCAAGGTGAGTGCGTGCCCCGCCCGGAAAGTAGCGGCGTCTCTATCGCGGGATGGAGGGAGGGGGTGAGCTGGCAAGCGCCGGCTCCGGTTTCACCTGCGCTCCAGGAGGGCGTCGCTGCGCGCTCCCGTGTATGTTTACTCGGAAGCAAGCCCAGCCGTGTGTTTAGGAACCTCGACCTTGGTGGTTCGATCCCACCCAGGCAAGGCTGTGGGCAGGATTCCTGCATTGGAGGGGGTTGGACTAGATGACCTTTGAGGTCCCTTCCAGCTGTATGACCTCGAGGAGGTACTCCTCCCCCGCCTGGTCCTCGGTTTTCAGTCTGGTGAAATGGGCATAGCAGGGGCTTACCTTTTCCCTATGTTGTAAATCGCTTTCCAGATTTATCAGTTGTCTATAAAATGGTTAAAAATAAAAACCCAAACTCTCCTTTACCTTTACCATGTGAGCTACAAATGCCTGAAACAGGCGTAGTTCCCCCTGAGAGGGCCATTTCATTTTTGAGAAGCTCCTACTCAGAAAGTAATTGTTCGTGGGAAAGCATTTATTTGTATGTATTAACCAGTGCAGTCTCTGTTCTGCTTGTCTTGTGTAACAATCGCTCCTATGTGCATTTAGTGGTGGGTGTGTGCACATGCACTTTGGGAAACAGTCACCAATTTATGCCGGCATGTTGTACATGCAGCAAAACTAACACAGGTCTGCAAGTCAATTTGCGAGAGTAGACTTGCACATTGTATTCATTCCTGTGCATAACTTAAATGCCTTTCATACAGGAAATTCGTAACATGTGAAGTGTGGGCTGTGTAGCATGGCTTTTTACTTGCTTAAAGGTAAAGGGACCCCTGACCATTAGGTCCAGTCGTGACCGACTCTGGGGTTGTGGCGCTCATCTCGCATTATTGGCCGAGGGAGCCGGCGGGGCCAGCATGACTAAGCCGCTTCTGGCGAACCAGAGCAGCACACGGAAACGCCGTTTACCTTCCCGCCAGAGCGGTTCCTATTTATCTACTTGCACTTTGACGTGCTTTCGAACTGCTAGGTTGGCAGGAGCAGGGACCGAACAACGGGAGCTCACCCCGTCGCAGGGATTCGAACCGCTGACCTTCTGATCGGCAAGTCCTAGGCTCTGTGGTTTAACCCACAGCACCACCCGCTTACTCAGAAGCAAAAAGCTCACAGAGTTAAATGGAACTCCAGCTGCTAACCACAACACAATTACTGGGGAGTAAACCCCATTGAACTCAGTGGGGCTTATTTCTGTAAACATGCCTAGGATTGCATGTCTACTTGGGAACATTGCTAGGTGCATGGGCACAGGCCTATCACTCAGATCTATATTAAGTTTGCATATGTTACTTTATGTGTATAGATGCCTCTGAGACACAATGACGGTGGTGCCTGGCTGGGTCTCACCAGCTCTGCACTTCGCAGTTGAACTTAGTGTAGGGTTACATCAGGGAAGAAGAACCTGTGGTCCTCCGGATGTTGCTGAACTACAACTCCCATCACCCTGACCATTGACCATGCTGGCTGGTGGGGGTTGGAGTCCGGCAGCATCTGGAGGGCAACAGGTTAGCCGTTCCTATGTTAGAGTTAGATGGGTTAGAAATAAATGCAAATGAATGTTGGTCTCATTATAAGGCTCTTTAAAATTCTCTCTCACACAAATGCTGAGAGGACATACACAGCTTCCCCCTCCAGCTTGTCTGAGGGAGTTATTGCCGCTCCTCACTCATTGAATGATCAATCTGATGGGTATGAGAGGGTGATTTGCATCCCCATTAGCAGGCTGAGCTCAGTTGAGCAGAGGGGATTACCTTCCAGGGGTGTGTCTACTAAATAATAATTTAAAAAGTAAAAAAAATTGGCCACCACCACCAAAATTAATAGGATCTTGCGGGCCAGCAATATTTGCTTGTAGGGTCTGTGTGATCAAACCCCTGAAATGGGGGTTAGTCACCCCTGCTTTTTTAGAAGCTTAACTCTCAAACCTGCAAACAGAGGCTTTGACTCTGCCATAGTCCTGCTGAACTGTACTGACCTCCAGAGGTGGCACAAAAGGGGTGGTAGAGAGGAGCACTCTCTGACCAGTAGCTTGCCCCCTTCGCCATTGTTGGGTCCTTGCGGCTACTTGATTATAATTTAATCATCAACTGCAAATTGAAATAGCACCAATTAAAATTACAATGATCTGAAAGTTCATTCCATTAAAAACAACAACACACAACTACAGGTAACTCACAAGTACTTACACCAATTTAACTTGTGCTCATTCAGCTTTATGTACTTGGCAAAAACTATAAATAAATAAAAAGGGGGTGGGATTTTGGAAAAATGTCTTTGGCATTCACACGTGAACCCAGCAGGTTTTGACTATATGCGATTTTGGCTTTATGCACTATCTGCAGAACTCCCATATAAGTGGAAAGTTGTCTATACACTATTATTGCTCTTTTAGAAAACAAACTTGTGGGGCAAAGCTCAGTTCCTTCCCCCCTCCCCCACAACAGTTTTCTGATACAGCCACTGTGGAACTAGTCTAGTATTGCTCTGAAACAAATTGTGTGTGGACTGCAGTTGCAGAAGGTGATAACAAAAAGGAAATTTTCTTGTGCTTTTTAAAGAACATAAGTGAATTGCTGGATCGGCCTTAAGCCTAGCTGTCTGGTCTCTGGTTTCCAAGAGCAGCCAGGTACATTTTTGAAGTTTCAGCATCTCCTATGGCATTTCTTATTTCTTCTTGCACAATATTTGCACCTGTGTTCCAAATCTAGTTGCGCAGATCATTATGGAAAACCAACTGGTTATGTCACCCTGATATTTTTTTATCAGCAAAGTTGTCAGCTCAGATAATTTACTTAATTCTCCGTATAGCAAAAATTGTGATAAAAGATCTTCAGCTTTCTTGTTTCTAGGCCTCATGAGGGAAAGACAGTTGCATGTATAACCCAAATTAAAGCCCCATATTTTAAAAGCAAAGTCACATAGGGATATTTACCTTCCTGCTAGAAGATATGGAACCTTACAGAAACATGTTGAAAGAGTTGGTGTGAAACACTTCACAGCGTGGGAAAGGAGATGGAAATCTCCTAGTTCATCTTGCTAAATTTTTGGTGAAAACCACAAGGACAAAGTGTGTTGCTGAGTCTCTGTGAAAATGAATGAACTGTGGATGAAAGTTGGAGCACTAAGAGGGTGGGAAGTCTTTATCAGAGACAGGAAAGGGACATACTGTATGTGCTATGAGTAGGAGTACTTGGTTCAAATTCTGCCCCATACTGTGCACATCTTAGCAGAAGTGTCCCTGGTACCACTGAGCAAATAGCTAGATGGTCTGCAGCCCAGGACTGTGTGCTGCAATCAATGTCTCAGAGAGGCGTGTTTCTCAACAGTCAACACTAAACTCCCAAATCATCTTAGTTTCTGCCTGTGCAATAGGTTGTGCCCACTTCCAGCTGCAAACCAGTTTGACAAGGCAAGCCTGAGTATCCCGTGTGCATGTTGACAAGGTGACGGGTGCCTCTCCCAAAGTTGTTCTGCCACGCTCTCAAGTGACTGCACAATTCATTTCCACACACACCCTAAGTGATGATTTTTTTAAAATCCATGTGAGCTCCAAGAGCTGGCTGTGGCTAGATACAGGAGCTTTCAGTTGTGTGCAAAACAACTTCATATTTGTTTATTTAAGAGCTTCGTATCGGGTCTCTGCAAGGATAATAGGTTTTGCAGGTTTTTATATTGTTTTGGAAACTTCCTTGACCAAGGGAAACGGTGGGATAAGACTAAGGTGCCCCATGGGAAGCCAGGCTCTCTTAAGAACTATTGTTACCGTTTCATTCCTAGGTTACTCAAACACTGGTTTGCTCTTTGCTATTTTTCTGCATCGTTGTCCAGCCTGTTGAATAATAAAAGTGGGACTTGTTTGGTGATCTGAGTCATCTCAGAAGCCGGTTGAAACATACTTTCCCAGAAATCAGTTGAATTTATTTCCCAAGACCATTATTGCTCTTAAGGTTGTAACAATGGCTATTTTTTGTTGTCAGCTGTCTTGGCAAATCCATTTCTTGTACCGTATATTCCGGCGTATAAGACAACCGGGCGTATAAGACGACCCCCAACTTTTCCAGTTAAAATATAGAGTTTGGGATATACTCGCCGTATAAGAAATACGACCTGGCGTATAAGACGACCCCCGACTTTTGAGAAGATTTTCCTGGGTTAAAAAGTAGTCTTATACGCAGGAATATACAGTAGTATATTCATTACACCTCGCAGTACATTCAATACAATAAAGGAGCTAGTATCCAGTATAATGCTAGCTCCTTTATTTCCCCCTTTGAAAACGCTGGCTTAGAAAAAAGAACTGGAATGCTACACATCACAAAGCTGGCCAAAGTGAGCCAGGAGGCAGTTAAAAGCACAGAGCTACCCTGGGCTATTTCCCTGACTACAACAACTTGTCCACCCATAAACATGTCATTGCTGCTACTCAGTTACGAGACTATTCCAGGGATTGCCAACTTCACCACAGCTTGACCAGGCCTCACCATGTGTCAGTACTTGAATGATGGTGTGGGGCAGGAAAGAGAGAAGCATTCTTGGAGAAATCCACAAGACCAGTCCTAGAACCCCTTCCCAATCATGCCTCCCGGTAGCTGGCTAAAACCAGTTTTTTTGGGTGGAGGGCAGAACAAAAGGTAAATAAATGCCTGTGCTTTCCCTGCCTCTTCCCCCAATAAAGTGAACAGGCTTAGTCAGTTCTGACAAGGTGTGGGCTAGGCCCATGTAAAACTGCACTCTGATGCCCACATACAAGCCCCCCCACCCCTCGCCTTAACCAAAGCTGCTCTATCCATAGCCCCTGCCCCATGAGCCAGGCTTGAGACCTGATACCAGAGTAAAACAGACTCAGGTTTATCTTGCAGGCCCCCTAAGTGGCCCAGTGTTCTTATAGTTGTACATGGGAACATTTTGCCCTGCTCTATGCAACACTGGATCCTTTAAGGGCTATGTGTGGCAGCAGTCAGGATGGAAGATGGGTGTATCTCGGAATGCTGGTTCTGTTGGTGTTTCTCACAGTTTCTCAGTGAACTTCCTTGCTGAGCGAGGCTTTGAACCAAGGTCTCGCCAGTCCTTGTCCAATACCCTAACCACTCTAAGCCACGTCAGTTCTCAAATGATCCCTTCCAGTGTGGTGCCTTCTAAAATCTTTATCTCATTTGGATTATCTCTGTCTTGGATTTGAGTTGGTTTTCTGTATCTGATGTTGTTTTAAACTGCTTTTAATCTCTCTCTCTCTCTCTCTCTCTCTCTCTCACACACACACACACACACACACACACACACACACACACAGAGAGAGAGAGAGAGAGAGAGAGATTTTGTATATGCAAGTTTTAACTATTTTAACATACACCACTATTTTTATATGTTACATTCTAAGTTGCTTCTGCATACCTCATGGGAAGCGATTCACAAATGAAAATGTTAACTTTAATAATAATAATAATAATAATAATGATAATAATAATAATAATTAATAATCTCATAGCCAGAACCCACATGATCAGAGGTTGGGTCGTTCGACCATCTTCCTAGCTGCATGGAACCTGCTCCTGTAAAAAGCAGCTGCCATTTGGCTTGGGTTACATTGAGCAGGCCCCTTGTTGGCTGTTTCAGAAGAATATAAATGGACTCTTTGTCTGGAGGCAGGAGGATGCTCTGATAAGATAATCATTCTGTGTAACGTGACTCACAAGCAGGAACATATAATCTTCTGATCACCCACCGTTCTGAAAAAATTCACGTGGATTGTGTGGACCAGCTCAATCTTTTTCTTAGGCATGCACCTGCAAAGGTGGGAAAAGCTACACGGCTTATTTAAGAAAACACCTGTTTCACAGTCAGTAAGGGAGCACTACTTTAGTAAATTGAAAGGTTTTAATCTTGACTGAATAACACATTGCAGATCTAGTGGTGACCAAACCCCCACTGCAAGCCCAATATACTACCCTGTGTGTATGTGTGCACATAAAGCCATACATACTTTTTTCAAAGGTCTAATTGTAGGAAATGTTGACTGTCCCCTCTCTTGAAGCCAAAATAATTCAGTGACTTGTGAATTCTCAGGAGCGAGTCTTTCACTCTAGTTAAATGCTGTGTTGAATATGTTAGCCAGAGCTCCTATTAATCAGCACAGCTAGTCATCCATGGATCTACCATGTGACATCAGTGCATGCTACAGAGCTGGGCCGGAGGAATTTGGAAACCATGTGACCGCTTTGAGCAGCACCGTCTGGCTGGGTCTTCCGTGTGGTGACTCAACACTCCCTCCCCCCCCATCATTAGCGCTAAATGCACAGGAGGTGGGAGCAGCAACACAGTTGGCCTTGGAGAGTGAAAAGCATTCCTCCCTATACAATTTCTGTTCTCCCTCTGCGTCCTAGGCAGGAGGGAAAGTAGAGCAATTATACCACACAGCTCCCCTCTCTGTGAGAGATCTCCCGGTGGGGGATGCTAAGAGAGAGTGACACTGGCAGCGATGGCAGCTGACTCTGTGGCCAGAATGTTGCTTTGTAATCCAGTTCGTGAACTGACAGATGAGGAGAAGTGGCGGGGAGAGATAGCCAGAAGACGCTTCTTCTTGGTTTGGTCATTTTGCCTAGAGAGAAATGGAGACTTGGCCTATAAGGAGCTTCCGCCCCAACCCCCCGCTGTTTAGCAGCTTGTCTATCTAAGGCCTCCAGAAACCTTCCTGTCCCAGGCAGATTTAATCTTATCTGTAGGAGCATATGTTCTCCCCTGCCCCACCTGCTCCTCCAAAAGTGGTTTGCACTTTCTCCTCTGACCCAACTTCTCTGTGTTTTGGTCTGAAACCCTTCTGGATACTTCTCAAAAACAGGCAAGTGGCTGTGCCAGAATTAACCAGGCCAACAATCCCCATAGGTTTGCATTTGTGTAAATGGAATTGGTGTGGAGAGTGTCATCTAGGAGCAGGCAAAGTGTCTCCACTCCATACTTTAGACATAGCCAGGATTTTTAAGATTGGTGGACACCCTAGAACTCTGGAGCCCTATGCAGAATGGAGTTCCCTTCTTTTGAAGCCTTCCACTCTCTCTGAAATCTGTAGTTCAGGGAGAAAATATCAAGAGCGACCCTGTGTTTTGTAATTTGCTACACCATCTCTTGCTCTTGGGATGGGATCACAGAGCGCACTTCAATAAAACAGCCACAGGTACCATTGAGCATGGTGGTCACACCCATGTCAACAAAGGTGATGGCTGAACAAGTGTCTGGTTTTACTTCTCCAACATTCGTTGGCATACTCTGCTCTAGGTATTTTACAGAGCTCCCAACTGAAGTCAGACATGCCTTTCGCTACTGAACTTTCAGCACCTATTCAAGACACTTATTTTAATTCCAGTGGCATTTTAATTGATGTTTGTTTTTATTAGTTTCAACTGATTTTTTTTTGTCTTGGATCTTTGTAAACTGCTTAGAGACTATTGTAGGTCAGCGGTATATAAATTGTTTTTTAAAAATAAAATAATGTATTTATTTATCCTACATTTATATCTCAACTTTCCTGTCATGGCACCTAGGGCAGGATGCAGGTTGTTCCCAGATCTGCTAGCCCTCAGGACGGTGGTGGCCTCATGTGCCCTCAGACCAGACCCTGGGACATGTACAAGAAAGTGTGATCAGAGCCAATGTGGCGGTGAACACAGATGGCCTGTATAAGCTGTCAGGCATATCTAAATGCACTGACTGCATGTCCTGCTCTGTGGTATAGCCAAGCAAGGCAAAGTCCAGCTGGGGGTAGGCCTGGTTTAGGCAGGAAACAAGGCAAGGCTCAGGCAGCACTCTGGGGGACACAGAGCCATAGCTGTCAACTTTTCCCTTTTTTTGCGGGAAATTCCCTTATTCCGAATAGGATTCCTCGCAAGAAAAGGGAAAGGTTGACAGCTACGCACAGAGCTCTGATGCTGCTACAAGATCAGGGCTGGGTTACCCATAGGCGCTAGGGGAACGTGGCACCTGGGCACAGGGCTCGCCTGGGTGCCAGGCCGAGAGTCCGGGGCCGAGATTTGGAGTCCAGGGATTGAAGAGCCAGGCCAGCCGCTGCTGAGCGGAGCAGAGCCCGTCGGAGCGCCGCAGGCTTTTCTGCTGTGGGCGCTGAGGCAGCCTGTCGGCTCCACCCTCCTGCGCGCCTGGGATTGGTGGGCCCAGCACACGCATGCTGCTCACACGAGGCGTCTAGCATCTCTCCCAAGCCTCTGTGGGGATTGCTCTCCTCCTGCAGCTGCATGGGAGAGAGTTGTACGCCTGTCACCCATATGGCTGGAGGGTGTGCAGCTTCCCTCCCAAGCCTCTGCGGGGATTGCTCTCCTCCCTCCACCCACAGAGGCATGGGAGGGAGTTGCGTGCCCCCCCAAATAAGTTCAACAGCTCTGATCTGCCCCCTATACAACTTTGGCCTGCCCCCCCCAAATTGGGGGCACTGGGCAGTTTTTTGCACCCTGGTGCCGCATATGCTAAAGACGGCCCAAGATGCTGCTTTATCCAGGTTGCCTTGGGTCTGTTGCAGTGGAGTTCTCTGAGTCAGAAGATGGCAGTGCCACTTACTATTTGGGGTGGGGGTTGAGACCAGCCCTACAGGTTCATCTGATAGCAGGGTGGCTCTGGGCCCCCTTCCTGCTTCCCGGTCAGATTCGTCACCTGCGTCACCCAACGAAGAGGAATCTGAGTCCTGGTCCCTGAGAGTGCCTTACAGAACATAGCTCCTGAAAAGTGCAGACACATTGCATCTTACCCTCTCACACCCTTCATTATTACTGCATCCCCCTCCTCCCTTATTGAAAAGATATACCAACCTTCTTGTGAAAACTTTGGAACAGAAGTGTTCCATCATGTGTCTTCCTGGCCCTGGTCCCAGCTCTCTAATCTTCCAAGATGTTCTTAAAATTGCTTCGAAGCAAAGAACAAAAGATGAAAGGAAATCGGGCAGTTCTACAGAAGTTGGTGTTACTGGCAAGCTGGGCAGCGGCGACAGGGGAAGGCAGGCCATCCTAACCTCAGAGCACAAAGAACAGGTCAATGCATACCGTTTCTGTTCATCGTAGATGAGATGGTGCAAGGTTATTTAGCACAAGAACACAGATTTGGATACTTGTAGATGTGTGGCAGCCATGGCAGCCAGCCTATAGTAGCTTGACAGAATGCAGTGCCATCATTCAAAGAAATTTGCATGGGGACAAAGCCACCAGAACTCTTCATGGCGTCCTCACAGGTCACTTCTAGTTTATTCCTAGACCTGGCCAAAGGTAGAATGGGTGACAAGCAGGTCATGGTTATTTCCTGCAAGCCTTAAAGTACCCTACGTATATCTCAGCTTATAGGCTTGCTTTTATGAGTTGTGCCACTTGTAAGCCAACATGATTGTGCCAAATGCATTTTAATTCAAACTGGGTAGCTTGCAAAGGCACATGTTTGTTTACACTTTAATTCTATATTCTCTTCTTTCAGAGCTATATCCAATATGGCTTTGGCTTACTGCATATATCTTTGAACTGCTAATTTAAGATTCAGTGAGATGTGCCAATTATTAATTTATGCTTGGTTGCAGTGATTAAAAATAAAATAAAAAGGCTAACATTACTGCCTCTGAAGAGGCACCGTCAGCACCCACTTGGCCTTGTGCTGGGGTGTGTGTTGTGTAAAATTGATTCCCGAGGCTAAAAGGCAGGTGTTCACTTCTTTAAAGGAGCCCTCCTCCCAGTTACAGCCAAATATTGGCATTGGTAAGAATATTCCTTTACTAAATTTCAAATACTTTTCTCTCTATTGTCTTCCTGATGAATCCCTCCCAATTTATTTAGCAATGTCCCCCAGAACTTGATGCTTTCATTCAAATGTGGACCAGGTTTAGCTGGTCCCTTAGGTTAAAAAACAAGCAACCAAAAAACCCCAAGTCATCAGAGGGTGATACCTTAATTAAAGGTAAAGGGACCCCTGACCGTTAGGTCCAGTCGCGGACGACTCTGGGGTTGTGGCGCTCATCTCGCTTTACTGGCCGAGGGAGCCGGCGTACAGCTTCCGGGTCATGTGGCCAGCATGACTAAGCCGCTTCTGGCGAACCAGAGCAGCGCACGGAAATGCCGTTTACCTTCCCGCCGGAGCGGTACCTATTTATCTACTTGCACTTTGACGTGCTTTCGAACTGCTAGGTTGGCAGGAGCAGGGACCAAGCAACAGGAGCTCACCCCGCCGCAGGGATTTGAACCGCCGACCTTCTGATCGGCAAACTCTAGGCTCTATGGTTTAGACCACAGCGCCACCCGCATCCCTGATACCTTCATTACCAACTAAAATGTCACAAAGTAGCAAGCAAGTTTTCAAGTTCTTAGATTTGACTGTATGTTAACCGGCACAGCATCTAGCAGCTGTAAAAGAGTACTGTAGGTATTACGCCGGCTTGATTATTATTATTATTTATTAAATTTCTATCTCACCCTTCATCTGAGGAGCACAGGGTGGTACACAATATAAAAACACAAAAATGCATAACACAGAAAAACAAACAAAAACAGTACCCTTCCCAACAGTTTAAAAGGCCATAGATTGTTTAATTAGCCAGATGATGATGCGAGATGAGGAATACTTTTGCCTGGAAAAACAGACATGAGAAACAGTTGAAGAAGTTGGGAGACTGAGAGGGGATATAATAGCCATCTTCAAATATCTAAAGGGCTGTCACATGAAGGATGGAGCGAGTTTGTTATCTCCTGTTCTGGAGGCTAGGACCTGAACCAATGGATTCAAGTTACAAGAAAGGAGATTTCGACTAGTCATTGGGAAGAACTTTCTGACAGTAATGTCTGTTTGACAGTAGAACAGATTCCCATGAGAGGTGGTGGACTCTCTCCTTCCTTTTTAAGCAGAGGTTGAATGGCCATCTGTCATGGATGATCTAGTTGAGATTCCTGCATTGCAGGGGGTTAGACTGTATGGCCCTTGGGGTCCCTTCCAACTCTACAATTCTTTTTTTCATTACATTTTTCTCTAACATCATACATTTTGGCTTTTTAGGGCCATGACTTCCTTCAAACCTTCCTAATGATTTTCTTACATTCATTACTAATTTCTATATTTTCACTACTTAACCACTGCTTAAAATTATAACATCCAAATATATCACTAAAATTCCATCTCTACAATGATTTTTATAATATAACTTAGAAAGCTTCTTGAAATCCTACCAATGTATTTAGTTGACTGCAATTGTCTTTCAAATAGTCTACAAATTTAGTCCAATCTTTGATGAACTTCTGGTCCCGCTGTTCTCGGATTCTTCCCGTCATCTTAGCCAGTTCCGCATACTCCACCAACTTCATTAACCCTTCTTCCTTTGTCGGTAATTCTTCTTGTGCTATTAAAATTCTCACCGCAGTTACAGCATATTGAAAAAGTTTAACATCTTGTCTTTTTACATCTTTACCTATAATTCCCAACAGGACCTTCCAACTCTACAATTCTATGATCTACAATTAATTCTACAATTCTATGACAACCACCCATTCAAGAACCTTGCCCAAGAAGGGGAGATTGGCAGCTGGCCAGTAATTAGATTTATGAACCCAGGGTGCGCTTCTAAAGGAGTGGTCTTATCACTGCCTCCTTCAAGCAGGCAGGGACCACCCCCTCTCGTAAAGAGGCATCAATCACCTCCCTAGCCTAGCCAGGCATCTCCTCCTTGCTAGTTTTTATCAGCCAAGAGGGGCAAGGGTCCAGAACGCAAGCGGACGTTAGACTTTTCCTCTGTGATCATCCGGCAAACTACAGTATAGAAATTGGTTAGATAGGAGTACTTTGGTTGAAGTCCAATGTCATGTCCGTTGGACTATGTCCAAAAATTCCTGTTTCACTGATTAGGGCATTAGGACGTTCATCAACTGCAACAGCCCCAATAAGCTGTAAAACTAGAATTTGAGATCCAAATAATATATGCTTGTAAGGCATGTGGGGAACTGCTTTGCGGTGTGTGTATAAGCTACGTGTGCTGGCTCACATGAGCTAAAGGGGAAGCTGTGCATGTGTGCTTATTGCACCCCAGGTATTTTGAGCAGGAAATGGTCTCTAAAAAACAAGGATGTTAATGCCACTCTGCACATTAGTGCATAGCCAGTGGTGAGTTGGAAGATGGCACTGGCCTTCCCACTCTGTCATTGCTGCAGCTTACCTGGATGGGCTGGGCAAGGCAGCATTGCAGTGAGGCTGGGGCTGGGCAGGTGCACCAGTGGGAAGAAGGCAGGTTGACTCTCAGCTTATGATTCCCAGTACCTTTCACACAGATAGGCAGAAGACCAGTAAGATATACGGCAAACAGTGTACTCAAGATCCATGCCAAAGCACTTTGTGAATGATCAAAGTCCTTCACTTCCAGTGTGGGAATTTTTTTTAGCACCAATCTTGTTTGGGGGTGTTTTGTATGAATGAACACCATTATAAGGTTGCTTCCGTGTTACAAATAGGGAATATGTAGAAAAGATGGAAAGAAAACAGTTCAAACTTATAAAGTAGCAATGGTCTAAAGGAGTTTTTCACATAATGTCTCCCTCTCTCTCTCTCTCTCTCTCTCTCTCTCTCTCTCGTATGCATGTTATAATTCAGTGCGATGCCCTTTGCATAGACAAGTTGTATATATATATCACAAGTTTACACCTTTGGTGTGTTCAGAGAGATAAGAACAGTGTCATAGGATCACTGCAAGCATACGGTTTCTTTCAAAAATAGAACCAAAGTTTATTCCATAATTCCATAATTAAAGACAGCATACTAGGCCCATGGGAAGAATCCTTTTAAAGACTGGCACCCAAGGCCACAGTTGCTCGATTCATACTGTATATTGTCTCTTAGCATGCTTTCACATGGATAATTACCGGTAAGACAGCTTGCATGTAGGAGACCACGTTTTGAGTGAACTGGGACAAGGCTTTGAGAGATACTAAGAGCATGCCCAGACAGGACCTTTCCATGCTCCTAGCAGTGCAGGGCTGCCTGGCTCTACCACTAGGTAGAGTATGGAGGCTGCCTCAGGTGGCAGATTCTAGGGGGTGGGGATCAAGCTGAGGTAGTGGAGAATAGAGCTCTGTGTGCGCGCCACACTGTTTATCCCATGTCCGCTAAACTAGCCTGTTGGCCTCTGATGCAGTGGAAGACCACTCAGTCTGCCAGGCTTTTATACATGGAAGGGAGTTAGGGTGGCATCCTATTCTTTGCCATAGGCAGTAAAATGTCTTGTGCTAGCCCTGTAGAGTGGGGCTGTGGAACATAATGGTGAAGAAAGTGAAACACTGCAGAAAGAATACTTGGGTTGTTCCCTCTAATACTATTGTTCCTGAGATACTTGCCACGTAGACAGTATAGTCCAAGATCTGTACAGCCTAAGGCACTCCATTTGGCTATGCTGCTATAAAAACCACAATGACTTGCAATAATCACCAGCTTCCTCTTCTGGGGTAATGGGAAGGGTGAAATGTGAAAAGATGACACAGCAAGAATGTTGGCCTCTCACAAGTTGGCAAGTCTCTTGCATCACTGATTCACAGCTGTCTGGCCATAGCACAAACATCTGGCAAAAAAAAAAAAGCAGCATGGCTCATTTTCTAGATGGGGCTCTGTGGTTTTAAAAATAAGCAAGCTTCACCTTCTGAATGTATCCAGACAATTGATTGGGCACCTGGGTGCCTGGATCCAAGTCTTCGGAGGATTCATAAAAACCTAAAGGTTTATCCCAAGGTTACAAAATGAATCTATGGCTCAGTGTGAAGCTGCTAGTTTTAGAAAATCCTATTTATTATAGATCATTAGTACAATGCTCTGTTTTATTTAGGGATGTTATAAATAAATGTGCCAAGGCACTCTGGTTTTGGGGCTAGGTGTGCTGTTTGGGGAATTAGGAATGTGGTGCAGGCTCCTCCTCTCTCTCCTGCAAATGTCAACTCTCCTCTCCCTTCCCCGTTTTCTCTAACTTTAGTTTATCATGCTATCCAGATTGGATGAATCATGGTCAGTACTAATCAGGATTGCCTTCAACCTATGGTCTGGAAGGAATGTGCTAACCATAGTTTTAATAATGGTCAGAGGAAACCAGGAAAGGGAAGAGCAAATCAACAGACAAGCATGGAAGGAGGGTCCACTGCACGATCCCAGTCCACGTTTTGGAATAATGGAACGTGACATTTGAAACAAGCCTGTCTCTAAGGTGTTGGTTGCTTGGCAGTCTTCCTCCGAAGGGCCCACATCTTTGTATGTTTTTTCTCTGTGGTATATCCCTTGCTCAATAATTGGCAGAAAACACTGAAGGGCATCAGAAGGCATTCTGTGGCACTGTCCCCACCATATTCACATGGCTCCTAGAGTTGACGTGAGAGTGGAAGAAGAATTGGCATGCCTCTTAATCATTCATTTTTCTTCTATTGACTGTTGGAGGGTAGGTGGGGAAGGAAGCACAGTCTGTGACGGATAATGTGTCAACAGAAGTCAATAAATATATTGCGTGGGAGACATAAATGTGTGTGTGTGTGCGTGTGTGTGTGTGTGTGTGTGTGTGTTGCTCATCTGAAATGGGGAGAGGAACAGCCACAAAACTTCACATGGAATTGATCACAACAGGCCTATACTCATAGGGTTCACCCACACTTTTGCTTGACCTGTATTTTGATCATGTCTTGTGTACCAATTAATTCCCGCAGGTCCGAGAACTTTTCTTGTTGTCCACGGCTGTGCTTTGTGAAAATCCAATCTCGCCTGCTAAATTGAAGGTTCATTAAGCCAGTGTTTTTCAACCTTTTTTGGGCAAAGGCACACTTGTTTCATGAAAAAAATCACGAGGCACACCACCATTAGAAAATGTTAAAAAATTTAACTCTGTGCCTATACTGACTATATATAAAGTAATTCTCTTGAATAGGAATCAAATAAACACAAAGAAAGTATTTTATAATTACTTTATTATGAAATAGTAAGTAAACAGAAATATGAAAAATTATAAAATACTTTATTCAGTGCGCAACCTGTGCATGTTTGGCTGAACACAAAGCTGATATTCTGGCTGGAATCGAAGAAAGACACAAACGTGTCTTTTTAAAAAAATTCTTTCGAATTTTTCAATTTTTCCCACGGCACACCAGGCAACATCTCGCGGCACACTAGTGTGCCACGGAACAGTGGTTGAAAAACACTGCATTAAGCAAAACCTCTCTTTAGATTTTCTGTGCATCTGATAAGACCTGATTTAGCAGGTAAGGTCAGATTTCCACAAGGCACAGCTGTGGAACAATCAGAAGAACTCGGAGCCAAGGGAATTAATCTGTGCACGATATGATCAAAATACAGGTCAGGTGAAAGTGTGGATGAGCCCACAGTGAAATTTATTGATAAAGGAGTGGATCTAGGCTTAGTCATCTTGCAGTAAATCTATTTGAAACAATGGGATTTAAGATGGTCAAGACTAACAATGGGTTACTCCAGGGATAGCTAACCCATGGTTTTCCAGATGTAGTCAGACTCCAACTCTCATCAGCCAGTATGGGTATTGGTCAGGAAAGATGGGAACTGGAGTCCATGAGTGAAGATGAGGGGGAATCATTCTCCAACAGAATGTAATGGGCAGGCACTGTGTTTTGAACTGAATAAACTCATCAGTGAACTAAACAAAGTGAATGGAGAGCGTTTTATCCTCTTGCGTGATGAGAGGATGACTCCTATAAAAGGGTTGTGCAGCAAGCTTACAGTGAACACAAGAAAGCAGTTGTAACACAGCACGAAGCTGAACTGTGTGGATTTCGTGTTCACTCACAGTACCAGTATTGGAGTTCAAAAAATGACTGCTCACTCAGTAGAGCGTGAGACTCTTAATCTTAGGGTCGCGGGTTTCAGCCCCATGTTGGGCAGAAGGACTTCTGCATTGCAGGGGGTTGGAGTAGATGATGCTCATCGTCCCTTCCAACTCTAAATTCTATGATTCTATAAAGGTAAAGGTACCCCTGACCATTAGGTCCAGTCGCGGACGACTCTGGGGTTGCGGCGCTCATCTCGCTCTATAGGCCGAGGGAGCCGGTGTTTGTCCGCAGACAGCTTCCAGGTCATGTGGCCAGCATGACTAAGCCGCTTCTGGCGAACTAGAGCAGCGCACGCCAGAGCGGGTACCTATTTATCTACTTGCAGTTTGACGTGCTTTCGAACTGCTAGGTGGGCAGGAGCAGGGACTGAACAATGGGAGATCACCCCGTCGCGGGGATTCGAACCGCCGACCTTCTGATCAGAAAGCCCTTAAAAGATACACATTTCATTGAAGAGAGATGTTCTAGTAAGCAAGTGGCTCTGTTCTTAAAGTGAACATCTCCTATGATATCTCACTGAATTATTTAATAGATGCTGTTTTATCAGATATGTATTTGTGAAATTAGGGCAATATGTGCTGTGCACAATATTCATGGGCACAGACACAAGTACAACCCCATGCCCCTACGCACATTGGCTGGTAGCATGTACATACTAACCAGTCTGTAGCACAAAAATGTAGTTTTTCTCAATGTGGAATCATCATTATTGTTTGTCCTCAGAATGCTGCTTTCGATCTAGATGGATTCTAGATCCTGCTGTCCACAAGGATGGGTGTGTTGATGCACGTTTGAAAACCCTTCCTTTGATGAGCTCAGATGTACCTTTTCCTCCCTGCACACGCCCCAGGTGAATGAAGGAGGAAGTGGTAATTGTGAATGGGTCCGCACCCACTCACCATGTCATTGTGCAAGTGCGGATAGACACACACACCCCATTGCCAGGACTGGCTACATCCGTTTCTACCTATTTCCAAATGAACACACTGTGAGGTTACAAATCTACAACAAGCTTTTATTTTCAGAATGAAACCGGTTTCTCAAGAAGCACTTGTCAGAGGCAAAAAAAGATATGCAGTAATTCTAGATTGTGGTGTGGACTTAGTAGAAAAACAAGCACAGTACTCAGTCTCCAGTGATTCCAGAATAAAATGTTAGGTGTATACAACCATTCTGATGACAACAACCAGACTTCTGTAGTCAGAACAATATTGTGTTTGTTTGGATGGGGGGGGCATATGAAATTGAAACACTTAGTAAAGGAGAAGCTTTAATTCTATCTTGTCTCTTCTGGCTAGTGTGGATGTGAATCTTTCATTTTTTATTTCTCTCTGTTTCTCAGTTTCCCAATCTTAAATTCAGTTCTTCACGTTCGTTTGTTTTTTTAAAAAATCCTCATGGAAGATTCAGCAGCATTTTAGCACAAAGTTCTTCTATTACAGTATACAGATTTTTGCAAGCTATTTCCCCCTAATGTAAAGCATTTTTGTATGTTATTTTCACTAAGTGCGGGTGGTGCTGTGGTCTAAACCACAGAGCCCTAGGGCTTGCCGATCAGAAGGTTGGCGGTTCGAATCCCCACGACGGGGTGAGCTCCCGTTGCTCGGTCCCTGCTCCTGCCAACCTAGCAGTTCGAAAGCACGTCAAAGTGCAAGTAGATAAATAGGTACCGCTCCGGTGGGAAGGTAAACGGCATTTCCGTGTGCTGCTCTGGTTCACCAGAAGCGGCTTAGTCATGCTGGCTACATGACCCGGAAGCTGTACGCCGGCTCCCTCGGCCAATAAAGCGAGATGAGCGGCACAACCCCAGAGTCATCCACGACTGGACCTAATGGTCAGGGGTCCCTTTACCTTTACCTATTCATTTTTATGCACGCTTGCCCCCAAATACCTGTTTTTCTACACCCTGTTTGACTGGAGAACTGCATCACAAAGTTTGTTTCAGTGCAAACTTCAAAGGATAGCTGTGTTTTGGTTTGCATATTGCTTTGAAAAGTGCAAATTAGGTAATTCCTCCTTCAAATGCACACAAATCCCTAGTCTTGGAACTATCTAACACTATATCTAGCCTTTGCCTGCTCTACCTTCCCAGTAGCGTATAATCCTTAGGGGCAGGCTGTTGTCATTTCAGAGCTTTCTGAGCTGCAGAACATGGTTTGCTTTCATGATGATGTCTGTGTGCTGCCCCATCCTCCTCTCAGACATGACCAAGCAAATATTTCTGGCAGCACCAGCATTTTCTCCTGCTCTGTGGTCGAGTCAGCAAAATCTTAACTTGATTCAGGGAGCTGGTAAGACCTAAAACTGTATTACCATCTTTCTGGAAAGCACTTTTCTGAAAGATGCAAAGGGAGTAAGAGCAGAGAGAAGCTGACAGTCTAGACATGTGAGGGGTCAGTCATCAGAGCTGTCATTCACTGAGTCATTCCCTCTACCTCTAACAAGATTTATCCAAGGCAGTGTACCAAAAGTGGGCCTTGTGGGTTGGGGCAGATCTTGAAGGTCATCTAGGAAATGCAAGATCTGCCACAGGGAATGTAACTTCAGCATCCCTCAGAGATGACTGTCCAGCCTCTGCTTAGATGCCTCCAGGGAAGGAGGACCCATCACCTCCAGAGGCAGTCTGCCCCATTGTCAACTAGCTTTTCCTGTTAGGAACGTTCTGCTAAAGTTATCCTGAAATCTGCTTCTATGCAGTTCCCTCCCCTCCAAAAAAAGAATTTAATTCTATTTCTGCCCTCTGGAGCAACAGAGAACAAGCCAGCTCCATCTTCTGTATGACCTCCCTTCAGATGGACCTATTGTTCTAACTTTCATGGAGAAATAGGCAATCTCTGAAGCTTCATTTCCTGATTGGCATAGCCAACAGACATTATCTAGGTGGGACCGCTTTCATTCATTCGTTCCATCCTGCTTTGAACTCTGTTATATCACTTGATGTTGCAGACTCTGCCAGTTTCCCATGGGGTCGTGGTAGTGCTCTCCTCTTTCCTGACTACAATTGCCTCTTTATTTACCCTCCCCTTTGCCTTGAATGTGTGCCTTTGACTCCTGGCAGATGTATAACAAGGGATTGTGTGTGCTTGGTGTTAAAACTCAAATTCTGTTCCCAGACATTCTAAATTCTGAAGCCTGTAAATCACGCCAATTTGCATCTTCTGTGACTTAATTTTTTTTATAGAAAAAATATTATTCCAGATATGAAACCCCACCCCAACTACTTGAAATCTTACTTTCCTTCCAACACTTCAGCAGGCATTGCCTGCTTACATTCAGGTATATCTTTGTGTCCACAAGGGCTGGAACTACCCTCCTCCAAATGACAGATTCTCAGGAAGCGCAATGCAACGGATGCCCCATTCTGTGCTTTTCCGGCGGCTGTGTGCATGTTGCAATTCTGTGGGAACCCAAAAAAAGCCCAGAATGTGGCACTCGGTGCAAAATTCGGCTTCCTGAGAATTACAGCTTTCATTGCGAAAAAGGAAGTTTCTTTTTTAAGAACTGGCTGAGAGCAGACGCAGGTGGAATTGGCTTCGGTTTGTCAGGTGGAGAGTGCGAGTGCTTAATGAGTTTCCGGTTTTTGCTGCTGCTTTTTATCTGCTTTACACTCCTCAGTTTGTTGGCTCCTGTGGGTGCCTGAGTTACTAGAAGTGTATGTGGGACCTGTGTTGATGGTTGTACACCACTGGTAGTATTTTGGGCAGGGCAGGGCACAGGGAGAGAGTGATGGTGGGCCTGTGGTGAGCTTGTTAAGGGGAAGGGGAATTAGGCAGCTTTCTGCTATCTTCCCTTTCGGTTCATCCTCCAGTCTGAGAGATCCTGGTTGGCATGCCAGCAACCTGCCAGGTCCCTTGGTAGTGTTTCTGAATATCAGGACCCGGGGCCAGGAAAACAAATGTCTGCCATCCAGGATTTGATTTGGGAGGAACATCCTGACCTGGCTGGTATGACTGGGACCTGTTCGGATTAACCCAACTGTGGTTTATTGGTGAAGCAACAGCAAGACTGGCTCAGCGAGCAGGTGGAGTTGAAGTAATCTCTTGTGGTGTCATCCCTTCTTTTTTGCTCAGCCGTCTTCCCGTTTTGAGTGTCTAGTGCAGTGGTTCTCAACCTTGGGTCCCCAGATGTTTTCGGCCTACAACTCCCATCAACCCTAGCTAGCAAGACTAGTGGTCAGGGATGATGGGAGTTGTAGTCCAACAATATCTGGGGACCGAAGGTTGAGAAAGGCTGGTCTAGTGGGTTATCAGGAGAGGCAAGGAGTTCTGCTGGTAGGGTTCCATTCATGCCACTATCTAAGAGTCTCTCTGCTGAACAGCTGGTCTCAAGGGTGGCCCAGATATATTTTCTGGGGGATTCCAATGTACATCTCCGATGGTGAAGTAAACTCATTTCTTTGCCACCAAGCATATCTCTACACAGTGTCACCCAGCAGAGGTCCACCCCCCACCCCAAGAAGCAGGACGCCTTCAACAATCTGGGCTTCAAAAGGGGTTCGTGGAGCCTTCGGTAGCCCAGTGTAACTATTTGCCAAACACATCACCGACGCATTCACCCTGATTTGAGACCAAATTGGTCTTGGTTTCCCTAGTGCAGCCTTTCTCAACCTTGGGTCCCCAGCTGTTGTTGGACTACAACTCCCATCATCCCTGACCTCTGGTCCTGCTACCTAGGGATGATGGGAGTTGTAGTCCAACAACATCTGGGGACCCAAGGTTGAGAAAGGCTGCCCTAGTGGATGAGGGGCCTGTGAGTCTGTTGGTCCTTTTGGTTATCAGTGGTGTTCAGCACCATCAATTATGGCAGGTATAGGCAAACTTGGCCCTCCAGATGTTTTGGGACTACAACTCCCATCATCCCTAACTAACAGGACCAGTGGTCAGGGATAAGGCATAAGGAATAATTTATTGGCCCAAGTATCAATCATACTTGGAATTTTGCTTCGACTACATTGCAATGTAAAGAAAAACGTAGTCTCAAAACATCTGGAGGGCCGAATTTGCCTATGCCTGAATTATGGTATCCTTTTGGGACTCCCTGGTGGACTTGGGGCATTGGACCATCTGTCTCCCAGTGGGTTAAATGCATAGAGATACGAAATAACATGGCAATGGGGCTGATCTACAGAACCCCGCAGCATGTTACCCAAAGTGTGTGTTTCTCCTCCAGCTGCCACCTTCTGGCATCATACTGTTGGAAAGGAGCAAAACCGGTCAGCCCCTGCACCTCAACCAGATGTTCCAGACAGTGTGATAAGACTTAAGAGTGTTGGGGGGGGGATCGAGAGGGAAGCATTCCCCCTCTCTATCTGTAGACAAAGATTGATTCTGCCAGCTAAATCCATCTCCTTTCCATAATCAGGGCCAGAAGCCAGATTGAAAAGGATCAAGGAAAGAGCTGATACCGTTCTTCCCACCCCCTCTTCCTCACTTTTAAGAGAACAGTAGGCTCTGCTTTATTTCTCTCCCAGCCTCTAAAATAGCTTTTTAAAAATGCTATGGATTTATGGAATGGATGCGGTCATCACACCAAACCCAGGAACAAGGGAAATAATTGCAGTGTGAACAAAGTTCCTATGGCATTCCAACAAATACAGGTGTTTCCTGGCTCTCCTTGCCCATGTCTGTGACCCCAGGAATGCCTGCATGCTTCTAAATTCGTCACTGCAAGATTATTGTTCATCTAGGCTAAATGCAAAACCTGAAGGCCCTAAATGGACGGAGCTTCAGGCAGTGTTCTCATTTTGCCGCAGAACGATTGCTCACATCCCAGCACTTCTGCCAGTCTGAAGTTACTGAGCAGTAAGTTACTGAGCAGCTTCTGCCAGTCTGTTACTGAGCAGCTTCTGCCAGTCTGAGTTACTTTTCATTTTGTTATCGCCCTAAACACTCCCCAGTTTGTCAGCTACCTATTACCTGCACTGCACGGCCATCAACAGCCGCCTCCTTGACCTTGATCATCTGTGGGCCCTAGGAGATAAATATGTCCCGGCATTGTGAACTATGATCCTTGTGGTGGTTGGGGAGGGGGCGGGCTGAACTCTCCCTCCCCAGTTCTGCACGGGAAGAAAAGGATCGAGGAAAATGGAGTGCATGGTCTTCTTCTTGAGGGGTTAGCAAGATTTCACGCTCTTGAAAATGCAGCTTGAAAAACGTGATGATAGGCAGTGGAAGCTTAATCCTGGGGCTAGTCGCACCGTTTCATGGAGAGGTTTGTGGCTGGCTGTTATACAAAGCTTATACTTATTTAGCTGAGGAGGAACTGGGTCAAAAGCAGTGTTCTGGCTTTGCTTCCCACCTGCCTGGTGAAGCAAATGCATTCAGCACCAAGGGCAGAGGAGGTCCTGAAGTCAAAGGTGCAGGCTACTTTAATGGGAGCTAATGGCAGTGAAGGATAGGCGTGCCTGGTGTGCTCTGGGCCATGGGGTCACGAAGAGTCAGACACGACTGAATGACTGAACAACAACAAATGGCACCAGCAGAATCTCTGCACTAGCTTTTAAAAATCATTGTTTCTAGTCCTCCCTGTTAAACTACTTCTGGAGAAAAACAGGTTTGGAGGACATGGGAAAGGAGAGGGAAGGACTATGACTGACTTAGCACTGCTTTGGATCAAACTCATCCTGTTTCCTTTGCACTGAAGGGAACAGGGTGGAATAAAGTAACCACAATGTAATTGCGCAAATTACAAAAGTTACGTAATTTTGCCTAAGTAGACAGCGAGACGAATAAGTTCATTTTTGGTGGAAGATGAACTGCAGCGGCATTGAAACAGTGCTGTGTGGAATGGGAAATGATGTCTTCTTCCATCCTGGTGAGGCCTATTGCCTCAATTGTGATGGTAGAACAAGAGCCATGAGGTGTAGCTACCGATATCCGTATCCTCCATGTATTTGTCTAGTTGTCTTTTAAAGCCATCCAAGCTGTTGGGTATCACTACACCTTTTATGACATCCTTTTAACTAAGAAGCAGAACTTCCCAAATCGAATAAAGACCCAGTCAGGAAAATGAGTAAACTTGGATCTTTTTTGCCAGTTCTTTCTGTAGTTTGGCTTCCCCTTGGGACATGATAGTAGCTTCATTCGTAACAATATGTATCAGGAAGATAAATGGGCTGGACTCTTAAGCTTTTGGTGTGGGGTAGGCAGGCAGGAAGAGGGAAAGGATGCGGTGCCATAAGCATCAGTCTTCCGCTTCTGAATCATTCATGTAGCTCAGTTTCTCAGCATCGCATTAAAATAACAGAAGCGGAGCCTGGGATGGCCCCGTTTTGCAGGGTAGCAGTCAAAAAGATCTAGCTAGCAGCCAACATGTTGGAAACTAATTGGCACGCATGGTTAATTGGGTCTGATGATACTTTCTGAAAGCAACTGTAGCTAGCCCTTAGCGTAGTTTCTGTGCCTGCTGCAGATGGGGGAAGGTGGTGATACTGCCTTTCTTTTGGGAACTGATATAATTAACTGTGCTATAGATGACGAACAGGTAGTGAGGTTGGCTTCTGGTTCTTGTTGAACCACACCTGCCTGACATTAAACCAGCCTGTGCATTCAGCCTTGGTCGGTAGTTCTATTAGCTGTGCCAGATATGTTATCTGAAATGAAGCATGAGAACTCAAAGCACTGATGGCACATTTTAAAACACAGCTTTTATTTCCTTACGTTGGCGTTGTCCCTACGAAACCTTTGACATGGTTTCCGAGAGTCCCTCCCCTCTTCTTCCCCATGTGTTCAGTACCTAAGCTGTGTACACATAATGGGCTTTAAACAGAGCTATTTCATTCATTTTCTCAATTCAAAGCTGGCTTGGGTGAAAGGACATCAAAACATAGCGTTTCCTAAGAAACAATAAGTTAGATACAGGATAAATATGGATTGTGGCCAGTGTTATGTGTACACTGCTTCCCAAACCAGCAGCGAGAACTCACTGGATGCAGAGTCTATCCTGTTTGGGGTCTCCTCTACCCGAGAGACATTTTGCTTGAGCCGATGCTGTTCACCAAGGGTGGCATTTCACAATTGAAATGCACTACTTCAAAGGCATTTGAATTTGGAGTTACTTCCACCAGCCCCATCCGCCTCTTTTAATTTATGTTTTAGAGAACTTCGTAACTAACACCATCTCTCATCACAGCCCATTCCAACACCCAGCAAAAATATTTCAATTTTCCTACTTAACTTCCTTTCCTGCTTGCCAGTCATGCCTCATGTGAGACCCACGATACGCAACAGGAAGGGGGAGAGAGAATAGGGTGTGTTTGTGCAGGAATATTTTTTTTTTTTGCATCATTTGTGCTGAGTTATCTGCCGGCTCTGATTGCCAAGCTAGTCTACAGCACAGTGAGACTGGAAAGTTGATAACTGGGTGGACTACATTGTGAGAAATCCTCTTTATGCTAGAGCATTCAGAGGGGAAGAGGAAGGCAAGGTGCTCTTGGTTCATTGGAGGCATAAGGTGAATGGCGAACTTGAAGAGCATGGCAGGTGGCCCACTGCAAGGAATAATGAACGTTGAAGGTATTTCATTACACTTAGGAGATCTTGGTATCTGAAGAAGTGTGCATGCACACGAAAGCTCATACCAAAAACAAACTTAGTTGGTCTCTAAGGTGCTACTGGAAGGAATTTTTTTATTTTTTATTTTGTTTTGACTATGGCAGACCAACACGGCTAACTACCTGTAACTGGAACTTAGGAGAAAGACATTTCTTCTTTTCCTTTTGCCCTACCATTCTGCATAAAAAGTCTTCAGGTCAACTCAGAACAATGTAAACAATTAAGCAGCAAAAAACAACAACACCCCATCAAAATAACTAAAAGCAGCCGAAAATCTGCTTGAGAGTATGGCTCAGGTCCAGTATTTTTTTTAAAAAAACGTGTTAAGTATTTTCCAATATGTACAATTGTATTACAGCCTTTATTCCTTTAAAAAAAAATACAGCAAAATCCTAACAAGTCCTTTCCCACCTGGGAATAGGTAGTTAGAAATTCTATTTCTGAGCTGGGGAGCCAAGAGATTGATTTACCACCCAGTGGGACTCTAACCCTGCCCTAGCCATCTGTTTTGGTGGGAGAGCGGGAGGCGATTTGCACCAGTTGCAAGGGGTTACAGACCTGATACTTAAGATGAAAATCTGTAGACCAGTGCAAATAATACTTAAAATATTATTTATTTAACATCTGTAATACTCTCCCCTCCCTTGGTTGGCAACAGCAACCACCTGACTGCTCTAGGGTCTAGGCAATAGGCATTGGTCAGAAGGAAAAGGGACCAAGGAGTTTCTTCACCTCTCTCTCAGAACTCTGCTTAATAACAGGCTGCATACACATCATAAATTTAAAACACATTCCCCCTTCCAGAACAAAGAATCCAGGAAACTGTAGTTGGTAAGGGTGCAGGGAACCATAGCTCTGTGAGGGGATAGACTGAAGTTCCCAGGATCCTTTAGGGGGTGCTTAAAATGTATGTTGTGTAGACATGCATGCCTGCATCTTTCAGTCTTCACCTATTTGCTAGGATTTGCTGGCATTGTATGCTGCTGAGTGACTGTTCCTTTCATAGGAAAATTGGTTGCTGGATGCAAAGCGCTGTTGCACTAATGTACAGCCTGCAGGCTTCCTAAATGCATCTGGTTGGCCACTGTGAGAATAGGATGCTGGACTAGAATGGCCATTGGCCTGATTCAACAGGCTCGTCTTGGGTTATTTTGTTCTTGCGACCTCTCCTTAATGGGAGTTAACTGAACACACCACCAAAACTTTGAGAAATTGATTCCCAGCTCCACCCTCAAAAGAAGAGGCCTGATGTATAGAAGGGCAGGCGGTGGGCAGAATCTATTGGTCAATCTTCCTTTGCAAACCATCCATAGGTTGCTGTCTCTCAGTTGCTGAAATAAAGATGACAGGGAACCCAGTAGTGGATTTCTTCTGCAAAAGGGTTGTGAGCGCCATTTTGGTGCAGACCACAATTCCCAATTATGTCAGGAAAGGAGGTCTGTAGTATTTTCCCCCCCAAAGGAAACCAAAGCTGAGCCTTGCTATCCTTGAAACATCTTTGCACATGGGAAGGCTGGGAGTGTGCAACAGGGAGAAGAGTTTTGCCTCCAGTCTTGATGGTTGCATCTGCTTCTCCATTTAATTTCATTTATTCATTGTTTAAACTCTGGAACTCGGCTTGAGTGGTCAAGCAAATGAAAATATGTGGATTTTTTTTTTTAATGTATAAGGCCAGAATAAGAAAAGTAGAGGTAGAAGCCTTAGTCCATGATGCTACATCCTTGTGCAAATTAATTGAAACAAACAATGTAGTTTCAATTTTTTTAATTGTATAAAACTCATATAAATGTACAAAACTCACATATACGTACATTAGTAACCGATATGACTGCCACTATTTTTAAGCAGCATTTGAACACAGTTTGGCATGGAGTCTACTAGTTTCGAACAGTCACTGTTGATTTTCGGATCCCTGTACCACACTTGAATCAGCACCTGAATGAGCTTCTCCATAGTCGTACAGTCTACAGCACGGAGGCGACTTTTGCATATAGCCCACAAATTCTCAATGGGATTTACATCCGGGGAATTCCCTGGCCAATCAAGTACCTGTATTTGCTACTCTGTCATGAATTTCATCACCACTTTTGATGTGTGACAGGGGACTGGGTCCTGCTGCAATATCCCAGTACCATCAGGATACCTCTTTTCCAGCTCTGGAATAACTCCTTTTTGTATTGTGGTGAGCCCATTATTCCTTCTATTGGCTGCAAGCTTCCGACACCATAATGATCAACTGACTTTTCGTGTTTGTTTTGAGTACAGGATTGCGAGTAAGATAGAAAACATGCTTTGTTTCAATTAATTTGCACAAGGGTGTAATTCCCCATCTCCCCCCCTCTGTTGTCTCTGTGCAGAAGCCACCTTTGGGCTACTCTCCCGGCCCTGCCAGGTGATGGTGTTGCTGAATCCACGCAGCGGATCAGGCCAGGCACTACAGTTATTCAAGTCCCAAGTGCAGCCGATGCTGACGGAAGCCAACATAGGATTCAGCATGTTTATAACCGGTAAGTCTTGTGCCTGAACAAGGCCACTGTGATAGCTGCAGTCTCTCTCTGGAATGACAGAGGCCAATGCATGTCCCAAGATGGCTGGAGCCCCACAAAAGTGGTTGTGCTCAAACCTCTATGTACCGTTCTGCTCTTGACACCCACACCCACACCTGTGATATTGCTGGCACTGCCAAACTGCAGGACACTCCTTTGCTCAACCGTCTGGGTAGCTAATATTCTAAGGCAGCCTTCCCCAATCTGGTTGGACTCCCAACTCTCGCCATCCCCTGCCAGCCTGGCTGATGGTCGGGAACTGGAGAGCACCAGGTTGGGGGATGCTGATCTAGGAGCATCACAGCCTGCCCCGTTTACTTACAGTGCCACCTACGTGTGAACAGAAGAGTTAAAAATGCAGGTATAGGCTTGACAAGGCTCTAATCTTGCATTTTTCGCAGAGAAAGGAAACCCAAATAACTCCTCCCTCCAGCCCAACTCAGGTTGACCCTTTTCTGCAGTGCTGCTTTGTGAGCGTGGCTGTGATTTCACTGATTTCAAAGTGCAGCAAACTTTCCCATAAAGGTCTGGCTGATCCTGTTCACCCCATTCCAAGAAGAGATGGGAGGAGAGAACAACTCCTTGTTACACACATTTTTTTGAGATGCCCATCCCCTTCAGTTCGTAACCTAATTCGATGAAACATTGCTTCAAGCCAGCTTGCCATGTCCATCAAATAGGATTGGCACAGGTAGCATTCCATTTGACATCAAATGATGGCCAGGGAGAACATATTTCGCCACCTCTTGGAGATAGGATTGTTCTGCCTCACCAGTAGTGTGAAGTATGGTCCTTCCATCAACCATCTCTGTCTTCCCACCACCACCAATCAAATTTGCTTTGCTTTTCTCAATGTGTGTGTATGTGTGTGTAGACAAATGTCATTTCCAGAAGGCTGAGTGGACTAGTCCAAGAGGTTCATTCTACTTTTTAGTTCTATTTCCCTTCTTGGTAAAGGTTTAGCCAAGATTAAGGCAAGAGAGGGATGATTAACACAGTTCTCTGTCTGTAAGAATGTGCATTATCAGCTCTTCCTGACAGGGAATGCTCACTGCAACACTCCCTGATAGCCGTTGGCTCCACTCTCCACTGCCAGCCTGTGTTGGCTCTACTGCCAGCCTGTGTGTGAGGGGACAGTAGTCAGTGGTGGACAGATGGCATTTCCTGCCCCCCCCAACAGTAATAGGAACCCTTAGAGAATGCAAAACTATATCCCCCTGGGACATAACATACAAGTCATACATGCTCGTTTGTCTTTGTTGCTAGAGAAGAACAACCACGCTTGGGATTTGGTGAGGAAGACGGACTTATCCATGTACAGCGCCTTGGTCATTATGGCTGGGGACGGCTTGCTATATGAGGTAAGGGGGGCAAGTGGGATCCAGCTAACTATGGGCTCCCTTGCCTGTTGTGTCATAGCACCACAGTGCGCCTCCCATCATGTTTAATGGTTGTAAAGGATTTTGCTACTTATTCCGATGAGACCTTCCGGTCCACTGCAGTGCAAAGTGTCTGGGAAGGGGACTGTACTTTGGAAGTGGGTGGGAACTGGCAAGGGTTGCAATTCCAGTCTTGGACAGTGAAAGTCTGCAGGTCAGTTATCCCACTGTCTTGCGGCTGTTGAAATGTCCTCTTCCTGCTGCACAGTGGGAAACTGGTACGGGAACCCAATTCCATATTGACTCTGGTAAGTGTATGGCAGCACTGGCCAGAAAGGATTTAAATTGGAAGGAGGTTGTAAAGATAAATGAGGGATGGCCTCCGATTTATGTCTGCAAATTTCATAAGGGTAGTTTTTAAAGGGACCCAGGTGGCGCTGTGGGTTAAACCACAGAGCCCTAGGGCTTGCTGATCAGGTCGGCGGTTCGAATCCCTGCGACGGGGTGAGGTCCCGTTGCTCGGTCCCAGCTCCTGCCCACATAGCAGTTCAAAAGCACGTCACGTGCAAGTAGATAAATTGGAACCGCTCTGATGGGAAGGTAAACGGTGTTTCCGTGCGCTGCTCTGGTTCACCAGAAGAGGCTTTGTCATGCTGGCCACATGACCCGGAAGCTGTACGCCGGCTCTCGGCCAATAAAGCGAGATGAGCGCCGCAACCCCAGAGTCGGACACGATTGGACCTAATGGTCAGGGGTCCCTTTACCTTTACTAGTTTTTAAAATGTGGAAACTAATGCCTAACATTGACTTCAATTCACATTAAATATTTGCATGTCTCCCCTCCCCCACCAAAGTTTGCACCTTTGGTACTTCATGACATCCAATTTTCTTAATATTTTGTATGTACGCTTGTTGAATGATCAAAACTAAGTTGAGATATGTCAAATTTTGTTACATATGTATTTTGTTGCAATGTTCATGAAATGAAGTACTAACAATAATTCTGTCAAAGCGTGCGTTCTATAACGCAACAACAAGCTATCACTCTGTTTTAGAACACATTTTTAAAAGAAAACCTGGCTAGCTTTTCAGATACCTCTTAATTACATAACTTTCCAAAGGAATGACTGAACTAACTGATATTATAGTTTGAAATTTTTGTTTCTTCTGTTATATTTTACTCCAAGAAGACCCATTTATCCTAAATAGAAGCCAATAAGGCAGACATGTGTGTACAAAATATCCCCCCAGTGTGATCCCATGATGAAATATTGCAGGTAGATCTTAGAAATATGAAATAAGCAATATTTTTTTTGAAAATCCATAATCCTATTAATTGTTTAATCATTTTAAATTTTTGTAACTTAAATTTTAAATTTAAGTTACAAGTCCATCTTGTGACATATCATATTAAAGCCCATGAGGTTCTGAAGATATTGGTGTTCTTGGTTTTGACATATCTCAATGCTGGGTTCAGCTTTTAAGGTTTTTGTGTAGTCTGACAAGGCCAGAATTGTCATTTTTTTTTAAATTTCAGGCCCTCATAACTCAAAAATGGGATGAGATATAAAGCTAACTTTTTAGATTTAAATTTAGTTTTGATAATTCAACAAGAGTACAAAACATTCAGAACAATGGATGACATGACGTAAAAAAGTTGGATCACTTGATATGGAATGACCCTACAGTGAATTGAAAGCTTGACTACGGTATTTGAACTGGTAGAAGTTAGAGCATTCTGTCATTGGAAGGCTAGTCATACCTGACAAAAGTTTGGGGATAGCTTGACTGAACTCTCACCTGTAGCATATTCTTTATTAATGTCCTCTCATTTCAAATACTGTAACTACGAGGTGTGCCTGGAACACACACTCCTCTAATAACACAACCCTGTGCATGTCCAAGCAGAATCAAGTCCCATTGAATTCAGTGGGATGTACTCTTAGGAAGGTGTGTATAAACCAGCAGGTTTTGCATGCAGATTTTCAGAGTTTGAATTGCAGTACCTCTGTGTACATAACCTAAGGCCTGACCCCACCACCACTAAGACTGGAGTTTTAAACAGACTGGCAACTTCTGTGCTGACCAAGCCAAGTCAGAGGTGGGGGGAAAACACCTCGTTCCCTTGTCCTTTCCTTTCCAGTAAGCCTTTTTGCTACCACGTGTACTTTTTGTAGGTGATAAATGGACTGATGGAGCGCCCCGACTGGGAATCTGCTATCCAGAAGCCTCTTGGCGTCCTCCCAGGGGGTTCTGGGAATGCCCTGGCTGCTTCTCTCAATCACTACACGAGGTAAGGCATCACCGGCGGTTGGACCTGTGTCAGCTCTGCATGTGTGTTTCCAGGGCCGGCCCTACCATCAGGCAGGGGGAAGTGGTTGTCTCAAGTGAATGCTGTGTGTCAAGGAGAAGCAGTGGCAAGGTGCTGGAGGACAGGGTCGAGTGTGCCACATGGCTTGCCCTACACCTGCTCAACTAGCCCAGTGTCCTCAGGTGAAATAGAGGATTCTGGTTCCTCTCCAATGCTGGGGGCAGATTCAGCCGCCAGTTTCGCTGGCTTTGGCGCTAACAAATTGTGGAGTTTGGGTGTGTGCACCATCCAGCTTCAGGCAGCAGAATGTATTGGGCTGGCCATGTACCCATAATTGCATGTGTGAGTTTGGGTCCTGGGAATGCTCCATCGTAGGAACCTCAGGCCTTGGGGTAAGTGAGGGTGCGTGAAACTACTTCACACCCCTTTGGGTTATGGCACATGCTGAACTGGTGGTGTGCAGGTGTCACTACCAACAATCCTATTTGTGCACACTTGGCTTTACATTTGGCCAAAAGCATGAAATTGTGTTTTTGTGTGTTTGTCTAGTGGCACCAGCACATGGCTGATTTCTAGCAGCCACCACTGTTATGTTGAGCTCCGAGCAATGTTGGGAGTTTCCAGAACAACCCCTCCACTTTCTCTCTTAATGCTGAATTATCTTTCTTTTGTCAATCTAACATTTATGATGTTTAAAAAGGCGCAGAAGCCCCAATTCAGTTCCCACATTGGAGGAAGACATGAAAGGTGGGCCCCATAGGGGCAAGATGATTTCAAAGGCTGCATAGGGTGAGAGCGAGCAAAGGGCATCTCCCGCTCTCATCCAAAAAGCCAGCCCACATTCCACACTGAGTGCTCAGGGCTGTATATGAGCACCGAGTGGTTAAAAACAAACAGATCCTGCATGAAGGCTAAGTTGCAATGAATGAATGGTAAGCTGCAAAGTTGCAGATATCCTTTTGTAGGCTTCTATTTTGCAAGCCAGAGAAAGGCAAGGAGACATTCAGAACACTGAAACTCTATGGGAACCCCCGCCCCGCCTAGTATTCTGCCCATTCTGAGATTCTACCGGGCCTTGCAGCTGGACCAAGATTGGTACCTGCCTTTGCCCTGTTTATTGCACATCTTTCTGCTTGGTGGGGCTGGCAAGGCAGACTTCCCTTGACAGCCAATGGTGTCTTGTAATCTCCTACCACTGCTGTCAAAGAGGGAGGACATTAGGGGGACAATGTGCATTCACAAAAGAAGCTTAATTGCAAAGTCCTCAGCTCAGGTTTCGATCCGCTCCCTGCAATCACAGCCAACATCCCCCAGCCCTGGCCTCTGCCCCTTCCACAGCTGGCCACCTTTCCCATCTGCTCTGTGTCTAATCCTCATTTCTTAGTGGGCTTCATCAGGAGGAGGGAGGGGAGGGGCAATGAGGTGGGTCGAGGGTGTCGCTAATGGGCTACGTTTCTCTCCCTGTCCTGCTGGCTCAGCCACCTGGCTCCTGTATCCCAACTAATGCTGCTGTGTGATTCTCAGGGAAATAGGGCTTTGAGAGCATATCTGGGCTCAGTCCAAGAGAGCAAAGCGAGTCATGCTTAGGCCTTGCTCAGACACTGACACAGGGGTAACCAAGCAGGTGCCTTCCAGATGTTGCAAGAAATACTTGAGGCCCACCATCTTGCTTGCTCTTCTTAAAAGTGATGAAGGGTGAGCAAAGCCACACTATTTATCTTACTGCAGAGGCATCTACAGCCCCTTTGGGGATGATGGATTAAATGGTAGCAGGGGGAATTACAGGGTGTATAGCTCATCTGTAAAGCATGTGATTCTCATAGAAAATGCCCTATGATCAATTCCTGACAACTCCAGGTAAGACTGGGGAAGGCTCCTACCTTGAAACCTTGCAGTTTCTTGTCAATGCAGAAAATACTGAGCTAAACAGACCAAACCTCTGATACCCTCTGTATGGAAACCTAGTTGTCTCCTGCCACAAAAACGGCAACACTGACCTCTCTATTGGTTTTCAGTAGATGTCTTGAATCAGATGCCTGGAAGATGTTTAAGCACTTGATAATGGATATAAATGTTCAGTTATAAAACCTAGCACTGTAGAAACTCTTATTTGGGGCATTCTTTTTTTACCCTGATCTTCCACCAATGTGGAATTCATGAAATTGTCCTTTTATACTGCAAGCCTGCTGGTAGGGGCTATGGGGGAAACCAGCAAACCCAGGCAGTAGTACTTAATGTTACGAAGTCCGTATAATGAACGGCTTGAATGGAAATGCTTCAGGGTCAAGAACAGGTCAAGTGGAGCTAGTTTCTCTGCAGAGCCAATGCCCTTGGCCCTGCTTCCCATCTCTCCCACTGCTGCCTCTAGGTGTGTCTTTACCCAAAGGCGCATCAGCTAAGAAGCTATAATGGGACACCCACAAATCCATACTTGTGTGGGGAGCACTTTTGATGATTCATGTTAGTGGGGAGAGTCTAGTGCCCTCTGGTCACTCTAGCTAGTCTCAGCTGATGAAACCTGACAGCTGCAATATGGTGCTGCTCCCTTGTCCATCTGCTGCCATATCCCAGCCCTACCTTTTTTTTTTTTTTTTACGCGGCTGCAAGGGGTGGTTGGGACAAAGGACCGCCTATAGCAGTGATGGCTAACCTTGACACTTGATGTTTTGGAACTACAACTCCCATCATCCCTAGCTAACAGGACCAGTGGTCAGGGATGATGGGAGTTGTAGTTCCAAAACATCTGGAGTGTCAAGGTTAGCCATCACTGGCCTATAGAATGCTTATCATGAACACCTTGAGAGAACAGAACCCTGATACTGTGCTTCCTGCATGATGACCTAGCAGCTGAAGTGAAACCGCCGCTCTATGGTTGACTCCCGCACCAGAGGTTACCTCCTCTGGCCCTTCCAGCATGGGAGGCGGTGGCGGCTCAGGGGTGGCATTGGGCTTACCTGTATGATTGTACTGGCAACACGCAAGGACACCAAAGCAGGAGTCCGAAAACTGTTTTGTCCCAGCCCCCACCCTGTGGAAGGGGAGGGTAAATTGGGCCTTTGACTTTCAGGAGAGGAGACCTTTAGTGCAACTACTTATTTATTTGACCGCATTCCAGTTCCAACCCGTTTCTGCACTACCCTTGGGCTGGCCCCTTCCGTGCCACTGTTTTCACGTGCTCCCTTTCTTTCTCCTGCTGCAGCAAGGGCCACTTCAACAAGGATGAGCTGCTCATGAACTGCACTTACTTCCTCTGCAAAGGCCTGCACGCCCCCATGGACCTCATGTCCCTCCACACGGCTTCAGGCAAGCGACTCTTCTCCTTCCTGAGCTTCGGCTGGGGCTTCATCTCAGACGTGGACATTGCCAGCGAGAGGTACCGCAAGCTGGGAGGCGCCCGCTTCACCGTGGGCACGTTCCAGCTCCTGACGACGCTCCAGGTCTACAAGGGCCGCCTCTCCTACCTGCCCTGTGACGACCAGAGCCCCAGCCCTGGATCTTCACCCTCCACGGTGGGACATGGCTCCCCATCAGCACTTGCTTCCGAACAGTTCTCCTTCAGCAGCAAGAAGTCCCTGTACAGCTTCTTCCCGTCGGTCTCTTCATGCGCCAGCAGCAGGAGCTGTGTGCTTGAGGACTCCTTGCTGGTACCCTTTGAGCAGCCAGTTCCTGAGCACTGGACTGTAGCCCCGGAGGAGGAGTTTGTCTCCATCATTTGCATCCAACACTCCCACCTGGGAGCAGACCTCCTGTTGGCCCCCCAAGCCAAGCTGTACGACGATGCCATCCACCTCTTCTACGTCACGGCGGGGGTCTCACGGCTTTCCATGGTCAAGTTTTTCATGGCCATGGATAAAGGGACGCACCTGACTCTCAACAACCCCCATCTCCACTATGTGCCTGTCAAAGCGTTTCGGCTCGAGCCCCTGGTGCGCAAGGGCTCCATGACTGTGGATGGGGAAGTGCTGCCCTGCGAACCCGTGCAAGGTCAAATGCACAGGCGGCTAGCCCGCGTTATTAGTAGCACAGGGAGTTGAAGGGGTGGGGTGGGAGGATCCCCGGTGCTGCACATCAACACTATCTCTGGCAGGGATAATTCTCAGGGGAAACTTGGCTTGCAGAGCAATTTTTTGAAACTACAACACGAGTAATGGTGGAGCCTGTCCTCTGGTGGGCATAAGACTCTCTTCCCTGCAGCTTCAATGTCTTCCTGCTCTGCACTGCCCAGAGGAGGTGAAGCAGGTCTCCAAACCATAGCTCTGTTTTGCCTCTGCATCAAATATCAAACCTTTTATGCACACCAGCTGCAACTGAAGCAGAGAACCTGCTGTCACCCCAGTGCAGTGGCTAAATGAATAAAAATGCCTCAGTCCAATGCCACTTTGGGGACCACTTTTAATCCTCCTGTAATTTTTTTTTAATAAACTCACTCTCACACACACACCCAAAGTTGTATGTAGCAGATTATATTCTTAAGGAGAGATAGAATAAAGATTTACCTTTTTTTTCCAAAAGAAAAAAAGCACTATTCTTGAAAAATTAACGCTGAATTCATGAGTGCAGTCTCCACTCATACATTCTGCCTCTACAAAGAAAAAAAGGGTGATCAGATTACAGAGTGTACATGGGGGGTTGGGGTTTGCAGTCTTATCACACCGGAACTAATCTTCAGTGGACTAAAGGATGGAGATTGTGATGAAACGTATTGAAAGGTGAGGAAGAAGAGACACTCTTTCTTACCCGTATTGCTTATATAAAAACCCTTGAAAAACCATAGTCAAACTGGCATTGTTTTGTTAAAAAAAAAAAAATCAGTTAAGACTGCAGCAGTTCTTATTTGAAAGCAATGAATGATGACTAGCTAGTTCAATTTACATGGAAAAAAGTAAACATGATGCATAGCACAGTGCTGAGTGGCATGTTTACTGGAGCAAAGGAACTGGCTTATATATTTTTTCTGGAACGCCTAGTTCTTTCACCCCAGATAACAAATTCATATGTTTGTGTCTGACCTGTATAACCACAGGAGTCATGTGGTTTGAATGCTCTATACCTTGATTGCACTATCTGCCTCCTGACTCGTATTCCTGGAAGAGAACAGAAACTAGATGATCAGAAAATGTATAAAGAAAGAAAACCCTTCCAGATATTAGTTTTACATGGTCATGAATCGCTCCTGCTAGGGTCAGCGAGTACCACCACAGATTTTTAGTCAACTGATATTTAATAATGCTGTTTACATTCGATGACCTTCTCAAATAACATTTTACTTTCTGCTCCAATGTGGGCCAGGGAGGCTGAGCGAGGACACAACATGGAATACTGAGAGTTGGACATTAGGCTTTACATGTGTATAGGACTTGCTGTGTCCTGACATTCCTCTCACCAACTGGGCAACTTAAGATTCCAGTTGCTATGGTTGAAGAGCTGAGGTGTGTGCCTGGGTTTTCAGAAAGGAGACCTATGAGAAGTTCAGACTAAGTCATTGTCACCTTTCTTAAATGTATGTTCACACAGATGTTCCTAATGATTTTCATGTTTTTTTTTTGTAAAGCCTGCCGCTGAGGGTTGCTGGTAGAACACACTTCCAGCTACATGAGTGCACAGGTGGATGTGTCATTAGTGTGCAAAGTAACACCAAAACACACAGAATGCAGTGAGTACAGTGAGGGCTTCCTCAAAAATAATCAAGGAACGTAACACTTAAACACATACCTCAATAGGACAAGCTAGAAATGGACACCCGATATTCTTAAAAGGTCTCAAAGGGAAGGATTCCAGGGAAACTTTGCCAGTGGGAGACACAGGTAGAGAGTGACTGGTCCCCCTTCCCTAGATGACATACAATATAGATGGACTGGCAAAGAAGCGTCCTCCTTTCCCAGCCTCTTCAGGAATGCATACATCCCTCTTAGTTGCAAATGAGAATTCTAGTTATATACAAATCTCGCCAGATGGACAGAGACACAGCAAGCACAACCAAACCTATTCACAGCGGCAGAACGTAATGGCAAGCCACTTTCTCTCCTTTATTACTACATCTTAGTTAGCCAAACAAAGTTTGCAAGTAAAAAAAGATTAATCACACAATACTTTATACATATATTGTAAGCAACCAAGCATTCACAGCTGCAAAAGTAACACACCTCTAAGCATTGCCCCAATATGACAGCTCCATCAGTTTTAAATACTGTACAGAAAGGCTAGAAATTCTTTTTTTTGTAATATTTCTTTCCCCTCCCTCCCCAGCACTTAAACAGATAAGGTTTTAAATTTATACATCACAATCATGTAGCCCATCTCAAGACTAACAATGTGCCTCATGCTTTGGCTTCTTGGGGTGTTTTAAGCATTTGCCTCTTGGAAATTTCTCTTCACTCTTTTATTACGTACATACACCAAAAAGAGGTTATAGCTGCAAGGTGTGTGCTCACCAGCAACTGCATAACCTAGAGCTTCACATTATTCAAAAGCTTATAGAAAAAGAAAGTGTAAACTTCTGTGCATGCCTCTGGTGGGGCCCGACAGCAAGGATAAGGGACAGTGCTTGATGGATGCAAAAGATGGCAGCAGATCCCGAGGAGGAAAGAGTAAGCAAGATCTTCCCATGATACAGCTTCACACAAAGCTCTCAGTTGCACTTTGGGAAAAAGGGAGTCCCCTTGAAGCTCAGCTCTCTGCAGTCCATAGCACCATTTGCCTCCTCTTCTGTGGCTCCTCCCACCTTGCTCCCCTACTCAAAATGGAAGAGTAGCCACTTCTCAAAACAGGGTGGGCAGCTAGGTGACTGGTGGATTGGGAAAGCTTGCTTGTTTTCTTTAGTGTGTCATCATAATAAAATACGTGGCTCGTTCCCCTCTCTCTTGGGGAGAAGAGACGCCGTGACCACATCTGCATGAGGAATGTGATGACACATAGAAACACAGATTCCCCCCCCCCCCTGTCTGCCCTTTCACACAATTAACAGTGTCTGGCAATGCAAGCAAAAAAGAAAAAAGGAGAAATCCTTTCTTGTCCCTGTCCTCAAAGGATACTATGTCAACTTATTTCTTCTGCTGCTCTTTTACCAGCACCGCCACAAAAGAACGCATACTGCAGCCTCCCAACTGGAGAACCGCCACCTCTCAAATCTTAATCTGCAACACTAGAACAACTACCTAACATCCGAGTAAACACAAGATTCGTGTCACCCTGTTCAGCCTCTTCAACTAGATTATTCAAGTGGGAGGGTGAAAGAGGGGCACCCAAGTCATGATCAGAGGAAGGGAAACAGAAGGGTGACTGTGACGCCTTGCAGAGATGTGAGTACGCTGAAGAAGGAACAGAATGTAACCTCATCTAGGATGCAAAAATATGGATGCATCGTCAGTCGTGATCCATACCAGATACAGGGTTGGGCCTGCTGCAACTCCTGTTCTGTCACAGGACCACCGGGTCATGCCACAGCCGGCAGGGAGGTGGTGGTTGCACACAGCCTAGGATCAGGGGATAGGAAATAACAGTGACTCACAATAAAGGCTGCAATTGTAACTTAAGGATGCTGGACTAGGGACACCCATTGTCTATATTAGCGTGGAGGCTTGTTGCTATAAGGTTGGTGTAAGTCCATGGACATACAATGTCGGACAGAGCTGCCACTTTGCAAACACCTAAGTGAAAGGCGAAATTGGAAAATGTGGGCTGCACCATGCAATTGTTCCAGCGCCATCCTGAGGTACCTTGGTGTACAGAGTTGAGTTGGTAGCAGAGTGTTCATGTATCCAGGAGAGTAGCAGGCTACGCTATATGCACTATTCCCCTCTCAAGGCAAAGTGGAACGAGATATGCTGTTCAGAAGAAATTGTACATTTTAAATAAGACAGCAGGTAATCCTCAGAAAGCCAGAGAGGAGGTTCTGAGTGTGGAGCACATCAAGGACAGCTCACCTAGCACTTAGCTTCTGTCTCAAAGTGGCCCATACAGTCAGGAAAAAACAAACACCTTATATTCACCACTTTGTGGCTCTCTTGTAGCAAAAGTCCAAACCTACACCAATTTCCGGGGAATTTATCTCCTCAGCTCACAGCAGCGAACCAAATCAAGAAAGCGCTCAGGACTGGCACAGAGCTGAAAATGTGGGCTATTCAGGGCTTTCTAACTGACCGGCTTTAGTGACATTATGTCTGAAGGTAGAGAGGAGCACTGCATCTTCCTCACAAGATATAAAACCACAGCACTGCATCTTCCTCGCAAGATATAAAAACATGGCTCTCCCCAGGCTCAAATCAAAAGCATTCTCGAACCATCAAGATCACCCATAGCACCCAAGAGGATCACCCAGGGAAGAGGGAGTGCCCTTGCACCAATAGGAGATGAGAAGATCCAACGCCAGCTTCGCACAAGGTCTGGCATGGAAAGGTCACAGCTCCTATTCTCTCAGGATCAACCTGGAAACAGGAGCATTGTGTGTGCGTGTGTGCATGTGTGTGTGTCGCTGTGCAGAGTTGCTCAACCATCCTGTGCACTGGAACGTGGGAGGGGGGAAAGAGAGAGAGCCTAAAATGAGTTATGGAAGCTTCTGCTTTCTCTATAACAAACCAAGCCGAGGAGGAATGGGTGCACTGAGAGTCTATTTATTGTTAACAACTGTTGCTAGCTGCTTCCTCCTGGCTTCCCCTTCTTTTCTGCGCGTCTGTCTGCCCCTAACCTGATGTTTCATTTGTCTTCTGTCCACTCTGGGATGTTGGCCTCTACTAAGGCAGCCCGGTACTGCTGCAAGACTCCGCGGATGCTCTTTATAAACCCCTTGGACAGTGGGAAGAGGGGGAAGCCGATGTCGGGGTAGCCGCTCCTCTCCGGAAGAAAGCTCCTGTAGCTCTTTCTCCTTTTCTTTGGTTTCACACTAGGCTGAGCAGCAGAGTCTTGGGCAGCTTTACCCTCCTCTGTTGGGTCTCTGGCAAAGTGCGTTTCCCTGGCCTGGCCCATGCTCTCCGAGTCCGAATATTGATGAGCGTCGCTGGCAGCAAGCGTCGACATCGCACAACCAGAGTCTTCCAGCTCCTCCTTGCCGTCAGGCAACTGGCTAACTGTGGTGGCGGCGGCAGCCCCTAACTCTAGCTCTCCCAGAGGCCCCATGCCATCTAGAGGGCTCTCCGCCAAAACGCCGCAGGCTGAATGCACAAAGGAAGGCTCTCCCAGGCCGGCGTGGTCATGACTCCTTTCCACCAGCTCGTTGATCTCCACCCAGGACTCGATGCGGTGGACCAGGCGCCAACCGTTGCAGCAGAAGTGCTCGAAGATCTCCTGCTCAAAGACTTCCACCGGCTTGCGCAGCAGCTGCATCATCGACTGAACGACCCGGATCAGAGCCATCTCGTTGTAGCAGCGGCTGTTTTCATAGCCCTCTTGCAAACCGCGGTCACTGTCAAAGCCAGCCTCGTTGTAATAAGGCTCGTTGACTAGGATAAGCCCTGATGTGAGAAAAAGGAAGGGGAGGAAGAAGAGGGAGCAGGGAGAATAAAGAATTTAGAAGGTTGCAATGATGTGGGAAATGCACACGGCTGCCTTAGAGCAAACTATGGGACACGGCCGGAAAAGGAAAAAAAGGCAAAGAATTAAATGTACCAGGAAGATGAAAGCACTATTTAGAATTTAAGCGAGGGGTGGAAGTAACCTCAGTTTTGAAAAAAACCCAAACTAAAACCTTATTTATTCAGGCTTTGAAGCCCAACAATTACTCCAAATTTAAGGTGGTTTTAACACCCATTTCAGAATTCTAACCCGGAATTACTAGGCTCGTTATGTAATGAAGCTGAAACCCCCACCATGCAAAGTTTTGATGAAAATGAAAGTATAATTCTACAGGGTGACAGCACTTTTGGAAAGTTTTCTTTTAAGAAAAAAACACCTCTATGGGGTTTGGATGCCTTAATTACTGCCAGTAGACAAATTGTTCTAACTGAAAGTCTTCCTAGCTTCTTGAAAAAATGGTTATAGTCCAGGCACACCAATTATATTAAATTATATTAGGGGACAGACAGCCCAACAATTTCTCACGAGAAGAATGCACTTCTTAATGTCTTCTACCTGCATGAGGCCCATTGTCCCCTGAAGTGTACATCCTACACACAAAGCTACTCGTGTAGGCACCCCAACCTGACCCTGGACATGCCAGGCTGGGTGCTGAATCACATGCAACTGTGGCCCTTCCCTTGGAGCAAGTAGATTGTGAAATGCACACCTGCAGAGAGCAACAGTGATGCAAAATCCACCTATCCAAAAATAAACACTGCGTGGGCTGGCTTGGTTGCTTATTGGCTTTTAATGGCCAGCCAAGCTCAGGGAGTTACTTGCAACTCCTTCTGTGAGCTGGCAGCTGTCTAGGTGGTGGTTGTGGTTTTCCTTTCAGGACATGAAATAGAAAGTAAATGCATACGGGCGTCCACAATTATAGGGTAATTATAGGGTAATAGGTTATTCTACCTATTTTCTCATATTCCCTTGCTGAAGGATACTCTTGGGCCCCACCCTTCTGCCCTGCTCCAACACTGGAATTTACCTTGGATTGAGATGAGTACTTGGAGAAGGCTGGATTTACTGGTCCACCTCTCTGTGCCCTGGAACAGACATACAAAAAAGTAAGCCAATGTATTAAGTGTTATCTATTTTAAAGCTTTACGTAAGAACAATGAGTTCAATATCATGTGGATGAGCTGGGCATTCTAAGTAATTATGGGTGTAACATCTGCAATATGTTAGAGGCAGCTTCCAGGACCTGCATTGATGCTCAGCACTGTGGTGACACCACACATGGCAGAGCGTCACCTTCTAAGATATGTGGTAAGGGTTGCCCGTAGCATTGCTGGGTCCTGGTGGCCAGAGACTACACTGCTCCACTAGCCCAAAGATCACTGCACTGAAGAACAGGGCTGCTACATGAGCTGCATGTTGCAAGCCAAATGAAGGCCAATGCAGCTGCAGAACTAGACACAGCCAAGAGACAGCACTGTCGCAACAACGTATATAAGATCTGGTGGAGTGATTGTGTTTTGGGCCACAACAGATTTCAGTAGTGAGGTTCCACTTATATATCATGTTAGCTTTTAATAGTGAGGTCAGCTGGGAAAGAGCTCCAAAGCGTGCCGTGAAGAAAGGAAGCCTTTTCTGACGAAAGCTTCTTGTGTCATTTTGCTACGTGCTGTTCCGCTTCCTTCATAAACGTAGGAGCACTTCTCTGAGCCGTGGCTGTGACTGGCTGGGAGAATGGAAGGCCTTCCAGCAGAAAGCTATGGAGCTCATAACTAAACCATTGGTTTAACACGCACAAGCTACAGATAAGGGGTGCATACCGGTATATACTTCTGAGATATGTGCATGGGCAGCGAACTGTACTTTAGAGTACCGTATCTTCAAACTGCTAGCATGGCACCCTAACCTTGTCTTTTGAGAGGAAAAAATGAAGGAAATTTAGAAGAAGAAGAAGAAGAAGAAGAAGAAGAAGAAGAAGAGGAGGAGGAGGAGGAGGAGGAGGAGGAGGAGGAGGAAGAGGAGCAATCTGAGGCAATTTATACAATGGTACTTGGAGGAGCCAGACCAACATCAATACGGAAATAGTTTGAAGTTGTATTACCTTGCCTATCCAGGTCCCCAAAAGGCTTACACAGACTTTTCCATTGTCATACAAGTTGGGGTTCAGTCTCCCACTACACTGGGAGAGGTAACGGAAGAGAGGGGGGACAGCCGGGTAGATGTTGGGAAGCTGGATGTCAAATAGAAAGAGGCCATCCTCATATGGTGTGCGCGTAGGTCCTTTGACGAGTGCCGAAAAGAGATCCTGTGAAGAGATCACAAGCCAAAGCATAATTCCATGAAGAAAAAACAACTTCAGCTTCCGGGGAGCCTCTGCAGTTTTAACTAGGAAAATAGCTACATGGGCTGCATGCCAGATAACAGCACTGTGTTGGTAAAGCTATTGAACTTCACCCCCTGCTCCCCCACTTGTTCTAGTTATGAAAATATCAGAGCAAAAGTACTTAACTTAACCCAGTTCCTAGAATTTAGTTCCTGTCGAGTCAGCAAAACAGTTATTTTACTTGCTGGTGTAACAGAATGCAACATTGAAAGCGTTTATTTGCTATTGCCGTGGCCAAAGAGAATGTCAGATTTCTTTTGGTGTGATAGATAACCCATCTTGTTACTTACGGTGGCTATTTCAATCAATTTTGAGGGTGCTTAAGGATGTTTTCTGGAATATATTGTCGCTTTTCTGCTCTTTATTCTTTTTTATGGCATTCAGTTATGTTTGAATGAATGCAAAGTTTCTACACTGTATGCAAAAGTGCGAGATGAACACACAGGACACAATAATGGTCACAACTGCTGTATAAGCCAAGGAAGTCAGAAGCAGAGATGCTAGCGACCGATGGCTGCAGGAGGAAAATGAAACCCCTTTCTATCTGCCTGAAGGCTGGCCAAGGTCTTCACAAATGAACGATATGGTTCCTTCAACTAGGACGCATCTTAGACGATGGCGTCATTTTTTTGGATCCTGGCTTGAGTTTCAATGGTGACAGCTCTAACAAGGACGAGGAATGTCAAACACATACTGAGTGTCAAACACATACTGGGTTGTGTGAACTTACCATTCTGTCTTCAAAGGTTTTGACCATGATACCATCTGGCAACGAGGTTGCTAGCAGGGCCATTTCTTTCCTCACTGTGCTGAAAAACTTCTTGGCTTCTGGAGGCTGGAATTCCATTTTCTTAAAGGCATGGCTATCTAATGGGACAATGAAAAAACCAAGACAGTGGGTCAAAAGAACCTCCCATCCCACACAACCATGCAATTATCCTTAAGGAGATTATGCTGCTTTTGCCTAATACTGGTCAGAAATTGCTTAAAATATGATGTTAGTTGGTGAAGGAGAAAGATATTCTACCCTTCTATTCATGGTCAAAAAAGCTAGCAGGTGTTTCCTTCACACCTTTCCTCCCAGGCCAAATAAAAAGCTCAGCCATGAAAACACCTCTCAGAGACAAAGAAGAATAATCCATGGCCAGTTATCACACCAAGATACAATGTAAAAAGTCAGGACTACCTGACTTTTACTAAACTAAATTTTACTCAATATATAATTATTCATGAAAAACAGCAATGGTAAAATACAATGCATATTTGTAAAATGCAGGTAATTGCAGTGTAACAGTCTACAAACTGTAACAGTCTACAAACACCTACAGTGCCGAGGGCCTTCTGGCGGTTCCCTCACTGCAAGAAGTGAGGTTACATTGAACCAGGCAGAGGGCCTTCTCGGTAGTGGCACTTGCCCTGTGGAATGCCATCCCATCAGATGTCAAGGAAATAAACAACCATCTGACTTTTATAAGACACCTGAAGGCAACCATGTTTAGGTTTGATGTTTTACTGTGTTTTTAATATTCTGTTGGGAGCCGCCCAGAGTGGCTGGGGAAACCCAGCCAGATGGGTGGGGTATAAATAAATTGTTGTTGTTGTAGCTGCCAAACAATGGGATAAAATGGCTTCTAATTACCGTGGTACCTTGGGTTACAAACGCTTCAGGTTACAGACTCCGCTAACCCGGAAGTACTACCTTGGGTGAAGAACTTTACCTCAGGATGAGAACAGAAATTGCGCGGCAGCGGCAGGCCCCATTAGCTAAAGTGGTACCTCAGGTTAAGAACAGTTTCAGGTTAAGAACGGATCTCCGGAACGAATTAAGTTCTTAACCAGAGGTACCACTGTACATTAACAAAATGCAATGTGTTTTGAAAGTGTTGTTGTTTATTTGCAACAGGCCATTAAGTGCAAGAGACTGAATGCAAGTTGAGGCACATACTGAAGTATAGACACAAATTCTGCAAAGTTTACCTTTATCCCACCTTTAAATACAGGCTTCTATAGAATGAAAGAGGGATGCTGCCGCCGTATTGTCCAGCACTGCCTTCCCTGAAACGCAGTTGCCTGCCACTCACCTGGGGCACACTCCAGTACAGAGAAGACTTCCCCCTTGGCACTGGTGAATGTAACGCCAGGCTTGCCTCCATTCTGCTGGCAAAGCACAGGAGTCTCGCTAGGCCACTCTGACGTCACTGGGGTCTGCGTCTGCGCCTCTCTCTCTTCCTTCTTTTCTGCCTCTGCCATGGCCTCCATCTTTTCTTCTTCCACAATCGCTACGTTGTCCAGGGTCTTCTTCAGATTCTCTTGCAGCTTCTTGATATCGTCCAGGAACTTCTTCTCGCGGGTGGGCTTCTCGGGCTCGACCGTCGGAGAAGTCGGGTAGCCCGTCAACAGCTGCTCAACGGTCATGTTCTTCAGGCTCTCCAAGATCTTGATGGCCTCCTTCAACTCTCGGAAGCTCTTCGGGGTCCCTTCCTTGCCTGATTTATCAGCTGCCAAGTCGGCCACTGCCATTGCCACAGCACCTTGAACTTGCTCCTCTACCTTTTTCACCTCTTCCACGGGTGGCTCCTCGGGCTCAACTTCCTCTGCTTTGGAGTGGTCATCTTCCATGAGGCCGTTGTCAGTCTCCCAGCTGTCACTCTCATCTTCCCACTCATCTGAGGAGGCGCCACTCGTGCTGCCATCTATGGAATCAAGGTCTGTTTCTTCATCCATCTCAGATTCTATGTTATACAAATGCTAGAGAGCCAGAGAGAGAGAGAGAGAGAGAGAGAGAGAGAGAGAGAGAGAGAGAGATATCCATTAATTAAGAAAATGGTTGTCATCCCACCAGTAAAAGGGGATGAGCTACAGAAGCATTTTTTCACTCTAAGGACACATCGGAAGCAGACGCTGGGGGAGAAATCAGTTTGGTTTGCATTTTAATGTGAGTCTATCTGATGCTCACTTCCTAAAATAACACACGAACCAAAACACAGCTATCCTACACTTTCTGAATGTTGTGATGCACTTCTCCATCCAAAAATAAATAAATAAAAAGAGGACAAAGTATATATTAAGGAAAGTGTGTGCAAAATACTTACATTAGTGAAAATAATGTACAAAAATGCTTTCTATTATAAGGGAAAGCTGCACCCCAAAAGACAGCGCCAGATTCAACTAACTGGAAGCATGAGCAAGGACTTCTGCCACTGCAATGGGGCTTCCCCCTCCCACAATTCAGCTCTATGGGGAAGTTGGGAGAATCCCCAGAGAAACGCTCAGGGGGAGGAGAAGGGAAATTGATGGAACAATCTGCTTAGTGCTCTGTGGAATCCTCCCTCATATATTAGGCAAAAACATGTATAATTTTCATGCGGACTTCAAAAAAATTGCACGCATACTGATGTGGAAATGAGGAGAACTGAATTTGAGATTGAAAGAAAAAACAAAATGGACAGATTTGCCCATCACTAGGAAAACTCCCACTGGACTGACTTTCAGGTGGATCCTACATGCCTCGACTGTAGATCTTATGCAATACCCGTCTCCAGGATTCTGAATCAGCACTTTACCCTCAAAAAGTAGGGCACCCTGGGTTAACTGGAGCAGTTTATAAAAAGGCTACAGTGAGCTTGAAGATCTGCAGCAGACTAGAGAGCAGCATGCATTAACTCTGCTAGACGGAAGATCCCAGGATACTGAACTCCTCTTAACAAGTCTATTTACTCCATGCTGCCATTTATCACATTTCTCCCTTGCCGTTTTTGATAAGCTGCTTGATGTTTTTGCCGGAACAGGACCGAACCCTCCACTTTCAAAGTGACAACCTGTGAACTACACGGAAATGCGTATCGCTTTCCTCCTGCGCAGAGCTGTTCTTATGATCCAAATAATCCTTAAAGCTGCTGCACTCCACAGAGCTCTGTTTCCACAGTGTGCCCCTTCTGATCTCTGTTGTGTATATTAGGGATGTGACTTTTCAGAATATGGCCCTCTTGTCCTCCACCACCCAGCCCAATTTTCTTTCTGCTCAAACTGCAGGGGGATTTAACAAAGATGTCTGGGTTGCATGAGGTTGCATGAGATGTACAGATACCCTTCCACATATGGGCTTTGGCACACCTTTTCACAGATCCCTGCCATGATGGAGGGGAATAGATAGATAGATAGATAGATAGATAGATAGATGATAGATAGATAGATAGATAGATAGATAGATAGATAGATAGATAGATAGAAAGAAGCATTGGTAGCTGCAGAAGTAGTTTCCTGGGGAACCTCCGTTTGCTGTACACCTTAATCTACAACCACAAATCAAATTAACGGGTTTTTTAAAAACGGTATAAACTTTTATTATAGGTTGGGTGCAGAATTGTACAGAGACAGTTGTCCTTTGTGGAAGTGTACGCCAGACCTGTGATCTGATCACATGTGACAGGAGTGGGAAGGGAGACAGCAGAGGGCTTTGTATCCCACTTCCATAGTTCAGGCACTGGACCATTCTGCTGCAATTAAAGGAGAACTGCTGGTTCAGAAAAAGAAAGCCTTGAATGCCAAGCATTTATGCACATGAACAGGCTTCTGAGGCAAAAGCAAACCCACTGCGGATGCTGGCTATAGCAAAGATGCAGCAGCTATCTGGAAATGAAGAGACCAGGCATGAGCTAAAAAGCTTTCAGTACTGCGGTCTCCTCTAACGTTGCTTTGGGACAAATTTAGCTGTAATGCCTCTCCCAGCGGATCCTTTTCACCTAGAAACACCAGCTTATGCAAGGATGTTACACACACTCTGATCATCAGTGTTTTAGAAGCAGGAAAACTGGAAATGGGGGCAGGGAGCATGACTGCTGCACTGCAGATGCTCAAGCTAGTGAAATTCTTGGAGTAGTCAACATTGTGCCCTCCCATAATCCTGGGCCATTGGTCATGCTGGCTGTGGCTGATGGGAGATGGAGTCTAACAGCACTTGAAAGTTGCCATGTTGCCTGCCCCATAAGCTTATTCCCAAACCATTCTATTTCATCTGCTTCTCCTCCCTTTCTCTAATTCAACTAAGGGTATTATTTTACAATCGTTCATGCATGTGGAGACATGCTAGGGCAGTGCTTTTCTATGAATCCCGGGCTTCCTTGAAAGCTCACCAGGAGTTCTGTCAATGAGATCCACTGTGTAAAAGTGTTTATCACATAGCTATCGGAAAAGCATTGAGGGCATGAACTGAATGCACCCTTCAATGTGTGACAATGTAGGCCAACAGTCCTAACCAGGACCCTGCTTCAACTGTGTGCATACCCTAGCACCTCCTCGCAAAGAATCTTCTGCAATATGTAGAGGTTCCTCGACACGCAAGTAAATATGAAAAATTAGAAAGCCATATCTCCTTTGGGGTATATTTTGGAGAAATGTGCCTATCTGCACTTCATATTGCTTTCTATGCAAGCGCTGAGAGGGCTACATGCATGCTACACCTACTTTAACTCAGCAATTACCTTCAGGAGAATCAGTGGCACAGATGCCATAGTTGAGGTTTTATTTTATACCTTCCATCCCATCAAGGTGGCTCCACAGAGCCCTCAAAGCAGCTAATCATAGGAGAAAATGAAAAGGATGGCTTGGATCCAAACAGCCCTTTGCGCACCATCCAAACGGGCCCTGCAAAGCTGCAGGAGTTGCTTCTGGAAGGAAACAAAAGGGTCTGCACACCCAGGAAGGTGAGAGCGGGGAAGCCCTACGGCATGAGTGGAACTCTGCTCGCAATTCCTTGGATCCACTTAAAATCGGGAGTGGGAGCATCTCCAGATGTTGGTGAACTCCAAATCCCATCAGGCGCAGCCAGCATGACCACTCATCATCAGGGGCAATGGGAGCTGTGGTCCATCACCATTTGGATGGCCACATGCTTCTCTTCCCTGACTTAAGTTAAAAGTCAGCAGAGAGAGTACAAGTCAGCAGCATCAGAAAACCCGAAACTCCATCTAGCAGTTCCTGCTGCTGCAACCTAAAAGTTCCAAATAACTTGTTAATCTACAGGCCTCGACATGCAAAGGCCCACTGAAGCAAAAGAAGTCTTCACTGACCTTCTGAAAACATGTGAGGTGTATGTCAGAGATGCATGAGCAAGAAAAGGATGGGCTAAGGACAAAGGGGGAGCTGCAGATTGCAGGCAGGAGCTACTAGCAAAACTCCTTGTGTATAAAATTTCCCTGCAAAGGCATTCAAAGGATCCTGGCCTTTGCAGAGAACGAAACAGAAGCAGCAAGTTTAGACTGCAGAATAAAGAGACATCAGTAGTGCCACAAGTGGGTTTCATCAACAGCTCGCATCCAGAGCAGTAATCGCCAACCTTTTAGGACCAGGGGGCACATTTCTAATTCTCTGTGTGTGTGGATGGCTCCAGTCACAAAATAGCGGCCTTTGGGGCGGGGGCGGGTGGCATAACACAAAATGGCTGCCACAAACCGCATGGCTTAACCCAAAATTAGAGAGAAAGCCACTCCTGACAAGCTTATGCTTAACATGGGAAGTCAGCTATGTCCTGATTGCGAGATCACTGATTGCGAGATCACACAATATTGATTTTACACACACACATATAGATGCTGCCACTGTTGAATAGCAACAAGAAATGTTCCTCAGTACCAGGAAAAATATACAAAGTGGCCACACCATACTCACTCTCATGTCACAGGAATTGCTTAGAAGGTTTTGCCCCATAGCTTTCTTTCCAGGCGGGCTAGAAACTAGTTTTTTGTGGGGGGTTTTTAATGAAAGCTCAGAGTCTTGGGCATCAGCCCTGGGGCACAAGTAAAAACCTTCATGTTTTTACACTGACTTGGTGACCCCTGACTTAGAGCAATCCATTTCCAAGGTTCAGCAAATTCGAAGCAAATATAAGAGCTGATGAAAAAGAAGAAACAAGCATTCCCAGTTTCAGACGAAATGCCCCCTCCTTGCTATAAAGGCATGGGGCCCAATGAACAACAGCCCCACCAAGTAGAAGCAGCGTACCTGCGGCAGAACGATTGTCCTGGAGTTATCAGCCCACACAACTTCCACTTTGCTGCTGAAATCCACACGGGCCACCTGACCCACAGAGGGCTATGGAAACAAAACACAACAAGCCTTAGAGCCAGCTGAACTCTACCTTCTAGAATATCAGCAGTTAGCAACTACTTTCTCCAAGTGAGTGAAGCGTGTAAGCAAGGAGGAGGATTGAAACAGAGTGAGCCAAGAGAAATTGTAATGATTCCTGCTGCTGCTGCAATTGTACGGAGGGGGACGTCACGTGCAGGACATTTCCCAAACAAATCCACCTCAAAGACAGTGAACTGTACATTAAAAACAACCTCAGCGCTACTCATCTCCAGTCTCTCTGAAGAATCCATTTTTAAAGTATTTGACAAGGCTGCCATCTTGCGGTGGATTGAGGAACTGGCGTTCGAGCCTTTCAAACCTTTTCCCCCTCGGCAGATGGCGTCTTTATGTGGTTTCCTCACAGAGATGATCCATGGTGAACCTGGCCTTGCATATTGCATATTGCCGAGCATGTTCACAATAGGCTGTCTCTGTCACTTGCTCAGCAATGTTCAATACAATGCTGGAGACGAGACTTTAAAAAGCCCAATTAAAATTGTACCCGAAGCCGAGTAAGTGATATGTCGGTGTTCATAAGCTGCTTAGAAGTTTCAGGTCTCCAGATTTCTCTACACAGCTTCATTACTGAAAAAGGCAATTAGGAAGAGGCATGATGGCCTTTTAGGCCATTAATTCATGCATGTATCATCTCTCCACTCAAATTATGTAAGCTTTACGCTTCTGCGGCCGATAGATTCCGATGACCTCATTGTTACGTTCCGGTTAGCTATTGCATCTGCTACAAGGGGAGGACCTCAGTTCTATGTATGTGACGAAAGAGAAGAGCCTCCCTTCTAGAAAGTGTGCAAGCATGCATGTCTATTAGGAACACTAAGCAGGACAAGACGGCCTATCCCTTTTCAGTCCAAACCAAGGCACAGAGGAATCTGGCAACTGCATTCCCCCCCTCCCGCAGTATTAGGCCCCAAGGACATGCAAGACCTACCTCATTTTCACCAACTGAAGCACCGTCCTCAGCATTGCCAATGCGGATCACAAAATCAGTAGTGCGGAAGCGGAAGTCTGGGTGATCAGCGATGTCATACACACTGACATCCTCCTCCTCCCCAATCAGCTGGCAAAGAACACACCATGTTTAAGACGAACCCTCGTTCAGATTTTCCAATTCCTAAATGCTCCCAAGAACAACATCCTGAAACTCAAGACATTCTGCATGTGTTGCTGCTGGGTTGAGATATCTGGTACAAGGCCTCATGCATATATAATCTTTAAAAGAGCTCTGATGAGTTGACTAAAACAGGTAGGCACTCACAAATTTTACCACACTGTGGTGGAAGATTCAGAACAAGCAACCTCTATGTGCATTTCCAAAGTGGTAGAGTCACGTGAAAGGAGGACTGTACAGTCCTGTCCATCTGCACCAAGCTCTAACCTTCTACAATACACTCATTTGGGGCTCCTGTTCTCCCCCACATGGCACCAAAACAGAGGATGAGAATAAATCAATCCACCCAAGTTAACATTTAACATAAAGGAGGATCCAGTAAGAGGATCTTAAGAGTATGAAAAACACACACATTCTATTTTTTTACTTAAGTTCTGACACCTAACCTTGATCTGGCATTGAAAAAAGAAAAAATCCACATTAGGGTTTATTAGGGAAAAGATTGGAAAGAAAAAAAGTCAGCGCAGTATCTATCACTTTTAAATACAGCTTTTCCAGGATACTGAAGTGTACAATGAATAAAAGTCCACATAAACATAATAAGGGCACACAAGACGAGGACCTTTGATTCTTACCTCAACATCATCTCCACTAGGCCTCAACTTGAACCATTTCACCACACAGGTGCGGCCAACATGGTCACCTGACTGCACCACTCCATACATCCCAGGATCCTGAGAACCCTGTGCTATTTAGGATTGAAGAAAGAAGACTTCAATAATAGAGAGCAGCATATTGAAGCGTCAAATCCTCTTTTTCTAGAGGCTTAGGCAAACAACAGTGGGAAAAGGACTAATATTCCATAAGGATTAGAATCATAGGATTGCAGAACCGGAAGGCACCCCAAGGGTCGTCCAGTCCAACCGCCTGCAACGCAAGAATCTCAACTAGATCATCCATGACAGATGGCCATCCAACCTCTGCTTAAAAGCCTCCAAAGGAAGGAGAGTCCACCACCTCTCATGGGAGTCTGCCAAGGACTGGAAGTCTCTTAATAGATAAGCAGAAAGAATATTCAAACACTTACTTGGGCTCCTAGGGTCATATTCAACATAGAATTAAGTGGGTTGTTTAGCTCTCCTCCCCCTGTGCACCCACTAAATCTGGTCTGAGGGTTCCCCCAACTCTCTGGAGCAGATTTGGGGATAGCATGGGGCACACATAGAGGAGGAGAGGGGGGATATCACACTGCGCTAGTGCTAATTCTATTTAAATGAATACAGCCCCTTTTCCTTTCATCTACGGTCCACTAATTAAAATACAGTATGGAGAAAGATTTTAGACACAAACTGAAGAGTGGCTTATTCTCTTTGGAGAAATTCTATCTGCCAAATTTAATAGGCACAGTTGCCTTATTGTATCTAAGGTATTTGGTACCTCAAGAGGAGGACTACCTGTATGTTTTTTTTAAAACACCAGGATAGATCAATTTACAATATGGTGAATAGGCAAAAACACCTTTCACTACTACCCGAATACAAAGGGGTGCCACATTATCCAATTTATTACTTTAACAATTGTGAGGGTCAAAGTTCATCAACAAGATAAGATTCTCAGGAAAAATGGTAAAAGTGGACAATGCTGGTGTTATTACATTCAATGTTATTGGCAGTCTAAAGATCCAGATTCAAAACACAATTGTAAAGGTGAAAACAATGCACATCACACCAATTACCTCTTTTGTCCACCACAAAATCCCCAGGGCAAAACTCGTTGTTGTCCAAGTGATGGACAGGAAACAGCTCATTGGAACGAATGGTTTTCTCCACTGTGCCATCCTGCCACATCACATCAGCTGACGTCATCGTGGTCACAACTTCCACAGCAACCCTGTGACCAAAAAAGGCAGTGAATTACAGAAGACGCCTCCTACAGCAAGTGGAGCCAGACAAAATGGGGCCTTCTGATCGCACCAATAGCAATCACATCAGATTAAACTAGCTCCTTTCAACTATGTGCTTCAGCAGCTTCTGTTCTCATCAAGCACCATCCATTGTTCTACAGTGGAACCTCGACTTACGAAGTACTCGACTTACGTATTTTTTGACTTACGAAAGGGAAAAAGCGGCCGCGCGCCTACAAATTTTTCGACTTCTGAAAGGAAATCCGCTTGGATTTTAGATGCGGTTTACTCGACTTACAAAGTTTTAGATGGGGTTTACTCGACTTACGGAGGTTTACATAGGGTTTGCTTACGAATTTTTCGACTTACGTTTCCAATGCCTTCCGATGGGAATGCCGTTTTTCGACTTACGAAATTTTTGACTTACGAGTGTTCTTTCGGAACGCATTAAATTCGTAAGTCGAGGTTCCACTGTATTTAACTAGGAAGAACAAGTGGCCCAAAATGTCTCATGAATGATCTTGGCCAGCTGCTGCAGAAAACATTCTGGGTACCATTTGATTCTTTGATTTCTAAAAAAGCCTTTATATCTATTTTTAGGCTTGAAGGACATGATTCAAGATGAACTTGCAATTTTATCTAATTGGCTGGAAGCAATGGGTAGTGACTAACAGATAACCTAGTTGTCAGTACTGTATGTACTTGATTTTAAACCACCTTATAGTCACTTGTAAACTTAAAATGGTGAGGCATGCCTATTGCCTCGCAGCTTAATTTCCCCCTCTTTTTAATGGTGGTAAAAGAGGTTGGACTGACATCTTACAGCTGAATGGACATGATACTGCAGCTCATATACAGAACTTCTTAAAGCAGGAGTGGAGAACCCTAGGCCCATGGTTTAAACCTAGTCCCCCAAGCCTCTCTATTTGCCCTTCCTTGGGACTCTTCACAGGCCTCTCTATCTCCCCTCCCCAGCCACATCCAGTACTGGCCCTTGACTGTGTTTGCCTGGATGGAATGTGCCAACCAATGGGGATAATGCTTTTTCCTTCCCTTGATGGAGGATACATAGGAGTGTGGAGTGTATGTGTAGAGACTAGTGTCCTGCATAAAGAGTAAGTGCTACCTTTCTTCATTGCTCTGCCCTCCTTGACTCCATTTTTGAGGTGCAGGGATCTGGAGCAGAGCTCCCTCGCCACCCCCCCATCTCATCCTCCACCCCTGCCAGCTGACGCCCTCCGCTTCATGCCTTCCATTGGCAATGGCTGAGACGCTGAGACCGAGGCAGAACTCCGAGTCACCGGCCGCAAGCTCATTCAGGCCCCTGTGATCCTCCTGAGCCCCCTTTAGCATATTTATGGTGGCCTCTTTCTCTCTCCTGCCTGGTGGACTTGACTACCCACCCCGCTTGCTCCCCTCATTGGCCACCTCCACCACCACGTTGGCCAAGGTGTGGATGAAGAAGCTGGAGCAGCTGCTGGTGGACGGGCTGTGGTACTGCTGGACTTCCCAGTTGTCCTCTACACCAAGCACAGCAGAAACGCCTGACTGGAGAAAATTCTCCTCTTTCCAAAAGTGTTTTTTTTTTTTTTTAATTCCCACATATATCGGAAGGCAGCCATTTATAAGGCTGCAGTAGAAACTGGGGTTTTGGGTTACTTGGTCCCAGAGAATGGGAAAAGGCAGTCAGACTGGTGCCTTTAATTGGGTTAATTTTATTCATTCTATAGAGATCTGTGAGGTCTGAATTCAAACACTTGCCTCATATTGGGCATCCATAGAGTCATCACAGTTTGCTCTTTGCATTTCTCTTGAAACATGACCAAGGTGAACGTTCTACACAGGCCGTCAAACTCAAAACCCATCCTGATGAGGTTGCACAAATCCTTGTGCCACGGGTATTTTAAATACGCACTCACATTTGACTGTGAAAACTCAGAACTGCCAGGATTTAATGGCATGCTTAAGGGCAGCCTTACCTGTCGCCTGGCTTAAACTCCCGGGAAACCTTGGTTTTCTTCTTCTTATGCTTCCTCTTGAGGTTTTTGATGGAGAGTGGGATACTCTTCTTGCGCCCTGCGCCACTGCCGCTTTGGGAAGAGGCTGTGGAGCTGGCAGAGGAGGTCACGGAGCTGGTGTCGTCTGTGTCATCTGCTGCTTCATCGTCAGCATCCTGTTCTATTGACTGGAGCTTGTAGTCTGAGGAGCCATCATTCCGTTTCAGAACAAATGGTGGTTGCAACTGCAGCCCAGCTGCTTCGCAAGCGATGCCTTTTCCCGGTCCATCAAGGTGCTCTTCCTTTACTTCTTGTAAGCTTACAGCATCATGGGCAGAGTCCTCTAGTTCACATTTCAAGCCAGCTTTAGGTTCTTCAGATGGCTGGTCACCAGCTGCAGCAGATTCTGCTTCAGGGAGGTCAAGAGCACCCTGCGAGTCTGGGGATATCGACATGATCTTCACTATCTGCTTCTTCAACAATCTCCTCACCTACAGAAAATCAATGATGGTCAACAGATGCAGCCCAAGATGTAGCAAGAGTTTTAGCCAGAGCTAATCATGCTGCTGAGTTGAGCAGATGAACGGTTTTGTATTCTATGCAATCATAGAATCATAGAGTTGGAAGAAACCACAAGGGCCATCCAGTCCAACCCCCTGCCAATAGAGTCCTTGGACTCTATTTTCCTTTAGCATTTTGGCCCTTGAGTGAAGACTGCTTTCACTGGAAGACGGATGGGCAAGTCTTCCTTGCTAGCCCAGAGTTCTCTACAGGAGTAGTGACCACTCTATTGAGAAGCAACAAGCAACTGGGTTGCATCCAGCAAACTTGTCCCATTAGCACAAGGACTTCTGCCTGTACAATTGGCTCAATTCAAAGGACTTCCTTGCCCAGAGCAGATACATATGGGGGGGGCATGGAGGAGAGGAGAGGGAGAAGAAGTCCTTTTGCATAGGTAGAGGGGTCCTTGTACCAACATTACTAAAACCCACAGTGGTTATGAATGGCTGACCCAGGAAACACCCCTGGCAAGCCATTTCTAGGTTTATCCATCAGAGTGACTCAGTTCTGGATGTTGTCAAGCAGGTTCGGCCCACTAAGAAGAGCAATGAAGACAAACCAGCATGACAACATCATGTCACTTCCAGGTATCCAAGGTGATGCGGATAAAAGCACAAGTAGCCAAAGGCTACAGAGGCCTTAAGAGGCCAGCATGGGGCCAGGAAAATACAGTAAGAGGAGCGTGTGGAGGAAGAGACTTTAGAAGTTCATTAGCTGTAAAAGCACTGGCAAGGTGAAACACAACAGTTCTTGAGACGTTATTAAGAAGGCCTTATTAATATACTATGTTGCCCACTTGGGACTCAGTTGCCCAGCCTTCTTTACAATGCACCTCTCTCACCAAGTTTTTTTTTAAATAACACCATTACTATGGTTTTCTGTTCAAACTTATTTCTTAAGTATGTTTACTGGCAGTTAGCAGAATTTGCACTGCAAAAAGTGACAGGAACAAGTCTCCGAAGTCGTGAAGCTACCCTTGCTTTCCAGGAGGAAGATTAACTTTTTCTTGGAGGACTTCATATCTCCAACACTACATCTAGCTTCATAACAATAAATCTAAAGCCATTATACTAGGCATCCCCAAACTCCGGCCCTCCAGATGTTTTGGCCTACAACTCCCATGATCCCTAGCTAACAGAACCAGTGGTCAGGGATGATGGTAATTGTAGTCCAAAACATCTGGAGGGCAGAAGTTTGGGGATGCCTGCATTATACCTTAATGTTAAGTCATGGAGGGAATACAAAGATTCAGCTATGATTAAATATAAAACTAAAACCTTATTCATTATTCAAAGCCAGCAGAGCACCATCCCCAACAACGGTACTCCCCACCAGATTCTGTTCTCTTTCCACCCAAGAGACACTCACCCCGACAGAAAGTTTAGTAATCAATTTATACATTTAAAAAACCCCCACAAACTCCTGTCACTCTAATTTAGCGACTAACAACCTCCAGCCTGTCGGCAATTTCCCCCAAATTGCATTCACTTGCCCCACACCTGACATTCATTATATGTGCAATCAGGTGTACGGCAGGTATAGACATGGCTGGATTGGAAGAGCAACCGACTTTCCCAATGGGGAACTGCAGCTGATCCCTGCAGAAAGCAGGATTGAAGTCACTGCCCATCAGCTAATCTGTGGTGGCAAGGATCAATAGGGAAATATAAATTCTTGGGCTCATTACAGTCTACAATGTGTCATAACTGACACAAGGCAATTCAGAGTATTGTAATGTCGAGCATACCAACACTGAGAGAAAAGTGAGGTTCCCAACTGTGTTTCCCTCATGTTGCAAATACAAAAGGTGTGGGGGAAGAGAAGAGGACGCATAGGGGAGAATCAGCAAGCGGAATACTTAAAACATTGTTTTTCTGCACCATCAGTTCTCCCCTGTAAATGTGCAACCCAGACGTTAGTAACTGGTTCCCACATATATCCTGCCAAGTTTCAAAACCAGAGGTAAGTCCTGATGGAGAGAAAATTCCCTAGGAGGTACTTGCACAAGAGAACATCCGGGTTTAGGAGGCAGTTATGCTCAGGGCCGGCGTGTCCATTAAGGTGAACTAGGCAGTTGCCTAGGGCGCCAAAATGGAGGGGGCGCTGGCCAGCTTGCCCCCCGCCGCCGCCCCAACCAGCGGTGGAGCAAGCAGCTTGGGGCGAAAACCGCAGTGGCGGGGGCGCCAAAATGGAGGGGGCGCTGGCCAGCCTGCCCCTCGCCCCCCGCCTGCCGCCGCCCCAACCAGCGGCGAAAACCGCGGTGGTGCGGGCCGCCCGGCAGGGCAGGGGACGGGGCACCGTACGTCATGCGCAATGATGTCACGTGGCCCGCCCCCTCGCCTAGGGCGCTAAAATCCGTGGTACCGGTCCTGGTTATGCTCCCCTCCTTCCCTACTTTTTACCTATAAGTGTCCTCATGCCTGCAATCCTCTCACTGCAGCAAATAAGAGCTTAGGAACCTGGATGGTAATGTTTAGTTGCACTAACTGGAGTGGATACCATTTCTGTTGCCCCCATTGAGTTCTGTAACAAAGGAAATAAGCAGCAACTAAGGCAGCCATGAGAGGAGAAAACATGCCAATAATTCCAGACACTGCCATTATCAAGGGCAGGCCATGCTCCTGTCCCCAGGTGATAAGGTATTATCTACTTCTATAGCAAAAAGCAAAGCACTGCAGTCAGGGGAGCAAGACCTGCCAACACCCCTTCTGCCTGGTGACCTCAATCAGCAGGGGCCTCCTCTGTCAGGATGGGGAAATAAGTGCTGCCGACGTGAATATTATACAGGTTTCAATTAAAACATGCACTTTCCTCCTGGCATATCTCTATCATGCGGACGGACATGAATCTTATTATTGCTAATTTAGAAGATTATCAAAATTATACAAAATGAAGTTAGAATTGGCTAAGCTGTTTTTAAAAAGGTTAAGATAACCTTTCCCTGGAGGGGGAATTATGGCACTTAAAAAGAATGACACCTACAAATAGACTCTTCTTAAGCACTGTGGGTTTTTCCAGAAAGAGATCAACAAATGTCAAAATCTGCTGATGAGTTTATAAGGAAAAATAAGCTATTTAGAATATTAACTGCTGAAATTGGAGACACTTAGCTACCGTACGGGAGGAAGTTCAAGGCTTTTAAAAAATAGATATAGAACAAGTGTTTAGTACAGTACCTTTTCAGGCTTTACGTTGGATACGAAACAAGGACAGGCCATCTGCAATATTAAACACCACAGTTTTGGTATTATTGATGAAAGCATGGGGATATTTAAAGAGGAAAATTATGTCCAAAGAAATGATTCACAGTTTGATTGCATCTTATTCATATTTTAACCCAAAGGGGAGATTTAGAAAATTTTGGTTCCATTTTCTTAGAAGTAAATGCTGATTTTTTTAGGGGGAGAAATACCACTATAGTGACACATGAAACCACTTACGCAGGCTGCTAACTAGTGAGCCAAGCAGACAGACAACCATGTTTCGTGGCCTGTCAGATGCTTAACAACCTACCTCAAAAAGATCACAAAAACAGGAGGCAAACTCATCCTGTAACAACTCTCTCTCTATAGACCATTCAGCTCAACAAGTTCACATTTTTTCTGATCATCAAGTACCATATCTTTTGAGCCACAGTGCCACTGGCAATTTGCTTTCTTAACTGTGGGATCACACAGTTTCACTGTAGCCACTGAGAGCCACTGTCTCCTTCATGACATATATTTTAGGGGAACATGAACACCAGTCATGGAATTATGGTTAAGACTAAGCAGGTACTTCACTTAATTGGTGTTCTTCTGGCACCTGGCATTCAGCAGATTATCATCTTAACAAGACTGTCAAAACAGTCTACAGAAATTCTGAATAAAAGAACTTCCCAAAGAAGTTTGATGTTCTGTGAAGCAGTTTGATGTTATCAGCCAAACAATGCCAGCATACATACCTTTTTGGCAACAGATCCTTCTCCCAGAACACAGTTTCTCTCTGGGCACTCGCATGTGATTTTTGCCGGCTCCACTTTCTCAGGAAACACATAAAGACACCTTTCTCCAAGTTGCCGCTCAGCATGGTCAAAGCACCCCAGGCGCTTTACCCTGTCAAAAACAAGGTGACCGTGATACCACCTTACTGCTGGCTGATACAATTTCCCCCAAAGTCCTAGCACTGGCTGACACCTCTACAGGGGCTTTCATGTACTTACAAGATGATAACTTTTTTTTGGGGGGGGGGAACTGTTTAGGAGAGAATGACAGTACTTCCTCATTTTACATGGGTTTAGGCTTAATTCAATAGTGCAAACGTATTTGTTAATGCAGGACAAAGGGGAATGTTCTCTTATATGAAGCATACTGTGATGTTTGAATGTGCAGGAGGAAAATAAGCAGATTGTTAAAGTCCTTTTGCTCTGTAACAGCACACAAACAGCTGTACACATGCCATTTCATATTATTAGATCATTCACCATCCCGCCTCAAATGTTTGCACCAAATACTATAGCAATAACTCTGTTTTCATCCAAGTAAACTATTGCTCTTCTGGTAGACATTCTGGCAGAAAGTAATTTAATGGGGGGAGTGCTTTTAGGGTATTAATATGAAGAACTCCTTACCTAGACAAGTTCTCTTGGGTGATTAAAGATGGTGGGGGACTTATACTATCTGTACCTCCAGGACAGAAACTTTTAGTGATCCAAGTCACTTTCAACTCCACCACCTGGACCTAAGGAAAACAAGGCAGAGGAGAGGAGAGAATGGTTTTAGAAAATTCCACTAGATTAAATATCAAGTAGCATTTTGTTACTGAAGTTGTTAAGACACTCATACTTTTGTCCAACTCACAGAATGCCTTTAGTTTGTCTAGGACTATTATCTTGGTTTTGGTGCTGCATAACTGTATCAGACCTAAGTAGCTATGGCATGAAGAAGCAGTTATTTGCTTTTTGGAAACAATTCGAACAAACCTGCTTTTTATCAAGCTGGCATCACTTACCGAGGATTGTTCTGTTCATATACCAACCTTGATACAATCTAAAATGAAGGCTATTTTCATCCTACAGGTCATTCATGGCCGGGCTTGAATGGGGACTCAAATCAAAGAACCAATCAGGAAGTGAAAGTGAAAATGGGATCATTTCTAGTTTAACCGAAGCACAAATGATAGGTGAGGTCCTCACTCACAAGTTGTAAGGTAAAGGTAAAGGGACCCCTGACCATTAGGTCCAGTCATGACAGACTCTGGGGTTGCGGCGCTCATCTTGCATTATTGGCTGAGGGAGCCGGCGTACAGCTTCCGGGTCATGTGGCGAGCATGACAAAGCTGCTTTTGGTGAACCAGAGCAGCACACGGAAACACCATTTACCTTCCCGCTGCAACGGTACCTATTTATCTACTTGCACTTTGACGTGCTTTCGAACTGCTAGGTTGGCAGGAGCTGGGACCGAGCAACAGGAGCTTACCCCGTCGCAGGGATTCGAACCGCCGACCTTCTGATCGGCAAGCCCTAGGCTCTGTGGTTTAACCCACAGCGCCACCTGCGTTCGTACATAATTTTAAAACAAATATCGATCCTAAACTTTTGTAGAATATTTTTTTCAGGAATATTTTTTCATCATGTTTGGTTCAAAGGACACAACACAGCTTGTTTTGCTGAAAACTCCAGGCAAGGCAGTGATCCCTCAACACAATCAAGTTCACTGAGCCATACCTCTTCCACCACCACTCTGAACTTGCTCTTTGTGCTAAGGACAGGTTTCACTCCTGAAAGCCACTGCACATTCGAGAAGACTTTCGACGGGCCAATGAGAACTTGCCCAGGGTAAAAGCCATATGAATCATCGAAGAAGAGGCCCTGAAAAGAAGAGGCAATACAAGAAAGAAGTGCAAGTCAGAGCCAGGTATGGTTAAGACCACATTTTGTCCCTGTGGAATGAGACTCCTGCGTTCCGGTTCAATGCTAGTCACTAACGAAATACTTAAGCGAACAGAACTTGTTCCAAGATTCCTTGGTCCTGAAGTGCTCTTTCTCTGCTACAGTCAACCACAACAGCAGTTTCTAAGGCAACTAGGGAAATCTTAGGTACACAGGCTAATAAATAGTGTAAGAAAATGTCATAAGGTACTAGAAAGAAACAGCTCCTAGTTTCATTTGAATTACTTCAGTACCAAGTAGCAGAATCTCAAAGGTGGAAAATCTACCATGGAAAATATGATTAAATTATCTTTAGTGACTTCTGGAGTTCTTGCATTCAATTGATCTATTTCCCTAGTTATAAAGGTAGAAACAATTGTTCCTAACATATGAAATTTCAAACAGGCAAGGTGGACATTTGAACAGTGTTAGAGCTGTATATTTTGTGACATCCGTAATAACAACGTGATAATAATAATTTATTATTTATATGCCACTCATCTGACTGGGTTGTCCTAGCCACTCTGGGAGGCTTCCAACAAATTAAAAACATTAAGCACAGTAAAGCATCAAACATGAAACATCCCTATACAGAGCTGCATTCATGTGTCTTCTAAAAGTCAGATAGTTGTTTATTTCCTTGACATTTGACGGGAGGCTGTCATTCCACTGGGGAGGGGGTACCACTACTGAGAAGGCCCTCCGCTTGGCTCCCTGTAACCTCACTTCTCGTAATGAGGGAACCGCCACAAGGTGCTCAGAGCACTTACTGACATTTTCTACTGATACCCAACCCATCTTTGCAAATTGCTAAATTCTCTGCTATAACATTTTCCTTTTGGTAAGGCGTTTCACAGCTCAGTAATCCTCAAATTAAATGCAGACTTTGCTTTGGAGGCACTGTGACTCAGCCTCCACATTTTAGGCAGAATTTTCTGATTCGGAGGTTCTAAGTGTGGGCTTTTTCTTTTATACCTTCCCCTTCCCATATATTTCTCAAAAGTACTTTTACCCATCTCCTGTAACTTTTTCCATTCTCCTTTCACACTTATGCTACAGTGTGGTTAGGGGGCTGGACTGTGGAGGCTGTGGTACTGAGGCCCACTGGTGGGTCCTGGTCCACCTTTTGAGAGTAAGCTGATCTATTGATTTATAATGTAGTCTGTGTTTGTGCTCTATATGGGGCTACTTTTGAAGGTGACTCGGAGGCTACAACTAATGCAGAATGCAGCTGCCAGACTGGTGACTTGGAGCGGCGACTGGGACCATATTACAGTACACTGGTCCTGAAAGAGCCACATTGAATTGTGCTCCGAAATGTGCTTGGAGCCAAAATGTTGGTGCTGACCTTTAAAGCCCTAAATGGTCTCAGCCCTGTATACCTGAAGGAGTGTCTCCAACCCCATCGTTCAGCCTATACCATGAGATCCAGCACCGAGGGCCTTCTGGCAGTTCCCTCACTGCGAGCAAGTGCGGTTAAGGGAACCAGGCAAGAGGGCCTTCTCAGCAGGGGAACCCACCCTGTGTAATGCCATCCCATCAGATGTCAAAGAGATAAGTAACTACCGTATATTCCGGTGTATAAGACGACTGGGCATATAAGACGACCCCCAACTTTTCCAGTTAAAATATAGAGTTTGGGATATACTCGCCATATAAGAAATACGACCCGGCGTATAAGACAACCCCCGACTTTTGAGAAGATTTTCCTGGGTTAAAAAGTAGTCTTATACGCAGGAATATACAGTATATAACTATATATCAGGAAGTTGTTTATGTATGATGTTTCATTGTATTTTTTATAATCTGTTGGAAGCCGCCCCGAGTGGCTGGGGCAACCCAGTCAGATGGGCAGGGTAGAAGTAAGTAAGTAAGTAAGTAAGTAAGTAAGTAAGTAAGTAAGTAATAAGGATGATGAGGATGATGATGCTGGTGTACGGAAATTTTTGTAAAAAATAAATAAATATTCTTATATGAAAACATGTACTTTCTCCCATATAAATGGAAGGCTGTCAATCACTGTGTGGGGGAACACTTTACTATTGTTGTGGCAGCAACAAAGCCTGCTCCTTACCTCCAAATTTCCAACACTGGATAATCCATCAGATAGATGTGAACTCCACAAGTGGGGCCCATATGATAAAAGGTATCTCTACAAACTGAGAACTATTCTAACAAAGAGGGGGAACTTACTGAGTCACTGACATGTGGACAAACATCATAGAGCTTTGCTGCATCCTCTGTGCTCATAGAACACCTAAGGAAAAGCAATAATTGTTAAACACACACACACATTTTGCAAGAATCAGCACTACTTTCTTAATGGCAAATATGTGTTAGCATGCTCTTATATCTAGATTTAACAACACTAAGCCATGCAGTTGGAAGATATTGGATATCATTCCATTTTAAAAGTACTGTACTAGTCAATGTGTTTAACCTGGAATAGATATAGGGATGCTTTGAGAAGTATTACAGGTCAGGGGCAAACTATCATATTCCCTACAACAATTTTGTAGGATTTGCACAGGAAGCCTATATTAGGGGTGAGGAAGCTGCAGTCTGCAAGGCCTAATTAGGCCCACCAGTCCCTTTTGCCCAAGCCTCACCTATCTGCCCTTTGCCTGATGTAATATATGACATCAGGTGTAGGACCAGTAAAGCTGTAGCTGGATCAAAAGGGGGCTTTGCCGATGCAAAGTCCTGTGTCATGTACTTTGACACCCCCCATTATCAGCTGATTGTCTGTGCTTGAAGAAAGCCCTGCATGGCCAAAGCTTCAACAATCAATTGGAATTGGCTGTGGAAGGGAGTCCCCCCACCCCTTGGGATCTCCCTGAGTCCAGATAACCAGTCTCTTTCTGGGGGGGCTTCAGATGCTTGTCTGCATGGCTGAGCGCACAAGTGTAGGAAGATCTTTAGCAATATAACTGCCCGGTCCTGTGATGTTCTATCAAGTTTAATGGGACTTGTCCCATGAAGTCAATGTGCACAGGACGATAGCTGAAATTTGCCACCCTTCCCCAGCCCGGCGCCCCCTCCAGTTGTTTTGGATGATAGCTCCCATCAGCTCAAGCCAGTATAGCCGAAGAGAGTTGAAATAATAATAATAATAAAAACATGGGAAGGCTGGATTACATTTACTCAACCAAGAAACTAAAGGCATGCTCTGTAACAGAAGCAACAGGCATACCTGGCACCATTGGAGAGCTTCAGGATGATTTGGTTCTTTAAATCATACACTTTTCCAAGCCACCAGTCATAGGCAATGCAGTCACCGTACATGAAAGGCTGAGGGGTAGAAGAAAGTTATGATGCCTGCTTCCTTGGTTCATTTAGTCACGACTAGAGAACATTGTTCAGCTCATGGAGTAAAATCAAGTTCAGGATTAGGGTACATCCGGCATATAAAAGAATTTAACACTTGTACATTTCCCAGATTACTGAAATAGGTTTGTTCCACCACCCCACCATACTACAAGATTGGGGAGATGGAAAAGAGTGTTACTGACAAATTTCATGGCAAAGATGACCAGTAACATATCAAGTATACTGGGTAAACTCCAGGGTAATCTCACAATCACAGTTAAGTGATTGAGGAAGCGCAACTGCCCTTCTTTCTTACAATCAATTCAGAGTTGCATCTCTCTGCCTTCTTAAGAATACCAGCAGAAATATTTATCTTCATTTTGGAAGGTTTCAGACTATAGGCAAAACCATTTTGTAGACCCATTCCCTGCCCCCTTTGACAAAAACAGTAAAAAATGAAATAAAGGCAGGAAATATCTAGAATGAACAAATGAACTCAGAAGTTACAGCCAGCCAGTTCCTGTACATTTTTTATGTACATACTTTGTTCCTTTAAAGATTTTACTAACACCATGTTTTAACTGTACTGCAGCTCAGGATCACGCTGTTGCCATGGGACTGCCTTGATCAAGTGATCACCCCAGCTAATCACTATGCAGAAGCTTCTCACCCCATTTGTTATAGACCAAGCCTTTGCTCAGTCTGACAGAAGCTAGCAACATATTCAGAAAAGAACTAGTGTGGCAGTAATGCAAGTATTGCATCATTTACCGGTACTTCAAATATTTATATACCACCCTTCAATATTAACAGTTCCAGGGCAGCAGTTTACAGAGATTAACAATTAAAAACAATTAGAAAGTATGACAGCAGATAAGGAACTCCTCAAAATTAAGTCAGAGTAGAGAACTAAGCCAGTTACAAACTGGGATTAGTTGTTTTAAGGGCTTTTACTTTATTTATAGTACCAGACAAATTAGGTTTGCTTGGTCCCACGAACGGCATCCCAGAGTCAGGATACTACAACCAAAAAGGTCATAATCTATATAAGAGAACCCAGGGAAGCGCATTACAACTAACATCTTAATGCACAGACAAGTTTATGTGGTAGTAAGCAGTCCTTCAGGTATCTGAATTGCATCTCATGTAGGGCTTAGATGCATTACTCTCTCCAGAGAAGACTCTAGTCTTGTTAAAAGAAACCACTCACATTAGGGGATGTAACATCATCCCTGCCTGTTCCTGATTAAATCTGTTAAGTTGTTAGCTTTCCTGCTGTGTGAGGATAAGTAGTTTTAAACACACTCACCCAGATATTCTGAAGATCTTTGCTGTTGACGGGATAAAGAATACAGTTGGTCCCCACCAGTTTTACGGCACACTCTATATTCACATCAATTACTGTTCCACACTGGCTGTCCTGGAAAGGTGAACAAAAGGTTTTTAAACTGCAGGACACACAAGTTGTGCAGAAACAGACAGCCCTGAAAGTTTCACCTGCTATTTATCAGCAGAATACGAATTCAAGACCCAAGAAAAAAAGCAAGTAACAGAGTTCCTATTATGCCTTCTTTCTTGAGAGAATTGTCGAGTCTGCATTCTTTGCCAGCTTGACCTCCTGTCAACTTTCTTTGGAACCCAGTTTATATAGGTTTCTTTCCCTGCAAGTTGGGGACCCCTGTACATCATCAGATAGTTTGCTTGCTAAACTAGATAGTAACTGCTTAGTAGGTAAGCTCTCAGACCAAGACTGTTCTCTTCATTTTACCCACAAGCCAAACAAAAGTAATGTGGTAATTTCTGTAGAAAGTCAGCATTCTCTCAACCTCACTATATTGCAATATGGGGATAAGACTAATGTAACAATATTCAGGTATCGTGCTCTTTCAAACACTTGAAATATGCTGTAGAAATGTCAGATATTTTAACAATAAAAATATGACAATAAATAAATTATCTATCTATTTTGCCTGCTATCTGTAGAACAAGTATCAGAGCGAAGTATTAATTAATAAATATGCCTTGTTTATTGTGTTGCTTTGAGCCTGTAAAGAAAAGCTGGGTAAAAATGCTCCAGATCAATGCTCAATTGTGCCTGCTTACTGTTTGGTTCACTGAGGAAGAGGATATGAACCCAGATGCATCATTAACTCATAACTCAACTAATTCTCAGTCAACTGGCAGCTGCTGTAATAATGTATTTTTATTTATTAATGAGCATAGTCCATTACAAAATGCAGCTGATGGCTGGGTTCTGTAGCTGTTCCCAAACATCAGGGTCTATTATTGGAAACACACATACCGTCTTTCCCCCCTTTTAAGACACCGTCTTATAATTTTTTTCGCTCAAAAAAATACAGGGTGGCTTATTTTCGGGGGGATGTCTTATTTTTATTACGTCAGTATGGTACGGTACAGCCTCCCCCTGTGCGCTGTGCAGGCGGGGCAGAACTCTGCAAGAGGCGCGTTTCCCCCCGTGCCTCTCGCTGGTTCGCTGGCTCCATGCGCACGCAGGAGGGGCTGAGGAGGCGACGGGAGCAATGGCGGCACCACGGCTTACTTTTGGGGTACGTCTTACTTCTCACAAAGGTAAAAAAACCCTGCCGTGGCTTACTTTATGACTATGTATTAAAAAAGGGGAAACAGGGTAGACACACACACTTTGGAGGGTTGGCGCTTTATAATATATGAATTAGCTCACTAATGATGACGCTTTCCTCCCTTCCTCCACCCACTGCTGAAACACATTTTAAAAATTGCTCTCATTGCTAAATAGGTGTCTTTGTTCATCCAGAAGGAGGACTCCAAAGGGGAAGAGTAGAACCTTTATGATCTGGTGTGGCCCAGAAAGTCTTTGGCCATAACATGCACGTGGGGTGGGGTGCGGAATGCTCTGAGTTTCTGGGAAATGGGTAGACTCCCAATGCTGGGCTTTTAACTTGTAATGCAGGTCAACTGGCATATTAACCTGCATTAACTTGTAATACAAGTCAGGACCGTGATTCAGAGAAGTACAAGCTTTTTTGTTATATGTATGCCACTCTTTTCCTTGTCCCATTCTACAAGTGTCTTGCTCTCCCCTTTTAAATGACTAAGGCCAGCTCATGGTCTGAGGTGGCAAGGTACATTTTGATGATGCTACCAACATAATGCTTTGTATTTTGTTTCTTAAAAAGGTAATATACTCGCAGTTCCCTTTATAGAATATATTGCAGCCGCTGAGAACACAATGAATATACACAAAAGTGCTAACTGCAACATAACCATGAGTTGGGGGGCTTTAAATCAGCTGGGGTTCAGAAATTCTCATGATCACCAAAAGCAGTTGAAATAAACATCAAAAAGGATTCCAGGAAGAGTGTTTCCAATGTTAGCTACTACACGTCATTTGTTTTGGCAAGTACAGACACACCCAAGCATCCTAGCACATTCTCGTCTTCATCATCTGAACACTGTGTTGCATGTCGTTAAAAAAATTATAATGGAAGGCAAGAATATTTAACTTCATACGTCAGAACTGGGGTGACAAAACAAGGCTGAGAGTGTTGAATCCCTCTTCAACAGTTCACAAAGCATCTCCACCATGAGAATAACAAACACTGGTTAGTGTTTGGTACCCTCAGCATTCATGCAAGGCAACTAAATGTGAAACTGAACTATGCAAATTAGCTGCAAGCTGCATTGTGTCCCTCGGTGTCACCCCTAATTGCCCTCACCCAATCCAGTTGCGTTTTCAATATTGAGTTTGATATTGAGTTAAGAATCCATCAAACCCCCAACTCAGGATTTCACGCTTACATCTTGCCATGGAAAAGAGAACAAGAGCGTTTACTAAATCCTGAATAAGGCTACTGATCGGACACAAACTGAAAGTGTTTCATTAAATCTACCTTTTCATTTTATAGCTACATTTGTTCCAGGACTCTGAGTAATGGTGCAAACTGCTCTCTGCAGAAATCAACATCTGAGCCACAGCGTCATTTGGAAAGGCTTACAGCAATGCACCTCCAATGCTGACACTGCTATTCTGGCCAAAAGGTTCAACGCACAAGATGCATATTAATATGGCTGGCTTTGGCTGCAGCTTTTGCTGTAATGTGTTAAGACACTGCATTTGATTCTATAGAATGCCATGTCTGAAACACAGCAAATGTATTTTACAATACAGTCCGATCACATTCAAAGCCAAATATCTCCTATGTTGCAGATTCAGACTATGCAAAATTTACTACTGAAACACTAGGCATTGGTTTCTCACGTCTATACACAAAACAGCAGCACTTACCCGTGAGCCCATGTGCCTGACGACATCCCGAGGTACCACTGACCGGTCTTCAAGCTTCAGCTGAGAGGGAGGTGGTGGGGAAAAGACAAAAGAAAGAGAAGATAATTAAGATGGATCCTCACCATACCTTCACATGTACAACCTGATTTCTAATCAAGTGGACTACCAGGTTGATATTTTTTTAATTTTTACACGTATAATATGTGTGTGTACAATATAAGCTGTAGCTGCACAATGCAGTAATTATCTGTACATTCATACAATGCTGCTGGTGTTCATAATTCCACTTTAGTGATGGACATGGCAACAAGACAAGACTATATGGGGTTTTATTTTGTTATTCCATCATTTAATTTTGTTTACTTGTATCCCACCTTTCTTCCGAGAAGCTCAGACTTGCATAAATAGGTTCTCTGAACTTCTCCCACCCAGGTATTAGTATTGTCAACATCAAAAATGGAACTTCAGGCTGCTCTTTATATCTGGGATGAGTATCACTACATAGCATTTACTACTAGAAATGTAGTAGAAATCTTGCTCTCTATCAGATTCCTTAGAAAGAAACTACACGGGCCATTCTGATTAGCAGAGAGAAATATGTTTTACCTCTGCCCAGAGCAGAGACATTTCAAAGCACAGAGGAATGTGGATCACACAACAAGTAGCAATTGACAGTGCTAGTTTGGAGCGTGTGGGTTAAGAGGAAGATTCTAGGACTCCTGCATATAAAATGGTATGCATGCTTGCTTGATCAGATGTGCCTCTATCTCCAGATTATTTTTGGAGCAATGCCATTTCCAAAACATATTGTGCCAAATCTAAAATAATAAATAATAATAATAATAATAATAATAATAATAATAATGCCAAGGCACTACAGACATGCATGCACACACAAAAAGAGATAGGTGTTTTATTCAAAATATGCTGTGCAATTCAAATATTATCGATCTGCCAAATGAACAAGGAGATCAAAGCAAAGGGTACTTGCTTGTGGCCAAGTCATTCTGTCTAAGAAAAGGCTATCAGCTGTGATGGCAATAAAGAGCATTTTTAAACCACTCGTCCTCCCACTTAGCTTGCACTCAATGACAATCAACACTATGACACAGCATCTGCATTATGAACACCTGCAGAAATGTGAAATAGCAGCTCTATAGATAAATGCTCACCTCACTAAACTTGATCATGCCCGCCACACAACCGTTTCTTTACAACAGACTCATGCTTCTGCCCTAGTCAGCACATTCGGTTGCCTCCCTTCCAACACCGTCTTATGTATCCTCCTTTTCAGCTCACTAAAAATCTATAGCTAGAAGGGCTCCATTCTCACCTTGGCAGCGCAATGCTTGTCTGCAATATTTTCTTAGTTTGTCTAACAACCATAACAACAACAACAGCAGGGTATTATTTAGCATGAGAGAAACACAAGCCCTCATTGCATTCAACAGCATTCTCAAGTCTTCTTGGCAGTTTAGAGATAATCAGCTGCCTGGTTCTGAGAAACACATAGGGGTCACTGCAAGCTTTATGCATCTCAGAAAGCACCAGGATTAACTGTATACTGCAAAGCTATGCTGATAGTGAATCTCTAGCTGTGCAGTCAGCAGAATAATGAGGTTCACCCGCAGCACGGCAGATAATTGGATTGGGTCCTCTCAGCCTCTACCCAAGTCTCCCTGAAAACCTATGTCTTTAATGAAATGGTGGGATGAAAATAAAGGGGTCATTTAGGCTTCCCTGAGATATTGAAGAGACCTTGCCCCCATAAAGCTTATCCACTCCATTTCAGCCAGCAGGAAAATCTGGAGCAGGATCTCCAATACAGATTGGAGAGTATGGGTAACTGCAGTGCAGATTGGAGAGTATTGTAACTGTCCAAGTTACAATCTATTTATAACTTTAAAAGCAATAACCATAACCTTGAATTGTGCCCACATATAGTTTGCAGATGAAGATCACAAAGAAGCAGAGTAATATGTTTCAGCTAGCCAAGGATCTGAGCCTGTGTCTCCAGGTCCAATGCTCCTATAGCTACAAAACACTGTCTCATAGGATAGATCTTTTTGTGAGATTGCCTTAATGTACCATCATGTACACTTGCACAACATATCAAGCAAAGATATCCACAAGATTGGGCTCAGTTCAACGTGCACAGCATTGCACCTTGAGGTTGTGCTGGTCTGCTAAATATTTCAAGGCAGCAATAGTTATTTGGTTGGATGCTGAATTCAAAACCACACTTGACTCTTAGGCATGCAAGAAATAATTTAAGTTTCACTAAGTCTTAACATCAAGCATTGAAGATGACACTTCCCTGAAATCCAGTTGCATTGTGTGTACCCAAGACATACATTTAATTTCCCTGATAAACAGAAGAGCCACTCCCGTCGCTCACAATGCAGAAGGAGCGTGTGAAAGCTACTGGGACAATGCAGCACAATTGCATCACTGCCGGAAAACTCGGCTGCAATTTCTATTCACTGAAACAATTTTAACTCCCTCTCCTTTACAGTGATGCATGAGCTGTGGTGGAGGGATGGGGTTGGGAAGAGACATTTTCAAAGATATGCATAAACCAAGCTGAGCTGTACACAGCACACCTGCCGCACTGAATACCCCAGCAGCCACATTGCTCTGTATTCTAGAGATGCAATTCTCCACAAGGAAACTGGCTGAGGATAGATGAGAACATTTTGCAATCAAAATGGCTCACACGCCTTTGTGCAGGAAAGCTGCATTTACTTTCAGTGTCAAGACAAGAGTCAAGTACAATACCGTATAAATAATGAAATATCAGAGAATGGAACAATAAAGGGACTGAAAGCTGTAAAAACTGCTTATTGTACAATTCTGATTCCAGGCAAAATTCCCAGGACTCCCAAACAAAACTGAATTGCCTGAGGTGAGATATAGCTGAAACTTCATGTTTCTAGTGCTTTTTCCATTTTTAGTACTTTTTTAGCGAGACCACAGGAGCGGCTATCTACAATAGCTTCTGATCAAGATGCCAGCTATATAGGTAGAGGTAAAAGGTACCTTGCCAGCTATATATCCGTATACCAATATCTTCCTTTAAATCACCATCATTCACACACACACACACACACACACACACACACACACACACACTTATATCCTTTCTAGTCCACTTAAAGCAGTCAAGGCATATAGTTCTATGCTTAATATTTGCTGGAAGCCGCCCAGAGTGGCTGGGGAGACCCAGCCAGATGGGCAGGGTACAAATAATAAATTATTATTATTATTATTATTATTATTATTATTATTATTATTATTAAAGATTACACACATAACAAAACTGGTCCAAGAGGCCTCTGTGCTGGGAGATTATTTTTTATTTCGTGGAAGGGCTACAAATACTGTATGTTGTTCTGTAGAAGATGTGCTAGTGGAAATAAGAGAAGTAAAAACTCTTGGAAAAGTAAACAGATGGAAATTCATATAGGAAATAGTTTTTTCTTCATATTTACATAACTATATGGCAACCTCTAGCCTTGCTTTCCTACTACAGTCAAAAGTGTCTGTAGAAATATGATATGGGCCAGAATTCAGCATCATCATTTCAGCATTTTTCTTTAAATCAAGTTTCTAGTCCTTATGGTTATCCAGCCTAGCTTAAAAGTTCATTGGTAACACAGTAGGTGAGGTCACAGGGAGGGGCTATTTATGCATCCGGGAGCTGGGGCAAGATTATCAGCTCCACACTTCTCTTCCCTCTTTCCTGGTTAGCAAAATTATGCAAACATTTTAAAAACACTTACATCTATATGTATGTGTAAAGGAATGGGGCTTTACTGTCCTGTACTGCCTGTGTATTATATAAAATGCATATTTTGCTAGTATGTACTATGGGAATATATGTCTTGCTTGCAAGCAAGTGGGATCATAGTGGGATCCTAGCAAGTGCCCAACGCCTTTTAACATCAAGACGAAGATATCCACCACTGCTGATGCACAGAACTGCACATCTCTTGCTCCTGCCTATATAGACATTACGGAGACTCCTTCATTGTACTTGTTCAGATGCCTGCCAAAAACTTCAGATATATGTTTGTTGATTTTAACGTAACTGTTTTATATACACCACTCAGAGATTTAAAAAATATTTTTAAAGCAAGTTATAAATTTTATTTTAAGAAATTATAAGTAATAGTTTGAAGTCAAAATGATGTTGCAAATTTTATTTACCAAGGTACCAAACCCATCCTTGCCTTGCACATCTGAATTATATTGCTCCCGCCTGTCCATGGATGCAGTCTGAGAGACTAATCAATAGCCACTCTATAAAATGCATTTTGATCTAGATGATGGGCCAGTTACCACTGAGGGGAAAGCCCTTTGCTTCTTACAAATCAGTAATGTGCTGGGAAATTTCTCCTCAATTAGGAAACAAGGTGGAGCTATGTGGTTTCACTCTGCAATCCAGATTTCTGTGACTGGAAGATCCAAAATCCACATTTCAGATTGGCCATTCTTTACCATTAGGTCATTGATGTGCCATAGACTGTGACTGTGTAATTAACACAAAAGGTTATTTTGGAATCTGCCGGACCTAACATCCAGTAAAAGTCTAGTGCAAGTTTGACTGGGTTCCAAACACAATTCACCAGCATCTCTACCTCTAATATTGATGACAGAAGCAGTATTAAGACAGTGTCCCTTCTGAACGACATAGTACTTAATAGTAGAGAAATCTGATTTATGAAGCATCTGTCAACTACAAATGTTATACGATCCTGTACCAAAATAGTAAAGATTACTCATATAAAGGCAAGGAAAAAAGCAGTACTGGCAATCTGAGGCATATCCATGTAATTTTCTTTGATATTATATTTGTACTCTCCTATAAGGTCCTGGAATAAACGGAGAGCAAATTTATGAGCATTAGACACTCTACAACACCATATGGCCTAAAAATAGAGTGTGAGAAATGGTTATGATTGAAGTTTTACTTGTTTATTTACAACAATTATATGCTGCCCAAAATAAGTGCTCTCTGGGTGACTTGCAGTTATCAAAGGGGGGGGGGGGAAGAAACCAACCATGAAACATTAACACAACAAGGTTATCTCAATTCTAAAAATATTAGTAAGTTAGAAGAGATCTTTAAAAATCTTAAGATGCCTGGAAGAGGGTGGAGACCTTTTTCTGGTGCTGAAATTAGGAGGAATTAGGTGAGCTTCCCTGGGAAGACTATTCCATAGCCATAGCACCATCACTGAAATAGCCTTCCACATAGTGGGCACCTATCATGCTTCACTTTGCAGGGGCACTTATAGAACAGTGTCAGATGATGATCTCAAAGACTGGATAAGGAAAAATGGGAGATGATGACCTTTCAAGTACCTTAGTCCCAAGCTGTTATGGGCTTTCACAGTCAAAACCAACACTCTGAATTGGCCTTAGAAATGGTCTGGAAGCCAGCACAAATGATGAGGCACTGGCATAATACGTTCAATTGTCCAGTGCCTGTTAACCATCAAGCTGTCTCTTCCCAGGCTTACTGGTTCTGGACTGTTTCAAAGGAAACTCCATGTAACACACTATGGTGATCCAAACAGGCAGGTAACGGAAGGCAGGCAGGGCTGCAATTAGCACATCAGCCTAAGCTACTAAAATGCGTTCCAAGCCACAGAAGCCTCTTGATCCCCTGCTTATCAAAGCTGGATCCATGAACACGCCTAAATAGTGCACCTGATCATTTTAAGAGGAGTGCCACCACCTCCAGGACAGGATGACCACCACTCAACTAAGCAGTACCTCTATATTGTCTGGAATAGGACTCAAAGATAATTGGCCATCATCTGCTGAGAAGTTTAAGAAAATAATCTCTCTCAGAGCACAGAATGATCAGGACCAAAAAGTCTCTTTGAGCTTCATACACTATTATTTTGCTTTTTTTAGTAAATTTCCCCAGCGTTGTATTGTACTGGATAGCAGCACCAGATTTCCTTTTCTATCTTGAGAAAAATGTCTTTACCTCTCTCACATCACCACAATGCCTCTTTCTACAGCAATTCCTGCACTGCAGGGTCAGAGAATAGCCACGTATTTTAACTAAAATTCCTAAGCATACACACTCATATACAACCATCTCCACTAGTCCAATAATTTAAATATTCTTCTAAAGCATCTGCCAGGAAGTATTATTTGACTACCGCATTTATGTTAATGAATTCTTCAGATTCATTCAAAGCAAAGCACATTCCCTCTTCGAAGCAATGCCACCCCCTTCTCCCTTGTCATTCACCAATGCATATTCATTTCTCATTACCCAAGAGCTATGCATGTTTGAGCAGCAGACAGACATATATGCTATGTCAGGTTTATCCTGTTATGTGCTTAATGGTGTCACACTTCACTGGCTTTTCCCCCACTTCCAGTTACTCTTGAAGGGTGGAAATGCACAAGAGAAAGGAGGCAGCAACACAGAACAGAGAATGCTTACAGTGCCAAGTTCCTAAACATCATTTATAGCAATGTAAAAGCCTGGGAATAAACCAGAATTTTTTTTGGGGGGGGGAGTTCCCCCATTTTTGTATCCCCCCAATTTGTTTCCCCAAAAATGGCTGCCTCTTCAGCTTGCTATTGCATGCTCTTAAAGGCTAGAAGAAACCACAAATGAGACTACTCTGGCTACCAATCCTGGCTTTGAAGAACGAACGCAGGCACCTGAGATATCTTTGCATCGAGTGGTGAAAAGTGGAATAAGGCACCCTTCCCCAACCTGGTGCTCCCCCATATGTTTTGGACTACAACTCCCATCCTCCCCAGCCAGTGGGGATGCTCACAGAAGATGCTTCCACTGGTTCAATGCCACTAAGAACACCAATTGCATATCTACCATTGCTTTTAAATATATTATGTAAAAAATAAAATGAAATGAAAGTATACTGTTCTCAACTGTCAGTCATCATAGGTATGGCATAAATTGTGGTGATGAAAACATGGAAAACCCAAAGTCTTTAAAAAAAAGAAAATCTTTCCTTGTACAGTAGAACCTTGGTTTTCGAATGTAATCCATTCTGGAAGACGTTTGAAAACCAAAAACTGAAAGTGGAAGCCTCAATACAGTAGGGAAACTCAAAACGGAAGCCGCATGGCATGTTTGGCTTCCGAAAATTGTTCAAAACCCGAAGCAGTTACTTTTGGGCTTTTGGTGTTCGAAAGCTGAAATGTTCAACTTCTGAGACACTCGAAAACCAAGGTTCCACTGTACTTAGGCTAAGAAATATTGAATATTGACAAACGCACAAAATTCCTGTTTTCTATTGAAGGTGAGACTATCCAAGTGTACTTTTTAAAGCCGTTATAATAATAATAATAATTTTTTATTTGTACCCCGCTCATCTGGCCGGGTCTCCCCAGCCACTCTGGGCGGCTTCCAACAAATATTAAAATACATCAAAATGACAAGTTAAAAACTTCCCTAAACAGGGCTGCCTTGAGGTATTTTCTGAATGTCGGATAGTTGTTTATCACTTTAACCTCTGCTGGGAGGGCGTTCCACAGGGTGGGCGCCACTACCGAGAAGGCCTTCTGCCTGGTTCCCTGTAGCTTTGCTTCTCGCAGTGAGGGAACCGCCAGAAGGCCCTCGGCGCTGGATCTCAGTGTCCGGGCTGAACGGTGGGGGTGGAGACGCTCCTTCAGGTTGAAACAATGTCTTCATGTAAATCTAATTTAGTAGACCGGATCACTGAGGTGGTGAATTTTCATAGCCAGCATGACTATTAGGAAAGAAGTACCTCCTGTTTTAAAGTGCAGCATGTACCGGTAGCCTACTGTGGGCAATTGTAACAGTGCTTTCCTTACTCTGCAGGCAGTGCATCTACCCAACTGACTCTAAGTATCAGGTTGCTAGTGGGGTGCACTACACTGTGCAAAGCTTCATATATTTAAACAACAGGGCCGTGAAAAAGTCAATCGGAAAGTACAGCAGACACTTCACCAGCATGGTATACTTTCTCCTTTCTGTATGCTACCCTTTGTTGCCAAAACCCAGTATAGTAAAAAAAGGCTGGAAAACTTAAGAGGAATCTTAGGAGATACTTTCTTTTTCAAAGTGGAGTGAATTTATGCTCACTGCATTACAGATATAGTAGCCAAACAATGAGCTTGCTAACTTTCCAACCCCACACTAAAGCTCCTTTCCTTCCTCATTCAGGTGAATTCATTTCGGCTATGGCAAATTATGGTCTGTTTGCCCAAACTGAGGGAACTTGGCATGTGAGGGGAAAGGGGGAACATGAACAGGCAGAAAGCTTTGACCACATAGTTAAACCATAGTTTCTGCATGACACCTGAATCAGTCTACTCCTGGCCTGTCCAACCGGCCGATTGCGATATACTGGTCGATCGCAGGATGTCCCTGGTCGTTCCTGATTGATCGTGGTATCCTGACCCCCACCTCCAAAAAACCACCACCACCACCACCACCAGCAGCTCTGGTCAATCTAATAGGTAGATCACTGCCAGTTTTTTTTTTTTTATAGTGGGAGTAGATCACAGTCTCTTGGAAGTTGGATGTGCCTGGTCTACTCTAACATGTTCATAACTGCAATAGATTCAACATACACATGCTATCAGGAGATCAATCAAACCATATCATTTGTCACCTGAGGCAACAACAGCTTACTATTTGCATAGTACACACAGCTTTTCCATCATTCAGACGTGTAATTATCTCTAATGTATTAATACCTCTGTGTCAAAGAACAGCCATCTCCTGCTCTCGGCTTTTTTTGCCAAACCAAATATATCTCCCATCTTGAGGTTTTAGGTGTGTGTGTGCATTTTAAGTGCTTTTGTTGCAGCTTTTCCGTTACCTTCCTTGAACAGGAGAGATAAATTGCATGTTTTATTTCAGTCCCACCAATGCCTTAATATTTACTTAGCACCTATTATTAGAAGGCCTTACTTGCTACAAACCTGCATCCTTTGTAGCTGCATCATTTTTTGTCATTTGGTCATTTGTGCAATCCCCTAGGTCGCCTCCCATCCCTCCCCAGCCAATTCTGCTGCTAGCTGATGAGCCCACAGGAGACGGCAGAAGTGCTTATTACTAGTCCCCAACTACATGACCTTACACTCTGCACTATCAAATTTCATCCAATTTCTATTTCTCTATTCTGAGGTCATGCATTACTTTCCTAATCCTTATTTGTATTGACTATGCCTATTGATTGCCAGTCATCAGCAAAATTTGGCAAACAGTTATCATAACTCTTAAGACATTAGAAACAATGAAACTGCATTTAGGCTAGACTGTTGCAATTGTTTCACTTTTAAAAACTTGAGTTTAGTCAATCAGATCTACTTTGCTTCCTTTTGTGTACTGTTTCAAACTCAGGTTCATAAAACAAATCTTTTTTTATTATCAATTAGTTTCATTTAAATACAAAAACAATGTCTATTCTGCTTTATCTGCCCCCAATAACTTTTGAAAGTTACAAAATGTAAGTATGTAACAAAACTAAGCTTTATATAAGTATGTGAAATAAAGATACTTTGCCCCGACATGCATCATTTTACATTATCTACTATGACCCAAAGGTGTCGTTCCTGGTTCATCACCTCACTTCTCCTTAATGCTCCACCACTGGGCAAAGAGCTAGAGCCTGGCTTGCTCCTCATGAGAGAGTTAGCACACAGTTAACTTAAGAGGGGAGGCAATCTTCGGGCAACTATAAATTAGTACAAGCTTCGCCTCTCCACATTTCTTTTGGTTGTCTGAAGGATCTGCCAACTAACAAGCAGCAACCCTGTGTCAGAAAAGGTAGCCAGGATTCACAATTGCAAAGGATCACTTTAAGAATGGTTATAGCCAAGACTATAGTTTCTTCTTTGTAGTTTGTGCAATCCCACAAAGCCTCTTTGGAGGGAGGGCAGGAAAAGTATGCCAGGAACACACTGAACAGGATGGGCTACAGCTCAGCACTAGAACATGTGCTTTGCAGGCCAAAGGGCCCAGGTTCAGTCTTGGAAAAATTCGTGTCCATAGCTCTAGGGAGTAGCTGCTGAAACAACACTAAACTACATGGACCAATGAGCTGATTTGGTCTAAGGTAGCTTCTTGGATCAGGCTTACACTTTGCCTCCAAACACCACTTTCTAGGCATTAGTGTTTTGCATGTGTGCTCATTTCTTGAAGACAGCAGCAACAGCAACATATTGGAAGGCATCCTTAGATTTCTAGGAAACAAGTTACACTTGTATGGCAAACCCAGCCATCTGTGTAGACTTGAAGTGAAGTGTCTGGAACTTGCCTAATCAAGCTACTTTAATATTCCACTTCCAATGCTACTGTAAATTCTTCTGCATTCACAGAAACACTAGCATAAAAAGTGAAGTCTAAAATAGCAACAGGAAACTGTTCTCCAAAGGCTTTCCCAGGACATTGAAACGACAGAGGTAAAGAGAACTTGTCCCTAGTGCCAACACTTGGTCCAGACAAGGTACAAACCACTTTATAAGAAAATTCATTTGTACACTTACTATAGTAAGAGCAGTAGACAGCAATCCAGTGCCACAATATAATGCTAGAAACAATGGACAAAATTAATTGATAACTTTAAAAATGGGACAGCGAATTTAAGTATGGTACATATGAAGTAACACATCTCACCCATTATAGGTAGGAATTTCTAGATGCCCAGCCTAAGAAATCTTAGAAGAATGGGCTTCATGCTTTTTATGTATGCATGTAGCTGAACACAATTACTTCTTTAATGTAAAAACAGCAAGACTAATCCATATCCTTTTGCACGAAGTGGGAAAGCTTTAGAAAGCATTTTTCCAGCAAGGTCTTCCTCACCTGGCTTCGAAAGAGATCAGGTAGCACAGTGAAGGAAGGCACCATCAGGAGAAAGTGCCTCACATCCTCACACCAAAATATTACTTTTCTTATCAACAGCAAACAGTTTCTATTCATCATCCACACCCACCTAGACTCCAGCAAGCTGCAATGACTGAAGTGATATGGATAGGACACCAGACCCCTCAGAGAGGAAGAAGGGAAGAGACAAAGGTTAGAGTCCTTAGTTGTGTGTCTTCATTTGTAACAAAGCCTGCTCAAAAGCAGTCCCAGGGCACTTTTCAGCCATGTATTATTGCCACATAACCTTGGCAGCTGGGCAAAGAGTAATTGCTTTTTAAAAGGATAAATAGAAGGTACACCCTGAAAATGCAAGGGAGACATGAGTGAGAAGAAGCCTGTGACCAATAAGGAGAGGCCTCCTATTAGAATGGGAAAATATACTACTACTACTACTACTACTTTTATTATTTATACCCCACCCATCTGGCTGGGTTTCCCCAGCTACTCTGAGCAGCTTACAACATACCAGTATATAAAACATACCGGTAGTAAAGCATCAAACATTAAAAACTCCCGATACAGGGCTGACTTCAGATGTCTTCTAAAAGTTATATAGTTCTTTGTCTCCTTGACATCTGAAGGGAGGGTGTTCTATACCTACTCAAACTTTTAAAAACTGCACAGAAAATATTGGGAGGGGATCAGTTCTACTGCTTATTTAGATTATGCTCTGTGCTCAAAATCATTTACCAACAGCAAAATGGCATATAATATTAAGAACATTCACATCTGAATGTCATAGTTCAAATGATGACTTGAAGGTTATAACCTGAAAATGTGCAATAGTTGTGTGCTTAATCTCTGATGCACTATTATCCTCAGCAAAAAAATAATGCAGTTTAAAATGGCAGGTACAATTCTGAAACATTACAGGTCTTGCAGGCAGTACTGTACTAAGGGTTGTACTATAGATGCACCCAGTGCTACTTTTCTAGAAAAAGAAGTGTTGGGACTCACCATGAACACCTCCCCTATTCTCTTATAATGGCAACGGCGCCCACCTGAGAGGTGCTGAAACTGAGTTCTGGAAAGTTCCAGTTGAAAAAAAGCCCTGGATGTACCAACTAGAGTCTACCCTGGGACCTTACAATGAAGGATAAGTAAGAAATCTAAGAAAGAATTAAATATGAGCCTATATCACATTTACATGCTATTTCTACTGGCGTCTTTAGTTCAACTGGCAAGAGTATGCTGTACCACATTCTTCTTCCCAGAAATAGGCAGCATGTTGAGGACGGAATTTAGGTGGGGGAGTGAAGCAAGATGTGGCACAAACACATGGTCTATAGTCTAATATACCTGAGTCTTGAAAAGGCTATGTCTACAACTCTCTCACGGGGCATCTTTTAAACTGAAACTGCCAACTTTTACTGGCTGCCACTGCATCTCTGCCTGTTAACAAGTTCTTTGGGTGACTTTAGCAGGGGATTACGTTGGTTCCTATACCCTCCAATCACCCTGGTTGATTTCTGCATATTGTATGGTTGTGAAAGGTACAGGAGAAGGCCCAGCTGAAGGTTTTCAGATCAACTGGCAATTATCCTTTAAATAGGGAATTCAGCAGCTAAACCAAGCATAGCCGCCCTAAAATCTCCCGCCCACCTTTCTTCCGTTAAGTCTCTGCTGTGCCTACAAAAACTGCCTGCCAGAAATCCAGCTGCTGTGCACATCAAAAATATTTCCTGCTCTCCCACACACTGCTCAAAACTATTTTTACTTATACCCTGTGATTTCTTTCGCTCATCTTCTTTAACACCTAACTTTTAACATCTTGGCCTACCTGAACTGTAAACTCTTCAAGGCCTGGTCTCTGAGTAGCAAGCTTTTATAGTTCCAGAGGCTAACATTAGATAGAAACCATTGCATAGACAGAAATCATTGCACAGCAGAATAAGCAAGTCTGTTGACCAACACTGGCCAAAAAAATGCCCTTTTCAAATTATTTAACTGAATTTTGGTGAAGGTTTTTGCTTGTACCAGTGTTATTTTTCTAGAATAAGAAGTTATAATAGCAATGTTGCCCACCAGAGAGGTGCCGGAACTGAGTTCTAGTGAGTTCTGGCTGAAAAGAGCTAAAACAAAACCAGAATGAAAGAAAAATTCCTTTTTATTAAAAACTACAACCATGTTACAACACTCAGAGGTAAAAAGTGCATTCTAGATGTCCCCCACCCTTTACCTAAAACAACTCATTTTATAAAGTCTGCAGTAGAAGCAGAAGCCTCTCCAGAAAAATCAGCACAACGAAGTCTATGGGAGGAAAGTTTGCAATATCAGTCAAGATGCCAGAGTCCCTCATCAAATACTTATCTCATTCAAAACAAGCACTTTCTTATAATTTCTACCCTGAATTTTGCAAAGATCACACAAACACTTTTGTGAAGTAAAAGAATTATCAAATCAAAAACAGGACTATTTCTGAACTGCACAGAACGAAGTAGAATCAGCCCTTTAGCCTGGAAGTGAAAAGGGGCAGCTGACAAATTAGCTCGCTTATCTAGATGGCTCCACAGATGTTCTGTAATACAGGTAGCCATTGTGCAAACATAAAAGCAATCCATTATGGCTGCATTCATTACAATCCTCTCAAAAGGTCTTTGTTCTAAACATACCCATATTCTAATACTAGAAAGGTCTTTGAGGGCTAAGGAGTGGGCCAACACCACCATGCTCAAGCCACAATTTTTATAATGCATAATGCACTTTTAAACAGACATCCTGACAGCTATGAGTCTTAGCCTGTATACTGGCTGCGAACAAGTGGTTTATTTTATTTTTTTAATGCTGCTAGTTATCAAATTGATTTGGCAATTGCTCAGCTACAGCTCCAAGTTTCTACAGACTCCAGGTAATTCTTAGTGGTTAGCTAAGCGCTTTCTTAGTTGTTAGCCCTTCTCATGAATGTGCCCCAAACCATAGCAAAATGTAGCATAGGCCCACTGGGTATGCCAAAGACCAGGACAACAACTTAGATGGCTTCCTTTTTATCATACTTTGTGATGAATGAACAGATTAGTGATATCAATTGCCTTAGGGTCAGTATCTGTTCAGCTAATAAAAAGGGTACAATTATTTCCTCTAATATTTTCTCGCAACAAAATAGCACTATTTTGCTATTAAAAAGCAAAAAGAGAAAATAATGTTGTATGATTAGTAATTAAATCTTTCCCCTGTGGGGACAAACAGAGACTGACGCTAGGGCAATATGGGTGGGGGGGGGACTTTTCTTGACTAATCTGGCAGCAATCAAAAGGAAGGAAATATCGACAGAATCTGAAAACAGGAAACTTTTCATTAACACTGGAAATGACTTTTGAGCGGCACTTATAAGTAAACAATGTAGATGGATCTTGGCTATAGAGTAGAGCACAGTGCTATACTAAGTGTAGTTTGGAATCTCAGTTTTAATAACATTTATAGCTACCGGTAACTATAAAAGAGCAATGCTGCACTAAAGTATGGAACCACCCTAAAAAAAGCAGACACTGCAATTCTCTTTTTCAGATAAATGGTGTTACCCTTCAGAATAGCAAGGGTACATGCTGCAAAGAGACTAATTCCTGCTCTTCCAGTAGTTGTATTTTTGGTACAAAAATTCTTATTGCATTATGGTGACTAAAATACTGCTTTGCTCTTTATCTTCTGCCTACTCCAAACAGTGCCTTGGGAAAACAACTGGAAGCCCCAAATCTCCCAACTGAGCAATTATTCAATGATCACATACTTTTATCTTACTGCAAGAATTTTATCTTTTCACCAGATTTAACATCAGCAGCTACTTTTAAAATTATTTACATATACTATTATGAAAGCTGAAGAAGTGATACTGTTTCATAGCATAAAACAGTAACTGCTAAAACCACATTGTTTCCAATAAACTCAAAACAGGACTCCAAGGCAGAACATTAAAAAGCAATAAAAAACATCTGTTTGCAGGTGTCCTCTGAAGTAAACGCTACAGAAAAAAGCATGCATAAGTTGCCCTTCATTCCAAATACCTTCCATTAAGCACATGTTTTTTTAAAGATATCCAATACTTTTGCGCATTTTACAATATGGTAAGTTGCAGTTTAGATTACAAGACCAATAAGAAAAAATGATTAGAAAGCCACCATTTACAGCTGCTCAGTCTTAAAGCACAATATCTCAACCAGGTCACATTCACCTGTACAACAGATTAAGAATGATTACTTCTGACATGACACTACAGGTATATGATAGTACGTAGGACTAAAAGGTAAAGGGACCCCTGACCATTAGGTCCAGTTGCGGACGCCTCTGGGGTTGCGGTGCTCATCTCGCTTTACTGGCCGAGGGAGCCGGTGTACAGCTTCCGGGTCATGTGGCCAGCATGACTAAGCCGCTTTTGGGAAACCAGAGCAGCGCATGGAAACGCCGTTTTCCTTCCCACCAGAGCGGTACCTATTTATCTACTTGCACTTTGACGTGCTTTCGAACTGCTAGGTTGGCAGGAGCTGGGACCGAGCAACAGGAGCTTACCCCGTCGCAGGGATTCGAACCGCCGACCTTCTGATCGGCAAGCCCTAGGCTCTGTGGTTTAACCCACAGCGCCACCCACGTCCCTTGATAGTAGGACTAGAACCCTATTAAATTACATTTTATTCCACTGAAACACATGCAATTAAGTGCTTGCTTCTGTCCTTGGAAAAACCAAACATGTAAAGCACTTTAATCATTTAATAATCTTCTATTATCACAACTTTGGGTTGTACAGCAAAATCCAATGTCAGTCAGAGTAAACCCATTGAAATCAATGGACTTTAACTTACACCCATTAATTTTAATTGGTTTTAAGTTTTGTATGTTATACTAAGGTGTAGTTTAATGCTAGACTTTTGGAAACATACACATTTGGTGTTTTTTAAACATTATGATGATATTCATTCCTGGTTTTTGTCTCTTAGTCACACTGCTGTAGCCTAATCTCTGCCCCAAACAAGGAACCATACATTAGTTCTTGTCTGTATGGCTTATTCTAAATGCAGTGTGTTGTTATTTTGTACAAAATACATACCCCAGAGAAGAACTGTACCTAGAAATGAAGATATTCTGCTAGAGGAAGATGGACAATGCAAAAAATCTCCTCATGCTAATAATTCTGAATTCAAAGCATTTAAATGGAAAAAAGGGAAAGCTATTCCAGATACATTAACAGCTGCCATCCAAATTACTTAACTTACTTGCTGTATACACATCTGTGCTTCAATTCTGATTCACAAAACAACCAAAACAAACTGAAATAACGACTTGCTGAAAAAAAATTCAACAACAGAGAGGGCAAGGACTGAGATAGATTTTCCCTACCTGGGTGCTGTCAGCCTTAGAGCCTGCAAAATCCCTCACATAAATAGTCAAAACTAATTATGTCAAAACTCAAGAGGGGGAAGAAGCTTTTCTCTATGCACTCATCATTTACTACCTCAGTTTCTCACATTCACAGATATGAGGTAATGCTTTGTAGAAACACACATTCAAAATAATGTGTTTACTTCAGTTATAACAAAAACATTTTTAAAAGAGGGACACAAGAACAAAGGTAAAATATTTACTCTAGACAACTGATCAAAATAGTTTGCTACTAAGGCAAAATGCATATTTTCAAGAGGAGATTAAAATTGAGTGTCCCTATCTCCTTAGCAGTGCTTTGTATATAGAACTTGTGCATTTTGGAGCAGTGAGGAAGCTCATTTACACCCTAAGTATTTTGAATACTTGTGTAGCTACTGCTTAACTTCCCATTATAGTTTAAACTTATTTTTTTCTTCTTATTTTATCATCAGGTTATTGCTTTTTTTAAAATAATGTGCAATTAAATCTCTTGAGCAGCACTTCCTTGAAAAGTTATGGGATTAAAAAAAAATGCAATGATCATCTTATCTCTCCTACAACACTGCAACAGATTAGCTGATGCAGTTTGCGTTACAACTGCCTGCAGACAAAACAGAGACAATGACTCCTCATCCTAAAGGCATCTGAAGAGCAAGGAATACATACATTTGCTACATAGAAAGGTAAAAGACTTCCCTCAGGAAATATCAGTATACTTGGTGTTTTCACTACTTTCTGTATATTTTAAGACATTTCAATTTTAAGAATTCTATGCTTAAAAAAATAATATTCCCCCAAATCATTAGTCTAACCATCCTTCCTGTTGCCCAAATGAATTATACATATTATAACAAATGCAGCCATAACAAACTTTGTTTACAGTTTGCGATATAAGTCACATGTATCACATAACATCCCAGGAACAGTTTAGATAATGACTTAATCACTTGTCCTTTTATTGGAGTAGAAGATATTTCTATTTCATTACTTCATTTTGAACAGGGTATTAAAGAGGTCTATTACTCGTTATGTATCCATGAAACCCTTACATAGAATGATACAGAACTATAAGATGAATAGTATTCGGTATGCTAATGAGACTCAGCTCTGTTTTCTACTTTTAATCAGACCCAGGTCTGACAGTGGAATTACCTGACTGGTTGATTAGGGTGTCAACAACTATTTTAGGGCAGTGGGCATATTTGGGAATGTAATAAACTTTGGGGGCACCACACACACATGCTCTGCAACTATGCACACATCTTGCACCCTCACTCCCCCGCCCCAACACTTAGGCTTGAAAGTAGTCTTCTGTTGACTACATTTTTCCACGCCTTTTGCAATTAAGCTCAAAAACTAAACCCAATAGACTCTTTCAAATCTAATTGGGGAGTGATCTTCCTGGAGAGTGCAACCGAGGAAAGGGCTAACTTTGTGCATTAGGTCACCTTCTGTTGGAGCCAAATTTCAGGCCTAATTGCTGAGGGTAAGAGGCGATGTAGCCAATAGAAGGTTTATTCCAAGCCTAGTAGCAGCTTTGCAAACACAATTTCATCAGGATGGGCACAGCTGGGGTGGGGACGATTTATATTTTCATCCCCAGTGGTGATCCCACCCAAATGCCCCCCCACTGCAATTAGCCTTCAAATAATTCAGACCTAATATTAAGGAAGGGGAGGGAGTCACTGTGGGTGCTAGGACAGTCCTGACAGGAACACATACACCCACAAGCGCTATGTTGGTAGTTCCAAGGGTAGGCTGAGGAGGAACAAATCCAAATATGATGACAGGGAGACTTGGGGCTACCTCCCTTCATTCTCACAACAACCCTGTGAAGTGATCTAGATAGAGCATGAACGATTTACTCAAAGTCACCCAGTGAGCTTCATAAATGAACTGGGAGTTGAACTCCGATCTTGCTGACCCGAGTCAAAATTCTAACTACTACAATAAATTCTGGCATTACTAAACTTGGAATACTTAGCTCTCACCTGTGGCTCCTGGAAGCTGTCAGCATGTAACAGTGGTCACACCCTGGGAATGGCTTTGACTGGCCAGCTAAACCAGGTGAGGGTAGCTGATGTGTCTCAAACCCTCAGAAGTTTGGGATTTCCCCTGCGAGACTCCAGCAGATTGAGCGGACGAGACCAATAGCGGGTTCAATGGTCAAGAAGGAGGTTTCTACATGTGCTGTAGAGGGAAGTGAGGGCAAATGGGGCTCGTCAATTTGGGAAGGCAGCCTATTTGGGAAGGAAGACTCTGATCCTAAACCTCCACTGTCTTGTGGGGAAAGGCTGAGGAGTAAATCCTACACAAATCGATAGTGGAGTCACCAAGATGGTTTTATGCCTCCTTCCAGCAACTCCTGCAGCCAAACTGGTGCCAAATGTATTGATCTGCTTTCCTTTGGACCACATTAGTGAGGTCGAGGGTGGGTCTTGGTGTCTGGGCAGCCTAGGACCTCCATACACACTGCCAGGCCTGCACCCCGGGTAGGTCACTTCAGTGCTGCTTACACAGCGGTTTGACTTCACACTCACAGGTGCACTCCACTGTCTCTTGAGACGGATGGATGCTAACAACACATAGTAACAGTAGCTAACAAAATCCTAATCTTGGGTGTAAGGACTATTCAGAAAGATAAGATTCCCATCACTGCTCTGAGACAGGCTGCTGGAATTGTTATTCAAGGAGACACTTAAAAATAAAGATTTCAAAAGCACAAGGCTCAAGTTTATATACTGGAAAAAAATTAATCACAGACTTTAACCTGCAGAGCAAACTAAGGAAAGTAAATGGCGAGTAACCTCGCAATATATACAACAGTAATGGAGCAGGTTATCCATTCAATTCTACAGACCTACAGCAATTCCAGTAAGCCTTTTGTTTTCCTTCAGTCTCAAACCACTGTGAATGCCAGGTGGTTCCTAAGTAATCCCCCAAGAGAGTAAAATAAATGTCAGAAGCAAGAGGTTTGCTAGATGTGGTTTCTTAGGTGGGTAACATAGAATAATGCTTCAGAACATTAAAAACCTAAGCTAATGCATCAGAACTCCCAATTCTTCAAACTAATCAGCATTTATTCTTACCCCCTCAACAATATTTAATGCGAGGGCTGTTTATCTTTCTGATATCCTCTACATACTGAGAGATTTGAAATATCTATTGACAATTATGACTCACATTAATGTTTGTAATGAATAAATGCTGATTGCCCTGTGAAAAGTTGAAAGCTCGGGATGCTATTTTAGCTGAAAAGCACAACAAACTCAAAGGGGAAAAATAATACCAGCTTTTGTTTTGCTACAGCAGCATTTATTTTATTCTGTTGTACACCACCCTTCAACCCAAGAGTCACAGGGTGGTGAGCAATAAAATACAAGAAAACACGTGAGACTTCCCCAAGTCATTTGTAGAGCTGCAAGGGTGTCATGAAGGGCTCAGGATTATTCTAACTGCCACAAACTTAAACAATCAACACACAGGGTTCAGGGACAAGAAATGGTTCAATGTTCTTGGTGTGAAAGGGATGAATTAAGAAACACTCATGAACATAGACACGTTTCTAGAAACAGAGAACACATCCACAGGTCTCTATGTACCTCTCCACTGGCCTACATATTTGAACTGTTAGTAAGCAAACTCATCACCTACCTCTCCATCTATGAGGCTTCCCCAAACCACCATTTCCTTGCATTTTCTGCATGATATGCTTATACAATTCTGTTAGACCAAAGCTAGGGGCAGGTGGAGGAAGGGTAACAGCATTTTATACAGTTTCATCCAAAGCCCATGAAATTGTATAGTTTGGGTCTTTTAGATTTATTAGAATACATTTTAATACTTAAGATGGTCTGTATAAGCTAAGGCAACCTCCTGGTTAAATACATCTTAGTCAATAGAGTATGAATTTTAATCAATTCACTTTGTATGTACGGCATGTACATAAATCCCACAGAAGGGGTGTGTGTGTGTGAAATAAATACTTTCAACACCATTTCTTTTTAAAAACTAGTATTTGAAAAATTGAAGTGAGTACAATATTAAACATGAAACAGAACATGAAGTATACAAGTTGTGGAATTCAACATCAAGCTGTGCATTGCAGCTTGCCAGATGGAATGATCCCTCTCTCCTTCCTTGTGCACTGTACTAAGGGCTCTTTTGACACACATACCTCAGCCAATTTCAAAGGGACACAAAGCAGGAGAAGTGGGGAAACCCTTACAGGGCTCCTTAGGTGAATCCTGCCCAAGGTTTGCAGGCTTTAGTATTGTGTACCTTTTACAGCAGGGGCAACTAACTTTTTTTGACCTGAGGATTATATTCACCCTTGGCCAATTTTTTTTGGGGGGGGGGGGCACATGCCAACAGGGATGCAACCAAACCTTCCTCCTCAGCTGATTTGAGCAGATTAACTGGGAAGGGTGCATTGACTTGATGAATGGGGAGGTGGCAATTTGTATCTCCATCAGCGAGCTGGGTCCTGTGGGTGCGAATTACCCCCTTCCCAGCTCATCATATCAGTCATCTGATGAATGTAAGTCCCCGGACCCAGCTCATCACATGTTGAACCCGATATCTGGAGGGGGCAATTTGCATTACCATCAGGGTGCTGAGCTGGGAAGAGAATACTGCATCTCCTTTGTTTTTGGTTTTCTTTTTGCTTCCTCCAGCACCAAAATCAGTTGGGCCTTGAGTGCCAGATCGGACCCCCAGGTTGGGAGTTAGCCACTTCTGTTTTACAATACCATTCTTTAAGCAACAGTACATCTACCACTAGGTAAATACCATGTCAAGAGGAGGATACATCTCCAAAGCAAATTCTGGACAATTGGCATTTGTACATTACCATGAACAGTATTTACTTGCAAAATAAATAAAAGGGGCCCAAAATATTTCCAAATTAAACAGGAACACTGTTTTTATTTATCATACTCGGCAACTGAACACATGTTGCAACTGTAGTACCGAGAAACCAACCTACAAGGCAAGTTAGATAGCAACTAACCAACTTGTGACCTATTCTTACATGCACTTACACAACCATAGCTTAAAATAAGCCTAAACTATGCGAAGCAAACCAAAGAAAAAGAACAGATTTTTCAGTAATCTCATTTATGAGTCAGCAGGCAAGGCTAAGAAATCAATGGAACAAACCATAGGGGGAGAAGGAATGTGCATGCAACTTCTGGTGGTAGATAGAAATTAATACCAATAACCCAGTAAGTCCTACAAACTGACATGAAATCAATAAAGTTTTCATTTTAAGAAAATTTGAAAAAAGAAATGGCTAAAGATATATTAATTCCAACTTATTGCAGTAATTGTGTCTAGTTCTCCAAAATGCTGAGGATTTGCAAGTTTTACACAAAGCCACCACTAACAGCCTAGAAAGTATCTTTGTTTTGCCAAGATACCTAACTGTTAATATGCAGAAACAAGTACCGTATTGGCCCAAATATAAGCCACCCCAATTCTGACCGTGGAAAGTTAAAATGCGTCTTATATTCGCGACCTTACGATATCACTGCTAAAACAGCTGCCCTAGGTCTGCAGCCCTGCCATGCCTTTCAAGGCCGGAATGGAGAGCGTGCCCCCACCCAGGATACCATCACGAGGGCCGTGGGGGTGCGGGACAAAGGCGCCTCTCCTGACCATGGCTCCCAAGCCTACCCTGAACCACCGGAAAGAAGGGGGAACGTGGGGAAGCTACCAGCAAAGCGGCACAGCTCCCGCCCACCCCCGGAAGCAGCCCGGAAGCACGGGGGAATAGTACCCGTAGGATTTTCTTCTACATTTGCCATTTACGGGTGTGAGTGCCTGTGGAATTTTAAGGGAGTGGCTTATATTTGGGTATTGTCTTTCTCTCCCCCCCCCCGCATGAATTTTAAAGTTGCAGCTTATTTGCGGCAACTTTACATTTGGACCAATACAGCACCACCTCTTTTCTGTTTCTACCAATGCAGCTGCTATTTTACAATATGTGTATTCCTCACCTTAACAGACTTGAGACAAATGAAAATGAAAGAATTGGGTTGGGCTCTTTGCATTATTTGAAGTGTTACGATTGGATTAATGAGAGATAATTTTACAAAATTGCTCAGTAACACTTCACAACAAAGCAATGAACCACAACCTATGTATTATGTCCATTATTTCAGATATGGCTTCCTAAACTGTGCCACCTAATTCCCAGAGGGGGAGGAAGAGGAGAAAAATGTGTAATGGGAAATGATTGTTTATATAGTCACCTGGCTTGCATGGGGCAGCACAAACCTGGTTGAAAGTATACACACAGATCTGTAAACATTTCCTGTGACACCGATTTATTGTGACAAAAATTACTGGCTAGTTGGTATACATTGTGAGATATGCTGTTGAGTTTTGATCCACTCCACCTACTTAGAGAGAAATAAGAAATTCATGGTGGGTCTGAATATGAGAAAGGGATTGGTCAAAGTTTTTAAGCCTCTTATCTATGGAAAAAACAGGATGTTCACTCATGCAATTGTAATCCTATGGATTTTAAGCTATCTGAAACCTAAAATAAAATGTAAATTAAATCAACTCATTTGACACTCAAAGAATATACATTTTGGCATAAATACTGAGTAGTGGATAGCAGTGCTTATTTACTTATTACATTATATCCCACCCATCCTCTAAAAAACTCAAGGTGAAATTTATGGTTCTCATCCTCCCCTATTTTATTCTAATCTGTTGAAACAGGACAGTCACCATAATTTAGCTCAGGCCAAGAACACTCAGTGAAGTCCTTGGCTATGTGGCGATTTGAACCAGAATCTCCCCAATCAGCATCATTTTATTATTTATACCCCGCCCATCTGACTGAGTTCACTCAGCCACTCTGGGCAGCTTCCAACATATATAAAAACAAAATAAAACATTTAACAATTTGCCTATCAACACACCACACTTATGGGCTTTATAGGCTGCCAAGGCTGCTGGAATTCCATGTAAAGTTGAATTTCTAGTACAGTATCATGTTGGGTGGGTGGGTCTGAATATATGGGAACTATAAATAAATTTAGAAAGGCTCTGTAATGAAGTCTACACCTACCGGTGCTATTTTGCAAATTCCATGATTTCCAAGTTCTGTCTCACTGTGGGAATAAGGAAAACTAGATAGAATGCAAAATTCTGATGAAGAACCTAGAAATCACACGGAAAAAGCTTCCAAGCTTATTCCTGCAAAGGAGAAAGCTCATACTGTATTTTAGATATGTGTCTTTTTCGCTTTTAGTTTGTAGCTTTGAAGGTCTCCCCCGCCCCCAAGTGACGTTGTTATCTGCTCTGTATGAACTTAATGGACTGTGTTGCAGGGCTGGGGGTGGGAAGACTAAAAGTGACTTAAAACATGCCGATTTTAAAATTAATGCACCACTTCCTTTGAGAGGCACACATAATTTCCATATCAAAGACACTGCTACTCAGAATTGCTTATAGTACTTCCACCCATCATAGCATGCAGTTCCTCTGTTACTATATCACAAGCTTTTTGATCCATGCAACGTTCATTTATAAGTCCTCTTGGTATTACTTTAGTGTCCATCCCTTCCCGCTAATCTCGTGCCTCATATGTATCACCACTCAATGAAATTTGAGAAGTAGATAGAGTTCACTAGACATAAGGCCCTTGTCAACATTCCAAATAACATGTAGTTACTAGCTTACAGATGCACTTGAGAGGGAAAATGTAGAGTCATGAACTCACTCAGGTCTGCACCCCATGGGCATACACAGGAGCCTTTTTATTTAGGCCTCAACTTTGCGCTCATTATGTAAGTTACACAGCACAAACACTTACCCATTTCCTATGTAAACAAAGGGTTGGGGAGGTTGCAGGGGTTTTTGCCCCAATGAATTCCTAGCCTTCAACATCTCACACTTGCAACATTCCCTTTGCTTATGCCACAAAGGAATGTCTAGTACAGTGTAGCAAAAAACTGAGAGCAACCATATTAGTATAAAATATTTGTTTAGAGTTTAACAATAGATTGTGGAGAACAATATTAATCCCCTCATTATGTTTTAGCAAGTAGCATTGCAGAAACCTAAATTAATCCAAATGATTGCTAATGAAATGCACATTAAGTCATAATTATTCCCGGTAGCTTTCTGTACACCCTAAACAAGCTCCATCCCCACATACTGTATATTTGTAATCCTACAGCTTTACTGTATCCTCTGCTTTAAAAAAAAAACCTGAATTTTATGCAGTTCCTCAGAACAAGAAACCCTCAGCAGATATCACTGCAGGAAGTCAGAGAGGCCACAATTAAGCTCAAGAACTAAGATTTCCAATAGATCACCTGAATCTATTGCAGAATTGCAGGTAGATGCCCAGATCAGGAGCATGCAGAACTGAGATCGTATCTCTTGGGGAGTATATCCACTATTGCGGAATATAAACCCAATATTTCCAGGAGCTACAAGCAAAGAGAGAAGAATGTGGTTCTCTCTTTCCTTTGTGGTGCAGAGAGCATAATGGGTGGGAGAGAGGAGGCCTAACGAATAGAAAACCCGTTTGGTCCAGAAGCTGCTGCGCATCCTTAACTGGTGCAAGGTGGGCCCCTGCAAGGCGTGATTGAGACACGAGGCCACGAGCTGCCTTTCCGCAACCCCCGAGTCAGAGGCCATGCCCAACTTTCGGGGATTGGGGGGGCACGCCAGATACTACACCCACCCACCCACATGGCCTGGAGGCTCACACCCCACGGAGGCCCTGCCATTCCTCCGGAGCCCTGCCTAAGGAGTCCCCCTCCCCAGCTACTATTCCCCCTCCCTCCCTCGCCGCCGTGTATGCAGATGAGATGCAGATGAGATGCAAACGAGGCCCAGGGCGGCGGCGGCTTCTCCTCCTCGGTTACCTTGGTCTCCTTGACGTGCTGCTTAATGCCCTCCGGGTACCACTGGACGCGCACGTAGCCGCGGCGGAGGGGGCTTCCTCGGCTCTCCTCCCCGCCGCAGGGGCCCCCGGACTCGGAGCCCCCCGAGCTTCCCGCTCCGCCTCCCCCGGGGCCGCCGCCGCCGCCACCGCTCCCTCCGCCACCGCCGCCGCCTCCTCCTGCTCCGGGGCCTCGCCCCCCGTCGTCGTCCTCGGAGTCGGAGTCCTCGCCGTGCATGACGCGGACGAGGCCGAAGCGCACCGAGCCCCGGTAGCGGCCTGACACCAGGTCGTGGGTGAAGAGCAGCCGCTGGGAGCCGGCCGTGGCGGCGGCGGGGAGGGCGGCCGTCGCCGGGGCTGCCGGCGGGACAGCGGGAGCAGGCGGCTCCGCCATGGTGGTGGCTTGGCCGGCTGAGGCGGGGAGAAGGAAGGGAGGGGGAGAAGGAGGGAAGGAGGAGGAGGAGGAGGAGAAGAAGAAAATGAGGAGGAGGAGGAGGGAAGAGGAGGAGGAGGAGGAAGGGATGGCGGCTGCGGCGGCAGCAGCAGCAGCAACGGCGGCCGCTTGGCCCACACAGCGCAGTCACCGTTCGGCGAGGGCGGGGCTACAACGGCCAGGCCCCGCCCAGCTCGCCAAATAGAGGCCGGGGAGGGGCGGGGCGCAGGCCGAGCGCGGAGTGCGCCGGTGGGAGGGGCACGTGCGTGAGGGAGCGAGAAGGAGAAAAACGGTGGGGGAGGGGGAGAGTGAGGGGGGATAATCAGGGCAGGGGGGTGGGAAGGGTTTGAAGGAGGGCAAGGCCGGTGGGGTGGGAGGACTTTGGCATAGGGACAAAGCGGGGGTGAAAGGTGAGGTGTGTGGGGGGGAGCTGAGGGAGGGAGGAAATGGGGGGGACGGACGGACCAGGACACTGTCCTCCCCTCCACAAAGAAAGGGGCCCGAGTTGAAGATGGAGGGAAAAACGGAAATAGTGGGGAGGTTGGGGGAGAGCATAGGAACCAACTCCTAGGGGCGGAGGTCCCTTTGCCCCCCCCCCCATAAAATATTTGAGAGGGCCAGCCCCCCCCCCCCCAGTTAATGGACATTGCCATTCAAATAGGGTGCGTGAGCCACATGTGATTGATTATGCGGGGCGGGGCTTACCTCCCCCCCCCCCAATATTTTATTCACGTTGGCACCCCTGGGAGAGTGAAGAAGACACCAAGGTGGGCAGGGAAGCCCAGCCGGTCTGAGCTGCTCAGATTTAGGGATGATCCGACTGCCGCCTTTTGGTTTTTCATTTTCTCCTCCTGTCATCGTCGGGTAGACTCATAGTGGAAGAGCAGGATGGCAAAAGTGAGGAGGCAGGAGGACTAGTGGGAACAAAGGGCGGTGGGGAAGGAGACCAGGAGAAGAAGATGGGGAAGAAAAAGAGACTGGTGAAAAGAGAGAGAAGGCCAAAAAGAGACAGGATGAGAGATTGTAGTGCACAAAAGTAGGGGGGATTGAAGAAGAAGAAGGGGAGAAAATGGTTGAAGGAAAAAGTGGATCAGACACAGCAGGAAAGAGTTAGTTAGAGACATGGAGGTAAGGAAGAGAGGAACTTGTTTCTTTACTTAATAGGTACCATCTAGTGAACTCTTAATGACAGTGTTGTTTCTGCACAAGGGAATGTCTTAAAGATCCTAGCAACAACCTGAGCATGGGAACATCTTGTACCCACATAACCTTTCCGGCCACAGATCGCTGCCAGTTTAGATGAAAACAAGTCAAGGGAATCCATTGATGGCATGGAAGCTTAGAGGTAGGGAGGTCAACAAGGGAGTTGCTGGAGTTAACACCTCTTACCAGCAGGAAACTAGCGCTAGTCCTCATGAGGGAGGTTGAGGATAAAAGCCAGATAATTGAACTGGTTGGAGCATAGTGGCAAATCTGGCCAGTGCAACTCTATTGTTTGCAGAAACAGCTAATGGGGATTACTCACACTAATAAATGGGTGTATTGCAGTCATTTGAGTGTTTTATCATTTATGTCTTCCTTTTAAAAAGCAAAGTCCACTTAGTATATGAATGGCAGCAACAGCCATGCTTAAAATTACAGTGGTACCTCAGGTTACAGACGCTTCAGGTTACAGACGCTTCAGGTTACAGACTCCGCTAACCCAGAAATAACGCTTCAGGTTAAGAACTTTGCTTGAGGATAAGAACAGAAATTGTGCTCTGGTGGCGCAGCAGCAGTGGGAGGCCCCATTAGCTAAAGTGGTGCTTCAGGTTAAGAACAGTTTCAGTTAAGAACGGACCTCCAGAACGAATTAAGTTCTTAACCCGAGGTACCACTTTCAGCCCAGCAGCAAGATTGCAGTATAGATGGGGGGAGGGGTACAAGACAATTTTTAAGACTCTTGGCAATCCACTTCTGAAGTTAGGAAGACAACCCATGTTTCCTACAATATGGTAACACAGGTGTTTTTTGTTGCTAGGATACACACAGCTCAGGAAATTCCCAGGCTCTCAGCTTCATGGGGTACATTCTATGTTTATAGCAGCATTCTATAATGTCCCATACTCTCATAAGATTGTATTCATGTTGAAAATCTTATACCGTACTCATGTTGATGGAATTTTGATGTACCTGTTTGGAATGTAATTACCCTGGGCTGGATGAAGGGACTTGAGTTCCTGATACAGAAGAATACTTTTCCTCTCCATCTTTAATCATAATGTATAGGTTCTCCTTTTGCCAACACTTGCTAAACGGGGTGGGGGCATGCAGACACACATGAGATTTCTCTCTCCTGTTTCTTCCTCCTGAAATTTCCTGCATACTCTTCTTATTCAATTAACTTGCCAAGTACTTGATTTCAATTTCCCCACTGCTTGGATCACAGCCACAATGAGGGAGAGGCCACCATTGTCCAAGTTACTGGGCTTTTCTTTTTTAAAGAGTACAAACAGCAGGATAATATTGAGGCTTAGTTGATGTGTTACCTGTGATAATTTGGAATATTGATCTAGATCACTGTTCTTCAACCTTTGGTCACCAGATTTTGTTGGACTACAACTTCCATTATTCCCAGTTTAGCCAGTTGCCAGGAATGATGGCATTGTGGTTCAACACCTGGGGACAAATTGAAGAAGAATGGCCTATCATTGGTGTGACTCAGCATAAGACAGTTCCTTATTTATCCCCTATTTGTTACCCATATGAAGCTTTCCTCGGCAAGATCAATCTCACATTTTCATCGCACCCAGATCCTACAATCTCATGGTGCCTAGGAGAGAATTACTGGTACTGTAAATCAAATTCAAAGTAATAAATAACTCTAAAAACGTTTGAATCATGATTGTACAGTTTTATGAGCATTTTTTTCTCCTTTGAGACACTTCAGCCAAACAATCAGGAGGCGAAACAAGAGGCTGGACAAAATTACTCTAAAGCGTTAAGCAAATATGTTACTAGCCAAAGCAGATTTGGAGTTCCTGAACCTCAGGTGCACCAAACTTGACCTGCCTGCCTACATTTCTGCTTATCTTATGAATGACTCTTGCTCCATCTTGTGGACATTTTATTACCCAACTGGAAGCACTTTATAAGGACTTCCACACCAGTTAGTGAGGGGAAATGATTCATGATGTTTACAGAAGGGAAAAAGTGACCAGGATACTTATCTATATTCCCTTGGAGTAAACCTGAGAAATGCTCAGTCACTTACATTTTTGGTGGCATCCAAGGAATAGCACTCTACTGGACAAAGCTTCTGCCTCATGTTCCCATGTTGCGTTCCTCTATGCTGTTCAGACTCCAGAGGTGTCCTCAGGCCTATGATCCTGGAGTTACTCTTTTTAAAAAGGCCCTTCAAATGCTTGGAAACAGGTTTTTTTCTGGAAGCAAATGACAAAGAAATGAGTGTTATATTCCACTGCAGTTCTAGAAGCAGCTTTAATGTAGCGTGAAAGCTCAAATATAATGCAGAACTTAGCCATTAGGGCAGTCTTGAAAATGGAATAAACTATGATGTGAATGCAGCCTGCCTCTCTCTCCCAGATGGGCACTCATAGGTTTCTGAGATTTTGTGGTGAGGGAGCAAACTCAGGCTTAGAGTGGGGGAATTAGACCCACTATGAGAAGATGGAATCTCACCTGGGGGAACTCAGGATAGTTCAGTCGGTAGAGCATGAGACTCTTAATCTCAGGGTCATGGGATCAAGCCCCACTTTGGGCAAACTATTCCTGCATTGCAGGAGTTTGGATTATATGACACTTGTGGTCCCTTCTAGCTCTACAATTCTATGATTCTATGCCTTAGCACAGGCAAACTTGGCCCTCAGATGTTTTGGGACTACAACTCCCATCATCCCTAGCTAACAGGACCAGTGGTCAGGGATAATGGGAGTTGTAAGTCCCAAAACATCTGGAGGGCTGAGTTTGCCTATGCCTGCCTTAGCATGTATGTGGGTTGATGACGTTGTTCTTGTCTGGGGTGTGGGGGGTGAGGGTGGTCAGACTGCAGTAGGACATTTTGTAGTTGTTCCTGTGCTAGGTGAGCAGCCAAGTGTATAGTTTGGGAGTCGGGTATGTTGTTGCCATGATCAGCAGTGTACACAGGAGCAGGGCTGTTGCAGTAACAGGAAGCTGACAGGCCAGGCAACAGGAAGTAGGGTTAGACAGCATCAGTTTATCCTATTCCCGCTATTCTCTCCTAACTGGGATTTTTCTGGCTGTTGTGTCTACAGTCCCATCAGGCCTTGCTTGATGTAGTACTGTTAGCAAACAGGAAAACATACTCAGTACATGACTTTATGGCAGCTGTGGTGACTGGTACTTGAGATGCTGACATCAGGAAGCAGGTTTCTCTTATCATCATCCTCCTCCTCCTTTTATTTGCATGGCTCTTGTCAAGATCACAGCCATAGCAGCTTACAGCATTTCAAATGAACAGTCATAACAATAAAGAGAAAGACACATAGGGTTGCATTCAATTAAGTTCTACTCAGGGCAGACCAGTTGGAATTAATGGGCTTGAGTCATCTGCCATCATTAATTTGAGTGGGTCTGTTTTGAGCAGATTAATGCAACCCGTAATAAGGGCACTTACAAGTAATGTAAGTAAGTAACTACATAATAATTAAAAAACAGTACCATCATAAACACAATAAGCAAAACAAATTTAGCAGCTGAAAACAAAGCTGGAGTGCGAATGAAGCCTAACACGGAAATAAAAATAGGAAAGTATAAGGCCAAAATGATCTCAGTTCCACAAAGGTTCTCCACTATTTACTTGGATTATTAGATGGCAGCTACACTCTTCACTTGTGGCAGCCTCCTCCCTGCTGTCACCAGCATCTCTTCTCTCCGTTCATTACTGGAGAGGTCAAGATTGCTCCTCCTCCTTCAAGCCCCACATACACTTGCAGTTTTGATATTGCTTCGTCGTCTGCTCCTCTTTCAAATACTTTTTTCTCTCTGCATTGCCTTCTAGACAGAATGCTTTGTGAAGCTCCAGGAGAGGTGGGGCAAAGCTCTGTGGAGGTGGAAAAGGATGACTCAGCAGGCTCTGCAATCCCAGGCACAAACTCTACACGCCTGGGTCCCACTAGCTTTTAAAGAATTCTAGAGAATGGCAAGCTCAGTGTGATCCACCCATATCCCAATGAATGCAATGTTCTGTAAACACATGCCACTCTGTTTTTCTCCTTGATGTGTTTTGAAAAGATTACCGGTAATTTCCTCCCAATTTCTTAAAATGTCAGTTTGGTGTATTTCATGTTTCCCAACAGATGGCGCACTTTGACAATATAGCTTTGACTAGAGTAGATAGTGCAGTACACAGTAAATTGTGCTAAACCCAGATATGTTAACATTGCATTTTCATGTTTCTGATATAATGTCCAAACTAACATTGCAATAAATATAGTGCGCCTCAATCCATGAAGTACAGAGACAGCTGCTTAAAGCATCCTGCTATTTATTGAAATATGTTGTTGGCATTTTTCTGTCTCGAGAGACAGTGGAAGAGGGCACCATCTGGGATAAAGTCAAACCATTGGAGAGTTACAGCACTTGCTGTGGCTGAAGAGTTCAATACAGGAGAGACATGTTTTATTGCAGCTGGGGTAGATGAAGGTGTCCGGTTTTGCTGTTATTGGTGCACCATGGCATTTATTCTCTCTGTGCTCCTCCCTGCAGTCATTTATCCTCTGGTTACTACTGTAGATACATAGCCTGTCTGTCTCCAGGCACTGTGGTCACCTGCACTGTGGTTGTTTCTGATTTGTACATTCAAAGGCCTAGATGTCTTTGGATGCAGAGTTTATCACACGGGCATGAAATGACGTAGATGACTCCTGCTCTATCGTAAGCCAAAAAAATCAGAAATGGAAGTGTTGCGTTTTTCTGATTGTTTTGTCATGGCAAGCATTTCTGCTTGCCAAATGGAACAATCCCCACCCCTCGTCTCTGGTTTTGTCCATAGCACCCAAAGGAGTGTTTTACAATAAAAACATTGAACTACAATAAAGCGCAATGCTATCAGCAAGCGCTGGAGCCTGGTTTCCCTTTTATTTTTTATTTTTTTATTTTTAGTTCCCTTTCCATCTTTGCTTATTATTGAATAGTAGCCTCTTTAAAATGTTCTGCAGATGGTTATGTTTCACTTCTTGCCACCTAATAGCAGAGGAAGAACTGCACAGCAACATGAATTTGGGAAAGCAGTGTGACACTTGGCTCCCTAGGACTCTTACAAACAGTAAATTATCCAATTATGGCTGACACTCCAGAAGCTGCAGTTTTTCTGGTATCTGGAAAAACTTTATCCTATCTGGTTCTTATTTTCTGGATATGCCCTTTTTGAATTTTGTTAATGTGACCCAGAGGGGATCATGGAAGTGACAGGCCGGCTGCTGGTTAGGTAGCTTGGGAATGCTGGTGGAAAGCATTATTAAAGGTAGAATGACGTCCTTTGTAATCATACCAATATTTGGGCATTACATTTGGAAAAGAACTCCCCCCCCCCGCCTTTTAAAGCAACTCCACAATATAACCATTTGCTGATGTGGCAGCTCTGGAGAATTAAGCTATGGGACACTGCAGCTCAAGGGCAAATCCAGGAGGGCAATTGCGTTTATGGTAATATTGACAGAGCTTTATTCACATTCGAGGAAGATGCCACGGTAGAGTTTATTGATCCAGTAAAAGCAGGCAATGTGTTTCTGCTTCACCTGTTTTCTGTCAGCACCCATCGCCTGACGATTCACCTGTGGCTTGTACAATGCCCTTTGTATCTAGCAATCAGCTAAAACACTTTATCCCTCAGCAGAAAACCATGCCAAGAAAATAAAGCCTGCGGGGATCCTTTTGTTGCCATGTCACCTCCAAGCCCTTTTGCAAGTGTCTGTCACATGAGGGTTTAGAAATGTCTTAAGAGTACCATCACGTGGTTAGAAATAACAAATATATAAGCTGCAGTTCCCGAAGTTTCTGCAGAATAAAAGCTGGAAGCGCATCAGGAGTCCCTACAGCCCACAACACTATCTGCTCTCTTCTTTCTGGCAGCAACTCTGCAAAAACCTCAGTCTTCTCTCCAGAGCGGGCCACGCGTTGGAATCCTGAAAGAAAACTTAATGCATAGGTAAGATCAGTTATTTCGGTTCTAACATCTGTGATGCTGACTGCCAAAGCTTTTACTTACTTATTAAATTTATATACAGCCCTTCAGCCAAGGATTCGAAAAGGGAATGCACTTACTTTCTACAGCAACAGAGTTTTTTTTATTGAATAGCTGTTACCGTATATACTCGAGTATAAGCCGACCCGAATATAAGCCGAGGCACCCAATTTTACCACAAAAAACCTAGGAAAGCTTCATAGGAGCCACTGCCTGCCTCACTCGAGTATAAGCCGAGGGCAGCTTTTCCAGCACAAAAAATGTGCTGAAAAACTAGGCTTATACTCGAGTATATAGGGTACTTTAAATGATCACAAGAGGAAAAATATCACAGTGTAATTGGAGGGCACAGTCCCCTCCACAGTTCTGTGTGTTTCATTTATTGCTAATATGGAAACTGTATCCCCACCCCAATTTTGGTTTGTATGTTTTAGCAAAATCACATTCAGCTAGGTAGTAACTAAATACAGGCACTAGTTAAATAGGGCTTACATGCATGGAGCTTTGCATGAAATCATAGCCATTTTTTTTTACTATTATTTGTTACTATTAGACACAGTCTTTCCAGTAGCACCTTAGAGACCAACTAAGTTTGTTCTTGGTATGAGCTTTCGTGTGCATGCACACTTCTTCAGATGCACACGAAAGCTCATACCAAGAACAAACTTAGTTGGTCTCTAAGCATAGTTGTCAACTTTTCCCTTTTTTTGGGTGGGAAATTCCCTTATTCCGAATAGGATTCCTCGCAAGAAAAGGGAAAGGTTGACAGTTATGTCTCTAAGGTGCTACTGGAAGGAATTTTTTTATTTTGTTTCGACTACAGCAGACCAACACGGCTACCTACCTGTAAACAGACACAGTCTTGTTCATGGTTCAGTGCAAATTTTATATACAATATAGACACACATTATGTATGGAACGTAAGCTGAGTTAGCAGCGTCCAAGGCCGCAGCTTGTAATCCTAAACACTGCAGGTGGAATTCAGAGTTGCTCTCTTCCAAGCGTCCTGTCTGCACAAGGATTTCAGCTTGCCAGTTAGAATGACCTTGCTTTCCTCCCCCTTCTGTGCTGTTTCTGGGGTTCTCCCAAGCCAGTCTGGGGTGGAGGTTGGAGAGTGGGGACCCCATTGCGCAAGCAGAAGTCCATGTGCAGGGCATCTCTGATGGGGCTGGGTTACGTGAATTCCACCCTGTAGGTTTAGGATTGAGGTTTTAGTCTTGCTTTTAACTGACTGATTGTTGGATTAACAGTTACCTAATATAAATATTACATAATGTCAAAGCAAATGATAGACAGGGATATTTGATGAGGGTTGCAGTTTAGGCAAATGATTTGTGGCCCTAATCATAATTGAGAAACACATTTTCTGATTCCTTTTCCCCCAAACAAAAATGCCACCAGCACTGAAAACCTTCTGCAAGGGGGCACTTTTAATTGAAATCTGTATTTTTGGATCAGCAGCTAATCTGTTCTTACATATTTATTAATGCTTTCAAAGTCTGGAGAAAAGGAAACATGAAAGAATTCCCAGATCTCAACTTGTGGCTTGTACTGTATCAGAAAGCATCCTCACATTTTCTAGAAGAACTAAATTAGCGACTCCAATGCAGATAGTTTGCGGTTAAATTTACTAGGCAAACTTCTTCTAGGGCATGATTATGAATGAGAGATGTCAATATCCATGGTGCCACATAAGGTGTTGGCTTGAAAGACCGTTATAATTAAAGTCAGGGACAGTCTGTTCTTTCTATTTGTGCCTTGGATAAAGGTCCGTGCTTCAGCTTCAATCACTTCCCCTTGTGTGAAAAGAGCATTTAGGCCCATTGGCTATGTTATTCTGGATTCACGAAGCCTGCCTTTTCTATCATTATATTCTTGTGCTCCATGAATGCTGCATGAAAAGATCTGCATCCAGTAGCACTTTCTGTACTTTTATAGATTGCAGCATCCAATTAGCCCTGTAGGTTGCCTAAGAATTTCCCAGATCCCGTCCTATGGAGTCTTCAGTACAGCTGGGGAGAAATCCTAAGCCTTGCATGGAAGTTACTGCTAAAGTTAAATTCAAATTCAGTCACTCTGCATTTAAAAAAAACATAAAGCCTCAGAAATATTGTAGTTTGCTGGTGAAAATAAAATCCCTATTACGATTTGGCATCTGATGCTAGACAGAAAGGCTCCAGATTTTTGTCACCTACGGGGCTGTACCTATGCATCAGGACTTTCTCTCCCTGTGTATCTCCTATCCCCCCCCAAAAAAAACCCAAATTCTGTTCTGGAGGATTGGTGGGAACCCAGAAAAGGTTTGGGGGGGTCACAGAGGTGTGTGCAGGGACAAAAAGTCCTGTTGCACAGGCAGAAGTGCTTACGTTAATGAGGCGATTTCATTGTATGCAACCCATAGCATGCTGCTGAAATCAGTTTCATGCTGAAGACCCCAAACCTAGCAGCCTTTGCCATCAACAGATACCCTCAGCCGAGTTCACAGCTCAGAAGGTGGACAGGTTATGGAGTGTGCAATAAGCCTATTTATTAAGGAAGACTTGAACCAGCCAAACCGGTCAGATTTGACCAAATTTGGAGTTAGCCTTATCACTGCTGTCACTTCCTATTGGCTCTTATTTTGCCAACAACCACATACATTCTGTCCCTAGAAAGATAGCTGAGAGGGTTGCATAAGACGCCTGTGTACCGATCACTTGTCACGTCTATGCACTAACCTCAAGGAGCTGTCATAATGAATGGGCTAATCTCCTTCACCTGACCTGTCCCTCGGTTCCCTTTCACTCTGCAAAGCACACTGAGAAACGGCACACTGAGATGTCATACATTGAGCACAGGCACGTATATGGCATTCTCATTGTTCCCTAGGTGTTTGGGGGTCATCACCTCTGCAATGAAGCTGCGTCAAAAGCTCCCGCATGGGCACTCACAGGGCCGTAGGAGCACAAACCCTCACAATCCCAGGAAATGGCAGCACTCAGACAGTCCTGCCCACCCTTTTCAGTTCACCCACAGCTGCTAGTGCTGCAATTATTTTGTTTGGCTTTTACTTCAGATCCCATTAGCCACATTGCTAGCCTGCAATTAGATAGGAAAGTGAACACCCGTTAATTATCAGTAATGATGCAGCTATGCTTTTTTCCTTTGCATGGGAACTTAGGAACTACATATCCATATAGATGCCTCAGACCACTGATCCATCTATCTCAATATTCTCTACACTGACTAACAGCAGTTCCCCAGGGTTTCAGAAACCTACCTGAAGATGCCAGGGGCATTTTGCATGCAAAACAGATGCCCTGCCACTGAGCTGTGGCCCTTCTCTGCAACAAATTGTGCTAGGCATATATCCCAAGCTGAGCAAAACTTCATGGAGAAAGCCTCACATGATGTTTGGAGCCCGGGTTTGGTCTGACTTCGTTAACACTTTCAGACCACAAGCCCCAGACCTGGCAGATTTTGCCCAAAATAGACATCATGAATCATGCATGCTCCTTGATGCCTCCAACTCAGTTCACAGCTTGGCAAGCGCTAGGTCTATAATGATTGCCCAAAATAGGCAATGTGAATAAATCGTAAGACGCACCAGCTTGGTTTGGCTGCTGCTTTCCTGTAGATATTATAGCTCATTAGACATCTGCCCAAACCCACACAGGCCATTTGGCGTAAAATGTATTGAGAAATATGCTTTGGCGATATAGTTGTTGATTTCAAAGCTTGAAAGAATAAACAAGAGGTATCCTTGTACATAAAAAAAATCAGGTTTAGGAAGGACCCAGGCTTGCTAGATTGAAAAAAATGGTAGAAACTGGGGAATCTCTTGAATTACAGTGTCTGGAATAAAGGGTGCTCCATGTAGCTCTTGGAGATGTCATAGTTGATGGGATGAGGAACCTATGACACTTCAGACGTAGCTGGGATCACCACTTCCATCATTCCTGACCATTGATCAAGCTGGTGAGGGATGATGGGAGCTGGAGACCAACAACCGGTGGAGGGTCACAGGTTCTGCATCCCTACTGTAAAGTAATGGAAAAGGAAAATACTTCTGTTCTCCCAGAATATTGGGTTGCATCCAATGGTGGTGCTCAGCTGACGGTAAAGCTTTGGTCAAAAATTCCCCCCTCCTTCCTAGATCTGCTCTGGAGACTCCCCCAAACCTCTGGAGCAGATTTAGTGAGTTGAGGGCTGCTAGGGAGAGGAGGAATCGCCCAAAATATGTCCCTCCCCCATTCCTCTGTAAGGGGCACTTAAGACACCAGCCCAAAATGAAGGCAATACTTGGTGTTTATAGAAGCATAGGACATTCACAACAGAACAGGGAAGCCAGGAAGGGAGCATCATTTCCCAACCCGACTTGGAACGTTTCGCTGGCTCTCTTTGTCATTGGCTGGCGGGTTTAAGAAAGCTGATTTCTCGGTAAAGGGATTGTCTGCAGCAGCCTTTCCGCAAGAGCACCTGATTAACTTGCGCTTTCAAAAGATTAAGGTCTTGCCCTGGCTACCTCTTAAGAGCACTCTGTTGTACCTTTATTTTCCTTTGAAAGAAGAAACCCACAATTGCTTTCTTCTTTCAAAGGGAAAATAACTCTGGTCTCACATCTTTTGATTTGGCTGGTTAATTAACAATCACAGGAAAGCTTTCCAGAAGGCAGAAGATTGGTTTGGCAGCATTAAGAGTCTGATTCTGTGCGGAGACCCAGCATGCTCTGCCTAACTCTGAGCTCTGTCTTGTGCCCCTGCAATCCGAGGCACCCAGCACCTAGCAGGAAGCAATCCGTATCTGTCAGGATTAGGTCCTAAGAGCGCTTTTGAGTCATCCAATCCAGCTTCTTGGTGACCTCAGAATAACTATCCCTTCACAGCCTACGTCAGTGTATTAACCCTGCCTATCTTGCCACTTAACCTTGCCAGCAAGCCTCCAAGCTATAAAAGCCACTTCTGATTCCGTCCCCCTGTCATTACTGCTCTAATGCACAGCATCTGGGCGTTTGCTGGATTTCTGCTTTTGTGAGCCGGACATTAGCGAGGACCCACCTCTGTGACCTGACGGACCTTCCGTTTCCACAGCACTGGTGGTGATGATGAGGACTAAGGTGCCTGAAGTCTCAGCAGATGTGTGTGCCTATATAAAGAGACGCAAGCGACTTAACTTGATATGCATTTTGCAGGTATTTTCAGCTGCTGGCTGACTGCTCTGGAGGTGGTGGACTGAAATAGCAGCACGGCTACTCCAAAAGCGGGCAGAGCATTTACGGAAAGCACAGGAATAAACTAGAGAAGATGTCTGTGATCAGCGCCCTGCCGTTTCTCAAGCCCATCCACCTCAAACCTCCGCGGAGCTCCCCTGGGCGCCAACGCAGGCACACTCTGCCTGCCAGCGAGTTCCGGTGCCTCACCCCCGAGGATGCCATCAGCGTGTTTGAAATAGAGAGAGAAGGTAAGGCGCCAATTCATTTGTCTCCTGCGTTTTCTGAACCGCCCTCCACCTCATCCCCCAAATAAATAAAAGGCACTTCTGTACTTTAGAAGCACTGAGTTACTGGGGTCCTTAATTGAGGGAAGAGTAGGAGAGGAAAGAAAAGGCAGGAGGTGGAAGGGAAAACATCCAAGCAAATAGGTTACACAGGCGGCAGCCAGCTTGCTTAACATGAGCAATTTAACACCAAGACACAGCAAGAGATGGGCTGGAATGTCAGCCTTCTTGTGCCTCTCAGGCATGTGGCATTATGGGAAACATCCAGATATGGCTTACAGCCCCCATGTGGTCAACGTGGTCAGTGTAAGATTAAATGCAGGAAGAAAGTAAAAAATGGACGTGTACAGTGTGGGAAGAATCACATTCCTAACCTCTCAGGTGAAAGAGTAATAGAAGCATCGAGATCATTGATAAACTGGAGCATCAGTAGCACACTAAAGATCAGTCAGAAGCATTAGAGATGTGGAGGCTGAGTGAATGTGCTCCTTACAAGCCACCTGCTCAAAAACTTTACAGATGGAAATTAATGTTTTCCACATCTGAATTTCAGTGGCAAGATCTGAACACTGGGGGTTAAATTCAGGTATCTTTATTCGTACTTGGGTGGGTAAACAAATCCCACTATGGACATTTGAGTTTTGCAAGCCGAATTTGAATATTCTGGAACTGAGTTTGTTTTTTTAAACAAAACGAAGGAAGACAAAGGAAATAAATGTATTTGAATATGATGGTGCACTAAGTGCGAGGTCCAACTGGCAGCTGCTGAAAGAGAAATACTTGTTAGCATCAAAGGTATCCTAATAAGACAATGGATTTATCCCACTGAGGTATGACTCAGCTCACCCTGCAATGGGAAGCTGAAGGTAGGCTACTGAAGTTTACAAAATATGCCTGGCCTAGCTTAGAATGGGCTACCTTTCTCCTCTACCTGATGAAGAATTCCAATAAAAGATGCCACCAAGACATTTCACCACCAGTGGGAAGGGTTAACTATTCTGTCTTGCCCACCCCCAGGAACCTTAGCTTTCACTTATTGAACAGAAACAAACGGAAGTCAAATAGGAATCAAATTACCCTGAAAACTGCAGTCCACTAGATTCAGGATTTCAGTTCCAACCTCCCATCTAGTTCCATTTTTGAACCTTTGTTCTTAGGGAAGATCTAACATCTCTCCAGCGACCAGGAAACTGCAGCCTGGATCTAGACAGCAGCATGGCATTAACCCTTCAACTCCTCTCTCTGTTGTCCTCTACAGCATTCATTTCGGTGTCGGGAGACTGCCCCCTCCACCTGGATGAGATTCGCCACTTTCTGAACTTGTGTCCGGAGCTGTCGCTCGGCTGGTTTGAAGAAGGCCGACTTGTTGCTTTCATTATTGGCTCTCTCTGGGATCAGGAACGACTCAGCCAGGTAAGAAACAGAAATCCTTTTAAATGCATCACTTTCCCATTATGTAACTGACGGAGAGAGAACATAGACAGACTCCAGTATATACACACATCACCTGCTTATACTGATGGAGAGTACTGTACAGTGGTACCTTTGTTCTCAAACTTGATCTGTTCCGGAAGTCCGTTCTAAAACCAAAGCATTCTAAAACCAAGGCACGCTTTCCCATAGAAAGTAGTGCAAAATGGATTAATCTGTTCCTGACTTTTAAAAACAACCCCTAAACTAGTAATTTAACATGGATTTTATTATCTAACAAGACCATTTCTGGGTTAGGGTTAGGGTTAACTTTAGGATTGGGTTAGTGTTAGGGGAAGGATTAGAATTAGGGTTAGGGTCAGTGTTGTTTTATGTTTTCGTGTGATTTTGATTCATTTGTGATTGGTTTGCTTTTTTCAATTTGTTGTGTTGCTGCTTTTTCATGAGTTGCAAGTTTGTTGGCTTTGTGGTTTTCTGGATAGTTTCAGTTTTAATTTTAAATGCTCAGCTGTGGAATGCGAAGGCTCCGCTTCCCAGCTGAGAGATCCCCGCCCCGCTCCTGCTTGCACGTGAGTAGGAGCTGGATGGCGCTTCTCAGCTGGGGAGGTGCAGGTTCCGTCACACTTTCCATTTAGGGGTTTGTGGCTCAAGGGAGAAGTTTAAAGGAGCCCCCACATCAGCATCAGAGCCCCTGCACCACCTGAAGGCAGCCAAGCAGAATAGTTGTTGGGGTGGCGAAGGTGGAGGCAGCCCGGCAGCTGCATCTGAGAGCCCCTAAACTGCTGCTGAGGCAGCTGTTGGGCTGTCTCCACATTGCCACTGATGCCCCTTTAAACTTCTCTGTTGAGGTGAATGCAGCCACGCACCCCTCAATGGAAAAGTGTGACAGAGCCTGCACCTCTCCAGGTGAGCAGCCCCATCCAGCTCCTACTCCCATGCAAGCAGGAGCTGGGGCACTCAAAACAGAAGTGTGGCACTAAAAAAGGAAGTGTAACACTCAAAACAGAACAGTTCGGATTCTGAAAAAAGTTCGCAAACCGGAACACCTACTTCTGGATTTGCGGCGTTCAAATTCCAAGTTGTTCGTGAACTAAGCTGAGGTACCACTGTAGTACATATGGCTTGGGAACTCTTCTCCTATTCTTCACATGCTGAGGTGAATGGGCTATTATCATGCTTGTCCCATACTTTTAACATCCCTTCACTCAGCTGCTGAAGTTCATTCAGTTTTCACAAGCCAGTATGCTGCCCCAATGTGGAACAAATGTAATGGTGCTCCAACAAAACAGTTTTTCATTACCCAGCAGTGTCTGCTTTAAAAGACATCATTGTTGTTGTTATATTTATACTCTGCCTTTTTCCCTGATGGGACTCAAGTGGATTTGGGATTTTTGCAGGCATGAGCCAGTATGGTACCAGTACAAACAGATAAATACATTAATAAGAAATCATGTTGTTCTCCTTGAGAAGACTACTGATCAGGAATCTTGCCCTGGAGCAGCTCTAACGCAGATGCTGGATTCAGTGTGAAATGAGCATTTCACCTTTTAACATTCTGAATACTGGAGAGGCTGCACAGCTCTCTTTAAATCGGAAGTGGGTGAACCTGTGGCCCTCTCATAGTTGTTGGACTCCAACTCCCAGCAGCCCCAGCCAGCATGGCCAAGGGTTAGAAGTGATGAGGCTTGCAGTCAAAAATGCCATAGGTTCCTCACTCCTGCTCTAAATATTAGAGCATTTCACCTCCCTCTCCCCCCACATGAATCTCATCACATTAGCCTAAATCAGGTCAAGTACAATGTGATTTGGAACCAGTGACTTTCCCAATGCATGCCAGCCAAGAAACCATTTGATTCATCATCATCATCCTATAGAAGTTGTCCCTTGTCTACTATAAGTAGTAGAGTCAGTCTGCGCTAGGGTGTTAACAGTGGGTGGACCACATCTCTAACAACCATCTTCTCTCTTTCTCCTTCCTCGGCAGGATGCTCTGACCCTGCACAAGCCTCATGGAGCCACAGTCCACATCCATGTTCTGGCAGTCCACCGCACCTTCCGCCAGCAAGGCAAGGGCTCCATCTTGATGTGGCGCTACCTGCAGTACCTGTGCTGCCTGCCGTACGTGCGCCGAGCCACACTGATGTGCGAGGATTTTCTCGTCCCCTTCTACTCCAAGTGTGGCTTCAAGGCGGTGGGCCCCTGTGAGATCACGGTGGGCTCTCTGAACTTCATCGAGATGGACCATGCCGTTCGTGGCCATGCCTTCATGCGCAGAAACAGTGGTTGCTGAGGAGGTGCCTCCCATTCCCATCCACTTCTGGCTGGTGTTATTGGAGGTGGAGAAGCCCAGTTTCCCAGTGATTCCCACCAATGGGTCAGGAGAGTCGGATGGGTGGGTCACAAAGTTGCCAAGTTCTCTTCTCTGGGATAAGGAACTTTTCCACATCAGTGGTGAATTAGGCAAGTGAGCCTACACCCACATATTAAAGTTACTGATGGGTCCCTTTTTAAGAAGTTTGAGAACCACTGCAATACGCAGATTGATATGTTCACAATGAATTAACCCAAGCAACTCCTATCATAACCATTGCTGTAAAGGCAACACAAATCTTAATGCGTAGTAGCATTTTAGTAGCCAGTAATAGGTGTCGTAGCATTGTACCCTCACAACTGCCTTTAACACTGGTAGCTAAAATGTAGCCCAGTTGTCTTCTCATTTGTCTCTTAGCTGAATTTGTGCCCTGCAGCAGTGATCATTGTATACATGGGGCAATGAAAGGCAGTAACTGCTCTTTCCTCAGTTTAGCTATGAATATGACAACAGCATGACATGGTGGTGAAGTTGTAGCCGCTAAGCATTATTCCCATCAAGTAAGGGAACAACTAAGTGACTGCTGTTGCCAGTACACAATAGGTCTGCAGGTTAGAATTCGGCAATTTTCAGAGTAACCATTGACTGTCAATGAGGGCCCCAGCTGCCTGTCTGCCTTATGATATTGGTTACCATCACCCAACAAAATGGTGTCAGAAGACAAATGCTGCATCTATAACTATGAAGCAAGTCACAATATTGGCATATACAAATGCTTTCAGAAATCAAGCTTTCTATTCTCAAAAGTGTGGTTTCTGTTGTAGCAGGCTGCTTGCTTTTTTTGGCCCTATACCACCTCCTGGGATTAATAGAGCAATTAGGAAAAACACTACCTGAGAAGTAGAATCATTCAGTTACATCTGCCATTTTGCGGAATTACTGTTTGCCTTTGAAAAGGAGCAGCCGTCACTGATGAAATTGTTGTCTCTTTGCTTGCAGTGGAGAAACTCCATGTCTTCTTGCACTGGCTGCTCTGTTGTTGTGAAATGCATGGAATCTGTGCTTGTATATTCTGTAAAAATATGTATATAAATGTGGTCTATGTGCTAAAACCAGAGCAGGCTTCTTTCTTAGCTGAGTTCCTGCCCAGATAAATATGCCTGATAAAACCAAGTCCCTGTTGACAAGGGGCAACACACATTTGCTTTAGGGTGTTCACTTTCCCTTGCTGGCTTTAACAAGAGCTACCCACAGCATAGAGGTCCAGAACCCACTCCCTCCTCCTCCTCCTGCTGCCCAGGTGCAACAAAGGTCTACAACTAGCAGGAGCAATAGATTTGTTAAATTTGAGGCTGTGCAGTGAGTACTTAACTCATTGCAGTTAATGTACATGCTTTGAAATGCAGCGACTTACTGCTGAAGCAAATGCACTTGGAGCATGCCCCAAGAATGAGTATGTCCCTATGCCCCTGGGTGGACTGTGTGTCGATATTAGCAGGTGCTCATATGTAAGAGCTGATGATCATTCATGGTGGTGGGAGAGGAGAGGATGTTCATGTGTACAATGCTCATCACACCCACAGAGATAAATAGCACAGTAGGTGGGTGGGGTCCAGCTGCTAGCACCCAATATGCTTCCTGACCCTCCACATCCTTTTGATGTTTGGCGAGTGGGTAGGCATTTGCCATGTTTCCTGTCCCTTGAAAGGTAAATTGGCTCCTTCCGCATGAACTGGAGGCCTGCATATTGGGACATACTGAGTTTAAGAATGGAGTCCAACATGCACCTTCAATTAATCTAGTCTGCACTGAGTGTAAGGAAGGAATGCCCCCACAATGAAACAAGGCAGGCCTAGGGAAATGATGTTTGGAAGTTGGCAAAAACCACCATGACACAGTTTTCATAGTTGTGTGCATTGTAACTCTATGGCCACAACTAAAGTAGAAATGCTTTTTCAGTTTAGTTATGGTCCAGGGCAGATATGGACATTCCCTTGTGCTAGATTACCTACACATTACAGTTGCGGTGAAAGTAAAAACTGAGGAGGAACAAGTTTTGGATCCCAAAGTGAACTACTTAAGATGGGTTGCTTATATGCCTTTCTCATGGCCAGAGCAGGTGCCTGTTTCTTAAAAGCTCTGGGGTTGGGAAAGGGTTTCACAAGTGAAATAAGTGTAATCTGCTTGAGGTTATACTAACTGTAAAATAGCTGGATTGAAATGTATGTTATCTTGGTGTCCAAGGCATGTGGGTTAGCCCTGCACGTTGCTCAACACTTGTAGCTCCTTCCACTAAGCAAGAAAAAGCATTTGTTTTCTCCACATCCCCCACACCCTCACAACACTTTGCATACCATTTTTCACTTTGTTGAGTCAGCAAATAAATAACTTGGTGTTTTCCCCCCCAATGGGGTCTTGCTTTTTATACACCCTTCCTTCACCACTCCCAATTATGTAATCAAATCAGGCAGTGATAAGACGGTGGAATGTAAGACGGTGGTTTAAGACCTGGATGGGAGGTGGAGAGAAAGGTTGCAAGAAGTTAAAAATACTTATATTGCAATCAGCTGAAGGTCCTGAGGGACATCCGAGTGGTATACAGAATGCGGCTGGCAAGGGCACAGGGTAATGTAACTTGGGAAATGGCTGGTTAGACAATGTGAGCAACATAGGGAGGTTAGGGCTCTTCCAGACATTGGCTGAATGACAGCTGTAGACCTAGATATACCTGCAATGGGGCCTTACCCCATGGATCTCCTGTGCAATCTAATGAAAACTTGCTAAATCTAGAGAACTGCAAGGAATTACACATTAAATAAAAGGGAGCGTTTGGGGTTTCTTTAATACATTTTTTCTTCGTAAACGCGTTCTAAAAATAAAGTCAGTCACTGGAGCAACAACATTTTGTAGATTTACCAACGTCTATTACGTGGGGCCACTTACAAGACAAGCTATTTCCATCCCTGGCTAAAAGGTTTACACAAGGCACTAAATAAATCACATTTTTTTAAAAACACGCACATTTGCTTTTGATAAATTTAAATTTAATTTATTTAGACCAAAAATATCCTCCTCCACCCCTCCACACAACAATCTCATCTGTCGCTACAGCGTGAGCCTGGCCTCTTTATCAGAGTGAAGTTATCCTTCAAGTCTGCTACAGAAATTGAAATCCACTCCGTATAAATACTGGACGAGGTACTAGGCACTTCTTCCAGATGGCACAAGGTTTCTTTAAAAGCATCAATGCTACTTGCCAGAAAGTGTTTGGTAGCAGAGATCGCAAATGTACAGAAGGGGCAGGGGAGAAGAGAAATGCATATAAAATATCCCTTGGGCAAAAAAGACCAGGTTGTTTGTTTTCACAGTACAATTCACAGTACCACAAAAAGGCACTAAGGCAGGGAAGATTGCCACAAAGTCCAAGCACCATCTTGTGCCATAAGGCATTAGGAAAGGGGCCCCAAAAACCAGGAGTTGCATAAAAGGAGGAACTTCAAGTAGGAAACCATAGACACAGGCAGACGGTAAATACGAGCAGTTCAACAGGATGTTGCCTCATCACTAAAGTGCTCTTTTGAAGTGACTGCCTCTCAGGCCTCCATCCCACAAAGGACCTAGTCAGTCCTATGGATGAAGGGTGGCATTGGCTGCTTTGGCAGCTCATCGAAAGGAACTCGGCCTAAGAGGCAGAGCTTGTAGATTCTCTACTACATTCCGAATGGTTGGTGGTTATCGTAACATCAAAACTTCAGCAAAGATTGCCATCCGCTGCAGGCACTGTAGTGGAGAAGCCTCCCGTAAGAGACTCTTGACCCAATTCGGACACCAACAGGGTGATGTTGCTTCAAAGCTATACCTCTCAATGATGGCTGCTTGGTGCCCAGAACTGTCACAGAGGAACATACAAGAGACAGGTTGGCTTATGACTTTATCCCTTGCATTTAGGAGTTTGCAAAAGGTAAAAGGTGTTCTGCTTCAGCACTTGGAACGTGAATGTTTCACGAGTGGTACAGGGAAAGCTGGAGAAGTACAGATGTTTTGCCTTTTTTTTTTTTACTGCCAGTCTTGCCTCTGTCTATTCCACTGCTGCTCAACATCCGACAGGTATCCCAAGTTTAAAATCCTCTCCTGCAAGCCCCATTCCACAGCCTCCCAGCTCCATCAATGCAAGACCTGGTTCAGATCATACTTCTCGCAGAACCTGTCGGTGAAAGGCAGGCAGGTGAGGTGCTCAATCCAGTGCCAGTTAATAGGGTACACATAGAGCCAGATCACCAGAGATGCGAAGAGCCCGACGAAGACCAGCATCGAGACGATGATCATGACTCTCTTGCGGTACTTGTCCATCGTGCCAAAGGTGATGTAGGGCAGGAAGGCGAAAGAGAGCAGCAGGCCGCTGAGGAAGCCAAAGATGTGTGCAATGTTGTCAATCCATGGCAGGAGGCCGCAGAGGAAGAGGAAGAGGACGATCCCAGAAAGGTTCAGGAAAGCCTTCATGGGCTTCTCGAGGACCTGCCAGCTCTGGAAGAGCTCCACAAAAAGGCAGGCTAACAAGCCGAATTGGGATCCTGCAGGGCCCACCTAGAAGAGGGAAGGAGAAAAAAGAAACTTAAAAATAAATCACGCAAGATGCATTCCGCTATTAGGCCAGCCAGGCTTTCTCCTCTCTCTACAACAGAGAACCCTGGAAAAGCAAATGGGCAGCAGAGTCCCAGAAGCTGTTAATACAGTGATTTATTGTGCTGCATGGTAAACTTACCGTTATTCTCATTAAGCCTTAACGGTTGGGTTGTTGATCAAGGGGAATGAGTATCGGTTCCGCTGCAAGAACTTTGAGGTTCAGATCTTGAACCTAGGTTCAGTTTCCTTTCCTCTGGGGTTGTGGTTTCAAATCCCTCAGATCACAGTGCCAAGAGCAAGTTTGGCCTGTACCAGCAAATGTCTCAGGTGGGACACATATTTGTACACACACAAAGCCCCACATTCAGTGGGAGGAGAGCTTAAGAACTTGATGTTGCCAGTTAGGGTAGAGAACACTGAGCTAGAGCTAAGAGGACAAAATGGGATGGAAGCAACTCATCAGGGCAACAAGTCAGGAGGTTGGGGGTTGTAATAAGCCGTACTTATGACCCAACCCTTTGACCCCCAAAGCAGGGGTGGGGAAAATCTCTGGCTCTCCAGGGGTTGTTGGATTCCTAGCTGCCATCAACTCCAGTGGTCAGGGATGATAAAAGTTGCAGTCCAACAACATATGGAGGCCCACAGGTTCCCTTGGCCTGAAAGGGAACAGCTTTGTGTTGTGTCAATTCCAGATAGCACAAGTTTAAACATGTGTATTCTATGAGTTTAGCACATTGAAGGTGTCATCCAAAACAACCAGAGGCCAATAAGTTGGCAAAGGATGTGCCAACCAGCCCCATGAAAGTCAGGCTATTGTGCTGGGATGCTAGAACTCAGCAAAGGGTGTGCAGCCCACCTTGGCTGGTTGGAGCCCTTCAGAATGGCCTTAATTTCCTTTTGCCTTCCCCAAAAGGAATGTTTTCTGCAATTTTGCTCAAGAGCAGTAGCACTGCTTCATTTGGCACCAAGCCCAGAATCCAGAAACCTGAGAATAACAGGATTTTGTAGTAGTAGCAGTAGCAATAAAACAACAACACTATGAGGTATAATGTCCTTGTTTCAGCTGGGCTGGTTGTTTTGTGAGCATGTGGTTTTCGTTGTATCTGGTGTATTTTATAGAAGTTCTTAGCTGGCTTGAGGGTTCTAGTTAAAAAGCAGATATATACTCCTCACGAAGATAGGCTCAAAACTAATGGGCAACATCTGGTGAGGACACAGAAGCTGGAGTAGAATGACAATGTCCAGTACAGTTCCTTGCCTAGAAGCAGAGTGAACTGAGTAAATTTCAATCATTTAGACCAGTGGCAGCATCCAGTTTTCCTAAGCACCAAGAGTTTGCTCCTTCTGTGCACACAGAGTACTGGTGAAGGGGTGTGTGTGTGTGTGTGTGTGTGTGTGTGTGTTTAGCAGTCAAAAAAGTTTCATACCAGGGAACTAGGAGTTGTGCAAAGTGATTAACAATAACCTCTTCATGTTAGAATGCAATTCATTTTGACACCCAAATGAAGAGATAAGTTTAAGAAACCGAAAGTGAAAACACTGCATTTACCTATAAAATGGTACCACATACAAAGACTGTATAAAATACTAAAGTATTATTAAAAAAAATAAAAAAATGAACACCACCCAGACAAGTAATGATACCTCTTCTGCCCCCCTCTATTGGAGAGGTTAGCTGACCTTCCAGATAAGACTAAACTAAATGCCCTTTTACTAGGCAAAGATCAAAAGATAACCCAGATGGTAGCTAGATTCTGCACGCAGATTTGCAGGCACAGTCTATCCTCCCAGAACAAACCAGTCAGCGGGGAAAACAGTTGCAGTGAGCCCCTGGGGCGATAGGGTCAATCTGTATGTGATTTGATGCAGAAAGCTCCAAAGCACAGTGGAGGTCAAACAGTTCTGGCTCCACACCCCCATTTACTTTGGAGGAGACACTGCTCAGTGGCTTTGTATGTAGAAGATCTCTTGTTCAGTCCCTGACCTCCCCAGAGTATTGAACTTGGTGTTGGGCTGTGGGTAGCAGCTCTTCTGTTCGGGAATGGAATGAAGACCTTGAGCAGAAGCTGGGAAAATGCAAGCAGAACCCTCCTCTTGGATATTTTTAGCCCCTTTTACATTTTTAGACTGCTATATTCATTCTGCGTTTTAATCTCCTTTAGCTCTGTAAAGCACTTTTCAGATTTTAAATGCTGGTCTATGACCATAATAAAATTTGATTGATTGATTGATACCTCTTCAATTATACGGTGCTTTCCAGTTGGCAGATCATTCCCTTTTTTATATATGAAATTAACAACATAGGGCAGCCCCTAAAACCACCAAGGGCTACCACCCCTGGTGCAACCACCAAGTCACACAGGTTGCATTAGTTCATCCCAGTTTCCAGGCAAATGCCCTATCCAGCCCCACCCCACCCCCAGGCTGGTGTGCCTAAGGATGGAATGAAGCTGCAATGCTTGAGAATCATTTCAGAAGGGGAAGGCTCAGAAGCTTGTAGTGACTCAGCAGCCGGCTGCAGCCGTTGCCCCACAAGGCTGTAGGTGGAGAAGCTGCTGATGCGATCCAAGGGATTAGATGGGTGATCTCCTTTAGAGCCTGTCAGGACATCAGATTAGCCACCTGTCTGCTCACTCTATAAAAGGGGGTGGGGTGGGCACCCTCACGTGTGAACAAATAAGGCAGCCAACATGTGCTGGTCCAGCACATGGAAAGCAGAGAGCTGCAACTGCTAAAGCATCACTTCGCTCCCACGTCTGACTCAAGAGAATAAAACCAGGCAGGCTGTCCACAACAGCCAGCCAAAAAGAGGCACTGACATCTCACTGTCAGCATCCGCCTTGCTGCAAGCTTCTCAGTTTCTCATACAATGGCCTTTTTTTTTTTTGCCAGGAGAGCTGAATTGCGTACATGCGTAGAATATCTATTTGTCTTTCTAATGAAATTAACTACAAGACAATATTCTTTGTCACTTTGCAGGTGCAGAGGTTTCTGCCATCCCTCTTTCTTCCAAACAGGAAGTCTAAAGTTCTGATCCAAAGCACATTTATCTTCAAGTCAAGGTCCATTGGGATTTTTTTTAAAAAACAACAACAACAACAACACACACACACACACACACACAACCTCACAGTTGTAAGCTTCTTTCCCCATCTTCTGGAGGACTGAAGTGCAATTAGTTCTCAAAAGGGTTGATAAGACACTAGACAGCTAAAGGCTAATTCACACTAATTTTTGAAGAGTCACCATCAGTGTTATGGCATAGATGACTCCCCCCACCCCACAACATCCAAGCGAGTGTCTTGTGAAAGAGCTCTCATAGTAGTAAAGGTAAAGGTAAAGGACCCCTGACAGTTAAGACCAGTCGCGAACGACTCTGGGGTTGCGGCGCTCATCTTGCTTTACTGGCCGAGGGAGCTGACATTTGTCTGCAGGCAGTTTTTCCGGGTCATGTGGCCAGCATGACTAAGCCGCTTCTGGCGAAACCAGAGCAGTGCACGGAAACGCCATTTACCTTCCCACCGGAGCAGTACCTATTTATCTACTTGCACTTTGACATGCTTTCAAACAGCTAGGTTGGCAGGAGCTGGGACCGAACAACGGGAGCTCACCCCATCGTGGGGATTCGAACTGCTGACCTTCTGATCGGCAAGCCCTAGGGTCAGTGGTTTAGACCACAGCGTCACCCGCGTCCCTTCACCTAGTAGTATAAACACACATACAGTATATATCTCTGGGCAAAAAGGGGTGGTGGAAAGATTGCTACACTTGCTCTCAAGGAAATTCTATGCCTTTAAATTGTGCACAGAGCTTTCGTTTTGCCTTTAAGCAACAGAATTTCTTGGGGACACAAACTCAATAATCCTGGCCAGCAGCCCTCCACCTCTGGTGTCATCCCCCCACCTCTTAAGTTATTCTGGACTCCTGTAAACCTTGGGAGAGGGGTCTCCTAAGTCTGCTGATACCTTCCTTCTTGTGCGTGGATAATGCCATTTGAATAGGTACTCAAATAATGAGTTTTGTCTTAGTATAGATGGCAGTGGTGGTGAATCTTTCCCATCCCAAGGGTTGCATTCCATAATGAACAACTTTCTGGGGGCGGCATGCTGGGGTGGGTGGGGCCAGAGGCAAAGCTAACTGGAGCCACAGATGTGATGTACAGTAGAGTACATTCTAGCTACACACAGAAGGTCAGGCCTCCATACATAAACACCCCCTCTATCATTCCATCCAGTCAAGCAAGAGGCATCACCACAGTTCAGGAACGCATTCAAGTCAAAAGCACTCATGGAGGGTTTGGAGCAGGGAAGTGGAAGGGTGTGGCCTGAGGAGAGGGTGTGTGGCCTGGAAGAGCTTCATGAGGGACACAGCGAGGGGTCTTGAGGTTTACAAGCATCCCCTCTGGCCTGAGTTTCCCCAGCCTTGGTACACAGGAGCTGGTCACTGCCTGCAAGGGGAAGACCACCCTGAGCCAGTCCACCTTTGCTCCAGAGGAACATTACATCGGAGAGATGCTTTCTTACCTGACATTGGTTTGAGAGACACTCTGAGAGCCCTTTGTGTTGAAGAGTATGCAAGAACACATACACACAAATCGCGTGGAAGGGAAATTTAAAGCGTGAGTAAAAGGATAGCTCCACCTTGCTGGCTGTAGTTGTTTATGACTCTTTGCAAAATCTTCCTAAGAAGCAAGCAAGGAAACCGAAGCAGTGCCTCTTTTTGCTCTCATGTGCCTGTGCGACGCCAGGAATCAGCTGGCAGCTGGCCAGGCAGCTCACTCAGGGCCATGACATCACTCACCTGCAGTAACATCACCTTCACGTGGGCCAAGAGGAGCAAAGGAGGTGGGAGGATAAAGCGAAGGAAAAGCAGCTCCTGAAATAATCCCTCCAAGGCAAGGGAACGCAACAGGAGGCCAATTTGCCAGATGCAGCTCACAGATTTCCCTTTTAAAACCCCTATTAGCCAGTTTGCTCCACAGATGTTTCCATGGAAGACGACAAAAGTCCACCTTCATTCCTAACTGGGTGTTCAAGCAACACATGTGGTGGCAGAGGGTGCGTGCGCTTTGTCCAATATCCCAGTCCTGCCATGCACCACCCTGATCTTCCTGCATCAAGGCTGAAGGCTGAAGGGGGCATCTAAGCATGTTCAGATGAACACAACTTAAAAGTGTGTTCCAATGCAGGATTTCCAACCACATAGAGGTTTCCAACAGTGGGCTTCATAGATAGACCTTCACAAATCGATGCAAACGCTGGGGCAGGGCTTGCATGCACAACCCCAACGTTTCTTTGCGTTTTCTTTTCCAGGCATTCAAAGGGCTGTCAGAAGCAACCCAAGTTGTCAGCCGCCTATCAAAAACGAGCGCAGAAGAGGCCATTGACTCCATAATTGCCAAAAGAGCTATGGGGAGGCCTACTCAAATATGCTGAAATATCGAATGACACAAGCCCTCTTGGGACTGCCCGTCTCCAGATATCAAGTGGGGAGCATATATTTCAATGCTTCCCAATGCACAGGCCTTTCCCTCTGTACACAGAAAGCCAGGAACATGCCTGAAATCCTAGAGAGCCACTGCCAGTTACTGTAGACCAGTCACGTCCAACAGGTAGATCGCGATCTACCAGTAGATCACTGGACGTCTGTGGTAGATCACTGGCTCCCCTCAAAGAAGCTCAACAACTTTGACCTGAACCCCTAAAAATGGGCTTTCCCCCCTAAAAAAAGCTCAACAACCTGAACCCCCCAAAATGGGGTAGATCACTCCCTGTTTTTAACTCTGTGAGTAGATCGCAGTCTCCTGGGAGTTGGCCACTCCTGCTGTAGACAATACCAAGCTAGATGGACAAATGGTTTGACTCAGTAAAAGGCAGCTTCCTATGTCCAGTTTACTTTCAATTACACCTGAGATTCAAACCAAACATGGCATTGGCACACCACTTTCATACTGTACTTCTCTTTTTCTGGGGCGGCAAGAAATGTGAGAGCATGTGTGGCGACTTCTGTGTGACTTCAGGAACTAAAGGGATACCTCGAGTAGAGTTTCCAATAGGCAGACATGGTTCAGGAGGGTGCAAGATCTGCAGCCACCTGCAGCTGCTCAGATAAGGAGTTCACTATTTAGTCACTCTCCAAAAAGGGGGGTTCTAACCTCCCCACTGCATGAAGGGAAGGTGGCACTTACCTCCGCTCTGTATGGAAGGAAGATGGCACTTGCCAGATTGCCCGTGATGCCACTGAGGATGAAAATGATGGAGATTCTATGCCAGCCTGCCAGCTTCTCCAAATCCCTGAGGACTGTCATCTGAAAGATCACCGACACCAGGCAGTGGATAACCCTACAGGGCAAAGACAGATGGATGCTTTACATTTGAGCTCCTTGTGGCATTGCAACAGCATTCCTTCCTCCCTTCTTATCTGTGTTCACACCATCCTGAGCAAACTTACAAGTAATGTCCGGGCCTTTGGCAATTTGAGAAACATCCCTGGATTTGTCCAAGTGGTTGTGAAGTCAATACTCAAAAAGGGACAGCTTGCCAGGGCACGTTGCCAGGACTCAGTCACAGAATCAAAGGTCAAATTTAGAGGGTTGGGGGGGGGGCAAAGGCGCCCAAGGATAGGTTAGGCATCCTTGCAAGATAAAGTCCCGAGCAACAAACCCAAGACCATAAACCCAAGACCTCTCTCCCCCCGACCTGGCCACAGCGATCCATGCGACGGTCACCTCCAGACTAGATTATTGTAACTCGCTCTATGCAGGGCTGCCCTTGAGGCTGACCCAGAAACTCCAGCGGGTGCAGAATGCCGCGGCGAGGCTCCTTACGGGGGCCTTGCCGCGAGATCACATTCATCCAGTGCTTTATCAGCTGCACTGGCTCCCGGTGGAGTACAGGATCAGGTTTAAGGTGCTGGTCTTAACCTTTAAAGCCCCACGCGGCCTAGGGCCCTTGTACTTAAGGGACCGTCTCTCCTGGTATGCCCCGGGTAGGACCTTGAGGTCATCAAATAATAACTTTCTGGAGATCCCAGGTCATAAGGAGGTCAGGTTGGCAGCCACCAGGGACAGGGCTTTTTCGGTTCTGGCCCCGATATGGTGGAATGATCTGCCACAAGAAACGAGGGCCCTGCAAGAGTTGGCACCCTTCCGCAGGGCTTGTAAAACGGAGCTGTTCCATCTGGCTTTTGGGTTAATTTGAGTGCAACTTTTAAAATTCTAAATTTTTAAGTTTTAAAGTGTATTTTATACCTGTATTTTTAACTGTCTGCTCAATGGTTATGTGGTTTGATGATTGTTAGCCGCCCTGAGCCCGGTTTTGGCTGGGAAGGGCGGGATATAAATAAAAGTTTATTATTATTATTATTATTATAAATCCAGGCCACAACCAGAAGAGCCCCATTTAAACTGTCTGGGTCAGACTGACAGAAACAGGTGTGTCAGTTATAATAACAAAATAGGAATCCAGGAAGGATGGGGTGTCATAGGAACAAAGTTAGAAGGCGGAATGTCTCTGGAGCCTGAGATTCCTAATGCAAAAGAAATTCAGGCAGATTTCAATCTATTCCTTGTAGCTTGACAGGCAAGGCGGGGCCAAAGGCACCTGAAACCAGTGAGCAGCTAGAGCGGTATCCTGGGCAGAGTGTCTAACAAGGACTGGGGAGACCAGGGTTCAAATTCTTAATCATCCACAAAGTTCCCTTGTCCCAGCCACCATCTCTCTGCCTGACTGACCAACGCAGCAGAGTGCTGGGGAGAAAACAACTGCACAAGGTCTTGAAAAATGTGTGGAATATAAAAGCTTTAATGGAAAGGCTTTGACAAGCAAAACAAAAAACCAGCTCAAGAGCCCCAAAGGCTCCGACCCAAGGCACTGCACTCCCCACAATCTTCTCACTTACCCTGCATGAAGAAATAAGGACAACCAGAGTCTATAAATCTGATCAGGACTCTCTGGGTTCCGAAATGGCAAGAGGCCGCACACCTCATCCATGCAGTGTACCTGGGGGCGGGGGGCGGGGGAGGGAAGGAGAGAAAGAGAGAGCATTAAAGCATGTAGACAAATGGAACCCTCTGAACCCAGTTTTACTGTGATGGAATTGATGCTCGTTGACCTTCTTACTGGACTTTCCTAGCATGTAAGTGGTCATATTAACTTCAAGCAGGGGCCGAACTTTAAGAGGATTTCCCGCCTACAAACGCTGGGACATTACTTGCCTGTGAACAGAGAGTTGCTTCTTCATGAAAGTAGCCATGCATGAATTCGCAGTACTCTCGAGTAGTGATCTGACAACTAGTACAAAGAGAGAGAAATGTAGTTATAGTGGTTTAGTTCCTGTGGAAAGTCTCAGTTAATCCAAAATAGACTGTTTGCTTTCCTTGCTCAGTCTCTCCTACACAGACCAAATCAAATCAAATATCTTTATTACGGTCCAAGACCAGAAAGCAATTTGTAAAAGATGTGGTAGTGTAAGTTATATTGTCTTACAAATAAAAATAGAAATGCGGGCCAATTCACAGAATTGATGCTTACATTTAAAATCATATTTCAGCCTCTTAATGTTTAAAATTTAAGTTCATAAGTCTCTGCTGTCTATTGTCGGACCATCAGGGTTACATTTCGGACCCTGTTGTTGATATTACTGCTCGTCTTATTCTTGTCGCAATGTGACTGTATTTTGCCACGGGCCTTATAATTTCGGGATCTTTACTCCTACACAGACCATTATGCCACACACCCCACAGCAGCCGTTTTGGATTTACCACACCCCATGGCAGCCATTTTGTGACTGGTGCCCATGCCACTCCCTCAAAATTCCAGATCTACTCACTGGCCAAAAAAAACATTGGTGACTCCTAAGTTAAAATTATTTCTTCTTTTACCTACCTAAACCTAAGGAGCTAGATCTCAGGATTCTGATGATACAAGCTTTCTAAAAGCTCAGCTCTGGTGTTGCTGAGTGTTCTTTGTAATTCAGCATGTTAAGAAAGGATAATTTCCCTTAACTGACCTAGTATTGCTAAGGATCAAAGGCAAGCTCCTACCCAAATAAAAGAAGCAGGCAGGTCTGTAGCTGCTAACACCATCACTTAGGGCTGCATGAGACTTGAGTACCTACCTGCCTTTGGTTCCAAGACAGCATGGCCTTCCTTTAATGTCACAGTCCAGATGTAACAACCCAGTGTGGTTACTTTTGGCCTGATCAGTACATATCTGAAAATAAAAGGTTTACAATTAGAAGAAAAGGCTTTAAGTAAATCCATGTGTAATTTACCTTCAGTATACTTGCCAGTTTTATCACTTTACCACTACTGTCAGTTACTACAATGACCTACCAGGCGACAGACAGACTGGAACACAACCTAAACCAGATATCCTAAACCAGAGATTAGGAGCCCATAATGCACTCAATGATGCAGGGTTCCAATTCCCATCGCCCCCTGACAACTGGCTAGGTTGTCTGGGGCTGATGGGAGTTGGAGACTAACAACATTTGGTGGGGGACAGAGGTTCCCCTGTCCCTGTCCTAAACCAACAGTCCTCTTAAAATTGTTTGCACAACTAGTATAAACTCAGGTTCAGGGATTCCAAGACACCTAGCTGTGTTCTCATGACTAGTCCTCCAGCCTGATCACATTCTTTTCCAACAGGCAATCAACCAAGCAGAAAGAGTTGCTAGGAGAAATTTGCTTATTTATTTATTAAATTGCTATGCCTCCCTTCATCTGAGGATCATAGGACGGTTTACAATAGAAAAAACACAAAAAATGCATATCATAGCAACAAACAATACCGTCCACCAACAGTATTTAGTTTGGTGTGAGTTACAACAGAGAGGAATAAAAGAGGTTTGAGTAGTACCATTTCATCATCAGCCAAACCAGGATTCAGCAATCATGAGTCATTAGCCAAGTGTGGTGGTGGTGGTGGGGACATGAGAAAACTGCAGTTTATCCTTCCGGCAGGTACTACCTAACTACAGTGAGTGTTCGTGCCTTATCTTCTGTCCAAAATTTAATTGACAGCAATTAGGTGGAACATGTCCATGTATTTAGGGGTGTGAATCATGATATCACCAAGTCCTTGGCTGTGATTTTTTTTAAAAGCTTACTAGAGGTCTAGAATCCTACACAGAGAAAGATTTAGGATCCGTTTCACTGGAAGGCAGGAAGAAAATGGAAGAAGGGATTGGGGTTTGAGCGTGTGCATTTGCATGTACAGTGGTACCTCAGGTTACAAACACCTCGGGTTACAGACACTTTGGGTTACACACTCCGCTAACCCGGAAGTAGTGCCTCGGGTTACGAACTTTACCTCAGGATGAGAACAGAAATCGTGCTCCAGCGGCGCAGCAGCAGCGGGAGGCCCCATTAGCTAAAATGGTACCTCAGGTTAAGAACGGGTTCAGGTTAAGAACGGACCTCCGGAACGAATTAAGTTCGTAACCAGAGGTACCACTGTATGTGCACATTCTAAATACATTCCTTAAAACACACACACAATGCACAGCTACAGCCTCCCTCCCTCTTCCTCCACCTTTGCATGGATTTGCAATTAAAGGGGGAAACTCAAGCCTCAAACCTATGCCTTTCAATAAGACCATCTCTGTTAAAGTTCAGCCTTGCATGCCATGCAAAAGACTAGAGTACCCAAGTCTTTCCTTGCTTGAGTTTGATGAACAGTGATGCATGCAGGAAAGGTCCAATGCCTTCCTCAGTGGACAGTCCCATTCGTAAGGCAGTCTCCATGAAGCAGCTTTGGCTTCTCATTAGATAACAAGGCAGGCAAAAACAAATCACTTTTGTGTCCCGTCCCCCACACTCAGCAAAAGTTTCTAAAAGGGCATCCACCTCCATTTGCAACGTACAAATATTTTGCAAATAAATTAGTGCCGAACAATTTAAGGAAGGAAGGAATATTTACCGGCCACTTGGTGATGTCATCGGGCCAGATGTGTGGCAGATTAGAAGCCGGTTCCTCACAAGTCCTGTAGGGGGACAGATAGCCAACAAGTAATGAGGGGTCACCATACACGGCATCATCTCCCCCAGCTCCACTGTAGCTCTAAACATACAGGTGAAACTTGAAAAATTAGAATATTGTGGAAAAGTCCAATTATGTAAGCAATTGTTTTCATTAGCTACTGGAGTTTAATATATGAGATAGACTCCTGACATGCAAAGTGAGATATGTCAAGCCTTTATTTGTTATAATTGTGATGATTATGGCGTGCAGCTGATGAGCACCCCAAAGTTGAAATTGTTACTTTGGGGTTCTCATCAGCTGTACGCCATAATCATCACAATTATAACAAATAAAGGCCTGACATATCTCGCTTGGCATGTCATGAGTCTATCTCATATATTCGTTTCACCTTTTAAGTTGAATTACTGAAAGAAATGAACCTTTCCACGATATTCTAATTTTTCGAGTTTCACCTGTATGTACCCCCTCCCCCCCACATGCCCCTTCTTACCTGGGATCCTGAGCACACACAGCTCCTGAAATCCTCTTCCGACTGGAATTGTTGAGGTCAAAAGCTGGTGAATTATAATTCGGCCACTTTACAAAAGTAGCCAGTGTTTCCTATGTGAGAAACAAAGAAATGACTTTCTAAATTTCTCTCTCATTCATACATACATAATTAGTGTTCCTATCTCTCACACACACTTTTATTTTTCAAAGGAGCAGAATCCCACCAGAGAGATCTGCTCATACAAATGTTCTACTTGACATAGGAAATATTTTCTTAGTGGCTGGGGACATCACTGAAAATGTGTTACCTCAGGCCTGCCTCCGCCAAAGCATGCTAATTTTAAGACATAGAGGGCATTAAAAAAGCAACACCTGCGTTAGGGGGCCTTCCTCTGGGCTCTGGCTGGTCACATAAATTGCAATTTATCTAACATGTGAGCAAACAATACCGATGGTAAGGGGGCATTTTCCAGCTCAAGTAGTGCCTCTCTGCTCTGCCTTATCATCCAGAGAACTGAGACCTCTCATGGCATGACAGATAACAGATAAGGCACCATTAATGCAGGGCCATCAAGCCACAGATTGAAATATTATGCCAACGTTTAAAGGAGTTAGTTGCCGCTACCAGAGAAACCCTGAGGCAATTTCACTCACCGAGCAGTCCACCTGCAGAGTCTGAACACAACCAGAGTTGTCATTCTGGACGCAGCAACCTGACTCGCGTTCTTGATCCCTCTCTTTCTGGATCAACTTCTCAATCTGTTGGTCCTTCCTCATGCAGGGAGAGTACTTGGCTCCCAGGTGGATCAAGTCAATCTGAAACAAAAAGTGGTGGCGGGGAGAGTCACAAGGAAAAAGAAGTTTGGCAGAATAATTTCTCAATGCTGTTGCCACCACCCCGGCATCATGTTGGCCTCATCCATATAAATAAATAAAAGTTTATATTAATTATTATTATTATTATTATTATTATTATTATTATTATTATTATTATATCAAGGCAAGCCAAAGTTACTCTAGGTCACTTTGCTCCTCCCTACTAGCACACAGGAGAAACAATCCAACATCCCTGTTTTAGTGTTCTGTCCAAACCAGCAAATCATGCATCACTTCACTCCAGACAAGCTACGGTCTAGTGTAAGGCAAGCTTTATGGGGGGTGCGTATGATTCAGGCACAAAGGCACTTTGAAGAGCCGTGCACTGAATTTCCTTTAAGAAGCGTGATCTCAACAAGAACAAGGCAAACAAAACAGAAGCACAGCATTTACCGAGCTTGGGCCAATCCAGAAGTTCTCTTGCTGCATGTACTTCACACTCTCATAGACGCCTTTGTTTCGCAGCACCTGTAGACACAGCAGAGAAATTCCCCGGCTAAGAGATGTGGCAAGCACTCACTCCGCCATCAGGGAAGGCAGGTGGGATTCCATGCCAAGCTAAAGGCGGCCTAACCCAAAACTTTAGCTGAACTGCATTTGTGACCACAGCGTCAGACATTTGGCAGGATACATTCAATCCTTGCTAGTTTAGTGTCATGTCATTCTGTTTAGATATGCTGGCATTTCGAGTTGCAATTTTTTTGCAAAGTTTTTGACTCCCAGATAGCCAGTTCACTCTACAGCAGTGATTCCCACTCTATGGGCAACTTGAAAATTGCTGAGGATCTTGGCCGACCACTTGAAAGGTTTTTCTGCCTGTGGCAGCAATTGTAGTGCACAGTGCTAGGTGCTGTATGATTTTAATTGCTTCTTGTATTCCTTGCAGATCACATTTTATTACGTTACAATTTGAATTCCATAGGGTTAAATCTGTAATACAATAAATTAAAAGAAGCAATGAAAACACAATTAAATATAAATATGAATACTGAATGTGATGGATGTGCCATCTCTTGTCTTCAACCACAAATCTCTTGTCTTCAACCACAAATCCGCAGACACTTAGCCAACCACCTTAATGAAGCTCACAGGCCATGGTTTGGGGGGGGGGGATCCAGAGAGCACTGCTCTTTGTTTCTGCCTGATAGAGGGCTGCCTTGGTAGACTCTGGAAATGCCAGTCACTCCAGAATGTGGCAGCACTTGGCATGTCGTTTGCAGTTAGTTTTAGAAAAGCTGTAACGTCCCTGCTGAAAGCCCTACACTGGGAGCCAGACAGATTCGAGATACAATCCACAGTGCTGTTTTTGACCTTTCAAGTCCTAAGAAGATGCAGGGCCATCAAGCCAGGGTCCAGGGTACATTGCAGAATGCCACCAACTGCTCATTTGCTTGTCTAATACTTGGCTGGTAAAAGAAGCAGAGCACTCTTAAGTGGTGACTCCTTCATTATGAATATACTTCCTTAAGAGGTCAATGTTATCTCAAATCTCAAGACTCTTTATTGCAGGGGTGAGGACCTGGATCTGGCTAGTGGATCAGATTTTTAACTTTTCCCAGCTGCCGCAGGCCAACATTGGTTGACTGACAGCTGTCAACGTTCAACAAGGTCACTGTAACCACTAATTAGCTCATCAGTGGTTGCAGCAGCCTCCTTTGAAGGCAGGCTGATGAGATAGCTGGTGGTTGCAGCAAAACATTTGGAGGAAGTGCTTTAGATGCAATTGGTTTCCTGCAAATGGAGAAAGTGAACCTCTTCAGCTGCACTAGGAACAGCCCTGCAGGATCACACCAGAGGCCCCATCTAAATTATTTGCATCATAGTGATCTGATGTTTTTAATTATTATTAGCCACTCTGAGGCTCTTTAAAGGACACGGCTGTAGAATGCCATTCACATAACTAAGACTCACCAATGCTGTTGTCAGATGCTGGGCAAAGCCAATGGGAGCAATCCCATAGGTGCAAATGATCAGAAGGGTGATGATGATATGGACAAAGGTGATCCAGTAGGTGAAGTAGGGTCTATTCACGACATGGAAGAAAAGGTGGGAGAGGAGACAAGCGCCATAGGCCATGGTTATTCCTAGAAGAGCTTTCATTAATAAAATACTCTTAGCAATGTACACCTTGAAGGGCTTTGCCTGAGATATGCAGATACACATCTAATCTGACATATAGAACTGAAAGAATGCACAGCAGCTAGGAACCAATGAGGTGATGCAGGTATGTTCCTTGTCATTTAAAAAAAAAGAAAAAAGGAACCACTGTGGAACCAGGAGGCTTTTTGCAAGATGGTCAAAGCCTTGTTCAGACTCCTGCAAGCAGATGGTGGGTTATAGTGACGACGGCAGCATGCTTTAAGTGAGCAAGTCATGCTCCCACCTGTGGCTGTCCGTGAGCTCCAGCTGGGAGCGCACCATGCTGCTGATGCTCCGCCGATACGTCCTGTTCAGCCACTTGCCCACCACTCCCAGCCCATAGTATCGCTTCTTGCGGTCGAAGGCAAAGTGTTTCACCCGGGAAGCAATCCGCTTGCCCCGTTTTGGACCAGCCGCCGCCGCTGGCAGACCCCGAGAAGGTCCTGCCCGCCTGAAAGAGAAGAAAGGGCTTATGTGATTTGAAGTACGGAAGCAGCACAGATACCCAAACTGAACCATTCCTGGATACCAATGATTTAAAACGCTTCTGTCCCCACTGCCCCCCATAAATATAGAGGGTTGGTTTCTTCTCCTGTATTTTAGGAGAGCACCCATGCACTCATGCATCAAATGTGGTTTTGTTTTGCCTCCCCTACACTGCCCATTCCCCCCCCCAGATCTTTTGTTTGGGGGGGTCCTGTTTCTGATATGACAAAGCAGGCACCAGGCAAGCCTCTCTGGCAAGAGGATTCCACAATCAGGGGGGCCACCACCAAAGAGGCAGCTTCTTGGCTAGCCAACCATCGCACTGTAGGCATTGAGGATAAGTGTTTGGGCTTTACTTCCATGCAATGCTGCTGGTGCCAATCTCTTAGATATGGCTACAGGCTGAAGAGACTTGCAGAAATGCATTGATACGAAGATCTTGGCGCCGTTCTGAAGCAGAACCCAAGACTTACTGAAATGGCTGCTCAGCCTCAGGTGACTTGCCATCCTCTGGCGGAGGAAGCCCTCGGAAGTAAGTGGCAGAGAGGGGTGGGGACTCAAACACATCATCTGGCATGGAGCACAGCTCATCATGAGCGTCAACCTGCAAGAAAGAGGCATAGAAATGTTGGGTTATATCCAACACTGCTTTTATCAGAACAACAGACTTCTGCTTGTGCAGTGGAACTTTCCCCCTCCTCTACTTTCCCCTGAAGTCCCCCGCTCCTCACACACCCTCAAAATCTGTTCCAGAGGGCTGGAGGAGCCTCCAGAGCAGATTTTGAGGGCAGATGGGAGATGGGGAAGTCTCACTGGACGCAACCCTCTGCTTGTCATTGTCTAGTTGGCAAGAACAAGACTCAGTCTTGTTAAATGACCGACATAGCTGCCCAACTGTATGAGAGCCACTGGAGCAATGCTGGCTGCAGCACCATGTCATGATCAGGCAGTTACAGGAAACAACATGATCACATTCCAGACATTGGCCAATTAAGTCCATCTTAATGGACGATGGGAAGATTTGTGGCTAACAACAACACATGGATCAATTGTTTAAATGTTACATTATTTTAGCTGGCTGGTTTCAGTGAATGCATTGTGGTTGCTCCATGGGGGAAAAGCAGTATGTGAAAATGAAAGAAGAAAACAGCTTCGGCATCCCATTAGGCAAGAGGGGAGGGATGGGGGTTAGGGGGTTGGGATTCAGTAAAACTAAGATCCTCCTACAGTCAACAGAGGGGCTTCATTGAGAAATGGTCGCAGTTCTTTCCCCACGAGAGATTATGGTGGTGGTGGTAGTCTTGAGACATCATCAAAGCTGGGGGGGGATCTTGGGAAGGGGTGGAGCAGGGAGGCCATGGAACCATGCTTGCCTTACTGAAGAACGAGGAGTCAAACGTATCCATGCCATCTACCACATCTTCATCCATGAAGCTGGGATACATAAAGCTCTGCTTGTTGCACCTCCGCTTCGGTGCTGAGGGCTCCAGAACCGAACGCCCCTTTTCAGAGAAATCAAATTGGAACAGTGAGTGAGCAAGTTCGAAACACTTTCAATTAACAGTCGAGAGGCCCTGGTGTTCGTTACTGGGGTGCTGCCCTTTTGAAGGTGGAAGGGGCAAGGTGAAGAGTTCACGTTGAGACTCTTGAACCTACAAATAGGGGTTAACTGAGAACGACACACAAGAGCATCATAGCCACACCATCACCCTGTTCAGTCAGACTGTTGGGATACAAGCCAATTGCACAAATATCGGGAGGGCAGCTTTGCACAGAGAAAAACCAAGCACTAATATTGAATGGCTTCCAAGCCGGTTGTTCTCAGTCCTAGCCTGCCTCACTTCCTCTGAGCCATGCAACAGCATCACCTGGTGGCTCTTCTGATTTACTATCTTCTTATTGATGGGTTTGTAAACTGCTTTTTCAATGTTTGTGTATGGGGGAAGGGGAAACGCTTCAAATAAGCAAATAAAATTAATTAATTAATGGTTCAGGTAGGCAGCTCACGGGATTATGTCACAATCCATAGCTGTGCGTCTGTCAGGATTTCCAATGCTTTTGTAAGTTTGATCGAAAGCAAGATTGCTTTGAAAAGATCCACCGGTTTGACACTAACAACAACACAGAACAGCAGCAGCAGCAACCAGCTTACTTTTGAAAGTTCAGAATCAAAAAGCATTGGCATCCCATGCCATCTGGAGAAGTCTATTTAAGTACTCAATTTAAAAGTTGAAAAAAGGTCTTGGAGATGCTGAGCAACGCCCCCTACCCCAAGGACTAACAGTGCAATCCTAACCATGTCTACTCAGAAGTAAGTCAAACTGAATTCAATGGGGTTTACTTCTAGGGAAGCAGGGTTAATTGCAGCCTTAGAATCTAATGCTTCTCTGTGCACAAGCAGAACAGATTTATGCTTGTACTTTGGGCTTCCCCTCATGCTCTCAAAAATCTGCTCTGGAGGGTTGACATTATAACAACCATTTAAAAAGAAAAAGGGAGCTCCATTGTCTGAGTGGAAGTGCAGTTGCACAACACTGGATTCTGCCCAATGATCACCGGCTCTCGGGTCTCACTGAAATTAGGATTTGGTATCAATTTAGCACGTTTTGCCAGATAAATGTTCAGTATTATCAATGACATTGTTTGCGAAGTAGGAGCTTGTGTTTTTCCTTTCTGCTCACTGTGATTACGATGGTACCATTCCACCCTTTTAAAAGCATGTGTTGGGGTGGTTCTATGACATGCTTTCATATTGACATATATCATATTTTAATCCACACCACACACATACACAAAAAACCCCAACCCACTCAAAAAACTTTATCCTGCATGGAGCTTCACAGCCATGAGATCACAAAGGAATAAGATTACTTGGAAAGGAACTGGAGAATACTAGGATTTCTCTTTCTCTCGTTTTTCACCCAAATTGAAACTTCTGAAGAAGGACAACACAAGCTCCCCGTGTTTTCAGAGATCTGGTTGTACTGTTGCTGAGAAGAGGAGTAAGGAAGCAGCACCCACACACACAAAAAGCATCTTCTACAGCAGTAAAGAAAGAGGAATGGAACAAAACAAAACAACTCACTCTGATTATAGCTGCAGCTGCCTTGAAACTCATATGGGCCACAGATTCCCTCTTCCTGCGGGGAAGGCGGGTGTAGCCGGACCGTACGCTGCCGAACGATGTCAAGGACATGACGCCAGGGGTCACTGGGGCCAGGGCAGGGTGTGGAGTGCGTGGGCGATCCACCTCATCCGGGTGCCGGAAGGGACGGCCTCGGGCCAGGGGATCAACAATCTGAAACAAATGCCCAAACGGCTGCCATTATCCAGTTTCCCCCTCCATGGAAGTTAAAGGCACACAGCAGCCTTGTGACTTGCCTCACCTACCTCCACAACTAATATACAACTGAACAAACAAAGGAAGGGAAGACTGCTGGAGAATTTAGCCTTGTATTTCTGTCTCCTCTGATGGGCAGTGGCGTTGCAGCATCTCAGGCAGAGGTCTTTCAACATCACCTCTTACTTGGTCCTTTCAACTGGGCATGCCATGCATGGAACCTGGGACCTCCTTCATGCAAGGCACATGCTCTACCAGCCCTCCTCCAGCAAGCTCTATATCCAAATTGGGATCTAAATCCAGCTTCCCCCTCCCCATGAGCAAATCCAGGAGTAGCTGATCCACTCGTGGTCTGAAGCACAAGGCAACCACCTCCACCACCAAGGGGTGACCAACCTTGGGCATTTTCTGTGGCTTTGGAGACTCTGTGCCTTGGAAGGAAGGCACTTCCTGGCTGGGCAGCTCCATTTCTCGGTAGGCAGGCTTGAGCTTCCCATACCGCAGGCTGCAGTGCTGCAGGCTTTTGCGCTGCCAATGCTGCCGCTTTCCGTCACAGTCGCTGCTGACTCCAAACCACTGAGCTGCCCCCCTGGGTGTAGGAAACAGAAAAAGGACAACACGCATGAAGAAGCCCAGCAAAGTAACCCAGGTTTACATTGCCTGGAAGATGCCAAAAGCCTGCACCCAGTCTACCAAGATCTTTCCTCCAGAAACTCTCCACCCTTGCCTTCCAAAATGGCTGCCCTCTGGGTGGGTTTCCACATGGCAGCGACTCTGGGGGAGAGGTGGCTTCTTATTCCTCGGAAACCAAACCAGCTAATCTGTGGCTTGACACATGAATATTCAAGTTGCCATACCCCATGAACCTGAACTGCTTTTGTCCCCTTCCCCAATCACATGCTCCAGTGCAGGGTTTCCCAAACTTGGGTCTCCAGCTGTTTTTGGACTACACTTCCCATCATCCCTGACTACTGGGTCCTGCTAGCTAGGGATGATGGGAGTTGTAGTCCAAAAACACCTGGAGACCCAAGTTTAGGAAACATTACCTGAGTGGCAATCCTCCCCACTTCTGCAAAAGCTTTCAGCATACACACACTGCCTCATTTAAAAAGTCTACTGTGAGCAGAGTATCAGTTGTATTATCAGAAACCTGTCTTTTTCTAGCAATTGCACACCACAGAAACATACATACACTGCAGGGAGTCATAATGGATTCCCAACACCTAGGCTTATATTTATGGCTTGTACAAAAGATGGAAAGAGCGGGGAAATGACATTTGTCCATCTCATTTTATGCAGTATAAGAAAGCACTGACAAAATACTTAAAATGCATCTGCTTCCATTTTCCTTGTGTGAAGCAGATCTCAAGTCTTCTGAACAAAGCAAGGCCCCAAAAGCAACACCTTATCTTGAAGCATTCTTCTTGTCAAAATAATTATCACCATGAGCAAAATTTTGGAGTCCACAACATGGCCTGTTGTGAAAGCACATGATTATCTCGGTACAGACTCTGCCTTCAAGGCAAGGGACAAGAGAACCAAGAACGCCAAGCAGTAACTCTGCTCAATGCCTTCAAAGGTAACAAAAAAACCCCCACACCTTTCATGGCCATCACCCCCACCCAACCCAAAATGGGGGCCTAAGCATCTCCTTACTTGCGAATACTGTGGGACAGTGAAGTTTGCCTGTGCAAGCCAGGATGTCTTTCGAAGTTGCTGTCCTGCCTTTTCATCCTGGACTCTTGGAGGCTCACACTCTTCTGATAAACTGGGTTTTTCTTCAGAGGCTAGAAGAAATGTTGAAGTCGAAGAAAGATTGTAAGGAAGATATGATTCAGGCACAGAACACCCAACTGACGAATGGGCAGTATCCTGAGGTCTGTCCTTGTTATGCAGCTCCCATAACTAAAAATCACACTCCTCAACCAGGGAGGGAGAAAACCAGAAGAATCTTCTCGACTACAGTTGTACCTTGGAAGCCAAACACTTTGGCACTCGAACGTTTTGGCTCCTGAACGCCACAAACCCGGAAATGAGTGTTCTGGTTTGCGAACGTTCTTTTGGAACCCGAATGTCCGGTGCTGCTTCCTGCAGCCAATCGGAAGCCACGTCTTGGTTTCCGAATGTTTTGGAAGTTGAACGGACTTCTGGAATGGCTTCCGTTCGGCTTCCAAAGTACCACTGTACTTGGGTAGGGAGCCTGGATAGGTGGCCAGGAGAGCGCTAGATACATACAGGTATGGAGGTATGGAGGCAGGGCGATATGTGAAATCACACACCTTTGTGGAGCATCATGCATGTTTGATTACAAAACTTCACTTTTTATGCAGTTTACAACTTTTTTGGGGGGGCGGGCGGCTGTGGAGGAGAGAGAAAGAAATGGGCTGAAGGTTCTACACTATTAGTAACATTCAGGAAGTGTCTTGATTGAATATTTGGAGTAAAAAAGAACTTTGCTGGAACTTAGGGCAAAGTAGGGTTCATGAAGGATGTCTACTCCTCACTGATTCAGGAAGGGACTCTTATTTTCCCCAACCTCAAAGGTGCTGTGTGTGTGTGTGTGTGTGTGTGTGTGTGTGTGTGTGTGTGTGTGAGAGAGAGAGAGAGAGAGAGAGAGAGAGAGAGAATATATCTGGGGCTCAAACACAGCATGGTGTGAAGGTGCATTTTTAAGAAAACTCAACTGGCCAGTAATCTCTGATGGTTATTTGGTTTTGGGAAGGATGTTCCTCCCCAAGTCATACCCATAGGTCCAGTTTAGTCCCCGTCTCTGAAAGAGTCCCCACTCCCCAAAAGAGAGGGGTCTTGCAACATGCCTGAGGTGGAACACAATCTTTGGTGAGCTTCCAGAAAAGGCAGTCTAGATGTCTACAGAGAAGCCACAAAGGATGCTTCTCTAAGTGCCAATGCACTGGATAAATATCCATGGTCACATTGGAGATTGTGACAGGACATGGGCAAAAGCAATTTGGCAGGTGTGGTGGAATCAGATTTAACTTCAAGATCCTGACAGCAACTAACAGACACCCCTCCATACTCAAGTAACCATGGACATGAAACAGGCTCGTAAGCATTTAGAGAAAACTTTTAGTCATTCATACCACTGTTTGGCTGTTCGCATCCTCGGCTGCTTCCAAGGGTGGAATTGTGATGGACAGGTTTGGGGGCTTCTTGCTCTGCAGGCGACTGCTGCTGCTGCTGGTACTGGAGCGGCTGGTCCCATTCTTGTCACTGTCCGCCATCTTGAATTGGATTATTTAGTCAGCCTGAAGTGTGGAAAGAAACAGGAGTCAGGGTCCTACAGAGCTCCTGGGCTGAAGCCCCAAAGAAGCACAAGAAGCTGCCTTATACAGAGTCCGACCTTTCTCAATATTGTCTGCACTAACTAGCAGTGGCTCTCCAGGGCTTCAGGCAGGATCCTTCCCGGCTCTCGCTGGAGATGCCAGGGACTAAACCTGGGAGGACCTTCTGCAAGCAAAGCGGAAAAACTGCTTCCTCTAAATATTGAGGCTATCAAGGGGACCACTCTGTCTTATGTCTACTTTAACGATTTATCAGAACCTCTAAAGGGCTGCATACTATAGTTGCTTAAGAAGGGACAGAAAACTTGGAACGCATCCAGGACCAATGCAGAAGCACATGAGTCAGTGTGAGAACTCCAGCTCAGCTGCATATCAATATTTATTATCAATTCAGTGCTACCATGCCTTCGTAAACTCCCAGCAATAAAACAACAAAGAGGCAACAAATAGGTATAGTGTCTGTGTTGGATACAGTGCCATAGCTGGTAGTCAGGCTGAATTCCATTTTCAGGAAAACTGTTTCTGTCATGATGGGAACAAGTAGGTCATGTCCTCTCTTATTGGCTTTGTAGTGCCACCCCCTTGACACACACATACACTCCCTCTCATGACTAGCAAAATTAGGCCCATGCACAGTAAATGTTGCAGGATAACTTATGTGAAACAAGAAAAGGCATGTGAAGTTCATCAATCAGTGGCATGCATTTGCAGAAGAGGCTTTGCAGATCTTGTTTCTCTTGTAAAATATAATTGTAAACTTAAATCTTGTAAAATTTAATAGCCACAATAACACACAAGACGTAGCCATAATGTTTGGTGTTAGTATGTGCCGTGTTTCTTTTTTATTAGTGCTTTTGGGCTTGAAAGCCACGCCTCCAGGTCCCCCTCTGCCCCTGCAGGGATTAGAACTTCATTTGTACAGAGTACATTGGAATTCCCCCAGCTTCCAAGCCAGATGGGGCTGCATTGCATCACCACATGAAATCCCATGGGCAAAAACAATCAACATTCTTCGTGTCGCCAAGCCCAGGGTAGGCACCATTTGCTTGAATACCTTTAAGAATACCTGGTGCTATTTCCCAATCAGCCTAAGTGTGCTTACACAAGGGAGCCCCTAGCGCCTTCTTTAATAATCCTGCCTTTATTCGGGATGGCCAATAATCTCATCCTCTGCAGGTGCAAGGCAGAACATACAGCCAATGCTGGGAGTCACATTAACAAGGGGCTTCCCACACAACGAGATGGGAAGACTCTGGATGGGATTAATGCCGCAGAGTGGGTCAAGCCAGGGTTAACGATACAGCTCTTAAGTGGTCTCACCCACTCTGCGATTGAAGCTATGTAAGTTAGGCTGTCTAAGCCCAGAGATCGGTCAACACTAGCATGAGAAGGGTTAAAGCCTCCAGACAGGTAGCAAAAGGAGGCAACACACAAAAGTGACAACATCTTGTTGGTACAAAGTAGATGGTGATCCAGCTATTGTAGGCTTCAGGTCAGTGATCTTTCTCTCAAGCTCCATTCCATTCAAACATCCTAACCAAATCAACTACACCATGCCATGGCTTGAGCTACCAAATATACAAGCAAGCAAACCATGGTTTAGAGCTGTTTGGTTTGCTTTATGTTTGCTATGACCACCATCCCTCAACCAGCAAATGCCCTGCTATTTCAGGAGCATTCTAAAAAAACCAATTTCTCACTGGTCAGTGTGCTGTTCCTTTCTCCAGGATTAACCTCCCCAAAATTCGTAGATGCCTCCCACTTTTCTTTCTTGTTGGAACTGTCTGCATCTGTGCCTTCAATATTTCACCTTTAAGAAACTCCCATGCACCTTGGATGTTCAATTCCTGACACCAGGGGTAAGGTTTTTCAGATATGCCATATGGACACAGCAAGGAGGAGGCAAGGCAGATGAGATCTCTTGAGTTGAAAGCTTAAGCAATAGGAAAACATACTCTAAAAGTCCCTTTCACACTCCAGAGTCTAAAGTATATTATATTCCCTCCAGACATGGAAAGTTCTTCTCAAATGCATTGATAATGAAATAAATAGCCACAAGGTGGCGGCAGCACACTTTCAAAGCTTTCTTGGCTAGCCTACAAACAAACCGCAGTCTTTACTGTGTGGGTATAGAAGGGAAAAAATTGTAAACAGTGAAGCTAAAAGGCCACGGAATACAAGACATACAGTCTGTGACATTTCTACTCAAAGTTCAAAAGCACACTGACCATTCACAACAGCCATAATGGTCACTGCACTTCTCTTGTATACAGCTAAACGTTACATGGAAATGTCACAGGCGGAACCCTTTGCATGTCATGACCTTTCGGCCCAACTCTGTACCCTTTTCTCCTCCACATTCATACTCATGGGCAGCCATCTCTCTCTGCCAACCAAGGATGTAAGGTGAGCCCACAAAAGCTCATGACATCAATAAATCTGCTAATTATTTTTTAACATGCCGTACAACTCTCCTGACAGTATTTCTTTTTTTCTCTTTTGCTGCAAGAGACTATTTATTACATTGTTACTTATTCAATTTCTATACCACCCTTCAACCAAAGTTTGCAGGCTGGTTTGCAATATAAAAAGCATAAGCCTCTCCCATATTTCATGCTCCCTCTTCCACTACATACCATCCTCAAAATAATTCAGCTTCAGGCTAAAACAACTCTGAAAGTCCAGTCTACATCCAATAGCAATGTCACACAGGAACCAGTGTTAAAAACTGAGATAGGAAAGCTAGGAGCTAAGTGGCATCTTAAAAATAGGCTATATGGACACAACAACGGAAAGTCTAGGCGCACTTTTTTATAACAAGAATACAAAGCTGGAAATGAACTGCAGCTAAAATGTTATGTTCATTTTTCACATGGTCCTTCCCCTGTTCACGCCCTCCCAATATTCTTAAGAGGGTCTCTTCTCCAGTCTTCAGAGTAGCTGGAAGTGGGAAGGGAGAAAAAGGTCCTACTTTCCTTCTACTCTGCAGTTTTAATCTTGAAATCTAAGGCGAACTACTGTGCCCAGAGCTCAGAAACTGCTTGTGCTAATGAAATTCGCTGCCTAGAACAATGGGAGTTTTGAACGCGTACAGGAACGTCCCTCCCTCCAGAAGCTGCACCAGAGACTTCTTGTCCCTTGAACCAGCTCTACAGCAGCAGTGGAGGAACCGCTGGCCAAAGAGCCAAATGTGGTTGCTCCAGCCAACCCCTGGGACTCTCCCTAAAACCACACTCCTTATCCCAGGCCACACTCCTCACCATCCCTTGCCCATGTCGTCCTTAAGTGCTTTTACCAGGCTGGAAGGTATCCGAGCTGTAATGATGTTTCTAGCTCGCTTGGATGGAGGTATGTGTGTACAAACCTATGGCACTTGTACAGCTGGAATGTAACCTCCTGCACAAAGGGGAAGAATCACATCCATTGCTCCAGCCATGGAGGAATGTTGCCCTCAGGGTGGAAAGGATTCCCAGCTGTTGATTCACAGTATGCAGGAGGCAGGTGGTTACTCAGGCTTTAAAACTATTCTTTTACCTGGGCTGTTTTCAGTTAATTCTAACATAATCGTTATTTAACAAAGTTTCGAATATTTTACTTTAAGCTGCCCTAATAACATATTTGAAGGGTGTGGTATAAATACAGACAGAAAGAAAATAAAAGAAAGACTACTATGGCTATCTTGCAATAAGATTCCCCTTATGGAAAGAGCAGCAGCTTCTGTAGCAAAGTATCCCACCGGGAGCGCATTACAGATACCCCCATATATTTCAAGGGAGATGATGAGACCATAAATGTTTAAGGAGGTCCCTCTCAGCAAGAAGAGCACCGTAATCAATAACCCAGGACCAGAAGCATCCAGGGGGAATGAGCATCCTATCCGGCAATTCTCAAAAGTGCTTGAGTGGGCAAGCAATGAGAGCTCATGTCAATGGTGCACCGAGGGAACTGGCGCCTCGAGCTGCTTGCGTCATCCATAATATGCTTTATAGCCAGCGCCACCTCCGAACTTCGAGGGGAAAGGAAATGTTTATAGTCCATTCAACCCACAAACAGGAAAGCAGCATCAGCAAACAACAGAGGTCTTTGGGGCTGATGGAAGAGGCACAACTGCCATACAAACAGCCATGCAGACAGTCTTTCCAGCAGTTTTGTGTCAAACAACCCCACGTACAGTCATGCTTTCCTTCCACCTTCATGATCTCCCTGAATAGAAATGCAACACAGAAAAAACTCCAACAGTGCTCAAGTTGGCTCTAAGGGCCACTTCTGCACGCAGCGCTTATTCTGAGGATTGGAAGTGCTCCTGCAGCTTTTAAAATGCACCGTACTCCAGCCCCTACTAGTTATCTACATTCACCTGGTTGATGCCGCTGAACAAGTGCAGAGAACCAGGTGCAAGTCTATGTGGCTGGCAGAGGAGGAGGGGTGTTGTTGTTTCCCCAGGGCTTTCCCTGTCTTTTGAGTGTTAACAGCTGGTTGTTGGAAGCATCCCTTTCTATATAGGAGTCCCTCAGGTGGCACAATGGGTCAGTGCATCTGGCTGTTAACCAAAAGGTTGGAGGTTCGAGCCCACCCAAGGACGGCTGTGGGCAGGATTCCTGCATTGCAGGGGGTTGGACTAGTCTACAGGGATGTCCAACAAGTAGATCGTGATCTACTGGTAGATCACGGGATCCTTATCGTGTACAAAAAGTTATTGGGGGGGGGGAGCTAAAAAACTCTGTGCAATCCTCCCCAAAAGGCTCAACAACTCTGGGCACTTCCCTCCTAAAAAAAGCTCAACAATTCTGGGCAATCCACCCACCCCACGTACGCTCCTTCTCCCTCCAATGACAATGAGTAGATCACTGCCAGTTTTTTTATACATATAATGGGAGTAGATCGCAGTCTCTTGGGAGTTGGACATGCCTGGACTAGAGGACCCTCAGGGTCCCTTCCAACTCTACACTTCTATGATTCTATAACCATACATGCTTTTGTACACATCTGTTCATGTCATATGAAACGCATGATGTTAGATAGGTCATCAATCTCAGCGACTTTGGTATTAAAGCAAAAAAAGCTAAACCAATAATTTCTATGCATCACTTTCATGAGTTAACTCTTAATTTCCTTCACGGCGCATGGTGCTTTAGGTCTGGCTGAGCAAAGTAGCATAGTTTACCCTTTCATTCTCTGAGATAGTGTATGACACCAAAAGAGAGAGAGAGAGAGAGAGAGAGAGAGAGAGAGAGAGAGAATGGCTGAGATTGTGCAAGAGCAACCCCAAGCCCAGCTCTCAGCATTGCCTTAGAGATTTTCCATGATGCAACTGAGTCATCAGGAGACTATCAGCTTCCCTTTCCACTTCAACCCAACCTCCTTACGGTACTAGCACTACTAGCAAATTAGCAAGAGCCCTCACTTCCAAAGGCACTCATAAGCTACTGGGAAAAGACAGTTGAGAGATCCTACATGGACCCAAACTTTCTTATTAAAACAATAACGCACCACCAAACAGCAACAATATTTGTATAACCAAGGAATATTTGTGTAACCAAGGAAGAATCATTAGCAATAGTGGCAGGTGCTATTTAGCTATAACGGTGGTCACTTACCAGTACATACTTTTCAACGGATGACTGCAACTATGTGGAGAGCCTGTTATCTATTGTATCCACACAGCCAGCAATGTACCACATCTAGGCAAGCAACCAATCAGGAATGTTTTATGAGATAGAATTTGTCTCAGGATACACTGAGATGCCTGCCGAACGGATAGACAATCTGATTCTGAAGTTGTCCTTTGATGAGACCACCACATGGCCTATGCTGTCCACTGTGGTCACAGAAACAGGAGAGCAAGAAATGTCCACAGCTGCCATGCGCAGGGACATAAAGAAACAGAACTTAATGCCCCACCAATGTTTCCCAGGGCTTGAGAGTGCCGATACCTGTTGGAATTAGAAGCCCTTCATCCTACTCACTCTCCAAATGAAACCCATAGTGATCTCAGGACATGTCATGCATTTATCTCTACATCTAACCTTCATATGTGCAAATGTGCACATTGTTTTGTTTATGACACAATGTTTTTAGGAAAATAAAGCCACTGGCATAGTGTAGGACTGGGGGGGGGGTGTCACAGGGTGAACGCAAAATTGTCAGGGGTGAAAATTTTCAAACACCCGGTGCTGCCTCAATACAGCTGCACACTCCCATCACTGGACTCCATTGAAAACGGCATCTCCATGTGAACCAGGAAGTGGCCTCTCCAGACAACAGAATGGCTCTTCTTTTCTCATCTCTGTATCTGCAATCTCCTGAGTGACGCGGATGCCGTTAGGCAGTTGAATGCGCATGCATACTCTGTCCGTCTGTCCCCTACCTCCACGTGGCCCCCAGGCACTGACAACCCACGCTATGCCACTTCAGAAAGCATTAGAGTGAAAAAACTCTATGAGCAGGAACTCATGTGCAATTGTTATGGAAAGAGACTGTCATGCTCAGAAACTAGAGGGTCTTTTAGAATGTGACATCACCCACCTCTTGGGTTACTGAGGCCATCCTGGCATCTGTAATATTCTATTTAACATGGTTGCCCGACACTGGTCTGCACATAATGCTAAGCCATAGTTTATTAACCAGTGGTTTATTATGTGTGAACTCCATCCTGTGACTTATCCAAACTTTGCTTACTACCAACAAAATACAGTCTGAAACTATGGTTTCTTATAAACCTTGGTTTGTTTTATCTATGGCTAGCATTACATGTGAATCCAGGACCCTTCCTTAATCATGGTTTCTTTGGCCACTAACTTGCCCAGGTGAGCCTAAAGGTCACCGAGCCTAAAGGACATATGGCAAGAATAGATGGAAAACACCACCCAAACTTTGGAGAAACAAGTCACGGTTTGTTTGAAAGTGTGTGTGACAGCTTGTGGCTAACTTTGACGAATCATGGCCTAGCATTATGAGGGCTCTGCCACATAGGAAGTGGTTGGCCCTGAAAGTTTCAGTCACTAATACGTAAGTCTGGCCTGTGGCCTGTAAACAAAGACCACATAAAGGAATAGTTTACCTGGCAAAAGTGGTTTTTTATAACCCACTGTAGATTATGCCACTGACTATTATTTAGTCACTGCAAGGACAAATCATGAAGGAATGTTTTTTTCAGGTTATTTGAATTTAAATTCAACTTAAATTACATTAAGCACTCCCAAACAACTTTTTTATTAAAAATATTCCATTTCCCAAACTTCCTTCTGCCAAGACTTGGCAGCCAATGGAAAATTTATAAGCTTTACACATCAAGCAAAGCCATTTGGCTTGGCTCTATAATTTGAAAACTTAGATCATTACTGCACTATGGTAGCAGAAATCCTTCAAAGCTGCTTGATCATGTAACACACACACACACAAGAGAAACACTGGTGCTCTTTATTCAGTTTGCTTACATGTTTATAGCTAACACCTTGGAATGGATCCATCAGGCAAAAGAGAGGCTCAAGCTCGATGGAAAGTTTCCCCTTCAAAGTCTCTGTGGGGAGTTAGGGGAGAGATTTATTTTCCCTCAGGAAGGGAGACAGCACACCAGCCAGACGTGTCAGTTGCAATATTCAACACCTTGGAGCAGCAGAGAGGGAAGGAGAAAGGGAAGGAGGCACTGAAAGCAAAACAAGAAAGAGATCGTGCAACGGTTTATCGAAACAAGGTCAGCAACAGCGGAACAGATGTCCGAGATGCCTTTTGCCATGTTACCAACATTGCTGACATATCTCAGCTGGTTTCCATAACAATGCAAGGTCCTGCCTGGCTCGCCATGCCAAACCAAGACGACTTTCGCAATGCCAGCTTATAAAGATGCCACAGTTGAGTGGCTGGGCTGGTGGGAAAGAAGCAGACATGACTCACTGGCAAGCCTAAGGACAATGAGTGCCTGAGATATATTTTTTTTACCTACAGGAGGGACGAAAGCTTCAAAAGAAGAAGAGGACATTGAAAGTGGCAAGCGAGAAGAACGCAGCCAGTGACCAGCCATTTCATGACACAACATGTGCATGAAGTCAGCCAAAATGGGAGGGAGACTGCAAGCCTTGAAAATCCAGAAAGCATAAAGTTACCTGTAAGGTTTGGTAGTAGCAAGAGGAAAGGAGAGATGGAGACACTTGGAGGCGGCACAGAGGTGACTCTCCAAATTCTTAACTATACAGTGGTACCTCAGGTTAAGAACTTAATTCGTTCTGGAGGTCCGTTCTTAACCTGAAACTGTTCTTAACCTGAGGTACCACTTTAGCTAATGGGGCCTCCCACTGCCGCTGCTGCGCAATTTCTGTTCTCATCCTGGGGTAAAGTTCTTAACCCGAGGTAATATTTCTGGGTTAGCGAAGTCTGTAACCTGCGAGGTACCACTGTACTTGAGATACAACCTCCCCTTCCCTCCTCCTTTCAAATTAAATGAATCTCCTGTATCCTTCACCAAGCAATAGCTCGTGAAGAGGCAACTGAGAACAGTGATGTCCTCTTGGTGGAACACTTGTCGGGATGGGGATAATAATAATAATAATAATAATAATAATAATAATTATACCCCGCCCGTCTGACTGGGTTTCCCCAGCCACTCTGGGCGGCTCCCAACAGAATATCAAAAGCACGATAAAACATCAAATATTAAAAACTTCCCTAAACAGGGTTGCCTTCAGATATCTTCTAAAAGTCAGGTTTCCTTGACATCTGATGAGAAGCGTTCCACAGGGCGGGTGCCACTACTGAGAAGGCCCTCTGCCTGGTTCCTTGTACCTTTGCTTCTCGCAGTGAGGGAACTGCCAGAAGGTCCTCAGTGTCTGGTGTCCGATGGGGGTGGAGACGCTCCTCCAGGTATGCTGGACTACAGCTCCCATGGTGGCCATGGTGGACTACTGGCCATGGTGGCTGAGGCTGATGGGATTTTGAGGCCAACAACATCTGGAGGGCTTTATGGGTAATCCAACGGCTTTATGGGTAATCCAACTGTAGGGGGTGGCTCCTCAAACCAAAGACACTGCAGAGGGATGTGTGTGTAAAAATCCCCAACAGCTGCCTCAGAACTGTCAGAGACAGTGTCAGAAAAACAGTGGGCTGAGAGTTTCTAGTTTGGAACTAACTGAAACTGAGCCTTGGGGTGGGGTCAGCTTAAGTGGCTCTCTGGGGATCTGCTGCCTGCCGTAGGAGTGGATTATGCTTCTACGGTGCTTTACTTGTACATTTGCAACTAAAAAAAAGAGAAGATCATCCAAAGAGGAAAACTAAACCCTTTAGCGCTATCCCCGAAACTTCTTGTTGCACAGGGAAGCAGGGAGCATGCACCATATTATTAAAGAGTTGAGTTGATATCCAAGGAAAACCGAGTTAAACATATACTTTGTCTCTAAGTTCTTTTGGTTCAAGGCTCCCAACCATCTCTTTGTATTTGAGAGAACCCAAAAGCCCCAGCTGACACTCTTTCAGGGGCTGTGCCACACTGTATACAGCAAAGGCCCAGTTCTCCCCCCACTCCACCCTCTCTCTCTATAATGCAACAGGGACATGGCTAAAACCAGCCTTCCTGACATCTAGTTCTGTTCTGTTTTTGTCTGGAGAGGTGGCTTTTTAAGATGGTGGAGCATACTACCGCATGAGCCCCTTTCTATAGTCTGAGGTGGTACAGCCCAGATGCAGGTTTGTCACAGTTTTATCACGGGGAAACGCATAGAAAAACACAGGAAAACTTGGATACATATTGATCCACTTATCTACTAAGACGCTACATCTACCAAAGATTCAAAAGAAACAGAAATTATATATTATTCACATTCTTTTCAAAAAACGAGCTGAAGAAGGCATCTGTCCGAAATGGGGCCCTGTCCTGGTTTCCAGTTTTTGCATCGTGCATCTGATTCACATCTCAGAAGCCCTTACTTCAACCTCCAAAAGACTTCTCTTTGTGAAACTATTATTTTCGTTTAAGACTGTAATTCCTAACAGGATTAATATGATATTTGAATTTACTCACGAGTAAACTTATTCTTTTGTTAAAACTTGTGGCCAGAGTTCTTGGTAACATTTATTACAGTTTTATCACTGGCATCAACTTCCCAGTTTTTGTTCTAATTACCAGCTTTATTCCTCCCTGTCCAACAGCATTCAGGGTTACAGCAACATGCCGCAGCTAGCAGCCACTTCCCACCCTTCTCAAATATATTCTGTCAAGCAGGTGCCAAGCCAAGAATTGAATCAGCTCCAAGAACAAAAACAGGACAGGGGCCAATCCTAGGAATGGGATATGGGAAGCAGGCAAATTCTAAAGAAAAATCCTACCTACCCTCCTAGCCTCGCCCCAAGGAATACATGGGGAATCCCTGCCTACTGGAGAAGTTTCATTCAACAAGTCCCAACACAGCTCTCTCCAAAGCCTACCCAGGCAGCACCTGTTTGCACTGTTCGGTAGCCAGAAGGCTTAAGGGCAATTACAGGGCGACATTCCTTACTCATGATGGCCCAAGGACAAGGATGTTTCAGAGCATCACATTACCAGAAGCAGTGAAGGGGGAGTATATTATTTTGAGCTGGAAACACACAATAAGAGGGAACAAAACCAACAATTCTAGGAAACAGGCCGGGTGTCACCTCGATTCCCAGCGAAAGCTGCCGTTGAACAGAGCCCACTTAAATTATGGAGCTCAATTAGCTGATAGATTTACATTACTGTAAAATACGTTTATGTATGCATGTGCAATAAAAATATTACACATATGTACTCAGTGAAGCCAAAGGGCCATACAGTGCAAGAGACTTAAGTCTCAAACATGTCTGGGCAAAACTCAAAAGTGTGTATACAAGTACAACGAGCCCCACCCTCACAAATGTAGTAATAGGCAATGAAATAAATTAGCAGAACAGAGATAGGATGATTATCATGAGTTATTGCCATTGTGAATAATCTCTGTGCTTGTATACATTTGGGCTTTATGCAGATGTGGCACAATGTTACTGAAGGATTTAAAAGAAGAAACCCAGGACCTTGATATTTGATACTATGATTTTAAATAAATAAAAACTGATCATGGTGAACACTCCGGAATTAAAACAAAGACTGTGCTGTTGCAACCTCATGGTGATTACAAAATTTCATTGTGTAATTAAATGAAAGTTTGTTTTTGTTTTCAATATCCTTCTCCATTTTTTGGTACAGTATTCCAACTGCACTTTCCAATGGAGTACTGTACCAGGGCAGAGCAGGGGTGTGTGTGGGGGGGAGGGGGGTAGGAACACACTCTTGATTTCCAGCATAAAGAAAAAATAGAGATATGAATTAGTGACTTCCTTGTCCTGTAAAAAGGGACAGCACAAACTAAGGGGGGGGGGGGGAGAAACAGCATTTCATTCTCTGCTATCCAAAAGACAAAATATGTACCATATTAAAATACACACAGCAGGTGGCATTTCAAGAGAGATTTAGCAAAGCTCCTTTAAACAGGAAGATGTGACCAAGTAAAAATAATAAATATCACATACTGTATTCTTCATTTGGTTAGTACAGTACTAGAAAGCCTTGCCCTTCAAAACTCCCAAGAGAAATGCCAGACACTGAAGTAACTTTTGGGCTGGGTGCTTCACAACTGCCTCACAACAGACCTCTAAGCAGCCTTGCCCCAACAAGAGAAGATAATGTGCTTAACTCCCTAAAGGAGCCCAAGACATCAAGGCTAAAGCAGAGGTTGCCACTATCCAATACTGGGCCCTCTGCCCAGGAGAGACGCGTGGCTCAGGCGTGCTGCAGGCCCCGCGGTGAGTGCCACCCGGCATTTTGTGCCCCCCCCCCGTGGTGACACCCGGGGCAGCCCGCACCTACCACACCCCCTTCCTCTGCCCCTGCCTCTGCCCAGACCACTTAACTTGGATCTCCTTCATCTTCTTACCTCAAGATCTCCCTCCAAACTCTGCTTTTCAAGAATATGTTCCTTGATCAGATAGTTTCTACAGTGGAGATCTCCCCCGTTTCCTTACAAAATGGAATCCTGATACGAAATGTCTCAGATTTATGTTTTCAAAGCATGATAGGGAAGCATAAGGGTTAAAAGGCATGAAAATAAGGCCAGAAAAACAACAACCCTGGGTTTGCATGACTAGGGACTTTCCTTGAGAGATTTGATTGTTTTATTTTGATGGAGTACACCTGATAAGCTTTGGCGCACTTTAAGAAAAGCAGTTTCTAAAATCCTCTGGGGGAAAGGACACTGGGTGGCAGCCAACTTTAGTTGTACTCCGAGTCGCAGCACTGAAATTGACGGACATGACTTAGGTCCATTAGTTTTAATGCATTTACAACCCACTGCAACCAAAACGAGCAGCTAGCAACAATAACTTGGGGGAAAGCTTTAAGACACTTTTGACAACTTATCTGGAACATATTTGGATACCTCTTTTATTTCCAAGCCCATAGCAAAGTGGCTATTGTCTAGGCCCAATCACCAGGAGGTCTAAGTCTGCATATGAAACCAACACCTGAGAGTCACAAAAACCAAGTTCTGTAACAGTTGTTTGCAGCCAAGTGGAACATGCTCGATCTAATCTGCTTTTTCTTATGCACATAAAAATGAAGTTCAAAACTGGCTGCCACCTGTGGGACACATCAATGAGAGCTGTGCCACAGAATGAAAATAATAATAACAGGGCTCTTAGAAATTTTTTAGCAACAGAATATTAAGACCTCAACCTAGAAGTCTCTCTAATGAGCTAGGAAACTGTGTGGAAGTGAGTACACTATGAACCAGAAGTGAGGGAGGCTAGATTAGCAGTGATGAAGGTGAGTTTCATAGATAAGTTTTCAGCTAACCAAAATCATTTACACCAGGTATCTAATAATCCAGACACCATAGAAACAATAAAAAATATATCAAATCAAATCAGTCATTGTTTTAGAACCAGCTGCACAGAGTTGAATGTAGGGTCTCAAAATAAATTGTATGATCCCAGCAGACTCCAATTGGAGAGACTAGGATCCCAACGCCCCAATAAAACAAGATAAAGAAGTTCAGCTTACTATTGCTGTCAAAACCTGGTGTTATGATGGAGACCAGTGCCTCTTGCCAACAGAGGCAATAAGTTTTAATCCTAGCTTGCTACTCCTGGTGCCCGGAAATAATAACAGTAATAACAAAACTCTGCCTGTCTTGTCAGTTTTAAATGGATGGTCATGCCTGCTCATTGCTGGTACTGAGGTCCAAATGCTGGAGCTCCCATCAGGCACCAGGGGACTGAAGGCTTGTTTGAACACATTGAGGCAGGTTCTATTGTCCCCTTCCACTAACAGACATTCTTTCTTTCACAACTGGCAGGCTGCAAAACCATCTCCACAAAGAGGAAGAGCCAAGTTATTTTTTCTTTTTTTAAACTCAGCCTATGTTTTGCATACAACTGACCCTTGCCTCAGTTTGCTTGCATGAATGTATGAACATATGACAATTGCTGGAAAAGCGTTCACACTTTTTTATCGGACCAAATGAGAGTGCCTCATTGTGGCTTCTCAGCATATATTCCTTGCAGCTTCTAAAACTAAAAAGAAAAAGAAAAAAACCCACTGAACTTGAAAACCCAAATGCAAAAGTAGGCAAGGTAATAAATAAGGTTTTGGGGGAGGACTTTGAGGAAAGAACTGGGTTTTACACATTCAGGGTTTAAACTGGAATATTTGGAACAAAGCTTTCACTTGAACCACATTAACCATGGGAGGTTGGGAAACTTTGACTGAAGAAGAGGGTAGGATTCCTTCCTTACTGCCATCCCAAGTGTTGAAAATGAGGCAGAATTGTCGCATGTTATGCAAAAGCTGTTAGCATTTTGCTACCTGAAGTGGAGCAGCAAAAGTGTCCCTTCCCTGCAAGCCAAGGTGCACATTATCTGAAACCAAGCCAAGTTATTTTGGTACCCCAGACAGAAAATCCCACAAGTGTCTCTCCCCTGCCCTGACAGTAAAAGCACACCACCACCACAACAAGATAGCCAACCATTTACTACTGCCTTTTCATGGCACCCCAAATCAGCCGCCTGAAGCGGCCACCTTACTCTATCTAATGCCCCATCAAAGCTCCTTCCCTCCCCAACATAGGTCAGCACAAAGCACAGTTAAATACAGTCAGCACAAAGAACTGACCTTTAAAAAAAATGTCACTGACAACAGCTATTTCTGGAAGAATGAAATGTAGGAAGTGAACTCACATACATTCATCACTGTTGTGCAATATGCTCGCAGCTGGTTTCAAAGAACTGCTTCTTGCCCAGTCTCCTTTCCTATCAAGCGTCTCCTTGTCACCCAGGCGTCATCACCAAGGTCCTATTCCCGATGATAACAGACTATCTGGGCGGCAGCAAGGCAGCAGGGGAGGCTCATCAAAGAAGGCTTTCAAATGCATATAGTGGTTTCTTCTTTTTTCCAGGAAAGGGGGGGGGGAACCCATTCATTTGCAAGTTTCAGTGTGGTTAAATTTGTGGTAGTGATGTCAGCGCTAGTGTTTCAACACACTCCTCCCAAGACTGTGTATGTACACATTTCTGGACACAGCAGTGTAGAAAACACACAGGTGGGCAGGAACTATACCAGTGATGGCTAACCTTGACACTCCAGATGTTTTGGAACTACAACTCCCATCATCCCTAGCTAACAGGACCAGTGGTCAGGGATGATGGGAGTTGTAGTTCCAAAACAGCTGGAGTGTCAAGGTTAGCCATCACTGATTACAATAAGAGAAAGAAGCTTCCTACCACAGTGTTGCAAAAGAAATTGGCAAGACTGAGTGACATTAAGTCTTTCTGGGCTCATGGAAAGGCCAACAAGGAGGAATGGTGGAGAGACCACCAGTTTCCAAGCAGACCTGCCTGTTCTCCTTAGACTGAAGCAAGAAGCAGACTTCCAGAAGTATCCATGGCAAGCACAAGGAAGGCTCATGGGTGTGGGGTGCAAGAAATGAGACTGGCTTATGTCTAACTTTGCCCTAATCAAGAGAAGCCATGCCCCAAAGGACAGCACATGAATGGAACCAAGAGGGAGCAGGAGGGAACCACACTAGGACAGAAGCGCCATCGAAGTAATGGACTCTATGAGGGAATCCCAAACAGCAAGCACTAAATAGAGACCATCCAGCACTGAGGTGGGGCACCTTTTTCAGACGAAGGACCACATGGCGGCGGTGAAGGCATATGCCAGTGATTTATGGGCTGTGGCTGCTGAGGAGGCCAGAGACCATCTTGGCTGTGAGTCCTGGAAGACCGGCTCCCTGCCTTGCAGGCCTTTTGGAGGTGTTGTTTGGGGGTTTTTTTTAGGGGGACGGGATGGTTGCTGTTGTATTTTTGTATCTTTATTTTAGACCTTGTTTTGATTTATGTGGAAATTGTTCGGTTTGGTTGTGTATTTTTAAAAGTTTCATTTATTGTTTACAACTACTTTCGTTACGTTGTGATCAAGTATTTGTTTCATGTTGTAAGCCACCTTGAACATGGTTTGAACTGTGGAAAGGCAGCATGCAAATAAAAATTATGTATGTGGGGCCAGAGGCAGAAGAGGTCAGAGCTATAAATGCGAGCTTTACCTGTGCACTCAGTGGGGTAATTCCTTAACACACACTCTCTCATACGCCTCCATCCTCCACCCAGGAAAGCAAATAGCTTTCTCAGATTCCAAGGATCCATTCTAGCCAAGGAGGGTGCAAAGAAGGGCTGGAGAGGGGGCATGCCTCAGAGGGGTTTATCACTTGACTCCTGAGGACCTGAGGCTCCCCATTGCTTCCCTAAAACTGATTAAGAACCATAAAATTGTAGAGTTGGAAGGGACCACCAGGGTCATCTGGTCCAACCCCCTGCAATGCAGGAATCTTTTGCCCAATGTGAGACTTGAACTCGCAACCCTGAGATCAAGAGTTTCATGCTCTACTGACTGAGCTATTCAGCAGCTGCAGAACAAAAACCATCTTTTGTCCCTGGACTCCAACTATTTGTAACCTGGAAGGTTATACCGTCCTACCTACTTACATTTAATGCGGGGGGTGGGGTGGGGTGGGGAGAGAACAAGCTCACGTCTTTGCTTCACATTAAGAAAAGGAACAGATCATGGAGGTGGTGAGTGAATCAGCTGAGGAAGACATTTTAATGAGGCCCAGTGGTGTGTAATACAAGGAAATGTTTTCATGGGAATCTGCCGCCACGCCAGAGTATTTCCACAAGTCTTCTCTTACAGGACAGGCAGCACATTTTCAAGTTTATACATACCTGCATGTTTTCAATGTCAATTCTCAAATTATCAAAGGGTCAAGTTCAAAATAATACAAAAAGACTAGGAAAGCTACAGGATACAATGAAAAATTGATAGAGTTGGCTGAAGTTCTAGATAAAAAATACACAACACCAGTGTTTTCCTCTTGCTGCAGCTTCAAACGTCTCGGCACAAGTTACAAACATAACACAAAGATCACTGGAAATGTTTTCTGCAGAATGATTTGCGCCACCAACAGCCAAAGCATGCAATCTAGCACGATGGTTGTTAGCTATGATGGGTCTGCTCTGCTTTCACAACCCGAGGCAATAATGCTTCTGCATTTCAATTGCTGGAAACTGCCAGAAGGGAGACTGCTCTTGTTCTTGAATCCTGCTTGCAGGTTTCCCACGGGCATCTAACTTGCCACTGTGAGAACAGGATGCTGGACTAGGTGAGCCCCTGTGGCCTGATCCAACAGGCTCTTATGATGTTCTAAACGAGGAGTTCCAACAGCAGATGCAGTTCAATAACATCAAATTGAGTTCCACAACACCTGGAGGGCACCACGTTGGCGACCGCTGCTCTACCAGGGACAAGAAACTCACCGGAGGAGCTCACATCTTATGACTGCAGCAAGGCTAAACTGCTCCCCACAGCTTATGGCCTGTTCTGCACTCTGACTCTAAAACTAGGCAGTTGCAGAGTGTGGTGCATAAGTGTCAAGAGACCTTAGCAAGGCATTTGCTTTTTAAATGCCCCGTCATAACCTACATTGCAAAGAAGTCAGGAAGAATGCCATCACTACTAACCCCAGCCTAGGCAGAAAAGGGAAGTAGGGGGCTGCCTGTGTAGACACAAAACCAAGTGTGTTTGTGTTAGTAAGATGACCCATGTTTGACCATGTAAATTCCCACCAGCATGGGACTCGGCTGCAGCAGGTGACCCTTCCATAGGGCAACCTCATGCTAAGTTGTGGTTTGCTGCACAGCGAGCAGTTTCACCCCATACAGCCCAGTCAGGCTGGGAAATGCAGAAGTCAGAGTGCTCAGTCTTAGGACATCAAAGTCTTACCAGGAAACTGCCTTCCTCTTCTCACTGTTAAGGGTGGTGCAGGGAAGAAGAAAAAAACAGGTCACAACTAGTATGAGAAGCATTGCAAGATGACCATTCTCCACTTTCTGAGCTACGTGTAAGAAAGACTCAGCATATTTGTAAAGTAACCAGAGCGTTATTACATGGAGGATAAGGGGAGGGCGAGACAGAAAATTTTGAAACCTTGTGCTCCAAATAATGCACACACTAATTTAATCTGAAATCAGTATATCACCATTGGTAAAAACAAAAACAAAACCCTGCAGCCATTTCACACAAGGAAATGGAAAGAGCAGCAGTATCTGCTGGGAAATCATGGTCCTCCAGATGTTGTACTACAACTCCCATCATCCCTGACCATTGGAGTCTAACACCTGGAAAGCGGCAGGTTCCCCATTTGTGATCTAGGTTACATTGATACCATACATTTAAATGACATGGCTTCCTCTAAAGAATCCTGGGAACTGTAGTTTGTTGAGGGTGCTCTGGTAGAGATACAGTTCCCAATCTGGTAGAGATACAGCTCACAATACAGTTTGTGCTTTCAAACTACCTTAAATGTGCTTTAAACTTGACCCTAATCGAACGAGGAAGAATGTAGACATCAAATACAAAATTTGACCAGAGTTTCAGAGTATTCTAAACAATCCCAAAGTACCTTTCTATTTGGGAGAGGAAAGAAAATGCTGCACCATAAAAATTGACCAGAATCTGGATTAGACTCTGCCATCAATTCAACACATATAAAAATAGTTTAGACAAAAATAGCACTCAGGCCCTGTGTTTTGTAGTGACATGTTGGTTCCATTTAACGACATTTTCTAGGACAGAAGAATTCCATACACATTCAGCAGCCACATTGGAATTAACACACACATGTTCAACAGAATGATACAGCTGAAAACACAGCAATTTTCTCTCTCCCCCCCCCAAGCAGGACAAGCAGTATCATTCAGCACCAGTTCCCAGGATACAACTGATAAAACAACTACTGTACCGGTATTAACGCCATAGTTCTTTTTTGCTTTTGCTTTAGTTTGCATTTTGTTCCACATGTATTCACAGGATGGCGAAGTTCTCCCCGTTGCTTCCTCACAGCAGAAAAACCTCTGAGGGAGTTCCATGCATATTTTTTTTAAGGGAGGGGGAGACTTCACAGAAAAATAATTTAAAATCAGTGTTAGGGGTCTGGCATATTTTTAGATATCTAAAAGACGATACACATGCAACACTCCTGAAAGAGAGGGGAATGAAAGCTCCCTCAGCACCTATTGTAGAATTTTGACTATGTTATGGCCTCAGACTGACCAAGATCTCTGTTTTTAAATATGAACACACATAACTCTAGAAGGGCTTTCAGCATCTTTGTGAGCTACAAGAGCAATTCCTCTTTATAAATCCCCATCACTTCTCATTGAAACGTGCACCCTTTGTAATGAATGAATTCATGTTCCATTAAAATTTCTTACAAGGAGTTCAATCTCAACATATGGGGGGTGAGGTGTGAAAGCACGTACACCAAAGTTCAAACACTGTGCAAGACACCCCTTTGTCATGCAACTCGGGCAACACAGAGATTCTTCTGCACTGGGCATCTATCCCTGAAGAGCATCCCTGGACTGTTCTTAAGGCAAGGCTACTAACAGTGCGTTTGTGTCATGTCCCAGGGAACCGTCTTCCCTTCAAATTCCTCACCATCCACCCTACTATCACTGATACGTATTAGTACAAGCAGAACTCAATATGGTGTGATACTCCCTTGGCCTTGTCCAACAGCGGCTCAAGGTAGAGTCAGAAATATTGGGTCCTGGTAGAGGAACATCTCACCTGCTCACACAGAGAGCACCACCTTTTATCAAGAAGCCCAGCTCCTCAATCTTACATGATGAAGACAACTCACAAGGCCGCAAAGAGACAAAATAAAACCGGGCATTTCTTGGCACAGCGTGCCACTTGTCAGAATCACCTCTACTACATTTCTTTCCATCCCAACGCAACAAGTGGCCACTTTTATTTTTTAATTACATTTATATCCCACTTTGCCTCCAAGGAGCTCAAGATGGCACCAATGGTTCTCCCTCTCCCCCTTCTTGTTTTCCCCACAACCACCCAATGAGTTATCTGAGGCTAAGGAGCAGTGACTGGCCCAAGGTCATCCAGTGAGCTTTGTGGCCAAGCAGAGATTTGGACCCACTCCCCCGAGTCTCCCTAGCCCAACATTCGAACCACTATTTCCCAAAATTCTAGCCCTCCAGAAGAAGCGGATGAGCTTCAGAGAGACTGCTCAGAACATTCTGGGATGTCACACTGGAGCTGGGGGAGGGAGGTGTGGTTGGAGAAAGAGGTGGGGGGAGAAGGGGCCTGTGTGGCAAGCTTTAACCATTACAGAAAAAGAGTGTGGGTGCAGAGAAAAACGGGTCTGACAACGCTATTCTTCAAAGGGCATATTTTCCATGAAAACTGCACAACTTCATACAGCAGATTTCACTTCCTGCCCAGATTTAAAAAGCAGGCTGTTCCAGCAGAGGCAAGCAAATCAGAGCTGGTCAGATTTACAGATAGCACATGACAATGCTTAGCCCAGAGCTAATAAAATAAGGTCACACTCATGTCAGAGCCAATATAATAAGGTCGGGCTCATGCCAGCCTATGAATTACAGAGATAATCTCAAATAATCCCCCAGCACCAACAACCGCGTAATAAAAAAAATGTGTTTGACTGAGCAAGTTATGCCCAGACAGTTTGAGGACGAACATGCACCACTTGACCCCCAGTGTTCCTGGCTCAGTTGTGATATTTGGACTAGTGAGAAGAGGTGCCTGAACTACAAGAGCAAGAGTTCAGCTGCCAACTGCCACAGGCAGTACAGGATATCCTCCAGATATCCTTTTATTGTGCATTTGTGACGGTTTGTGGTCTTAACAGTATCAGGGAGGTTAGACGCAATTCTGCTTCCAATACTGTTTGCACCTGCAAATGCTTTGGGGCGGACATACTGCTTTGTTTCCAATCAGTGCACATCCCAACAATTTCAACACAATCCCACAGCTCAACCTACATTTGCCACACCGGTGCAAAGCTGGCCAAAGCGCCAGAGCATTAAAAAACAGTCCCAGCAGTGACCTATTTAACTCCCACAAAGGGGCACTCAACCCACAAACTCCGAAGAGCCCAATCGGATTGCAGACATAGGCACTTACACCAAACCAAACCAGCAATCTGTCTAGCTCAAGGTTTCCCAAACTTGGGTCTCCAGCTGTTTTTGGACTACAATTCCCATCATCCCTGACCAGTGAGTCCTGCTAGCTAGGGGTGATGGGAGCTGTAGACCAACAACAGTTGGAGACCCAAGTTTGGGAAACCCTGATTTAGCTCAATATCTGAAGTATCTGAAGAAGTGTGCATGCACATGAAAGCTCATACCAATAACAAACTTAGTTGGTCTCTAAGGTGCTACTGGAAGGAATTTTTTTATTTTGTTAGCTCAATATTGTCTACACTGACTGGCAATGGCTCCAGTCCTGACTGGAAATGCCAGGGACCTTTTGTACAGAAAGGGCAGTTGCTCTACCCACCGAGTTACTGGCCTTCATCATGGGCACTTTTTTCTAATGGACTAGGGTTGGCTCTGCAGCCAACTTTTACTTTTCTACACATCCAATAAGGAAGAAGAGCAAGGCCAGTCCCTTTGGCTTTAGGCTGCACCTGAACTCCAGCCACAACAGCAGAAATCTAATATGTCAAAAGTATCCAATGTCACACTTGTTTCCGGGCCACCTGCCAATGCTTCTGGTTTGACAATTATGTTTCCCTCGCACAACATGTGTTCTTTCCTATTCTTGCTGCGTGTCTCGGAACGGGACGGAATCAATAAAATTCAATGGCACGCTTTGGACTGGAGAAACACTTGTCGCTGTTGTTTACAGTGCTGATTTCAATGGGTCTTACTCTCAGCTAAGCGTGCACAGGATTGCCATCTTAAATCTTGCACGTTCTCTTAAACCAGTACAGTACAAAAAACCATACAGAGACCAAGGCTCTCTTTGTTCCGCTCTTTGCAATGAAGAAGAAGCTGGTAAGCTTCAAGGCACACAGTCATGCATACCACAGCTCGCGCTGTGAGAAGATCCGTGCTGACCAGCTGCTTAGCAGCTGCAGTCTCAGAAGTTGGGCCAAGCCTGTGGCCAGAACCTTTGTGGCTTGGGGGCACATACATACTTCCTGGGTGTGTGTGTGTGTCACCGAGTACTTCTTCATGCAGTTTAACTATGGAACTCTCTACTGCAGAGGCTGTGGTGGCCGCCACCTTGTATGGCTTTAAAAAAGGATTCAACAAAGACTATCAGCAGCTGCTAGCCAGGATGGCTGTGATCTACCTTCACTGTTGGAGCTCATTGAGTACCAGTTTCTGGGAATTGCAGGTGGGCAGCGGTGCTGCGCTTAAGTCCTGCTTGCATGCACACCACAGACACCTGGTCTGCCCCCGTGAGAACAGGATGGTGGACTAGATGGGCCATTCACCTGATCCAGCAGGGTTCTTCTTATGCTCTTATGGGCATAGTGTGTGTGTGTGGGGGGGTGAACCCATGCAAAACAGCCGGAACTTTTCTAAGGATAGATTAACAGGTTTATATATCTGAAAAAGTTGATTGTACTGAATATTAATACAATCAAACCTCGGTTGTCGAATGTAATCCGTTCCGGAAGACCGTTTGACTTCCGAAACGTTCAACAACTGAGGCACGGCTTCCGATTGGTTGCAAGAGCTTCCTGCACTCAAGCGGAAGCCGTGTCAGACGTTAAGGTCCCGAAAAACGTTTGGAAACTGGAAACATTTACTTCCAGGTTTTCGGCGTTCAGGAGTATGATAACAGAGGCATTCAGGAACTGAGGTTTGACTGTAAGATAAAAATATCACATTTTACCCACTGGCCAGAAGACTGTGGGGGACGCTTGCATTTTTAAAAAATCCCTCAAAGTTCAAGAAAGGACCTTGAAATCTCCCTGAGGGGGGCCAAGTCCCTACAAATCCCTCTGGGGTACAGTATTAGTTCAAAGTTGTTATAAACGCAGAACAAGCCCATTAAACAAGGAGGTGTTCTAGACTTTCCTAATAACAAAGCCTGCAGTCCTAAGATTACTTACCTGGGAATAAGCCCCACCATTGTATTCAGTAGGACTTGTTTCTGAGCAGGCCATGGTTAGGTTTGCACTGGAAGGTGTCTTGATGTCTATTGGAGAATCTCAGCCATTATGAATCTACACCTCTCCTGTATCCCTCCCTCCACCCAAGCCAACGTCATTCAGTTAGTGAGGCCTAAGAAGAAAAGTTGGACACTTTCAGCTCAGAACAGGAGCCTCTCCCTTTTCAGTCTTTCAGATGCTAGCAGTAGGAGCAGGTAGATGTGGAAAGCTAGGACTAAGTTAGCTCTGTGCATGTAGGATGAATATGCTGCAGGTTGTGGTGGCGAGTTTCTCTTGGACAGGAAAAGGGGAAGCTTACAGGAAGCATGGCAGAAGATAGGCCCAGAATTCTCTGAACACACCCAAGTAGATTTATGTGCAAGTTTCATGTGATTTTAGTCAGATGCATTTCAACTGCAATAACAGCTTCTCAAAAAGAAATATAACTGAATATTGAACAGAAGCTTTTCAAATTCAGAATTCTCAGTACTTGTGCTTATTTAAGTTTCAGGTTTGGAGGAACCCTTAAAATACTAAATACATTGTATATAAAATGGAAGCACATAGTTTCTTCTTAGCTATGCCACTTTACATCCTTCTACCACTAACGCAACAGTATACATAACTAGGAATAATATACCCCAAAAAAATTTATTTTAGGAGAACCTGATTGGGACATTTTTCTCCATTATGGAGCAACATGCCTTCCTTTGCTCTCCACCCCCACCACCAAAGCTAGTTTCACTTCTAGAAACAGAATACAGTTGTCACTGCCCCCCACCTGCAAAGTTGGGGGGGGGTCAGGTTACACTGTGGATCATTTGCTTCCAGATATGAGACCAGCCATACATTATGGAAAAGCCATTACAAAGGTTTGCGCTGTAATTATTCACACTCTTCTAAGCAAACAAAGAGCATTTCCCCCAAAACGCATCTGAACATACCATACCCTCTGTACCACTTGCTTACGAAGTTCACAGGATTTTTCCACCAGCCGCTGAACACAATTTAAAAACACAGCTGTGCAGGGGGAAAGTTCCTGATCCGACAGGAGAATGTCAGAGAACACCCAACCCTTTGGAAAGCAAGAAGGCAGATGCAAGAGCCTGCTGGGGATTCAGGGTGGGAGTCTAGCAGCTGTTGCATGGCTCTGGGAAGAAGAAGAAGAAGAGGAAAAAGAAAGAGGGCAACCACATCCAAAACTTCTATTAGTACATGTTGTTCACAGAATTGCAAGGCTGTGAAACAGTTGGCAAGGGTAAGCAAGCATATCAAGGCAATTTCCCACATTTTTGCCTCCTAACAGAATGGCCCGTAGAAGACATCTTCACCATGCCTGCTTTGCAGCTCGAGGCTGAAGCAGTGTTAGAAACTCAAGCTATATATGCTAAGTGCCAAACATCACACAATAATGCATATTGTAATAAGCAAACAATAGACTTCTGCCCCCACTCTGCTCATGCATTTTTCTGAAAGAAAAACATCCCCAGATATCTTATACTCTAATTTTTTACATGCGTATCCTTCCAGGGCAGACACAGTTTGTGTTGAAACTGGTCTACTGGCGAGCCAGTCTTAGAAAGTTTAAGCTGGTGTAGATTCCCCCTCATCTCCTAAGAAATTTCCTGCTATCTGCTTTTCTAGTGTGAAGACACAGATTTGATCATCAGATAGGCATTTTTTCCTCGGAAAGAACATACAGATGTCCACAGCCTTGCAAGAAATGGGCATTTTGTCTCTGCCTGCTCCCAGGATATTCAGCTTGCACAATGACAGGTCTGTGCAGAGTCAGCTTCCTGTCACTAACAAGATGCGGCTGCCAGCACAGTGCCTGACTTCCCAGGAAGGGAGGCGTTTTTGCGTTGGCACCGCACTGACAGACTTTCAGAAAAGCTGCAAAAACCAGTTAGGAAAGCAATATTGCAACACACATTAAACAGGCAGAATTTCGTTGCCCGATCAAGATTGGTTCTATCATGTTGGGTGTCTGGCAAACTGGGCTCCCCCCTCTGGTCATCTCGTCATTTGTTTCAGCTCCTGTCCACTTTGCTGGGACCACAGATTCTGGCCAGATTGGAAAAGATGACATAACTGACCAAGTGCTGAAGGAAACACAGCAACTCATCCTTGAAGCCCACTTATCAGACTGCGTGTAGCTGAGGACCTTTTCATTCTAAAAAAAACTTTTGAGTTGTTTTCACTAGTCAGTGTTTGGTGAAGTTTTTAATGTTTTATGTTTTATTGTATTTTTAATATTTTGTTGGAAGTCGCCCAGAGTGGCTGGGGAAACCCAGACAGATGGGCAGGGTACAAATGAACTATTATTATTATTATTATTATTATTATTATTATTATTATTATTGTTATTAGGCATTGATGATAGTGTTCACTGGGGCTGTCTTGCTACTTTGTTGTTTTGATTCTGTTTCAACATGAAAGGTTTAGTTTTGGGACAAATATGCAATACATGTTTTTGTTTTGTTTTAATAAACACCGTCTGCTACTAAGCTGGGGCTACAAAAACAAGGATACATGCATTTTTGGAGAGTTTTCTATATATACTCCTTTTTATGCATGTATGAAGAACAGCAGGAAATACTACACAAAACAGGAATCTTGTCAGCTTCATTCTTTCTTTGAGCTTTTGTGCACAAGATACTGATCTCATCTGAGCAAACAGGAAAATGGAGGGATCATTTGGCACCACAAGGCAGTTTTTCTTCACTTGCCTTCTCCAAGCTACAAGGTATCCACATCATTTATAGGTAACATGCAAACACTACAGAGTAACTCAGGACATTTCTCTGGAAACAGTGGCGAACTCTGCCACTATCCTAATGAGATCCAAAAGCATTTAAGACACAGGTGGTGAACATCTGTGGCCTTCCAGATGTTGCTGGACTATAACTTCCCTTGTCCCTGAACATAAGCTGGGGCTGATGGGGGTTCTCTACCCCCGCTTTAATATATGTGTTGCATTGTCTTCCCTCTTTGGTAAATACCCTACACACAACTTCTTCCTCAATGCAATCACATAGAATAGGAAAACAGAACTAGCTAGCATGTTCATATGTTTTTAATACAAAGTGGGAAGTTAGACTTTGCAAGAAAAGGGGGTGTTATGGTTTGCTCTTCCTAGGGTATGTGGTGCAACAGAAAAAGTTATTTAAACCTTCTCTAATAACTCAGAATCGGTAGGCAAGAAAAACACAGCAGAATAAAAAAGACATTTTTGTGGCACACTGAGCACATTCTTCATACAGTAAACTAGGATCCACTTTGTCAGATGTAAGAATTCTGCAGAATGTTGTTTGGGCCATTTAAAAATTAATATGGCAAACAGACCAATGATGTCTAAGTTACAAGGGAAAACTAAAAGGGGAGTGGTTTTCTAAAAATGAAGTAAAAGCATTAAAGTATTATTCACAGAACACTCAAGACAAATGAGATCTAAAAGACAAGATGACTTTTCTACCAGTTTCACAACATGCCCAAGTAAACCGAAAGCAACAGTTTCCTCCACAGCTCTGGAAAAAACAGCAAGGGCTTGGCTGATGAGTAGGTCAAAGCCTTGCCAAGCAGAAGCACTTATGATTCAGCATCATTTAATAGCCTAATATTAATTGCTCGTTATAGGTTTCCATTTATACAGAACCCAATAGAAGCCTTTTGGTCATTAAGCAGTGGGTGTAAGGCACAAGCCTTATAATCAATGGAATTCACAGACTGCACCCATCAAAAGAGCTGCTTCACCAAATGGAAGAAACCATTGTAGCTGCTATACACAGTTTAGGCCCTGAAGCATTACTTTTAGTAAGAGCTCATGGATGATGGAAGCCACTGTTCTGCACTCTTCCCGGTCCTCATTCTTAGAGTCATTTCTCAATCTTTTTGAGAGCTAAGGACCATTTTGTATGTGAGAGTTAGCAGGTACTGTAGTAAGCATTTATAGATAACTTTAAAACTGTTCAACTCACTTTTGAACAGCATGCTCTCAATCTTGCCAACAATCCAGTATTGGTCCTGCTAGCTAGAGATGATGGGAGTTGTAGTCCAAAAACAGCTGGAGACCCAAGTTTCGGAAACACTGGCCTAGTCCAACACATAGAATCACGAACATTCAGGCCTTACATCTCCAGAGTAAATGCAGCCTATCCATCTAGGTTCCAGCTTCTATTAGGCACATCCCAGATACAGGCAAATGATCTGTTAAACACACACATACACAAAACAGCAAGGCAGAGTTCCTGGCCAGATGGCAGGAAGGGAGTTTTCCGCTGCATCACAACCCACACTTTACTGCTATGAGTTCATTTTCCAAGCACTGTAGAATGAGAAATCCATAATATCAAATCCGATGTAGTCATCTCACCAAGTTTCATTTAGTGATCTCGGGCATGACTCTCTCATCACACAAAAATGAGCATTTACAGCCTCACAGCATTTCAGCACAAGATACTTCAGCAACGAGACGTTACAGCAGCATCTTAATAATATATTTTAGGTTAATACTGGTTTTACTGCTGAAGATCAATGGTTCAAATGCAGATTTTATTTAAGTTCACTGGCCTTGTCCAATGGCTAAGAAATGTTATTAGGTGGCATTGAAGATCAATGATCATATGGCAGGAAAGAATCTAGTAAGCGCTTTCTAGTAAGAAAGAAAACTATTGGCTTTCTTGGAATATTTAAGTGAAACTGCAATAAACAACGATAAATGGTTTATTTTGAAACTCACAGATTTGCACCATTTGCCAGACTGCAGTTTCTGCTTTCAACAACACATTTAGGAAATTCCCTGTAAGAGTTCTTGAAGCCCCCATTAAAAAGCTGTTTAAAACCCCAAGTCTATAAGCTCACATAAAGGAAGATGTAAACAACACAAGTAATTTAACAAGCTAAAGTAGCTGTATCTCTAATCTCTGTAACTCTGGCTGGTATTCCAGCTGTGGCAATTCCTGAAGCACAAGAGCCTGACCACAGTGCTACATGTATTGCTAACCTCAAGGCTTGATTACTGTAATGTGCTTCATGTGCGGCTGCCCTTGTATCGGGTCTAGAAGCTGCAGCTAGTGAAGAACGCAGCAGCCAGGCTGCTCACAGGAGCAAGAAGCACAGTGGCCAGGATTCAGTGCCTTGTTAGTGGAAGACTCAGATTTCTACACTTTCTTCAGGACAGGAGGTTGCCAACCTTTTTGGATCAGGGGACCCATTTTGAATTTTGAGAGACCGTGAGGGTGCAAGTCACAAAATAGCCTAGGTGCTATGCGGTATGGGTGTGACATAACACAAAATTAGAGAGACAGCCACCCGCAACAATCTTGTGTGTGCTGTGGGAAGTAAGCTATGTCTTGCCAGTCCTAGCTGTGGAAATCACAAAATAATGATTTTACACTTCCAACCCCACACAGGTACTGCTGCTGTCTCATAGCATCAGGGAGCGTTCCTCTGTACCAGGAAAAATATACAAGGTGGTCACAACACTCTCATTTCACTGATATCACTGAGAAGGTACCTGCACATTTTGTTCCCCAACTTTCTTTCTAGGATGGCTAGAGACTGACTTTTGTAAATAAAGGAAAGCTCTGATTGTGGGGCCTTCATGTGTGCCACAGTATCTGCAGACACTGGGCTGATGATACCTGTTTTAGAAACGAAAACAGTCTTGTACCACCTGAAAGGCCATAGCAATTTTTTGCGATAACCTTCCAGGGACCAGAATCTACTTCAGATGCATGAAGCATAATTCTAACTTGTCAGGCGTGTGTGATGGGAATGGAGAGGAATGAGGTCAAATCAAATGCTAAAAGATCAGATATAATTATATATAAGAAAATCAATTGCAGTGACCATTGACAAGGCAGTGTTTTCAGTAACAGATACGGTCTTGGCACTGACAACAGTGGTATGCAGCATGATAAACATCTGTAATTTTCAAGCAGCAGATAACAGAACCGATGAGTTGTAATTCACAGTCATTCCACCCTAGTGCAAAAACACACATTCACCACAAAGCAAGATATGCCTAACCCCAACTGGGCACAGTTTAGAATGCACCATCATTACAGAGGTATATCTTATGATATCAGCCTAACGTACTAAGTTGTGCAGTACAGTCGTACCTCCACTTACGTATCCCTCCGGTTACGTAAACTTCGGGATATGTAAGTGGCAAACCTGGAAGTATATTTCTGGGTTTTTGCTGTGTGCGCATGTGCAGAAGCTGTAGACTGCTTATGCGCAGATGCGCTCTACTGCCCCTCGTGTGTGCGCAGAAGCGGTCCCTCTGGTTGTGGAAACCTCGGGATCCAACAAGAGCTCTGGATCCCGTCCGCAACCGTAGGTACCACTGTATTTGCAATAGCATAACGTCTAACCACTAGATATAATGGATGCAGATTTGTGCCAACGTAAAGAATGCCAATATAAAGGATGCAGATTTGCACACTCATTTCTATACCATGACTGCCCTTTTCCACAAAAGACTTTCCCATGAGGTTGTAAATAAAGCATCTGACAATCATGGCTATACTGTACAGTGGTACCTCTGGTTACGTACTTAATTGGTTCCGGAGGTCCGTTCTTAACCTGAAAACGTTCTTAACCTGAAGCACCACTTTAGCTAATGGGACCTCCCCCTGCTGCTGCGCCGCCACTGCCTGATTTCTGTTCTCATCCTGAAGCAAAGTTCTTAACCCGAGGTAATATTTCTGGGTTAGCAGAGTCTGTAACCTGAAGCGTATGTAACCTGAAGCGTCTGTAACCCGAGGTACCACTGTACATCTTCAGCTGCATACATGCCATACATATAAAGCACATTATCCTCAACCCCAAGAATCCTGGGAACTGTAGTTAGTGGGGGCTGTAGCTCTATATGTGGGGTAAACTACGACTCCCAGGATTCTTGGGGTATGTACTTTAAACGGATGCTGTATACATACTTGCAGTGCAAGAGCACCAACCCACTCTACTTAATAGGCTGTAATCCTATGCAGTTATCTGGCACTGGATGCAGCAGATAAGTGGTCAAATGTTCTTCTTGTACACTGAGAATGTGGGGGGGGGGGAACGGGGAGCACCCCTGATTAGCACAGCCCTCTGCAATGCCATGTACAACATTAAGCAGAAAGGATCCTATGCACAAAGGGCTCTGCCATGCAATGGGAAACACTGGCTAATCAAGGCTCCCAATTGCAAAGAAAGGACCATACACACATGTGTCCATGACCTTCTCATGAGTATACAACTTTGGGATTTTTGATAGGCCACGAGACTCTAATTTCAGGGTCATAGGTTCGAGCCCCACATTGGGGAAAAGATTCCTGCATTGCAGACTTTTTTAAAAGTCTGTACTTGAAAAAACGAATCTTCTGCAGGTAAGTAAATGCTGTTCCTATTTATCTCCATCTTGGTTCTGGTCTTTTGAATTGCTGCTTTTGCTGGAATCGGTAGCTCCTTATGTTATGCATCGGATGATGTGGACCATAGTTCACAGAAACATGCTTCATAAAAAAGTAGGTTGCAATCATAAGCACACAGATCTGGGAATATGCCCCACTGCAGTCAATAGTGTTTACTTCTGAGGAGGCATGGCTAGGATTGTAGGCGCAATGAGCCTTTAAAGCACCACAAGACTCTGCTAGGATTGCCTTGCCGTCCTCCCCCCTCCAAAATTAGGCCACAGATCTTTTTGCTGTGTCTGGTGCAATGGACTAACAGTTACCACTTGTGTTTTATCATTATGGTGGCCTAATGTATTTTGTGCTTCTGTTTTAATATATTTTTAATGCTAAAGGCCACCTTGACTTATTTTCCCTTTCTGCATGATGGTAGAAAGCAGGATACAGTATTTGGCTTTAAAAAAACACACACACACTTTAACCAATCAGAAATAAAACAAACGAGGACACAACCAACACTGCAGACTCTCTGTACACTTACTTGGAAGTAAACCAGGCAGATATCAAGCCTACTTCTGAGTAAATAAATATGGCATACATTTTCATTGTGAACTATTTTCACCTTCTGAGTAAATAAACATGGCATACATTTTCGTTGTGTTACCCATAACTAGAGATTTCCTACTGCTCAAACTTACAGAAAAGTTGGGGGGAAAGAAAGAATTGGAGGAGAGATCTGCTGGTTTGTCACTGGAATGAAACTTTGGGTGGGCGGAAAGAGAAGCCAAGTGACAAGGAAGAGAGAAGGCCCAAGGCAAGTGCATGATGAAATGAGGGAAGTTCCAAGCTGCATCCATGATGCCTTAGTAGTACTTCATCCCCGGCGGTGAAACGGGCAGGCTGAGGAAGCAGACGCAGCCTTGCAACATAGCCAGAAATACACACTGTCGGGACAGTGGCGGGTGTGCGGGGAGAGAGAAAGGGGAGGAAGCGCGGGAACAAAAAAGGCGAAGGAGGACCCAGGCAAGAAACCATTCACACCTACTCAAGAAACTATTTCAGCGAGGGCAGGGGAGGAAGCAAGTGACACAGGCGAGCGGAAAGGGGAAAGAGAAAGGAGGAGGTGGTGGAAGCAGCAACAGACGGGGCAAAGAGAAAGGAAGCAAGCCGCGCACACACTTACTTAGCGACGACCCCGAGGAAGTTGCGCAGCCTTCGGCCGCCTCAGCACCGTCGATGCGAGTCGCCAGGCCGATCCCGCGCGCCCGCCTTCCTTCCACTCATCTGTTTCCGACCCTCCAGCGCTCAGGCGGCTTGACGCCGGTGGGAAAGCGCGCAGGCAGGCGGGCGGGTAGGTGGGTGGGGCGGAGAGCGGCGGGAGGGACCGGATTGCCCCGCTCGACTGTCAAACAAGGAAGCCGGCGGAAAGGAAGCGAGGCGTGCTCGCCCAACACGAGGGCAAAACCACCTCCCGGCCGGGCCGCCGAAGCGCCTCCCTCTGCTGCCTTCCCTTCCCCGCCCGGGAGCCGCCGAAGAGGAAGCGCCCGAGCCAGCGCGCCGCCCCTCGACGACGCTCTACCTGGGGAAGGAGCGGGGCGGAGGCGCCGAGGGGGCGGGGAGGAGGGGAGGGGCGGCACCGCCCTTCGGCAGGTGAAAGGGCCCTGTGGCCTCGGGGAGCCGCCGCTTTCCCAAAGGCCCCTCGCAGCCAATTCGGTTTGGCCCGCTCTCCAGACGCGCCGCTGCCTCGGTCAGAACGCCGCCCTGCGCTTCCATGCGCTTTTGCGCGCCAAACTCGGGGCGGAATCGGGGCGTGGCTGCCGCGCTCCCGCTCGGTTACCTGCGAGTTTTCCATAGAAAATCGTGTGCAGCTTTCCATTCCAGATGTTGTGGACTCCGTCTCTCCCCCCCACCCTCATCCCGTCCTGCCGGGGAGCTGTTCTCCAAAATATATCAAGGGAGTCTCGTGTAAAGCTACACTTTAATTCTGATTAATTTATCCACACACACAACTCCCCCCCCAACCTGTTTTATTAATAGGCTTGTGAACTGGATTTGCACACACGAAGTGTGTCAGATCAGGTGTCTTCAACCTTTTCAGACCCAAGACTTACTTTTAACTCAAACATGCATTTGGGGGATCCATTTCTTAATCTTTTACCATATATGTGCATGGTGGTAGTGCTTCTGTTGTGACCCGCCTTGGATCAGGCTGCAACCCACTAGTGGGTCCTGACCCACCCGTTGAAAACCACTGAGTTAGACCCAGTTGCTTAAATCATGCAGCCACTGAAAGTAAAATAATCATAATTAGCTTGATTTCAGCTGGTCCCTTCTTAACTGTGATGGCGGATCCACACCATAGATTCAAAGTACATCAAATGCACATTTAAAGTACATGCCTTCCCTCAAAGAATCCTGGGAGCTGGATTTCCCTGTCACAAACTACAGTTCCCGGTACCCTTGAACTAATAATAATAATAATAATAATAATAATAATAATAATAATAATTTATTATTTGTACCCCGCCCATCTGGCTGGGTCTCCCCAGCCACCCTGGGCGGCTTCCAGCAAATATTAAAAAAAAAAAAAACATTAAAGTCACAGATTAAAAGCTTCCCTGAACAGGGCTGCCTTCAGGTGTTTTCTAAAGGTCATGTGGTTGTTTATTGCTTTGACCTCTGGTGGGAGGGCGTTCCACAGGGCGGGCGCCACCACCGAGAAGGCCCTCTGCCTGGTTCCCTGTTCCCAGGATTCTTTTGTGAGAAGTCATGGGCTTTGTAGGAGCCTACACAACACAAAACACTGTTGCTGTATGTAGGTTTTATTTTATTTGTTTTTTATCTTATATTTTGGAAATGTACATCCAGTTTTTTTTCTTTAAATTTTTTTGGGGCCCCCAAGAGTGTGGGGCCCTAAGCTATAGCTTGTTTAGCTTATATGTAAATCCAGCACTGCACATGCCGGAGCATCCAAATGAACAAATCAGAAATAAAATTATTATACATCATCTAGCAAATTTACTGGAAAATGAAGAGGAAGAGGGCAACAGAGCAGTGGATAAAATTTACAGAGTGAAATCACCTTGTGAAAAAAGTAAGAGATTACCAGGCGACTGTCTAGTGATATTCAATTACAGAAATTTCAATACAAAATAAAAAAATTCCTTCCAGTAGCACCTTAGAGACCAACTAAGTTTGTTCTTGGTATGAGCTTTCGTGTGCATGCACACTTCTTCAGATACGGCTATCTACCTGTAACTAGAAATTTCAATGATAATGTACTGCAAGCCCACTTTCAGAAAGGACTGGTAATTCAGGAACAAAGAATCATCATCTTAAAGGAAATCTCGGTAAGACTTTTTTTTTAAAAAAGGAAAGAATACAAATTCTTGACAGAAGCTCTAAAGAAGAAAAAGGTTTCATTCCAGTGGGAATACCCAGTGTCGGATTTACGTATAAGCTAAACAAGCTATAGTTCAGTGGGGCCCCAAGAAATTTTTAAAGGAAAAAAAACCTGGATGTACATTTCCAAAATATAAGATAAAAAACAAATAAAATAAAACCTACATGCAGCAACAGTGTTTTGTGCTGTGTAGGCTCCTATGATGTAAGTAAAGGAAATAAACAACGATGTGTGGAAGTAATGAAAGCCAGATCATTTGTGAGACAATATAAAAAAGACTTTGGACAATTAGTAGAATGTCAACAAGAGGAGGTGGAAGAAGGAGAAAGAGGAAATTCAGTTTCTGCAGGTGAGGCAGTGGAAGTGCTGGACCAGTGTCTTGCCTCGGTAATGGATGAGAGCCAACAACCTGAAACTCAATCCAGAAAAGTCTGAGGCACTGTTAGTGGGTGGTTCCCTAGACCAGATGGGTGGGAGATCACCTGCTCTTGATGGGGTTACACTTCCCCTGAAGGAGCAGGTTCGTAGCTTGGGGTTACTCCTGGATCCTTTGCTGTCGCTCAAGGCTCAGGTGGCCTCAGTGGCCCAGAGTGCCTTCCATCAGCTTTGGCTGGTGGCCCAGCTACGTCCCTGTCTGGACAGGCATAGCCTAACTAGTGTTGTCTATTGCTCTGGTAACCTCAAGGTTAGTTTACTGCAATGTGTTATACGTTGGGCTGCCTCTGAAGATGGTTCGGAAACTTCAGCTAGTGCAGAATTCAGCGGCCAGGTTGCTCACTGGAGCAGGACTGTTTGAGCATATTACACCAATCCTGGTCCGACTGCACTGGCTACCGATTAGTTTCTGGGCCCAATTCAAAGTGCTGGTTTTGACCTATAAAGCCTTAAACGGCTCAGGACCACAATACCTCAAGGACCGCCTCTTTCCATATGAACCTACCCGGACCATGCGATCATCTTCTGAGGCCCTCTTGTGCCTCCTCCTCAAGAGGTCCGGAGGATGGCAACATGAGAACAGACCTTCTCTGCAGTGGCTCCCTGTCTGTGGAATGCTCTCCCCAGGGAAGCTCACCTGGTACCTTTAGGCACCAGGCAAAAACGTTCCTTTTTAAGCAGGCATTTGGTTGATCTGATTGACATCCTATACAGTTTTAAAATGTGGGTTTTTCGGGGGGGGTTATTGGGTTGTTTTTATTTTGATTATATATATTGTGGTTTTTATGTTGATCTTTTCTGTGAACTGCCCTGAGACCTCCAGGTATAGGGCGGTATATAAATTTAATAAATAAATAGTAATAATAAGTGAAGAAGGAGAGTAGATAGGTAGAGACAGAGAGGAGTAAGGAGGAAAGGAGAAGGCGGGAGGCAAGAATTAGGACCAAGAGTAAAACAAAAAATAGAGATATCACCAAGGACTTTATCAGTAATGGTAATCCTACATGGGGAAGTGAGATCACAATGTAGATGGAGATTGAATGAAGAAATATTAAGCAATATAGAAATAGAAGAGGAAGTTAAAAAAAATAAATACTTTTTTTAGTTCAATCTCAATCAAGGGGTGAATGAGAAAGTGGTCTGGGACGCAAGTAAGGCAGTTCTCAGGGACAGAGGTGGTGAGTGTCCCTCTGGTGGTGGTGCTGTGGCAGAGCAGGGTGGCACTTCCTGTTTTGCCTCAAGTGGAAAAATGGGACGTACCACCCCTGACCTCAGGATTCCAGAACTTACAGCTGTCAGATTTGAGGGAAGGCAGGCAAGAACCCACAGTCCAGGTGGGGCTTGGTAGCTCAGGGAGGAGGTGTGTGATTCCTTAGCTGGAGTAGGCTCAGGTGAGGGTCCCATGTCTTGTTAAACCCAGAAGATACAATAGGAAAGCCTTCCTGGGTCCTGGCCAGGCTTGCGTCCTGGCCACCAGGCCATAGATCTCCTGACACATGATTTGGACTGGAGCCGCAGTGTGGAGATACAGCCTCGGAAGAGACCATGAAAACCACACTCAGCCTCCCAGTTTGGGATACCCCACCCTTGATCTACAACCTGCTGCTTACCCAGCCTTATCAGGACCTGAAAGAGGCTTACAGTAATTCAGTCAACACTACAAAACAAACATCCTAGAATGAACAACTGTAAACAGATTCTGAAAGCAAAGAATCGGACCAAACGTGAGGTCCAATAAAAGTTGTTTCATCTACTCCTCCTCCGGGAACCAAAATGTCTTCCAAAGCTGAATGTTCTTCATCGCTGGAAGAGAATCAGCCAGGCACCAACTCTTAGGAAGGGAGTCCTAGAAGGTAGGTAGACAGAATGCCCCAAATTTCACTGCTCAGTGAGGACCACAGAGCACAACCCTAGATGTGCATCTGATGAACGTTGTTTGGGAGACATCCTAATAATATTCCCCACAAATTCAGGGGGAAGGGGAGTTCTCTCCCATTTTGAGATTTGGTTTGATTCTAAATGTGGTGATAATGGGATCTCAGTGAGGCAAAAGTCTTAACAGCTTGATAGGAGGTTGAATGAAAAAGTCAAGAGGTAGCAGGTAGCTTTGATATCACCTCTGAACTTGTTTGAACTGTTTGCCTTGCCTCGTCCCTGCACTTTGAGATGTGATAGTGTGGATGGCACCCTCTTCTCCATGAGTGTGGATTTATACTTGACCCTCAACGCACCATTCTGCTTTGTTAGTTCAATCAATCAATCAATATCCTTTATTAGGCATAACAGACCACATATTATCAAACAGACTCTGTATACAAATTTTGCAAAATCAAACAGACTCTGTATACAAATTTTGCAAAATACAAGCTCGGCAGAACAAAACTTATACCAGTGAAATCCTTAACTTCAGAATTCCAGACTCGTCCACAGAGGTAACTCCAAATTTCTCACAATGACCCTTTGATAAAAAAATCCATTTGTGTATAATACAGCAATACAACACTACCACTTCCCCATCCAATTAAGAACCACTAAATCTCTTTGTAATGGCCCAGTCTTTCTACATGGACATCGCTCAAAAATTCAGCTACTATAAGAGTAATTTGATCATTACTGTCCGAAAGCAGGTTCTGTACCGTTGGAGGCATAGAAATCAGCCTGTCGTGTTGTAAGGTCTCTAATAATTGCTTTGTTAGTTGTTCTGCGGTGCTTTCCTAGTGCTACTGCATTATTGCAATCTGGAGGGGCTCTCTTGCACTTCAGCGCTATAGAAGAAGAGCCAGTGTGGCCTAATGGTTAGAGCGTCAGGCAAAGATCTGGGAGACCAGGATTCAAATTCCCTCTTGGCCCTGAAGCTTACTGGGTGGTGATCTTGAGTCAGTTGCTGCCTCTCAGACTAACCTACCTCACAGGGTTGTTGTGGAGATTCAATGAGGTAGGAGAGAAAACTATGTACGGAGCAGTTTGGGGGGGAAAGGTGGGATGTAATTGCAATAAATAAAGTGGGACAAGAAAACAACCCCAGAATATTTGTAGTATGAAAGGATTTGTATTACACAGGATTTCAGCAGTGACCTAAGGGAAATACCCCCCAAAAAAACCTACTTTTGCAGCTGCAAATAATGACAGCAGGATTGCGTTTAACTGCCCCAAATTTATCATCATGAACAAAAATCATGTCTAGAGGAACCCTGAATAAAATATCTGCTAAGACAGGCATGGCCAAACTCGGCCCTCCAGCTGTTTTGGGACTACAATTCCCATCATCCCTGACCACTGGTCCTGTTAGCTAGGGATGATGGGAGCTAGTCCCAAAACAGCTGGAGGGCCGAGTTTGGCCATGCCTGTAAAAGGACCATTTCATTTTTCACTTATCCCCACTTTGAACACCGGAGGGCAGCCTGAGTCCACTGTTGCTCTGGCTCAAGCCTTTGCAAATGTTGTTTTCCTACCCACTCCAGCTATAATGACAGATGTTACATAAAGGCCCCCGTAGTAGATAAACCATTTCTAGGCGATGTTTTGGTACAAAAATGAAAGTTCATTTTTTCTGGAACATTTCCCCAAAATGCTTTCAGAATAAAAAAGAGTCTGACGAGCCAGGAACCTATTTTCGGAGTCAGATCGCATTTACTCAGATCTCCGATTCCCCTTCCAGGTTCGAAAAAAATGGCAGCAAGAGTCAACCTGGCACCCTTCCGATGTTACTGGACTCCAGCATCCGTCGGTCCCGTAGGAGTTGCAATTCATCCATATCTGGGAGAGATCATCAGGGGGCTTGGGCTGGGTGTTCATCAGTATGCGGATGATACCCAGCTCTACCTCTCTTTCAAATCAGAACCAGTGAAGGCGGTGGAGGTCCTGTGTGAGTGTCTGGAGGCGGTTGGAGGATGGATGGCAGCTAACAGATTGAGGTTGAATCCTGACAAGACAGAAGTACTATTTTGGGGGGACAGGAGGCGGGCAGGTGTGGAGGACTCCCTGGTCCTGAATGGGGTAATTGTGCCCCTGAAGGACCAGGTGCGCAGCCTGGGAGTCATTTTGGACTCACAGCTGTCCATGGAGGTGCAGGTTAATTCTGTGTCCAGGGTGGCTGTCTACCAGCTCCATCTGGTACGCAGGCTGAGACCCTACCCGCCCGCAGACTGTCTCGCCAGAGTGGTGCATGCTCTAGTTATCTCCCGCTTGGACTACTGCAATGCGCTCTACGTGGGGCTACCTTTGAAGGTGACCCGGAAACTGCAATTAATCCAGAATGCGGCAGCTAGACTGGTGACTGGGAGTGGCCGCTGGGACCACATAACACTGGTCCTGAGAGATCTACATTGGCTCCCAGTACGTTTCCGAGCACAATTCAAAGTGTTGGTGCTGACCTTTAAAGCCCTAAACGGCCTCGGTCCTGTATACCTGAAGGAGCGTCTCCACCCCCACCGTTCAGCCCGGACACTGAGATCCAGCGCCGAGGGCCTTCTGGCGGTTCCCTCACTGCGAGAAGCAAAGCTACAGGGAACCAGGCAGAGGGCCTTCTCGGTAGTGGCGCCCGCCCTGTGGAACGCCCTCCCATCAGAGGTTAAAAGGATCAACAACTACAAGACATTTAGAAAACACCTGAAGGCAGCCCTGTTCAGGGAAGTTTTTAATCTGTGATGTGTTAATGTATTTTAATGTTTGCTGGAAGCCACCCAGAGTGGCTGGGGAGACCCAGCCAGATGGGCGGGGGTACAAATAATAATTTTATTATTATTATTATTATTATTATTATTATTATTATTATTATTATTATTATCAACATCAACTTTGCTATCTCTGGCATTACTGTAGCACCCAGGCACTTGATAAGATGGCTAGGGCATTGAGATTCTCAGGGCCCTTTCTCCTGCCAACAGCATGGCAGTGTGGGGGCTGCAACATGACTATGCCCTGAGCCTCGCAGGCTTGAATTTGCAGGCTGCGATGCAGGAGGAGCAGGAAGAGGAAACATGGAGGAGGGGGCTGAATGGCAGGGAGCTGGGTTGGAGGAGGGGGTCTCTACCCTTTTCACCCTGACTTCAGTCACTTTAGAAGGGGGACTAGAGATGCCAGCCCTGCCTTCTGACGTCCTCAGGAGCAGAGAGACTTAGAGGTGACTGGAGAAGGCTTTGATCAGCCGAGGGGGGAGACTGAAAAGGAGGAGGTCCAGGAAAGTGTAGCCTTGTCCATAAGGCAGATGGGAACAGACCCACCCAATGTTGGTGGAGAGTGGCAGCTCTCACCCAAAGGTGAGAGAGTCTCGGGAGTGAGAACCCCACCTCTCACCCTTCAAAGCTGGCCCAGTGGAGTGGGGAGCTTGTTTGGGCATCTTTGTCATTTCTTGCCCTTCTCTGGACCTCCTGAACTGTGACTCCTGAGCGTCGCATTTGCTGCCAAGCCTGTGCCAACTTCCAGCATCTACTGAAGACTCTTTGTTCCACCAGACATAATAAGTGAATTCTGATTTAATAGTTTAAACCAATTTATATTGTATTCCCTTCCTTGTGCACTGCTTAGGGACCACTGCAATGAAGCAATATGTAAATTGTCTAAATAAATGGTCAGTTTGAGAGAGAGTAAGAGGATGAGAAAGAGTTATTTAAAATGTTGGACAATGTTTGTTTTAGTTTTAATATGTAGATAGGCAGCAGTTCTTTCCCGTTGCTCGGTCCCAGCTTCTGCCAACCTAGCAGTTCGAAAGCACAGCAGTGCAAGTAGAAATATATGTACTGCTGCGGCGGGAAGGTAAATGGCGTTTCCATGCGCTCTGGTTTCCGTCACGGTGTTCTGTTGCGCCAGAAGTGGTTTAGTCATGCTGTCCGCATGAGCCGGAAAGCTGTCTGTGGACAAACTACGGCTCCATCGGCCTGAAAGCGAGATGAGCGCCGTAACCCCATAGTCGCCTTTGACTGGACTTAACCATCCAGGGGTCCTTTGCCTTTTTACCTTTTACCATCAAGCAGCATATAAATTTAAATAAACTGTATTGGTTACAGATTATCTTGTTGGCACCGTGTGGTTCAGAAGAAGCCCTGACAGCAAAGAGACAGAGTTTGTGTTTCCCCCCTCTGAAAGTTGGCCTAAATTTGTATCTGAGCATAAACATTTGCCTGTGCGAATTTGTGTTACGAGCCTGTGCCGTAACTCTTTGAAGTACGTGGCAATGCCCATGAATGGGGACTTTCTGCATGCGACACACTGAGCTATGGATCCTTCCCTAAAGTGAAGTGTTGGACATTTGGTGAAGCTAACTTCTCCTTCTGCTGAAATCTGCACAAACCTATTCAAAAACTGGTCTCATGCTCTACAGCCTTTCACGAAAGACACCAGAGCAGCACAGAGGAGTGTTTGCCTTTGCCACTCTCAAGCACACGCACAAACTGTGGTAAGGAAGCATTAGTGATTACATTTGACTGCCCAGTGGGATATTTTTGTTTTACTGCTTTCCCAAGGCATAAACATGTGCCAGGGACTATGGGAGTACAGTACTTTAGTTAAACAGGAAGACAACACGCTTCCCCCTGGCACATTTTGCTGGAGCATGGTTTAGATGTTCTGATCTTTATTCCCACATAAATGTCCGCCCAGTGAGACATCGTGGCTATAAATAGACCCCCTGGTCTGCTCCCAGAAATAGGCCCCGTAGGGGTTTCAAAAGCAGGAGGCACGTTCTCAAGATCCAGGTTGCACTGGGAGATGAGGTCCAGAGGTCAACTTGGGCAGCTCAAGTGGATAAACAGACAGGCTGTGTTTAAGACCACATGCAAGCACACCCTAGTGGGCAGAAGGAAGGCCCGCGGCAAAAAAATGGGGCTTGCTCCCAGGGAAGTGTGCAGTAACTTTGGAGCCATGAGAGTACTTAAAGCAGTACCATTGGACTGCCCTTCGATCACAAAATACAAAAGCAGTAACAGCAATTGGGCAAACCCACTTGAGAACATAAGAGCCTGCTGGATCAGGCCAGTGGCCCATCTAGGCCAGCATCCTGTTCTCGCCGTGGCCAACCAGATGCCTATAGAAAACCCACAAGTAGAATTCAAGCCGAAAGAGCATTCTTCCCTCCTGTGGTTTCCAGCAACTGGCATTCAGAAGCATGGCTGCCTCCAACTGTGGAGACAGAGCATAGTCCTAATGGTTGGTAGCCATCAACTGCCCTTTCCTTCATGAATTTGTCTAATCCTCTTTTAAAGCCATCCATATTGGTGGCCACGGCTGTTATGTATTCAGTGGCCTGTGTTTGCCTGAGCTTGAGTCTGGACTAAGAATTCTGAGCCCCTGTGTTCTGATTCGATACGTGATATCCAATCACAGAACATTTCAGGATTTGGGCCTCTGCCATTGGCCCTTAAACTCTGACTTATGATTCGCAGCTTGGAAGTTTCGACAGCCAATCACGTTTGGAGTGGGAGTGGCCCAGGCCTCCAGAAATGTATATAAGCAGTAGTTGTCCAGTTCTGTTTGTTCAATAAAGGTTCTTGCTGTTATCACTGTGTCTTGCCTTGTGGGACCCCACCTACACTTCAGTGACTGCCTCCTGGGGGAGCAGGTTCCATAGTTTCACTATGCACTGTGTGAAGAAGGATTTTCTTTCATCTTTCTTGAATCTTCCAACATTCCTCTTCATTGATGTCCATGAGTTCTAGTGTTATGAGAAAGGGATAAACCTTTATCCACTTCTCCATGCTGCACATGACTTTATACACAGTGGCGGAGCTTCATCCTCCGGCACCGGGGGGCGGAGCAGGCTGGGGTGGGGCTGGTGTGCATCCTGGGGGTGGGGCACGCTGCCTGCAGCCACGATGGCACCCTACCGAGATCGTGCTGCCGGGGGCGGTGCGCTCCCCCCGCACTCCTCTTCCTCTGCCAGTGTTTATACACCTCTGTCATGTTGCCTCTTACTCGCCTTTTTCTTGAAACTAAAAAGCCCGAAATGCTGCAACCTTCCTTCCCAGAGGGAGTTGCTCCATCCCCTTGATTATGTTGGTTGCCCTGAACCCTGACTAGGAAGCGGAGAGCAAGGGAAAACCACATAATAGCACCAACAGTAGAATAGCACCAAGTAGTGGGTGGTGTAGGGTGTGTGTGTGTATGTCATCTTTGAATCAAACAACAATTTTAGACTTCAAAAAGCCGACTGATTTCCAGTCACATCGGATGCACATCAGAAAGCACATGGGGACATGTGTTCAATGAACCAAGCTGGAGACCTTCCATATGGCTTTGGCGCCACTGAGTCCATGCAGCCACTACAGGTTCTGCAGAGGCATCTCTCCCGCTTCAGATCGTGGTGTCAGCGTTCCTGTTCCCCAAGCAGGCGTCCTGGGAAGACATCTGCCAACATCTGCTCTGTGTAAGTGAAAGTATGAAATGGTCCTTGGAGGCGCTTTCATTTTTCAGGCGGCCAGTCTGCAAGTGATGCGTGTCTTCGGCTGCCATTTAAATATGCTTCCTAGGGGCAGTGGGACTTGCCTCGGAGCAAGCTTGCAATTCAGACTTGCGCTGTCAGCATTGGTTAAATTCCAGCGCTTCTCAATCACTGGTCCGCAAAGTGGTCTAGTTTATGGAGCAAGGATAAATCCTCCTCTTGGAATTCCCTCTTTTAGTGTCTGGACTATGCAGAAAACTACCTCAAAGACTAGCTGCCTCATTTGAAATTTCCCTCCTCCTTCTTTTGGATATGTTTATTGCCTCTTGTCTCCTGCAAGAGGGCGAGGGCTACAATAGAATCAAAGAGGTGGAAGGGACCCTGAGGATCATCGATAATGTTTGATGTGTTTTTAATATTCCGTTGGGAAACCCAGCCTAATTAATTAATTAATTAATCAATCAATCAGCTAATCCAACCCCCTGCCATGCAGGAACATGCAACTGCCCCATTCTGGGATCGAACCTGCAACCTTGGCGTTATCAGCACTACGCTCTAAGCAACTGAGCTATCCAGGCTGACGATAAGATAGCAAGAGACAGAAGTCTCCAACTCGCCGATTCTGCAGCGCCTGGCCTTGTGTGTGACCAGCAACGCAACAAATCTGGGTGGACCTTCACATTTCCCTTGGAATATGTTGTGTTGGGAAGAATTGCACGTAGCTTCAGAGGCCAGGTGCTCGATGCTAGAGAAGGAACAGAGAGGGGAGTTTGCCCAGTATTAACAATGTGCTGCTGGTTTTTACATACAAGCAACTTTCCAGAGAAAACGGTGCTTTGGGAGCAGCCAAAGGGAACGTTCCCCCCCCCGCCCGATGAGCTTAAAATCGTGAATATTCCCCCCCCCCAGCCAGACCCCCCCCCCTTCTCCACTTGATTGCTTGGGAGATGTTCACTCTGGTGCACAGCCAGAACCTCAGCTGTGTTTTGTCAGCGAAGATTAAGATATTATTTATAACCAGCACAGTAGCTGAGCAAAGCACCAATCCAGCTGCTTGGAAGGCTTCTCACAGAGGGAGCCAGTGGGCCGGTGTGTGGGGAGGGAGACTGCTGCAGGAGAGAGGGGTGTGTGCTATGAGCCCTTTTCATAAGAGCAGGGATGGCTCCCGTCGTAGACACAGGAGTATGAGGAGCCTATCATGGCCTTGTGAGTCTCCAATTTATGGAATGGTTGGACGTTTCAGGAGGAAGCAGCGGCAGGCAGGGACCCAAACAAGGCGTGGCTTATTTGTAATGCATGCAGCGCCAGTTCCCTAAAAGTAAAGAACTTCCAGATGACTCTATGATTCTGTGACCTGTTCAAATGACCTGTTTATCGAGCCTTTGAGCCTTCATCCTGATTTGCCTGCAGGGAGGTTAGCTTTGAGTTGGCTATTTAAATGAGCATTTGTTCTGATTTGTTTGTGGGGAGATCAGACAGTGTCGGCTTTTTCATTACCATTAATCAGATTTGTTTGTGGGAAGGCTAGATAACACGGTATCGAGGCCAGTGTTATCCCACCCTTCCCTGTGCATTTTCCTGTCACTTTCCTTATTGCAAAAAGTCTGATCTTTTGGGAAAGCAGGGTTGGTGCCTAAGACCTCCCAATTACATACCCTTCAACTTTTCTCTGATGAAAATAGGGAAGTCCATCATCATCATCATCATCATCATCATAATACCCCGCCCATCTGACTGGGTTGCCCCAGTCACTCTGGGTGACCATCCAACAAATATAAAAGCATAATAAAACCTTAAAAGAAAATCTTTATTCAGGGCAGCCTTCAGATGTCTTCTAAAGTCTGTCTACAATCAGTGGTGGCTAACCTTCGCACTCCAGATGTTTTGGGACTACAACTCCCATCATCCCTAACCACTGGTCCTGTTAGCTAGGGATGATGGGAGTTGTAGTTCCAAAACATCTGGAGTGTCAAGGTTAGCCACCACTGGTCTACATACTTATTTCCTTGGCACAGGGGTCACATAACTCCATGCCCTCCAACATTTCTCTGATGAAAATAGGGACATCCTACATTTCTTTGATGAAAATAGTGATGTCCTAAGGAAAAGCGGGACATTCCAGGATCAAATCAGAAACCAGGATGGCTTCTGTAAATCCAGGACTGACCCTGGAAAATAAGGTCTGCGATCAACTTCAATTATGCAGTCAGAATTTGCCAGTACGTGAATGAATCCCACTCAAAAAGAGCGACAGTCTGGAAGTATCCTGTATTCAGAGCCCCTAGCTGTTTCAAACTGTTTTTAATGTTGTATTTTAAAATGTTGTAACCTGCCCTGAGACCTTAGGGTAAAGGGCAGGTAATAACTTAAAATAATATTAGCAATAATGGATAATAATAGCAAAAGTCCATTGGGCGGCTATATTCCAGCTGCCAAAGTGTTAGTGTGGCCCCAGCCTTCAGGTGAGATATGTCACAGCCAGTTCCTACCAGCCACCAGAAGCCATTGAGCAGGTATGTTGTTATAGCCACTGGTGCCCGTTAAAGAGACACCTTCAACTTCTAGAAGGAATGGCCTTCTCCAATAACATCCAATTTAGATTTTGTCATCTGTGGAATAGGCCCTGCTTGTTTTCTGTCATGGGTGGTAGTGAGGAGAACAATCACACGAGACAGGGCATCCTCAGTGGTGACACCCCTTTTTTGGAACTCCCACATCCCTCTCACTATTGCAGTTCTCAGGCACAATATGAAAATTCCCCTACATGTGCTTGTCCAGACCTTTGGAGTATGATTGGTGGTCTTGCGGGTGTGTGTGTTGTCTTCTGTTTTTTTATTCAAAATTTAGGATCTGTGTGATGTTTTGAATGTTGTTGTTGTTCAGTCATTCAGTCGTGTCCGACTCTTCGTGACCCCATGGACCAGAGCACGCCAGGCACGCCTATCCTTTACTGCCTCTCGCAGTTTGGCCAAACTCATGTTAGTAGCTTCGAGAACACTGTCCAACCATCTCATCCTCTGTCGTCCCCTTCTCCTTGTGCCCTCCATCTTTCCCAACATCAGGGTCTTTTCTAGGGAGTCTTCTCTTCTCATGAGGTGGCCAAAGTACTGGAGCCTCAACTTCAGGATCTGTCCTTCTAGTGAGCACGCAGGGCTGATTTCCTTAAGAATGGATAGGTTTGATCTTCTTGCAGTCCATGGGACTCTCAAGAGTCTCCTCCAGCACCATAATTCAAAAGCATCAATTCTTCGGCGATCAGCCTTCTTTATGGTCCAGCTCTCACTTCTGTATATTACTACTGGGAAAACCATAGCTTTAACTATATGGACCTTTGTCGGCAAGGTGATGTCTTTGCTTTTTAAGTTGCTGTCTAGGTTTGTCATTGCTTTTCTCCCAAGAAGCAGGCGTCTTCTAATTTCGTGACTGCTGTCACCATCTGCAGTGATCATGGAACCCAAGAAAGTGAAATCTCTCACTGCCTCCATTTCTTCCCCTTCTATTTGCCAGGAGGTGATGGGACCAGTGGCCATGATCTTAGTTTTTTTGATGTTGAGCTTCAGACCATATTTTGCGCCCTCCTCTTTCACCCTCAGTAAAAGGTTTTGAATGTTATTATTATTAATGTCTTGTTTTATTTTGTCAGTTGCCATATGCTCCCTTGGGAGGAATGACGGGATAGAAAAATGGCAAAATGGTTAGGTATCATAGTATTCTGTTTTAAATCATGCAGTGGAGACATTTTACCTGCAAGTGTGTTTTTTCTTTCTCTTCTTCTTCTAATTAAACATTTCCTATCTACACTTCTGATCCAAATCAAAAGTTGCAACACTTTGTTTTTTGAGATTTCACAGGCAGTAATCTGGCAAGCATGCTTAAATGAATGTCTTTTGGTGCTAATGATTTACCGGTATGCTAAATAATTGTTGTAATATAATATAATATAATATAATATAATATAATATAATATAATAATTAATATAATTAATATAATAATTTATTATTTGTACCCCACCCATCTGGCCGGGTCCCCCCAGCCACTCTGGGCAGCCACCAATGGATATTAAAATACATTAAAATATCACAAGTTAAAAACTTCCCTAAACAGGGCTGCCTTGAGGTATTTTCTGAATGTCAGATAGTTGTTTATCTCTTTGACCTCTGATGGGAGGGCGTTCCACAGGGCGGGCGCCACTACCGAGAAGGCCCTCTGCTTGGTTCCCTGTAGCTTTGCTTCTCGCAATGAGGGAACCGCCAGAAGGCCCTCGGCGCTGGATCTCAGTGTCGATGGGGGTGGAGACGCTTTAAAAAAGGATCCCTCAATTTTGCTTTAGATGGCCACTCAAGTGAATTATATCTTCCCTTTCTCTACCTGCAGAACTATGTCAAGCCCACTGGGGTAGGTGGAAGATGTACACATGGGGAAAGCGCTATATCTCCAATAGTGTGGAAAGCCAATTGCAATTCCTTTGTGTGTTACAGCAATGATTAGTAGCTCAGGGAGACGCCAGTCTGGTAGCAGTTGAAAAGAGACAGGAAACAGACACCAAGGGGCATTTTGCAAATAACTTTTCCCGCACGCAGGAGCTGCTTTGCCAGTTCATTTCCCTCACTGCCTTTTCTCAAATGAGAAATCTAAATTTGCCTGACAGATAGCTGTAGATAAACATTGTAATCACAGGTGCTAATGAAAATAGTTTGTGGCACTCAGAGCTCTTCTCGGCTTCAGGTTCGGACAAGCGTGCAGAGAGAAGCCACTGACACTTTCCATAGACATGCTGCCCCTTTACTCAAAGACAGGCAGAACAGAGGAACAGAGGCCAAGGGAAAACCATGATGCACAAAAATCCCCCAACCAAACAAGGTTGTGGGTTGAGAACATGGGGACAGTCTCTATGCTCCATCCGTCTTCCTGTGGCTCCTGAATTCCTGAATTCTCTGCTAGCTCAATTCCTGCCTTGGGAGGGGAATTTCAATTCAGTTCACATTCAAAAGCGAACCTACAAAATTAGCACTTTCTGAAACAGTACAGGAATGGGAAGAGCCATGTTTCGAAACTCACACTTCTCTGAATTTTGCGATGCAGTTATCCAGTCAAGTAACGTGCACGAAAATGTGTTTCCCAAGGTGTGCACAAAAAGTCAACTGTTAGTGTAAATGACATGCAAATATGCATCATGTTAGGGGGAATTGCTTTGCAAAAATGTGCCTGTTAGGAGAAGGCACACTAAAATGCTGGTGAATTTTAACCACTACACCACACTGGATCTCCTTAGGGTTTGATTCCTTGGATACATTTCTCCTGCTTGCCTCCTGCTCTTCTGTGCCAATCCAAGAAGCCACAAATCTCTTGGGTGGGTTATGCTGATCCCCTGAGGTCTGCAAGCCACCAACTGGGAACCACTGCTTTAGCTGATTGTTAGTGGTATGTTGTAGTGATATTTTTTTTAAAAGTACAAATTATGGTCACCGTACTATTGTGCTTTGATGGTGTTTCCTGCTTGGCAGGGGGTTGGACTGGATGGCCCTTGTGGTCTCTTCCAACTCTATGATTCTATGATTCTATTCTATGATTCTATGATTTTTTAATGAACCACTCTGAGCACAAATGTTTTGGTGGAAAATGTGACATATAAACAAGCCGCAGTTGTTATCTGCTTTGATTTGTTGGCTTTTCAGTATTGTTTTGTTTTTGTACTACTGCGGTTTCTAATTGCGGCAAACAACTCTGAGCAATGTGAAATGCATGGGAAGAGCAGGGCAGATATAAATCTCCCAGATCAAATGAACCAATAAACATCCACCCAGAAGAATTGTCCACTTTGTCGAGCCTCCTGGGCCCAGACATTCCACAGTGTTAGTGTTGCGCAGCCCATGAGGAAGGAATATGGACACTAGCTTGGGTTGTGCAGGGTCAATGTAATGGCTAGCTATTAAGACTTCAGTCATCATTGACACCAGCTCCTCAGAGAAAGGACTGGAGAGGGAATTGAAGACAGATAATCTTTCTCATCCCACATCATCATCTCACATCTATTTGTTTTTCCAAAATTCCCATTTTTGCTTGTTTTTATATGCTTTTCTACTACCGCTTTTCTGGTGAAGAAGAAGAAGAAGAGTTTGGATTTGATATCCCGCTTTATCACTACCCGAAGGAGTCTCAAAGCGGCTAACATTCTCCTTTCCCTTCCTCCCCAACAACAAACACTCTGTGAGGTGAGTGGGGCTGAGAGACTGTGACTAGCCCAAGGTCACCCAGCAGCTGCATGTGGAGGAGCGGAGACGCGAACCCGGTTCACCAGATTACGAGTCTACCGCTCTGGTGTTGTGCTATACTTTTGTTTCAATGATATTGTTTATTATGTTGTGTGTTGCTTAAAGTTTTTCTTATTTAAAAAATAAAGCTGTTTATAAATGCTTTTAAATAAAACAAAAGAGATTAGGTGTGCAGAAACTGTCACCCCCCGATGTTATTGGACTACAACTCCCATCATGCTTCACCATTGGCCATGCTGGCTGGGGTTGATGGGAGATGGAGTCCAACAACTTCTGGCGGGACACAGATTTCGCCATACCCGTTTTAAATTATCATTGTGTGCAGGACAGCCGACAGGAGGTACCGTATTTTTCCGTGTATAAGATGCCCCCATGTATAAGACGTCCCCTATTTTGGGGGACTCCAAATTAAGAAAACACCCCTCAGCACTACCCATGTATAAGACGAGCCCCAATTTTAAACCTAATTTTTTGGTTAAAAAAACTAGTCTTATACATGGAAAAATACTGTACTTTTCTCACAGAACCCACCATTAAATGACAGAACACACTGGCAAGATTTAGTGGTGGCCATTAGCTTAGGTGGATTTTAAAATTTTTAAAGGAAAAATTAATAGAGGATAGGTCTATCCACAGCTTGTAAGTCATGAGGACCAAGTGGTACCTCCATAAATTAGAGCAGTCTATCTTTGAGTGTCAATCAAAGGTCAGGGCTGATGCTTTCATGCTTTGTTTGTGAGTTTCCCAGAGGTACGAAACCAGCCATGCTGGACTAGATACAGACCCTTCCTCTGCTTCAGGAGGAGGAGGAGGGGGGTGCGTTGCTACCTTCTTAAGGGGATTGGCATATAGGTTCAAGACTTAAAAAGTGGCTGTCATCCAAGCAGATCCTTCTGTTGTCAAGTTTCCTGCTCCTCCCCTCCCTCTCCTCCTCAGCATCCCTGCCCTTCTGACAGTCAATTATCCCTGGCTGTCTCTTTGGAAACAAACAATGCAAAGGTGAAAGGAAAGAGGGGTAGCAGCCTAATCTAGCTGGAGCAGCTGAAGGACTAAATAATTACCTTCTGTCACTTTGCAGCTGCTTAAGCAATGATGGGGTGGGGGGTGGGATTGACAAAGTGGGTTGGGGGGGCTGCCTCTTTAGGCTGCTGCATTGTGGATGTGACTTAATATTGCACACAGAACAGTAAGGAAAGAGTTTAACCCTTTATTCTACAAATCCATCCAGCTTTGACTGCTAGGCAGTCAGCTGTTTGCCACCCATGGCTTTGTTTCTATTTTACTTTATTTCGGAAAAATAGGATTTTAAAAAACGGCTTGATGGGAAAAAATTCTCTATTGTGCACAAAACAATGAAAAATATTTATCAATAACACAGAGATGAAATCATCAAATTTTAAAAGGAAATACGAAATAATGTATCTGGATGGGCTTGTTTAATTCTAAAAAAACACAAAAAACTTTTTAGCAGGTGTCTAAAGCAGTATAATGGGGAGCCTACCTAATGTCACTAGTCAGGGAGTTCCAAAGCATAAATGCTACCATACTGAAAGGTCAACACCTTATGAATGTGGGCTGAACATTACACGGCACTTGGCATGCCTACAATATGCAGTATTGCACTCCATAGCAGTGGCCAGAGGAGAAATGACCACTGGAAGGAGCAACGCTATGGTGCATCTGCAGCAGCACAACCAGACACTTTCATCTGCCCCAGCTGCAACAAAACATGTCTCTTCCGTTTCAGCCTCTACAGCCACAGCAGGCGCTGTAACTCTCCCAACAGTCTGACTGCCCTTGATGGTGCAATCTTCCACTGTCTCTTGAGACAGATGGAGGCCAACCATAATTGGCATGTATGGAGTGAACTGGTCCAAAGCTGGTCAACAGCTGGTAAAGAGTTCTTCTAGAAAGTTAAATATTATGACGAGGCTAAATGGGACCTGTAGCCAGGTTTCATCTTGCTCTCTGGGTGCCCCCTCCCCAACCATCAGCTATTCTGCAGGGAGAGGGAGAGGCTTTGACATTGTGCAATCGTGCTCCTTTCTCTGCAGAAAGATCCATTGCAAAGAATATATTGCAATGAAATTGATCTTGAACTAAATGGGGTTTTGCCCCACACTCTGCCCTGTGACTGCTTATGAAGAGAGATTGTTATGGGGCCAAACTGTGAAGAAGGGCTTTTGCATAGCTAAAGAGATGGCCAGGTACGTGTGATGAGTTGCCCACAGAAACGTAATAGTTGGCAATTGTTCTGGAAAGGGAACTTGCCTCCCTTTCTCCCCTTCCCTGGCTGGTGGGGATGTCATCAAGGTGCGAAAGAGAGTATTGGAACCAGGTCGGAGACCTGACTTGTTCTCAGCGAGGAACCAAAGCTATGGTATTGAAAGCACCCTCAGCTGATCTGAGAACAGGATCTGCTGGGAGTGTTGATGCAGTGAGCCTCCCATCTCATGCTACATATGTGTAAATAAGCCTTATATTATGGAAACACCATGAATTTCCAGTTCATTCCAAAGAAACAAAACCCAAGGTCTGTGTTGGAACCCTCTCATCTCTTAGCAATTAGGGTGTATGTAACAATATATTTCAAGGACCCTGGAAGAAGTTTGGGGGCGCAGCCAGTTGTTGTAAGATCATAGCTGTCAACCCTCCCTTTTTTTGCGGGAAACTCCCTTATTCCAATGCCGTTTCCCGCTGCTATCCCGGATTGTTGATATCCCTTAAATTTCCCAGATTTCCAAGGAAGCAGCTCCTCTCCCTCCCTGCCGGCCAGGAAGGATCCTCAGCTGTGTTGCTCGGCTGCCAATAAGGAGTCTGAGACCGACTGGGGGCGGAGCTTGCATGCGCTTGTGCAGCCAGTCCTTCACGCCCAACCAGACAGACAGCCTGCCTGCCGTCTACGCACTTGCTGTTTCACTCTCCCGTTCGTGCGCAGCCTCTGGAGTGCAGGGTGGCGAGGCTACTTGGTGCCATTGCACCGCCCTTGCAGCATCCCTTATTTTCAAATCCGAAAGTTTGGAAAAAATCCCTTATTTTCAAATCTGAAAGTTGACAGCTATGATCCTCGTGTGTTTTACACCTGTGGAAATGTGATCACTTCCCCCCAGATAGGACACACATTGTGATTGCTTTGTGGCAAAGAAGGAGTCACAGCATCCTTTGAATGTTTTGAGACGTTTGTGACAACAAAAGGCGCTTTTCTCCAACTGCATCATTTTTTAAAAAAACCTTCCTTTTCTTTTCCTCTTCTTCAACTCCTGCGCAGGAGTGCTCAGCTAGTGATATTCAACACCACCACCAAAGAAAAGTGATAAAAGGGAAAGTGATGCTAATTGCCACAGCAACTGCTTGCTAGTTTATGAAGCATTTTCTTGGCTGAGCAACTGTTGGTTGTACTGCCTCATCTGACTTTCCAATCATTTGTCTGTAACAGGATAATGCTATCGAAGGCTGAACAATTTGGGATGAATGTTCAGGACACAGTTGTATATTTCAGGTTTGAATGCCAGTTCATATTTTGCACCCATTTTCATGGCAGGAATATCTATATATATATCTCACACACTATATCTCTATATCATTTATATTTATATGAAATAGCTGCCGTGAATTGTTTAAATATTGAAATGAAAGTCAGTTTGGAACCCACTCTGCAGAGATGACACAAACCACCCAGCGTTTCAATTTCTCCAGCGAATGCCCTGACATCCGAATCACTCTGGGGCATTGTAGGAATCTAAAAATGGCAGGCATCTCTTAAGTCACCCACTACCAGACAGACAGGACTGGGGAGGATAGACAGGTGGAAGGTTCAAATTTGCAAGAGGGATCAGCACGGATGGGCTGAGGTCTCAGAATAGAATTTGACCGGGCTTCATATACACCATACATTTAAAGCACTCTCCCACCAAAGAATCCTGGGAACTGTAGTATGTTAAGGTTGCTGGGAACTGTAGATCTGTGAGGTGTAAACTACAGTTCTCAGAACTAATTTTGGAGGGGTGTGGTTTAAATGTGCTTTAAGGTACACAGCCTGGGATGGAACTTTATGACGTAGCACCCCATCTGAAGTGTGAATGCCTGCTCAGACATTATCTATAGAGTATGTATTTGGATTCCTTTGCTGAACATTCCTATTATATTTGGTATTAAACATTTGTGACCTCCTGGCCCCCAGCCTGTTCTAAAGCCAGATAATAATAATAATAATAATAATAATAATAATAATAATAATAATAATAATAATAATTTATTATATTATTATTAACTAGATATTTCTAGTTTTGCTTATTGAAAGGCTTATGGAGTGCTGGAGGTTTTGGCAAGCCCAGAAGGGCTACTCTACTGTCTCAGCAGCAGCAGCAGCAGCAGCAGCAGCACATGAGGGGGACAGTGGAGAACACTCAAAATTACAGCCTGAGGCAGCCACTTCACTCTGCCTAATGGTAGGGCTGGCTCTGATTGCAATGCAATTAAAAAATGGCGCTACACTACACAATTTTTGTTGCTGTTTATACATATTTGCTTTAATTATTTGGAGTGTGTATATTCCCCCACCCATCCATGTGAGAGTCATCTTGGGAGAGTAAGACCCTATTCAGTGATAATAGCACAATGGCATCTATGTATTTAACAGATCGCAAGGCACAGGGCAAGCCACACTCTTAAGCACTCAGAGGATGAAATAGATTAAGGGCAAATTCTCAGGGCTTTCCATCACAGAACTCTAGCAACAGCTGTTTGTTGAGAGTCCTGACAATTCTGAGACACTCCTGCTCCGAAGGGTTCTCAATGTCCTATGGAGAGAGGGGAACGGTTTGTCTGTAGTATACATATGCCCCTTGATCAGGGCTGAGGGACCTGTGGCCCTCTGGGTGTTCAACAACAACTGCAACTCGCATCAGCCCCAGCCAGCATAGCCAAAGGTCAGAGGTGATGGGAGCTGGAGCCCATCCGAAGAGTCATAGGTTCTCCCCTTGCCCTAGAGACTGTGCAGAAAAGACCAATTGGTCCAGGGCGGTGTGGGAAACTTGCATGAGTGCAAAGGACAAGAACATGAGAGTGGCCATGCTGGATCAGACATGTGGTGAAGTAAGTCCCGTGCCCAAGAGTCCATCTCATTCCATTGTCATTAAGGACAATTCATGGAAGCCTTAAGTTGGTGTGTTTTTCTTAAGCAACAACGGAGAATCTGTAGTTGTCCAGAAGATGTTGGACTTAACTCCCATCAGCCCCAGCCAAGCAATGGGCAATGGCCAGAACTGCGGTCCAGAAATGTTTGGAGGACCACAGTTTCCCCATCTCCACTCTTAAGGATCAGAGCATTTGAAAATAATAATAATGTGCAAGCCTTGGTGTAGAATTAACAGTCACAATGAGTTAGCTGCTCACGCTTGGGTTCAACCCATTCCTTGGGTTACCTTACCTTACTATATGATGTTGCACTATATAGGCAGACTCAACAAACACAGATGGTGACACTTATAACAAGGAACACATGTATAAAGATTAAATAAAACCACAAGACAGAATATTGGCAGCATACATTGTCATACAAATAATGCAGAGGAAAATTACAACAAGGATCCATCGGTACGTTGGAGAGTAAACAGGAGGATCTAGTACGATGAGGAAAACGTTCACAAATCACTTTTCATAGCACCAAAAGCCTATTTTATAAAATACACAGTTAAATCATAGGTATTAATATTTATTATTTTATACAGTGCCATTTGGGGGGCGGGGGGTGAATGGCAGTTTTAACAGACAATTCAAATGATAAAACAGCTTCCTGCCCCCCTGAGGGACCCTACTGTTTAGGCTTGGAAGGGATGGAGTTGACTGGGCGAGAGTCAGCAAAGAGCTACTGGTACATCCAATTGTTCCCTTACCTTCTGCTTACATAAGTGAACACCTAGGCTGCCCTTCCACTGCTCTTAATTTTCTACCTCTGGTTTACAACAGGCAAGATGATGTCCGCACATAACAGTTCTTTTGCTTTTTGCATTTCATCCTTGCTTGGCTGTTTCTTTCTCACATGTAACAAAATCTCTCTCGTCAAAAGTACATAGATAGATATGGATATATTAGACAGAGAGACAATCGCTTTCTGTTTATGGAAAATATAACAGTCAGGCTTTTTCTCATTGCCATTAAAAGAGAGAGAGAGAGAGAGAGAGAGAGAGAGAGAGAGAGAGAGAGAGAGAGAGAGAGAAGCCAAGAGATGTTATGGACTGAAATTCATGGGGTTGGAAAATTACATTCTGAAGTATATTGCTTAAAAGGCTAACCAGTTACTGTGTATGTCTCTCTTCCAAAAATACTATCTTTTTCTGCTTTGAAAATTAACTTTAAAGTACATTTAGATTGTGGCATAGAATCATACTTTAATTCTGGATCAGCTTCAAATCTCAACTGCGAAGATCATAGCTTTTGAATAAGGCTATTTTTAAGGAAGTGGCCTGCTAATGCACTTTTGTCTTTATCTGATCATGTTGTTGTTGCTTAATATGTAAATATTAATAAAGTGGCTTGCTGGTAGGATTGCCAGCTTTCTTTTCTTTTTTCTTTTAACAACACTTGGTCTTGTGTCTTTAAAGAACAGACTGATTGGCAAACACGATCAGGGGACAATGTTCATCTCCATGCCATGAAGAAACATGTCACCTGCTAATTTTTGCAGATCGACTTTCTACCGAAGGCACAGGAGCAATCAAACCAGGTGCTATCCCCACCCCACCCCACCCCCGGGTCAGATGTCAACCTTGATGGAATTCAGACATTACACCATTCAAAATCTGATCAGCATGAATTAAAAGGAAAAGAATGAAATGTTGATTGTGGCGCCGAGCCAACCCTGGCGCTAACTCTGAAGCAGTTATCCTATGCGCAAAGTTCATGAATAAATCTCATTCACTTCCATGGGAATTATTCAGCTACAACTGCCCATAGGGTCAAGGCCTTAATATGTGACTATGATTGTAATTCTGTGCATATTTGATCCATACATGTGATTAAAACCTATAGAACTCAGAGGGCCTGAAGTCTGAGCTAAAAAGTATAGAATTGGCCAAAAAGAATTATATTCTCTCTCTCTCTCTCTCTCTCTCTCTCTCTCTCTCTCTCTCTCTCTCTCTCACACACACACACACACACACACACACACACACACACACGAGAGAATGTCTTAGGCCTCGTGAGATGTCTAGAAATGCATGTATCAACATATTCTTTTAATATATCTCATTTGGTTTTTGGTTACACTCGCTTTACATATTCAAGCTTTGGCTAAATCTCATCGGAAAGACTCTCCTGTAATCTCATGACTCCTGGAGTTGGATCTGTGAGGGGGAGGAAACACTAGATAATACAAGACTCACGACAAAACAGTGAGCGTTGGAAACACTGTTGATATAATTCCAGAGAAACTCCAGCCTAGAGGAGTTAACAGCAGAGATAAGCAGGAATGATAGACAAGACTAGAATTTGACCCATAGTTAAGATTTTGCAGAATCTAGGCTATGTAATGCTGTGACCAAATGCTTCTCCTAAGGACGTGGCTCTGAATGGATCATGCGGATACAACTCTGGACCTAGGTCCTGCAAGCACTTATGCACACGTCATCTAGTGTTCTGAACAAAACAAGGACACGGTTACTCATGAGTGGTGCGTGAGCACAAAAGTGCTTGCAAATGCTAGAGCTTTAAATTCTCACCTTAAGTACAAAAGATGGAAACAGATAGATTCAGTGCCATTTGATGGAATGTCCTCTGCAAGGCAGACAACAATTGTAAATCTCCAGAGCTATAAACGTGTATGAGCTTTTAACAGTCTTGATCTATTTAATATTTATTTTTCCCCCTGGGGAAATTAAAGATATTCCCTCCCCCCCGTCACAGTGTACATGATTTAAATTTGCCTGTCTATACTTCGGGGAGAGTGCTTATGCACAACCGGCCTTCTATAGCTTTGCTGGCCTTTGCTATAGAAATCATAAAGCACTTCCACTCACTAATATGTACACGGGATGTAATTAAAGGAGACAGATGTAGTTCTCTTGGGTGCTATCATGTTCCGGTGCCAGTTTTTTCCTCATGGAGACAGAGCATTTCAGGTCTGCGGGAGGGGCTCTGTCACTTTGCTGCTGCTCCTGCCGCTGCTGCCACCGCCGTCACCTGGGGGTTCCTGAGGGAAAAAGCAACAGAGACAACCCGCTAGCGTGATTCAATTTTTTAGGTTTCCTATTGGTCAGGGAAGGTGATTAGATGCAATGTCCCTTCAAGCTAAGGTGCGTAAAATAATTTCAACACCTCAACGCTCCATTAACACTTATAAATAAATGTTAATACCAAATCTCTCTCTATCTCTGTCTGTGTATCTCTATATCCACACTCAACGCCAATAATCAATATAGGGCTGACAATATACTCTTACCATATGAAGAATCTATTATTGTCATTATTATCCATGTTATATCCATTTTTCATAAATTCAATCAATGGCGGCCATTAACTTCTAACATTTCCCCTCTTTTCTTCTTCCATCACATAGTTGAACCAACTCTGTGAGTTGACGCATTTCTGCCACTTTCTAAACTTGAACTAGCCAGTAGTTTTGTTCTTCCAGTTTTGGGCTGCTAACATGTGGGCAGGTTTTCAATTCCATACGAATTCCTTAAGTTTAATTTGGCCATGTAAATAAACCCCAGGAAATTATTAAAAGGTCCCAAGGTGTAACACAACGCCATTATACATATATATTTTCTGCTCTATAAGACTTGTTAAAGGTAAAGGTAAAGGAACCCCTGACCGTTCGGTCCAGTCGCGGATGACTCTGGGGTTGCGCACTCATCGATGGAGCCGGTGTTTGTCTGCAGACAGCTTCCGGGTCATGTGGCCAGCATGACTAAGCATGACTAAGCCGCTTCTGGCGAACCAGAGCAGCACACGGAAACGCCGTTTACCTTCCTGCCGGAGCGGTTCCTATTTCTGCAGGAAAGTAGTTAGATCTTCATCTCCTTTCTTGTTGTCCTACCCTGGCAAGTTCCAGGTGAGGATGCTAAGATCTTTCTGGGGTCTGCCGAGTCAGAAATGAGAGCTCTAGGGTGGTCTCACTGTAGCAGCAACTCCAATATGGCTGTCTATATCACCGGCATTTGGTGTTGAGGGTACAAAGTTTTTTGATGTTGGGTTCCTATGGGGATGACTAAATGCCAGTTCCCCTTTCCTAGGTGAAGATTTCTTCAATCTAAGATGGAAGTTCCTGCCATGGGATTTAGGGAAGGGTGCTGGGTTAAGGGGAAAGGTATCCTTGTCTTCCTTGTCTCTTCTTACGCACAGGAATGTTATTGGGGTAGGTTATGTATGGAGGCACTGCTGCTAGTGGTATCGTTATGTGTGAGACCAGTACCCTTTTCGATGTGAACTTGATACAGGGTGCCCATCAATTATTTCTTGTTGAATGGGTTGTTGTGGTCTATATGTAAATTGAGATTTGTGTCCTAGGGAGTGCTTGCCCCATTTGAATGACACATTGCGTTTTGTAAAGTTAGGAAGCAAAGACCAGAAGGTTTTGCAGCCAGTGTGTGGTGTAGTGGTTAAGCAGGATATCAAATCCAAACTCTTCTTCTTCTCTTCTTCCAAAGAGAAGAAATACAGTTCGATAACACCTCTAATTCCCTTGCGCCCCAGGGGGTATAAACATGAACATGACAGCTCCCCAAAGCTCTTCTTTTCTATCCCCGCTACTGATATTATTTCAGCTAACACCTCTGATCTTTCTTTCCAGGAGGTATCTTCACGCATTATCATATAGTAGGGCTGCCATATGTCTGGAATTTCCTGGACATAGCCGGGATTTGTCCGTCAGAAATGGTGTCCGGGTGGAATTTTCAAAAGTTGAAGTGTTGGTTTTTGGGTGAATTGTTGCAAACTTTGGCAAAAAAAGCTTAACAACTTTTGTGTCTGGATTTTCACTTTTTGAAATATGGCAACCCTATCATATATCACAGCGTGATTAGTCACTTCTTCCCAGCATTCCAATATTATCTAATGGTTTTTTTCCTCATGGGGAAGGAGGGGTAAGGATGGCCTGTGAATTAAGATCTGCTTTAGAGACCATCTTTTGGGCAGCCCTGCCATCTAAGGCTGACCATGGTCCATGACTGAGGAGGACATCTCAGTTGTGGCACCATACTTGTGGCAAAGGGTTGCCTGACAGGAAAACCTATTCTTTCATTCATTCATTCCCTACCTACAACTCCTGGCCCGGCTTTTAAACTTAAATATAATTTAAAGTTACATTTCTTTTTGTTGGGTGGTTTTTAATGCTGCCTTAATTTAGTTAATATTATGTTTTTCATGGCTTTCACATAAGAATGTAAGAAAAGCCCTGCTGGATTGGATCAAAGATCCATATAGTCTAGCAGTCTCTTCTGTGGTAAACTTTTCTTTTTTCTTAAATTGAAGGTTGGTATAAAACACTCTTAAAGCAAACAACATACTCTCCAATATTTCTCTGATGAAAATAGGAATAATAATAATAATAATAATAATAATAATAATAATACCCCACCCATCTGACTGGGTTGACCCAGCCTTCAGATGTCTTCTAAAGGTTGTAGAGTTACTTATCTCCTTGGGTCAGGGGTTGCATAACTCCATACCCTCCAACATTTCTCCCATGAAAATAGTGGAACACCCTCTCCTTCAGATGTCAAAGCGGGACATTCTGAGATCGAATCAGAATCCGGGACTTCTGTAAATCCGGGATTGTCCCTGGAAAATAGGGACACTTAGAGGGTCTGAAACAAGGGTCTGCTACTGTTTTTGAAGAGGAATTCCCAAACTGCGAACTCAATCCATTAACAGCGCAGCCCTACACACGTCTACTCAGAAGCAAGACCCAATATATCTGTGGTGGTTCCCCCCCCCCCAATAAGTGGATAAAAGTTTGCAACTGTTTTCAGTTACCTTCTCTAGATTTAGCACAGCTCATGTCCTATTTTACTCCTTCATAGTGAAATGCAGAATGTTACAAGTTCGGTTGGCCGATTTGTAGCACTGGAAGGAATGGCTTTAATCAACACATTATATATCTACAAATCATGAGGGCAAGTTTATTATTAGTTCAAGCAAGAATATTTCCTTTTGGAAGGGAACTGGTGTGTGTGTGTGGTGAGGAGGAGGATTAAGGAACTCGCTGAGTCAATTAAAACTACAGGTTGATTGTTTTATTATATTTGGAGACTCTGGGATCCCTTGGGGGCTGTTGGCAAGAGATTTGCACAAGGGGAGAAATGGAATTTTCCATGCTCCATCTCTCTGTGAAATGAGAAGATTGATGCTGTGTAATTTCTGGTCATTAACCCGCTTTCTCTGTTCAGGAGGACAGAACAGGAAGTGCGTAGCTACCCACACGCCACAAAAAAAAAATCATCTTTTTAGTGACTCTTAAAAAAAAAAAAGTAACAAGAAATTATGCTGAAAGCTGTCCCTGGATATTTGCCCCCCATATTTCAAATATATGCTTGCTTCCTGGTCTGTATCCTTTGATTACCTCCCCCCCCCTTCTATTTAATCCATTTGCTGCCAAACATTGGGGAATTAATCTTAGTCCAAGCTGACAGTTTATATTAAGTGCTTCTCAGATAAACGATATTGCTCTGAGCAGATGAAAAAGAGACAGACGAGGCCAGTTCACATTCCTGCCCTAGTATCACTGCAGAAAACCTTTCCTTCCTTCCTTCCTTCCTTCCTTCCTTCCTTCCTTCCTCCCTCCCTCCCTCCCTCCCTCCCTCCCTCCCTCCCTCCCTCCCTCCCTCCCTCTCTTTCCTTCCTTCCTTCCTTCCTTCCTTCCTTCCTTCCTTCCTTCCTTCCTTCCTTCCTTCCTTCCTTCTTTCTTTCTTTCTTTCTTTCTTTCTTTCTTTCTTTCTTTCTTTCTTTCTTTCTTTCTTTCTTCCCTTTAATTGAGGAAGCCCAACCTATTTATGCTGGCTATGGGTCTGGTCTATGCACAGTTGCTTAACAGGCATTTTTTACACCCCACCTTTCTCTCTAAGGAGCTTACGCTGGCATACGTGGTTCTCCCCCTCCTCATTCAATCCCCACAACCCTGTGAGGTAGGTAAGACTGAGAGGGTGCGCTTGGCCCCAGGTCACCCAGTGAGCTTCATGATCGAGTGGAGATTCGAACCCTGATCTCCCAGGCTCTGGTCTGACATGCCAACCACAATCCACATTGGCTCTCTATGGTTAGGTTTTTGAAACTGCAGGTCCAACTCACGGTGTATTTATCATATGACTGAAATGCAGTGAGTGCAGGATTTCCATGGATGCCAATCAATAATTGACTGTAGGATGATCATGCTCATCCACTCATCTTAAACTTATGTCCTGCATAAATTAGTAACAGAGAGGGCAAAACTATACATTGCAGTGCTGTCACATGTCACATTTACCTAACAGCTGCTCTCCCTTGCAAAGTTTCTTGGGGAAAGACAATTTGCAAGGTAAATTTAAATCTGCTGCTGGGTGGGGGGCAGCAGCTGAGAGGTTTTTCAGGGGGGAGCAGGCTGGCTTTTCCCGAGAGAAAGGCTTCACACATGCATTTGTGTAGAACATGTAAAAAGGTAAAGGACCCCTGACAGTTAAGTCCAGTCGCGAACGACTCTGGGGTTGCGGCGCTCATCTCGCTTTACTGGCCGAGGGAGCCAGCATTTGTCCGCAGACAGTTTTTCTGGGTCATGTGGCCAGCATGACCAAGCCGCTTCTGGCGAAACCAGAGCAGTGCGCGGAAACGCCTTTTACCTTCCCGCCGGAGCAGTACCTATTTATCTACTTGCACTTTGACGTGCTTTCGAACTGCTAGGTGGGCAGGAGCTGGGACTGAGCAACGGGAGCTCACCCCGTCGTGGGGATTCGAACCGCCGACCTTCCGATCGGCAAGCCTAGTAGTTTGCCCTTAATTCCTCCCAACCATTCTTTTGTGTCCACCACCGTACAGCTCTTGGCAAATGTTCTGCAATCCAAACAAAGAACGCAAATTGGTATATTTATGCAATGCCATTTGCATGCTTTGTTTAATTTGCAGAATTTGGGTTTGCAGGTCAAACAGAAACAGTTATTTTTAGTTTAGAATTCTAAGTACAAGCCTGAGGGCACTTGAAGGTGACATTCTCTTACATGCAACAATCCCTCTATTATATGCAACCCATCCTGACTTTCACTTTTTAGTTTTGTTCTTACTTGTATCTTCAGAGCAAAGCAAGATGGGTTCAGGATGACACACAACAGAAAGCTGATCCCCCAAACCACCCATAACTGATGTGTCTATACTTGAGTCCTGGTGGAGTATTGATTTTAACATCACTAGCAGACCCTCCAAGTGTCCCTATTTCCCAGGGACAGTCCCAGATTTACAGAAGCCATCCCGGTTTCTGATTTGACCCAAGATTCTCCTGCTTTTCCTTAGGACATCCCTGTTTTCCTTGGAGAATTGTTGAAGGGTATGGTAGGACGTCCCTATTTTCATCAGAGAAATGTTGGAGGGTATGAAGTTATGACCAAGCCAAGGAGATAAGTAACCATACCACCTTTATAAGACATCTGAAGGCTGTACAGGGAAGTTTTGAAAATATGATTTATTACATTTTTATATATGTTGGAAGCCACCCAGAGTGGCTGGGGCAACCTAGTCAGATGGGAGGGGTATAAATAATAAAATTGTTGTTGTTGTTGTATATAGGTTGTCCCTATTTTCATCAGAGAAATGTTGGAGGGTATGCAATAGGCTATTTATTCTTCCCTTTAATCGGGGTTCTCAGTTTATGCTGTACTTGACTGAGGAAAGATGATTAAAAACACAACTATCTTAGGGCCCCACCAGTTTTCTTTTTCATTCATGGTGATTTGCATATGATTTGCCCATGACGGCATAGGGACACATTTATACGCCATCCCATAACCCAAGCAATCTCTTGGGGGTGCCCTAGTGCGGGACCTCCTGCATAAAGCTATCCATTGGATTAGATGGTCTACAAATCCCCCTAATCCCGATAAACAGTGTAAATGCAAACTGGGTTTGTTTTATTAAACGAATTGGTGGTATTTATATATTGAAATATTTAAATAAATCTAAAAGTGTTGTAGGAGTCATGAATATCAGGCACCGGTCCAAGTTCCAAAATGCCGTGCCTAATAATTAGATAATTCTGTGAACCATATGTGGTTCCAACAGAGATTGACGACTTGGGTGACCATACTTGCTCTTGTCTCATGACAGGGTAGCGCAGCAAAAGAAGGGGGGAGAGTGCCTTCATATATATGGCCTTCTATAGGTTTGGTTTGGTTTTTAAAGCAAAGAGCCCACCAGAAATGGCAGGCTGCCCTTGGACAGTAAATCAATGGTGGTACTGCAAACCAACACGACTACATAAAAGTGCTTTGGAGGGAGTGGGTGGAATGGAATGAACTACAACCTACGCAAAAAAAGAAGCAAAAGAGCTGAGTAAGGAATACATCACCCTGATCTTTTATTCCAGGGGTGCCCAAACTTTTTTCAAAGAGGGCCAGATTTGATGAAGTGAGGGCCGATCAAAGTTGTTGAGCTTTTTTTAGGATTGAAGTTGCTGCCATGGGGGCCGGATCGACCGGCAGGCCAGATTACGCCCCCGAGATGGACTTTGGACATGCCTGTTTTATTCCCTGTAGCTTAAGGAGGCCCACTTTACGCCCTTTCTATTTATTGATCACTAATCAATCATCAGCTTAGCTTCCGGATGATTTGGCTTTGCCAATCCAGAGCATGGATGCGCATCACTTGCCTGTGAATCCTCTTCAGCCCACTCTCTGTGGTTAGCAGCTCTGGGGGATGTGGTACATGCAGCATTGCTAGCCAATAGGCAGGATGTCATGTGTGGGCAGAATATGCCTGGGATGCAGAATTTTGTGGCGGAGATGATAACCGCATGAAAACATGTGATGCGAATTGACCTGATCCTAGCTGGATCCAAACCAGTGGTTTATATGAGAAAAATTTTCAAATTGCTAATACAGGCTCCCTGGAGCCTTCTTGTTCCCATCTATACAAATGTCCTGCTGGCCACAGCCATTCGGGAGAGCTTTTGATGTTAATCTGCTTCCTCTTTGTGTTGAAACTATACACAGGATGTGGTGAGGACCCCAAGGATTGTGTCTGCATATTAAGCACATTCATGTATGGAAACGCTCCCCCCCCCCAGCCTTACAGGGATAAGTGAGAAATCAGGTTTAACTGGATAGTTACTAATGCTACACAGCTTTTTAAGCTTCCCTGATGGTTCCTTCAAGATGTTGTTGTTGACTCACTTACTTGTTTTGGCTGTACAATCTGTTATTGCATTTGCAGAAGACAAGATCGGGGACACATGGGGAAGGAGAACAAAACAAGCGATCACTTTTGAATTACTTTGAGCCACTAAATCTCCTCTCCTTGCAAAAAAACAAAAAACGGCGGAGGGAATTCTGCTGCTGAAGAAATGTAACAAGAGCTCAGATCCTATCTGGATGAGATAGGGATGACTGGAGTGCTTTGGGGACATAGCGGAGAAGTCTTGACCAAAAGCTACCTTCATCCTAGAGACTAACACTTAAGGCAGGCATAGGCAAACTTGGCCCTCCAGATGTTTTGAGACTACAATTCCCATCATCCCTGACCACTGGTCCTGTTAGCTAGGGATGATAGGAGTTGTAGTCCCAAAACATCTAGAGGGCCGAGTTTGCCTATGCCTGATTTAAGGTTATAGACAGAGTCATTGACTTGAGAAAAGGGGCAAAATGGCCATACACCTCATGCTGCCTTCAAGTTCATCCGTAATAATCCTAAGAACACGGGAAGTGTTCTGCTGGACCAGACCAAAGGCTCATCTACTTCAGAGTTCTGTTCCCATGACTGTATCATATTATTTCCTATACTGGAAGTATTTATTTCTGATAGATTTAAAAAAAAAAAAAAAATTAAAAATCATATACCGCTTGATTGTAAAACAGCAACAACTACTACCTAGTTGCCATTGATAGCATTCTCCTCCATGAATTTCTCTAAATTCCTTTTTAAGGCCACCCAAGTTGGTGGACATCACAGCCTCCTGTAGGAACAAGTTCCATAGTTTAACTGTGTGCTGGGGAAAGAAGTACTATCTATATTGTCTGTCTCAAATCTTCCAACATTCAACTTTGTTTGATGGCCTGATTCAAGTATGATGAGAGATGGGGTGTGTGTGTGTAATTTCTCTCTTTTATCAATATCTAGCTTTCCCTTCCTAAATTATAAAGGCCCAAATGTTGTTAACACTTCCTCATAGGGGGAAAGAGATTCAACACGTGTTTCTGACCATTTTGACCAAAGAAAGGAACAAGATGGAAAACAGGATCTTTACAGCAACCTCTCGAGAAGCAGGAAAGAGCCCCCTTCCTCTGAAAGGGGAAACGGGATGGTGACAAAACTCCTAGTGCATATTTGCACTTGGCTCCCTTTCTGAACACTCCCGAGACCTGTCTACAAATGGGTAAAGCCTGGGGTGTGAGTGAGACGCACTAGGGCTGATTCCCACTCCTTGCATACGCTGTTCCTCTGATCTTTGTTCCACAGGGATTTCTCTGGTACTAACTTGAATTTTGAGACCTACATTGCTTGCATGCCCATCTGTTACTGCCCACAAAACCCATCTCTGACATTCTGAGTCCTCTTTTTCATTTCTCCCCAGTGCCCTTCTGCAAGGGACAAGGCGCAAGGAAAGGTGAATCGGGTCCCTTTTTCTTTTTCTTTTCTTTTCCTTTTCAGTTGAGGTGCTGATGAATAACATGTGAAAACAGATGGCGGTTGCCATGACTTGTCTAGTGGAGCTGGGAGGGGCAGAGGCTAATTTTGAAACCACAAAATTAGATTACTGCTTGATGCAAGGAGTTCTACGAGCGTCAGAGGAGTCATCCTCGTTAGGACTGAACCCCAAGACCATAACCACAGAGGGGCTACAAAGTATAATCTGACTCCTTTCCCTGGATCTCCAGCTAAGTCCACAGCTTTTTGTTTTTCAGAAATATAATTTAATATCAGTATTTCCCACCTTCCTTTTTTCCTGCCCAATACACAGAAAGATATTGGGATGATTGGCACGTACTCATTTTTCTATTTTTTTTTTAATGGCTTTTCATTCAATTGGGATTATTTAATACATTGCCATGACATTCAGGGCTCACCCACACTTTTGCTTACCTCTGCTTTCTAGGCATGGATATGAGAGGTTTTGTAATAATTATTATTATTATTAAAATTATTTATTTATTTATTTATTCATTTATTTATTTATACCCTGCCCTGTGGGTGGCTCCCAAAAGAATATTAAAAACATGATAAAACATCAAACATTAAAAACTTCCCTAAAAAGGGCTGCCTTCAGATGTCTTCTAAAAGTCTGATAGTTGTTTATTTCTTTGACATCTGATGGGAGTGGGTGCCACCACCAAGAAGGCCCTCTGCCTGGTTCCCTGTACCTCACTTCTTGCAGGGAGGGAACCGCCAGAAGGCCCTCAGCACTGGACCTCAGTATCTGGACTGAATGATTGGGGTGGAGATGCTCTTTCAGGTATACTGGGCCGAGGCAGTTTAGGGCTATATGTGGCGGGAGGGCTCTTGGACCCTGTCGGAGCATCGGCCTCCCTCTCTAAGCCAAGCAGAACCCTCTCAAGCTTTAAGAAGGAGACACCAGGGGAACATTTAGGGGGACTCGACTAGTCCCTCTAGTCCACTGACTGCAACCACTGCTGCGAAGTGCACTTCACCAACCTAAATTAGCCAAAGCATGCTGTATGGTAGATTGGCAAAGTGTTAAGGAGTCACTGAACACACTGTGGCACCCACATTCTGCTCTAGGCTTGCCTCAGCTGTTCCCTATCCAGGGCTGTCTTAAGCATATGTGGTGCCAGGGTGTAAAGATCTGTCCGGCGCCCCCCCCCCCGGTTGCCCAGTCCCAGGCATGCAGGAGGGCAGAGCTGGACGGCCGCCTCAGCGTCTCACTGGCTCGCTCGCCCCCAAGCTCGTGGCGCAGAGCCACCCACAGCAGAATATCCCACCGCGGCGCTCTGACCGACAGGCAGGCGCCTATGGGTAAGACGGCCCTGTCCCTATCTCCAACTCTTTTGATCTTAACGCATACTTCCAACAACATGGGATATGTTTTGTTATGCCTTTCTGTGTGTGTGTTTCATGAAAACAAAAAGCAGTGTTACAGTGCATGGAGGAGGCTTCATTTAGTATGCAGTTCATGTACAGAGGCTGTCACAGAGATCTGGGGGATTTCAGCAGAACAAGAAAAGGTGTGTATATGTTTGCAGAGGCAGGGTGAATATCACTGGACTAGGTGACATCACAAAACACATCACCAAACAGTTACATTTCCATCATACTGTTCCTTCTTCGTATGAAATGGGCTTTAGCAGGTTCTACAACAATTAGGAATGGACCAAATATGTGTAAAATAATAATAATAATGCCTCGCTGGCCAACTGGAGATGGACAGTGAACACAGGTAAAAAGAATTTGCCCACTAAGAGTAAGGGCAGGAAGCAATGCCCTCAACCCTGAACTGGCTTTGTGGCATCACCATGTAGCTTGATCTGGTTAGCTACATGCCACTCCTGGCTAGCTACATGTCAGTGCAGGAAGCATTGGCTGCCAGGCATTTTTGGGGTTTGTGTGTATGTGCTATGACATCATTACACCAACTCCATGAACCTTGACTGGCTGGGATTGTGTAAAAATGGCACTAAAGATTATGCCATCACTAATTGATCATGCGGGACCCAGGTGGCGCTGTGGGTTAAACCACATTAAACGGCATTTCCGTGCGCTGCTCTGGTTCGCCAGAAGTGGCTTAGTCATGCTGGCCACATGACCCGGAAGCTGTACGCCGGCTCCCTTGGCCAATAAAGCGAGATGAGCACCGCAACCCCAGAGTCGTCCGCGACTGGACTTGTCAGGGGTCCCTTTACCTTTACCTTAATTGATCATGCAGCAAACAGCCCTCAAGCAAGAGCAAACAAATGAGGGGGAGGGGGAAACATGTTACTAATTTTTTAAAATGCTGCCAACCTTTTCATTGTTTGTTTAAAAGCAGCTGCAATGTGCGAAAATATCCCAACCAAAGGAACAGGGTTTTGAAAACCCATGCAAAGCAATAAGGACAGCCTCTTTCAATTGATGCCAGACAGAGCGTGGAAATTAGCAATCCTGATGGCTGTCACCAATCACAGTTTGTGTATGCGTATGCAGGGTTCTTTAAAAAGTTGATTACCTATTTAACTACTTATTTCTAACAAAATAAGATACTTCAGCATCTCAGTACAGGTGATGTTTTGAGGAATGTCTCGGCTAAGTAATTTGTCTCAGCGGGTAAGTAATTTTAGTTGCATTGTTGGAATTGAGTCACAGCACTAAACACCTGTTCAAGGTGACAGTTCTGACTGAAAGCTGATTTGGAAGCCACCTCTTCTGTTCGTAAATTCATGATGAGTGATCAATATTCAGCTCTGAAGATCAAGAAGGTAAAAGCTATAATGGGGATCTGCTTATAATTTTCAGCAACATGGATTGTTAAGCACTTTGCACAAATGCTCTGTAATTAATAAATGCAGGCATTCTTCCAGTTCTCTGGCAGCAGTTTCACGGGGTACCAGACTTTTTGGCATTTTAATTCTAAAATTAAAATTGTAGTTGCTTGTTTAAGTGTTATTTTTTACTTACTACAGGGCTGTCCAACTTCCAAGAGACTGCAATCTACAACCACTATAAAAAAATGGCAGTGGTCTACCCAAAGTTGTTGAGCTTTTTTTTTTTTCCTGGGGGGGGTGAGGGGGGTGCAAAGGATCCCAAGATCGACCAGAATCGATCAGGGGCATCCCGCATTCGACCATTAGATCACAATCGACCTGTTGGACAGCCCTGACTCACTAGATCTATATATCACTTTTTAAGCTTAGACAGTTTTCAAAAAGTATACATTATACAGTATCAATTATTAATATATCTGAAAAACATAAATAAAAGTATATGTAAAAGCAAATCAAGCCACACAGGGAAAAAGAAAAAAAGCAGAAAACTCCTAGTCTCTGAAGGTCTGGTGAAAGAAAAACATATTTTAATAATAATAATAATAATAATAATAATAATAATAATAATAAAACAAGGACATGACAGAGTCCAGGGGCTTTTGCTGAAAAAGTATTGCACTTTGAAGAAGACAACCTAGTGAAATTGTTGTCTGCAGATCTCAGTGAATGGATCAAAATCAGTATTTTGAGCTGGGCTTAGAAATAAAACAGTAACCAGGGCAGATGTTGAATATGATTCTAGTACCTAGTGCCCATCAATAGTCAACCAGCTTATTAGGGAACAACAGGTGACCCATTGACCAATTTGTGAATCATGAACTCCCTAGAATATGTTACAACATCTGACAGAGTGGCAGAGGTTTTATAAGGGATACATAGAAAGTCGTTGGCAGACAAGTTGGGGCAGAAAGTGCTGCTGAGAGTTTTAAAACCCATTATGACATACCATTCTATAAGAGCTGCCAAACACTAAATCTCCTCTCATCTCATCTAATGCTGCCATATGTCAACCGTCAATTTCAAAGATTGAGATCAGATATCTTTGGGCATCAAAGACACACAGGAAACATGTGGGGAATATATGGAAAATATTTGAGAATTCAAAGAGTTGGAATCCATCTGTCTCGAGAGACAATGGAGTCCACCTCTGAGGGCGAAGCCAAACTGGCGAAGAATCACAGCACCCACCGCTGTGACTGCAGAGATCGGTAACTCATAATTGCTGCCTCACACGTTATTTTTGCTGCATTAGCAGCACTGAAGTGATCTCTCTGGGATGCAAGCCTGGGCAGTGTGTATGGAGGTTCTGGGCTGCCCAGATGGCAAGACCCCCCACCCCTGGCCTCACTAATGTGGTCCAAAAGAAAGCAGAGCAATACATTTGGCACCAGCTTGGCTGCAGGAATTGCTGGAAGGAGGCATACAAGGCACCGTCCGACTGTCCACTCATTAGGGTTTACTCATTAGCCTTTCCTTCTCCCCAAGATTTCCCGCAATTACAATTTCCAATTTAGCTAGGATTATGTGTGCATGGTTCCTACCTTGATCATGGCTGAACTGAATGAACGAAAATCCAACTTTGTTTTACACAGTTAAAACACTAAAGAGAGTGTTCCCTAGCCTCCCGAGTGCTGTAATTTGCTTGAGTAATCACAGCCTATGGGTTCTTGGACAATCCAATTAGTTCAAGTCAAAGTGTGTTAGATTCACGCCACAAGAACTATGCAAGGCATTAAGCAGAGTAAACATGGCATGATGCAATCTATGACTTATCTACTGAGCACAGAGCGAAACAGAAGAGATAAATGGAATCTGGTTTCCAAGAATTTTCATTTTGAAATGTCTGTTGCTTTTGATATGAGAAAGAGTGAGAGAAAAAGCTTAGGATATTAGACCTGTATGAAACATGGAGCAGCTGTCTTTCTCTGTGTGTGCTAAGGGAGTAGCACAACTTGAGCCAAGGTTTTTTCTTCGTTTCTGCTCTTCCCCCCTACTTTTAATTCCATTGGGGTTTTTAAAAAATGCATTCCAGTTTTTCACTTTGACTTTTGTGTTTTCTTGATAAATCTGTGAATAAGTCATAAGTCTTTCAGACAGCTTTGGAAAGGGAGAACAGAAAAGAGGACAGCCCTTAATTTTCACCATCTTTTTTTTAATATAAAAACCCCATTTTAATTTTGATAATGTAATATTTACAAACATGTTTTTGTACATGCATATCTTAGTGGCATGTGTTTTGCTTATTAGGTTGATACACAAGGGATGGCAGCTGTAGACATCTGGATTCTATTTAGTAACAATTAAGTCTGTAAAGTAATAAACCAGTATTATCATTTTTTTATAATGTGTTTTTGAAGCCTAGAATTTGCTGTAGCAACTTGGCCAGAAACAGAACAAACAAAATGGTAAAGTCTGACAGGCTTACAATTATTTTTCTCCACCTGACTATCTAATTCTGATGTCAACGTGCCTAATATTTGAGATTCCTTGACCTTGAGGTCTCTCAGGCACCAAGTTTAGGTAGTAACAGATAATGTTGTTGTTGCTATGTGTGCCTAACTGGTCAGCTGTGATGAATTCCTAAGTTTAATTTCAGTGCTCTCATGTGGGAGCTGCCTATCCACAAATAAACTGGCTAAACCGTACTACTGAAATGGACTTTGCAGTGCTTTGAAGCCATCTCAGAAACTTCAACTGGCACAGCCACCAGGATGCTAACAGAGGGCAGAAGTTCTGAACCCGTGACACCAGTTTTGTGCTAGTTGCATTTGGCTATATTAGAATGCTGATATAAGCCTTGAAGGCCCTAAATGGTTTGGTACTGGATTACCCAAGGGACCATTTGCAGCCATATTGCCCTGCCCATAATCTAAGATCCTCATCTGAGGTCCTGCTTGTGTCCCGTCCCCCAGTATAGTCAGCTAGGCTGGTGAGCACATGGGGCAAGGCCTTTTCATTAGTGACCCAGTAATTGTGGAACTCTTCCAGTTCACATTTGTTCTGTCCTGTCATTCAAGAAGGTATTAAAAACTTACAATTTTCTTATTTCCTTAAAGAATGTTGGCGATCTAATTCAGTACCTCTCTTGCCTGTATCTACTCCATGTTCCATACACTGCCTGAGGTTCTGTTGTTCTGCGTATGGCTTTGTGGGGGCTCGGCCTGAAAAGCGATTAATAAATAACTGGAATTATAAATACCGTAAAGAATGTTCAAATGACTTGGTCATGGGGCCAATTGGGCAGGTCTTTCCCACAAAACCAGCCCCCTCCTTCTAGTGCATTGCTAATTCCATGGGAAAGACCTACACAGTTGTTCCCCTGAAATACAGCTGGGTCTCACATCTAATGGGTACCCAAATCTCAGCTACTCTTGGATTCTGGAACCCTGCTGAAAAGCTACAGGGGTCTTCTGGCAATACTCAATATTCTCTTTACTTAAAACTTAACATGTCAATAACTTCCCGGGTGATGGATGAAATGTCTTGGAGGTCCTACATGTCAAGATAAACTTAGTGTGTGAACATTTGAGGGAGCCTGCAGAGATCCTTGATGTCCCGTTGTTTCAAACCCTTCTATCCCTGCTGTGAGTTTGGATGGAATTATAACAGGTTTTCACTCCACAGTTTTTCTTGGAAACATCTCAGCAGTGCAAACAAATATTCCATGAGAATATGGCGTTGGTTCAGAAGCACACTGAGATTCCCAACTAAATCCCCATAATGTTTTGGGCTGAGATCCTTTGCCCTTCTCTTAGTTCTTTATGGATTCTCTTGATATAAGCCTGGATTGGATAGTCTTTGAAGGAGGTACAGGAGTTGTTCTTGCGTCTGAATATTGCAACTCTGCCTTTTAACTGGTGGCAGAGAACCCTAGAAAAGGACAGTCCCTATTTGCACTGGAATCCATCGTTAGCTAAGCAAAGATGTTTAGAATTCCAGATGGCTTGCTGTCAGGGTTCAGGTTTTCTCAGAGAATGATCAAGGGGAGCAGGACTATCTCCACACTGCCAGTGACTCTGAACAGCCAATGGACCCAGATATCCCTGCCCTAACATTGAAGGTTCCCATACCAGCTGCCAGGGTTCCTGGCCAGCCCTCTGACATGTCCTTCCATCTCTCCCATAGTGACAGGAGCAGAGGTGATGAGGAGCCAAGCAGAAGCTTCAGCGCCAACACCAAAGTGCCCCACTAGCTGCATGTGAAGTTACTCAGGAGGAAGAAAGGATAAGGGCCCGGCCAAGAGCCAGGAAGGGGTGGAGCTTCCACTTCCCACTCTGAGCTGCTTCCTTGCAGAAACAACAGATCACCTTCAAAACCTGGGGGAATGGACAGTTGAATACAGCTTTTCATTCTTTCCATATACAGGAATATAAAAATGGCAAAGCGAGGTCTTCTGCATCAGTGTTCTGTTTGCTACGATGGTCACTTACACATTGCCAAAATAGAAGAAAGGCATTGCCAGAAAAAGAGGGAGGACAGAGATTTGCACAAATAGAATATATGCATTGCCCCCCCCCAAAAAGAGGACAAAGGAAGACAGAGATTTGCATAAAATTTGCATTTGCTAATGTGCAAATTTAGAAATAATTGCTATAATTTGAATAGAAATGAGATGATAAATCTGTGTTGTTAAGAACATAGGAAGAGCTGTGCTGGAGGCAGACCAAGGGCCTATCTAGTCTTAGCATCCTGTTTCTCACAGTGGCCAACAAGAGGTCTATGGGAAGCCTCCGAGCAAGACAACAGTACTCCAGACCCCAGCAACAGGTATTCAGAGGCATGCTGCTTCTGATTCTGGAGGCAATACAAGGACATCATGACTGGTAGCCACTGGTAGCCACTGGTAACCTTGTCCTCCACAAATTTTTGATGAAGGAGCATTCAGGAATGTGAACCCTTGACCCATCTGCCATCTGCAGTGACATACCACCCAAATACAGATTTTCCTCTTCATAAGCTGTTTAAAATAAAAATAAAAACCGCTTATGAAACAGCTGTCATTCAGTTGTCAAATTTACTTTAATAACCTCTTGAGGACTAGAAATTTACTTAGAATTAAAAGATGGCATTTACTTCCCTCAAGAAAATCAGTACCGGTAGAACCTTCATAAATACCCTGAAGACTGCATGCTCCATATCTTTGCCTGAACTGGGAGAGGCAAAATCTCTCATAAATATTCTCTCAGAACTGCTGGCTGAAATCAGTCGTGGTGTTAATGACTTAAGTTAGGAATTTCTGGCTCTTTGCCTCAGAGAGAAGAGAGCACTTCCAGATATCATTGCTTCATTTGTCACAGACTTCCATATCGTTCCGAATTGGAGCACATGCCCTATTCTGACTCCATGTCCTTCAGCTCACTAGACTATTTTATGTAAGCTAGCACTGGCCTCTCAGTGCCCTTGTCAGGCTGAAATTGTAAAGCTGCCTTTTTCTTCCTCTTCCTCTCTCTGTAGTTGCTCCCTGCTATGCCCAAGCTCCTCTAAGAGAACAATTTCCTTCCAGGGATACAACACCGACGAATGCTCACTATATGACCGCTACTTTGCAATCTAGACACCGGATCTAAATTTTCTAGGTTGCCTTCAGATGACCCGTTTGTTCAGCATTCATCCTGATTTGTTTGCACAAAGTTTGCGGGGAGGTTAGATGACGTCGACTATTTCTTGAGCATTCGGCCTGATTTGTTTGTACAGAGGTTATAAGGTGTTGCGTCAACACAAATTTCCCAGTGCATTTTCCCATCACAGAACAAGTCCACTAATTTGCGGAAGTGTTTTTTGTGTGTGCCAAATCCTTCTGAGCATTTTAGCCTATAATGCATCCTTGATAGCATAACCATGAAAGCCAGTTTGTTTCTGTTATGTACTGAGTTCCTTGGGTCCCGGAGCTGAAGCCTGGATACACGGTGCGAGGCAGCGGTGCGGCAGGTGGCGGTGCTGCGGTGCTGTGTGCGACGGTCAACTCAGCGGGATCCCACCTTCGTCGCCAGTGAAATATACTCGGAGTCGAGTGTGGATTTTATGCTCTTTATTCAGCTCATAGTAGCGAGGAATGCAAGTTCCCCCAGAACATCTGCTTTATATACATTATTTACACAATGGGCTCCACGTGATTGGCTAATTCCAGGATATTCCTGTAGGCCAATCAGGTTGCGGATTCACTTCCCCCTGGAGCTGGATTGGGTGGCTCCTGCGGGACCAATCAGACTGCTGCATTCTGAATCCTATTGTTCTAGGACCATTCAGACTGCTGCATTCTGAATCCTATTGTTCTAGGACCAATCAGACTGCTGCATTTTGGATCCTATTCAACTCAGTACATAACAGTTTCTGTACTAGCAAAAGGGAATGAGATCAGAGGATTCCAACCAGAATGATGGCATGCTTCCTTCTGACTTGAGCTGATATTGAAGCAACCCAGGTCAGAGGAAACACTTCACACTTCCATTAGCTGATGCATTGGAAGAAAGCACCATGTTTCCATGCACTCAGTGTCAGCCTGCAAGGTCAGCCGGACTTGGGTCACCTGAGGTGCTTTCAGTGGACAAAAGTTAATGCAAGTAGAACAGTTCCCACACTCTTAGTTAATCTGCTGGAAGGACATTCTGTCAAACATTAGTCCTTCTGTTGCCTGTTTTGCTGCTAGAGATATAATTACAGTAAACAACCTTTCTTCCCTACTACTTTATCCATCCAGATCAATATTTGTATGAATGTTGATGAGGATTTTTGGTAGGTTCTAGATCTGCATGCAAAGAGAGTTGAGATTCCTATTCTCGTGTGAAACAAATAGCTAGGTAGAAAAGGCTAACCTCAAAACACAGAAACGAATTGTCTGCGACCCTGAGAGGAGTGGTTTGGAACCCAGTTTTGTGCAATTTATCAGATTATCCTTGTATCGTGTAAACCCAAATTTACAGAGAAAAGCATTGAGATTGGTGTTGTTTGAGAGTAAAGTCATGTGGACTACACAAATTAAATGGGAATGCAAATAGCTGCAGATACACAGTAAATTCCAGTGTGGACGAGCCCTATATCATTTGCAGCTTTCATATCACATTCTTGGATTACTGCCTCTCTTTTAAAGCAAAAAAGATAGCAGCAATCAAAATACAACATATAATGTTCAGCACCCAGGATTAACATAATATATAATGGGTAAGAAGGGTTCCCTTTCTGACAGATAAATGACCCTCCAGAACTGCTTTTCATGTATATGCGATTTTATATCATTTTATCTTGTTTAGAGCTTTCAAATTGGTGTTTTTGCCTTGGCACTGGTCATTGACCATAATAAAACGACTTGTACTTATATGCCACTCAACTGTAAATAAAACCGTGTGTGTGTGTGTGTGTGTGTGTGTTTAAAATAGTTAATTAAGGTCAAGGTTAAACCAAGGTGTTTTTAAAAAAATCAATATATGAATAAGAACAATTGCTAAAATATATATATTATAAACTAAAATTACAGATTAAAATGCACCTTAGCTTTATGGGTTGTATTCAACACTCAACACAGTATGACTTATTTATTATTAATATTAATATGCCTTTTCTCCTGGGTGGGACTGAAGCAAAAATATTTTGGGGCAAAGGTAGAGAGAACCAAGGGTTCTTTATCTCCACAGAGAAAAAAAGCCCGTTGTTCTGTACATTCTCCCCAAGGTATTACTGCTTTGCACACATCTTTGTAGCATAACCTTGTAACATGTGAGCTCAGAAGTAAGTGTGTTGAGTGCTGTTTACTTCCAAGTAAGTGCAGACAGGACTGCAGCCTTAATCTGGCTTTGGCTGTGAATAAGGAATTGCAGGATTGTTATTCAAGACATAATAATAACCCAACTGATGTAGTAGACGTAGAAACACTCATTTGGTATCTCCTGCTTGTGTGACAATGTCCGTGTGCATACAAGGCATCCTTGACATTCCTATATAACTGTCAGAACAAGCAAAACCTTATTGCCTTGCTGTCTTTTTGACTTTGGACTCATCCACCCTTCCCCTTGTCCCTCCTCTTTCCCCATGGAAAACCCACGGTTTACCACTGAATCACAAACAAACGTCATCCAGGTTTTCTGCAGAACGATGTCTGTCCTGATTCAACAGTAAAAAGCAGATTTCCTGTGAAAAACAGGGGGCAAATGAAAAACCTCTCAGACCCATGCTTGGACGAGCCCTTCCTTTAAAGCAGTGATGGCTAACCTTGACACTCCAGATGTTTTGGAACTACAACTCCCATCATCCCTAGCAAACAGGACCAGTGGTCAGGGATGATGGGAGTTGTAGTCCCAAAACATCTTGAGTGTCAAGGTTAGCCATCACTGCTTTAAAGCCTAGCAGTTACTCACCCATATTATAGTACAATGAAATGCCTTGCATGCTCATTTTATTGATCTTGGGGAGGGGAGATAGTGCTTCCCTATTATTGCTAAGGGAATGGCAGTCTTGTGCGGCCGTCTGGTTCTGTCAACAGGTAAACAGAAGAGACTTCTGTTGGGTCGTTAGTTAGCAGCAATTGCTCTCTTACAGCACAACATCTACACAGATATTGGTGAAGGAAGTCTCCTGGCCTGCTATTTCCTTCCCTCGGAATCAGCCAAAGAATGACATACACCACCATTACAAACTTTGTCCCAAATTCCTGCAGCTGCTTTACATACTTGCCTGGCTAAACACCGAGTTTGCCTACTATGAGCTGCTGAGTCACTGCTGAGGCTGGGTTGCCTCTGGGAGAATATCCAGAGCCTTGGCAAATCCCTTTCTGCATCAATCTGTCTGACTAAGCCTTTGTTCTAACCCAGTATGAATCAAGATCGGAGAGGGAATCCCAGCACGCTCTTCTAATATCCCTGAGCTCTTTATGAAAATAGGCCAGAACTGACACTCTTCGCCACCTAGACAGAGAGCTGAGGTGAATCACAGGCTTCAACAATTATGCAAGCAAATCACCGCCAATGAAGAAGAACAAAAATATCTCTGGGCTAGGAGAGAGACGAGGCTGGATGATTCAACAACGTGCAGGAGCTGCCTTATTATCTATGATTTACAGCCTAGGAGGATTTTTGTTGTTGAAAGGATGATTTAATTTTGAGCTAGGGATCTATCAGAGGAAAACTCAAGAATTTTAGAATCATCCTGTGTATGATTTATATGCTTTCTTCATAATTAGAGACCAGAGACAGCACTTCCTCCTGGGTAGCCTGTGATCAGTGGAAGCCTTGCAAGATGTTTTAGTGGTACTGTGCCTGAGTTTTGGAAGCTGTGGAATCACACTGAAACCAAAGAGGGCTGTAGCTCACTGCTGGGACATCTGCCTTGCACGTAAAATGTCCTAAGTTCAATTCCCAGCATCTCCGCATACGACTGGGAGAGAGTCTGCCTGAAATCCTAGAGAGCTGCTGCCACTGAGTGCAGACAATACTGTGGTAGATGGACGATGGTCTGACTCAGTTTGAGGCAGCTTCCTATTGTTGCAGCTTCCAAGAGGTAGCCATGCTGCTGCTGAAGCAGACGGGCGCCCACAAATGTTTATGCTGCAATAAATCTGTTTGTCCTTAAGGTGCCACAAGACTCCTTCTTGTTTTATGGATTTGGACATCCTAGCAGCTTGCCATCAATAGCAAAATGGCGGGGTCTAAAAGCCACAGCTTCCCAGTCTGTTGGTGTGCGTCCCCAGTGCTATACTAAGTGCTGATTTCGTACAGCAGTGGAAAAGCCGAAGCACAGAGAACATATGGAAAGAGTCCCTCATTAAAACGGTTCAAATATCAGAAGGGACAGTGAGGAAAACTGGCTAGCCTCCCTATGCGGAGTGCCAAGGATGAAAGGTTAAGCATCGTACTCCTCAGAGCATGTGCAGTTCACAGTCCTTGGGAGTGCATCAAAGCACTTCTGAATTCTTTAGATAACTGCATGCCTTATGGATAGTCGGTACCAGATTACATTCAATCTTCTGCAATTAGGTTGCTCACAGGCGAGTTAGACCACATTGTGAAATCATCTCTGAACTACAAAGCAAAGTGTTTCCCCAACTTTCCCCTCTTCCCCTTATTGCTGTGGCAGAATCCTCATCGTTAAGACTACCGAGCCTAGGCTTACGAATCTACTGGGAGCGCAGAGAGGGGTGGCATGTAGTGAGAGCGCAAAGCCTCAGAGGAAACCCCAAGCCCTCCCCAGCCCTGTTTCCCTGGTCTGCTCACATGGTGGAGTTTGGATACTGCACCCAGCCCACCTCCTTGTACACGGCAGTCACGTGAGTGCAGATGAGGGTCTTCATCTTGGCCCAGGCTCTCTGGACCTCTGGGGAGGTGAATTCATTGGCGTATTCTTCAGCAAGCACTTCCAGCAGGACACCAATGAGAATCTGGGAGGAGAAGAAGTGGCAGTAATACGTTAAGACAGAGTCCCCCATATTTCCCCCTAACAAGAAACTAGTATCTATCATGTATTATGCCAGCATAATTCCAATTTCTTCATTGGGGGTCTATGCTGTACTTCCATATGTTGCTGACCAGGGCATCTTACCACATTTTAATTTCTTGTTTGCTTATTACCTGTTTGTTTTGATGATAATGTGTTTATTTATTAATTGCCTTCCACACGCATGTTGCAAAGAGATGTGCAAAATATAATAAAATGAGCAAATAGATGGTTCTGGCTCACTTCCCTTTCGTATCTCAAATACCTCCCACCTGGGTACCTCAAGTGAATTCATCTTAATCTATCCCACATCCATGAATACAAAGTGGAAGGAACCACCTCTGAAGCCTGAAGATGACAGCTGGACAGTTCAAAACAGGCACAACTGGCATGAAAATAAGAATTTAAGTGTCCAAAGTCCATGTGAACATTTAAAAAGGAAATAGTTAGTGGAGGGAAACCTTAATCAGGTGCTGATGACCACAGAACATAATTATAAATTTCTTCCATGATTGGAACTAGAATGGAATTTTGGAACCCCAAAAGAATTAGATCAACAAAGTGGGACTATCCCAAATTCTTATGCTTCTGAGAACCCACAACAGACTGTATCAGTAAATTTGTCTCAGTTGTTTTTGATTTGTATCTTCAAATGCAGTGTTGCACTATCTGAGTCCTATTTTTATGTTTCTCCTACAAGTGTTTTTCTTCAGTTTTTACGTTTATATTTACTAATTGAATTTATTACATTTTTCTATATACCTTTACTGAGACATGCTCTTTGCAATACAAGTAACCGTATTTTTCCATGTATAAGACTAGGTCCCCCCCCCTAAAAAATAATGTAAAAAATTAGGGGGCGTCTTATACACAGATAGTGCCGAGGGTGGACTGGCGATTGCCACAAAAATAGACATACATGGGGGCGTCTTATAGATGGAAAAATATGGCATTTCTATAAATACATTTCCCCTGCCTATTTGCCGGAATTTTATATAGGCCACATCTGCACAGCAGTTTAATGTGCATTCAGAGCTCACTTGTGCCTGTATGCTTTTTCCTGGAGTTCACTTGATATCCTCCTCATCCACATGCCAGCACACTTTTTTTTTGCCATTGAATTAGCATTTCCCAATCGTTGATAATATGGCAAGGGAAACAAAGTCTTGCAGAAATTCACACTTTGCCCAATGGTGGACATAAACAATCACATTGTGGCTTCAGATGAACTCATGAAGGGATGGAATGCTGTGGCTGTTGACATAAGAACATAAAAAAGCCTGCTGGATCAGGCCAATGGTCCACCTGGTCAGGCATCCTGTTCTCACCGAAGCCAACCAGATACCTGTCGGAAACCCCCAAGCCAGATCTGAGCATAAGAACACTCTCCCCTCCTATGGATTCCAGCAGCTGGCCTTCAAAAGCATTATTCCTCTAGCTGTGGAAGCAGAGCAGAGCCGAGCCAACAACATGGCTAGTAGCCACTGATGGCCTTCTCCTTCATGAATGTGTCTGAACATATTTTTTTAAAGCCATCATGGCCTCCTGTGGGAGTGGGCTTCATTGTTTAACTATGCACTTTATTTATCAGTTTTGCGCAAATTTGATCCTTTGCAAACGGATGTATTTAATTTAAAAACAAAAATGGGGGGGGGGGGAATCACAGAGAACCAACCACTCCAGAAATAATAACTAGCTAGCCACAATGGGCAACCGGCACAGAATCGCTGCTTTTTATCTGCCCTATTTGAAGTATTTCCCTGTCCTCTCCCCCATGCTTTTTAATATCTATATGAAGCCGCTAAGAGAGATCATCAGGGGGTTTGGCTGGGTGTTCATCAGTATGCGGATGATACCCAGCTCTACCTCTCTTTCAAATTGGAACCAGTGAAGGCGGTGAAGGTCCTGTGTGAGTGCCTGGAGGCGGTTGGAGGATGGATGGCGGCTAACAGATTGAGGTTGAATCCTGACAAGAAAGAAGTACTGTTTTTGGGGGACAGGGGGTGGGCAGGTGTGGGGGATTCCCTGGTCCTGAATGGGGTAATTGTGCCCCTGAAGGACCAGGTGCGCAGCCTGGGAGTCATTTTGGACTCACAGCTGTCCATGGAGGCGCAGGTTAATTCTGTGTCCAGGGCGGCTGTCTACCAGCTCCATCTGGTACGCAGGCTGAGACCCTACCTGCCCGCAGACTGTCTCGCCAGAGTGGTGCATGCTCTAGTTATCTCCCGCTTGGACTACTGCAATGCGCTCTACATGGGGCTACCTTTGAAGGTGACCCGGAAACTGCAATTAATCCAGAATGCGGCAGCTAGACTGGTGACTGGGAGTGGCCGCCGGGACCACATAACACCGGTCCTGAGAGATCTACATTGGCTCCCAGTACGTTTCCGAGCACAATTCAAAGTGTTGGTGTTGACCTTTAAAGCCCTAAACGGCCTCGGTCTAGTATACCTGAAGGAGCGTCTCCACCCCCACCGTTCAGCCCGGACACTGAGATCCAGCACCGAGGGCCTTCTGGCGGTTCCCTCACTGCGAGAAGCAAAGCTACAGGGAACCAGGCAGAGGGACTTCTCAGTAGTGGCGCCCGCCCTGTGGAATGCCCTCCCATCAGAGGTTAAAAGGATCAACAACTAAATGACATTTAGAAAACACCTGAAGGCAGCCCTGTTCAGGGAAGTTTTTAATCTGTGATGTGTTAATGTATTTTAATGTTTGCTGGAAGCCGCCCAGAGTGGCTGGGGAGACCCAGCCAGATGGGCGGGATACAAATAATAAATTATTATTATTATTATTATTATTATTATTATTATTACCCATCAATGAACAAAGACTTGGCTTTATCTTTACCTTAAAGTAGACTGGTTCAACTTTGTGCTTGACAGCATGCGCCTTGCCCACCAAGGCTAGAACGGAGGAGACCTTTTCTGGGTCGTAGATGTTCTCCACCACACTGTTAATAGCCCCCATGACCCGCCTGGCATGTTTACGCAGCTGCAGACTCCTCTCCATCTCTAGCGGGTCCTCCATGTGCTTGAATTGGCTGAAGTACTGCTTGGCAGATGGGAAGTTGACAAAAAACCTGCATGGCGCAGTTAAGAAGAGAAAGAAAATGGGAAAGCTAAGTCAACCTAAGAGATATACAGTGGTACCTCGGGTTACAGGTGCTTCAGGTTACAGACACTTCAGGTTACAGATTCCACTAACCCAGAAATAGTACCTCGGGTTAAGAACTTTACCTCAGGATGAGAACAGAAATCGCGCGGCGGCAGCAGGAGGCCCCATTAGCTAAAGTGGTACCTCAGGTTAAGAACAGTTTCAGGTTAAGAATGGACCTCCAGAACGAATTAAGTTATTAACCAGAGGTACCACTGTATGTTGAGTGTAATTGGTCCCCGTCTGCACTGTATGCTTAAAGCACTATCATATCCATTTAAACAGTCATGGCTTCCCCTCAAAGAATCCTAGAAACTGTTGTCTATTAATGGGACTGCCTGCATACCAGGGCAGTGCTGGTGCTGATCTCTTCTTTTTTATTATATACATTTTTTTTCAAAAACACACATAGCAGAAATTTCAATGCATAGTACTTATTTCATTACCTTTTAGAACAAAGAAAAAGAAAAAGAAAAACAGAATGAAAAAGAAGAAAACATATACTAAGAATCCACAAGTACATGGGCTTATAACATCAAAATAAACATAAACATTTAGCTCAATTTAGCTCTCTCTTTGTGTATGTGTGTCTCCTCCATAGAGAGACTTAAAACATAATTGACATAACCAAGGGAGGCAGTTATGAGTAATTCTATATAAATAAAAGATGTATTGGGATACAATTTTTATTTAAATCACTTATCATATGATTAATAAATGGCTACCTCAACAGCAGCTTTACCTCTTTGTACTTTTAAGTGATGTGTGGTCCCCCCCCCCGATACTGCTATAAATAAAAGCTTTTTATACTGTTCATCTAGAGTCAGATTATGTGCATCCTTCCAATTCTGGGTAATAACCAAACATGCAGCAACAGACATGAAAATAACTAAGCCCTTTGGGCATAAATTACATGTTTGGTCAGAAGATATAGAAAAGAAACACATCCCAGGTTCATAAGGCAGTGTTCCCCAACCTTGGGCCTCCAGCTGTTTTCGGACTACAATTCCCATCATCCCTGACCACTGGTCTTGCTAGCGAGGGATGATGGGAGTTGTAGTCCAAAAACAGCTGGAGGTCCAAGGTTGGGGAACACTCTCATAAGGGACACCAGGCCCCCAAATAATATTCATTTCTCATAAAACCCATTTCTAGTATTTCGCCATCAGGGGTGAAACCACCATAGGTGCAGAACTCTCTAGAAATATAACCTGATTTTGAGGCCAGTAGGAGTCAGGTGAAAAGAGAATTCAATAGGCGTTTTAGAGACTCCTAAGAGTCACCTAACTCAGAGACTAACTCAGTCGCATGTGTGTGTTCATGTGTGCATAATTATTTCTACTGCTATTACATGAGATAAAAAGTTATAACAAACAAATCAGCATTATGACCCTTGTCCCATCCTTCTTCCAGAGGGTCCAAAGTCTTATTTATTTATTATACGGCTCTGGGCTTTCTGGAAATGGCATCTGACTTTTTATAGCTACCTTACATATCACTATTTGGGTATAATTTTAGCACTTGTTGCACATAGCAGAGTTATAGTCGCTATAAGTCCGAAGGCAGTACATATGCAAAATTGCCCAGGATCCAGCATGAAAGAACCACAGCTCAGTATTTATTTAATCACATATTGGCAAATTTGGATTGCACATTTAAAGTTGATTGGGAGATTTTGTGCAACAAACCTGCTTCCCCAAAAGACTGGACTTGTTGCGATAAGGGAATTGAAGGGGAAATGCGTTTGAAAGTGTGGGAGAGCACTGGCTTCGATGCAAAGTCCTCCCCACACAAACAAATCAAGAGGAAAGCTCAATAAGCAGGTCACATTGAAGTGCCACAATCACAATCAATGCTGAATAAACAGGTCTCCTCTGGAGAAGAAGGCAACCCAGGGAATGTTAACCACTTGTCCCCTGAAACCTGCATTGTTTGCACACCCAACACTTGCCTCAGCTCATTTCAGCCTGGCACAGACTGAAACAGGTGTCTACAGAGGCCACACATCTCCCTTCCAATGTCACCTCAGCTCTCTGAGATCCTGGCTCCCTGCTCCAGCCCCCTTGTACACACACAACACTACCGAGAAGCAGACTCATTCCCCCTTTTATTCTGCTCTTCCCACTTGGCTGAATCCCACGCAGGAGGCTGCCAGGAAAACCGTGTGAAGCTGCGAATGGAATAACCATAGTCCTTGCTGCCTTCCCTAGACATCTGGGATTTATCAGCCAGCCTAAAATAGGTTCTGATGTGTGAAGAGTGTGTGGCAGCAAAAGATGAAGAAAAAGTCTAGAGACTGAGGGGGTTGGGGAGGAGGAAGTCATTTGTAAGATGAAACAGAAAGGGAACCACTTATTTTCAGTCTTCTTTTCCCTCTTGTGTTTTCTCTAGCCTTTCTCAAATTAAATCCAAATGCCAAGTCTATCAAGTTTGTTTTTGACAGGGAAATGGGTGCATGCGTTAAGGGTCTGTTTGCTTTGGGGCTGCTTTTGAACTCCCAGGTGCTTCTGCATGGGGGCAAAGTGCTCGTTACAACCCTGCCCAGTAAACAGCCTGGGAGACTTTGGTCAGCAGGCGGTCTAGAAAAAAATTGCCGATTAATCATATCCTGCAAGCAAGGACTCCAGTTCGACAGCCTACCTCAGTTCCCTCAGGGAGCTAGGCAACCCTGATTCGGAACCCCCAAAGTTGGCCATTATTCAGGGGAAACAGGTAACCAAGCAATATAGACAGACTCCTTCACAAAACAAATGCCTAATTCATACCTTTCTGAGAACCGAAAGGGCATTAAAAGCATGAGCGGTGGGCGGGAAGATGCCTTTCTTCACTATTGAGGATGGGCATAAACAATTCTGGATTGAAGAAAAACTGCATCTTTGTGCTACAAATGCGTATGTAGTTTATGAGAGGTGGTGGATGGGTGTGTTCTAAATGTCTGCAAGTGAGACCTGGAACAAAATGCTGCAGCATAGGAGATGTTGACCACTCCATTCCATTCCTGCTGTCTCCTTGCTCCCAGTTTTCCATTTCCCCCCTAAATAGCTAGCCAGCATTCTGTGTCTGGTGAGCATACATGGTCCCCATTGAGCTGCTTTGATGGCTCCATCCTTATGAGATTTGTGAACTTTGTAGCACTCCCAAGCCTCCTAATACCTCTCCTCCCCTTGTGCTGGGGTTATTTTGGATACATAAGCACTCACGGCCTGAATGCTTGAAATTGAAGGAATGATCTGACCCCTTCAGAATCCTCGCTGTACAGGCATACTTTGCAGCAGCAGCAGCAGCAGCAACAATTTTTAATGGCTTTTCATTCAGTTGGGATTATTTAATACATTGCCATGACATTCAGGGCTCATCCACACTTTTGCTTATCTCTGCTTTCTAGGCATGGGTATGAGAGGTTTTTCATTATCATCATCATCATCATTTATTTCTATCCCACCCATCTGGCTGGGTTTCCCCAGCCACTCTGGGTGGCTTTCAACAGAACATTAAAAACAGAACAAAACTTCAAACATTAAAAACTTCCCTAAACAGGGCTGCCTTCAGATGTCTTCTAAAAGTCTGATACTTGTTTATTTCCTTGACATCTGATGGGAGGGTGTTCCACAGGGTCAGTGCCACTACCAAGAAGGCCCTCTGCCTGGTTCCCTGTAACTTTGCTTTTCGCAGTGAGGGAACCACCAGAAGGCCCTCGGAGCGGGACCTCAGGGGGTGGAGACACTCCTACAGGTATACAGGACCAAGGCCGTTTAGGGCTTTAAAGGTCAGCACCAACACTTTGAATTGTGCTCGGAAATATACTGGGAGCCAATGTAGGTCTTTCAGGACCGGTGTTATGTGGTCTTGGCGGCCGCTCCCAGTCACCAGTCTAGCTGCCGCATTCTGATTTCACTCTTCCTGAAGCCCAGATATATCTGCATCAGCATGCTGAATGATGGCCATGTTTATTTCACCTTGGGATGGGTAGGAGGCTTTTAAAAAAAGAATAATCTCATGGTGGGAGAAAACAGCCACATGAAATCAAGCTTCAGAAAAAATATATTATTGTATATTGCTGCAAGCTTTTGCAAATCTAATATTTGCTATGGCATAACATGCACAGTTTAAACTGATAAAAAGCAGATGCTGGAATACTGATTCCACTGAATTCTTTCTCTGATTAATTCCATTCTAAGCCTCCTCTTTTGTGTTTCAGGACTTACATCTGGACAAACATGGACAATATGTCCTTTAAGACTATTCTGACTTCCCCTGGGCCCTTTCCTCTATAAGCATTTTGGGAACGTGATTTTTAGGCCCAGTCCATTGAGAAACTCTTTGACCAAGGCACTTTGAAATGAATGGGGCTTAAAGAAAAACTTTGCTGTTGCACAACGTGTGTGTGTGGGGGGGGGGGTTGCTCAGGAGATGTAGATTTGTGTGCTGTGCTCCTAATCAACAGCAGAAGTTGGGAAATAATCTCATTAAGGTGCAAGATTGCCGCAAGCATTGGGAATGTGTTACGGGGTTCTCTTTTTGAATCAGATTATTTGTTCAATATGCTGGAGGAGTGAACTCATTATCTAATGTTTTGTCAGGGACTGTAGTTTGACATCACAATCATCTCTCCACCATTATCTCAACGCTTCCAAATTTATAAATGGGTGAACTATATTTGGCAATCTTATTTCTTCTGTCAGTGCATCTGGAACCATTTAGGATGGATCCTAACAAGTGTGTAACCTGAGGAAAATTTAATCCATGAGGCTTTCAAAACAAAGGTCCATAAAACATTTTCAAAAGCTGGAGGCATTTTATGATTCTGACCCATACGTGGAACTGGGCACTTGTTACAAAATAAAACATCTGAACCTATTAGCTTTAATAGATAGATACAGTGGTTTTTTCCTTTAAAAAAATGTTTAGGGGTACTCTCATCTTGACTCAAGAAAATCACCATCTTATAGTTCAAATTGGGGGAAATAAATACTGTAAATGGACAAAAGTACAAAGATTCACAAAATGTTTAGGGGTATGCGTATCCCCTGCGTACTCCCAGAAAAAAAGCACTGGATAGATAGATGATAGATAAGTTTCTAGCCCATAAAGGACTGTGAAGATAACTTTGGCAATGCCTGGTGAAATCATAGAGCCTGGGATATCTGTATGCACAGAGCTGGTTTTCTAGTGGTCAAGGGTAAGTCTTTCGTGATTTGCAAATTTCTTTGCTTCTTATCAAGCCTTGTCCATGAATAAAATTTTGCAGAATAAAGAAATAGATGCACATTGGTTAATTACCGGTAGATATCACAAAATTCAGCTCCCTTTTTGGCACAAAATCTGAGTAACGTTGGCACAGAACTGTTGCTTTGTTTATTGATTTATATTTAGCATCACAACCCTGCCTATATCAAGCTAACAGGACATGTGTGTCGTGAAAACCTTCTCAAGCTTCAGATACACTGCTGGGATAAGCCTCCAGGATGCTACAGTAGCTTTATTATTGGCAACTCTAAATCAAGGTAGTCAGAAAAAAGATCTAAATGTTTAGAGGGGGGAAAACCTGCTACAGGAGAGAAATGGACAATGAAGCTCAGAGGAGGGGTTTGGGGGGAAGTCATCATACAATGGAAAAATTCAATGTAAGGATTTGTGAAATGTATGTGTTTTGTTTGTATGTCTTGTTTTTTTTCTTTTTGATGTTCTGTTGTTTTATAAAAAATATATGCAATTAAAATTATTATTTTTTTAAAAAAAGAACTACTGGTAGATTTCCAGATGATTTCCAGCAGATTGCCAAGGATTTCCCCCCACAATGAATTGACAGCTCCAACAAAATGACCCCCTCCAAAACACACACCAAAAACCCTGAAATGATGTTAGTGTGCCTTAAACTGCTTTTGTAAACCACCTTGTGAGGGCAATATGCCCCTTAAAGGAGGGCAAGTAATCCATTTAATAGGTTCCATTAACTATTCTGGAGGATCCGATTTTGGAAAGCACAGCATAGATTTTCCAGGTTATAGTGAGAAAACCCACTGACTTTTGGGAGTTGGTGCCAGTCTAAGCACCCAGCGTCTCTTGTACTCCATGGGTTCTTCTGGCACTGCCTACATTTCTTACTTCTCCCATGGTTGCCAAGTTAAGGTGTACCCTTGTCATTTGTTTGAGCCACATTTACCTGTTCTGTTGGGTAGCTATCCAAGTGCATTGGGTACTGTGGCGTTCAGCCAAACTGCGGGACCGCATAGAAAGAGTTAAAGGGATTAGCCAGTAACAACCTTAGGGGGCGGAGTTAAGAGGAGTAACCCACCCCTAGGGAGGGGTTGGTGGTCGTTGTTGTTAAGAGCTGGGGTTTTGGAGGGTGGTGGAGAATTAGGAGATAGAGGGGGCTGTGAAGAGAGTGGGAATGTTAGGGAGAGGTTAGGAACTGTTAATATAAATGAGAACAAGCAAAGGAAAAACTATTCATTTGGAAACCATTACCTTAAGTATTGTACTTCAATAAATACAGTTTGTTCTAACATTCTCCTTGACTGAAGTGAGTGAAATAATTACCAGGCATACTGGTTGGTGGCAGCGTGTAATTAACAGTGGTGGGCGCAGGTACCAACGGACCGTAAAACGTCTGGGGGTTCTGTGCAGGTGAAGGTAACCGCCACAGGTACTTAAAATTGAAAAAGCACAGAGATGATCTCCATCTAATCCACCCACCCACCCACCATCTTTCCTAGTATGAATGCATAAGTTTGCTCTACCTCTTGCTGTCTGATATGTGGAAGTGAAGTACCTAACTTGCCTTTTAATGCAGATTTTCTAGGGACCCGCTAGCCAGTCTGAATATACGACAAAGTGCAGTGGATTCTCCCTTGCAGCCCCATCCTTCCTCTGTCTATCCATCTCTTGTGCGAGCTCTCCTAAAGCCTGGCACCAAAGAAAAATGTGGACCGTCTAGCAACAGAAGGGCTGTTTCTGTTTCTGCCAGAGTGCTAAGCCATTGCAGTTGACCTATTCTAGACAGATGCTCGTCCTTTTCATAACACTGTTATCGTGATTTCAGCAGCCTGGGCTGCTTTGATTTATCAAAGGCTTTCAGAGACGCTCGTCTCAAAGAGCAGAGGCCACCGCTGTGCTCGGAAGTAATTACCAGCCTTACAGAATTTTGTCCTGTGTAGTCATTTCACCACCATAGGCAACACATCCCACTAGACAGCATAATGGCCCTCAGATTCACTCTGACTTCATTATACCTGTGGCCATTTCCAGAAGCCCAAACATCCCTTGATTCATAAATCTAACTTTTCGCTCTGTAATCCCTGCATTCTGACTATCAGTTTAGGGATGTGAATTGTGCCTGCGGTGCAAGAGACAATACAGCAATTTCTGTAGCCTAGGCAAAAAAATGATCTGATCTCATACTCAGAAATCCCCATCCCTGCTCCCAAAAGATTTTGCTGGAAGTTTGATTGCATTTTGCACATTCTCCCCTTTTCTGTCCAGTTTCTTTTGGGCAATATTTTTATGTGCTGCTTCTCGCAACTTGGTACAACAACCCGCCTGCAAAGACACCGAGTTGGAACAGATACTTCCTTTCGTGCTTCCTTTCTGGCCTCCAAGATAACCCTAGAGAAATCTCTGCTAGACATCCCAAGACTCTCCACAGGAGTTACAGTTCCCAGAGCTCCTCAGATAAGACCCATGGGAGGAACTAAGCAGGTTTGAAATTTATTTACAATTACATATATAGTGCAGACGTTTGAATCACAAGACAAGGCGATGGTAAAAATTCAAGCAAACCCTTGAAACACGTTTTGCTCTCCTACAAAACAATGGCTGTTCATCAAGTTCACAAGTCAAGTATCACAACTCTTTTCAGATTTCTACTACTTCTTTCTAAGTATGTCCTTGGCACTACTTCTGTTTTTTCTTTCTTTCACTCTGCTAACTCATTCACCTCCAATTCCAATGTTTACTCCCCACCCTTCACAATACTTTGGACAAGCTTTTGGTGTTTTCTGTGTGTGGAAGGGGAAAGCTTATCTGTTTAAATGTATAAACATTTTCTTTAAAAACAAAACCCTGCCAATCATTTTCTTTATTTCTCTTCACTGGAGGCATGCTCCTGGCTGGGGATGAGTGGTTTGGGGACTGCTGTAAGGGACAACCAATCAGTGCTTTGCACAGCCAGATGAGCAGGGGCGGGGCAAGAAGGTGGCATTGTCATACCAGCCAACACTCTCTGCCATGGACTTCTGCGGGAAACAGGAAGAACTGTAGATGTTTTCAGTTCTAGGGGAAAGGAGCAAGAACAGACCCACTGCAGGATCACCACTCAACCTATTCATTTTTGTAATTTCTTCCCATATGCCTGATAAAAACAGATGACATGAGATCAACTTTGGCCTGTGAAAACCTGATCTAAAGCTGATTTTAGCCTTGTGAGAATTAGATTGGATCGGGTGTCATACTCATGACCGAATATAGTATCTTTAAAATATTCATTGTTTCCTTGGTGGTTTTCCTTCCTTTTCTGGAATGGTTTTTGCAAAGTTAAGGGAAAGATTAACCTCCTAATACACACTAAATTAAGTCAAAATTAATATAGGTTTGTCATGTTCCACTGTTACAAAAACTGCCTGGTATTTAAACACAAACTCCACAAAGATTACATAATCTAAAAAATTCTGGGTGCTTAACACTTAAAATACACACCAACTATTTTCATCCGTTATCCATGTAAGGTTTCTCAGTCCTGTTTAGCATTTGCTTATGCAAAATTAAATTTAAGATATTGAAATCCAAATTTGCTTGCTAAATTGGCCGGGCAATTACTGTTTGGCATTGAAGAATTATATGAGACACTACAGGCTGTGATTTAGAGAAATCAGAAGCCATCCCTGTTAAGTTTGTAGAAGAATGGCTCCCATTCTTAACATGCCTTAGCACTTAGAAAACATTTTGTAAACTGCCTCTAAAATTTACTTGCATACGTTTGTATTAAGTATTAATGAAGTTTCTATTCTTAACAAAGAACACCCATCTTCATGGTATGTTTTATATGTTATATTTCTGCTAACCAGTGCTGAATACAAGAATCTGGTAACTTTATAGAGCTCATTTTTTTATTGTGCAACTGTTTTGCACATGTTTCTGCTTTTTCTTTTGTAACTTTATTACGAAACAACGCAACCCCCCAAATAAAGCAAAATTGAAATACGGTAAGAAAGAAAAAACCCAGAAGCCATTCTAGGGCTCAGATAAGCCAACAGTCATCTTTACTAGTAAACCTTTTTGGTCAAAGTTCAGTCACATAGGTTTTTTGTGCTTTGCTTTCTGCAACAGTGAGATCCTTCTCAACCATGGAGCCCTTCAGTCAGATTCCCAAGGATGAATCTGGCCTGTTTTGTCAGGGGTTAAATTATAGTGAGATAAAATTAATGCAAAATGCAGAGGGTTTCAGTTTCCCCAAGGGAGGAGGTGTTATGCTTTCTCACACTGAAGGTTCTCCTACATAAAGCTACCAATTACTGTACATATTTCCTCATGGCTACATAGCAATGAAGTTCAGGGTTTATCGCTGCCTGGACAATCACAGCTTCCGAGTGAATGTGTGCACAAGTCAACCACTTGTGTGCAAGTTACAGGTAGGTAGCCATGTTGGTCTGTCATAGTCAAAACAAAATAAAAAATAAAAAAATTCCTTCCATAAATCTGACATCAGGAATCACAAGACAGAGAAACCAGTAGGAGAGCACTTCAATCTCCCAGGACACTCTATACAAGATCTCAAAGTAGCTGTCTTATTGCAAAGGAATTTCAGAAATAGACTGGAAAGAGAAGTTGCTGAATTGCAACTCATTACCAAGCTTAAAACCATGGAGAGACCTGGTCTGTACAAAGACATTGGATTCTTATCTCATTATGCATGACAAAGCTATTTTTAACCTTCTCACCCCTTGCTTTTTCCTGTAAGACTAATTGCAGTCGTTAACAGTCGTCAACAGGTTTACCACAGCTATCAACCTTTCACCCATTTCCACCACCCCTCTGAGTAATACCCCTCCCCACCCTCTCACTATATATAAGGGTCTGGTGACTTCTGTTTCAGTGTATCTGAAGAAGTGTGCATGCACACGAAAGCTCATACCAAGAACAAACTTAGTTGGTCTCTAAGGTGCTACTGGAAGGAATTTTTTTTATTTTTTGTTTTGTTTTGACTTGTGTGCAAGACTCTCATAGAGCACACACAGGTTGCATATTAATTCCTAGGTAGAAGTGCCTTGCATGTAGGGGTGTCTTTAATGCTTAAAGCAACAGTTATTACTCCGTGATCACGGGCAAGTCACTGTCTTTCTCAGCTTAACCTACTTCTTATCCAAGGTTGAAGAGGTTTTAATGATGGGATAATGGATTGGATAATGGATTGGATAACGGATTGGATAACTTGTCTCTTCTCTCTTGCAGAGCAATTCATCATGAGCCTCTGAGGTGCCACAGTATTTGGGGCATCTGTTTTACTGCAACTTGAATAAAATGGTCACCATTTGGCAATTCGACTCAGTTCAATTGCTGTGGGGATGGATGAGATAGTGAAGTCCTTAAAAATGCTGTTTAAATATCCTAGAATACCGATAATATACACAAAGAACTTTGCGTATCCCACAAGCATTGATTACTGAGGTCATATAATACAATCGCACAACCTTGCTGGGAGTTTTTGCCCACAATGGAAAGATTTGTATCCCAACTTTGCCATTTTAGGTACTGCCTGTGATTTTAGTTCTAAGACTCCAACTCCTTAGGCAGCTCTTCCACCAATGAGCTCCTCTTACAGTCACAGACCACAAACTAGCATTGAAATCAATGGTCTTAAGTGTATCTAGCTCCGAGCTTGGATTGCAGCCAAAATGTTCTTCCTAATGTTTAATTTAAAACTACTGCCCTCTAATTCAAACCTGCTGCCTGGAATATCCGTTCCTTGTATGTGATGAACAGTTGTTCCCTCTCCACCTTCAGATTTTGAATGTTTTCTTAAGGCTGCAGTGTCCAGTTCATCATATGACGTGGCTTCTATGATAATGTCTGCATATGGTGTTCATCATCATAAGTGTGTGATAAGCCCCCTAAAAAATGAGCCTGGAGTGCTATGCCCTTATTGGCTACAGGAGCTTTGAGGTACAACTCAGGAAGGCATCTCTAGCTAACCAGGAGCGGCATGTAGCTAAGAAGATCAAGCTACATGGTGATGCCACAAAGCCAATTCAGGGTGAGGGCATTGCTTCCTGCCCTCACTCTGAGTGGGTAAATCCTTTTTACTTCTGTAAAATAAAAAAGCCCCATATTTTGGTTCATTCCTAATTGTAGTAGCCACCTTTAGACAAGACGTCTGCATTGAAGGGTGTTGAACTATAATAATAATATAATAATAAATTATTATTTGTACCCTGCCCATCTGGCTGGATTTCCCCAACCACTCTGGGCGGCTTCCAACAAAAGATTAAAAAATACATTAAAATGTCAGACATTAAAAACTTCCCTAAACAGGGCTGCCTTCATATGACCCTTGGAGTCCCTTCCAACTGGACAATTCTATTATTCTATTTAAGAGGGCACATCTGAGCCAAGATGGTACAGAAGATAGGATGGAGAGTGGGGAGAAATGGGTTCAAATTTCCATTCAACCACAGGAACGTAGGAATCTGCCTTACACCAGATCAGACTATTGGCCCATCTAGCTCAGAACTGTCTGCATTGATTGGCACCAGGGGTCTTTCTCAGCCTTACCTGGAGCTTGAACCCAGGACATTTTCCATTTAAAACAGATGCTCTGCCACTGAGCTACAGCCTTTAGGTAAGCCATGAAGCATACTAGACAATAATACACAGGGCATATTCTTCAGCTGCTGATTCTATTTCCCAGGGACAGTCTCTATTTTCTGGAACCTGACCCTGGATTGCCCATATTATGTCCTTATATCCCTTTTGCCATGCAGAGAAATGCTCTTAAAACGTTGTCACTGGATAATCGTGGTTCCTTATGGATACCATGAAACTTCTGTTCCTTTAATGACTTTGGGTATGGGTTTGTTGCTGCTGCTTTTGGGGAATATTTCATAAGCCACTAGCCTTTAGAGCAGTGATGGCTAACCTTGACACTCCAGATGTTTTGGAACTACAACTCCCATCATCCCTAGCTAACAGGACCAGTGGTCAGGGATGATGGGAGTTGTAGTCCCAAAACATCTGGAGTGTCAAGGTTAGCCATCACTGCTTTAGAGGCTAGGAAAATGAGATACAAGTCAGGGAGCTATAGCCCAACAATATTTGGACAGACCTCGAGTAACTGTGGCTGATAAGGATTTGAACCCAGGGCCTTAGCACAGCACCATGCTGCTTTGCTTGTGATGACTTATGGCCTGCTCAAATGCAGATGATACAGCGAGTGACATGGACCACAAATTCTCCCAAAATTTGTACATCAGTGGAGATGTTGAATTATTTACTGGTGAGAGAGGCAAGCTGCAAAAGCCAGCCGAATACAATTCTGAGTACTGCTTTTCTTCTCGACATGCCTCCCCAACAGCCTCTCCACATGACCTAGTTCTCCAGGAGGGAAGCAATGATCAATTATCCAGCTGCAAAATGTGCAGGCATGAGACGAGTGAGGGAGCCAGCTGGGTGAGAGAGCTGCTATCACACAGGTACTATTCGCATCAAACCACATGCATCCTGCTTTGAGGGCACACATGCATTCACCAGAGTAGCTCCAAAGTGAAGGGGAAAGGGGAGGGGAGGTTAGGAAGGGATCTGGGAAGTGTTCCCTAATTAGGATTTATTTGTGCTCCTTCCTTTCCCTCCCTCCTCCCACTCTCCTCCACCTCAGTCTCCTTCATTGGCCTCTTCCTGTCATACAGTGAGTTATTAGGACCGCATGGGGGTGTGAAAGGACCCTTTAGGAAACCCCTCCAGCATCTTGGAGGAAAACAAACGGGATCTTAAAAAAATAAATAAGTGATAAATGATGTACACAAGACCAAAGCCGAAAAGAACATTAGAGGAGCCTTATACTGTAGTCTTATAGGCTTACAGGCTTATAGTTCAATGGACTGGTTTCAAAAATTGCCAGTTCAGGGGAACAAGGCGAGCATCCAAGTAGTTGGCTAAGCAGGACATCCCTTTGCAGAACCTAAGCTGATTCTTCCTCAACAGGGCTTCTTCTTCCATGTATTGAATCCTTCTGGCTTTAATAATGCTTTCTGCCAATTACCCGGGACGCAAGGTTGGGCAACAGATCTATCTATACCTGAATCCTCTGTTTAAACAATGTTGCTATCTTGGCTCCTCTCCAGTCTGTGAAACATGGCTACATTTGACATATGCGTGAAGTGTCGCTGGGGCTGGATCTAGACACATCAAAAAAAAAAAAGTTTCAGGAAAACGCATTGTAAACCTCTTAACGGGAAATCACGTTGGCGAAAGACGGAACTCTACAGCGCCATCTGGTGTCACAGTGTTATAATGCATTTAAAATGCTTTTTCTTTACTAAGGTAGCCGAGTCCCGGGTCTCCTTCAGGAGATGATGGTGCAGTTTAGTTGCAGAGAATGCACAGGGTTGCCATCGTGGGGGCAAGCAGAGCAGTTGCCCTCTGCTTCCCATTTACGCCACAGTACCAATTCCGTTGCTAGTTGATACAAAATAATTCCAAGCAATGTCCTTATAAAATAATATATCATGCAGCTCTTTTGTGATTTAGAATTACATCTATAAAAAGCAGGAGTTTGAAATGTTACTGAAAGTATCCCAATGAATTCAAGAACATCAAGAGTCAAGACGCATTCGGTGAGCTCGTTCACAGAATCACAGAATTGTAGAGTTGGAAAGGACCCTGAGGGCCATCTAGTCCAACCCCTGGCGATGCATAAACCTACCATGAACAAGTAAATTGCTCCCACTTCACTCTACTGTGCTCCTCCTGGCTCATGCTGTGGGAAAACAAGCCATGACCCCTGGGCTTGGCTTTATGTCTGAACTAGGGGTTGTGATTTGTTTTGCTCCAAACAACCTTCAATCTGCAGTCAAAGTTTGTTGAGAGATAATAATAAGTGAGGGATCATGCTTCATTCCTTCCCAGAGCAAGTGGGGAGGGGCAATGATCCAGCTTGGTGTGTGGATGATAAAATAGTAATTAAGGTTTACTCAACTCAACTCAGTTTATTACAGCAAAAGCCAGCAATATAATACAGTACAGTATAATTCCAAACCAGCGATCAGAATATTGCTACAAGGCATCAAAATCCTAAGGATTAGGGGGAAAACCAATGGCACAAAAGAAATTTATAGTGTATTTTCCAGTAGAAGCGATTTACGTTTTTTGATGGCTAAGGTGCAAAACTTGGCCCACAGCATAGGATACCGAGCTCAAAGAGTCTTCCAAAAGGAATTTGCGTAGGATTTCAGGAATAGATTCCAGATAATATTGCAAGGGTTTAAATTTTGATAAAGGGGGTAATATAAGACGAGACCGTTCTTCACTATAAAATTCACAGAATAGAAGAATGTGAGTAACAGTTTCCACCTTATTGGTCATGCATGGGCATAGGCACTCGTGGATAGGTACCCGCAGGAATTTGCCGTGTAGTACAGCTGTAGGCAGTGCCTCAAATCGGGCTCTGGAAAAAGCCCATCTGTAAGATTCATAAGTAATATTAGATAAATAAGGGGCAGCTGAAAAGTTGGGCCAAGATTTTAGACACTTGTAATTCTCAGGAAGTAAGGCATCTTCTTTTTGCAGTTCGATATCGAGAAGCCTCTGAGTAATAGATGTTTTTGCCTTATTCAAGGGTCCACTAAAGAGGTCTTCAGGGTTTAGGCCAATTTGTTTGATCTTGTTAACAATTTGTGTAAGCCAAGGTGGATAAGGGACTGCAGCCAGAAAGTGAGATAACATTCCATTTGGGTTATAGTGAATTTTCAACAACTATGGTTTACTGTGATGTGCTAACTAGGCCAGTGACTATAGGTATAATGCCCTAGTCCAGTCCTTTCATAGTGTGAGTGATGGGTGGGAGCATTTCAAGGCAGTACGAAAAGGAAAGTCAAGTAAAGAAAGTTTGGAAAGAGAAAGGGTGAGAGAGAAAAAGAAGACATTTTCTCAGTCACAAGGATGCCTGCAATACATTTTTCTGGAGGTGGGTAAAAGTGAAACACTGAAAGCAGCTTCAACAAAAAATGAAAAGAACAGTGCCTGTTCTATAACTGCTACAAACTTACTACAGTGGAACCTTGGTTCTCAAATGGCTTAGTTGCCGAACAAATTGGCTCCCGAACGCCGCAAACCCGAAAGTGTTCCAGTTTGCAAACATTTTTCGGAAGCCGAACGTCCGACACGGCTTCCGCTTGAGTGCAGGAAGCTGCTGCAGCCAATCGGAAGCCGCACCTTGGTCTTCGAACAGCTTCGGGAGTTGAACGGACTCCCGGAACGGATTAAGTTCGAGAACCAAGGTACCACTGTATGTGGATGGCCATGCTCAGTCCTTTGTGTTCTTAGGATTTTTATCAGTATTACCATGTCATAGGAAGCATTGGTTAATAAGACAACGCCTGCTTATTGGTTATTTCCCCCCCCCCCTTATTCTTTACAAGCTCTTTGATAAGAAGTGTCTCTGCTGCTTCCATGCGCAAGAAGTAGAATTACGAAGTGAGCCTGACTTCACACACTGAGTGTGCGACCCTGTACCCTCTATAAAGCCAGTTCAGGGCCCTTAGCATTGTGGCATAAGCACTGCTCCACCGGCAGAGATGAAGGTTTGCCAGCAGGATGACAGTTATTCCGCCGGAAATCTCCTGTGCTGGCATAGATGTTCTGCCGGCAATTTGCTGCTAGCGGAGTTGGAGGAAGTGATGCATGCAGACACATCTCATCCAAAGCCTCTTCGTTTCCTTGATGTGCCCACAGAAAGTGCACAGCTCTACACCAGCCCTGGGTCTGGTGTATTTTGTTCCCTCTCATTGTCCGCTCGAAGGAAGAAGAAAAAAAACTGGCTTCAGCGACATCTCCCATCTTGCCAACAGTGAAACAGGAGGCCATCAATGCCTGGTAGGATCACGTCACCCTACCTGTTTTCCCTTGCAAACAAACGGCTCTGTTTGACAGCAAGCTTTTGTTAAATTTCATGGAAAGATATATTGGTTACATTGCCAGATGTATTCTTTTCAGTCTGTAGACTGAATGGCCTTGCCGCACCATTCACACATCAATTCCTGCCTTCATCTATTTCGAAGGTGGTTTTTGAAGGCCACTGTAGTTAGTCTTCAAGTTGTTTGCTCTGGCGTAATCCCTATCTGGCTTTACCTCAGAGCAACTAGTCTGAAGATATCAACCTATGTTTTCATCCAAGTATTAGTTTATCAAGACCAATCAGACTGAAATACTGTTTAATAATATTAATAGTATTGTGAATTCATTGAACATGGTGCCAGAACACAATCCATGTGTTAATATGTTTTACAACAACAACAACAATTTATATGTTCAGTTTATAAACCCACCTTTCATCAGATTGATCTCAGAGCAGATTACAACATGAAACCAACAATAAAAATCTCAAACGCAACAATTAAAAGCATCCAACTACCACCCCCCAAAGCAAAAGTATGCAGCAGGGAATAAAATCTGGTACCTTAACTCAACACTAATGAAAAGCCTGGGCAAATAGGTGTGTTTTTAACTGGTGCTGATTTACTACCCAGGAAGGATAATAAATAAATAAATAAATAAATAAATAAATATAATAATAATTTATTATTTGTACCCCGCCCATCTGGCCGGGTCTCCCCAGCCACTCTGGGCGGCTTCCAACAAATATCAAAATACATTAAAATATCACAGATTAAAAACTTCCCTAAACAGGGCTGCCTTCGGGTATTTTCTAAATGTCAGGTAGTTGTTTATTGCTTTGACTTCTGATGGGAGGGCGTTCCACAGGGTGGGTGCCACTACTGAGAAGGCCCTCTGCCTGGTTCCCTGTAGCTTTGCTTCTCGCAGTGAGGGAACCGCCAGAAGGCCCTCGGCGCTGGATCTCAGTGTCCGGGCTGAACGATGGTGGTGGAGATGCTCCTTCAGGTATACAGGACCGAGGCCAGATGTGAAAGGCAAGGGGACTGCTGCAGATCTAAATGTTTTATAGATAGTAGCCATGTCCAGTCCCATAGTGTGGCATTTTCCTAATTGCAGCAGAGGCCAAACAGGGCCCTGTTCCTGCAGCACCAACATTATAAAAAGCCTTGCTGCACCAGTCATACACCAATTCCTGCCTTCATCTATTATCCAGTGTGCACACATACAGACATTCACGATGCCACCAGAAGCAGGTTTCTTCACCCTGCTACCTGGCAGGGCCAGCTCAGTATATACCTTGAGATGTTTTTGACTAGTTGTGAGGGCTGCATTGGAATCCCTGCCTGCTCAGCCTTCTTCAGCTAGATGAAAAAGCCTTTCAGTATCAAACTACAGCATTTGATCAGCAGAGGTAATGGTTTCTCCCCACCCCAAACCTACCAGAAGATGGATCTTTTTCTGTTGCCATTTGGCAAATATTCAGGTATACCCTGATATTGTGCATGGCTCATCATATGTTCAGTCTGTGCTTCAGCCAGGGTTTGGAAGCCCTGAATTGTGAAGGCACCTCATTACTTGGATAGTGTGGTCTGTTCTGGAATCACGTTGAATGCATTCGCAAGATCAAGATGCACACACAGAGCTTCCTGAAGAAACCATTAAAATGATTGGCCTTAGTTGTGGAACAAACACAACTTCAACTTTCTTAGAATTTTGTCACTTGGAATTAATGGGCCTCACTTTGTAACAATAACTATATTTGGAATTGGATTGTAGGTCTCTCAAACTTCAGAAAACTTATCTGTTTTTAGCAGGATTTATTATATTTTGAGCCATTTCTACTGTGATTTTCAGTGTCAAAGGTACAAGTCTTTCGAGGTAAGCTTGGCTGAGGAGTACTGGTTCAGCTCAAACGTTGCGGCTGAGCGCCCAAACATCTCTCTGCTCTGTCACATTGCTGCATTTAGCACCTAGCCATACATTGGAAAGCAGAAAATCCTTTTTTCCTGACTATTGGTTTCTAGTTAGGAATGGTTTTCCTGTTGACACAATGACCCAGAAATAACATTGCTGCTGTATGTAGGAGTTAGTCTTGTGAGAGGTAAAGGAGAACATTATTTTTTAAAGCCCCTCTTCTATATCTGAGAAATCTAAACTAAGAGCAGATTATCCCCTGACGTAAATTTTTGTTCCTTCTCCTTTCCCCACTAAGTGATGTTTAGATCTGTTGAGCGATATCACGAACAGCAGTTGATGATCACTTAATCTTTCTTAAAACGCTGTCGTGTGGACCCCTGCTTGGAAATTTCAGCTTGAGCGCTGTAAGAAACAAGGTACGTGACAATGCTTCTGTCTTCCAGCTCCATGGCTCGTTCTTTTGTACCATTATTCCTTTTCTCCGACTTCCTCAGCTAAGTTGTAATAACATTTTGCAGCTGTTTTGTACAGGCACAGATCGAATCCACTGTCAATTCTCTACAGGTATCAACTGTTACCTGTACGTGCATTATGAATCTAATTGCCCTTGGTTTGGCATAACAGCAAACCCAAAGACTGCAGCAATCTACCATGTTCAATTTCTCATGCAGATATTGTTGTGCCACTGGTGTGGACACTAATCCCGAACCTTCCTGGTGTGGCATTTTACCTCCTTTACTTTCCTGGGGGGGGGTATGCCTAAATAATTGGCACATGGATGTTCAAGCAATGGAGAGGGGAAACACAAGAGGCCAAATGAGCACCTGGGTACAGATATCTATCAACACTACATTATGATACACATTCCGATACACAAATAGCTCAACTAGTTACGTGTAACTACATGCAGCTAGAGCAGGATTGGGCCATATATGGGTTATGAATCACAAACAAGCAAAACAATATTTTTTCCATGTATGGCTCATACTTTCCAGGATGATCCAGGTGCATGTGTTTGCTTGCAGACCCACCTTTGATTTCCTTCCCATATGCGCTTATGATTTGAGGCAAAGCAGCAACATGGAATGGAAATTGCACAACAACAGGCACATATATCTGCACATCCACATGTGCCGGCTCACTCTATAAAGTGCCCTTGTCTGCATGACAGCTTTTTCAAAAGGAGGGAAAAGGGAAGCAGAAGTAATTCAGAAAAGCAAGAATATCTAAGATACTACCGATACTTTCTCTAGGCAACTGAGTGTGAGGTCTTCAAGGCGCACACAAACGACCTCTCAAAATTCTCCACCCTTATTTGTGGAAAATGTTTAGGGAGAAATACTGGCTCAGATCTAGTATGGGGAGGAGAAAAAGAACAGAGGTTTCACACATCCCCAATCCCTAGCATTCCCTCCCCTGTTCCTTTTGAAAGAGCCTTTAAGGGGAGCTCAGTGTTTTTGCTCTCCAGAGGGCAGCTGCGCTTACTCTTTCTCGCTGCTCCTTGCACATGGCAAACGGGTAATCTGACATCTTTACTATGAGCATATGCTTCGGTTTTGCACTCCACCACAAACCACACTTCTCATAGCCAGAGGGGATCTGTATTGCTTCCTTCGCCGTCTGTCACACATGGATCAGTATTTAATGTCGACCTGTCATATTGAAATATAAAGTTGACCTGCTGCTGCTGTAACTGACTTCAGGTCAGTGAAAACCAGCTGCCTGATAAGAATCTAGGAAACCAGGATCTAGGAATTTGGAAATGGAATACTGGGTCTGCCCTACTGTTGCTAGGTTGCCCTAGCAGGATAGCGTTATGTATTTTATGACCTGTGGGTCACAGGCCCGAATGGGTAGAGCATGAGACTCTTAATGTCAGGGTTGTGGGTTCGAGCCCCACATTGGGCAAAATATTCCTGCATTACAAGAGTTGGACTAGATGACCCTCGCAGTCCCTCCCAACTTTACAATTCAATGATTCCATGTTTGAAAGATGGCTGCTACGCATACCCAGGAATCTGTGTAAATGAAAAAGCTGGAATGTTGTTTTCTGCTATCAGTATGGGATATATGTATGAATTGGCAAATATATACTTTATCTTCCTGTAATCTGAGTGTGCTTGGTGTTTTCATAAGGAGGGAACCTGAGGCTGTGAGTCAGCAGCCCAGAACCTTGGACCCTGGACAACTGCACAGCAAGAGGGTTAAGAACGACGCTGCTAGACACAGACACACACATTCCATTTTGTCGAGATGAAGGGCCACGGCTGGCCCTCCTTGATCCTGTGGGTGGCTGCCCACCTGCTGCTGCTTCACTGTGCTGTCTCTTCCTCCCACTTCAGGAGTACTTTTTACACTCCTGCGTCAGAACCTTGCCATGGGCTGCCCCAGTTCATTGCTATGGCATATATGGATGACCAACACATTGCTTACTATGACAGCGACACACAAGAGGAAAAAGCTTGCAGTGCCCTGGATGCAAAAAGTGGAAAGGTTGTTAAAAAAGAGAGAGTAGGATTTGTTTTTCTCAGGAAGAGCTCTACCCGAGAGGTTATCAGAGGGAAATGATTTAAAATTATCGATTAATGATTATTATAGACAGATAAAAGAGGATCTGCTCTACCTGATTATTTTGTGGATAGGTTATAATAATATATAAGCGTCTTCGCAGAAATTGGTACTTGTACAGCTGATGTGCAGGGAGATGGGAGATGAAATATTATTGTAATATGATTGGGTTTAATTTTATAGCATAATGAAATGAAAGTTGGAAAAGCTAATGTGTTTGGAGCAGCAATGGATGGAGGGGAAAAGAAGGAACATCTGGGGGGTGGGAAATCAGCTTTTAAATTTGTTTGTATTAATTTGATGACAATTTTTAATGGGAAATCAACAAAAATAATTGGCAAAAAGTGGAGAAGGATGATGCCCAGTACTGGGAAAGATATACCCAAATGTTGTATTGGCTGGGAGCAGTGGTTCAAAGCCAGCCTGGAGAATTTGCGGGATAGTTACAACCAGAGCAAAGGGTTCCACACTCTGCAGCTCATGTACGGCTGAGGCAAGATGGGAGCAAAAGAGAGTTTTGACAGTATACCCATGACGGGGTGGGGTGGGGGATTTCATCAGCTCTGACAAGAACACCCTCACCTGGACAGCAGCTGATACGGAGGCCCAGATCACCAAGAGGTCCTTGGATACAGAGTTTGCCACTAACAAGTACAGGAAGGGCTACTTGGAGGAGACCTGCGTTGAGTGGCTGCAGAAATACCTGGACTATGGGAAGGAGGTTCTGCTCAGGACAGAGCCCCCAGTGGGGAAGGTGACATGGGGCATGCACTTCCGGGTGGTTGGAAATCCCTCATCTGCCAAACCCCTAAAGAGATCGACACCACCTGGAGGAAGGATGTGGAGGCCGTGGAGAACGGCACCTTTTCCAGGGACATTGCTCCCAATTCTGACGGGAACTACCATGCCTGACTCAGCATTGACCCCCCCAGGTCAGAGACTGCTACCGGTGCCACATGGAGCATGCTGGCCTGCCGAAGCCACTGTTCTTGGCCTGGGAGAAACCTGCCAATGTGGGGTTCACTGTGGGAACTACTTTGGGGGTCTCGGCTGCTGTCCTAGTGATCATCAGCATCATCACCGTCAGGAATCAGAAGGCATCAGCCAGGGATCCGAGAATTCCACCAGGGCATGGCATCAAGTTGGTGTGTGAAATGGGTCTGGAGGGTTTGGTATAGGGGAGAAATTAGGCTTTCTTTCACCAGGGTGTTATATGTGTGACAGAGGCTACTACATAGGGTTGCTCTGTAAGAGAGCAAGTGATAGGAAAAAGCACAGTGGCAAATTTTCAAGGCTGTGAGGGTGGTTTTGTTTTTTTTTTACAAAAAGCAAAAACAAAAATAGGGTAGTTTTTCTATTTTATGAAGCTGTAGATTTTATAAATGTTAGCTATATTATTATTATTATTATTTGAATTTCTATACTGCCCTATACCCGGGGGTCTCAGGGCAGGTCACAGAATAAAATCATCAGCATTTTATATAAGCATCATCAGTGCATTTAACATAAGATATTTGGCAGGCGAAACTTCTCATATCATGGATATGAAGGAATATGCTTTGTTTCAAACAATGTAATTTGCATAATGTATTTATTTTTATGATAAATAAGTAGAAAAGGGTAATTTTGTGTGAATTCAAGGGAGCCATTTCTGGATATATGGGTATTTTGCTCCCTTTCAAGAGCTGAAAACAGCTGCTTGAATATGAGCCCTGAATGACTGATGTTGGCTTTAGAGTGAGAAGGATGTTTTGGGATAAGTGTCTAAACTCGGTTTGGTTTGGTTTGGTTTGGTTAGCATTCCAGCCACTATCAACACCGTGCAGCATTCAGAAATAAAGTTATACCATTATACAGTACTCTGTAGAACTATGAACTCTTCTGCAACAAGGGGCATTATTAAACTCAGAAGCACCTTCTAAATCTAACTTAGGTTCTCCTAATTTCATAGAAGCCGAAGATCTGTAAAGGATAAAGTCTCAGCAGAAGATTTCAAAGAGAACTTGCCTAAAGGTTTGGGATGCAGTTCTGTTTTTATCCCATTTGGTCAATTGCAATGACGCTGTTTATCTCTGTAAAATATTTAGACCTTGGAGGGTGGTTTTTATAGCGGAGGACTAGTCTACCATCTTCTCCAGTTTCCTACAGAAAAACTCTGATAGGAAACTTTAAAGGAGGGGAAAGGTGAAAAGGAATCATCAGCACACATTTGAATAGATATGCAAAGGTCTAAAATCTTCCTCATTCTTCATCAAGCTAAAGTCAGTTACAAGACTACTCCTTTAAGAAGTTCTGCAAACATTTCAAGCAGCTCAGAAGACAGTAGGGTTAGAGTGAATCAGTATGATAAATGGGTGAGTGAGATCGACTATCTTTGGGGGCAGGTTCACTTAACCTACACGTGATATGGCAGATCTATGATTGGGTCTCCCAATGTTTGCTTTTTTAAACTTAAAAGCAGCCATGAGAGGCCTTGAATTAGATTGGAACACAGTGTTGCAAGAGGGGGTTAATCATTTCCCCTGTATCACTTCCCCACTTAACTCTCTCCCCCACTCCAAACGATTACAGGCCTCAAGGAGGAGAAAATATTGGTACCCCCCCCCGTTGTGTTTTGAAGAGGGAGTTCTAAATCCAAGCACAAAGAGGAATTTTCAATCAGCTCCAAAATTGCTTGTTGCTGTTGCCTCCCATCTCTAACCAAATTTTTTAGATAACTCAGCCATGGTACAATAAACAATATCCAACACACAATAAACTCAGGTTTATCCCATCTCTAACCTGCATCTCAGGCCTGATTTCCCTTCTCACCTGCACTGATTTTTTCCCCTTTTCTCTCTCTCTTTTTGTGCATTTGTGACATTCCCAAGAGTGTCCTGGGCAGTTTCAGAATCACAAAACAAGGCCACTTATGGAAATAACACTGAAGATACATTATAGCTGGGGGAAAGCCACAAACCACAAGACACTTACCTGGGGGCTATTTACAATTAGGGTTTCTCACTGAAGTGCATAGGAGTAAAATAAGCTGATGGTTTTAATGGTTAGGACAATCACACTGGTGAGAACCCATGTCCCGTTTTAAATCTATGCTTCTCGTCTTATCGTTCCACCTGGATAGCCCCATATAAACACACCTGCCTTTTGGATAGATTTCTGTGACTCTCGCCATCCTCTGCTGTGTAACCATTCACAATATTGTGCAGCCACCTTGCACTCAAGTGTTCCTGGACCTGCCAGGATTTCTCTCCCTCCATCCCTCTGGACCGGCAACCTTCATGCCAGCCCCAGGAGACAAGTTCAGCATTATCTTTTATACTGACAACATTGCACCCCAGCTGATGAGCAGATGGTACTGACAAGCTTCGGCAGCCCTGTTTGGGATTTATCTTGGCTCATAAGTTGCTTTATTTCACCCAGGAATCTGGTGTACGCTGAATTCCATTAGCAAAAAGCTAAATCAGAACCACAGAACAGAATCCCTTCCTGCAACCCGCCCCCTCCCCTTCGCACCCACAAGGATAAGATGAGTTGTCTGGCTGAAATATTGATTCTCATCAACTACAGCAACAGAGGTATTCCTCCTGCTATTTCCCCTTCTCTGGTATCTTGAAATCAAAAAGGCAGTGAAATCATTCCCAGACAGAGCTGATCAACTGGAGGGAAACAGTTGCTGCCATCCAGCCCTTGATCGATTTTGCTTGGGGTTTTTTTTTTTTGCTTTTTGTGTGCCATTGTAAATACCTGATCAGTATGGAGACCCCAACGTCCTCGCAGTTCACGTAGACTCTGCTCCATGTCTCCTGAATCACCTTTTTCTCTGCGTCTGACATCTCTTCGCTTCTTTCCCATCTCTCAATCTCCATTTCTCCTTGGACTTTCTCCATGAAAAACAGCCAGCAAAATCTTCCAGGGAAGCCAGGAGGAAAGAGAGAGGTTTGTGAGAGTCTCTCTTTCTCTCCGTGTGTGTGTGTGTGTCCTTTTTGTGTGCGTGCGGGTGTGTGTGTGTGTGTGTGTGTATCCAGCAAAAAGAGATAAGGTGTTCTGTTTGTGGGTGGTGTGACTGATACTGTTCCTGGCTTCCTCTCACTCTCTCTCTGTGTGTATGTGTGTCTGCCTATATAGAAAGAGAGGTATGTAATAAGAGATAATCAGGGGGGGAGAGAGATTGTGTGTGATCAGATTTCAGATCTTCCAGTGCAGCCCCTTGCTGTGGTTCACTTCAGCTCAGCGTGTGTGTGTTTGTGCGTGGGCGTGTATGACCCTGAAGGGAAACTGACAAAAAGTAAAATATTCAAAGGCATTGCAAGACCAGCCTTTTTACCAATGTGTGAACGTGAGCTCACTTTTCTCTCTCCTCCCCCCGCCCTCCCTCCCTCCTCCTCCTCAGTGTGTGTGTGTGTGTGTGTGTGTGTGTGTGTGTGTGTGTGTGTGTGAGAGAGAGAGAGAGAGAGAGAGAGAGAGAGAGAGAGAGGTGCTCTTGAGTGTCAAATTCTCCTGTTTTGAGTATTTTATGACTTGAGATTTCTCTTTTTTTCTCTCTCCTTCACCATTTGTAAACAGCTCAGAGAAAATGGAGCATCTGAAGTGAGCAGTTAAACTTATCCCAACAGCTGGCTTAGCTGAGATAGAGCTTTCTGATTCCCACCACCATATTGCTTAGGAGATTGGGGTGTTTTTTTTTATCAACAGCAGCAAAAATCCTTGCTACCCTGTGTCTTTTTTGAAGGGGCTGGGGCTGGCAGAAGGAGCTATTAAGTAAATGTTTATCTTCCACAGAATCTGAATTATACCCGTCTTCCAAGGAAATGTTTCTAATTATAAAATATTCCCTTGCCTTCATCTGAACTGTGAATCAGATATCGGAGGAATAATCTGATTTTAAGCACGTGTGAGGAAAACATATTCACGGATTCACTTATTGACTTTAATAATAATAATAATAATAATAATAATAATAATAATAAAGATTGGAAAGCATGGGGGGTTTTCCAGGCAAGGGTGGAAGAGTGGGCTTAAAAGGGCAAACATTTCCGCTGTCTAGTGGTGGTGGAGATGCTGTGTAGATATTTTGGTTTAAATCAGCCTGCATGTGTGACATTTCAACTCATTTGAGGTAAAAATAGTGGTGTTCAGTCCCCTTGCAGGTGTGTAGGAAAAGACAATACATCAGAAGTTGGAAAGAAATAGATAGAAAAGGTGCCAAAACAAAAACCCTGCCAAAAGGGATAGCTATGTTAGTCTTTTGCAGCAAAAACAACAGAGAGTCTTGTGGCACCTTAAAGAGAGTCAGTGTGGTTTAGTGTTGGAGTAGGTTCTGGGAGACCCGGGTTCAAATCCCCACTTGGTGACCTTGGGCAAGTCGCTCTCTCAGCCTAACTTACCTCACAGGGTTGTTGTGAGGATAAAATAGGGAGGGGAATTATGTACACCATCTTGAGCTCCTTGGAGGTATAAATGTAACAAACAAATAAACACTTAAAAATATTGTGGCATATTCTTTTGTGGATTACAGTCCACAGGTGCATAAAGCGTTATCCTGAGCAGCAGTCAGAAGGAAAGAAAATGTAGAAAAGCGCTGTTGCAGAAAAATGCAGGTGATGATTATATCATTAGGAGTAACCACACTCCAATAATTTTAAGATCCAGTTAACTGTTGATAACACAGACATCCTGGCATTGGTAAACAGGTATATGCATTAATAAATGAGCCCATGCATGTTATTAATGGACTTCACTTCCACATAGCAGAGGAAGAGTACAGCTTTCTTCCCTCCACATCACCAATTACAATGTCTGGGGTAAGAAGAACCTAGTGTGGAGTTCCAAATCCAGAAATAATCTAGGCCTGTTGGATTATTCCAACAAGACTACTGGATGCCCACAAAACCACCACTGTCATCATTGGTCAGCATTATCTCCAGACTGGAACTTAGCCAGTTCACAGATTACTAGGAAGCACACAGTTTAAGGCTAAACATTACTATTAATCCTAAAATTATATTAAATTCAAACTCACTGTTCACAAAATGGAACGGGAATGGGAATTGCATAACCCTATCACTAGTGATTGTCACAATATTCAATGTGTACTTAGGGCATTCAAATATTCTTACCACACAGCAGTCAAAACAGAGATTAATGTCATCTGGAGGAAGGATTGCATTTCTCAGGTACAAAACACAGCAATTTAGGTTGCAATTCTATTCACACTTACCTGGGAGTAAGTCTCATTGAGTCCAGTGGGACTTACTTCTGAGTAGTGGGTTATGCTGTTTCGAAGGCCTGCTATCTTAGTAACTAGAAAGCCATTTTAAAGGAATAATATCATGCTGTGTGAAACAAAGTCCAGCCCAAGGTGACTATGGGGTGTGGTGCTCATCTCGCTTTTCAGGCCAAGGGAATCAGTGTTTGTCCACAGACAGCTTTCCGGGTCATGTGGTCAACATGACTAAACCACTACTGGTGCACGGCTGATTGTGACGAGTGCAAGAGTGCATGGAAACGCCGTTTACTTTCCCACCACAATGCTACTTATTTATCTACTTGCACATGTTTGCTTTCGAACTGCTAGGTTCGCAGAAGCACAGAGCAATGGGAGCTCACCCCGTCGCGGGGATTCGAACCGCCGACCTTCCGATTGGCAAGCCCAAGAGGCTCAGTGATTTAGACCACAGCGCCACCTGCGTCCAAACTGTCTCCTACCAAAGGTCACCCATCGGGGTAACTAAAGCTGTTTCAGTTCTGTACTGAGGCATGAGGCCAGATTGGAATGGACTCATCCGGCCGGACATCCCTGCAACTGGCCAGCCACCACCCTCTCAATCACCTGGAATCAGCTAAAGGATATTTGCAACAGGGGGGCAGCTGTCCACACCCTTGGGGTCCAGGGAGGGCCTATTGAGAGCGGAATCAGTCAATGAGAAACTGGATGGGGAAAGAACCTGGGGGAAACAGTATCTTTCAGAGAACCTTTCAGATCAAAGCAGGTGTCTGCACAAATCTCTGTGTTTAAGCAACCACCAGCAAATGCAGGTGAGTCCTTGGTGAGTTTGAGAAATGAATGATGTGAGATATTCTCCCTGCACCACACACACACACACACACACACACACACACAGCAAGAGCAAGAAGGTCTTAAAGAATTAAAGTGACATCTTGGAAACACAAGGTTTAACAAATGAGCCTGTGGGATTACCCGGCCAGCAAAATTTGATCCAACGGAGGAAGAAATAGCACAAGAGTCTGGGCGTTCTATGAAAGCCCAGGCAAATCCAGGGTGATAGGAAATAATTGAGGAAATCCTTCATGCAGTTGATTGCCATGACAATAGAGCAAAAGCATTTCTTATGCTCCAGAGGGCTGTGGGAAAACTTTTGTTTCTCAAACTTTAATAGGAGGAATAGATGCCTTGCAATGGGAACTGAAGTAACTATATGGGGAGGGGGGCGGAGAGAGAAAGTTGCACATACTCAGTTGCCCCTTACAATGAGGGGGGTGGAGAGTGCCATCATTATTTGCCAACATTGCAGCAACAAAATGCATGCAAAATGAAGCACTAATTGTTTTGGATGGGTGCTCCTGCCAGTGCTCTCATGGCAACTGACAGACTTTCAGGAGACTTAATGAAATCAGAGATCACTTTTGAAAGAACTTTTCTCTTCACTTGCAGGATATTATTGCTGGCAAATATTACCAGTTGTACCTCTTTCCTCATGTCAAGCCAAAGTCAACAGTTGTTTGAACAAATGTCCACTTGGGCCAATATTCAAAAATGCAAGTTGACACTAGCTATGAGATTCCAAATAGATGATTTGCACAGAATGAGCCCTGTGACGACATTATTAGCAATTCTAAAAATCCACATTTAGGCGTTAACTTTATCAGGCCAACCAAAATGTTACATGATAGCATGCGATGTTTCAAGTTCTCCTGAATTCTTTATCAGGATAGATGGTAAACAAAACAGGGCACTCCGCCCATAGTTTCAACATCAGTCAACTTTCCCCCTCACTCCTCTCTGTCATTATGTTTACCATCTAGCCCAAGGAAGAAATCTGGAGAACTCTAGAACTTGCACACTATATTTTGTAACATTTTGGCTGGCTTACTTAAGACACTGCTAACATGTGAATTTTGGAATTTTCCTTGTGGGCCAACTTGGCTACCTTTTCTTTTTGAGTTAACGTTAGTAACGATATCACTTGAAAAACAGGAGGGTCAACTGACACCTGTGATGAAACGGATCGATGACAGAGGATCTTGGCAAACAAAATATTGCAAATGATTTCTCAGTATTTTAGAAGATGTTCACTAGTTACTCCCTTAGAAATTTGTGTTGAAAAAGTATTAAGGGCACATATTGAACCCTAAAGTGATTTAATAAATCAGATTGCAAGTTGTGAACATATGTTTGGCTCTCAAGCTGACTAAAGGAGAATCAGCTGGTAGCTGGGTCATAGCTGTCAACCTTTCCCTTTTCTCGCAAGGAATCCTATTCAGAGTAAGGGAATTTCCCACAAAAAAGGGAAAAGTTAACAGCTATGAGCTGGGTGTTGCCGTACTTTCCTGAAAAGGATTAATACCTTTATGAATATTGTTCTCTTTCAAAATGGAAATTCAGTGGTACCTTGGTTTACAACCATAATCCGTTCCGGAGGTCTGGTTGTAAACCAAAACAGGTTGTAACCCAAGGCGCGCTTTCGCCAATGGGGCCTCCCGCCCAAAATTGGTTGTAATAATAATAAAAAAGGGTTGTAATCCAAAAAAAGGGACACACACTTCCGGGTTTGACGTGGTTGTAATCCAAAGCAGTTGCAAACCAAGGTACCACTGTAAGACAATTTCAAGTGAGACTAGTTTCTGCTGTGAGTATCAAAAAACATTTGGGATGAACACTTTATATTATTGGGCTCTACTTTCCTCAACAAATATTGTGCAAATATACGTAGGTATGTCCACAGTAAGAAGAAAAAGAGTTTGGATTTGATATCCCGCTTTATCACTACCCGAAGGAGTCTCAAAGTGGCTAACATTCTCCTTTCCCTCCCTTCCCCACAACAAACACTCTGTGAGGTGAGTGGGGCTGAGAGACTTCAGAGAAGTGTGACTAGGCCAAGGTCACCCAGCATGTGGAGGAGCGGAGACGCGAACCCGGTTCCCCAGATTATGAGTCTACCGCTCTTAACCACTACACCACACTGGCTCTCAACAGTAAGATCTGTTGATGTTCTAAACAGTCACTTGGGCCAGACAGCCAAAGGATGAGATGTGAATGCCAAAGAAAGGGCATTTGGAGGGTAGGACCCAAACCAATGGATTCAAGTTACAAGAAAGGAGATTCCAACTAAACATCAGCAAGAACTTTCTGACAGCAAGAGCTGTTCAACAGTGGAACAGGCTCCCTCGTGTGGTTGTGGACTCTCTTTCATGGGAGGATGGATGGTCATCTGTCATGGATGCTTTAGTTGAGATTCCTGCATTGCAGGAGGTTGGACTAGATGGCCCTCAGGATTCCTTGCAACTCTATGATTTTGCAACTCTATGAACATGGCATTATGACTGGTTGCCCATTCCTTTGTTAGGGAGTTTTGTTGCTGCCTCTTCATCAGAGCTAGTTGTTGGGAGATGGTTTCTCAGTACACACAGATCTCCCTTCAGTGTTTTGAACAGGAAAGCCATTGGAAGAGGACACAGCCAAGCTAAAGGGAGCAGTTTGGAAGGAGACAGGGATCCTATTTTGTAATGAACCATAGAATTACTGAGTTGGAAGGGACCAGGAGGGTCATCTTGTCCAATCCCCTGCAATGCAGGAATCTTTTGCCGAACATGGGGCTTGAACTCACGACCCTGAGATTAAGAGTCTCATGCTCTATTGACTGAGCAACTGCATAAGGGGGAGAATAGAGCTGTGCTGAATATATATGGGTGGGTTTCCTGATAAATGGATAGATCCTATGCAGTATCTCAGTGGTAGATCAGATGCCCTTTACAGATAAAGGTAAAGGTAAAGGAACCCCTGACCATTAGGTCCAGTCGTGTTCGACTCTGGGGTTGCGGCGCTCATCTCGCTTTATTGGCCGAGAGCCGGCGTACAGCTTCCAGGTCATGTGGCCAGCATGACAAAGCCGCTTCTGGTGAACCAGAGCAGCACACAGAAACGCCGTTTACCTTCCCGCTGGAGCGGTTCCTATTTATCTACTTGCACTTTGACGTGCTTTCGAACTGCTAGGTGGGCAGGAGCTGGGACCGAGCAACGGGAGCTCACCCCGTCACAGGGATTCGAACCGCTGACCTTCTGATCAGCAAGCCCTAGGCTCTGTGGTTTAACCCACAGCACCACCTGGGTCCCTACCTCTACAGATAGCTTTGTCCTTAGAAGGGGGTGGCAGTGGGCAGAGCCCCACTCTCTCCTTTACATTATTGTTAATCATGATGAGGGATAATGCCAAACAAGAGCAGACAGATGCAGAGAAAGAGAGAGATCTGTGAGTTAGCTGAAGAATGGAAGCTATTGCTCAGTGCAGGGCCTCTTCCTGGGGAATCTGTCATGGGATAACAAATCTGTTGCCTTTTAAGAATATCTGAGGGTTGCCTCCATCTGTGCACTACTTGGATATTTGTAAGGAAAGCCATTATTACAAAAGCACAGCAAGTCCTGAAATCTGAGAGAAACAGTACCGTTCAAAATTTAAGTGATTCCAGGAAGGGGATCCACAGAATTTGGCCACATACTTTAGAAATTACTGGAGGGAATGGAAAGGTTAGGCTCCATTTCCAGTTCAGAAAAACACTGGGAATCGAAACCCAAAATATTGTTTTACAAACTATTTTAAGAGGCTTTATTTGCATTCTTTGTAATGCCTCATAATAACTACAGCAGCATGGGCCATTGTGCCCTGGCATGACTATTGAATCCACAGTCCATTTCAATTTCATTTTTTACAAGACCCCCATTGTGTGTAAAAGCCACAGCTGGAAAGAACCACAGGTGCTTTTGGGGAACAACTGGATGTCCCTGACGACAAAGCAGAGTTTCCACAACTGTTAAGAACCCGTCAGTGGATGAAGGATATGAGACCATCAGAGTGGTGGAAAGTTGGCTCTCTCCGTGGACTTTTGGCGAGGAAGCAACGGAGCAGCCGCCTGCCTGCTTGGTATGTGCTTGGCATAGCCTGGACGTGTGCTCCGCTAGGTACAAGGCACCGATGAGGCACACTGATAAAACAGCATCAGGATTTATTCATCTATAACCTTATTTGAAGTAAATCCACAACGAGGTTTGTTTTGGTCCTGCTCGCTCCGTTCAGCACACTGAACGTGGGATTGAGGAGGGGAGGGAGACACTGGGCAAGAGGGGAAAGAGGCGAGAATGTGTACCTGAGAATGTGCACACAGGTGTCCGTCTGTCAGACTTGGCAAGGAAAGGACAGATGCACTAATGCCCATTTCGACTCTGGTTCTTCATCCGCCTGTCCATCTTGTTAGTTTCCTTTCCCCTGGAATGCTTCCTCTCAGTTTTTGTTAACTTCCCCTTTGCTGCCTCGTTTATCTTCTTTCCCTATTTGTCTCGCTTGTTCCTTTCTATGGATTTTTAATTAAGGCCCCCTGCCTGTTTCTGTCACTCTCCATTCCCCTCGTCTCTCATCTCCATTTCCCTGTATTCCTCCCTCCGCCTCCCTGCCCGCTTTCCGTCTCTGGCTTCCATGTCTTGCCCCTTTTAAAAGCAACCCGAGCGTATTCTGCCAAGGTTGAGCCTAGAGTGGATTGGAAATGACAGGAGCCTGACCTGCTGCTTGTCAGGGAGCAAAGGGATCAGAGTCTTGTCAGTTTCAAACTGCTTTGGAAGCAGACAAGAGCGCCTTCCAGCTTTAGCACAGTAGTAAAAGATCAAGTGCATTACAGGACAACCTCCATTTTCGCTCACTGCTGCAGAAGGTGCTGAAATGGGCTTGTGGGTGATTGCAGTCCAGCTGCCTACCTGTAACAAGCTCCTTTTGCCAGGCTTTTAGGGCCATTCCAGACTGTCACTGTTTTCTGGGGAAAATCGAGCACATGCCATCAAATCCAGGTTGCCGAATGAAAGCATTCATCCTGATTTCTTTGCAGTGGGATACCTGTCCACATCTAAGCATTAGTTAGCTCTTCTCCCCCATGTGAATTAGCCTGGAGCAGTCCACACCGATGTGGATTTGAATTTGTATATGAGGAGCAACTTTGGTTTTTCCCGTTCATGCCAGTAGGCATTCCCTTGTGTGTTTGTCAGTACACAATTTTTCAGTTTTCTGGTTTTGTGCAAATCTGAGGGATCCAAAGAGAAATAAATAAGCAGAAGGCTATGCTCCTCCATTGCGGAGGAAATAAATTATGAGCGCAGTGGGAAAAGAAATGAAAGCAACTTTTCCGATAGCTGCATAACATCTGGGGTGGAAATTTGGTGATATGGTTTGCTGGAGCTGCTTTCTGGCTTTGTGCAAATCTGAGGGATCAGAAGAAGAAAAACATAGAAGGCTACACACCTCGCTCAGGAAGCATTTATGAGCATGGCTGGAAATGAAAGCATCGAGGAAGTGATGGGTGTGCCAAAGGGGCTTAGCAGAAAGTGATGATCGACCCACCCACTCCAAAACACTGAAACAAATCATCTGTGCCCCCAAGTTGACATTTTGGAGTCTGATTTACCACCATTTATTGGATTATCCCCATAGCCCTGATTTTACATGAGAGAAGCATTGAGCCTGGTGGTGTTTGAGGGCAACGCCATGTGAACTATGGAAAGTAAATGGGAGCACAAAAGTTACAAACACACACCAAGTTCAAGTGTGGATAAGCCCAAAGTTAGATGGCGTTGCATTAAAGCAAGTGTTATCCTACATTGCAATGCATTTTCCCATCACTTTCCTTATCACAAAAGTCTGATCTTTTGTGGAAGCAGGTTCATCGCAAAAGACCTCCCAGTAAACTATAATTTTGCAACCTAAATTTGCCAGTATGTAATTGAATCCCACCTGATAATAGTGACAGTCTGGAAACACCCTTTTTGAAAATGAGTCAGGTCAAATGATCAATAAACACATCTTCTGGAAGTGACCTTGAGCTCTGCTTTCGTTTCTTATCTCATGCTCTCCTTTCCCTCCTATGTTTCTTCACGGTTTGCTTGCTGCTCAGGTTGCTTTTAAACATGATGTCTCTGGTTAAAGGAGAGCTGCCATATCTTTTTACTCTGGCTCATCTTCTGGGTCTTTAACCACTGTATGGAAAATTCAAAATTGCTGCATTCTTATGGCAGGAAAATCTGTACCTGTTAGATATTTGCTAATCATATATCTGTTATAAAGAGCCCTATTCAGCAATCCTTATGTACGTATTTACATTTCTATACCACCCTTCCTCTGAAAATCACAGGGCAGTTCACAACATAAAAATACAAAATGAGAACACAAATTACATTATAAAAACAAGAACAACAATGAAAGCTAATAACACCCCTCCCACAAACACATTTAAAAGACTGTAGAATGCTAATCAGCCAAAGGCCTGGTTAAAGAGGAACATTTTTGCCTGGCACCTAAAGATATGTAATGAAAGTGCCAGGAGAGCCTCCCTTGGGAGAGCAATCCACAATGGGGAGCCAACTCAGAAAAGTCCCTGTTCTTGTGTTGCTACCCTCCAGACCTCTTGTGGAGGAGGCACACAAAGAATGGCCTCCGATGATGATTACAGAGTCTGGGTCTGCAGAAAAATGCAATGGCTGTTTCTTCCTGTGCCCATCTTTTATTTCTGGATTAGTAACTGCGGGGTCAGACGCCACTATTCAAAGGGTTTTTGGCCAGAGAATGGAAAGGAATGATGTCTGTTGCTGTTTCCTAGCAAGAAACTTCCACCAGCAAGAACAGGCATTTACCCTATTTTACCTTTGTCCTGAGAAACCGGCTGGGTCTTAAGTTTCATTAAATGCTTCAAAGCACATAGAGCAAATAAAAGTAATCAGAAAGTGAAAACAATACAACACCTTCCTTGTTTATTTTTTAATAGCTGTTCTCCTGTCTCTGGTCCCATTTGAGTTTCACAGAACCCCTTTGTAAGGCAGAGTAAATACAAGGCAAAACAAACAGAAATTCATTTTAAGGAGTGCATCCCAGGTCAGGAGTGGCCCAACATTTTGTTCTTACGGTAAGTCACATAGGATCAACTGTGTTGACACGCTGACTTGTGCTGTATTGAGATAGCACACACCAAGTTGACCTGAAAATCCAGCGCGGTTTTAAACTCTTTCAAAACTTTCTCCCTCCTTGTAAACAGCAAGCATATTCTGGGCTCTCTTTTTTGGGTGCCAGTCTCCCAGGGTGGTTTCTTGGTGAAGGTAAAGGGCAAGGAGAACAAACATCCCTATCTGAAAGGAAGAAGATGGAGGCAGGGGCAGCAGGAGGGCAGCTGCAGGGATTTGGCATTTTCCTAATCTCTCTCTTCACAACGGTGTTGTCAGAAGATCATTTGCTATCCAGACCCCCATCCTTGTTCCAGCTTGACTGCAGTAAGACGATAAGCAATTTCCATTCCCAGGCTCTGTACCTTGGCAGAAAGCTGACACTCCCCCCCCCCCCGAAACTTTACTTTTTAATGAATCGGGTCTGAACATGGCAGGGGTTGTTCTGAGAAGCCAGATGGCTAATATCATATTCATGTCATCTTGCATTTGGCCCTGGCACTCGAAGCAAACACTGTCAAGGATCCTCGCTCAGGTTCAAAGCCTGGCCTCACTTCATATTCAGATCATGCACCTGATGCTCCCATAAAGATCCATTGATTCATATCTTAAAAGCAAAAAAAAAAAAAAAAAAAAAAAAAAAACCACCTTCAGAAGCCATTAAGTCTGGCTTTCCATGTGCAGTTTGGTCTCTCAAGGTCTAGTGCAGGCAGCATTAGCAAGGCGGCTCACATAGTGCGCCTTTGAACTCGGGGTGCCTCTGTGTCAGTCAAGCCTGTTTGGAATTGATATGCTCTCTATCCAGGCTCAAAAGTGTTTCATAAAGTTAAGTTTACTGAATGTCAACGAGACAGAAATATAGAAGCCCATCTCTCTCTCTCTAAAATGTCCAGCTGAGTGCAGAAGAGAGGATGGGCTTTATTTTCATTCTAACCCAGGGGTCAGCAGCCTTTTTCAGCCGTGGGCCGGTCCACCGTCCCTCAGACCATGTGGTGGGCCAGACTATATTTTGAAAAAAAATATGAACGAATTCTTATGCCCCACAAATAACCCAGAGATGCATTTTAAATAAAAGGACACATTCTACTCATGTAAAAACACACTGATTCCCAGACCGTCCGCGGGCCAGATTGAGAAGGCGATTGGGCCACATCCAGCCCACGGACCTTAGGTTGCCTACCCCTGTTCTAACCCATCTCCAGCAACCCACCTCTGCCCCTCCAATACTTTGATCTTTTAGTTGCTGTGATTTTGATTGTTACTATTAAAACCATACGTAATGAAAACACAGGATTGTCAGGAACCCAGGCACCACACGGCATGCGAAACTGTGTAGCTACCCCACAAGCATATATTCCCAAATTCCCAAACCCTGCTATGGATTAGAACCAAGGAATAGATCTCTCTCTCATATATATATATATATATATATATATATATATATATATATATATATATATGTATATTCCCATTGAAACTTTAGTTTTTAATGTAAAGTCCACCCAAACTGACCCACAACCCAAATCATACCAATAATTTGTCTCAATGTGTGTGGGTGGTGAGAGACTGAATGGAATCAATCCAAGTACTTGACCGACTAGACCCTACTGATACAAGGAATAATCTACTTCAGGACAGATCTAGAAGAGAACGTGTCATCTACCTAGCTGAAATCATCAAGGATCTACAGCCCATTTGATACTTGCCTATCTCCAACCTTGGGAGGTCCTTATTTAAATATGGCCTCCTAAATGAAAATAGCTCCTTACCAGCAACAACAGATCATGCAACAGACACACAAATACATATACAGTAGACCCAGATGCAAACAGTGTCCTCACATGTATACTCAAAAATCACAAATGCAGCACCTAATAATGTCAGCCACAACATCAACGGTTCATTCACCTGGTCACCTTCCAATACAAACTGTCAGCAATGCCCTTCTGCCTTCCACATAGGACAAACAAACCAGTACCTACATAAAAGACTAAAAAAGCACAAATCTGACATCAGAAATGGTAATATTCAGAAGCCAGTAGGGGAACATGTCATCCTACCAGGTCGCTCTGCTTCTCCCCTTAAGGTGGTCATCCTTGAACTAAGGAACTTGAAAGAGCAGCTACAGCAAGAATCTGCTGAATTGCAACTCATCAAGAAGTTCACTTCTATTCATTTGGATCTGAATAAGGACAGTGGTTTTCTGTCCCACTACAAAGAATGATTTACTCAGCACTGCTAAATTTATTGCATTATCCTCAATTACTACTACTGTAAAGAGTCAATGTGTTTATTTTTTTATGCATTCAGAGTCTAATTGAATGAGAAGGTAGCTGGTTCTTCTGAATCGAGAGAACTGGTGAGGGTCCTGGAAATAAGGAGCAGTGCAAGAGGAACTAGGAGGGCAGAACAGGGTGCTGAGAAAGAAGGTAAAGTGGGAGGGGGCAGAGGGATGCTGATCAAAAAGCCTATCTATACAAGTCAATCAAAAAACAAAGCTTGCAAGCGTTTGGTCCTTTGGAAGCATGGGAGTGAGCAGCATGTTTCTGCCTGTGATTTAACTTGAGTGCCCTGTAAGCCACATCAATAGGAGTATCAATGTTTTCCTGTCATGGGGCTGTAGATCGGCAGTGCAAGAAAATAGCAGATTGTTGAGTGTTTTGTCCTCCCTCCAAAGAAAAGACTTGTTGGTTTTTCGTTCAGCTTCTTCTTCCAGGAGTGTTTGTTTTGGGGATACGGGCAGCAACGTGAGGGATACAGTGTAGGTGAGGGAAGAGCAAGGGTCCGTGGCCTGGGGGGAATCACAACAGCAGGCGCCAGGCAAAAGGAAGAGGCAAGGAAAGGCAGCGAAACAGTGTCTAAAAGATCAGCTGGCTGGCACAGCACCAGAAGGATTTGCAGATTAAAATGTGCATGGTGGGGGGGTTGGTATTAGAGGAGGGGAGAATAGAATGTATTGTGTAGTGTGGAGAGTAAAGCTGGTTTGTTTGTTTTTAAGACTTGTGCTCACCCAAAGAGAAGAAACCACATATCCAAGTAGAGAGGGGACAGGACAGGTGCTGTAATAGATTATGGAGGATTTCCTAAAACACAGGCGGAGAAGCAAAACAAACAAACAAACAAACAAAACCCAGTCCCAGAGGGTGGGGTTGGGGGATTCTCTTGTGCATGCAGAATAACTTCCCAGTGGATAACGTTGATAGAAAAGTGATTGCCAGATGACTTTAGGCTTGTTTTAATGGAACCCTCCTCTCACCTGGAAGTCTCACCTGTCCCTTATTCTGGAGCATCACCAGCTTACAGGACATGATGCTCTTATAGTAGCTCTGATTTCCTGGGATGTCAAACTCCCAGCTGCAGCTCTGTGAGGAACTGAGTATATTCCAGGCATGTCAGAAGAGCTGGGAAGGTGTTACCAGAATCTGGAGTCTGCACAGAGGGGGGAATGCAGAAGGCCATTTCCTTTCTCTGCTCATAATTCAGGAGGAGGACCTGTGGCAGATCCCATTCCGAAAAGTCTTGGGTTCAATATCTGGCATCTTCAGGGAAAACTCCACAGGTGAAATCCCTAGAAAGCTGTAGCTAATATCAAGCGAGATGGACTAATGTTCTCATTCCTTACAATGCAGTTTTGCAGCCTCGTCTTGCACAAAAACAGCAGGAAAAGTCCCTAGACTCGGGCAGTCCACTGACAGACTGACTAGCCCACTTCTCTCCTAGAGGCTGGAGGCTTGTGTCCTTATTTGTGCCTTGCCCATTAATTACGTCTTATCCCACACTAATCCTCTCTGAAAGCAGTCATGAGTGCCTGCAGGTGACCGGGTAGAAAACAGCCCTCCCACAGTGGCTTTGCGTGCCAATCTCCATCCCACAGCACTGGTGAGTCAGAGTCAGGCGGAGGGCAGTGGAGCTATTCTGCCCTTATGCTCCCGCGATAGTGATGCCCCTGGTTTGGTAATGGGGGAAGAATCATGTGCACCACCATCTTGGTCCTCAGCACCTTGGCATTTCTGCTGCGCCGGCGCTTCTTCAACAAAGTCGAACCGTATGTCCTTCCTCCCTTCTTGTACTGTAGAGAAGCTAGCGTAGTAGATGGTCAGATCTCAGGGAGAGCGTCTGTAGGAAGGATGCCTGGCTCATAGTAAAATATGCCTGTCTAATGCTTTTGTTTTACCCTGATATTTGCTCTGTGACTACAAAGAGGACTGATTCACAAGTTTTTAATTTAAACTTTACTTTTTTACCTCTGTTTGTTGAGGGTGCAATCTTAGCCCCACTTACCGGTTGGAGTAAGCCCCACTGAAGTATGATTGCAGCTAAAATTATTCTATTTATTGCGGAGCTTCCCTCAAGCACAGAAGGGTCGCATTGTACATTGCCCCTATTTGAAGGATCTCACTTACATGAGTAAAAGGTCAGTGAGATGTGGGAATAATTCCGCCAGAAAGGATATCTGTGTGGCTGTTATGTAACACATCTGAAACCGAATCCAGGTTCTACTGCCCTGGGGTGACTCAGTGGCAGGGGTCCTGTGAAATTTGTCCCCAGCCCACCACACACTGACTTTAAATTCATAGGATCAAGATCTTGAATTTCCTGGTGGGCATTCTAAACAAACTTTGGTCTGTTGGTTCAGGACTGTATTATCCATTGCCTTTGGAAGCAGCACAGGAAGACAGGCCTGTCTCCATTTTGACTCCCAAACTGACAAACTGTTTCTCTGCAAGGAAGGAGGGGGTGATTGTCTCAGGAAAATAAAGTGATAATCTCTGGCATCCTGATGCCTGAGTGCCAGACAAGAAACCTTTTGTTTTGCTGAAATGTGTGTCTGGGAGGGGTCAGGGAGAGATGGCACAGGTGTGAGAATTCTCAGGTTACCTCCTCTGACCCTCCCAATCTGTGATGCAGCTGTGATGTATCTGGGGAGTGGTTGGGGGTGGGGCTGGACTCGGAGGAGGAATTTTTGAAATGTCTTTATAAGAGCACGTGCTCCTTTTGTTCGGGGTCCTTTTTCCCCTACTCTCTGGTGTGTGGGGCAAAAACACCATGTTGCAACAGAAATTAATTCTTTGCTTCTCAATTTTTCTCTGGTTGGCCTCTGTAATTTACTCCTACCGATGGAGAACCTCAAAAGGCTCTTGTGTACCCCATAAGGGAATAAGAGCAGATTTCTGTTTATTTCAATACATTAAGGTGAACAGTTTGACCGCAAAGCATCTTTGCACCGGTCAATAAAAAAATATGATTCGATTTTTCTTTGCTTATAAATAATGTGAATTGGACTGGGGGAGAAATAGCACCGTTTGAGCAAGGCTGGATGTGGTACTCTATGGATGAAGACACTTAATCGCCCCATACCTAAGATGGAATGTTCCGCAAGGCCTTTCCTCCTGTGCCAAAACATCAAGTAAAACCCTCCAGATCCCACTAAAGATAGCAAGGCCTTAGAGTTCTCTGTCAGACCAGAGGAACACATCCTAAAATGGGCCTCCACTTTTAAGTAGTTACCTTCCAAGATTCTTCAGCGGCTGGCAGACCTAGCCTTTTCTGTAAGAGATGGGGGTTTATTTCTTTATTTTGCCTTGTTTAAATTGTATGTATTTACTTTCAAATATATAATCTGCTTTTCCAACGTAATTTGAGCCTCTGGTCTTCATGCCAGGAATAGTATATATTGCTTCCTCTTCAGGATCCCAACCACTATGTTCTATTGCCCACTCCCAGTTTTCCATTTCCGCCCCCCTCCAATGGCGGAGGAGGGGGGTGCGGGGGTGTGGTCAGCCCCAGGTGTTGTTCCTGAGGGGGGTGACATCGCCGCCCCGCCCCCCTGGGATGCTCACCGCGCTGCCCCCCTAGGACGCTTGCCACCCTGCCCCTGGGTGCACAGCATGTGTACCGCTCCGGGTGCCGGAGCAGCTAGCCCCTCCCCAGTCAAATCAGTGTATTGTGCCCACTGACCTTCTTCAATCCTCTGTTTTGGAACATTGCTCCTTTCTTTCTTTCTTACTTTCTTTCTTTCTTTCTTTCTTTCTTTCTTTCTTTTTACAAAAGCTTGGAATTCCTACAAGCCTGCTGATATTGCCTTCTTCTGCATAGATGGTGCCATTTTGGCTGCATGAAGACGAGATCTCAGAGAACTGGGTTTGCTATTAGTAAATCATTTTGCAAGTCAAAGGAGGGCCAGGATAGGGAAATGTGCCAATTGTTGAATTAATCCTTTTTTTCTTTTTCAAGCTTATTTACCTCCTAGCAACCTTGTACCAAGCATCACTTAGGAATTTCAGGAATTCTAAGAAGCCAAAAAACCAGAACAGTTTTGTAATCAATGGTTAAAATCACTGTAGTTTTGAAATGTTTGGTCCGCCATCTTGATTCAAAATGGCATCCAAACATAGGCAAAAACTGGCTCCTCAAACACAGGAACCATCATGAAAAATTTGGCTAAAAGCAGTGCTGTTTTGAAAGGTCCAGTCCACCTTTTTGATTCAAATTGGCATTCAGTTGTCTCCAAACACAGATGAAAATCTGCTCCATGATATCAGGAAACATCCTGCAGAATTTGTTTACGATATCTTAAGAGGTTTCCAAGTGCACGGCAAAGAAACAAACAATGTTTCAATATAGTAGATTTTATTTCTGTTCGCTGGGATGTATCATTACACGATTTCAATATTCCCAGGAAAAAATAACAGATTCATTAAAAGCACATTTAAATTACATTTCCCCATCCCCAAAGAATCCTGGGAACTGTAATTTGTTAAGTGTGCTGGGAAGTGCAACTCTGTGAGGAATAAACTATAGTTCCCAGGAATCTTTGGGGATGGTTAAATGTGTTTAAAATGTCTGGTGTGATGCAGCCTAAATTGGAGTTGGGGAAGCTGTGGCCCACTAAATGTTCTTGGACTCCAACTCCCATCAGACATAGACAGCATGGCCAATTGTCAGGGACGATGGGAGTTGTAGTCCATCAAAATTCTGGAAGCCCCCTGCTTTCCCACCCCTGCGGGCAGGAAGAGGTAGCACAAAATGCTGTGTAATTTTCTTAAAATTCTCCCTTGAAGTTCTAACTTTGGTATCTTAGGTCAGCAGCAGTCATCCTTTGAAACACCTGGCAACCAAAGTGTCCCTTGCACATTGTACAGACAGGAGGGATGTAAGAAGTGGTGTCCCCAAGGACCTGTGCTTTTCAACTTGTTCATATATCACCTGGAGTTAGGGATGAGCATTGAGATAACCAAATTTGCTCAGGGCAGACCCCCCCCCCCAAATAAAAAAAATAAAACCAGAATAATTGCAAAGAGCTCCAAAAGGATCTCTCCAAACTGGAAATACATTGGGGCAAAATGGTAGCCTTTCAATTCCCCCAAACAGGTAAGTAAGTGGTGGTGGTTTTTCTTACTGTGAAATGATATTGGGGGGTGGGGTTAAGGCTACCATATTACAGCTACATGGATGTTTTGGGTTGTTTTTCTTTTAAGTTTTGTATTTGATCAAAAGCTTTGTATCTCAGTGCTCTCTGTTGGGTCATATATGCAAGATAATTGACCGTTTTGTTTATTTTGTTTATAGTGAAATTAAAATTTTTAGGACAAAATATACTTACTTGACATATACCCAAATGGGGTCTGAACTGGCAGTGACTAACCAAGACTGAGACCTTGAGATCATAGTGAATAGCTTGATGAAAATGTTGACCCTCTGTGCAGCAGCTGTGAAAAGGTAGATTCCATATTAGGGAACGTTAGGAAAAGGATTGAAAGGGGAACTATCAATGTCATAATGACATTATATAAATTTGTGGTGCAAACTACACTTGGAATACTACAGTTCTGATTGCTGAACCTCAGAAAGGATATTGTGGAGCTGGAAAGGGGTTCAGAAAAGTGTGACCAAACTCATCAAGGGGCTGGAGCAATTCCCCTATGAGGAAAGGTTAAAATGTTTTAGGACTTTTATGCATGGTGCAGAAAAGGGGGATAGAGGTTTTTTCCTCCTTGTCTCATATTACAAGAACTCGGGGGCCATCCAACGAAGATGGACAATTCAAGACAGACAAAAGAAAGTGCTTCCCACAACACATAGTCGAGCTGTGGAATTAGATCCCACTAGATGAGATGGCCAGCAACGAATATGGTTTTAAAAGAGGATTAGACAAATTCATGGAGGAGAAGTCTATCAACGGCTACTAGGCAGACGACTATATTGTACCTCCATTGGCAGAGGCAATGTGCATCTCTGCAAAGCAGTTGATGGGCATCACAAATGGAGAGAGTGCTTCTGGACTCCTGTCCTGCTTGCAGGCATCAGATTGGCCACTGTGAGGACATGATGCTGTACTCAGTGAGCCTTAAGGATGATCCATCCATAGGTTCTTGTTATGTTCTTAATCTGGCTTTTAGAATAGAGCAGGGCTTACTAAATTTGTGCCTGTGGGCACAATGGTGCTCATGATGTTTTCTCTTAGCGCACATGGAAGCTCTGAACCCCCATAACACTGCCCCCTTGGTCATGAGGCTGCGAGGGTGGCTATATTTGTCTCCCTTGGAACGTGTGTAGAGATGAAGGAGGAGGTTGGAAGAGTGATGCTCTTGCCTACTTCTTCTTTCAGGTCTGTGTGGGTTTTACTCGGCTGAAACACATACATTAAAGGGAAACCCTTATCTAAGGGCCCTCCAGATATCATTTTTATTACATAGCTGGGATTAGTTGTTCTCATGCCGCTGTTTGGGTGGTGACACGCAATCCTGCTCTCAGTACGGTTTGTCACATTGCTTCACTTCGAATCAGTGCATATCTCGTTGCATCCTGCTGAAATCCCACAACATTTTATACACCACAAATATTCTGGTTTGTTTGTTTGTTTGTTTGTTTCCTGCTTTTGTTGTGCTGTAGCCCTCAGGATAGCAATATGTGGTAGCACTGGGGAAGCATCAAAGAATGAAGCAAAGCAGAATAAATCTACCACTAATGCACTAGCAATGTATCAATAACATGTTGCAGAATATACCTGCAATAAAACGCCAGTCTGGAGGGGCCCTAAGTCCAGCATAACCTACTTAAAAAACAACAACAAAAGCAACATTCTGTTATTTCAGTGCACTGCGACATTGCAGAATACAACCCTGGTTACAAGGCGCCTCTGCAGAGAGTGCAGCTGTTCTCTGCAAACAAGAGTCTCTCAGCTCAGGGACATCCAAATCTATTTTTCAGCCAAGCCTGGAGTCTGGCTGAAAGTGGGTAGGTGAAATTGACATTTAAAGAGCCGTAATACCTCAGCCAATTATCATCCAAAATTGGGTATAGTTGAGCTCAGTTGCATAGATGAGATGATAGCATGTTCCCTTCAAAGGGAAATTAAGGTGCAGCCGCCATTTGTGTTTCACAGATTAACAAACGAGAGGTTAACTTGGGTTTTCCTGTTTGCGTGTATCAACAAAATTGGTCAACCAGGAGGTTATCAGTATTCCTTGCAGTGCTGCGGCTAATTAAATAGCAAAGCCCACTGAACAAGTTGTTACTTGGGAGTACTGGGAAAGGGGAGCGTAGAGCTGTACGGTGAAGCCAAGAAAGAGGGAATTCAGTGGAGAGGAAAGAGTGGTGGAACATCTGCTTTGCATGCAGAAAGTCCCAAGTTCAGTCCCTGGCATCTTCAGGTAGGGCTTGGGAGAGATGCCCTGGCTGAAACCCTGAAGAACTGTCGCCAGTCAGCATGCAGACAATACTGAGCTATATGGACTGATGGTCTGACAGTGTAAGGCGCTTCCCTATGTTTCTGAAATATACTCGGAGTCAAGTGTGAATTTCATGCTCTTTATTCAGCTCATAGTAGCAAGGAATGAATCTTTCCCCACTATGTCTGCTATATATACATTATTTACACAATGGGCCCCATGTGATTGGCTAATTCCGGGCTACTCCTGTAGGCTAATCAGGTTGCGGATTCACTTCATCCAGGAGCCTGATTGGCTGCTCTTGCAGGCCAATCAGGTCGCTGATTCACTTCCACCTGGAGCTGGATTGGTTGGCTCCTGCGGACCAATCAGACTGCTGCATTCTGGATCCTATTGTTCTAGGATTCAGCTCAGTACATAACAGTTCCTATATGGGCCTGTAGCTCATGAGGAGGCCTTATGTGCACTTTTCCATCCTTCTCTCTTTGTGTGAGCTTCCACAAATAGTTTGCAGGGTAGATGTGATGGGTGTTAGCAGCAGCTAGCATTGGAACTTTATCAAGTTGGATGTGTGTTCACATCAGAGATTGCAGATTGTTTCTGGTTGCTTCTTTTTCCCTTTTTATTATCTATTATTATTTACTGATTTTTTTTAAAAAAAAATTCTCTCTCCCCAAGAACTCAATATACATGGTGGGGTCTGGTCCTAGAGATTTGGGGAGCTGCAGATTAAGCCAAATAGTTTCTGTACAGAGCCTAGAAATCTCTGTTTTCATTCTCTCTCTTTAAAGGAATTCCTGGTCGAAGCCCATATATATCTTGTGGGTGGCTAGAATCCAGTCCCCTGCTCCCACCAGACCAAAAAAAGAAGAGGCATTTTGGGGAAATCCAGCATCTTGGAAACATTTTTATTCAGAAAGCCCTTTTATGAATAGTTTCTTTTCTAATTTTAAAAGCTGGCTTATACATGTATAGGTGTGTATATTAAGAAGTAATTAAACAGAGTTCAGTATGCAGTGAGTCCCCAGCAGATTCCCCCAAGACAAGGATGCTTCCAGGCAATCTGTTCATTGAGACTTCCTCCTGATCTGTTTTGCTAGGAGATTAGGCAACAGTAGCTATTTAATGGGCATTTACTTTCGTTTGCCTGTAGACATTGCAGCAAAAAAAATGTCACCCACCCTTTGAAGTGCATTTTCTCGTTGGTCGTTTTCTGTTTTCATGGTTTTTTTCTTTTTGTATGCCGCTTTCGGAACCAGGTGGTGGAAACAGGAGTTATACGTCTTGAAAATAAATAATGAACTTCCGCCAGCATTTTAGATCCAAGTTGCCAGGCTCAATCATAAAAATGGGCCGGCAGAACATGTGCAGGCAATGTATTCAAGCCTCAGAAGCACAACTAGGAATAGAATCTCACTGTTGCCGACACACTAATGTGTTTTCCATCTGTATGAAGCGCAGCCCGCTATCAGTCACACAGTCAAGAGGCATATTTCTGAAAGATGAGCAGGCAGCCAAGCAGATCTCCTATTAAGCGAAGAGTGATGTAACATAGAGCAGTGATCCCTCTGCAACATAAATGCCTCGGCTTCTTTTGTTGCTGGTACATAACAGAAAAGCGGCAAGTAGCACTTCAGTCAAAGGAGGACTGATGAGCCTCATTTCAACAAGCGGAAGGACAATTAGGTGACATCAAGATTCTCTTGTACATTTGACCCTCTTCAGATCCTGCGTTCTTTTTATATCATGTCGGCCTTGAATGTTTCTCATGGACTTGGCATCAGGTCTCAAATTTCTTTAATGCACACATAGAATGTCTGCAGCTTCAGACATTAGAGCAGCGGCTCAAAAACAGCTGTTTAATAGTCAGGTAAAGTAACTTCTATATATCTATAAAAGCCTGCTCTCACGGTACTGCTACACTCTTTCAACAGAAATAAAGGCATAAGAGAGTTATTCAGAAAGGACCGGGCTCAATTCCCTGCTAGGTTCTATGGAATGGAGTTTGCAAGTTTGCAACCAGGGATGCAGTTGAGAGGGGTAAAAGTTGCTTTTTCATCTCAGTGCTAGGGTTACTAGGGTTACTAGGTTACTAGGTTCAAATCCCTGCGACGGGTTGAGCTCCCATTGCTCTGTCCCAACTCCTGCCAGTTTGAAAGCACGCCAGTGCAAGTAGATAAATAGGTACCGCTGCGGTGGAAAGGTAAACAGCGTTTCTGTGCGCTCTGATTTCCGTCACGGTGTCCCGTTGCACCAGAAACGGTTTAGTCATGCTGGCCACATGACCCGGAAAGCTGTCTGTGGAAAAACGCTGGCTCCCTCGGCCTGAAAGCGGGATGAGTGAGAGCTGGACCATAAAGAAGGCTGATCGCCGAAGAATTGATGCCTTTGAATTATGGTGCTGGAGGAGACTTTTGAGAGTCCCATGGACTCCAAGAAGATCAAACCTATCAATTCTTAAGGAAATCAGCCCTGAGAGCTCACTGGAAGGACAGATCCTGAAGCTGAGGCTCCAATACTTTGGCCACCTCATGAGAAGAGAAGACCTCTGGAAAAGACCCTGGTGTTGGGAAAGATGGAGGGCACAAGGAGAAGGGGACGACAGAGGACGAGATGGTTGGACAGTGTTCTCGAAGCTACCAACATGAGTCTGACCAAACTGCGGGAGGCAGTGGAAGACAGGAGTGCCTGGTGTGCTCTGGTCCATGGGGTCACGAAGAGTCGGACACGACTAAACGACTAAACAACAACAACTAAGGGGTCTAGATTCTAGAGTTTTGCGTTTTCAAACAACTATTCTGCAAAGCAATTAAATTACACACAACACTGTACACTGTTATTCAACTGTCTTTTGTTTTCCAGTTGCAACATTGGGATTTGATGGTAGGGCTGTGCATATAGGGTGACAAATGAGTCGCAGGGCAGTTGTTCTTAGGACACAGACTCTATCAGAGAATAGGATATTGTGATAAAATATTCAGAGGATATGTACAATTTTGAGGGGATGGGCTCTCCAGATGTATCCTGTGCTATAGGAATCCTCAGCAACAAATATTTGGGGGCATCCACCATTATAGAAGATGCTAGGAAGGATGCTGCCTTTGAAATGTTGTCAGATCTCTTTTCTACAGTATATGAACAGTTAAGAACATATAAGGAGAATAGAACAGAACTGTTATTATAAATAACTGTTCTTGAAGTAAAGCAAGCTGGCAGGCTAAATATCTACATTAGTCTCAGCACTATATCCTGTGGTAGGTGGAATGTAATAATAAAATGTCTGCTTTTGCTCCATGCCGATATAAAAAAAAGCCAGTTTTCAGAACGTAATTTATCTCTTATTTGAAATCCGATAATAACCCATCTAGTTTCTCTGCTTATCTATTAGCATTCTAGTTTATTGCCTTAAGTTGGTAGGAACACCTTAGATTTATCATCGGTTTAAACAAGAAACCTTAACCACCCCTTCCATTCATCTTCTCAGTATCTCATCTTCCGTGTATTTTTCTCAGCAAAAAAACCAAACAGCTGTATATTATCGAAACAAAATTTTAAAAAAATAATCCTTCCAGTAGCACCTTAGAGACCAACTAATTTTGTTATTGGTATGAGCTTTCGTGTATATTATGTTCAGGAAGAGTGCACTACGGTAAATATCAGTCAAATGTTTTGCCCCAGTAGCCAAATACCTCATCACTATCCATAGAAGTGATACCTTTGTGTCCAGGGCACATTTAGAAGGTAGGCTGGAGTCAGGTTGCAGACTTTTCAGCATGTTGAAGGTGATATCACAGAGGCATTGTTGGCTGTGTTCTACACACTGAATGACTCCCACTTATAACTCTGGGAAAGAGGTTTCAAAGGTTTTTGTAGGCTGCCCCCCAAACCCCTGCAAAACCTGTTTGACCACATAGGAAATGTGTTTGTGGGGATGGATCATCTAGCAAGGGCTATGATTCTTTTATCAAACCTTGAAATCTGTTTAGAGGTTTTATTTATAATTAAGCAGCATACAAATGCTGTTAAAAATGTACGCCTCCTTCTCCAGCCTTACAGTGTCTGCAAAGTTATATTTATTTGAATATTCTCTCTCTCTCTCTCTCTCTCTCTCTCTGCCACTTTTTGGGGCAAAAGCCTTCCTAAAGTGGCTTACATAAGAAGAGAAACACAACATGACAACATCCCATTTCAATAAAATGAAATCGGTTAAGAGAGCAGTTTAAGATAACTCACAATTCACAAACCATACCAGAACGAAGCGAGAAACCTGCAGTGTAAATATCCCACTCCCTTTCACCATCTCTTTCAAATAAAAAGTTTAATAATAATAATAATAATAATAATAATAATAATAATAATAATAATAAATGTGTTAGGGAGTGGTGGGAATCAAAGATAAGAAGATTTGGTCAGCTTGACATTAAAACTCCAATTTTAGAAGACAGCAGGGAAAATCAGCTTCTACTTGTTATTGGTTGTGTATAATCCGGAAAGCTCTCCCTTCTCCCATCCTGTTTACAATACATAGCTAATTGCCGATCATTCTGATTTGTGTATCCCCAAGCGCCTTAAGGGAATTTCCAAGTTCCTGGCCAGACTTAACTCTTGAGAGGTGAAAAATAGTGACTCTTCCTGCAATTATTAATTTGAATTAGCATGGGGAATGGAAACCTCAGCCTGTTCTAAGCTTTTGTCACAAGCCCTGCCACTTCTCAGTTTCTATGACTTTATATTTTAATCCTCAAAAAGTTTGGATTGGTTCATATCATATCAAGGCAAAGGTGGTTGCCCTTTTTGCAGTCTTAAAGCTATATCAGGTTTTTTTTTTTTTTTTTTTTTTTAAAAGGTACAACAAGACCAGCAAATGCCTCTCACGGTGCTGAATTTTACATGGTGTGTGTATAAGTGTACCTATCTGGCCAACACCAGCCCCAGGTCAGAGATGACTGGGAAACCATGTGGACATTGTGCCATTTTGGACGTCTGAAATTCCTTGATGAAAGCACTTTAGGAACATGTAAGCCTATGAAGTCCTGCTTGGTGATTCTACACAAGTGAAGCAGCAAAGAAAGAGACTTACTGCAGTCGTCCTTTGTTTGCTAAATCTGATGATATGGGCACTTTTGCTTCTTTTCTGCAATATAATATTGCTTTTTGTAAGACTAGAGTTTGTTTAAAGGAGATCATGGAAGAGATTTAGGCTTTATGAAAGAGACTGCCTAGATTGCTACAGTATGAAAAGAAAAGAACTTTATCTCCAGAGTGTCCTCGTCACTACACTGTGGCATGTGATTGTTCCAGGTTTGTAGAGAAAAAAGAGAAATATCTCACAATTGCCAGTAAATAGTTCTGGAGGTATTTCTCTAATTTAGCACTTCATTCTTGGATGCTTCCTATTCTAGGTGTTGCTGTTTTTTAAAAAATTTTTTAGAGTAGCCTGTTTTAAGGTTTTGAATCCAGGATTGTCTGTCTCCTTGATCCTTGTAAACAAAGGCTCATGATGAGGAGAAATAGCTTTTGCAAACAGATAAAAGTGGCTGAAGAACAGGGCTGGCACAAGTAATTTTGCTGCCTGAGGCAGAGGACAAGATGGTGCTCTGTCTTCCATGTAACTGAAGCCAAAAGAGAGTAATATGTTGCTACCGAGACACTCCTTTTACCATTGGATTTGCTTTTAGTGGTCCACACAATGTTCTCCAGTTACAAAGCCAATGTTTTCTGGCCGTACCAATGGGAGCTTCAGTGTGTTGGATCAATCCTGCTGAAAATTCAAATCCGTGGCTCAAAATGAGTGGGATGGGGCTGGTGGAGGGGAGCATCATGTGGATTAGGGCCAAGTACTTTGGGGCAAGGAGCTGCAAATACTCATTAAATGTTCAGCTCATTTAATGGACAAGCACATTGTTGACTATTCATTCAATAGTCTAGCTCATGGGTAGGCAAACTAAGGCCCGGGGGCCAGATCCAGCCCAATCACCTTCTAAATCCGACCCACGGACGGTCCGGGAATCAGTGTGTTTTTACACAAGTAGAATGTGTGCTTTTATTTAAAATGCATCTCTGGGTTATTTGTGGGGCATAGGAATTGGTTCATTTTTTAAAATAATAATAAATGGAGCCCTTTCGCACGCCGCTCATCGTCCCTCCACCACCGCTCTTTTTTTTCTTTTCAAAATATAGTCTGGCCCCCCACAAGGTCTGAGGAACAGTGGACCGGCCCCCTGCTGAAAAAGTTTGCTGGCCCCTGGTCTAGCTGTAAAAAAGCATCCTACCATACCATTGTGCAACAGGCTAGCTTAAGGAGTGACAAGAAGGCATACTCAGCTCTCTTCCCCCAAACCTCCTTGCTGCTGCCAGCGTCCCAGCACCTGCCACCTGAGGCACCTTGTCTCATTCTGCCTAATGCCTAATGGCAGGGCTATTGGCTGAACAGGCTTGGCAAAGAACTTTCCCTTCTGTGTAGAATCAACTAGGAATTTAAAGTAGAAAAATTCATTCCCCCCTCCCAATGACACAGAACCTTACAGTTGATAAAGCAGGGGAAGCAAAAACTCATCAGCAACTGATCATCTGGAAAAGGCCTAGCAAAAGAACGATGAGAATGGGTAGTTTTTGATTACTTCTGACATTTGTGCTGTCGTAGGATTTTCCAGTTTTATATTAAACCATTCAAGGAAAGGAGACATTTCTTTGCTCCAGGATTCCCCCCACCCATTGATTTCCATATGCATTTGTCATGGACCCATAATGAGTAATTTGTGATTCCTTAATGCATAGCAACAGAGCTCATCTGTGGAGAGGAAAGGATTATTAGGCAATCTGGCACAAAGGAAGGACTGGTTTGAATGAGTTCAATTAATGCTGGTGTGATAGGGGACATCCGGCTGTGCTCTCAGCATACCGGATGGTCATGGTGCTATCTGTTCCTCTATGAATCCAGCAGACTGTGGAACTTGTCCCCCCACCCCTTTCCTGGACTCCTGTTATTAACATATACTGTTATTTTTCTTTCTGCGATCTTAACATGTGGGTCACAACTCACCTACCTAGAAATATACTTTGCCCCTTCTGAACCCCCGCCTCAAAAAAAATTCTGGTGCTGCCACTGGCCATGTTCCTGCCATGAAACAAACCAGTCTTGTTGTGTGCAAACAGCATTTGAGACCTCAAGAGGCCAGTAGCTGCCAGCTACCCAATTATTATAGAACATGGGTTGGCAAACTAAGGCCCGCGGGCCAGATCAGACCCAATTGCCTTCTAAATCCGGCCCGCGGACGGTCCGGGAGTCGCTGCGTGGATTGCCAGCACGTGGATTGCCAGCGTGTGTGTTCTTTCCCTCTCCCTCCCTCTCCCTCACACGGCGGCGGCAGTGGTGCCTCCTCCCTCCCTCCTCCTGGCTCCTCCCCGCCCTGCCTAGAGGAGGAAGGGGGCTGGGCTTTGTTGCTGCCAGCCCCTCTCTGGAGCCCTTTCGCGCGCCGCTCATCGTCCCTCCACCACCGCTCTCTTTTTTCTTTTCAAAATATAGTCCGGCCCCCCACAAGGTCTAAGGGACAGTGGACTGGCCCCCTGCTAAAAATGTTTGAGGACCCCTGTTATAGAATGCTCGCATTCTACTTTGAAGGAAATTAATCTCTTCTGCACATGGTCTTATGCCCACATGAAGAAACCACGCTGATTCTGAAACTCGCTTACTATAGGTTACTTATTATAAGATCAGTTACTAGACAACAGCTACTGTACAAATCTGTTTGCAGCAGTTCGTCACTGGAAGTGGACTGGTAGATTTCCAAGGTAATGCTTTACATATAGGCCAAATTCTCATATAAGGTTCTCATATTACTGTGTTCTGTGTCAAGTCACCTGGAAGAATCACCTCCTCTGGTTTGAGAACCAATTCTCACATTTAGAATCCCGCTCCATCCTCAAGAATGTGTTGGAAGAATGGGGGAAGGTACATCTGATGAGGATCATGACACTGTGATTCAGGATGGTACACAGAGTGTTAAATTATTTCAAGTATGTTCCATGGAGACCAGGCACTTACTGGGGTTCAATGAGGCTATTAAGTGGCCTTGAAAGAGCCAGTGGCTCCATCTTGGCTCTAACTTTATAAGGAGACCAATTAGGTTGGAGGTGGTGCATACTGTCTCTGTTCCTGCATCAGGTAAGAGTGCAACACCTGTCCACCACCACTCCAGACTTCCTTGCCTAATGGCCCACTATGAAGCTGGCTGTGGCTCTTAGAGATGCAAAATGACCATTCTGAGAGCCAGAATGAGCCAATGGCTCCTGGGATTTAACTTGATGTTTCAGTTTTGTCCAGTGCTCAGTTTATATTTAATTTTTGGCACTCTTGTTCCCCATATAGTAAGCCACAGATAGAGCATCCCCATGGGCTTGTGTTGTCTTTCACAATTAAAATAGACCATCTGCACTGACTTCAGTGGGATATGAATTGCACTCAGATTCTCATTTACAATGGGATAAGGTGGGGGTTGCCATCTGGTCCCCAACCTGAAGAAAGGGTCTTCTGCTTCTAGCTGCTGCCTTGGAAGATGTATCTGAGTGAACTGAGGCTCTTTTGCTTTCTGTCTTTCAGGGAAGGAACAGAAGGAAGCAAGCAGGAGGTTGGGTCAGATCCCCCCGCAAGGTAATGAAGGATGCTTTTATGCAAATCTCTCTTTCATTTTGGGGAGCTTTGCACAGTTGAAGTTCCTGGTGGATTATAGTCGTAATCAGTTTTAATGCAGCCATTTCTACTTTCCTTAGTCCCATGGTCTTAGTTAAAGATGGATGGGGCAATCCAACACACACACAACTTTGTGGGAGGCTGAACTGGGTGGGGGTGTAACTTGAAAAAAGAGACATTGCACATACTTTTGTAAACCAAGAAATCTTTAATAAAAATACTAAAAAAAAAGAAAAAAGAACAGCACTTCCCCTTCCATCCACTAAATGTCCAGGTGAGCAAAAGTGCCCCCTGGCAGGATCCCTGTTAGCAGCTACAAGAGGAAGGTGTTGGAACAAGTTGGTCCAGGGGCAGGGAGTGGAAGGGGCTAAGATCCACTGGTTTCACTGCTGTCACATGATGGCATCAGGCCAGATCTCGCCATTATTGTTGAACCAGCTCCAGGTTAGTACAGTAATCTTCTTGGCCCTCCGTTCTGCCCTGGCCACTGTGTCCACCATTTTGGACAGGGGTTCATACAAGGTCATACAGGGTTTGTACTGCTTTGGCAGTACAATCCAAAACATTACTCACACGGAATTGTCTAAAGGATTGCAACTGGAAGCTTTCGTCTTACAAGGTGAGGATGATATGCTGTAATGACTGTAAGCTACACAGTGTTTTGTTTTTTGTTGTGTTCAGGGAAACCAGAAATTAATCTCTGGTTCCTGTGCGAGTCAATCTGATCAGAGATGAGTGGAAGAGAAAGAATAAGTACCAACCCCAGCTGATGGAAAATTCACTGCCTTTTTGTAATACAATGGTAAGTGCATGGGAGATATAGGGGCAGGGGAGAAGAGGGCCTCCAGAATGGGGTCTTGAAATTAAATATGGACTGATAAATAGGGCTGCCATGTGTCTGGGTTTCCCCTGAAACGTCCGGTAATTGGGCTTTGTGAATGGCGTCTTGGCGGATTTTTGCCAAATTGGCAAAATGTCTGGGAATTCCCGGATGTATGGCAAGTGGGGTGATGTTTAACAAACAAAAAAGCCGAACAACTTTCTCTGGATTTTCAGTTTTTGAGGTTTGGCTTTTGCTGCCCAACTCTCCATGGAATTCTGAGTCCCCTAATGATCCTTAAGCAATAAGTAGCAATGCATTTCTGCTTCCACTCTGTTTTCAAAGACCATAGGAGCACAGGAAGCTGCCTTATCCTGAGTCAGACCAACAGGCCATCTAGTTCAGTGTTGTTGACACTGATTACCAGTAGCTCTCCAGCATTTTACACAGGCCACATTCCCAGTTCTATCTGCAGATGCCGGGGATTCAAACAGGAATCATATGCATGCAGAACAGATGCTCTACAGCTGGCTCTTCTAGAGAGTCTAGAAATCAGTAGATGGATACTAGTCTAATTCAGAAAAGGTCTAGCCATTACATCTTTATAAAGTGAGAGATCACTTACTTGGTTTTTACTTAGGCTGCAGTCCTGTACATATTTAGGAGTAAGTCCCGTTGAACAGAGGGACCCAGGTGGCGCTGTGGGTTAAACCACAGAGCCTAGGGCTTGCTGATCAGAAGGTCGGCGGTTCGAATCCCTGCGACGGGGTGAGCTCCCGTTGCTCGGTCCCAGCTCCTGCCCACCTAGCAGTTTGAAAGCACATCAAAGTGCAAGTAGATAAATAGAAACCGCTCTGGCGGGAAGGTAAACGGCGTTTCCGTGTGCTGCTCTGGTTCGCCAGAAGCGGCTTTGTCATGCTGGCCACATGACCCGGAAGCTGGACGCCGGCTCTCGGCCAATAAAGCGAGATGAGCGCTGCAACCCCAGAGTCGAACACGACTGGACCTAATGGTCAGGGGTCCCTTTACCTTTACCTTTTACCCGTTGAACAGAATTGGATTAACTTGTTTAGCATTGCACTGCTGTGGATTTAGGGTCACACAAGCAACAAGTATTAAAAAAAAAATAGCCATGTTGGGCCACTTGACAAAGCATTAGCAGCAGTAGTAGCTATATTTGGTTGCTAGTATCGCAGCAAATTTCTGGAGCCCGTTATTCCTCCACTGCCCGTACCAGTTTTCTAATACAGTGGTACCTCGGTTTACGAACTTAATCCGTTCCGGAAGTCCGTTCTTAAACCAAAGCCATTCTTAAACCGAGGCACACTTTCCCTAACGAGGCCTCCCGCCACCAGTGCCCTTCCACCGTTCGGCTTCCGTTCGTAGACCAAGGTAAAGTTCTCTAACCGGAACACTACTTCCGGTTTTGTGGAGTTCGTAAACCGAATAGTTTGTAAACGGGGCTGTTCTTAAACCGAGGTACCACTGTAGCTTAAACTGGATGAAGTTCTAGTTACAGGTAGGTAGCCGTGTTGGTCTGCCGTAGTCGAAACAAAATAAAAAAATTCCTTCCAGTAGCACCTTAGAGACCAACTAAGTTTGTTCTTGGTATGAGATTTCGTGTGCATGCACACTTCTTCAGAAGAAGTGTGGATGAAGTTCTGACTAGGCCAGGCTCTGTAGGGAAAGGGTACTGTTCAAAATGATTCTGTGTCACAGTCTGCACAGGCCTTTGTCGTGTCCTCACATTTTTCTTTGCCTTTCAGGTTCACTCAGTCACCTCCCTGCTCAGGTCAAAAAGTGCAGATGATGCCAACGCCTCAGCTTGCCTACAGGAATGTTTAATGTCAAGCTAGTTACAGAAGTCCGAAACGGTGGGCTGGAGGAAGAAATGTTGAAGGCAATCGGCTCTGTTTTAATAACTCCCTGTAACCAAGGTGGGCCACCTTTTCGAGTGAGTCTTGGGAAAGAGGAAATGAGGTCACCTTGGAAAACATGGTGGCTGATAGGATATGGCACACAGCCTGGTAAAAGAAGTCACGTCCATGGTATCAATCAGAAGCCACATGAAAGTCTCTGAGAGTGATGTTATCTCAAAGTAGTGAGAAGAGGCACCCGGAGGAAGGTTTCTCCATTCCCTGAATTCAGGGAGCTACACGCTGGATACAAAGATGTTAATACCATTTTCTTCAATGGTATTTCTTTTTCAATAACTCTTTCGTTATTGGATCAGAACAGTAATAGCTAATTGATCACACAAAACGTTTGACAAACTGGGTGAAGTGTAGGTTGCATTTTCAATTGCACCCCACAGTATGATCACATGCTCTTGACAAAGTGAAGTTATTCCAAATTTAGGCCTAAAGCATGGTTCGATCTTACACCTAGGTTCTCCATATCTTTCTTGTTTGGCTCTGAAACTCAGCTTCCTTATATATACAGGAATGATACTTGAACCTAAAGAGGTTATCGTTGCTCATAATGTTAGAAGCATTGGTATGAGTCCTGTAAGTATTTAAACAGCAGCCACAGGTGTAAACCTGGCTTTGCAATTTTCAAAACAGACATACAGTTCAGCAAGTCAACTCCTGGATCATCAAATACCGTATTTCCCCCCATATCTTCAGGTAGCCTGTCCAAACAAAATTTAAAGCAGCAATTGTGGGCCCGTTTGTTGCTCACAACAGTAGCTGGCAGGATGCTTTAAACGGTGGGAGTGTACCCTCTTCATCATCCTTATGCTTTGTTCACCACAAAGGAGGATTTTGTGCAGCACTACAGTAGGGGACCCAGGTGGCACTGTGGGTTAAACCACAGAGCCTAGGGCTTGCTGATAGAAGGCCGGCGGTTCGAATCCCCGCAACAGGGTGAGCTCCCGTTGCTCGGTCCCAGCTCCTGCCCACCTAGCAGTTCGAAAGCACGTCAAAGTGCAAGTAGATAAATAGGAACCGCTCTGGCGGGAAGGTAAACGGCGTTTCCGTGCGCTGCTCTGGTTCGCCAGAAGCGGCTTTGTCATGCTGGCCACATGACCCGGAAGCTGTACGCCGCCTCCCTTGGCCAATAATGCGAGATGAGTGCCGCAACCCCAGAGTCGGTCACGACTGGACCTAATGGTCAGGGGTCCCTTTACCTTACAGAAAGAGTGAATGAGATGAGAGTTCGGATTTCTTATTCTGGATTTGGAACTGCAACATGAGGAACAAGAGAAAAAGCACCGGTTCAGCTCCCATGCTGAGGTTTCCACCGGCAGGCACGCTGCAAGACATCTGGGGTTGCTCTGGAATCTGAGATGCTTGGTGGGGGTGAAATGAACTGCGTAGCTTGGTATTGTACCCTTGTCTAAACTGTAGGCTTTCTAGGGGAGATTGAACTTGGTGCAACAGTACAAATTGTGAACAGCATTAAAGGCAACTTCAAGAGGTGACTGACAGAAGTTTACCTTTGAGTATCCTTCCATGAGCTTCCCAACTTCTCCTTTAACTCTGGGCTTAGATTTTTTGTTTGTTTGTAATGACTACAAAGCTCTTTTAATCAGATTTCCTTGTCCCTCCTGGAGCATTTAATTAAGTCTTTACAACCCCCTGCTCCATACTCCTAATGATGTTTTTTGGTCCGGAAATAATGTCTCTCATCAAGGGGGAGCAAAGTCGCTACTCTGTTGGGGCCTTTTCCATTTTTGCAGCTGATTACAAGCAAAAAAGGAGGACACAGAAGGCACACCTAATTAGAAATAGATTGGGTGAAGGAGGCAGAAAGGCAATTGCAGGCTTTGAGGAAAGGCTATGCAAATGAGGGAGTAGAAGGCTGAGCTGTGAAGGCCGGACAAAGAAGTTTTATTTACATGCTGCAACAGGGTCTTTTCAAGCTTGTAGACTGGTACCCTGTGGCATCTTCTCTTATGTGACTTTTCTCCACCTCTCCATATGTTGTAGCTCTCTCACACTTTTATATGCCTCATTGATATTACACACACACACAATGCAGATTAATAACATGGAAAAAACATTATACAAATTAAGTAAAGGTGCACAAGTTTAATCTTGGTTATAGGTAAGAAATCTGCTTTACATTGACCACTTCTGGTGAGATAGCTCCAAGGCATTTTCTTAGAATAAGTTTCCTTATATAATCAGTTTTTTGATCAATTCTTTGTTGATCAATGCTTCATTTGGATTTTTGAGCAGAGTTTTAAAATCAAACTACAACCTGATGTGAACTAATCAATAGTGGTAATAAAAATATAGCTGTCAACTAAAATATACCGGTAGATTGCCTATAACAGGCGTAAATCTACAACACTATCAATAGAACATGGAGAGTTGCCAAAATGGCAAAGAAAACAGAATACCTGTATATAATGATAGGCAGGCAATGTTCTGAGAGCTTTGATAAATCTTGACTTCATGTACTGACTGCATGAAAATGAGTTCAATTTGTTAACATATATAAGCGTTTTCCGTTGTCTTCTTTATAATCTTGTATTTGTAATGTTGTATAATCAGTGTCCTTTTCTTCTTTTGTACTCCTGCATTTGAAAGAATGACTTAAAAAGAGTCGTGAAATAAGGAGCAAAACATCTGATATTGCTCCAGAATTTTACATCCATTAAAGATTCATATGGACCAAAGGGATGCTGATTGAATCATAATTTATTTAATCCGTATCTGTCTTTGTGGATTAATTTATTAATCTGGTTGTGGGACTGACTTGCTTGGTCAACAGAATAGCAGGAAAAGCCAGTAATATATGCTGGGTCTCCTCCACAAGCAGCACTCCTGTAGAAGATAAATATCCCAAGACTTGGAAAAAGGCAGTTCTCTGCTCAGAGATTTCCATGGAAGTTGATCCTCTGGGAGTTCTGCCCTGCGTTATTTTGTCCAGCTGCAGCCAGAGGCTGAGCTAATATTGGGTGGATTTGTAGTTGAGAAGTATGTGATTAAGGGTTTCTGGCCCACCCTGAGCACTTACTGTCTGGGCTAAGATTTGTGGTCATCCCAGAAGGCCTTTCATGGGTGGGAATGGGAAACAGTTCCATAATGTTATATTTCCACCACTCCGGTCAGCCAAAACCACAGGCAGTTTCATGAGAAAAACGAAATTGATTTGGATGGGCCTGTAGGCCTCAGATGAGAAGCTCTTGCCATTACTTCATGTTTCCCCTCAAGGGCCCTCTTTTGACACCCATTGGGCCTGTGTGGAATTCAGGAGACTTCATTGAACTACTCCCAAACAAATAGGCCATAGCTACTAAGGCTATTCCACCACCACCTCAGAGGTCATTCTGGGATCAAATCAGAAACCAGGATGGCTTCTCTAAATGAGGGACGTCCCTGAAAGATAGGGACACTTGGAAGGTCTACAAAAACACATTATATTAAGGGACATTGCTCTACCTTTGCACTAAAAGGCTGCTGAATTTTAAGAGGACTTGTTTAATTTAAAAAAATGCAAACTGATGTGGAGAACTTTAAACTTAAGATTGGAAGAATGAGAAACTGAAATGGAGAGATTTGCTCCTCTCAATCTGCACTGCTTTCCTGGTGCTGGAGCACTCCGGGTGAGTAATAAGTATTAGATCATCCTTCATCACTAATTAGAATTATTCCACAATATATTTAGGTCAGGACATGTACCGTACACGGTCTCCAAGACCAGCATCTCTAGTCATCAATGCAGGAAATACTTTCACAGTTCAACTTCATTCTCGAACCCTAGCATGTTAATAAATCCTCATCCTCATCACCCGCATCATCTACATATAATCACCCTTCACCTGAGGATCACAGGGGACCAGCCACCACTACACACAATTTTGTGTATCAAAAGACTATTCCAAATACATTGCCAGTGGAACTGTATGCCTATTTATTCTCAAATAAGTCCTAATGAGTTACTCCCTTGTAAGTGTATACAGGATTGCAGCCTGTGGTTTCCCTAGAGACAGTGCTGCTTACTTTAATTAGCATATGCTTCTCCACAGCTTTCAGACTAAAATGTAAATATTCAACCATTATTTAACAACTTGGAAAGTTAATAGGTAGAAAATCAGCATCCTGGGCTGTACGTTGCAAAAGCAGAAGCCAGCACAATGATTCCCACTAGTGCAATGGGGCTTTTCTCCCCTCCCCTCCCCTCCCCTCCCCCCACATCGCCTCATGCTCTCCCCAATTCTGCTCTGGAGGGTTGGGAGAACCCACAGAATAGTGCACAGGGGAAGGGGGGAGGAGAGGGGAGATTGTTCCATTGGGAAAGCAGAAATGCTTGCAATCTCATTAGTCCTGTGTTGAATACAGCCCATTCAGAATGGTTGACTTTTTAAAAATCCCCATTGAGAAGAACAGCCTTTTTTTTCCCCAAAAGGATAATTTTTGAAGGTGGGGTTTCACCTTGACCAATTGGGCTAGTCATGGCACCTGCAGATTTGGCAGGCTGTTTAAATTATCTTGACTAGCCAGCCTTTCGAATGATTATTTTGTATTATTTTAATGGTACTCTAGGTTTTATTGTAGTTGCCTGTTGTCATACACCACCTTGATAATGAGGATGGGGACTGTCAACAAACAAACAAACAAACAAATTGTGCTGGTCGCTTCATGCTGCTCTGAATGTTTTGTTGTTGTGCTCACTTAGCCGTCCCAGCTGGCCGTATTCAAAAGACAGAGGCTAACTCTTTATTCCTTTGCACTTGACTTTCAATAAAAGTTGCCACAAAGCTTCAAAAGCTCCTCTTTGCTTTTTGCAACTCCATGACACTCTGGGCCAACGAAAGGCAGCCACTGACTGGAGGCCTTGTACGTTGTTGGCTCTGATGTATGAACAATCTCCTGAAGAGAGAATAAATGCAAAAGGAGAGAGAAAAAGGAATGCTTGCAGGCCTAGAATTTAGTGTAAAGTTCTGATGTTTAAACCCATCTGGCCCGTGAATCCAAAAGTGGGGGGGTTGGATTTTGAGAGATAATTAATAGTGTGCACTAGATTTCCATTTGGGAAAGAGGCAGAGCTGCGAAAGAGATTAAATTCACCCCTGGTGGAAAGCCCGCTGAAATGACACCAGGACCGTGATTGGCCCCAAACATTTTAACTATCCCATTTAATGCTATTCATGCTCTAGTGGAGATGAAAATGTTTATACTAAATGAGAAACTCTAAATGCTTTGCAAATATAATAGAGTGTGAGGTTTATATGTGTTCTCATTTATGGGGATGGCTGGGGAGACACAGCCTTGGGCCTCGGCAGCCGCTAACTATTTTCCTCAGTTCCTGTAAAAAGTAAAATGGCTTTTGAGAATACAAGTGGTCAGTACTTATACGGAACCCAAAGCCTCTGAGGGAGAGGCTGCTGCTGAAGTCTGGCAAGACTAGAAAAACTGGAAAGGAAATGACTTCTGAGGAGGGTGGAGGGGACAGCACAGAAACCTGGCAGGGGCTTATCAGGGAATATCTTAGGCCAGGAGCAAAACAAGACAGAATGCGGATGAAGGGTAAGGGGCAGCCAGAGAGAGAACTGTGGCCCAGAGCCAAAGGGCAGGAATGAAGTGGCAGGCCAGCTGAGAGGAGTATATTCCACTAGGTAGTACAGAGATCTTCCAGTAGATGAGGGACTAGATAATGGGGCAAGAAGATTCTGGTAGAATCCGAAGAATGGATCCAGGTTGGGGGCCAGTGTCAGCTCTAGGCTTTGGAGGGTCCATGGACAAGACACCATACATACCCTCCAATATTTCTCTGATGAAAATAGGGACATCCTATTCAATAATAATAATAATAATAATAATAATAATAATAATTATACCCCACCCCTCTGACTGGTTTGCCACACTGGGCTACTTCCAACATATATAAAAACATAATATGACATGAAACATTAAAAAAAAACTTCCCTATATAGGGCTGCTTTCAGATGGCTTAGGGGTCAGATAATTCCATACCCTCCAACAATTATCCGATGAAAATAGGGGCATCCTAAGGAAAAGCGGGACATTCTGGGATCAAATCAGAAACCGGGATGCCTTCTGTAAATCTGGGAAGGCCCCTGGAAAATAGGGACACTTGGGGGGTCTGAGACACTCCTTGCCACTTGTGTCAGTGTGTTGACCTCCGAATTGTGTGTTGACCTCCTCCTCCTCCTCCTTGCTACTGCCTGCTTGGTTGCTAAAAAGAGAGCTAGAGAGGTAGCAGGGAGCTCTTCCTCACTGCCACTTTGGTCTGGGCTAGGGTGGGAGGCAGGTAAATGAGCTGAAGGAAGCAGAATCTGGTCCAGAGGACTCAGCTCCGGTTGAGGTAGTGGACCTTCAGAAGATACTTGACTCTGCCGGTCTTTGGCCCTGGCCCTGATTGCTGGATATAAGTTACCCGAAACAAGGACCTTCCTAGGCTGCAAAAGCACTTGCTTTTCTAAAGGTGCTGAGCAGCTCTGCAGCAGGTGTCGCTGAGCATAAAGAACACAGTTAATGCTCTTTTGCCAATCCTGCTCATTTTAATGAGATAGGTTTGTGTGGGAGAACCTCCTTTGGTGCTGTCGTTGTTATTAAAGCATCTCTGAAAGTTACATTTCAAAAGTAAGTACCCAAATACTTCCGCAATTCAAAACTTAAGAATTTGAATTTTGAAAATTGCATGTAATTTCATCTCAGCTCTGTGTGATGCCTCCTCGTTTTCGGTGAAATAAAAGAGGAAGGGTGAGTATATCCATACACCACCATCTCTGTTCAAGCCATGCCTGATTTGTCTTCATTAATTTTGAGACACCAACAGGAACAGCCCACGGTCTTTAAGATTAATAAAAAAAATGTGGGATCACTGCCCTGAAGTGCAAGCGCTGTGTGTGACTTGGCTCACAAGTCGTCTAGGCTAAGAGACAGCATGGGTGTCCTGTCTGGCTAGTGCTCCTAGCTGTCATCCAGAGGTTATTCCATTCACTAAACAATCTGTCTCCAAGGCCTTCCAACTCACCACCCAAATGCAGTTCCAGGAACATCTTCGAGCTTGGTTGTTACGAAAGGTTATCACACCCATCACAACAAATCTCTCCAAGTTATGTGACGGTTGCCAGTTCTAGGTACAGGGAAGGAGCTTCCCGCTTCCTACAAATGAAATTGGTGATTGCAGCAATAAGAACTTGCTTGAAACCCTTCTCCCTGCCACATGTATGGACTACAACTCCCATCATCTGTGACTACTGTCCTTGGGACTGATGGGAACTGGAGTCCAACAATGTTTGGAAGGCCGCAGGTTCTTCACTTCTTAATTAGCTGATTCCCCTGCCTTCAAATGGAATTTCCACTTATGAACAGAGTCGTCGTTCCTTTAAAAGCTGGATGCCAAACATGAGCGAGACTTGATGTCCATCTTTGCTCTTGTTAATACAAGGAGAGGCTGGAGCTCAGTGATAGAGCACATGCATTGCATGCAGAATCTCAGTCCTGGACACTTTCAGTTAAAAGGCTCTCTGAGAACAAATGCTCTGAAATGCCTCTGCCCGAGACCTTTAGAAGAGATGCGGTTCCTCAGAGTAGACTATACTGGACTGGAAAGACAATTAAGCTGCCAGTGGATCACTGCCTTGTCGTGGTGAAGGGGCTTGAATAACTCAGAGAAGCTATGAGCTATGCCATGCAGGGCCACCCAAGACGGACAGGTCATAGTGGAGAGTTTTGACTAAACGTGATCCACCTGGAGCAGGAACCGGCAAGCCACTCTGGTATCCCTGCCAAAAAAATTCCATGGACAAAAACAACAGGCAACTAAAAGTTATGATGCTGGAAGATGAGCCCCTCAGGTCGGAAGGCGCCCAACATGCTACTGAGGAAGAGCGGAGGACAAGTACAAGTAGATGGAGAGCTGATGAAGTGTCTGGGCCAAAGCCGAAAGGTCGCTCAGTTGCGGATGTGCCTGGAAGTGAAAGGAAAGTTCAATGCTGTAAAGAAAAATATAGGAACCTGGAATGTAAGATCCATGAACCACGGTAAGCTGGATGTGGTCAAAGGAGTGCCTGGCGTGCTCTGGTCCATGGGGTCACAAAGAGTCGGACACAACTAAATGACTAAACAACAACAACAACAACAACAACAACAACAACAACAACAACAACAACAACAACATACAGCCTAAGTCCCGTTTCTGCCAGTGCTTTAACAGTCCAAATGAAGGGTAAAATATATATTGACAGGGGGAGTAAATATAATCTCCAGGTTCCTGAGCTTGGTTGTTGGGCTGTCCGCTTTTTGATTGTTTGGATTACTGGAAACAAGCTGCTGACACATTTTTTACAAGACACATTTGTGATGCATTATGGCCTACTTGCGGCTGTGTCATAAACTTTTTACTTGCCCAAAATCATATCCCTTGGATGAATAATCACATATACCATAGCTGTACACATAGAGTAACCCTGACTAGTTGGCAAGAGGAGGTCTCTGAAACAACCTGGAATGTAAGTGGGAGTTCTTATCTCAGGATTAGCAACCTCTAAATCTTGATGCTGTCTGCAAACCCTAACAGCAAGCTTTCCACTCTCACAAGATTATTGTTCCATTAAAATGACGACACTTGACGGAAGCCTGTTCAGGTTTGCAGCAGATATGCTTGTGAAAACATGTTTTCTACGTGCACAATATAGCAAAGTGTGAGACTACCTCTCTTTCATGCCTCTTCCACATGGACCCATTTCTCTTGATATTGCCCTCTTTTGTTTTCCTACCAAGGTTGCTTCCATGCAACCTGTTTATTGAGCATTCACCCTCATTGATTTGCAGGAATATTAGGCAATGCTGGAGCATTAATTCTAATTTGCTTGTGGGGACATTAGATGACATTGCATCAAAGCAGGTGCCATCCCACGTTCCATTTTCCCGTCTTGCAAAAGTCGGTGATTTTCCCATATTGCAAAAGTCTGATCTTAGGAGGGAGCTAGTTTGTTGTGCAAGATCTCCCAATCAACTAAAATTGTGCAACCTGAGTTTGCCAATAGGTGATGGAATCCCATCCAAAAACAGTGACAATCTGGAAGTCCCCTTCATTTTTATAGATAAATCCAATCGTTACAGTTAATCCATTGCATTCTGGTATTTTCTGCGCTGCCATTCCATCTGGCTATCTGGAGTAGAGCTGAGTAATTAATCCCATCAGTCCAAGGCAGGGGTCAGCAAACCTTTTCAGCAGGGGCCCAGCCCACTGTCCCTCAGACCTTGTGGGGGGCTGGACTATATATTTTTGGGGGGAGGGAATGAATGAATTCCTATACCCCACAAATAACCCAGAGATGCATTTTAAATAAAAGAACACATTCTACTCATGTAAAAACACGCTGATTTCCAGACCATCCGTGAGCCGGATTTAGAAGGCGATTGGGCCGGATCCGGCCCCTGGGCCTTAGTTTGCCTACCCATGTTCCAAGGGGATGTCCTTTCCTCTCCTCCCCCCACATGCTTCTTAAATCTGTTGTGGGATTCTCCCAACTATCTAGACCAGATTTGGGGAGATCACATGCAGGCAAATGAGTAGGGGAAATCCCATTGGGCAAGTGCAAATCCTTGTACAGTGGTACCTCGGGTTAAGTACTTAATTCATTTCGGAGGTCCGTTCTTAACCTGAAGCGTACTTAACCTGAAGCACCACTTTAGCTAATGGAACCTCCTGCTGCCGCTGCGCTGCCAGAGCACGATTTCTGTTCTTAGCGGAGTTTTTAACCTGAAGCGTACTTAACCCGAGGTACCACTGTATAGCTAAGATACATTAGTTGGCAACCATTCCCAATTTTTTGGTTTGTGTGTGTTTTATTTTTTATTTTTGAAAAAAAACAACAGTAACTACATCGAATTTTCCACCAGGCTCACCATCGCCATCTGGTGTCACATTGTGTATTGCACTTAAAACACACTTAAAACGTTTTATTTGCAGCTGTATAGCTGAGTCCTATGTGCTAGTGTGGCCTTTAAGCAGTGCTTTTTTCCAGGGGTATTCAAAGATATGCAGAACTGGCTCATTTTTTTTCTAGAAGAAAAACACTGACTTTCAGGATTACTTTAGCATAAGAGTAAAATACTGTAAGAAGGGGGGAAAGGAAAAATTAATGTAAGCCAGCAGTTCATCACTAATCTCTCAGTCACCCTGAATGAGGAAACAATTTAAGCAGTGCCGGATTTATGTATAAGCTATAGCTTAAGGTCCACTCTCTTGGGGGGGCCCCAAAAATTTTGAGTCTTGGTAAAGTGTGTTTCTAAAGGAACTTTGGTTATTGCCAAATGCCAATGTGTTTGCATTATTAAGTTTCTTATGAATAAAAAAAAACATTTTAAGTTAGAGCTTAATAATTATTTCACTATTAATATACTTCTTAATTGAATACACTATTAATATACTTCTTAATTGTATTTCAGTTCAACAATTACTTTGATAAAATACCGGTACATATCTTGTTATGTGCAAATGGCTTTAGATACCTATTAGGTCCATAAATTAACATATAGCATATATTCAACACAAAAAACAGTGACAATTTGTTGTTGACAAAGGACAGCTGGACATATAAAGGGCCCCATTGCCTTCAGTAGCTTAGGGCCTCATCAAACCTAAATCCAGCCCTGAATATAAGGGATAGAACCTGCAGGGAGAAATTAATGAATTAGTGTTACAGGTAGGGTGGCCAGCTCTGGCGATCCTAGCTATAGGGGATTTTTGCTGAATAAGACATACTTTTGTGAGTAACTCAATAGAAAGATCTTGGCCATGGCAAAGGCCATTCATTGCTGGAAACTCTATTACTTTTGTCTACATTATTATTCCCAACTGGAAATTCAGGGAAGTTCCCTTGCAGCTCTCCATCCTCCACAAACTGTAGCAAATGCAGACTTGTGCTTTCAAATGCAATGCCTCACTGTTTAATGAGACCTTACCATTTGTTCCTTAGAGGATTATTTACATCCATTCTCACCACCACCACCACCACCACCACCTTTTTTTTTAAATTCCCAGACATTTCAAAGCAAACAGCTCTTAACTGAAACTGTCTTTAACTTGCTTCAAACTTTCAACCACTGATTCCTTCTGATGTTTGTGTAACTCCATAATTAACTCAAGTCACTTCTAATTTGCTAAACCCGGCCAAAGAGAGCTGTACAAATGCAGATAGAGGAGTGGGCAGAAATTAGGATTCCTTAGATTCCAGTCTTCCCTGGTGACAAGGAGAAATGGGCCTGCCTTGGGTGAAATTTGATTGACATGACACCAACAGAGTTGCATTAGTGAACCTGAAAGAACAAGAACAAATAATAATAATAATAATAATAATAATAATAATAATAATTTATTTGTACCCCCGCCCATCTGGCTGGGTCTCCCCAGCCACTCTGGGCGGCTTCCAACAAAAATAAAAAATACATTAAAATGTCACATATTAAAAGCTTCCTTAAACAGGGCTGCCTTCAGATGTCTTCTGAATGTCAGGTACCGGTAGTTGTTTATCTCTTTGACCTCTGCTGGGAGGGCGTTCCACAGGGCGGGCGCCACTACTGAGAAGGCCCTCTGCCTGGTTCCCTGTAGCTTTGCTTCTCGCAGTGAGGGAACCGCCAGAAGGCCCTCGGCGCTGGACCTCAGTGTCCGGGCTGAACGGTGGGGGTGGAGACGCTCCTTCAGGTATACAGGACCGAGGCCGTTTAGGGCTTTAAAGGTCAGCACCAACACTTTGAATTGTGCTCGGAAACGTACTGGGAGCCAATGTAGGTCTTTCAGGACCGGTGTTATGTGGTCCCGGCGGCCGCTCCCAGTCACCAGTCTAGCTGCCGCATTCTGGATTAGTTGTAGTTTCCGGGTCACCTTCAAAGGTAGCCCCACGTAGAGCGCATTGCAGTAGTCCAAGCGGGAGATAACTTTGTGTGAGGTAAATGTGTGCATGCGTGGCGATTTAGATAAATATGGGGAGAAATTGTGTTTTCTCTATTTTTCAAAATGTCTTCCAAAAACTTACCTGCTTTCTCCTCATGCTGCATATGGAAAGCACTGCATTGCTGTGAAAACAGAGATCTGAAAAACCACTCAACATGCCTCCAGAGACGTCTGTTAGCAGAGCAACAGGCCACGGCCTTGCTGGCAGGCCACTCTCTGGGATCCATTTATCGCCTCCTCCAATATCCCCCCATCCATCAAGCTACTCCTCCACCCTCCTTTCCCGGCTCCAGCATTTCCTCCTGCTGCCTCTTCCCCTCCACCTGCTGTGCTGGGCTTTCCATTAATAGTCTTGCTTTTCAGATAAACAATGATTGAGAACCATCTCAGAGTGGTAGCCTATAAATCAAACAGCTGCCACTTTTGATTTGGGAAGAGGGGAAGTTGTTGCATGGTGGGGAGAGAGAGAATACTGGAAGGGATGATGCAAAAGGTTACTATGGAGAAGAGGTGAAGGGGGGATGTGGAAGGGGGCTGATTTATATGAGAAAAGAAAGAGTGGATTCCCCCCCCCCAAAAAAATGTAATTAAAAAAAACATGAAAGAGCAAATTGAGCCATGTGGGTAGATCAATCATTCATTCCTAAGGTTATTAGAGGTAGCAATTCGTCTAGTGGCATCACAGGACTGCTGGGGGGATATCAGATGGCTCACACCCCCCTCCTCTTTGCATGGACGTGGGTGGCGCAGTGGTCTGAACCACTGAGCCTCTTGCGCTTGCCAATCAGAAGGCTGGTGGTTCGAATCCCTGCGACGGGCTGAGCTCCCGTTGTTCTGTCCCAGCTCCTGCCAACCTAGCATTTCGAAAGCACACCAGTGCAAGTAGATAAATAGGTACCTCTGCAGCAGGAAGGTCAACGGCGTTTCCGTGCGCTCTGGTTTCCGTCACGGTCCACCGTGTGCCAGTAGCGGTTTAGTCATGCTGGCCACATGACCCAGAAAGCTGTCTGTGGACAAACGCCGGCTCCCTCGGCCTGAAAGCAAGATGAGCGCTGCAACCCCATAGTTACCTTTGACTGGACCTAACCGTCCAGGGGTCCTTTACCCCCTTCTTTGCATTGTTACTGGATCCTCCACTCCAACAACCTGTAGTGGAGGTAAAGGGGATTTGCAAGAGATCCGCTGTCTAGAATTAAAACAATCAATGCCTTTTAACAAATAAACAGGCAAAGGCAATCCAGTAGCCGTAGTATTCATTTGTTTAGCTGTAAGCTGTAATAAAGAAAAAAGACATTCAGAGTTGAGCCAGAAAATTGGCTCTTAATTTCCCAGCAGCCAATGCAAAGACACACACAAGTTAACAGCACACACCTGATGTAACAAAACTTTCCCAACAGCTAAACTCAGACAGATATTTTCCACAAGGATCTTTATAGGTAGATAAATGTAGTGAAATGTAATGGGTAATGTAGTGAACATCATCACTTATAGCCACCTATAATTCTATTTCTTAATAGGTTTTATTGGATTTGCTGGTTTTGTAACTGGATTTGTAATGGCTTTTAGTCAAATACAATAAACGATTGATATAAGAGCATCTTGCTTTAAAGAGAATAGTATCCTGATGAACCTTCCAAGAGGAATTAGCTGTTGAAGTGTACCTTTAGAGGATAAAACAATTTATGGTAGCTTGTTGAATAGAAATTTCTCAGTTAAATGTGGTAACTCTAACTCAGTTGGTAGAGCACGAGACTCTTAATCTCAAGGTTGTGGGTTTGAGCCCCACGTTGGGCACAAATATTCTTGCATTGCAGAGGGTTGGACTAGATGACCCTTGTGATCCCTTCCAACTCTACAATTCTCTTCTTATGAACTATTTCAAAGTTTGGTAAAATTAATGCCAAGCTGTTCATTCTCACAGACGTTACCAGCAGGTCTATCTCCTTTTTCAGCCCACCCCTGGTCAGAGGTAATGTAACTATATCAACTGAACTTTCTGTTTCATGAAACTATTCAGTCCAGAGTCTAAAGTTACTCTGAGGGCTACCTACCAATAACTATTATTGCAACAGAGCTTTTTCCTTCCCCTGAAGGATGCAAAACAGCTTGTAAGAAGCAGTGTGTGCAAGAGCGAGCTGGGAGCTGTTCCTCAGCAAACACTTCTTTCCGGACACTTGTTGCTCTGTGCTTGTAGCAACCGGTGTCCACAACCGTATACTGTAGTAGTCTGATTCAGGGTGATGGAGAGGTGGTCCAGCTTCCATTCATGAAAGTCCGGAGCCATTTCCTTTCCTAGCAGATGCAGGTCTTTCCAGAAGTGCTTGGAATACCAAAGTCAGGATGACTTAAGTCATTCATCCAGCCAGATGGATTCTTGAAGGTGGTGATGACTGGTCAATAAACCAAACCAAACCACCACAAACTGGCTAATAAATGTAAAAGGGAATTTACTGGAATAATAACTAACTAAAGATTGACTCGTAACCATTCAAACAAGCAAAAACATATTACAAGGCCATGTACAAAACAATAATGGTTCTGCCAAGAACATGGAATGAATAGTATGCACAGGGAATGTTTCAATGCCTGAATACCTGAACCATTGAACAAGTGACTAAGTATATAGCAGTATTTTGGTGCCAACAAAAGGTTCAAGTCAGTTTGTAAAAGATGAACCAAGTGTGGAGTTCTTCAGTAGGTCTAGAGTAGACACCACCCAGATGAAATGAACTTGGGTGGATGAAGGAATGTTCTTCAGTAGGTCCTACCGGTATATAGCCACCCTCATGATGGAATAAGCACAGGTGGGCAAATAAATGAAGACCTGCCTTCAGGATTAGCAACAGGTTGACTGGTCACCATGAACAAAGCCACTTTTTCTGGGCGAGAGGGAATGAGGCTTCCCTGCAGCCACAGGATGCAGCTATAGCTTCAGAGGCGCGTCTGTTTTGTTACCAGAAGTAGAGTAGAAGAAGAAGAGTTTGGATTTGATATCCCGCTTTATCACTACCCTAAGGAGTCTCAAAGCAGCTCCTTAACCCTTCCTCCCCCACAACAAACACTCTGTGAGGTGAGTGGGGCTGAGAGACTTCAAAGAAGTGTGACTAGCCCAAGGTCATCCAGCAGCTGCATGTGGAGGAGCAGGGAATCGAACCCAGTTCACCAGATTACAAGTCCACCGCTCTTAACCACTACACCACACCAGGCTGTTTTAATTATGGCAGCTCTACTAGCTGTATATAGTTCTGCACCTTCATAATAGCACCATGGTTCATTTTATACATCATTAATTCTGGAGCTCCAAAAGACAGTGACATACGGCTACATGATAAGTCTATGCCGGATAGTTCTACAAATGATGGGTAGTTACTCTTTTTTAAAGATCGAAAGCTGGAATCTGGGGATTGTGGTTCATCCTGTGGGACCAATTGCGCCCTTGGTGCCCAGAGGCCCCGAGTCTCAATGTAGGAGCAGCCAAGAGCCATCTTCTCTCATCTGAAAGCAGATGGCTAGAGAAGTCGGGACTGAAAATCCTTCCTTCATCCCACTCACCAATGTACAGGTTCTATATCTGAACAAATAAGCAAATAATGGTAATTCGTCTACTCATCCTCCAACTTATCTCTCTCTTTCCTTCAGAAGCACTAAAAAGAAAACACAAGGAGCCCAAAGCCCAGAGCTGCCACGTTGTGAACCTGCCTTTCATGTTTCCTGACAATGTCAAGACATTCCCTTCATTTTTGTTTTCCCCGAACTGTCACGGGTTGTCGCATTCCTCCGCTCATGCCCTTGATCGAAAAACGTTTCTAAGCCCGAAGAAAGAATATGCTGGTTGTTATTGTGTTTATTTATTGCCATTGCTTCTTCTCCTGCTGGTTGTTATCGTGTTTATTTGTTGCTTTCCCTTTCCCTCTTGAGAGCATCACGAATTGCAATGTATGCTCATATAAACATAGCAATGTATGCCTCTGGCCCAATCCACTCCCGGCATGCAGCCCATGAGGGAAGGCAGTTTGTGGGTTGACCACAGAGCAATCCCACGTGCAAAAGCAGTTTTATAAACCGCTCTGAGGTGGGTGTTTTTATTTTTTTAAAAAAACCCAAACCAAAACAATCAAGCAGTGTATAGATTTTATGAAATAGATAAGATAATAAATAACTGCAAACAGACCACACTTCTTTCCAGGTTGCCTTGTTTGGGGCAACCTGTAGAAAATTTTATGCAGCCCTTGGACTGGTTGACGAGAGACAATGAACTCACGTCACTTGGTAAGATTTGCTGAGTGTTTATGCATAGTTTTAATTTTTATTTTGCATACACATATAAAAAAAAAAAACTCCTGTGTTTTCTTTTGCACGGTGTACATGCACCCAAACAGTTCCCAGAATTCCAGTGGGGTGGAGAGGGAGAGAGACATGTGTTTTAAATATATGGTGTGGTTGTGACCTATGGCAGGGTAACAATGCCACAGGGTGAAGGCTTTCATTTTAAAGATTTTAAGAATCTTTGGAGGGTTACTAAAGGCCCATTGTTCACAGATTTTACACAGCCCTATAGTTATGCCCCACTCTAGGGAGAGGAAGGATGGGAAATGCATTCTTATGAGTGGGCTGCTGGCAGCCGTCAGCTTGTGTTTACAGGCGCCTCAGCCAAGTGCTTTCTCTTGGTGACCCTTTTATCCTGACTAAGCCTGGTTTCCTGTATACATGCTGCACATTTATCCTCTCCCTCTCTCTTTCTTACCCCCCCCCCTTTCTCACTCACCTTCTTGCAGGGCATACTGCTTCCTTCTCATTTTTTCAACTCTACCTGTCAATCAGGCTCAGCAGCACTTTTGATTATTGAACTGTAAGGTGTCACCCTGCCTTCCCTCGCTTATACCACACAGAGGGCCAAGTAAGGGATTCTGGGTAAACATGTCATGGTGGCCTGACGTTCCTGTTTTAAAAGGAAAAAGCTCCTTCAGGAGAACATAGGAAGGCAGCAATAGATTGATAGTTAAGCATAGCAGTAGGGCCCCCACACAGATGACGGTTCCCCCCTTTCCCCAAGTTCTTAGGATGCACCATGAAATTAGAGAATACCTTTGAAACATGACTATAAGCAATGCCACTGCCACTGTTGAATTCTAGTATTTTAGTTTGTTGCATTGTTCCTGTTCTTCATTTCTCCTGCTCCCTTATTAAACAGCAGCGGCCATGACAATGCATTTAATCGGGGCAGGTTTCCACAGCACAGACAGCAGCACACAAAGGTTTTCATCAGATGGGAACAGGTCAGTATCGCATGAACTTCATTCCTGCCATCAAGGTCAGATAGGATGCAAGTCTTTTATATGGCTCGCCACAAGATGCTGGTGACGCTACTGGGAGGAGTAGGATCTTGCAAGTGTGCAGAGAATTGCTTTGCTGAAGAGCATTGCTTTGCTACTTAAAGTTAAAGGTAAAGGGACCCCTGACCGTTAGGTCCAGTCGCGGACGACTCTGGGGTTGCGCGCTCATCTCACTTTACTGGCCGAGGGAGCCAGCGTACAGCTTCCGGGTCATGTGGCCAGCATGACTAAGCTGCTTCTGGCAAACCAGAGCAGCGCATGGAAACACCGTTTACCTTCCCGCCAGAGCGGTACCTATTTATCTACTTGCACTTTGACGTGCTTTCAAACTGCTAGGTTGGCAGGAGCTGGGACCGAGCAACGGGAGCTCACCCAATTGTGGGAATTCAAACCGCTGACCTTCCAATCAGCAAGCCCTAGGCTCAGTAGTTTAGACCACAGCGCCACCCGAATCCCGGAAGCTCTGCTACTTAATTCCCCCTAAAATATCCCCTACAGGACCTGGGAAGTCTCCATTCTGTCTGACCACTCTTCTTATGTATAGGGAGCCATTAAAGTGAGCTCATGCAGCAATACAAAATCCAGTGCCACCAGTGTACTGTCTTCATTCGCCCCTTTCATTTATTTATTTTAGAAAATTTCCTAATAGTTTAATATTCAAAATCATCTCAAAGTGATATATAAAGTAGAAATCAAATGCAATGCAAAAGAACTCAAAATTATATACAAAATAGAACACAAATACAAATGAAAAAAACTATTGAAGTAACAGCCATATCCCTCAAGAAAAAAATCCTAGCCCATCACTTTCATATGACCCAGGTCCTGTAATTTCAGTGCTTTCCCAATATCTGGACACTATTTATTTTCTTACATTTATATCCCTCCTTTTCTTCCCCATCATGAGACTCAAGGTGGCATATGAGGTCTTCTAACCAAATCAGTCCATAACTACTTAGCTTCTCCAAGGTGGTGGCCTCATCCAGGCCAGCCTACTTACCGGTAAACTGAATCTGGACAAGACTGAGTTACAGGTAGGTAGCCGTGTTGGTCTGCCGTAGTGAAAACAAAATAAAAAATTCCTTCCAGTAGAGACCAACTAAGTTTGTTCTTGGTATGAGCTTTCGTGTGCATGCACAAGACTGAAGCAATGATTACCTTTACGCCATGGAACTTGTTAGGACTCCATCATTGATGTGGTTTGGTCACCTCTAGCCACTCAGCCATCTGAGTCTGGGTGCTCATGAATCCACTGCCAAGCCTCAACACCCAGCTTGTATCTATGTGCATAAAAAGTAGACTGCATCCTTTTCTTTACACGTCATACACAAGCAAATATCATTGGTTCCTCAGTAACTTTAGGGCTCGTCTACTGCAGGGCCCTCCATGGGGATGTCCTTGATGAGGTTACGGCCTACCTTCTGAAAGGCATGACACCAGCCTCTGGCATCATCTTCTTATGGTTCATGGTCTCTCCAGGCTTCAATGTCATTCACTAGGACAGCGACCAATGTTTCTATAGCAGATTGCTAGCAATAAAATGTTTGCTTTTCCTCAAAACCCGGTCATGGGTCCCTTGGCATTGTGGCTGTACATGATGGCCCCAATATATCCACTGCTGGAAGATCAGCTGTCCATCTGTAAAGCACTGTCCGCATGACCCAGAGCTGAGCCTTGTCCACCATTGGACTGGTGGGCTTGGAATAAATGCGCTAGCAAAGGGTTAAGTAGGGCTCTTCCCATTTTCTTGTTTCTTATGATAGGGAAACAGAAGACAAAGATGTGGATTCTCCAAAGCTGAGCACCCAGACAGAAGCCGATTTTCTTATTCAAATCCTCGAGAGCATTTCTTGGAACAAACAGCATGAATGAGCAGTGCTGTTATTCCCCCAAAATGGCTTTGCTGAGTGATAGTTGTCAGGGCGTTATTGGAGGGGGAGGGGAGAGAGAAAGATAGGAGAGGAGAGGAAGGAGGATGCCACTTGTGAGTTATTCCCCTCTCTCCTTCACAAGTAAACACAGATGCCAGAAGAGATCAGCCATCTCTGCACAATGCACGTCTTCCCCTCCCTCCCACTCGTCTTCTGCAGGGAGACTTGTTTTAGATGACAGCTGTGGGAAAATAAAGGGAAAACGCTTGAATATATGGAAGGCCAGGAGCAGCTGAAGATATTTAGACCCTCTAAAGCTACACACAGCACTTTCTATTGCCAGATTTGTTTTTGTTTAAAAATGAGAGAAATGGGGAACTCTGACATTGCTTGCCCAGGGTGCTTGAAGTTAGGTTGTGTTGTTTTTTTTTGCAAAGCAAGCTAGAGATCCTTTGCTAAACTCACACCTCCTGAATTCCATGAATGCCACTGGGAAGCCTATCCATAGCCCTTTAGGTTAGTCAAAGTGGTTGTTTGCAAACCAGTGCTGGTCCGTGAGCCATTGGCTGCTGGTCCACGGTGACTACACCAAACCCCAAGTTGAGTGGGATGCTTCAGGGACTAAATATGCAACTCGACCCTGGCATGTTTGGAAAATTACCTGTCTACCACACCACATCAGATAGTTTGAGAAGCACTGTGTTAGGCTTCTTGTGATGGAGCTGCTAAGCACTCCAGTTTATCAAGCAGCTTAATCCTCTCTCCCATGGAACCCTGGGAACTGTAGTTCTTTGAGGGGGCTAGAAATCCTTAGTAGACAATTCCCAGCCTCCCCAACAAATTCTACTTTGCACGATTCTTTGGAGGAAACCATGACAGTTTAGCTGGTATAAAGTCCATTTAAGGGTGTGTTGTAGATCTGTCTGTATGAGTTTACTCTGTGGCATTTAGTCATTTTTCCTTAGAAAAAATTGCTTCAAATATACTGCCTTTCAAAAATAGTGTCCCGGAAAGACCTCTTCCATGCCCCTTTGTATAACCTTACAAAACAAATAATGTTAAATAGAGACCCACCTCCAAAATAAATAAAATAAATCCACATCATATTTTGTACAGATTGTATGACAAGACTGGACAGGACTTTGGAATTGTTATCTAGACATTCAGTCCAAATGGCTGTTTCCGTGAAGTTGCTAATTCCTTAGCGATGAGTTATGGTGCATTCATTCATCCATCCATTCATCCATCCATTACAGAATGCCTCGGGGATCTCAGTTATCCACAACCAATCCCATGAGGAATTATTCAGGAAATTGCTTATTAGGCTTTATGTCCACACCGGAATATGCTCTTGCAGAAAGTGAGGTCCAAGGCCCTCTGCAAGAACATATTGCTCTCCTTAGATGGTGAAGTGTCTGACTTCACTTATTTCCAAATGCGATAAGTCAGCTCTGCTACATGAGGGTGTGTGTGTCCTCCTGCTTATTCTGTTGAGTGGAAAGTCCTGCCCTGGTGGTGCCATTGCATATGTAACATCATGCATGAAGCAGGAGCTCCATGTGGAGTCTCTTCGTGGTGACATCATTTGCACCACTTCCCCTCGTTCTCAAAGCCTAGTTGGCGTCTGCATCTGAGACCACCACCCTTTCTGCGCATCCAGCATAGAGCAGGCCCTCCAGATGTTTTGGGACTACAATTCCCATCATCCCTGACCACTGGTCCTGTTAGCTAGGGATGATGGGAGTTGTAGTCCAACAACCTCTGGAGGGCCAAGTTTGGGGATGCCTGACGTAGAGCAATGGAGAACAGAGGAAAGTCACTGGAAGGGGAAGGAAAACACAAGCACCCTCCTCAAAAAAAAAGCAGCCTCTTTTCTCGTTTGTTTCCCCCTCCTCCTTCAAGGAGAGGAAGGAGAAACGCACCATTATTTCAGAGTGACAACTTATCTAACTGCCTGCACGCCTATCAGCTACTGGTTTGTTTGCTCGTTTGTTTGTTTTGTGCGTTTGAAATCTTTCCCAGCCTCACACATAAAAGGATTTCTGTGCAGCTGAGATAAAGAAGCTGGAGATGGAGGTGGTTGTGTTCCAGCCGGAATAATCCAGCCGGCAAGCCCAAATGGCTCATCTCCTGCAGCTATTGATTCTGTCCCAGACTCAGCACTGCTCGCATGACCATTGGCAGGTGTTGTTGGGCTCCAACTCCCACCAGCCTCGGTGAACATGGCCAATAGCTTGGGCTGATGGGAGTTGGAGTCCGACAACAGCTGGAGAGCCACATCACCTTGGTGCTATTCAAGTGTGTGTGTGAGAGAGAGGGGGGGGAATAGTAATGGTGGAGAGGAACATAGTCTCCATTACAGTGCTACCCTGGCCTAAACTGGTTTAGCTTTCAAGGTTTCCACAAAGGGACCAATGGGAACTTTATTTTTGGAGTATACTCAGGAATCTCAAACAAGTCTACCCAGTTATCTGATGGAGCTATAATTCCCAGGATTCCCTGAGGAAATAACCTAAGGGTGCTTCCAGACTGTCATTATTTTCTAGTGGGATTCAGTCATATATTGGAAAATTCAGGTTGCAAAGCTAAAGCGCATTGGGAACTCTTGTGCAACAAACTTGCTTTCTTCCCCCTGCCCAAATCAGACTTTTTTTTTTTTTTTTGCTGATGGGGAAATGTCTTGGAAAGTGTGGGATAACAATTTCTTGAAGTAAAGTTGTCTATCCTCGCAGCAAACAAATTGAGATGAATGCTCAACAAACAGGTTGTCTGGAAGTGACCTAAATGGTTAAGCTTCTTGTTATGTACTGAGCTGAATCCCAGAACAATAGGATCCAGAATGCAGCAGGCTGATTGGTTCACAGGAGCCACCCAATCCAGCTCCTCATGGAAGTGAATCAGCAACCTGATTGGTGTGCAAGAGCAGCCAATCAGGCTCCTGGATGAAGTGAATCTGCAACCTACAGGAGTAGCCCAGAATTAGCCATTCACGTGGGGCCCATTGTGTAAATAATGTATATATAACAGACATTTTGGGGAAAGATTCATTCCATGCCTAATAAAGATAAATAAATAAATAAATAAATGAGCTGAATAAAGAGCATGAAATTCACACTGGACTCCGAGTATATTTCACTTCTCCTTAAAGACTTGATGTGGCCTCTCCATCCAGAGTCTCCAAATCCTGAAGTCCATAAGAGTATATGCAAATACTGTATCTGTTTGTAGGGGGGGAAATGCATAGAAAGAAGGAAAAACAGAGACTGCATGAAGAACGGATGCATGGTTTTCAGAGAAAGGGGCTTTGAAATGGGGAATGAGGGTGGCTGCATTGCTTAGCATGCCTCTTCCTTTGTCTTCTTTCTCCAGGCCAAGCCCCTGAACCACTCTGCTCCAGCTAGACGCCTCAGATCAAGAAGAGATGCCCCTGCTGTTTGAGAGCAGATGTATCCATTTAGAAACCTCCAGGCTACCCAGCCACTATTCTCCAGTAGTTTGGTTTCTCCTGACCCTCAAATCAATTCTTCCCTCTGGACTGCTGCCTGAAGGAGCTGTCATCGTGGAGGCGCTGAGCTCTTCACAACCCATTTACCCACTTTGGCCATATGTTTAAAGAGATGATCGCTGCAGGAAGGCTGTCCTGAAATACTGCAATACAATCCCAAGGCTCCAAGTAAGCCTTCTCTATTTTTTAAAAAATAAATAAACTGCAAGAGGCAGCACTCTGCAAAGGAGCAGGCGTGATACGATTATGTCGGCTTCTCCTTTAGAAGGTCCCAAATTTAATCCCCAGCATGTCCAGATAGGGACGCAGGTGGCGCTGTGGGTTAAACCACAGAGCCTAGGGCTTGCTGATCAGAAGGTCGGCAGTTCGTATCCCCGTGACAGGGTGAGCTCCCATTGCTCGGTCCCTGCTCCTGCCAACCTAGCAGTTCGAAAGCACATCAAAGTGCAAGTAGATAAATAGGTACCGCTCCGGCGGGAAGGTAAACGGCGTTTCTGTGCGCTGCTCTGGTTCGCCGGAAGCGGCTTAGTCATGCTGGCCACATGACCTGGAAGCTGTATGCTCCCTCAGCCAATAATGCGAGATGAGCGCTGCAACCCCACAGTCGGTCACGACTGGACCTAATGGTCAGGGGTCTCTTTACCTTTCTTTACCTTTACCTTTATGTCCAGATAGGGCTATGAAAGACTCCCTGTCCAAAACCCTAGAGTAGGTGCTATTGCTGTAGGTGCTATTGAACCTATTTTCTTCTTCAGTTGACCAACTGACGGGCGGAGGCAAAAACTAGGGGAAAGGAAATGGAATGGCATTTCCAGAGAAAGGGTGTGGCTGGCAGGCATCCAGAATACTCCACAATGCAATATTTTGCTTCTGATACCGCTGGTACAGGGCTGAACACGAAAGAGAAATCAAATATGCCATTGTAGGTGTAACATTCACATTGCAGACCTATTTGAGAAAAAAGCCGATTAAAGCCCTAACCGTATTATCTTGGGCTCTGTGGCACTAAAATCATTTCTGTGTTTTCTCAGGCTTAAGGAACATCCTCAAGGCTGATATGAGGCGACTTTGGTTGCTTGTTAAAAGTAATGGCTGCCTGTCAAGTGATGATGAGCAGAATAAATATTTGTATGTCAAAACATTGTTATCTTCCACCCTTGCTTCAGTTTTAAACATAAGCACCCCTCCAGATGACCTGTTTATTGAGCAATCGTTCTGATTTGCTTGCCCAAAGCTTATGCAGAGCTTAGATTACATCAAGCCTTTATTGAACATTCATGCTGGTTTGTTTGTGGGGAGGTTATATGACATTGAGCAGCCATCCTGCAATCATCCTGATTTGTTTGTGAGGTGTTTACACATCCTCCTGATCGTCTTTTGGTCCAAATCCAAAGCTGCGTCTGTGTTAGATGCAGCTGTAGTTGTTTTGTTATTATTTAATGGATTTCTAGTCTGCCAGGGAAACACACAAAGACCCGTGCACAATCACACACCCAGTCCCACGAAGACACATTTTACACACACACAGGCATTGCAAGGTTAAAGGATGCAGCAGAGGGCAGGGAACAAACAAGGCTGTGGACCGGGAGAGGAGGGAGATTGAGGTTAAGAGGAGGGTAGAAATTGTTAGGTCAAGTGCTGGGAACAGGGAGAATTTGTGAGATTTAGGGATGAGAAGGGGAGAAAGAACATGCCTCTAACACAGCATCTTTAACAGTCTTGCAAAAACTTGCCATCTGTCTCCAGCCACAGCTTGGATGAGAGGGCAGGGCTAGCCCACCCAACCTAATGGTTTCTCTGCAGACTTGCTTGACCCATCGATCTCTTAAGCATTGGATAAAATGGTGTACTCACACAAGTTGCAAAATGACACCCCCCCCCACACACACACACTTTCAAAATATTAAGTGAGAAACAATTTTTACAATAATAAAGAGAACCAAGGAAATGTCTGGACTGTAGCATCTCCACCTCCATCGTCCAGCCCAGACACTGAGGTCCAGCTCCGAGGGCCTTCTGGTGGTTCTCACGGCAAGAAGTGAAATTACAGGGAACCAGGGAAAGGGCTTTCTCCGTAGTCACACCCACTCTATGAAATGCCCTCCCGGCAGAGGTCAGAGATAAACAACCATATAACTTTTCATAGACATCTGAAGGCAGCTCTGTTTCGGGAAGCTTTTAATGCTTAATGGTCCCCCCCCCTTCTTTCCCTCTGTATTTTTGTAGGAAACTGCCCAGAGTGGCTGGGGCAACCTAGTCAGATGGGCAGGATATAAGAAATAAGGTACAAGTATGGGATGGGGGCAAAGGGACCCAGGTGGCGCTGTGGGTTAAACCACAGAGCCTAGGGCTTGCTGATCAGAAGGTCGGCGGTTCGAATCCCTGCGACGGGGTGAGCTCCCGTTGCTTGGTCCCTGCTCCTGCCCACCTAGCAGTTCGAAAACATGTCAAAGTGCAATTAGATAAATAGGAACCGCTCTGGCGGGAAGGTAAACGGCGTTTCCGTGTGCTGCTCTGGTTCGCCAGAAGCGGCTTAGTCATGCTGGCCACATGACGCCGGCTCTCGGCCAATAAAGTGAGATGAGCGCCGCAACCCCAGAGTCGGACACGACTGGACCTAATGGTCAGGGGTCCCTTTACCTTTACCTATGGGATGGGGGCATATTTTATCAGTGTCCAGAGAGAATGTGGTTGGTCTGGGCTGCAAGCACATGACCTTGTAGGAAAAAATCCCTCAACTCCCAAGTTGAAGGTTTGTAGATCAGCGGCAGACCACCTGCTTGAGATGCAGAAGGTCGCAGGTTCAATCCCCGGCATCTCCAGGTGGGGCTGAGAAAGAGTCCTTTTCACATGGCATAATGCATAAAAGTACCATTAAAATGTAATTGTGTACCAATTTTCCTTCAGCGTTGCTACATTTTGAGGGTATGCTATGCAAAATCCATTCCCATATATACAGTAATGTAGAATAGCCAAGTTTATACCTTTCTCTCATTTGGTCAGATATGGATGAGTTGGTAAAGAGTCCTGCTTACAATTGACTTTTTATTTTTATTTTTATAAAAGCTCAATCTAGATTTTATTTGCTCACGATGTCCTTCAGCAGGGATGTAGTAAGACTGTTCATTTCATTTCCCCTTGAAATGTTAGCCAAGGGCTGCTGCTAAAAGTTTGTGTGTGGCTGGATCACCCCCTAGTGGAAAAGTGTTCTCAAGCTGCAAACAGCAGAATTTGGACAAAATTTTCCAGAATCAGGGAAAAGTGCATTTCCAAATGGATGCACTGTATATTCTGAGGGCCCTGATTTGCTTGCTGGTTCATCATTTAATGCTGTCAGTGGTCTTCTTAACAGGATGCCTCAAATAGTTACACCTTCCACTGCCATCTCTGCCTTACTAAGTCACTTACCATATCCCTACCTACCTTTAGATTGGGCCAAGGCACACCTCACTATCCACATGGGGATGCTGCTGGGAGAGTGGGGAACAGCCTACCTACTATGGCAAGGGATTCCTCTCCTGGGTGCAATATATTATTTCACTTGGATCACCAATCATTATGAATCTCTACATCCCAATTCCACCGCTGCAGGAAAGTTAGAGGGATGGAGATGTAGAGCAATAATAATAATAATAATATCATCAAGCCATAGGTTAAGTAATACATGCTCTAGCTGGGATGAGGAACACCCAGTCCTGCCCAAGTGTCTGCTTTAACCAACACCCTCGTGGCAAATGCAGTGTGCTCCAGCCATTAAATTCTGTGTTGTGTAATGAGTTCACAGTGCAGGAGCTAAAGCAAGCAAGGCGGGTGGAATACCATATGCTGTTGGGCTCCAGCTCTCATCATCCCTGGTCATTGGCCCCATGGGCTAGGGCTGCTGGGAGCTGGCAGGCCACACATATTCCATCCCTGAGCTTAAGAAATGCAAAATGGTACAACTAGGCAGTGTGAATTAATGGTTAGAGTGCTGGTCTCTGAATACCAGTTTCTGGAAAAGACAGGAGGGGAGAATGCTCTTGTGCTTGTGAGTTTCCCACTGGCATCTGACTGGCCTCTTTGAGAACTTCTAGATGCTGGACTAGAAGGGCCTTAAGTCTGATCAAGTAAAATGAAACAAAGGCTACGCTGCCCAAACTGCAGAACCTAGTGCCCATTCACTGGAGAGTGTGCCCCCTCCATACTCAGAAGCGTTTACTTTTGAGTAAATATTCAAGGATTGCATTTAAGTCCACATTGCAATCACTGGGACTCACTCTGAATAAGCATGATTCGTTGATTTGTGTAGTAAGGACGTCTGTGCCTATACAAAATAACAATTATACAAAACAGTAATTGTACAATTATGAATATTTAGTTTTTGCTAAAGGGAAAAGCAAACTCGACTCTGATGAATCACACACTCTGTTCCTGTCAGTTGCACCGCGGTATTTGCTTAGGCAGGATCATAATAAACGCTCTTACTCAGAAGTAAGCCTCAATGATCTTCTTATAACTGGTCTTTCTCTTTCGTTTTTAGTGCATTTAGGGTCTGCCCAAAGGAGGTGGCAAGTTCTGAAACGACGGAGAGGTTGTTTTTCTGCAGGCTGCATTAATTAAACTGCAGCTCAGTGAAAAGCATTCGAGAGTATTTGCATCTGTACAGAAGCGGAGGATTTAAGTTCTAAAAAACAACATTTCCCGAAAGAGCTTTCGGTCTCGCGAGAGGAGCTCTTCCCCCGCCCGCACCCCCCAGGGGCGGGGAAACCTCGGTCAAAGTTTGCGCATGCGCTTTTTCTCTCTCCTTCCTCGCTACCGGCTTCGAAGGTGCAGTGATGGTGAGTAGCGCGGACTCTTTCCATAGGATCCCTTGTAATCCTCTACGGCTGCCGCTCCTAAGAAGAAGTGAGCTTGTGATATGTGTCCCGGGGGCGCTTGTGCACAGCCAGGAGCGTTTATTTATTGGTTGGCTCCTTTCTGTCTTAGCTTTTTTGGGGTTTTTTTTAACTGCCTCCCCCCCCCCGACTCTACACGGGTTGTTGGTGCGTAGCAGGCCTGTTTCTGCCAGTGAAGCGAGCCTCTCCCCTGAAGGTTGAGAAAGACGAGTGTATTGATGAGTTGCACAGCCTTAAACGTTTTGAATCGCATCTTTTATTTTTTTTTTGCAGGTGAAGAACACGAGAGGAGGGCGAATATGGAGCCACTCCGGCCTGTCCTTTACGAGCCTCTGGTCCCAATTGGAGCAAGTTGGTTGATTTAAAGGGGTGTGTATTTTGGGGTGCATATTGTACTGGTTGCAGAAAGTTAAGGGGAAAGAGCAGAGAATTGCAAAAAGTAACCATGGATTTGTTTGCATTCCTGCGTGAAATATACATAAGGTCTTTTTGTATAGGTAAGGTTTGTCAGGTGGTGCTGTGGTCTAACCAGTGCTCCCCAACCTTTTTATTGTCGCGGACCGGTCAACGTTTGATAATTTTACCGCGGCCCGCTGAGGGGGGGGGCATTGATTGTTTATATTTTAGATTGTTTTGATGTCATAATTTTAATTTAATTGTATTTAAACATGCCTTCAAAATAAAATACAGTTACACCCAAAAATGAATATAAAGTGATTTAACATTTTAACACCACAGTAAATAAAATTGAAATAATTTAATGTTCCTTGGGCGGACCGGTACCATTTGATCCACGGACCGGTACCGGGCCGCGGACCGGGGGTTGAGGACCACTGGTCTAAACCACAGAGCCTAGGGCTTGCCGATCAGAAGGTCGGCAGTTCAAATCCCCCGACGGGGTAATTTCCCGTTGCTCGGTCCCTGCTCCTGCCCACTTAGCAATTCAAAAGCACGTCAAAGTGCAAGTAGATAAATAGGTACCGCTCTGGCGGGAAGGTAAATGGCGTTTCCGTGCGCTGCTCTGGTTCGCCAGAAGTGGCTTAGTCATGTTGGCCACATGACTCAGAAGCTGTCTGCGGACAAACGCCGGCTCCCTCGGCCTATAGAGCGAGATGAGCGCGCAACCCCAGAGTCGTCCGCAACTGGACCTAACAATCAGGGGTACCTTTACCTTTAAGGTTTGTTGAGCATTCTTTTAAGTACAGTACCAGGAAGTTACAGATCCTATAAGTTCCTCTTCACTCCCTGCCCTCATGTATTTTGTGTGAAGGGTGTGGAGTCCCTTGTCTACATCCCTGCCCGTAGGTGCTGAAAAAAACCACAGAAGGGGCTCCTGTCTAATATTCAAGTGAAGGGAATTTCGAAGAGAAGGTGCCACCACACTAAATGCCCATGCCAGCAGATCTCCTGATAATATGGGATCTGCAGGAGGCCCTCGCCTGCAGAGAGCAGTGATCCGTTGGGTATAGAAGGCAAGACAATCTGGTCTGATACAGAGTAGGCACACTGAAATTAATGGAGCCAACTTAGTCATGTGTTTTATTTTCTGTGGGTCTACTCAGTATCTGGCCAGCACTGTAGACCTACCACCCCTTGAAGTTAAGGGGGGAAATACCCACCCCAAGTAGGTTTGGTGTGTTGTCCGCTAGATGTCGCCACTAGGAAGAGAAATGAAGTTGCTTTTACCATGTGCATTTTGCCAGAGTTGTCTAGAGCTGAGCTTGTGATGATATAAAGTTATCCCTGTCTGAAAAGGAAATCTTTCTCATTGTGGAGTTGTGGATTCTGAAGCTCAGCTCTAGGGAAATCTGAAAGCCGCAGAACAGCTGAATTGTACACCTGCCCCTAACCTTGCATTTCTCCTGTTCTCAGGCTGCATGTGACTTTTCAAGCAAACCAGTCAAGAAGACACAAAGTTTCTTTGTGTTGAGATGTAAACACCTGAGACCACTTTCCTTGAAAAGATGAAATGAAGCCAGTGTTAGCCACGGTCTGGTTATCTGATTCATATACACAATGGTAAGTGTGTGCCTGCAGTCTTGTTGGTTGCTTGATTAATTTCTTTATGGTTGCAGTTATAAAATCCCATGAGCCTGACTGATCCGATATGAGACTTTGTCTGAGTTCTGTCTACTCCTGCATGTGACTTCCTCAGAAGAGTGTGTACACAGTTGCTATTGCACACAGAAGGTCCCACGTTCAAGCCACTTAAAAGGACCCTGTTTAATAAATAATGACATAATAAAGTATTGCAATGTGCTAAAACGAGGAAGACTACTAGAATGCACAGATTCCTATAGGGTTATAGTGAATTTCCAAATGGCAATTGGAATGAATTAATCAAATGTGGTTAATTGTTTACACACTGACTATTTTATTATTATTTTGGGGTGGGTGGGGGACCATCTTTAAATGTCAAAAGATTGCCCTTCCAAATGGTCACTGGCATAGGATGTATCTTGTTAAATCGCTCCTTCTACCCTTGGTTGCATAAAACACCAAGTGCATTGTCAAGTGTTTGTAGGGGTGAGTGGGAGACTTTTGACACACCTGTCACCATTTTGCAACTCTCTTGACTGCAGGTGAGGGTAGAAATGACTGGAGGTGATTGGGCAGCATACAACCTTTGCCCAATGCCTTGCTGTGGCCATTTGGAAGGGCAGTTTTCTGCTTGGTCATTTTGGCCACTGAAAATCACTACATAGGCAACACATCCCTCTTGACTTGATGCATTCTGGTAGCCATTCAGAAATTCAGTATGTTCCTATGGCCAATAGCCTTCATTCAGAAATTCAGCACGTCCCTAAAATCTGCCCAAAACCAGTCAGAGTAAACAATGCTGGGCTAGATGTACTGATGATCTGATTCAATATAAGATAGCTTCATGTTGAAATAGTTGTCCTTCATCTCCATGACATAGGTTGTGCATAGTTGGGATTCCAACAAGCACCCCTAGGACGTGTAAAATGCTTTATGGGCTGCATGTTTCTTGCAGAGTGTTAAGTATGGAGAGAAAAAAAGTAAGGGGTTTTTTTTCCTTGTAAAAGAAGGTAAGCTTTGCTGGACCACATTGTTTGAATGCTCTGAAGCAAGTAAAGACGAATTCACTAATGTAGTGGAAACTTGATGCTTCTCTTCACGTGCAGATGAACACAATGACAACAGTTTGGTATGCTGCAGCTAGTAGATAAGTCATTCCTTGGGAAGAGTGAGGGTCAAACTAAACGTGACTTAGAGCACTTTTTTACAAATTCAGTTGGGGGGGGCAGCCTACTCCTTTTTGTTGACAAAGCAGCCAGGGGCTGCAGAGGAATCCAGATAAGGATTGGGAAAGAGGCCTAACCTTTTCCACCTTGCACTTTTTCCCCAACTTTAAATGTTTTTAAAATTGTGGCATAATAGCTTTGTGTATAGGGAGGTTGGGGAGGATTTTCACTTGGAAAATGACATTGGAGGAAAGCATTAACCATCCATGGCCCTGCAGTTGTTTTTGTAAACAAAGATGTTGACAGTTGCAAGCGCATGATGCAAAAATGTGCTTAAAGTCACGTCTACTTTCATCCGGAGCTGGACAGACATGCCAGTGATGAATCCAGTTGGGGAAAGCAGATGGTAGATTAACTATCAAAGTACTACTGTTTTTTGAATGCTCAAATATGTTTTGGAAGACAAGCTTTAGGCCTGATTCAGACACAGCAGTAATCTATGACTTGCTGCTATCCCATGTGAAGATGAGTTGCGGGTTTGCACACTTCCCCTCCCACCCCCAGTCTTTTCTGGCTGTGTGGTTACCTGCACCATCTCTTTTAAAGGAAGCACACCTTCCCAACTTTGAACATAATTGGAACTGTGGTTAGTTTAAAAGTAGATGCATCTGACCCAGGTGGCGCTGTGGGTTAAACCACAGAGCCTAGGTCTTGCTGATCAGAAGGTCGGCGGTTCGAATCCCTGCGACGGGGTGAGCTCCTGTTGCTCGGTCCCAGCTCCTGCCCACCTAGCAGTTCGAAAGCACGTCAAAGTGCAAGTAGATAAATAGGAACCGCTCCGGCGGGAAGGTAAACGGCGTTTCCGTGCGCTGCTCTGGTTCGCCAGAAGCGGCTTAGTCATGCTGGCCACATGACCCGGAAGCTGTACGCCGGTTCTCGGCTAATAAAGCGAGATGAGCGTCGCAACCCCAGAGTCGGACACGACTGGACCTAATGGTCAGGGGTCCCTTTACCTTTACCTAGATGCATCTGATCTCATTTCAGCTGCAAAAGGAAGAGGGAGGGAGAAGTGTGCAAGCCATGTCTTGTTTGTGTCACTGCATTCCTGTGCAATATGTTTGCTGTAGAACTGGAAGTGGGCTTGTTGGGTGAGTAGATTGCAATAAGAAATATATGATATTTGGTGGTATTTGAAGTTCTTAAAATGTCCATTAGAATCCTGTTATGTGAACCTTAGTAAGCCAGAAATCCCAGTTATCTGAAGTCATGCGTTCAACACCACCCCAACATATGTTGAACAGAATAACTTTGTGCCACGAACTGTAATGTCTGGTTTTCCAAATGTCTTGTTTATCCCAGGACTGAAATGAGGCTGCTGAAGTCACTAGAATTGTATTTGGGTCTTTATTTAATTCCGCATTGTCCTCATTTTGCACAAAACAGATGAACTCTCAAAGACAAGATCATATTTTTTATCTAGTAACAAGATGAAGCCCTTTCCCTCCAAACTGGACTCTTGTTCCTTTTGAATAATAAATTGTCATGGGGATTGTGATTCAGTTGTAATCCAATAAAATTGTCTGAAAGCAGTGTGCAAGTTTTAAAAGCAAAATGAAGAAATAAAATCGATATGTTTGGCTCCACAGGATGCAGACCATTTGCCTCTGGACTCAGAAGTACAGTTTGGAAACAGCTGCTCAGGGTAAGGAGCTCAGGGTAATGTTTATTCATTTGTTTGGCTTCTGACAAATGTGCTAATCCCTTCATGTCAGTGGAATGTGAGTTGCCAAGGACCAGACTCCCTCATTTCAGTGCAGCCTGAGAAGTTGTGACTGGATGGGGTTTAGGTTTTGGCCTCTAAATCAAGTGTAAATGCTTATTTGTGACATTTTAAGCAATGCAAGTGGTTGGAAATAATCCCACCCTTCTTCCAAAAGTTCTGGGGCAATTTCATTTTAGCAGCTAGGTTTATATTTGGGTCTTGCTAGTCAAAGTCCGCCATTCTGTCCACAACATCACATGACTGAAAAATCCTGGGCAGGACTTGCTTGTTTGATAGAATTGGCAAAGGCTTAAAGGTTACCCTGATTTAACACCTCAACATTAAGCCAGCGGCCTCCATATTTTAAACACTGTTCCATATTCAGATTACAGTGTGACGCAAGCAATAGGGGAGGTGGCCTTGAGGGTGCTGACCTGGTGTATAATTGGTTGTGTCTGCCAGCTCACATAAATGGAGGATTCTCCATGCTACCGGGCAAGGAGAAAACTCCCAGAGAGTCTGGAAAGTATCTCTTTGAAACACAACAATCAAATCCTCATCGATGGGGCAAAAGCCATCCATCAGCCAACACCAAAGAAACGTTTCCAATTTAAGACCCTTTCTAATTTGGAGAATATGGAAAAATCCTGAACTCTTAAATGGAGGCGGAAGATACAATTTCATGATCTCAACAGGCGGTTGCTGAGAAACCAAGTGAACCAACTCATCACACCCTAAACTTTGCATATTTCAGAGCTGGCGTGGTGTAATGGCCAAGGTGCCAAAGTAGAACTGGGAAGACCAAGGTTCAGGTCCTCAACTTGGCCACAAAACTGGCTGGGTTACCTTGGACTTAGTCTCTTTCCCACCTCACAGGGTTGTTATGAGAACAAAAAGGCCATGGACCGTGTTTCTCCTAAAATAAGACACCGTCTTATATTTCCCCCCCTAAAAAAAACAGAGTATGGCTTATTTTCGGGGGGTGTCTTATTTTAACCGCTCCGCGTCGGTACGCTGCATAGCCACGCCTATCTAGGCCATCTTAAGGGAGAGGTGCCGCGTCACTATGGCTTATTTTCGGGGTATGGCTTCTATTTCACAAATGCGTAGAAATCCTGCTACGGCTTATTTTATGGCTACGGCTTATTTTAGCAGAAACACAGGGTATGTAGCCTTGAATTCCTTGGAGGAAAGATTGAATATATTTTAGCCGCCACAGGAAAACAGTTGAACAACTTACAGCTGTTTTGGGTCAGTCCTGATGTTGGCTTTTTCGTCTGTCATATTCCTCCTAAAAGCCTGTGATGTGATGTTATCCCTGTCTGAAAACTCAGCTATGAGGGAAAATAAATATCCACTGAGGCTTGCCCACTTTGCCACCTCACAGTTGCCTTCAGTAGGAGTGATTTCTTTGGAAATAGGTGTGGCCGCTATATCCTTCCCGCAGCATCGTGATTCAGCATTCAGCTGTTGGGCTACATCTTCCAGTAGTTTCTTTCTCTGGCATTGATTTGAGATGGAAGGGTTTCTGAAAGCGGGCCTTTTGCAACACCGATTCCCTTCTGGAGGCTATTACAGCAGCCACAGGGTACTCCAAAAGATGCCCATCAAAGGGAGAACAATCTGTCGTCTAGTTATAAAGTTTCTTGAATCTGTTAGAGATTCAAAAATCTGAAGCTGGTATCGGAGGCAAAGAGCTAATGTATGCTTGGCTGGGAACAGGATAGACAAAACTGAATGTTCCTTGGGCCAGTATTTTGACATAGATGGAGGAGCTGCCTGGCCTCCTTATAGCACTAAAATCATTGGAGCAAAAGAAAATGCCATTTTTCTACTGCCACTTTTATTGTGTTGTTGACTGGAAGGAGAGGCCTTGGCTCAGCAGCATGAGAAATGCCTTGTGTTTGAGAACTCTGGAGAGTTGTTGCCAGTCAAAGCACACAAGCCCGGGCTTGATATAAGACAGCTTCATATTCAATATGTTTGTCCTGAAAACAAAGTTGATCGGCTTTACAACGTCGCATCTTCAGGGTCACAGAGGCCTTTTCTGCATCTGCTTTCTGCATCTGCTTGAGCATTGTGGCGGGTTCTGGAGCATAAACTCTTCACATGGGGTGCTGGTCTAACTGTTGGGCCTCTGTGCCACCCTGAACAAACCACATGCACAAGCACCCTAGAAGACCCAACATTCCCCTGTGGCTGCACAGGCCGGTAATGATGATGAGCAAATTGTTTTCCTGCGTAGGCATTCCACCATCACTGATCCTCTCCCTGTGAACCTTCTGATAAGCTGTCAGGGTACCACAGGGTGTCCTGAACATAGTTTGGGTCCTCTATGGCTGGGTGAGGGTGGTAGGGGTGGCATTGGTGGGTGGGCACGCTACTTAAGTACGGAGCGCTCTTTCCACAGTTATGCATATAGCAAGCAGTTGTTGCTTTCTTATTGGAGAAAAGGCCTTGTTGATCATCTAATTCCCTCTGGTCTTTTACAGTTACAGCTAAGAGGCGAAAAAATGGTGGGGAAGAACAGACCAGTTTTTCCATCATGCAATGATGTATTTTCCTGCAAGAGGGTGACGCTTCATTGGAATCATACAAGCCCTTCCGCCATAATATTATAGGACAGAAGTAGAGGGATCTCTTGTTTTGCTTTGGAACTTTGCCTGCAAGTTGCCTCTCCATTAACTGTAAATGCCATGGTAAGCAGTGTGTTCCTGCTTTTTTGCTTCTTAAAAAATCCCTTCTTTGGATATGATTGCTGTTGTTTCTTTTCTCTCTCTCTTTCCCCCCACCCACTCATGTGAAAAAGGAGCAGTGACTGGGGAATAACAAAAGCCCATCAGCCCAGGATACAAAGCAGAACAGCCAGGCTTTCTGTTAGGACTCTCACCCAGCAGTAGGCGGGCGAGTAGAAGACTCTGTGTGCACATCTTTGCAGAGGGAAGAGTGACAGTTTTGTTAAAGCAAATGCCATGCCTGATGCAAATGCCTTGCAGTGATGCCCTGAACATAATCGCTCTTGTTGTGCCATGTGTAGGTGTCTTAAATGTTACATTATTGGCATATTCTCAGGGTTGTTTATACTAGAGGGTGCAATCGGTTGAGGGATATAAAGCCTAAAACTGTTAACTCTTTATAGACCACATGCACCACACAAGTGAAGACAGACTTTTGTAAGGCGCAAGAAGTGCTGGTGCCAAGTTAGGGAGTTTTGGATCGCTCTTTACAGCATCAAAGCATGAGCATGTCACTCTCATGTTGGTGCAGAAGGGGTGACAAAACATCTGCCAAAGAGTGACAGATGAAGGTCTGTGGGCAACATGGATGCCAAAGCATTTCTATATGACATAAACATAGTTTGAGGGAAATAACAAGCAAATAGTTTGAAGATGAAACAAGGTTTTGCTTTGTCTTTAAAAAGCAACACATTCCTTGAGGCCATTTAGCTCTGGTTTTGCTGTTAATGTTTAGTGATCTTTTTATGGTTTTACTGCCTGCTTTGAGAAACTTCTGGGTTTTGGTGTTCTTTCACAATGAGCATGAAAAACCTGAGGGGCAAGGTAAAAATGAAGGCATGAATGTAAAGGGAAAAAATGTATTCCCAGTCCAAGCCCCATTTAGTGAATTTGGAAGGGAAGAGTTGACTTCTTTTTAAAACAAAACAAAGAACACCCCAAACCTTTATTTTGCTACAGGTGCAACTGTAAAGGAAGAATGCATTTCAAGAATGGAGGAGTTATTTTTTATTATGGGTAAGTAAGCTGGACTATTTCTGTTTTCATGACTGAAAATAACTGGTTGAAGGACTCCATTTCATAGCTAACGTTTGTTGCAGCTCTTAGTCTTTGGCTGCGTTGCCCATTCAGATTTCAATACTAGACTTTTGTGTGGGTCTCTGAAAATACCATTAGCTTTCTTTGCAGCAGTCCTTGATCTCTGGCAGGTCCCCTGTCCCCCTACCTGGGGGGCCTTTCTGGTTTCCTTTTCGGCCTGAAATCATGTAGTGTTTGACCAAGTGCTGCTAGTAACACTGTCCTCAAGTAGCTTGTTGTAGAAATTAAACGGCCTTTCATGATAAGCAGTTTTCAGCAGGGATGCCTTGCTTTGGCCCACCACTCCGATTTTACTAGGAGCAAAGCATTTGGTTGCATCTCCAGCCCTTGCATGAGCAGCCACTAAGGATGCCTGCTCCACCTGTTTTCTCTTTCCCCCAAATGAAGAGGCGGAACAGTGCAGCTGCAGCAACATAAACACCTGCAGTAGCAGCAGAGGTTGGACTGGGGTACAAACATAAGAAGCAACCTTGCTGGGTCAGAACCGAGGGCCCATCTAGTCTACCAGCAGCCAGTGAGATGCTTCAGGAGGCTCATGCCAGATGTGGGTAGCCTTCCTCTATCCTCTGCAAGCTATTGCTTTGCTGCCTGTTCACATTTGAATTAGTTTTCCTGGCAAACAACTGCTGCTAGTCCTAGCCTCCTTGAACGTGTCTAAATCAAACTATTGTAAGTCAGTCTACATTGAGAGAGAGTGTAGTACACCATGTGTCGAAGAAGGCTGCCTTTTTAGCCCTGAACATAATACCAAAGGGCTTTGTTGGCTGCCCATGAAGGAAGGAACCCAGCCACAGAGATATGGAGTGAATCATTTCTGCCCTGCTGCCCATGGGCCTCTATGTCTTAACTTGCAAGCTGCTGGAGCTCATGAGATCAAGTGGTTCCAACACAGCTATTCTGGCCTTGTTCTCTTTTGCCAGCCTTCTTCTTTCAGAGCCATCATTTTTTGATTCGTCTCCTCTGCCATCGTTTTATACCTTCTATAGGTGCTGGCTTTTAAACAGAAGGGCCTGGAAGTGCCGAGCCACCCAGAAGGGGTTTCCCTGCGTTGAACAAGAAAGCAAACTTGGATCAGCAGTGGTGGAAAAGTGCAGTCTGCTTTGGTAGTGAACCAGGCCTTAAAGGAGGAAGCCATGGATTCTAAAGTAGCGTATCCAGCGTAACTGAGCAGTCAGAAGTTTGGACTAGTCCATGAAGCTCACCAGGTGACCTTGGGCCAGTCACTGCCTCTCAAGTTAACCTACCTCACAGGGATGTTCTGAGGATAAAATGGGGGAGGGATAACCATGCACTCCTTGGAAAAAGAGAAGTAAAATAAGAACAATAATAAAAACTTTCCCCCAACAAAAAAACAATTATCCTCATGTGATGTGATGCTTGTGGGAACAAGTGGGAAAGGTAGTGTTTGTTTTTCAGCCCTAAAGTTCTTTCACCTCTAAAGCAAGCTTTGCATGTTTACTCAAAAGTAAGTCCTACTATTCTCAATAGTGCTCGCTTCCAGGTGAGTATGCATAGGAATTCAACCTTAATAACCCTGATTGCAAGGTAGGCATCAGAACCCTTACATGGCAGGTGGTCTTCAGGCTTCCTCGCCAGAGGGAATCCACATCAAACCTGTGCATTGCAGAGGGCTCTGGGGCACTTCTCCACTGTGCCCACTGTTTGGGTCAGGCCCTTAGCCAAAGTGTTCCCAAGAAAATATCCCACACTCCCTGTGGCTGCACAATGCTGGGGAAGATGGATATGGGCAGACAAATGAGCTTAAGGGAACTTTATCCACTTATTACAGTAATGAATATAAGAACATTGATAAACCCTCCTAGGAACACAGAAGACCACTGTTTTGAACCCTAAATCACTCGCAGATTTGGGCACAAGGAGCGGTCAGAAAAGTGATACTCCCTGTTACATGTGAACAAAATTGGTTCGCTAGACTCAAGCCACCCATTTGCCCCTGCTTTTGATAGCAGATTATGTGGAACAGTTAACACTTCCTAGAGTTTATACTTTGATTTTACAGTCTTCATCTGCTGCTGGTGGTTTAACATTCATACAGTGCCAACAGTTTGTCAAGAATGCTATATCTGGTTGCTTTATCAAAGAAGGAAGTTCAGGCTGTCAACTCTTTCTGGATCAGTTCCTTCCAGTTTGAAGCAGGCAAGAACCACTGATGAGAGATGGAACAAATGTTTGGTCTTGCACCTTGCCAGAAGGCAAGGCTTGTTTCCCACTACTCTAGGGTGGGAAGGCTATACTAGATCCCCTTCCTCCTAGGACAGCAGGACAGCCTAAAGTAGAGCCATTTTTTCTGGAATAATAGAACTATGGAGTTGGAAGGGACCACAAGGGTCCTCTAGTCCAGTGTTCCCCAACCTTGGGCCTCCAGCTGTTTTTGGACTACAACTCCCATCATCCCTCGCTAGCAAGACCAGTGGTCAGGGATGATGGGGATTGTAGTCCGAAAACAGCTGGAGGCCCAAGGTTGGGAAACACTGCTCTAGTAAAACCCCCTGCAATGCAGGAATCTTTTGCCCAATGTGGGGCTCAAACCCATGATTCTGGAATTGAGATTTCTAATTGCAGGGGAGCAGGAAGTAGGATATTGGATAACAAAGTTGTTTTGTGAGGGGAAAGAGGGTGTCTCCTAACAATTCTAGGGCTAGGACAAGCTTTGGATGATTTGAAACTGCTCGTGTGGTCCAGTGTCCTAGTGGTCAGAGGTTTGACAGGAGGTTGCAGCCTTCTTTCCTCCTAAATAATTTTAATACAACTGTTTAATGCACAAGAGTCAACATAGCCAGTTTTGCACAGTTTACCACATTTGTAGCCTGAAGAAGTGTAACCTATATGATCAATTAGAGATGCATTTGAAGAGGTCATTGCTCAGGGTATGAGCCTGAATGCATCCCCATTTGTTTCTCAAACAGATGCATGGATTCTGTTAATGGGCAATGGGGGGACAACTGACATGGGGTGCTTCCAGATAGGTATTTAATATTGCAACAAGGTCATTCAGATAATGCAAATAATTTTGGTGCTGGCAGTGCTAGGTGGATGCTGTAGAAGTGCATGTGTTAGCAGTACCTGTCCTTCAATAAGCATCCATCTGGAAGCACCCTGTGTAGCCTCCCAACTGGGAGGTATCTTGCAGACAGGGTGCAGAGTGTCCCTGAAATACACATGGGAGCATAGGAAGCTGGCCTTTGCTGAGTCAGACCATTGGTCTATCTAGCTCTGTATTGTGGCTCTCAGATGAAGGCATCTCAAGTCCTTCCTGGAGATGGAAGGGATTGAACCCTGGACCTTCTGCCTGCAAGGCTCTGCCACTGAGGCCCAACCCAGCCTGTCATAAGCATTGTATATCTTGCTGGTTGGTTGTTGTCAGAGCCTGCTTTTATTTGACTAAACGCACCTGTCAAGAAATTATTTGGATTTCAACATGGAACAAGAAAAACCTAAATCGGGATGGTGTGTTTTGCCATGAAGCATAACCAGCGCCATGCTTTGCTGCTGTTCCTTGATTGTAAAGAGGGAGGGTAGTTGGCAAAAGAACTTGGGCTTCAGCCATTTGCTAGCCATGGAGTTTCCCTTACTCGCATGAAAGATGAATGTTAGTCACGTAACCATAAAGGCTACTTGTTTCCTACGATCTAGACCTGCTTTCCTATGATGGGCCAATTTCTACATTCAAAAAGACCTCAATTTTGGAAACTACGGAAGATTCAGTAAACATGCCCATGATCAGCTAACTGCTTCCAAGCGCTGTGATCCTGCGTGTACACTTTCTTGGGAGTAAGCGCTGTTGAACACAGAGGGACTTGCTTCAGAGTCAGGGTGTACAGGGTTGCACTGATCGTTGGGATGCAGTCAGGTTTCCTACAGTATGAAGGAAACATTTAGAGACTCCTCTTAGCACTGCCATAGGTTCAGTTTGGGACTTAATTGGCCCATTACAAAATTTCCACAAAACATGTCCCCCCAAAATCTGTTCTGTGATGGAAAAAAGTTCTGACTTCCTATTGTGGCAGAATTGGACCACACTCTTCAGCATCCATTTGAAGAGTTGCTTTGATGTGACAGCAGTATGATGGGGTGAGGTCCCACCTGCATTTTGTAAGGTAACACTTAAATTTGGTACAGGTGTATTTGTTGACTTCAGCTGACCCAAACTACCCTGTGGTATTCGCTTGCATTTCCAGCTTTGGCTGAAAACCTGGATTTGTGTCTTGGCTGGGTCACCTCTCCTGTCACCTGTGTACAAAGGGGTTTTCCTCTTCCTTAATGGTTACTTTTGACATTTCCCCTCAGGTATTTCTTCCTTCTCGACCTTCCATTTCATCTGTGTTTATACATGCCCACTCTCAACTTTCACCTTAAGAGTTGCATTGCATGTTATATTTTGTTTGGTGTACACAAAACATGCTGCAAAAGTATTCTTAAAAGCAGCCCGTGAATGCCTCTGGAAAGGGTACGGCAGAGCTGGCTGTGGCTCCGTGTGTACCTTTTCAATGGCAAGTGTGGGCTTGCTGTCGCATCCTGTGCAAGAGGCCCTTCAACTCTCCAAGCAGATTTTTGGGTCTTGCTAACTGGGCTAGTTCCAATGAAAATTCTTAGTATTACTTCATATTAGGGCTACAGCTCTTTTAAAGAAATCTTAGGTGGCTGAAGGTAGGAAACTGAATGTATAAGTTACATTTCAAGGCTAACCAACTACTTAGAAGTCTTATTGAATTTAACAGGGCTTGCTCCCAGATAAGGACGCAGGTGGCGCTGTGGTCTAAACCACAGAGCCTAGGGCTTACCAATCAGAAGGTCGGTGGTTCGAATCCCCATGACGGGATGAGCTCCAGTTGTTCGGTCCCAGCTCCTGCCCACCTAGCAGTTCGAAAGCACGTTAAAGTGCAAGTAGATAAATAGGTACCGCTCCGGCGGGAAGGTAAAAGGTGCTTCTGTGCACTGCTCTGGTTCGCCAGAAGTGGCTTTGTCATGCTGGCCACATGACCCGGAAGCTGCCTGCGGACAAACGCCGGCTCTATAGAGCGAGATGAGCACCGCAACCCCAGAGTCGTCTGCGACTGGACCTAATGGTCAGGGGTACCTTTACCTTTACCTTACTCCCAGATAAGTGGGGTTAATCAGATTTGCAGACTACTAAAGCAATAGTTCTGAAGATTTTGTTTTGTTTTTGGAACATTGGTAACTTACTACCTTTTTTTTTTAAAAAAAAAAAACCACCATTGCCTTAGTTAACCAGAGGCACCAATTTCATTTATTAATTTTATGAATCGTCTAGATGTTGGAAATCCTGCTTCACATACCAGCTGATCTATAGGGGCACAATGTGAAGCATTAACGGGGGTTTTAGTTTGCAGTGCAGCGCCTAATATGATTCCATAAAGTAGAGGAAGTGGAAATGGGAGCAAGCCTCTTGGGAGAAAAACATGCTACCTATGCTGCTGATCCTGTTGATAACTTCTGCTACTTCTACTCAGCACTTCACATCCCGTCATATATGTGAAGCATTTGGACATTTTACATCTATCTCTAGAATCCTTACAACAAGCATATAAGTGAGCTCAGTTGCATCGCAGGGGACTTGCCTTTGGTAAATGGTGTGTCCATAACAAGCAAGATTTGAACCTGGAAATTTCTGGTCCATAGGCTGGTCACTTAACAGCTGCTGTTATGCTCTCAGGAGTGCATGAGGGCCTATATTACACCTATGAGGAGAGTATTTGCTGCACAGTTGAGGTAGTCTGTCAAAAACACTGGGGTGTTTATCTGTCTCTTCATGGAATCTGATGGAACAGGTGGCATGTCATCATGATGCCTCTTCTGCAGAGGCTGCCACTCATCCCCCCAAACGCACACGGTTTAAAACAGTTTGTTCTCTCCTCCCATCCCCACCAATCCTCTTTGCACCAGCTTGGTCCTGCTTTTTACGCAACCAGCTCCGTTTCTTCCCTCTACTGCTATTTCCCCCCACCTCACGCCCACATGACAAAAGGAAGACACAAAGGAGGAAAGATCATTCAACATTTATGCAATTATACAAAGTGGGAAAATGTTTCGGATTACACTCCACCTTCCCCCCATTGTGCGCCTGCAACCCTCCGTCTGTCACTAGCCACTGTAACTTTCCCGCAGAACAAAACTGACCCGATGCTGATCTCTTGGTTGCTATTTACACTTAATTATCTTACAAACGCCAGTGGGAGGTCTGCAAGGTTAACTGGTGTCGATAGGCCTGCTTTCTTTGCTTCTTGGTTGCTAATTGTGGGCTTAATTAGCTGGAGAGGGAATCTTACCCCATTGTGCCAGAGGAACGGGGAAGTCAAAGGGTCAAGGTGCCCCCTTTCTAGAAGGGCTGCATCCTCAGTTGCTGCCTCTGGTGTCACTGGCCTTCCTTAGCGCTAAGCAAGGCCACTGACCAAGCTGGCAAATGTAAGCATGAGAACAGCAGATCGTCCTGCACAAATGTGGATGTCTGAAAACTCACGAGGTGTGCTGCTGGTGTGTTGTCGGTTACCTGAATGTGACTTGTCATCAACAAGAAGGGATATGTATTGAAAAAGCAAGGAAACGCACGTTTTCACTTACAAAATTCATCTGGGGGTGTCAGCATGCCCCATGAAACAAGATTTGAGCATTCCCTGTTAGCACATGTATACTGAAGGTGAGTTTATGAAACTAATGGAACACCTTAGACGCACTGTTGGCTTTTTACCACTGATCACACATCCTCTCGCTTTCATTCCAGTCCTCAAACCTACCTTCTCTGATGGCATCAACAAGTGGACCAAGGAACTAAGCACACTTGGTCGTGAAATTGTCCCCAAATTTGCTTTCACGCTACACGTTGCCGTGACAATTTCCTATGAAACACCATTTAAAGCGCAGTGAGGCTGCATTCCCCTCTGCTGTTCTCATCCATCAGTTGTTACTGACGGTCTTGGAGACCCATGAGGAAAAACAGCAAGGAAGGAACTGTTCCGTTTGAGGTGATGGAGAGGATTCAGGCTCATGCAGTACTTTGAACAACACCTCTGGGCCCACTTTATATCTGTAACATCTGATTTGGCCCGGAATTGCCCTGGTGTGAAATCTCATGTTGCTCTGTGCCATGCCAACACAGTAATCCTTAACAAATATGCTGGGCATCATGCTTTGCAGCATGATTTCCCAAACTTTGCATCTCCAGCTGTTTTTTTGATTACAATCCCCATCATCCCTGACCACTGGTCCTGCTAGCTGGGGATGATGGGAGTTGTAGTCCAACAACAGCTGGCAACCCAAGTTTGCGAAACCCTACATTACAGCAAGGGTGGCTAACCCATAGCTCTCCACATGCTGCTAAACTACAAGTCCCAACCCCTGATGGAAGTTGTGGTTCAGCACCATGTGGCGGGCCAAAAGGTTCCTGACACCTGATTTACAGGTTAGAAATTTAGCATTCCCTATCTTGATCATCTGTTCTGCTCTTCACTTCCTGGACTCCACCAGCTTCATAGTACAGGTAGGAGGTGCTCTTTTTGAATGCTCTCTTGCAAAGTATTTTATTTTATTTTAATATATATATTTGACTTGACTTGACTTTATAAAAGCCTCCCTATCAGTAGAAAACTAGGGGGAACAGTTCTAAGACAGGCCTCCATCCTTCTTCCTTCTAAAAGTGTGTTTCTTGCCAATGCTACTATAAATGTGGCTCTGGTGAAATTACAGAAGCCAAAGGTGGGGCATAATGGAAGCTCCTTGATAAGAAGATCCAGCACACGATAAACCTGAGTTACGTATATCTATACCACCAAACAACAAACGTAATAGGCTGGCAGAAATTAATTCTGATAACTCAAGATATAAATAATGAAGGCACATGCATGTACAAGACCAAAATCTGTGTATAATCTGGTATAAACTCACGAAAAAACAACATATGAATATAATCCGTTTCAAAGGTCTATATGCTTAAAGGTTCATACGTGGAGGTACATAGCAAGTATCACAAGTCCAGTGTCCTCCATATAAATTCAACTAACAGTCCCAAGTTCGGTGTCCACCATATAATGCAAATAAAAGTTCCAACTGAAAGTTGAGCTTGATAAGACAGTGATGATGCAACACTCCAAAGTGTGAATGTAGTTTTCATGAAGATTTGGAGCAAGCAGGACAAGGATGTCCGGATTATTTATCCCTTTTGTTTGCATTATATGGAGGACACCGAACTTGGGACTGTTAGTTGAATTTACATGGAGGACACTGGACTTGTGATACTTACTATGTACCTCCACGTATGAACCTTTAAGCATATAGACCTTTGAAACGGATTATATTCATATGTTGTTTTTTCATGAGTTTATACCAGATTATACACAGATTTTGGTCTTGTACATGCATGTGCTTCCTTGATAAGAAGAAGCATGATTTATGCAAAAGTTAGCAATTCGTGAATTACGCAATTAAAAATAATAATTAAAAAAAATTAGCAGATGTGACCCTATGCCAAAACAAAATAACAATATAATATTGTTCCTTAAGCTTCAAAGAAGGGGAAGAGCACTGGAGCAGAATACGCCCAGAACTTTCCCACCACCTGCCACATTTTCTGAGCCAAGCTGCAGCCACAAAGAGGTTTTCTTTGACACTTTGCTAGGGCCCGAACAACTTGATTCAGGTCAGCAGTAAAGCAAAAGACAGATTGTTGGTAGATATGCAATGTTGCCGTCGGACCTGTTTCGTTATCTTTGTGGCCGGATTTTCCTTGATTGACATTATTGCAAAGACTTCCCTGCCTGGACTTCTTCACCCTACATAAGGAATTTTACACAGACACAGAAATATCAATGGATTGTGGCTTTATTAAGAGGCTCTTCTTGCCTCTGTCATCGTCTGTGCACGCCTTCGTATTTACATTTAAATGCAACATGTTAATAAGCAGTCTCCACTCTGTTAGACATTTTGCGTATAGTGATGCCTTAACAGTCGTCTTTGCTGTCAGTCCCTAAGTTTACCCTGGGAGAAACCCAGCTTACAGAAACAGTCCCAAATGCACCGAATCAAACTTTTCTTGGCACAGCATTATGTATTTATTTTAACCGGAGAGTTAAGACACGCAACCTTGCACCTTACCCACAGGGGAGGGGCGGCTCCATATCAATGCTATAATTTCCCTGCTTATCCCTGCTTCCGGACAAACCAGGGGGAACTCTTGTGAGGCAGCGAACTAGGCCAGCCCTGGCCCACTTGAAAGGGGTCCAAGAGATGGAGCTGGTGCTCAGGAGTGTGGACGGTTGAGCTGTAGCGTTTCACCGTGATGGGAGACCTTCCTGTAAACACAAAAGCGCTGCCTGGCTCTTTTGTCCAGTGCAGAGGCGTAGCAAGCCCAGGTGGTACCTGGGGCGGAATTTTTTTTGTCACCCCCCACCACTTTAATTTTAAAAAAAAAAAAAAGTGTCACCCCCCTCTGATGGTGCCACTTTGCGAGGTGTGGGGGTTTTGTGTGTGTGTGTGTGTCTATTATCTCTTTTTTTTTCAATAAAGTTAAAATAAAATAATAATAATAATAAATAATAAAAATGTAAAAAAATAAAAATAAAAAGTGTCACCCCCCCTCTGATGGTGCCACTTTGTGAGGTGTGGGGGGTTGTGTGTGTGTCTATTATCTCTTTTTTTCAATGAAGTTAAAATTTTAAAAAAAATGTAAAAAAATTTTTTATAAAAAAGTGTCGCCCCCCTCTGGGGTGGAACCCGGGGCGGACCGCCCCCCCCCATTGCTACGCCCCTGGTCCAGTGCTGACTTTAGGATGAATTTACCAGTGACCGCTCTTCCCATCTCTTCAACTAGCAGAGGAGATATTTTTGCATGATCCGCCCGGAACTTAAAATAAACAGCCAGACTGGAGGAGGAAATCTGGAAGCAGGCTTTAGGAAAGGGAGGTGGGCCGTGTCACTGAGGAAAAGAGCGATTATCATAAAACAAGACACTGGCGAGTGGAGTGTGTATTCTCAGCACCCACATGAAGAACGTAGCTGGTAGCCTGAGCAGTGCAAGAACACTACCCTGCGGGAAAGGCGGAAGGTCCAATCATTCTTGCCCACAACAATTACTGCTTCTTAAAAAATCCCCTTGTAGGTTCCCATTTCACAGTACCGTCCGTTAATGTGGGCCAATAACATTGCATGAGCTGAATGCCTGTTGTGTAGGGCTTTTTTTCTGAACAGGAGAGCTGTTCTGAGTGCCACGGGCTCCCATCGCGTTACGGAGCAAAGTTTTGTGGCTGCACCGAGGCCATGGCAAACGCAAGCGTGCTCCAGCCCGTGTGCCCCATTTCACAATGAGTTTTGCCGGGCAGCTCCTAACAGGAAGAGGCAAAGAGTGGGGCGACTTCAAGAACAGCCATTTTGTTAGGTGGGGCCAATGTTCCAGGAAAACCAAGCCGTGTCTTGCCTCTGAGCAGAAGCCGCAGCAGAATGCCGGACGGAAACATCACCGGAAGTGTGAGAGACGCTTGCAGAGCTGGGGGTTGTTGCCGCTTCGTCACAGCAGGATTGTGACTGTGCTGTTGCAGCTCCACACATTGCTGGGCCTTCCTTCTAGCATGGATTAGTACGGTGCAATTTGCTCTTTGCCGTATCCCATGGAGATGATTTCTCCGCAGGCTGGCTGGCTGGCTGGTGCAGGACTTCCTTTGGCACATTTGGAAGCTGCCGCTTTTCAGTTTTGCTGCTGACTTAAAATAGAGGAAGGGCTGCCCAGGATCCACCTGAAGGATGGAAATCAGGTGGAGCTGCCCTCTCCCTTTCCATGCCCATGCGCCCAAGCTGCCTTCACCGTTGATACAGCTTCATGATGCCAGTCCGGTGCAGGCTCTTCCACAGCTCAGCTTCCAGCAGCATATCGTGGTTGGCATAGAAGACCAACGGCTTCTTCTCCTGCTCAAAGTAGTGGTCGGAGAATGCCCTGTAGTTGTCGGTGATGAAACCATAGGCACTGACCTGCGGGAGGGGAAGAAGCAGAGGAGGAGGACGACTTAGGGATGGGCGTGGACCTGAAGGCCCAACCTCCCAGGCTCTGTCTGCCACCCCACCCTTGCCACGCACAGTGCCAAGCCACCTGAAATCTAGTTCCAAGGGCCTTCTGGTAGTTCCCTCACTGTGAGAAGTGAGGTGACACGGAGCCTAGCATAGTGTCTTCTGAGTAGTCGCTCTCCCATCAGATGTCAAGGAGATAAAGAACTACAGTGGTACCTCAGGTTACAGACGCTTCAGGTTACAGACTCTGCTAACCCAGAAATATTACCTCGGGTTAAGAACTTTGCTTCAGGATGAGATCAGAAATCGGGCAGGAGGCCCCATTAGCTAAAGTGGTGCTTCAGGTTAAGAACGTTTTCAGGTTAAGAACGGACTTCCGGAACAAATTAAGTACATAACCAGAGATACCACTGTACACAACTTCTGAAGGCAGCCCTTTATCAGGAAGTTTTTAATGTTTGGCATTTTATTATGTTTTTATATTCTGCTGGAAGCTGCCCAGAGTGGCTGGGGCAAACCAGTCAAATGGGTGGGGTACAAATATTATTATTATTATTGTTATTATTATTATTATTATTATTATTATTATTACTTGGCACCTAACGGTGTGCTTGCGCTTTCAGATGACCCATGAAAGTTGCCCCCTTTCTCCAGGCAGAGACACAGAGGTTCTAGCTGCAGGTGGAACAAGCACATCTTGTTGGGAGGCAAATGGATTGTGTTCCCCGTTGGCGTTATGTGTGCGAGAGTCATCTTCGCCACTTTCCACACAGTGTGAAGTCACCGTCACAACTAGTCTTAGATCTCCACCCCCTGATGCTGAGTTTATCAGGTGCTGGAAAAGTTAACGGTATAAAGACTCTTACCTGATCACAGGTATGAAGAGCTGTTAGAAGCATCAGGGCTCCAGTGCTGGGCATGTAGAGATGTCCAAACTGACTGTTTATTATTTCTGACCTTAAAAACCTGTAAATAGAATAGGGGCACAGAAGGGAAGTTTATGGGTTATTAACAAAAAAAGAAGTCTTTAACCAACTGGCTGGGTCAGGTGAGAACAATGGGCCATATAAGAATCTGGCAATCAGAAAGATTTCAAACGTCCAGCCTGTTCTTCTCCCTGACATGCTAGCATTCCAGATACAGGGGAATTTTTGCCCATTGGTATTGGCTCTCACATGAGACAAAATGGAATGAAAGGCAAGATTCCTGCACAAATTCCCAGAAATTGTCTATCAGTCTTCCACCCAAATTACTCAGGTGACTCTCGGTTCCCTCTGTCCTTTCCGCCAGCCAGAGATTCAAACACCATTGACAAAGAAGGGCAATCAGAATTCTACTATATATGTATGTACAAGTGTAGGGGAAAAGGACTGTTATTATTATGATTATTTTACTATTAGGCTGTCTGTCAGTATGCTTTTTACTATGTTTTTATCATTGATGTTTGGTAATTTGTTTCTACCGGTAATGTTGTACACCTCCTTTGATAAAGGGAGGTATATATATTGAATAATAATAAAAACAAACAAACAGATGGTCAGTGGTGGGGAATCTCTGGCCTGCTGGCCTAGCTAGGCCTGGCGGGGTCCTAATTTGGCCTAATTTCCCCAAAGCTACACCCACCCACAGATGACGTCAGCTGCTGAGCCAGTAAATAAATGACTGCAAAGGAGATGGTTCAGGAGCCTTCAAGTGCACGTTCAATTGCTCCCTGATAAGTGGGGATTGTACCCATGTCTTTTAAATTTGGTTCCAAACACAAGCCCCACTGGGATTCTTTCCACTCAGAAACTCCCAATCTGCACTCCAGAGTGAAGCCAATCCCTGCCAAAGGCAGGCATGAAGTTGGTAGTGATTAGCTGACTGATGGTGACTTCAAGCCAAGCTAGAATCGGCTACATTCCCGAGTTTCCACTCAGGATCTCTGGAATGTGGCCAATCCCTGCTGAAAGTGGGGCTTGCAGACAGCTCAGGATCTAGCCCACTGAGCTGAAAAGGTTCCCATCCCGGATGTGTTTCATGTGATAAAATGTGGGTTCCCCTCACTCCCACTGACATGATAAAAGTAATTAATAATAATAATAATAATAATAAATTTTATTTATACCCCGCCTTCCCCAGCCGGGCTCAGGGCGGCTAACACCAGGCATAAAAACAATTGATTAAAATACAATTTAAAAAGAAAATTAAAATACAACATTAAAGTGCAGCCTCATTTCAGTAGAAACTCAAATAAAAAACTGTTGGGGAAGAAAGCGTCAAATCTTCACCAAGGCCAACTATCCAGACTGGTCCTACATGGGCCAGAAAAAAGCCAGGGAAGTCCCCAAATAGGAGTTCCATCACAGAAGGCAAAGGAAAGAGGGGGAGGGGATCAAGTTGGATCCAGGCCAAAGGCCAGGCGGAACAACTCTGTCTTAGTAGTACATATATTGCTATTGGGTGGTGTCCAATTAAGTAATACTCAGAGTGGACCCACTGAAATCAATGTGCTTATGTCTACTGATTTCAATGGACCTACTCTTAGCATGACTTAAGTTGGATATCACCCACTGAATATATTTAAGGGTGGGAAAGCCATAGATCTCTAGATGTTGCTGGACTCCAGCTCCCATCAACCCCAGCTCCAACATGGCCAATACACAAGGATAATGGGATTTGTGCTCCACCAACAGTGGTCGTGTCCTGCTAAGAAAACAGGCTTCGCTGTGGTGTTCAAAGTCTCAAAACATTACCTCTCTGTTAGGTAATGCACAAATTCAGGGTGCAGCAACTTGAACTTTCCGGCAGGTGCCTCAGATCCAAAATATTGTTGTGGCCTGTGGAAATAGATCACATAAAAATAGTTTTGTTGCATGACAACAATTAGACAGCTCGCAACTGATCCTGCGGCTGGGGGAGAAAAACAATACATAAAGCAGAAAAATTGTACCATTTGTGAAGCACCACGATGCCCGATAAAAATACTAAAAATGGATGGCGTAAAATTAAATAACTCTCCAGAAATCTGGAACAGGAAATCCAAATGCACCTGGTGCTGGAGGAGGTCCAGGAGAAGGGATTTCTGCTTATTCCTCCTTCCCCCTGCCACTCCACCTGCTGTCCAGAGGTTGGGCTACTTAAATGGTGCTGAAAACCTTCCATCTCCCTGCATGCCTCAAGCTTCCAGCCTAGATCACTAAGCAGTGTTTCTCAACCAGTGTGCCTCCAGATGTTTTGGGACTACAACTCCCATCATCCCTCGCTAGCAATACCAGTGGTCAGGGATGATGGGAATTGTAGTCCCAAAACATCTGGAGGCACACTGGTTGGGAAACACTGCACTAATGTATGAAGAGTTCAGGGAACGGGGGTGGGATTAAGCTTGCAGTATTGCCAGCCAGAGCTTTTAAAGCAATCAAGGGATTTTTTTGGGGTGAGAAACACAGAGAGAGATGAGAGAGAGGCCAGAGAATTGCAGGCAAATTGCAGAACAGGAACCGGGAAGGTAAAATAAGAGGTAAGCTCCAGCCACGGGCTCGCATCCATGCTTGCGCAAAGGAAGGCCTCGTGCTTCTCGTTTGGACGCAAGCATCTCGCCATGTGTCCTTGCACCCTAGACACATGACTCTTACAAAGCATCGAAAGAGAGAGCATGAGATCACTCGCGCTTCCTCCCAACAGTTCCCATGAAACTTCAAAAGATTCTTCAGCGCTTATAAGAACTCTGCAAGACCAGTGTCACACTGCTGACATGGGAGTTCAATCTTAGGACTTCCACATGACATGGAATAAAATCTCATGATACAATAGCTCTGGTTGGGTGTTCTGGAAGTGAGGCTACGTTGGGTAGCACCTCCCACTGCCATCTGCGCATATTGTGCAAACATCTGGAAGGAGGGAGCTATCATGTGTCTACAGGCTTCCATGTGACCTGGAACACACACCCCCTTCACACAATCAGGACACATGAGCAACTGAGGTTCTACAACATGTAGAATCCTATACCTGCAACAACTCCTTCCCCACTACAGACACTTGTGCTGGATGCGAAGATACCCAACTCAGTGTAGCCTTGCTTCCTGCTTGCAAATTCCCTTCAACCGTGAGTGGAATGCCTGAAAAATAGGGCTGGCATCACTGAAGACTGGAGGACTGGAGGAAGCACATCTACAGTTGTGGAGAGATGCGCTACAACTGCACTACGATCCCCAGAAGTGTGATTTTGTGAGAACAAGATAACACGATCATTTTTAGCAATGGGGTGGCGCTGTGGGTTAAACCACAGAGCCTAGGGCTTGCCGATCAGAAGGTCGGCGGTTTGAATCCCTGCGACGGGGTGAGCTCCCGTTGCTCCGTCCCTGCTCCTGCCCACCTAGCAGTTCGAAAGCACGTCAAAGTGCAAGTAGATAAATAGGTACCGCTCTGGTGGGAAGGTAAACGGCGTTTCCATGCGCTGCTCTGGTTCGCCAGAAGTGGCTTTGTCATGCTGGCCACATGACCTGGAAGCTGTATGCGCCGTAACCCCAGAGTCGGACATGACTGGACCTAATGGTCAGGGGTCCCTTTACCTTTACTGGCTGCTTAAAAGCCTATTTACTGCAGGGTTAGCTTGCCGGCCTGAAAGGCTGCTCTCTGAACTGCCTCAGTAGGAACTGGAAGCACAGAGACATTAAGGCTGAACAGAAAGCAGAGTGCAAAAATGTGACCAAAGGGATTTCAGCACTAAGAACTACCGGTAACAGCGGCTGATGTTCCTAGCTGAATCTGCTCTGGATGTCTCCAGGAGGACTGAATGCAAGGACAGAGAAGTACACAAGGAGCATCTACTGGTACTTACTCATCACCCTTGTCATACCCATCTGGGACAGGGGTTCCCAATATGGCGGATCTCAGCATGATATAATCTCGTAGATCCGAGGGGATGAAAATGTAGCGGGTGTCCTGAAGCAAAAATAGGGGAGGAATGCAAAACACAGAACAGAAATTTAAGAATTACATGTGGCACCCACAACAAAATGTTGCTGTATGGGTTCCAGGGTATCATATAGACTCTTTTCCAGATGCTCCATCCATTCCTGGCTCCTGGTTTTCCATTCCCAGTCACCTTTGAAGAACAGATAAGATTACTGATGCATGTACCTTGCCCTGTGGTATCTGCGTGAAGCCATATTCTGCATAAGCAATGAGGGAATTCTTCATGGTGTTTACTGTGAAACCATAGAAGGAGATTTTCGTCCCAACATCTTCCTCGAAGCCTTTGATCACGGCCCCATTAAGCCTGTAAGGGGAAAAGATCTTTTCAGACATACATAGGTGTTAACCAGAAGAAACAACCGGTCCAAGATTTTATTTTCGTTTAGCAAGCTCTCCGACAGGGGTTTTGGGGAAGCTTTTAATATCTATAAAAGATAAAGGTACCCCTGATCGTTAGGTTCAGTCGCGGACGACTCTGGGGTTGCGGCGCTCATCTCGCTCTATAGGCCGAGGGAGCCAGCGTTTGTCCGCAGACAGTTTTTCCGGGTCATGTGGCCAGCATGACTAAGCCGCTTCTGGCGAACCAGAGCAGTGCACAGAAACGCTGTTTACCTTCCCGCCAGAGCGGTACCTATTTATCTACTTGCACTTTGATGTGCTTTCAAACTGCTAGGTGCTGGGACCCAGCAGCAGGAGCTCACCCCGTCCCGGGGATTCGAACCGCCTACCTTCTGATCAGCAAGCCCTAGGCTCTGTTGTTTAGACCACCGCGCCACCCGCGTCCTTTTAACAGCTATACCAGGGGTCAGCAATCTTTTTCAGCCGTGGGCTGGTCCACCGTCCCTCAGATCATGTGGTGGGCCAGACTATATTTTTTTGGGGGGGGGGGAAATGGACGAATTCCTATGCGCCACAAATAACCCAGAGATGCATTTTAAATAAAAGGACACATTCTACTCATGTAAAAGCACGCTGATTCCCAGACTGTCCATGGGCCGGATTGAGAAAACGATTGGGCTGCATCCAGCCCACGGGCCTTATGTTGCCTACCCCTGATCTATACCCATCCGCAAATTGGATTTGGGTCCCTCCTTAAGAGAAGGGGATGCTGACCCCATTGTACCTGAAGACGAAGTCATGAGCATCTATCTCCTTGCCTTGATGAGAGCCGTTCAGAATCCCACCGTTCCCAACCACAGCACAGCGGCTGCAGCCATCAGGAAGCCCGGTCTTGCTGAAGAGCCTACTGCTGGCAGAGTCATTGAGGAGCTGCACGGTGGACGCAATTGCTGCCAATCAGAACACATAGATGCACATCAGGAGAAGGGCGGTGCCAAGCACAAAAGGCTGGTGGATGTGTTCCCTCTCTGCCACCCCAGTGACTGCTTGTGTCATTCTTTGCTGCCAACCACTTTGGGCAAAGTGGATACAGAAGTAACTATGAATCTCAAAAACTAACTAGTTCAAAACAGATAATACGAGCTAGTTTGTTTAGGGTGCACTACATCAGGGAATTGAACATAATGAGCTTCTGATCTGTTTGACTTCCACAGACCCCTGAAACAGCCATGAACGGAATTTTGGAACAGTTTAATATATATATAGTATGTTGAGGATGTCTTGACGCTATCTCCATCAAATAAAACATTGCTTACTTATTTCCCCAGCATAAAGCAGCTTTTGGGGTGGGGGTTCTTTTGTTCAAAATCGATGAGTTCATGATGAATCAATTGAGAACTGCAGCAAGTTGATTAATGGCTTTGAGTCATTGTTTTGAATAACTCATTTTGTGGTAGTTCGAACTCCTGCAGATAATAGAGATGAAGCGTTTGTTTGAGGTGTTTGAGGTGCCTTTGTTCCTTCTCTTCCCCCTTCTTCCAGATGGAGCTCCCCACTCTTTCCTCTCAGTGGTACTGTCAGGGCAGGACTATGTGGGCAGAAGGCACAGGGCCCCACTTAGCAGGAGAAGCCTTCAAATGCAGCAGAGTGGGTGCCCATTTTGAAGTAATACACACCACCATCTAAGGCAAGGGCGGGGAACTCACATAAAATGTGGGTTCCTCTCACTACCACCTGTCCCACCAACATGAAACACGCAAGGAGGACATAAACTGGGTCTCACCCTAGAGCCCAGACACTGAGGTCCAGCACCGAGGGCCTTCTGGTGGTTCCCTCACTGTGAGAAGCGAGGTTACAGGGAACCAGGCAGAGAGCCGTCTCAGTAGTAGCACCCGCCCTGTGCAACGCCCTTCCATCAGATGTCCAGGAAATAAACAACAATCTGACTTTTAGAAGACATCTGAAGGCAGCCCGGTTTAGGGAAGTTTTTAATGTTTGATGTTCTATTGTGTTTTTAATATTCTATTGGGGAAGCCCAGTCAGATGGGCGGGGTATTGATAATGAAGATGATGATGAAGATGATGATGATGAATCCGAACTTCAATGTCTAAAATCCTTGGTAGAGGACAAGGATCCTGAGATCATGTTAAGAGTAGCCAAATTCTGTTCGATTGCCATAAAACTTAGGGAACAAGCGGTGTTACAGGTATCATAATGATTAAGGCCTTAAATGATAATTTTAGATTACATTTTAGCGACTAAGTTTTAATTTTTATACACTTTTAATTGTTGCTATATCTGTATTGTCCCTATCGTGTTTTATTATTATTATTTCTTTTTTTTTTTTTTAAATAATTTTTATTAGTTTTAAAATTTTATACACATAAGACCTTACATTTCGGTCAGGATTCATCACTCCCCACCTCTCACCATGAGGAGTTATTTAATCTTACCCTCCCTCTCACAGAGGTAAACCCATTTCATTATTTTCCCTGACCTTAAACAATCATTATCTAACTTCGGCCTAACCCTATTCTCAGGTAGACCATTCTTGGTTACAAAACATATCCATAGTGACTTCCTCCGCACCTCCCCAGTGGCTGCATTAAACAAAACATAATTCTGGTTCAGGTACATAGGTGTGCTAAACATATGTTGTACATTACTTCAAAACATAATTCTAACTCAAAAACAATATCTTTAATTCTTATTTCACCTCATCTTCTAGTTCCAACCTCCGCGTCCTCCTCCCAAATCTTCTATAAGGTTCCTTCTGACTCCCCTTAATCTTCAGGCTCCTAACTTCGAAAGATCCTAACATAATCCTAACTCAAAACCATGTCCGGCATAGATATTCAAAGTCCACATTTATAATCAGTCCCTGGTTGCCCACCTACCCTGCTCAACCCTCCCCTCGCCGTTCCCCAGTCCAAGCCCAAGTGCTTGCTTGCAGTTGGGCTTCATCATCTCTGTGTCTTCTCCGCTGTTCCAGCTCCCAGTCTTTAAAGAAAAACTTCTTCTCCTTCATTGACGTCCTCTTGCACTGAAAAGCGTTAACTTTCGCAGATGTTGTTTTCTTGATTCTTTTCTTGGGTCCAGTTATCTTGTGCCGAGAAGAAATTTTCCTGCAGCGAGGCTTCCCTTTAACCTTGAGGGGGATTTCTCCCCCTTTCATCCTTTGTGCAGCTGGGGTGACATCATTGTTGTTTACAACTCCTCTCATTCTTGCGGTTTCCGCTTGGAACTCCTTTCTCAGTTCCCAGATTTTTTCAAGGACCCTCTTCCAGCCTCCTTTGTCCAAATCATCCTCCATTTTCAAAGACATAGTTATGAAAAGTTCCAGACCGAACCAAATCCCAACTCAAAATCTATATTCCACAATATAATCCAACAGGTCCGATTCAATCCACTACATGTCAAAGTTGTTAGTTAGTTGCCCCCCCGATCAGGGGTGTCAAAAGGATCAAATCTCTGTTGCCAAGCCAAATTCTGTTACAGTTTTAATCGCATCGGTAATAAAGTTCCTGATTTAGTGCCACAATAGCAAGGGACGGACCTCCGTAAATTACATCCCTGTACTTCGCCAAATTAGTCCAAATCTTCGGTACTTTTCTAGTACTCACGGTTAAGGTAGCCAATCTTATCCTTTTGCGGAGAAATCAGCGCGCTCAGCTGGGAAGGGCTCGCAGCTTCAACCCGGCGGGCAATGGCGGTCCGTGGAGCTCCGTCACCCCGCGTCTCACACGGCAGCCTCTACTGTGGCCGCCGCGGGAGTTGGGGCGACGTTAAGAGCCGCTGCCGGACCTAGGGTCCCGGGATCAAGACTCCCGGGAGTTTTGGGGGCTGCGTCGCCGTCGCAAGCACCCCTTTAAAGCCGGTCGGGTCGGGGAATGCCAGCAGCGGCATGTCCCCCGACCTTCCCCTCCGGCGCGCCGACCGGAAGCCCTCTTTATTATTATTATTTCGATACTGTATGTGGGTTGGTACTGGTCTGTGACCGTAATAATAAAATTTGATTTGATGATGGTGGTGGTGATAATAATAATATATACACAGAGTGGACCCACTGAACTAAATGAACTTAAGTTGACTTATTTCGGTGCGTCAGCTCTGAGCATGACTTAAATTGGATGACATCCACTGAACAGCTGCAACCCTCCAGATGTTGCTGCACTCCAACTCTCAATAGCCCCACCCAGAGTCCAAAATTGCTTAAATGTACCACAGTTCCCCATGCAACCGGTTACAGAGTGGGGTGCAGGGAGCTGGGGAACCCCAGGAAAGGTCCTATGCCAACATGTGGCTTCCATGCTGAACTCTCATCTCAAGGCAGAAGCTTCCACACTTCCAAAAACTCTTGGCAGCCAGTTTCCCAACTACGCTGCTTCTTTGATTTGAAGCATGTCCCACATTCGCTCCCAGTTAAGAGATTCAGGACATCAGCCGACCAGGCAGACAGCGTGCCTGGCAAGAAAAGGAAGAGTGGGCAATGCGGTAGGAAGTGAGATAATTCCCAAAAGCCAATGGCCACAAGCAGCAGCGACAACAATGGAGTGGGTTGTGCCAAATCCTTTTGGTTCAAGTTAATCATCACAAAGACACTGGAACCTTTTATTCGGGCAAATGTCACAAGGCGTTGATACCAGCGTTTTCAAAGGCTCCCTCTCCTTTCAGATCCAAGTCTTTAAAGAGATACCAGAGGCTGTGTGAAGCCCGCCGTCGAAATGACGACACTTGCAAACGTTGGGACATTGCTGAGAAAGTAGAACGTTGAAAATTCATTTGGGTTTGAGCGGCTGATAGATGAAGAAAGACTTCCTTTTCCTTTTCCTCCGCTACCCATTTCCCCATGTCCTCCAGTTGTTGCTGATTCAGAGAAGGCACATTGTCTTATATAGGATGCTCAATGAATACATGCAGAACGAGCTGAGAGGAAGGATGCTTCCTTTGGGTCACAGAAACGTCACTCCTCACATCTGATCAGGGGAGGTATATCATTCCTGATAAGGATCAGTCGACCCCCCCTTCCCCATCACCTCAATCTGGATCAGGCAACCTGGATATGTGATGTACTCCACTGGCTGTGGGGCAACTGCCATGTGGGAAGCACCAAGAAGTAGCAGTGGCATGTGGGCATAAAGGAGGAAAAGGGATTCTGGGTGCAGCTGCAGATAAGATGTGCGGATGCTACAGGCAGCAACACTGATCCTGGGCTTTAGAGCCTTTAGGTGGGGAAATGCTTGGCATGGCTCTGCCTTCTCTCTCCAAGTCAACAACAGCGATTCAGCTGTCAGGAAGCCAGGGAAGCACTGCCAACCTGCCCCGCTGTCCATTACTGGGCTACATGAGAAATCAGGGATAGGGGACCATTTCAGCCCAATGGACCAGATCTTTATTACTCAGGGCCAACTTTGACAGCTGGGTGGAAGAGAGGGGACTGTTTTCTTTTGGGTCAGGAATGTGTGTGTGTTTTTTAAGAAGCCCACCTATGTTATCAAATCGTTCAGCACATGGAAATTCTTGGCATTATCACTGGTTGTGATCCATGGAAATAAACGCAGATCAAAACATTAAAATGTATGATTAGGCAGAAAGGCGATGTGCACACTGTGTTAAGGCACGAGCCATGGCTGATTGCAAATGAGCGGCGCATGTGAGCGGCACACCCTGCCTTATCACTCTTCCCCTAGTGCAAGTGGAGCGAGGAATCATGAGCCACGACCTTACTAGGGCATGCAAACTTAATGCTCGTGGTTTATTTGTCTAAAACAAACCATGACCGGGCAGCAAAAGAACAAAACACTGGCTTCAGATACAGTGGTACCTCAGGTTACATACGCTTCAGGTTAAGAACTCCGCTAACCGAGAAATAATGCTTCAGGTTAAGAACTTTGCTTCAGGATAAGAACAGAAATTGTGCTCTGGTGGCACAGCGGCAGCGGGAGGCCCCATTAGCTAAAGTGGTGCTTCAGGTTAAGAACAGTTTCAGGTTAAGAACGGACCTCCGGAACAAATTAAGTACTTAACCAGAGGTACCACTGTACTGGTTTGTTTGAAGACAAACACCTGGCTTAGAGGTCCCAGTAAGGCAAGGGTCATGATGTGTTGCTCATACTAGGGGATGAGTGAAGCGGGAGTGATTTGGCAGCAAGCTTTTATGGCTTACCATGTTGTCCAAACATGGCTGCTGAGTACCAGCATCAATTAATGGAGTGTGCCAAGCACAAGGCCCCCAAGAAAGGATGTATTCTTGCTTCATGTGTTCTATTACCATCTGGCAGGCACCGGATGGTATGAAGTTCCCTGGGCATTACAAAAAATTGCCATGGGCAGTGGCTTGTTCTCACCAAGATTGGCTCATGTGTATTTATGCCACCAACACCTCCTGGAGCAGAGCAATGTGAGCCCAGTTTCGAGCTAGGGTAATTAGATCATAGTGCCTGCATCCAATGTAGCCCACCATACAACAGAGTAGCCCTCTAGAGCTATGTCCCCAGCCCATTACCTGAATATGACAAGCCACGCCAGCCGTAGGGGACTTTGTGCTCTTTTAGCTTCTCCCAGGTCTCTGGGGTGAAGTGCTGCTTCCCCATCAGCACCGGGATGCCAAAATCAAACTGCTTCCTCATCGTTGGGTCTACCGTTACTTTGGACTTCAGTGAGTGGGGACACAAACCGGGCTGAGAAAGGCTTGGCGTGAGCAAATCCTAAAAGTGGTAGAAGTTAACATCAATCAACATTTATTTGGAATGTCTACTTAGGTAGGTCACAGAGAAGGCTGCCAAAGAACATATAACATATAACAACATATAACAACAAAGCCCCAAATTATATACAGGAGTTCTCGATTACAACACTATGCTTGGTATGTTTAGCCTGGAGAAGAGAAGGTTAAGGGGTGATATGATAGCCATGTTCAAATATATAAAAGGATGTCATATAGAGGAGGGAGAAAGGTTGTTTTCTGCTGCTCCAGAGAAGCGGACACGGAGCAATGGATTCAAACTACAAGAAAGAAGATTCCACCTAAACATTAGGAATAACTTCCTGACAGTAAGAGCTGTTCGACAGTGGAATTTGCTGCCAAGGAGTGTGGTGGAGTCTCCTTCTTTGGAGGTCTTTAAGCAGAGGCTTGACAGCCACCTGTCAGGAATGCTTTGATGGTGTTTCCTGCTTGGCAGGGGGTTGGACTGGATGGCCCTTGTGGTCTCTTCCAATTCTATGATTCTATAAACATGTGTTCATGGATGAAAATGTTGCAATGCTGCAAACATTTCTGCACTCGGAAAACTCAAATGCGGAGATCAGGGGCAATTTTTTCAAACCAAGCAAAGAAGCAAGACTTGAAAGGGCCTGTTGACACCTTTGGTTCTTGCCCAATGGCAGTGATAGAACCACAACATACCACTGAACCCAAAGAGGAGGAAACGGTAGTCAGAGCAACGTTGTACAGGGGTTTGGGCTACACCCTCTGGGCTTGCTTAGCCTGAGCAGCTGTGCTAAACGTAGTGGGGGATGAAGCCACGCAGGAGACTGGAACAGCCCCGGTGGGACAGGTGGGAAGTCAGGTGTGCTGAATCAGTGCATCTGATCTCTTAACAGTTTTTCTGTGTCCTGAGAAGGGGTTGCTGGATTTCCGTTGTCTGTTAAAACTTCCAGTGGCTATCAGGTCACTAGTCCAGGGAAGGTACATTGTTTAATTAGTTGACTGTTAAGGGTTGATGCTGCTCAGGACTAAACAAATGTTCCGCCCACACAGACACAACCCACTTGTGTAGCAGTTTTGCTTTACTTTGCCCTTTCTTTGGGGTCAGCTCTTTCCTGCATTCTATAACACTTGATGGTACAGGAAGGAAGGGACCGTATGACAATTTTCAAGCTGCACTGAATATTGAACAAAGAAATGGTGGAGGAGTATTGCGAAAACCAGAGTGGGGGGTGGGGGCAAGAATCAGGGTTTAGGGAACCATTTTTCTCTCCTTCTTGTGGGTCAGAGGAGAAAGCCCAAAGGTTTGTGGTTCTTCCTCCTTTATTCTGACTCACGAGAGAGAGAGAAAATGCATATTCTGGGATGTGGGGTTGGAGATTAATGCTTCTCCACTTCTCGGTGACTCTGTAAAATAGCATCCCATACCGTCGTACAAGTCAGATAATTTAGTGCACTAAACGAAGCATTCCAAATTTGCTTCTATGGGTCCACATGAGCTGAAAGTCAGGTGTTAAACAGCAGCGAAGAATTGTATTCCTAGCTCCCACTGTTTGATGCATTTGCGCGGCTATGTAAATACGCTGCCCATGATTAAAAGCCTGCCGTTAACATCAAAGGCAGATTCACACGGGCTCCACGGATGACATCTGCTGCTAGGCGGATGATTTGAATGTCAAAATTTGAATTCCAATTTTGGGGGCCAAATACCAATTTTTAAAGTCAAATATGGATGCTATTTGAGTTCTGATGAGAACGTCCAAGGCAAGCATCAGAATCCAAATATTGTGCAGCAGAGTCAACCTAAGCACACTCGTGGCTGGGTGTTATATATATATATATATATATATATATATATATATATATATATTCAACTCATAGCCAAAAACATTTGCAGAAATTCTGATTTTATTTATTTTGACGAATTCCTTTTCAGATGCCACTCTTACACAATGACCCTCAAAGTGGCCTTCAATAAAAATAAAGTGAAGCAGCAGCCAAATTCTCTGATAATTGGCATGAGGATAAGGATACTGCTGTCTGTCGGTCAGAGTGAAAAAAGCATTAACCAGGGAAAGTGATATCCCCCTTAGGAAAGGATCCGACAGATGGAGGAATGGGTTCTTTTCAGGCAAAGTTAATGGACAATACAGTTGTCCTCCATTTGCTGTGCGCATTTCAAGGCATGTCTCTGGAGCTCTCTCCCCAAAGAAGTACACATGGCCCCACCTTTGTTACCTTTGCAATATACCTTTTCAAAAAAAAAAAAAAAAAGGCTGCAGACTGTGTTTACTAAGCAGTGTTGTGTTGGGGTTTTAAACAGCTGTGTGTATTTAGTTCTTTCACTGGTTTGTTTCATAAATCTATTTTTTTTTTAAGGCATGAAGGGCCTTTGCCTTGAAAGGCAGAATGTAGATTTGTAGGTAAATAAGATACATGAACTGGACATCCCTGCAGATTTTGCATCAGTCCTCGGCAATTGCCATTTCCTTGCAAATTATAATGCTGAATTGACCAGGAAAATGTAAGATCTATGTTCAAAATCTACTTAAAGCATAAGTAGATTTTGTGTGTGTGTGTGTGTGTGTTATGTTGAATCCAGACTTAAGTCTTATTCAAAGTAGATCCCTTGAATTCAATGGGATTTAAATTAGTCACAACTAAGTCTAGCTCTAAGCAATTATTAATATATTTGTTCATTATAAATTATAAACTATTACACACACACACACACACACACACACACACATATATGCATTATATGCATCTACTACGGTATATATTTCTCTGTTTTGTCTTAAGATATCATAACCAAATTCTGCACAATGGTTCCTGAGATCAAGGAAAAGGTTTTCATTTATGTCTGCGGACATCAGGATGCCATTTTGAATTAAGCTGGCAGACTGAGCCTTTCAAAGCTTCACTGATTTTAACCAATGATTGCAAACCTGTGCTGATTTGTTGTTGCTGTTGCTCCTTAGAATCCCCAAAGATTGCCAAGTATGAGGTATTCAGGTCCTGTGGATTTCATTGGGTCTGCTCTAAGCGTTAATTGAGTGAGACCATCAACTGATAAATTTTCACAGCATGCAACCCTTTTTCACTAAGCACACCTGACACTAAGGCACTCTGTGACTTAGAAGTCCAGAATTTCCTTTTCAGAGGTTGTTCCTCTTGGTTGTGAACTAGCAAGCAAGAAAGTGAGGGATATACCTGTGTTCGTGCCATGCCTGTTCCAGAGATATGTGGTCAACCTCTCTAACTCTGAATTAGAAACAAGTGTTGTGGAAGATGAACTCTTACGATGTGAGCCTTGAATAGCAGATAGTAAATAGCTTTATCTTTATTTAGTTTTTAATGTTTGATGTTTTGCTATGTTTTTATATGTGCTGTAAGCCGCCCAGAGTGGCTAGGGAAACCCAGCCAGATGGGTGGGGCATAAATAATAAAAATTTTTGTTGTTGTTGTTGTTGTTGTTGTTGTTGTTGTTGTTATATCTGGGTGCTGAACTGCTTTTGGGAAGGGGACAAAGGGCAAGGAAGTCCTTAGAATGAAGGATGGACTTGTTACCTTCTCCTTGGGATGATTAAGAATTCTTCTTTCAGATGAATCTTTGGCTGGGTTCCCCCTGGAATGAAAACAACAGGAAAAGGAGACTAACTTTCATGCACAAACATTTGTTCACTGTATACTGAGATGCCCTCACTGTCCAACAACCTTTTCTGAGGGTTTGCTCAGCTTCCAGTGATTTAGATATGAAATCTAGACCCTTTTATAGCCATTGGACAGTTACAGATTGATGAACCTGTTGTACTGCTTCTGTCCCATTGCCATCTAGCCCACAGGAAGCATAAAAGAGCACATATCAGCATTGCAGTGCACTTATGAAGATGAAACCTGTGATACTGTTTGCCTGGTGTGACGACCAGAATGTTCAGTTGCGCAAGGAACTGAACACTTGGTAGTTGTACTTCTATGAGGAAAGGGGAAGTTGTCAGCATGGCTGGAATTAAAAGGTTGCATGTGGCAGGTTAGGAGTTGGGAAGGAAACCTTTTGGAATGCAAGTGAACTTGATGTTGATCAGGGCTCTTTACGTTTGAAGCATGGGAAGCCGCAAAAAAAATTATAATTTAAAATTTGGCAGAATATTGGGATTATTTGATATTTTTATGTATAATTTGGAATATTTAATATGATTGGATTGGATTGTTAAAGTGGAAAATTTAATAAAAATGATTTGGGGGGGGGGGGGAGGAATTGGGAAGGAAACCTGGATGTTGGGAAGTCAAGGGCCAGGCAGTCCAAAATCAAGAAAGCCGAAGAAAGGAAAGGTGCAGGGCAAACGATGGACTAAGAAAGGAGTCTCCCAGGACACTCTATACAAGATCTCAAAGTAGCTGTCTTATTGCAAAGGAATTTCAGAAATAGACTGGAAAGAGAAGTTGCTGAATTGCAACTCATTACCAAGCTTAAAACCATGGAGAGACCTGGTCTGAACAAAGACATTGGATTCTTATCTCATTATACATGACAAAGCTTTTTTAACCTTCTCACCCCTTGCTTTTTCCTGTAAGACTAATTGCAGCCGTTAACAGTCGTCAACAGGTTTACCACAGCTATCAACCTTTCACCCATTTCCACCACCCCTCTGAGTAATACCCCTCCCCACCCTCTCACTATATACAAGGGTCTGGTGACTTCTGTTTCAGTGTATCTGAAGAAGTGTGCATGCACACGAAAGCTCATACCAAGAACAAACTTAGTTGGTCTCTAAGGTGCTACTGGAAGGAATTTTTTTATTTTATTTTGTTTTGACTATGACAGACCAACACGGCTATCTACTTTTAAGAAAGGAATACGAAAGACAAAACTGGGAAGAGGGGGCTAGGGCTGCAAACTATTGTCAGAAGGGAAGTGGGCAAGCCTAGGATGCTGGGGAACTGTGGGTTAGGGAATCAAGGGGGTTCTTAGCCAACATGGTGCCCTCAGAACCCTCTGGGCTACAACCCCCAGAAGCTCCAGCCTAAATCCTGAGAGCACAAATTTGCTAGCTGTGACTTATCTCAGCCCTGACATCCCTCTGGGGGCAAGAAGGACCCAGAAGAAGTGGGTGGCTGAATTAAATGCATTGATTTTAAGTAACCATCCAATTCTCTGGCAACATTTCTGTGAGGAAGGGTCCACTCCAGCCTCGCTCACCTCTTTGTGATGCTTTCTCTGGGCAGACTATGGTTCCTGACATCTCGGGGAATTTCTGCTTGCGCTGGCCCCAGTGTCTCCTGCTGCAGCAGTCTGGAATACAGTAACCAAGCAGGTGGAGAAGTTATGCATGGAGTTCTCATTTCAAGCCAGCGTTCCTATAGGTTTTGCCTCCAGAGACATCCGTTTTATTCCACATTCATGATTATTTGTGCCCGTGACACTACTGGAACAGTCACACACAATCCCCATCAATACAGTTTGCATTTCTAAATGTTTTGGGGTGGTTTGCATGAAATAGTCCGTGCATATCCCATAATCTCCTGCTGAAATCCCATAACCTTGTATCCCACAAATGTTCTGGATTATATTTGTCCTAGGTTTATTGTACCGTAGACCCTACAGACAGCAATGGCCACCTAGTGACCACCTAGTGGCGCAGCAATAAAACAATAAAACTAGCACATTTGCAAAGCTAAGCAGGTTCCAGTATGGGTTCCAAATTGGATGGGGAACCATGTGTAGAGATTGCTGAATAGCAGGGGGTTGGGCTAGATGACCCTCAGTGTCCCTTCCAATACTTTTTTTTAAAAAAAATTATTTATAAAAAATCACTCAAACAAAGATACAAATATGTTAAACCACGGAGCCTAGGGCTTGCCGATCAGAAGGTCGGTGGTTTGAATCCCCACGACGGGGTGAGCTCCCGTTGCTCAGTTCCTGCTCCTGCCAACCTAGCAATTCGAAAGCATGTCAAAGTACAAGTAGATAAATAGGTACCGCTCTGGCGGGAATGTAAACGGCGTTTCCCTGCACTGCTCTGGTTCGCCAGAAGCGGCTTTGTCATGCTGGCCACATGACCCGGAAGCTGTACACCGGCTCCCTTGGCCAATAAAGCGAGATGAGTGCCGCAACCCCAGAGTCGGTCACGACTGGACCTAATGGTCGGGGTCCCTTTACCTTTATGTAGCTGTCAGTGTTTAGCAAAACTCCTGAATTAACTCATAATTTAGATACTGAGGAATAACGTGTTCCACCAAAAAGCACGGCAGCATGAAGCAATCCCCACCCCCAGTCTTTGCACAACACCTTCACGATACGATGAATTTAGATCTTAGAACACCAGCGCTGGTTTCCTTGTTTTTACATTGCAGGTGATGTAGAAACGAGTATGGAGAAAGTGGAGTTCAAGTATAGGCACATTTTTTTAAAAAACCCTTCTCTGCTGGACTTCCCGGTGCTTGTAGGGATCCCAGTTTGCTCAAACTTGGCCTGAGTTGGTAAAAGGATCCCCAAAGATGGAGCAAAAGGAATTTGGGGGGTGGGGCGGGGGGAGCAAGGGGATAAGGACACGTTCCAACAAGATGCAGCAACTTGCAAGGACAGAGTCTTGTGGTAAAACTGAAACCGGCCCATCCACATTTTCTTAGCTTGAACCGGTATGATTTGGTAATCTCTTGCTTGGCGCAGTGCCGTTTCCCAACCATGCCTTTTGCAGAGGTGAGGTGCTTAGAGTGCCTGTCTATGGCTCTAATCCCCACTCCAGCAAAGGAGCACACTGGGCTATTGAGAGGATAAAAAAGGAGGGGGTGAGGATAAAATGGGGAGAGAATCAGAAATGCTGCCTTGAACTCCCTGGTAAAGGTAAAGGTAAAGGTAAAGGTAAAGGGACCCCTGACCATTAGGTCCAGTCATGTCCGACTCTGGGGTTGTGGCGCTCATCTCGCTTTATTGGCTGAGAGGCAGCGTACAGCTTCCGGGTCATGTGGCCAGCATGACAAAGCCGTTTCTGGCGAACCAGAGCAGCGCATGGAAACGCTGTTTACCTTCCCGCTAGAGTGGTACCTATTTATCTACTTGCACTTTGACATGCTTTCAAACTGCTACGTGGGCAGGCGCTGGGACCGAGCAACGGGAGCTCACCCTGTCGCAGGGATCTGAACCGCCAACCTTCTGATCAGCAAGCCCTAGGCTCTGTGGTTTAACCCACAGCGCCACCTGGGTCCCTAACTCCCTGGTAGTAAGGCAGAATATCTGTGTAATGGATGAACCAATGAATGAACAAATGTTATAAGAAAGATGCGTGGCAAACCTACATCTAATCAAACTTCTCTGCGCTGCCCAACTGCCTCATATTATTAGGCAAGGCAGGAACGTTGTTGACTTGAATGGCAAGCCAGACTTCTTCCTGTTCCTACAAGGCTTAGCGGGCCAGAGACAAATGAGACATGCTGGCCCTGATTCAGGGACATTCCTGCACAACAGCAGGCTGCGTGCCTAAGGCTGTGCAGGATGACCCCCCTCCTTCTCCCCATCAAAGAGATGATTAACGCTGTCAGCTTAGATTGGAACAGCCCTTAGACTTAGCCACACACAGTCTGCGCATGGGAGATGTGAGCTGGCAACTCTCATCCTCTGTCTGGCATTGCATCTGTGGCAAAGGAACACAACACCTGCACAATGCCTGGTCAGGTGCTGGATCTAGGGATTTTGCATGCAGATCCGCTCCTCTGGATCTGAGTTCCCATACTTTGCCTTCAGTAGAATACCAAACTCCAAGGAGTGTGAATTTTTATGTCCAGCTGCTTAATATTGGTATTAAGTATTCAAAGCCTCCTTTGTGGGTCTGGGCCACTAACAACGAGTGTGAATTTATGGCTCAGATCAGTGCAGCAAATCACCTCAGCCATTTGGATCATGGAGCATGTCTGTTGAGGGCTACTAGCCAGGATGGCTATGTTCCCCCTCCACTGTCAGAGGCAAAAGGCCTCCAAACGCCAGTTGTTGAATACCAACCCTATTCATGCTTCCCAATATCTGCAAATCACCGATTGGGAGAGTACTAATGCACTCAGGTCCTGCCTGTGGTTTTCCATAGGCCTCTGGTTGACCACAGTGGAAACAAGATGGCGGACTAGAAGGGCCAAGGGCTGATCCAGCAGGGTGGCTCTTATGATCTTATCAGTGTTGGTGCCAGGGGTCAGCACTCTTCTGCAGGGCTCCCACTTCCAATCTCTGGAGCCCCTTGGTCCCGCTTCTCCTCTCCTGTTCACCTTCCTACCTCCTTTGACAATGCAAGTGGTGACTCGAGTGAGGAGACAGAGCAGCATGCTGTCCCTTGGGGTAGTTGTGAGGCTGCAGCCCAGAGAAAGAGGGCAAGCAAATGGAGGCAGCAGTGAGGAAGACATGCCCCCCAACCCTAAACCTGGAACCGATGCTGACTTGGATGGTCAGCTTGTATCAACCTGCAGGATAGGAGCAGGTCGAATGGGATGAGGAGGCAGGGAGAGCTGCTGCGACAAATGCTTTTGTTTTGTTTTGCCGTGGAGACCGCCCCACCAACCTCAGTCTCCCCTCAGTCAGCCCCTCACCCCATACCCCTGGTGGCATTGCTTGTAACCCTCCTCAGGTTGTGTAAGGTAAAGGTAAAGGGACCCCTGACCATTAGGTCCAGTCGTGTCCGACTCTGGGGTTGCGGAGCTCATCTCGCTTTATTGGCCAAGAGCCGGCGTACAGCTTCCAGGTCATGTGGCCAGCATGACTAAGCTACTTCTGGCAAACCAGAGCAGCGCACGGAAACGCCATTTACCAGAGCGGTTCCTATTTATCTACTTGCACTTTGACGTGCTTTCGAATTGCTAGGTAGGCAGGAGCAGGGACCAAGCAACAGGAGCTCACCCCGTCACGGGGATTCGAACCGCCGACCTTCTGATCAGCAAGCCCTAGGCTCTGTGGTTTAACCCACAGCGCCACCTGGGTCCCTCAGGTTGTGTACATACATTCAAAGCGAATTCTTTCCCTCAAAGAATTATGGATGTTGTGGTTTGTTAAGGGTTGCTATGAATTGTAATTCTGTGAGGGGTAAACTACACTACCACACTACCCATAATTCTTTGAGGGGAAGAACGTGCTTTAAGAGTGTCGTGTGTCTTAGTCTCAGTGTTGCCCTTGAGGATGGGGACAAAACTAGAATTACCTGTCTCCGCCTGTCTCTCAAGGGCTGCGGTTGCATGCCCACTGTTGGTCTCCCTGCCACTCTCAATGGGCATCAGCCCCTGCTGTTTATTTTAAATCTGCTATAGTTGCCTCAGAGATCTCCAGAGAAACCATATTTGTATTTCTGAACGTTACTGTTTGTTACTATTTAAGGACTAATGTTGCTGCAAACCTAACACAGCCTGACCGTGTGTTGCTTCTTTGCCTTGCAATAATTGCTCAATGAGGACAGTTTTACATAAAGGGATTATTACAAAAGACGCAAGGCGTTTTCCAGTCCACGTTCTTTGGAAAGCAAATGGAACAACTCTCCAGCCCTCTCTCCTTGGAAAGCAAGGAGACTCCATTAAAAGCAGGTGGCTGTGAACATCTTCCACTATCGGGGAAACAGGAAGCACAAAGTATATTTGGGAATCTTTAAAATCCAAAGGGTTGATCCAGCCAAAGAGCCCAGTTAAATTTATTGTGGATAAGAAAAACAGCTTCAGGGTCCCTGCCCCATGCAGGAAGATCCTGACTATTAATCTGACTAATTTTTTCTGAAATAAAATCACTCACAGGGCCCAATCTGGAACATGCTTCTGGATCAGGATCCTGTTTTCTGCCAGAAACTGCCCCTTCGCTGGCTGGTATTTGTTCCCAAGGGTGCTGTTGGCAGTAAACATCCCTCTGAGTTGCTGAAGTAGCAGCCATAAGATAATAATAATAAATAATAATAATAATAATAATAATAATTTATTATTTATACCCCACCCATCTGGCTGGGTTTCCCCAGCCACTCTGGGCAGCTTTCAACAGAACATTAAAATACAATAATCTATTAAACATTAAAAGCCTCGCTAAACAGGGCTGCCTTCAGATGCCTTCTAAAGGTCTGGTAGTTGTTGTTCTCTTTGACATCTGAAGGGAGGGCGTTCCACAGGGCGGGCGCCACTACCGAGAAGGCCCTCTGCCTGGTTCCCTGTAACTTGGCTTCACGCAGCGAGGGAACTGCCAGAAGGCCCTCGGCGCTGGACCTCAGTGTCCGGGCTGAACGATGGGGGTGGAGACGCTCCTTCAGGTATACAGGTATAGATGAACAATTTGCAGTAGAAATCAGTGCAGGACTGACCCCAATCAAACCTACAGTGCATTCCATATTGAGGCCCTGAAGCTGATTTTTCTTCCAAATGATAGTAGTCAGATGAAGGATTATTATTATTATTATTATTATTATTTATTATAATTTAAAGCAAGCATGCTACTGATCTAGAGGTGTCCATGAAGAAAAGAATTTGAAAGGAATTCTACTTGAATGATTTCAAAAGGAGGCACCACTAGGAGATGCTGTATTACTTATTGAGCAAGGAGTCTTGGCCGGAATAAAGACAATGGCTTCCTTTCCTACAACAGCATCACTCAGTTTTGCCAAGTTGATTGCACCTGTCACTGCTCCTGTAAAGAAGCACTTGAGCTTGTTTGGAGCAACTGTAATTCAGGCACGTCCAACCGGTTGATCGCCGGGGTGCTGCAGGTCGATCGCGGGATTAAATAAATTGGGCAATGACAACTCTGAGCACTCCCCTCTAAAAAAAGCTCAACAATTTTCGGCACTCCCCCCCAAAAATAGCTCAACAACTTTGGGCACTCCCCCCCCAAAAAAATAGCTCAACAACTTTGGGCACTCCCCCCCAAAAAATAGTTCAGCAACTCTGGGCACTCCCCCCCCAAAATAGCTCAACAACTCTGGGCACTCCCCCCCCCCAAATAAACTTGACAACTCTAAGCAATGACAATGGGTAGATCACTGCTTTTTTATACTTTGAGTAGATCGCAGTCTCTTGGGAGTTATCTGTACTTGTTGCATCTCATTGCTTCCAATGTCTACACACTTTGCATGTGTATACATACCTGCAATTGAAGATTAGTATTACCATTCCTGCATCTGATGATGTGGCCTCTAGTCCACACAAGTTCGTGCTAATTTTTTAATCTTTAAAGCAGGCATAGGCAAACTGCGGCCCTCCAGATGTTTGGGACTACAATTCCCATCATCCCTAGCTAACAGGACCAGTGGTCAGGGATTATGGGAATTGTAGTCCCAAACATCTGGAGGGCAGGAGTTTGCCTTTGCCTGCTTTAAAGTGTCACAAGACCCTTCGTTGTTGTTGTTGTTTGCATATTTAAGGTAGCAATCCTTTGCACACTTACCTGGGAGAAAGTCCCATTGAACGCAGTAGGACTTACTGCTGAGTAAGCATGCATAGGATTTGTTTTCCACCTCTAGGTTGGTAAAATTTAAGCATGTGCTTCACTCCTATAGTGAAACAAATTGAACATCAAATGTGCTCAAGTATCACTGGATCATGCCGTAGGTCTGAACAAATCAGCATACTGTATTTGCACGTGAAAACCATGATTTCACTGTATCTAAAAGAGCAAGTGGTTACAGAGTTACTGTAAAAAGTACAATGAATGAACAGGAAGCACTTTGAGGCCGTATACACACCATCGATTTTAAGGTTACTAGGAAATGTAGCACTGCGATAGATAAACTACAGTTCCCAGTACATTTTCTTTAGGGGTAGGGACTGTGCTTTAAATGTATGGTGTGTATACAAACCTGAAACTCTATATAAATATTATTATAAAATTGTTTCTGAGACATGGGTCTCCCACTCTAACTCAATTAAAGTACAAACATAGACAATAACAACTGACACTTCTTATTCAGAAGGACAGACAAATCTGTCAGTTTCAGATTCTCATTTTTTCCAACCTCCAATTCCATTTTCACATCCATTTGCCATTTTCCCTTGAAAAAATCCACATGAAGATTCAAAGTTCACACACATTTCTTTCGATTTTTGTGTGCAATTTTATCCAATATCGTTTTTGCAAGCAATTTCCCCAACTATGTTGCTTTGCATACCATTTCCATATAGTTGTGCCCACTTTTTCATTGGATGACTGCAGCACAAAATTTGGGGAAGTGAGAATTCTGAAGGGTGTCTTATTAGTACAGGAAGTGTGAATTGGGTCATTCGTATCAACTTCTCCCCCATCCCTACTCAGAAGTTAATCCTACTGTATTCAACAGGGCTAACGCTCAAGTAAACTTGGGATTGCAGCCACACAACCCCTAGTTATTTTGTTCCTACTTCTTCTTTTCCAGCTGCCTGTTTTGTCTTGGATCTTACCCAGCCACTGGTAAACCTGAGGTCAGGCAACTTGGCTAAGCCCTTCTCAGTCAACAGCTCCACCTCCCTACATGCTAGGTGGGTCATCTTGGAAGAAGAAGAAAGAGGCCCATTCATTGGGAAACAGAAGGTTGACTTCAAAGCAACTCTCACAGCAGCCTGCCCAAGTTCGGGTGGGTGGGGAAATCAATATCACCATCGTGTATCTATGAAAAATGCTTTATTGTGGATTAGACAAGGCACATGTTGTTGAAGAGTCATTTACTGAAATATGAGCTCTTGCTGAAAGTATACTCGCCATCCTGGCTTGAACTTTCTGCAAGGCGTCGCCCCAAAACTGAACTGGCTTTAGGGTTGAGTTTTAATGCGGCTCTGCCTAGTTAACACCTGCTTCCTGTTTAACAGAGCCCATTGAAACTAAACATGGGCACAACTGGAAGACAAGCATGTACTCTCTTGCAGTAATGTCTGTCTGGAGCTGCCACATTCGCTGCGATGTGCAAATGAAGCTCCAAGCACAGACTGCCTTGTTCATTGCAACAGAGACAGCCAACCTACATGTACAAAGAATGGAAGCACAGATTTTCTCCCTCCGGCAAAATGAATGGATTGGCTCTCTGTGTGTAGGTGTTTGTGCAGACCAGAGCTCCCACAACCATCAGGCATTGGGGAGCATGGCAAAATAATTTCGCTCTCCTTACTCCTGTCATAGAACATAGAAATGTAGAGTTGGAAGGGACCACGAGGATCACCTAGTAGTCCAACCCCCTGCAATGCAGGAATCTTCCACCTGGCGCAGGACTCGAACCCACGACCCTGAGATTAACAGTCTTGTGTTTTGCCAATTGAGCTATCCCTCAGCTGCCCCTTCTCCAAAAATGGATTTTAGGGCCGTATATAAAAAGAAACGTAGAATTACAAAAATAAATAATGCAATAAAATGAAGAGGAATAAAACTATCCAACGTGTGTGTGTGTGTGTTTTGAGTAAATAATAAAGTTGCAACCTGGCACCGAAAATAATAAACTGTTGGCATTGAGGTGCCAACCCAGTGAAGGTCATTTCTTTTGGACATACATCCAATGTACTTCTCCTGCAGATGAAACAGACTTCCTCTGATGATCTGGGTGCACAGGCATTAAGAATTCAAGCCACCCCCCCCCCCACAACTGAAGTCAATGGGGCTTGATGGATTTACAACCGCGTCCATCTAGATGGACAGGTTTGTGGCTTGGCCTTAATGAAAGGACTCCTACCCTTTGCACAATAAGCCTTTCCAGGAAGGCCACCAAGAACCTTTCTCACAACAGAAATCACTTCTGTATGTGCATAATTCCACATCTAGTTCAGCAGACCTTGCTCCACTTGAATTTCAGGCCTCTGGGACATGGCTTCAGAGGGATGTCTGCCACAGGCTACGCACATGCAGAAGTGAAGAAACATGATCTGCTTGCTCCTCTGTGTGAAAATCACCATTTGGGTGTCACAAAGGTTTCCTTGTGTCTCTTTCTGCTCCTTCAGACTGGCCAGAAGGTCAACCCATTGAACTACAACTATTGGAATGGATTCTAAAGCATCCTCCTCCCTCAGAGGAATCAGTCTCCACATGCTCAGAAATATAGACCGGAGACTTTTTCAAAGCAAAAGGGGTGGTTAAAACTTATCTGTGAACTGGAGCAGCCCTGTTTGTTTTTGCTCCGGTGTACAAGTCCAGAGATCCGGGTTCAAATCTCCACTCAGCCCTAAAGCTCACTAAAGTGACCTTGGGCCAGTAGCTTTCTCTCGGTCGAACCTACCTCACAGGGCTGTTGTGAGGATAAGATGAGGAAAGGGACAGCTCTTCGGATGAACATTTGAATCCTCAATAACCAGTATGCACAACCCTTCTCAGCCTGCACACTTATGTGTTTTGCAACATATGTATTTCTATGAATGTCTGGTTTTTGTTCTGCTACTGTTCTGCTTGTGAAAGGATTATTCATACAGCCAGTGCAAACAATGGCAACAGGGGCAAATGTGAGGCTTAAGCTACTGGTGGGGCCAGAAAGGAGAAACATTAAGAAGGGAACCTCATGCAGGAGGCAGAAAAATCAGCATAAGAGCTACAAGTTTGCTTCTGAAGCCTGGAGGAGTAGGATATTCTGAGTGGTTTACCCAATGATTTCTAAACAGTGGCTTCATACGTATGCAACCTTTTCTTCTAGAACTCCCATGTCTTTCACTGCTGCATGGTAGGCGGGTCTTTTGGACATCTTTCTTACATGCCTAGACCAGGGGTGGCCAACCTGTCTGGCCCTCCAGATGTTGTTGGACACCTCCTGTCATACCTGATCAATGGCCATTGCTGGCTGGGGCTGATGGGAGTTGGAGTCGTACAACATCTGGAGGGTCACAGGTTAGCCATCCCTGGTCTAGCCAGTGGTGGCTAACCTTGGCACTCCAGATGTTTTGGGACTACAACTCCCATCATCCCTGACCACTGGTCCTGTTAGCTAGGGATGATGGGAGTTGTAGTTCCAAAACATCTGGAGTGCCAAGGTTAGCCACCACTGGTCTAGCCATTCCCCAGACTCTTATGATGACTGCAGAGGGACTTCAGGAAGCCCATTTCAACAACTACCAAATAAAGGGGTTGAGAGGTAACAGCTACCACATACCCTCCAACATTTCTCCGATGAATATAGGGACATCCTATTCTATTTATTATTTTTATTTATTATTATTATTACTACTACTATTCTATTTATGCACAGCCCATCTAACTGAGTTGCCCCAGCCACTCTGGGTGGCTTCCAACATATATAAAAACATAATAAAACATTAAACATTAAAGAACTTCTCCATACAGGGCTGCCTTCAGATAGCTCGGGGGTTGGATAACTCCATACCCTCCAACATTTCTCTGATGAAAACAGGGACATCCAAAGGAAAAGAGGGACATTCCAGAATCAAATCAGAAACCAGGATGACTTCTGTAAATCTGGGACTGTCTCTGGAAAACAGGGAAACTTGGAGGGTCTGCTACACTGAGCCTGAAAATAGCTATCCTGAGTGTCCCAGTTTGAACCTATGGTTTGCCTATTCTAGCTCATGAATGCGAAAGGTCACCCAAAGTAGTGACACGGCTACAAGGGAGATGCCACCCAGAATTGTCTCCGGCACTAAGCGGAGGAGACGTTCACATTTGGAGTTAATGATTTGAGATATCACAAAAATAAATGCAATATGTCCATCTGTTACAACTTGGCAGGCACCATCTTTATGCAAATGATGTGCAAAACCTGTTAATTACAATTAGCTCAAATATACAAATTAGATGCCGGCACCTGGATATCGTATGTTGCCAATGCAGTTCTCAGAGCTGTTCACCCCTGATATAAAGGGACCTGCAGCAGAAGTCTATACAACTTATGGAAACATGTATTTGGATTTAGCCTTGCGAAAATGACTTCTAACAAATCTGTCTCACTTAGACATGTCTTTCTTCCCCATCATCTCCCCTGCAAGCTTCTTTCGGACGTCAAATCCAACAAGAGCCAAAGCATCAATCAGATTTCCGCTGGAGCCGTCACCAGGAAAGAATGTCTACTGATGTGGGTATTGTTATAGCTAACCTACATCTGTTTTCTTAAAATTAAAAACAGCAACAGCATTTTCACATTTAGAAAATGAGATACAAATCCATTGCATTAATGCATTTATTATTAAAAGCGTAAGAAATGTAAAAGCTATTGTATTGCTTGACTTCCAGATTATGGATTAATTAAATTGATTTAATTAATTTCTTAATTAAATTAAGAGGGCCTTCTCGGTAGTGGCACCCGCCCTGTGGAATGCCCTCCCTTCAGATGTCAAAGAGAACAACAACTACCAGACCTTTAGAAGACATCTGAAGGCAGCCCTGTTTAGGGAGGCTTTTAATGTTTTATAGATTATTGTATTTTAATGCTCTTTTGAAAGCCGCCCAGAGTGGCTGGGGAAACCCAGCCAGATGGGCGGGGTATAAATAATAAATTATTATTATTATTATTATTATTATTATTATTATTATTAAATTCTTATGGAGCAGCTAAATCATCAAATCAACCCCATGGTCCTTAATCTGTAACTACATACATGCACTGGACTCCAGCAACTTAAACATCCCTTAGTTTTCTTGCTTTCTCAACATGGTTGTTCATTTTATAATCCCAACCTACTCCTATGACTTCCTTTTACTTGGTCTTGCACTTTCCTGCCCAGTTTTTAGCATATCATATCATGACCATCATAGGAATGCATAATACCAGCACTTGGTAGGTCGTTAGGATGCTATATTTTACATAATTAAATGAACAAAGCAAAGTGTCCATCTGAAATGCATCTTTAAGCATATTAATCACCATATGCTAAAAGCTCGCAGCCTTCTGGCATCTCCATCCAATTTGATATAAATCTTCCCTGACCAAGTGTGTTGCCTTGAGGTCAGATTCTAAGTTGGCTTTACCAAAAATAAATCACTTGCGTTAAAACTATTGCCTCAATTACCCTCCACATCCTACTTTTATTATGACACCATGTAATTCTGTTTTAATCAGTAAACTTGTTAAAAGCATTCAATTAACTCAATTGCAAAACTCTGAATAAGCGGCTAATGTGTAGGGCAATTGAAGTTTTGTTGTGGTTACTTCTGTGGCTGGTTCACAGTTACCATAGTTCCTTGAATTACAAAGCAATAAGGGCAGGTCTCGGCCCAGGTCATTTGTGTGAAAGACTTGCGCCAACAACAGTCAATTTTATTGTACGACTAGAAGAAAACAGGATATTAGGGTTAGGAATAGTAGTCTAATTAAATGTATCAGGCAAGGATCCTAGAAATTACATCCTGATTTCTAGGCACTGCCTGTGGAGATACTGGGTGATCTGTATGCAGAGCTGGGAATCCTGCAAGGACTGGAATCAGGCAGCAAATAAAAGGAAGAAGTGGAAGCTAGAGGCATCTAAATCAGTACGTTTTGAGCTGTGTTTTGAGATCTTTGGGCAGCCACAGACAGGCTCCTTGCCAAATGTTGTGGTGCTCTATTTAGACCAAGGTTCCCCCAACTTGGGTCTCCAGCCGCTTTGGGACTACAATTTCCATCATCCCTGACCAGAGGTCCTGCCAGCTAGGGATGATGGGAGTTGTAGTCCAAAAACAGCTGGAGACCCAAGTCTGGGAACCAAGTTTGTGAACCAAGTTTGTCCAAGGCACTGGACAGTCAGCATCATGTGTTTCCCTGATGAAAAGCTCTAGTTTTCATTAGGAGCATTTAGCTCGCCCTTACCCTGTTTCTCCTTAAATAAGACATAGCCATAAAATAAGCCGTAGCAGGATTTCTACGCATTTGTAAAATATAAGCCATACCCCGAAAATAAGCCATACCCCGAAAATAAGACATAGTGACGCAGCACCTCTCCCTTAAGACGGCCTGGATAGGCGTGGCTATGCAACGTACCGACGCGGAGCGGTTAAAATAAGGCATCCCCCGAAAATAAGCCATACTGTGTTTTTTTGAGGGGGGGGGAATTATAAGATGGTGTCTTATTTTAGGAGAAACACGGTAGTTGGCCTGGAAATGGGGATCAATTGTGATGCAACAGCGCTCCTTGCCGTTTGCTTTCTTCGTAAGGAAAACTCTGGTGCAGATTTACCAGATCCTGCCCCTCTGAAAACATGCAGTGAGGAGGAAGTCACTTGGATGTATAAAAAGAAAGAGAGGGAAAAGAAGGAATGAGACCCGAATGTTCATTTTGCAACTACCGTAGAGTATATACCAGCAGGACAATGGTGTGGGAAAGGGGAAGTTCTGATAGAGTTGAGATGAAAAATGGAACTTTCCATCTCAATAAAGATAGGACACGGTATTACCTCCTCTCAGACTGAAAAATGCTGGGGCAATTGTCATCCATCTGTCAATTGGAATTGTTGTGGGGTGGTGGGGAGGGGAGGTTGGATAAGAGATATCAGAACTTCCACCCTCACAGACCTGACAAAAAGTGTTGTTTGCTCAATTGAAAGGAAGAGGTTGGAAAACAGCTGGGCCATTGTGTCTCCTATACTCCAAGGAGCTGCCCTGAAGGGCATGAACAGTAAAGAATTGCCCACAAACTCTAACTTTAGGGTTGCCATATTTCAAACAGTGAAAATCCAGGCAGTTGTTGAGCTTTTTTTTAGTTTTGCCCAAAGTGGTTGAGCTTTTGGGGCAAAATTGCTAAAAAAAAGAATGCCGTTTTTGAGCTATTTTTATTTTTAAAAGGAACTGCCGACATCGGCTGCCGTATGTCTGGATTTTCCAGGACATGAGTGCCGATTTCCGCCCGGACACTGCTGCTGACTGCAGTATTCTGGATATCTCTGGCAAAATCTGGATGTATGGCAATCCTATAACTTAGAACTTTTCTGTTTTACAACAAAGATAAATGTGTCCATTTCACTGTGGACTTAGTCATGCTGAGAAGGTTGGGCCATAGCAGAAAAACTGAGGAGGAGGAGGATAAGGAGGAGGAGAGAGCTCTTAAACCATACATAGCTTGGATATGGAATGCCTTTCAAGTTCTTGAGATAATGGGCAGTATTCAACTAAACAAGTGTGTGAGCAGAATGACCTTTCCTCATTGGAGGATGGGACTTTCCCTCCCCTCCTCCCTCTGTGCACACCATGCCATCTCCCAATCTGCTCTGGAGGATTGGAGGAAACCCCAGAACATATTTAGATGGAAGGAGGGGACAGGGAGGGGGGCAGCCCAGTTCATAGACTCATAAAGTTGGAAGGCACCATGAGGGTCATCTAGTCCAACCCCCTGCAGTGCAGGAATCTCTCACCCAACATGGGGCTCGAACCCATGTTCCTGAAATTAAGAGTCTCGTGCTCTGTCAACTGAGCTATCACGCCCGGCCATTGTGCAAGCAAAAGTTGCTCTGCGACTTAGCAGTATGCTGAACATGACCCATTCAGTTCAGGAATGTCCCTCCTTCTATTGTATGCCTCGAAACATTTGAGGGTAAGGCTCCTCCATCAGCAGAGGCCAGCAGAGGTGGTTAAGGCTGCGTGGAGGGGACATCTCCACCCCCATCCAAATCCCACCTCTGGCACAAGTGATCAGAGGTTTGGATTGCTCTGCAAGGAAAGGGGTGCTATTTTACAGGCATTCCCATTTTCACTATGCCATGTCGCAGGCATGCTCAGCAAAGAGGCCCAGCAGGGCCAGTTCTGGAGGGCCAGCTCAGGGTCCTTTGCTGGCCTAGCTCAGCCACCTCTCCAGCAAGCAAGATGCTGTCTTTTGGGGGCTCCAGCGACTACCAGCGGTAACTTCCACCCACCTATTGGGGTCAGGGAAGTACAGATTCAGATTCAGGGTTGTTTTGTGGTTAAAACCACAAACTGTGGGTGGCATTCAACATAAAGCCAAGTGGGGTATCTGTGCGTGGAACAAGGCCTGCTCATACAGCAAGACCTTTCCACCCTCTCCTTCCCCCAGGAGTGCTCTAGACCTGCTCTGGGGATTCCCCCAACCTGTCATCACAGATTTAGAGGTGCAAGGGGAAAGCCCTGTTGCATGAGTGGATCTCATTCCATGCACACAACAACTTAGTTGTGTCCTACTCAATTAAGAGTAACCCTTAGTTAGTGGGTTACACTCAACTAACTTATAAACTAACTCATAGTGGACCCAATGAATTTAAGGGACCTAAGTTAGTCATAAGGGACACGGGTGGCGCTGTGGGTTAAACCACAGAGCCTAGGGCTTGCCGATCGGAATGTCGGCAGTTCGAATCCCCTCGACGGGGTGAGCTTCCATTGTTCGGTCCCAGCTCCTGCCAACCTAGCAGTTCAAAAGCACGTCAAAGTGCTAGTAGATAAATAGGTACCGCTGCGGCGGGAAAAGTTTATACAGTACACTAATTTTACAATCATTTTGACATTTCAAAGCTTGACTTCCTTCCCCCTCCTTCTGCGGTTCCTTAAATTTATTTTAAATATCTTTTGCATATCCAAATTAACTTAATTTGCTCATTTATTCATCTTCTTTAAATATATACTCTTATGAAACTGCAGGTTATTACAATAATTCTGCCAATGTTCTTATCTGTTTACAATTTACAGTCATACCTCATGTTGCGTCCGCTTCAGGTTATGTGTTTTCGTGTTGCGTCCCGCGGCAACCCGGAAGTACCGGAACGGGTTATTTCTGGGTTTCGCCACTGGCACATGAGCAGAAGCGCTAAATCGCGCCGCGCGTGTGCGTAGATGCAGCGCTTCGCCTCCCGTCAGTTCCGTGTTACGGACGGGCCTCTGGAACAGATCCCGTCCATAACACGAGGTTCCACTATACAGTGGTACCTCGGGTTACAAACGCTTCGGGTTACAAACACTTTGGGTTACAAACACTAACCCGGAAGTAGTACCTCGGGTTGTGAACTTTGCCCCAGGATGAGAACAGAAATCGTGCGCCAGCGGCGTGGCGGCAGTGGAAGGCCCCATTAGCGAAAGTGCGCCTCAGGTTAAGAACGGTTTCGGGTTAAGAACAGACCTCCGGAACGAATTAAGTTCATAACCCGAGGTACCACTGTATCTGTAAATATTCAATAAACCATTTCCATTCTTTTATTTTTAAAAAAGTTATCTTGATGAGTTTATTCCGAGAAAACATTTGTTCAAAACAACCCCTATCCACTGCCACCCCTGACTCAAAGCTAAACTATGGACCTGCTGGGTGAAGTTAAGGAATTCACTATGTCTCACCTCCTGCAAGTATAATATGGAGACAGTCCTGGCCAACCCCACTAGAGCTTTAAATATTATTGATGTATACAAAACACTTTATGGACTACATTTGGTATGGGGAACTTTTGGCCCTCTGGATGTAGCTGGACTACAACTCCCATCAGCCCCAGAGAGTATGGCAATAATGACAGAAGTTGTAGTTCAGCAACATCCAGACGGCCAAAGATTCCCATACCCCAGGTAGTCCATAAAGTGTTTCATATGGTCATTTTAACCAAAAGATACACAACTAGACCTGAAATTCATAGAACATTCAAAACTATTTAATGCAAAGTGGAAATACAAAAAAGGAAGGGAGGGTCTCACACTCAGATCTATGGGTAGTTGCGGGTGCCGCGTGAAACTTCACCCTTCTCCTTTCAAACATGGATGGGTGGACAGTATAAAGTAAAAGCTGAACATTAGGATGAAATGAAGTGAGGCGCCTAAAGCAAGTTTTCTTTTGATGCTTGCCAAATGGTTTCGGCTATCTAGGATTTGAGTTTTGGGTTCCAACCTGTTCCGAGAGAATCATCCCTTCTGAGCCCCTCATCCATCCCTTAGGCAGTAATGAAAGCAGATGACATCTGTATCTAGGAGCCCATGAGCTGTAGGGCAAGTGCTTTAAACTTAGTGAGCTTAATGTGGGTGAACCATCTTGCAGGCACTTCACAACATAGGCTTCGTCAAACTGGCGCCCGGCAGATGCTCTGAACTACATCTCCCACCAGCTGGCTGGGCCTGAGGGGAGTTATAGTCCAAAACATCCACAGGGTACCAGCTTGACAAAGGATGCCGTAACATCTTTCCAGCCCCCTGTACTTGCCTATTCCAACTTTCACACCACTGCTCTTAGCATAGATTACACAGCTTCACCGGCTTACAAATGGGGGGCTTTAGTCTGCCACAAGCAGAGTAGGAAGCCTCTTAAGCAAAGGTAAGGGCAGTATATGTTCCCTGGGATCTGCAACTCATCACAGGACATTGCAGCTAAATGAATGGCCAAATCTGAGCTGCACTTTGCTCTCTTATCCGTGTGTGTGTGTGTGGACAACAGCACCCTGCATGTCAACAAACAAGACAGGACGTCCTGCAACCATGCACAGCACCCCATCTTCAAACTTGAAGCCATCTAGTGGCACCCTCCTAAGAACCCTGCATTCACCTGCTTGGTCTTCCTGACCCCCCTGTGTGGGAATGTGCCCTCATGGCTAGGAACCCTTGAACGCCCAGGCGTCTGGAAGCCTCAACTCTCTGCTTCGCATGCATTACTCACTCCGCTGAACTTAATTAGCATGCCTGGCCTGCTTTTTATTCCCAGCCTTTTGGGAGCTGGGAGTACAATACCCTTCTTCTCTCCCAACACTTGCCTGCCCTTCCTCGCTCTCCAGGAGAGGTAGCGTTGTTGCTGTGCGCTTTGTTTCTGCAAATGCACACATATCTGCCTGCGCCTCGGAGGGCGTGTGTTCCATTGTAAAGCAACATGTGCAGTCACATCTCCGAAAGCAAGCTTTTAGCTTCTTCCAGGTTTAAAACTCCCCCCTCGCTTTAAAAATAAACGAACTTGCAAGATTTTTAGATACAGCTGCGGTTTGGGTCGCAACCCCATCGGATCAAAATAAATCACACACAAACAAAAGAATATTAAGCAAGAGTCTTCGATTCCGAGGCTGGGTACACACACACCATACCCTGAAAGCACATTTCTCTCCCCACCCCCCAACCCAAAGAAGAATGGGAACTGTAGCTTGTTTAAGGGTACTGGGAACTATCTCCCTGCGAGATGTAAACTACAGTTCCCATGATTCTTTTTTTTCGGGAGCAAAGAAAACGCGCTTGGAATGTGCTTGAAAAGTGCGGTGTGCACACCGCTCTTTCCTGTTCTGTTTCCAACACGATTGCCAGGTCGCCCTGGTTTTGATTTTTGGGAGGGATTGCGCTTTTTCCCCAAACACCCTCGCACAACACACAAGGGATGCCCCCCTCATTTCTGAGAAGCCAGCTGCTCCCTAAGCATGCTAAGCAGGGCTGTGTTTTTCTCCCGCGACGCTGCTTTTGGGAACATTTCTCTCTCCCCCCCCCCACCGCGTCCCGCCCTCCTTCCTGACTTACCTGGATGAATCCGTCGTGGTGTAGTAGTGCCCGTAGAAGATGACCGAGAACGTTATCCCTATCAGGAACAAAAGGCAGAGCCTCTTCCACCGGGCAGACCCCATCCAGGAAAGTTTGGAGCACGCCAGCAGTAGCAGGAGGAGGAGGAGGAAGAAGAAGAAGAAGAAGATGATGAAGCCTTCCCCCCCAAAAAGGCTGGCACTCCCGATGCGCGCTATCCTAGGCGCTGCCAAATGAAATCAGAGCCACCTTCGCTTCCCAAGCGATGCCGCCCTCCCTTGCAAAAAGCAAAAGGAGTGGGAAAGTGGGGGACTCTACAGTGGCTCTTTCAAGCTCTTTTGAAAAGTTCCCGAGTTGCTCTCCTGCCTGACTTTGCCCTCTCGAGCCCAGCTGGAAGAGGTCCCCCAGGGCTTGGGTATTGTGCGGCGCGTAATAAAGACCTCCTTCTCTCTCGCGTCTCCTCCCTCTCCCTGCCCTTCCATCTGTTGATAGCTGCCAATGCACCTTCCCAGGGTAGCTAACTAAGCGGAGGGAGAGGCTGTGTAAAATAGTTGGAGGGGTGGGGTGGGGAGAGGCAGGGTACTTCTTCCCTAACTGGTTTAGACTCGCTCGCTGGTGGAGGGGGCGACGGGAGGCGCGAGTTCCTACTCCTAAAACAGCTACTAATTCTCAGCTGGAGATTAAACATTTACTCGGGCAGGAAAGGAGCATGCTTGGAAGTTGATCATTCTTTAGCCTTGACCCACCAACGTGGTTTATTTTGTTTTCTTTCCCCCCCCTTTTTGGGGGGGGGACAGGGAGAGGGTGGTGGACTTCATAAACGCTTATTTCAGATGAAACAGGAGCTTTTGCGCATCCACGGAAGCGCGCGCGCGCACCCCCATTTCGAAAACCTCGCTGCAGATATGTGAGAGGTTTCGGGCGGGGTGGGCAGGGGTTGTTAGCGCGGATCTAAATCCGGAGTTACTCCTGCTGCGTTGTTGGGTAAACAGAAGAGCCCTGGAAGAGCGGCTGGGCTAAGTAAAGACCCGCCCACCCCCGCTGAAGAATGTATGGAAAAGACCCACGTCCCGCCCCCTCCAACCATTGCAGGTAGTACTACTCACGGAATTTCCTTGGGGATTTGTCTCGCCTCTGCCCTTCTTTCCTGAAGAAATCAGACTCCTGTCCCCCCCCCACCCCTTGCAACTTCACTGGGCGAAGGCCGGCTCCAGAAAATGCCGGGTTGGGCATTTTCCAGGGCCCCAAGCAGCCCCAGAGAGAGGGTGGGCCATATGGGCCACTTGGCCCGGGCCTCCGATTCCAAAGGGGGCCTCAGTCAGCATATTCACAATCGCTCACCTGATGTGAATATGAAAAACCGGGGGGGGGGGGACCCAGAAAACGTGAAGGGCAGGAGGGTGGTGCGTTTCAACCTGCGAATAGGAATATTACTTACACCCGAGGAGTACATATAGCTCAATGAGGATAAAAATTGGTGGAAACCATGTTTTTTAAAGAAATAGTGGCTTACGAGCAATAGTGGCTTTCTCACAAGCATTCTTCTTTTTTAAGAGTAGAATAAGAAGATAATAAATAATAGTCAAAGTTGTCTACTTAAAAATAGATTTTTAAATATATTTTTGAACTATTAAAATTGTATAATACATTTTAAAACAAATAATGTATTTATTGTAAAATGTATTTAAAATGATAATACATTATAAAAAAATTACATTATCGGAGATCCCCAGGGTAAAAAAAAAAAAAGGGCCACATTATCTACCTGGCCCTGGCCTCTGCCTGGCTCTGCAAGGGCCTGGCCCCAAGACCAACTTTGCACAGAGAAAAGAAGATGCAATGTAGCCTAGGGTAATTTGCGTGTCTTGCCTTCTCCATGGGGTGCTCTACCTGAGGTGGGGGCCCAAATCCATGAATGCCTGATGAATTTGCATGCGCGAGAATTTGCGTGTCTCCATAATATAATACAAAAGGTTCGTCCCTGAGATCACTGAACAAGACAAAGGCAAGGGACTCTTCCTTTATCTTTCTCTACCTAGGGCCACTGAGTCCACACTGTACCTTTAAAGCACACTCAGTGCACATTTAAATCTCATCCCTCATCCTGGGAACTGTAGTTTGCTAAGGGTACTGGGTATTGTAGCTCTGTGAGGGGAAACTACAAGTCCCAAGATTCTTTTGGGGAAGTCATGTGCTTTAAATACACACTGCTTTAGTGGTGATGTATCGTGGTATTTTGGTATGGGGGCTGTTTTAGTTTGGTTTTATTGTACTGTGTTATCTTTTCTAGAAGTAACCACAGTCGTTACTGGTTATGGCAACAAATGCAATAAATAAAAATAACAGTGATAATAACAAACCCCCACGTCTGGGGTTTAAGGGTTTGCACTCAGAAGATAATTTGCTTTCTGGTAAGCTTGAGTCCTAGCAATACACTAAATAATCACCAGCTGAACTCTAAATAAATATTAAAAAATGACTTGCAGTTAATGCAATGATGGTGCAGCCAGGGTCGGAATCTGCCTCTGTGCAGCCATCCTATTCATGTGCTCACAATCAACATGACGCGTTGTCTTATGCACATTCACACCTAAAAACCTACTTGTGGAATTGCAAATGAAAACCCTGGCAGCTTCCTAAATCCCTGTCAGTGGAGTTAGGTGAGCAAAAATAGCCTCCCATAGAGTGGTACCTCGGTTTACGAACTTAATCCATTCCGGAAGTCTGTTCTGAAACCGAAACCATTCTTAAACCAAGGCGTGCTTTCCCTAATGAGGCCTCCCACCACCGGTGCCCTTCCACTCTTCGGGTTCCATTCTTAGACCGAGGTAAAGTTCTCAAACCGAGACACTACTTCTGGTTTTGTGGAGTTCGCAAACTGAATAGTTCGTAAACAGGGCTGTTCTTAAACCAAGGTACCACTGTGTTCAACTTCCCAATACGGTAGCTTCATTCACATTTACTCCCACTTGTGTCAAAACCAAGAGGTTTGCAGACATGATGCAGAATCGTGTTTCTTACCACATCGATGTTGTCACACAAACTTGCTCTGAAAATACAAAGGACTGGATTAGCTATCAAACTAAATGATGCTGTTGTGTAGGAGGGTGTGTATGCATGTGTGTGTGTGTGTGTGAGAGAGAGAGAGAGAGAGGCATTGTTTGTTTATTTATTTCATAAAAATTATATGTCGCTTGATTGTAGGGGAAAAAACCTTAAAGTGGTTTATAAGAAAGGATAAAACAATAAAATTATCACTAAAAAATTTACAGCAATAATGTAAAACATAAAAAAGTTACAATAGACTGAAACTAAAGAAAATTCACATCAGCTTTCTAAACATCTGGGTGGGCTTGTCTAAACGAGAATGTTTAGCAGGCACCGAAAAGGATACAGCAGAGCAGGATCTGAATCCAGACCATCAGCTGGGATGTAAAAGAAAGTGCTTTCATGTGACAGGACGTGTTCAGGTTCCAAACCTAACTGAAATCCCTTTTTGGGGCCTTCATGAATGCCACTGTCTGCCAGTGGCACAGTGTCCCAGCTTAGCACTGTTAGCATTCTTCCATACAGAAGGAACACTTTGTATGAAGGACAGAAACTCAACAAATGCCATTTTCTCCCACTACATCTAATCCAATTGCTTGCATATGGCAAGAATATTCTTCAACCGGGCATCGACTTGTCCACGATCCCGGCTACAACAGTCCATTTCCTGCTAGTGGCGCCTGCCCTGTGGAATGCACTCACGTCAGATGTCAAGGAGATAAATAACTATATAACTTTTAGAAGACATCTGAAGGGCAGCCCTGTATAGGGAAGCTTTTAATGTTTGATGTTTTATTATGTTTTTATGTGTGTTGGAAGCTGCTCAGAGTGGCTGGGGCAACCCAGTCAGATGGGTAGGGTACAAATAATAAAATTATTATTATTATTAGCAGATGAGATGCACTGCAGAAAGCTGTTTAGCTGGGCAGATAGCTTAAGAAAGACAGAGATTTTCAAGCTGGATACTTGGGGTTCCTTGAAAGCTTATAAAAGGATCTTCAAGAGCAGTAATGGCAGTTCAGGTTCCACAAAGAAATAAAAAAATATTGTGATTCCTGTTTGAGGGGTCAGTCTGGATGTTACACATGAATCCCTCCCAAACCTGTGACCCTGTATCTATTTAAGGGGAAACCTGCTGAACAAAGCAAACCAGTTCCTTTGTTTGGGTAATGGCTTGAGCTAGCCATTTACATATCCAAAGAGGTTGCCCTGTTGCCATAGAGACAAATGGGTGGCCTTTTCCCAGCTTACCTGGCTGGCTGGGACATCATCCTAGGATGCAGAACAATAGGCCAAGGGGGTCTGTGCATGTGTAAGTTTTGGCTGATGCTGGAAGCTGGAGACACAGGCTTGTCTTGCTCTGTACTGGATCCAAAGTTTGGGGCTCCCCAGGAAACCTAGTGTTAATGCTGTGATCCCCTCCATCTTTTAACTCAGGTTGTATATATGTGTACAGAAAACTATATAACCTAAAGACACCACAGTCTCTTCATTTCAAGGTAACCAAACCCTGGGTAAAAACTGGAACTCCTCGAGTCTCTCACCACTCGTTTATTGGGGTGCATGCAGCATGACTATTACTGCTATTAACAATAATTAATATAGCAGAGCAGCAACAATTATAGCCACCACACCATGTTTGTAGGAAGAGAGTTAGGCCCATCAGGCATGGCCCCCAACCTGCTTGCACGGGCCTAGATTAGAATATACCAAGTTCCTTTTGATGTAGAAAGGATTCCCTCAGAAGAGCATGTGACTCTTAATCTCAGGGTCGTGGGTTGATCATCGGGAGCATGCCACACTGATTTAAAGGGTGATCAGGAGCAGGAAGAAGAAGCACCAGGGGAGAGATAGCTAACAGACTCAGTGTCTCTTGAAAGCATTCCTGACCCACCCACCCCTTGCCCAGGACCAGGTGTGTCTTGAGAGTAGAACAGAAAGCTGAGAGGCAGAGAGCACAGATCAGCTGGCGTAGGGGTGATGTAGAATAGGAGGGACTGAGGGGGTGGGACTTTACATGGAGCAACGCCATTATCTAAGAGAGACCACATTCTTCATCTCTCTCTGTGACTATTGAATAAACTACTTGGTAAGAACTCTTCTTGTTTTTCTGCTTCTTGACATCCCACTGTGGGAGGGATAGGATTCCCTGAAGTCTTGACACCTACCATCTCAAGTCTCTGGAGAAGCTTACATCATCAAAGTGGGCCCTGAGAATGGGAGGATATTAGTACTGTTAATGCAATTCCCTCTCCTGCACTCTGTACTGGCCACTGCCTTAGGCAGCATGGTGAGGGATGGCGAGAGCTGCAGTTCACCAACATCTGGACGACCCTAAGTTTCCCTCTCCAGCTATAAAAAGTCTCCAGACACATTTATGGACATGTTTAGAGCAGGACACATTTCTTCTCCATCTCTAGCCATGTAGTCCTGGCAGGAGAACCCTCCAGCACTTGCAAATATAGTGGATCACGCTGACCGTGTCCTTCCATGCAGCCATGCTTCTGCTTGAAATTAGATTGTCCGAGAGAGATGACAACGCGCCATGTAGATTCAGGAAACATGAAGGCAAGAGGCAGTAATGAGATGATGGAGGGAGGTAATTAAATTTGTTCCACTAGAAGCCGGGGGGAGAGAATGTAACCACACACCTGCTGTGCTGCCTTGATCAAACATCCTGAAATTGGTCCTAGGAGGCTGTTAAAAAAAATAAAAAGGAGTGCAGTGGTTTCCAGCGTTTCATGGCTATCAGCTCTCACCCTTGGCTTTGGACATGGCCTCAGGAAGTAACTAACCCTTGGGTACAACGGATGATCAGACGAGTCTCTTTGTTAATACTTCTAGGCTAAGATGATGCATGTCAACGAGGCACATGCAAGGGTAAAATCCAGAAGCCCTGGCTCGTAAGAGTGAATTTGTCGATAACAGTCTCGGAGGAAGGGGATATTAAGACAGCCAACAGGGAGCATCCTTTAAATAAATATATAAATGTATTTTTGGAATCAGCGCCCAATGCTAGGGATTGAAAAAGCAAGCAAACAAACAAACAAACAAAAATTCAGTATCGCTTGGCTGTGGATGACAAGCTGCTCTGGTAAGGAGTTAAGGTCGCGTACAGTGTGTGCCTGAAGGTGATCCTTAAGAGACCAACTTCAATAGTCTACCAAGAAAGATCCACAGTATACATTTGTAGCACACCTACCACACAGTTAAAGCATGTGGCTTTCCCCTCCCACTCCCCAGTAGTTTTAAGGGTTCTCCTGGGAATAGTAGCTCTGTGAGAGGGAAAACTACAGATCCCGTGATTGTTTGAGCGGGAAACTCATGTGCTTTAAGTGCAGGAAGCGGATCTGCTGCCCGTTTGCAAGTAGCCTTCTGCACACGTTGCTGATACTTCATTAAATTAGTAGGATCTATGTGCAGCTTCATCTGAAAACAATGTCCTGAGGTTTTCATTAAATGGTATAAAATATTTGTTAAAAATAGCAGTGAAAACAGACTTTAAAAAATTGATAGGGGTGTTTATCTGGATGCCTGGCATCCCTGCCAATATTGAGGCCACAATGGAGTCTTATAAGCTTTCAGCCTCAGCGGACGACCTACTTGTACACCCAGCCTTTTGATGGAATCTGTGTCACTGTCCTTTGTTATTTGAAGGGGTGTTTGCTCTCTCCTGTTGTCCTGTTTTAATGTTAACTGATAGAACGTGCTTTTTTATATACTGTGTTTTATTGGTACCATATCCTGCTTTCGGGTTATTTCCTAATGAAAAGCGGGCAACAACTTTTATATATAAATACGTCAATACCCTCAGCTCAGTTTGCAGCTTCCCCCTTATAAGCTGCGACTTGCAGCACATCCTGGGGCCAAGTCCAGCACCTCGGAGCCCTCTGCCAAAGCACCACCCTGGCACCTTTGCCAAGCAAGCGTTGGGCCACCATCCCCAGAACAGGCACCCCAGCTACCCGGTGCTGAAAGTGGGCAGCTGCAGGAACAAATGGCCGAGAGAGGCTGCCATAGCTGCCCAGCCCAGCACTGAACCCTTGAAAGGAAATAAAAAACACACACCATACGCTGGCAGGGGGTGTAATCATTATACTCATCCCTCCTAAGCTTACAGGGGTGGGGGACATGTTTTCGGGAGGCAGGCACAGGCTCTGGCACAGCTTTTTGTTTTTCCTTTTAAGGATTCAGCTCCGAAAAAGGAGTTCCAGGTCAGGCAGCTGCAGTGATGACCATCTTTGCTCCCCCACAATGCCTTGGGGCCCAGAAGTTTTGGGTGGCTGGGTGTGATGTGTTGGTTTTTGTATTTTGGGTGATTGGGGAAAAAGCACTAGGTAAAATAAAAGAAGAACTCCCTGGATGCTTAGATGGAGGTTTGGAGAAAGTACTCTTTGGCGAGAGAGAACTCCAACAAAGATTTAAAAATCACAAAAATGCAGCAAAATAAAGTGTGGAAATCTAGACTGTTGGACCTTTATAATATCCCCTTCTAAGTTTCTTCCAAAGCTCCCCACTTCCCTTAGCATAGAAAGAGACCAAACATTTTGTAAGTTAAAAATGGTTTACTTACAAACTCTTCAAAGGTCAGATTCCTGTGCTTTTTCCACACGGCAGCAAGAAAAGACAGGCAATATAACCTAAACTCCCCAAATGGCAAATGCTTCTAAATTATTTGTCTAGGAACACAAAAATTGCTTGCTTAAGCCCCACTGTCTAAGCTTGGAGCATCCAGCTTTGTCCTCCTTACGGGTAGGGTTCACATTTGGTAACCCTTCCTTCCAAGATGATGGGGACTGACCTAGCTAAGCCTGGCAGGACTGCTTACTCTATGGTTTTAACCCCTTCATGCATTTTATTATGTTTTTATATTTTGCTGGAAACTGCCCAGAGTGGCTGGGGAAACCCAGCCAGAAGGGTGGGATATACATAATTAAATGATGGTGGTGGTGGTGATGGCGATGATTCATTAGAGTTAAGCATGTTTGTTATATGAGGCTGTATATCCCACATGATGGTTCCCCGCCTGATACTTCTCTTTTCAGTGCTGGGCCCTTTATGTCTGAAAACAAATCAATCCTGGAAACAGCCCCAGTGTGCCCTTTGAGGCCCATGGGTCATTGTCTTTGCCCCACTATGCTGGGTGCTGACGTCTGTCCTGTTCTGGGGAAGGGGAGTCTTCTCAGGCACTGAACTGCCCCACCCACCTAAATTAACCATTGGGGCCTTATACCTGTAGGAGAGACTATAAGAGACTTCCTGTGTAGGCTTTGCCTGAGCAATCGTCTTCCTGCCTCTGGAGTGTTTCTGGGTCGTTGGCAACCAACTTCTCTCTGTGTTGCCTGCGGCTCACTTAGCCCTGATTATTGCAATGCTCATCCAAGCCCACTGACCTGGCTTCCAAGCATATTTTTATTAGAGAGGAAGGTGCACACCCACCCCTGTGTCAACCAGTTGCCACATCCACAGCTTTAATGAGGCTGTTAACACTTAGTATAGCTTTTCATCAAAGGCTGGATCTTCGTTTGCACCCAGGGCAGAAAACCCAAGCATGAGAAGTATACATTTCCCCATAAAGATCCCTGAGATGGTCTACAAAGTCTGTCATCCATCAACCCTGCCAAAGAACATGGAGCATATGGCAGTCTGGGAATCTGCAGCATACGGGCAGAGTAGATGGCATATGTCTCAGGAGACTTCACAAAATCCTTCCACGGTGAACACGATATGCTTAGGAACAAAAGCAAATGTGCATATATCTACTGTGGTACGTGTCAAACCTCAGATGCCCATGGATTTAGGAGGAGGACCAGGAAAGAGCAGACTCGAGGGTGAGCTTATGGGAAGGAGGAAGCAATCTTGAGGTGCCATTCAAAGCAGAATTCAGGAACATAGGAACATGGAAAGCTGCCCTGAAACTGAGCCAAACTCAGCCGCTGGCAGCATCTCTCTAGGGTTTGAGACAGGAGTCTTTCAGCGATGACTTCCTTTCATGGGAGCTGCCGGAAGGCTGGAGTCAAAGACAGTTGAGGAGCTCAAGTAGCTTCAAGTGCATTCCAGCGCAATGACTGAGGAACAATTCCCAACAGCTCCTTGGTGATGGAAGAATCTCTCCACCCCTCAGAGAGGCCATACTTGAGTCAATCTACCTCAGGCACTGACTTTCAAATGCGCTTTCAAATGGCCACACTAGTTTCCTTTACTTTTCTTATGTGGCATGGTGAAAACAGCAATGGACACAATGAGAGAGAGAGAGAGAGAGAGAGCAAACCATCCCCTTTTGTCTTGCTTTGTTATTGTAATGATATTGAAAGCAGACTAGATGTGCTAAATTAGGGATCACCAACCTTTCTGGGTCAAGGAGCAGAAGACCAGAGCATTGGCTGAGTGACACAGGGCTTCCTCCTCCTGTTCTGATTCCCACACACACACACCCATTCCCTAATGCACTCAGAGAAAAGATTTGCATACGAACAGCGCTTGGGTATTCTGTTTTCCATTGCAGCACAAGTCAGATTGGATCACACACACACTCCAACACACTTACAGTGTGACTGACAGCTGTATGAAAGATGGTACACCATCTCATATTGTGGCACTTTTGCAACATCACATATTGCAATGCTATTTTGTGAAAAGAGTGCATTAAAAATAGTCATCTATGAACACATTTCTATATTGCTTTTCATAAACAACAGCCAGAAGTGTACAAAACCAAGAAGTACAACAAAACTGCAATTGAGAATAAAATGTAGCTGCTAGGCCAGGCATCCCCAGACTCGGCCCTCCAGATGTTTTGGGACTACAATTCCCATCATCCCTGACCACTGGTCCTGTTAGCTAGGGATGATGGGAGTTGTAGTCCCAAAACATCTGGAGGGCCGAGTTTGGGGATGCCTGTGCTAGGCAAACAGAAAGTTAAGTTAAAAAGAAACTACCGGTAGCTGGTATCGGTGGCCAACAAGGACCTCAGACAAAATTGCAACTGTGTAGTAGGCAATTGCTGCAATTCAGAGGGGAGGTGATTCTACAGAGCGGGTGCCACCACTAATAAGGCCTTTCCTCTTGTCACCTCTAAAAAAGCATTTGTAGGACACAGCATAGCCAGGAGGGATTCATCCAATTACCAGTATCTTAGCGACTGGGCAGACTGACAAAGGCACTCCTTTGAGTAAGCTGGTCACTAGTTTAGGGCTTTGCAGTGCAAAACTAAAACCTTAAACCTGGCCAGGTTTAAGAGTGGTATAACAGCTACATGATAGGATGCCTGGCTCAGTACCTTAGCCCCTGCCTTTGGGACCTGCTGCGGCTTTCAGACTGGTCCCTAAGGGCAGCCTCACACAGAACGCTTTGCTTTGAGCTTTGCTGTCAATAAATCATACGGCAACCTAAAGAGATGCTGCCACCTGATGGGCCAAAGCAGCATTGCAATTATGCAGGGAGAACATGGACGTTCTTGCGCATGTTCTTGGGACACCCTCAGCCCATACATTGGCATCCGCACCAGAGAGGTGGAAGAAAGTTTAGCCCCCCCCCCCACCTGAATGGGGAAAACCTCTTTCCTCTATCACTATGCTTCACCTCACATGTGTGTCTGAGGGCATGCAGTGTATGCATTCTCCGGATGGTAGGTTTTGTGGACTATATAACCTTCTTTGACAAACAAACTTCCTGCCATATTGATGATGGGGATTTCACTAATGACTTGCTCATTGTAAGGGTCATAGTGGAATAGGCAAAAAGTCAGAACAAGCCAGTATCCGGCCTTTGGAAAGGAGATGTTTTAGAGGAATGATAGCAGACAGAAGATGAAACTCTTTGCAAAGATCTGCAAATGCAAAAAGAAAAGATGCCCATTCCTGTGCTGGCTAACTTAGGTATTTTAATATTTACATACATTCTGATCACATTCTTGTATAACCAAAAGCATTCAGGCTGCAATGCTAAGTACATTTACTAGGCAGTAAGCTCAGTAGGACTTTTTCTGAGTATTGCATTTAATAAGGCTGAAGTGTAAACACAGGTCTGTGTTGTTGTTTTTTAAAAAACTGCACTATTTTTATATTAAGATATTAACTGACTCTGCCAACTCTTGAAAAAACAAAATAAAAAAATAAAAAAAATCCTTCCAGTAGCACCTTAGAGACCAACTAAGTTTGTTTTTGGTATGAGCTTTCGTGTGCATGCACACTTCTTCAGATACCTGGGATAAGTAGTGCATGCACACGAAAGCTCATACCAAGAAAAAACTTAGTTGGTCTCTATGGTGCTACTGGAAGGAATTTTTTTATTTTTTATTTTGTTTTGACTACGGCAGACCAACACGGCTACCTACCTGTATCTAGAACTCTTGAAAAGTTTGTCTTGTAATTCTTACCTTACACTGCAATCCTACGCAGGTGTGTTCAGAAGAAAATTCCATTGAGTTCATTGAGGCTTACTGCCAAGTGAGAAATGCAACTTAAACTTCTTATAACACTGATTAAGAAATATCACTCAAGAAACAAGTACATGGTAGTACTTTGGGATAAGAGCAAACTACGTAGCAACAGACGCCAAGAGCAATGGAGTGGCCATAGGAATGCAGACCTGTACAAGTAGATTTCCAGTACAACTGGATAACCCAGCAATAAAAAAGTACTTCACTTTCTTCACTTTTATTTTCTTTCCTTGCTTCTCTCCCTCTTTTATCACAAGCATCTCATCTACTCTGGCCTTTCATAAATCAGAAAAAAATATTTGATAGTATCTTTGCACTATATTTTTAACAACTCTTGTTAAACCAATCAGCTGCTTTGTAAAAATAAAATAAAAAATAGTGTCAATACAGTATCTATAGGCTACTATCTAAAGAGACAGAATGGATCTACCCTCCAGCCTGAACTTAAAGGAAATCTAGCATCTTAACCTTCTGTTTTCTGGATCTTAAGAGATCAGGAATTTTCCTCCAGTGAGGCTACAATGATTAATCCCAAACCAGTTCTATGGTCTTATAGGAAAAAAGCAAGACAGGGGTGCAATCAGCTCCGGTCATGAAGACAGTTGATGTTTGTCCATGTCCCTATGCCCTTGATTTTTCTTGGATTTGCAGCTGACTTTGTTGTTAAGGGAGAAATTTCCATCACCTCCTGCTGCTATGAAGGAGTTGGAGGATAATCCCCTTTCCGCAACAGAGAAGTGCAAGGGAGAAAGGGCCTCTGGAGAGAGAAACTTCAAAAACCTCTTGGGAATAGAAAAGGGGCCTATTCAGCTTTGAAGAATGCCAGCATGGAGATGGTCACCGAGCAACCTGGAGCAATGTGGCACAGCTTGGATTCCAGAGCCGGAGAAACAATGAGTCCTTGCGACCCTACTGAGAACTTAAAGCCCCAGGATCGTCTCGCAGAGCAGAGACAGAGCACATCTAATGGGAAAACATCTAATGAGAGAATAGGCTTCACCGGAGCAATGGAAAATGCATCAATACATGTTGCCAACACACACACACACGCATAAAGGAAAAAGCGAGGGCTGATTTTTGAGCTTTGCTCTTCACTGATGTAAATCAAATGTTTAAGCTACTGTAGTAGAGACTGACTGGTGGAGAACTGAAAAACCAGGAAGGAGTAAAACGGACCAGAGAGTATAGCGGAAATGCTGTGTGAGGCCCATTCCACCCAACACAGGTAGCAGTGGCCAACTCGGCTCATTATACTCGCAGTGGATTCTCAGGGAATAATTAACCCCATCAAAATGTTTTCAAGTAGTAATATCCTGTTTTGTCCTGCAACCAACAAAACTACATACATGTGCAGCGGAACGGATATGTGTTGTTGCAAGAACCAAGTCTTTAGTTGGCAAGGACCCGCTCTACCAAAATAATAATAGAAAATATGGCTCAGATCCATCTTAGCTTCCAAAATTTGCCATCAGCCAGGGCTCCGTTTTCATCTCGCTCAGGATCTCTGGTACAGCTTCATGATGCCCGAGTCGTGAAGTTTCTTCCATGTCCTCCGTTCCAAATCAAAGTCATGGTTGCTATAAAAGACTAAGCGATTCCATTTCTTGTCATAATAATGATCCGAATACTTTTGGTAGCCTTCGGTGATGTATCCATAAGCACTTACCTGTGGAAAGCCAAGAACCATAATTGGGGAGCTACAGGATAAACGAGGGCTATAATAATAATAATAATAATAATAATAATAATACGGCCCACACAGAGACGTGCTAAGGAAGATCCATTGTGACTGGGGTCTCCTGCAAGGCTGCAAAATTATTAGCAGCCCCCTGGAGGGGCAGTTTTGAAGGCTGGGGAAGTAATGCATGGGCAGAGAAGATGCTCAAACCTTTTATTCCCTTCCCCTTTCCTCAACCTAAAGCAATCTCCATCCAAAGCTGTTATTCGTCACTGCCTAATAAAGAAAGTTTAAGATTGTTCCACTTGCTCAGGCTACTTTTAATATCATTCCAAGTTGGGACATAATTGTCCCGATATAGGTTTATGTTTTTCGGACTGATCCACACTCCTAAGTATCTTACTTTTTGGCAGACCTTTAAGCCTGTACTTTTCTCAAGTGACTCTATGTCTTTTCCCCTCATATTCTTAACTAGAAGCTTTGTTTTAATTTTATTTAATTTAAAACCAGCCAGGCTCCCATATTCCTCTATTATTTCTATGGCTCGTAAGATACTCTTTTCTGGTGTTTCTGTAGTGATTATTAAATCATCACTGAAGTGTTTGTGTTTGTGTGTGTGTGTTTGTGTGTGTGTGTGTAGCCTCTGTACTTCATCTGCCCCCCTCCCTCCCGCAAATAGAGCTAATGACAGTGAGGTTTTGGCAGGGCAGGATTTAGACTGGGGAGAAGTAAGGGAGAAAGGGGTTAAGCCTCACCACCCTCAGCTGATACAACCCTGTCCATTGACAGCATCCCTAACATCCCCAAGGCATGGGGAGGGATTAAATGTCACACTAATGTGATTGTTCCATCAGCTTGCTAGAGAGAACAATCCCCACTCGCCTTGCTCCCATGCCCCACATGTTGTCCATGGGGTTCACCAGACCACCCCCAGCCAATTGGCAGGGGGCATGGAAGATGAGAAGGGGAGGAAGCCCCACACCGCAAGCGGAATTCCTTGTTGAGGGCTTCTGCTGATGGGAATTATTAGTTGAATCCTGCCCGCTGTGTGTTTGCAGCCCTTGTGGCTGAGGAAACTCAGCCAGATGGGCGGGGTACAAATAAAAAATTATTATTATTATTACAGGTTCTTGTGGCTCAGATTATCACCTCTGGGCACTTCACTGGTTTTGGGGGGTGGGATTCAGCCACAGTCAAGTTCTGAAATTAATTTCTAGCTCTTATGCGACAAACTCGCTCCCCACCCCCCACCCAGAACAAAACTTCTTTGTTCAATGCCACATTGTAGAAGCTCCCCGCAAACAAATCAGAACAAATGCTCAGCAAATAGCCGGCATGATCTAACCTCCCTGTAAACTTTGTGCAAACAGATCAGGAGGAAGATTCAACAAACAGATTTTCTGGAAGCAACCTTTGGGGCGCCTTTGAGTCCTTACCTGGTCACATAGATGGAGTGCAGTTAGAAGGAGAAAGGCACCTGTGGTGGGTCTATAGATCCGCCAGTAGGACTTGTCTAGGTTTTTGGATCTTAGAAACCTGAAGTGTGAGATATTAAAAAAAAAAATTAATGTTTCTTTTTATTGAGTTTTATCAACAGGATACAAAGGTAAATAAGCTAGCTGGAGATGCTTTGTGGGCACAGAGAGCTTGTCTTATATCCTTATTTGACTGTGGGAGCACATCTTGCAATTTCTGATGGCTGCTTAGGCAGGTAAAAGAAGTGGCACTTTTAAAATTTTTAGCAATAAAGGCCAACCTAACAATGGATGCTCCTCATTTGTAAAAGTTGCCACCTTCCAGTCGGTCAAGGGGCCCTGTGCTTTTAAGAACTGTGCAGAAGAAATTCAGTGCTATGTTTCTAGAAAAAGAGGTGCCCTCCCTTGTTCTCTTATAATGGCAATGGCGCCCACCTGAGAGGTGCCGGGACTCGGTACCAGTGAGTTCCGGCTGCTGTTCTTGTTCATAAATGATGACACCATCACGCCAGGCCAAGGAGCCCTAGCCCCTTATTGAACCGGACAAGCCTGTTTATTTGGACCCTGCAAGCCCAGAGCATCCCTTATCGTTCAAGTTAACTTTACATACCACATACCTGTTTTTCATGTATCTGAGAAAATCGGGATGAATGACAAAGTAGTTATCCAGTGTGAAATTGCTACCAAATTTATCCCGAGGGTATGGCCTGGGAAAGGAAACCAAAAAAACCTTTTAGGCCAAGCACATGCCATTCAAGCAAGAACTAGTTCGGCCACTTCTCCTATGAGTTAGGTCAGTGTTCCCCAACCTTGGGCCTCCAGCTGTTTTCGGACTACAATTCCCATCATCCCTGACCACTGGTCTTGCTAGCGAGGGATGATGGGAGTTGTAGTCCAAAAACAGCTGGAGGCCCAAGGTTGGGGAACACTGATGTTAGGTGATGTGGTAGGCAGCCACCATTTTTCAGGGTGTGCCTAAGAACCATATGGGAAATGAACTTTCAAATGATCTTTATTTCGGCTCAAAATAAAAAATAAAAAAATTCCTTCCAGTAGCACCTTAGAGACCAACTAAGTTTGTTCTTGGTATGAGCTTTCGTGTGCATGCACACTTCTTCAGATACCTTTATTTCGGCTGTTCGAAACAAAGCAAAAGCGCTGCCAAAAAAAGGAAAGGAGGCGAGGAGGACGTGGCTTTTAAAAGGGCAAGGGGGAGAAATGAAGCGTCATCAAGGGATGGGGAAAGGATGTTGTGTTTACCACAGAAATTGAATGAGGAGACCAAAGGCTCTATTCTCACTGAGTTCAAATGCTGCTAAAGGAAAGCCCTGTGCTCATTCGCAGTAGCATGGGACTCTTTGCTGACAATATTCCAGCCCGTCAGGTCTTCCTGGAGTGACCATGTGACATATGATGTCCTCAATCAAGTCGTTATGCTGACATTGCTGTACCCGCAAGGGCACATACTACAATCTTTGGTGGCCATTCCCACATACACAGGAGTTCTGGTCGAAGATTCGCCAACTACTTGTTAAAATAACAAGAGAATCCAGTGCTTTATTTCTGGAATTGGTTTCACTATCCATGTTTGAGGAAGTCAACCGTAAAATGGAAGGAAGTGATACTTTATTTGTTGACATGGAAATTTGACTGCCACATGAAAATCTAGATGTACTTTAAATGAATGGTATGGATCTGCCCATGGTCTTCTGCAAATACAAACTAAAATGGCCAAACTCTTAAGGAACATTGTCCTGAAACAGACTGAAAAACAAAAAGGGGGAAATCTGCTTCTCTTACCCATAGCCATCCAAAAATCCCTTCCTGACTCTTGTGTTCAGCAGAAGAGCTTTCAGCCACTCGTAATCTCTTAGCCCTTCCAGGAAATGAAGGTACTTGATCTCCTAGGAAACAAGCCACACATACGCTGGTAGGGGTTGCAGCAGATGGAGCATAAGCGCTGCCAGAGCACAACTAATGAATGGGTAGGCTTGGGCATACTCTGTGCTGGCCAAACAAAATCCAAATTCTGATCCAGACCTCATTCTGAATAATTTATGTAAATGAGGCACGGCCAACCTCCGCTTTTCAGTGATACCCGGTAGCAGAACAAGAGAGGCAAAACGACAGAAAATGGAATGTTCTGCAAAATTCGAAATGCCGATTTAAAAATTCAGATTATTCCAGTTCAACATAAACCAGGTACTGTGTGGGTCTCTGAAGAACTGAGCTGGGAACTGCTGTTCTGCAACATGAAACACACAGTGGGACTAGGGTTAAAGGCTCATCTATTGTCAAGCCGTGGGATGCGGCTGGCGCTGTGGGTTAAACCACAGAGCCTGGGGCTTGCCGATCAGAAGGTCGGCGGTTCGAATCCCTGTGACGGGGTGAGCTCCCATTGCTTGGTCCCTGCTCCTGCCAACCTAGCAGTTCGAAAGCATGTCAAAGTGCAAGTAGATAAATAGGTACAGCTCCGGCAGGAAGGTAAACGGCATTTCCGTGCACTGCTCTGGTTTGCCAGAAGCGGCTGTGTCATGCTGACCACATGACCCGGAAGCTCCCTCGGCCTGTAGAGCGAGATGAGCGCCGCAACCCCAGAGTCGGTCACGACTGGACCTAATGGTCAGGGGTCCCTTTACCTTTACCTATTGTCAAGCCTAATGCCAATAAATAATCAATGGTCACATCTTAAGGAACCAATGCCTGGATTTTAATGGGGAGCTTGGAGGCTGGGGAATAAACCTTTCCCCATTCACTATTTTTCTCATCTAAATGACCCCTCTGTAAAAAAAAAAAAAAAAAAAAAAAACCCTACTAGCTGTCCTGTATGGGAGAAGACATCTAATATGCCATAATCTGTGTTACCTTTCCAGTGGGGATCTTCTTGAATCCACGATTCCCCAGAATTGAGACAGAAGACACCAAGGAATAGGCTGTGAATCCGTAGAAGGACGTTCTTGTTCCCACATCTTCCTCAAAACCTTTGATCACGGCCCCACTCACCCTGTCCAAAAGAGACCGTATAACATTGCAAAGTTAGCCTTGTAGCAGCTTCTCATGACTGGATTTCACAATGTGCTGCTGGAGTGGGTGGTTTTCAACATTGGATACAAAATAAGTGGCTTGGACAAGTTTCTAGACAAAGGGAGCTCCAAAGGTTAAAGATATCTAGGTGATTTCGATTTTCTATAGGCCAGAACAATGAAACTTAATCAGAACCATGATCTTTGCACATATGCACAGGGTTGGTGTATAAGGGATAGCTGTTAGCATCCTGACATTTCGAGAAAGACTCCAAATACCCTGGCGTGGAATTTATATGTAGACACAAGCAATAAACTATACAGTATATAAGGTGTGGGAATCCCCCATAACTTTTAATTTTAAAAAAAGGTTGTCAATGACGTTGGCTCCGAAGAGAGAGAGAAAAGGTCGTTTTGTGTGTATAATATTTGGTTTAGGACCATTAGTTTCAGATTTTTCAAACTACCTGGAAAAGAAACAGCAGTGTTGGTGAATCGGCCCTGTCCCTAGGATTGCCATCTCCTGTGTGAAGCATCCCTCTCATCACCACCAGAATATTCCCTACCTTTAGATCAGTGTTTCTCAACCTTTTCTGGGCAACGGCACACTTGTTTTATGAAAAAAATCTCGCGGCACACCACCCACAAAATGGCGGCGGCAACGTCGCTATGGTAACGGAAATCACGGAGTTATGCGCCCAAAGCAGCCCCACTGGTATGAAAAGCCTGCCCCTGGGACTGTGAAAGAAAACCCGAAAGGAAAGACTTAGCTGATCCCAGGCAGCGAGTGAGGACGGCAAGTGGAGCCGGGGAGGCTTCTCAGCTGGCTGGCTGGCGGTTGGAGCGCTCGCAGAGCGCTCCTCCTTAGGGTGGCGGCCATTTTGACCGGGTGGCTACCGGCAGCCCTCGCGTCTCCTTCCTCTGACTTCCTATTGGTCCCTGGCAACCGATCAGATTCGGCGGCGAGCTCCCAGCTTGCGCATGCGCGGTAGAGCCCGGCAGCTTCTCCGCGGTGCCTCTTCTCGGCGGTGGCTTTCTGCGCTCCCTTTCCCCCACTGGAGCCGCTGCTACGCGTTTGCGGCGTGGGTCCCTAACGGTTTTCCCGCGGCACACCAGCCGACGTCTCGCGGCACAGTACTGTGCCGCGGAACACCGGTTGAGAAACGCTGCTTTAGATGCCCCAACTTTCAATTATACATTGAAAGCACTTTCAAAGGACATTCTTTCGCTCAAAGAATTCTTGATGCAAGTTCACCTCGACACACACACGTGTGTGTGTGTGTGTGTGTGTGATTTTGGCTTATAACATTGGTTTTTAGTACGGTAGATGACCAAGAAGGCTTTGTGGTACTGTTGCAGGATTTCTCCCAGTCAATAACGACAGACACGGGTTCTTTCTGAGGAAGGACAGAATTTATGCACCTGCGCAGGGGCTGCAGTGGGGTCTCTCCCAAAGGCTGAGCCCCTCCTTGTTCTCTGAGGCTTCCTTTTATAGTGACCAGTAAACAATTTCTGCAGCATTACCCATACAGGCAAAAAAGAGGAAATTTACTCAAGCAGGCAAGAGAAACAGAACTTTTTTTAGCTCCCCCCTCCCATCCTGTCTGGCCCAAACTGCGGGCATGTGCAGGTTTAAAAACAGACACAGACATCAGTTAGCTCATTCCTTGTGACTGACTTTCTGTCATATATTGGCTTTACACAGCACTTTTCTGCCAATCTCCAGGGTGGGGACTGTTGAGGGGAGATAATCTCAATCCTTCAGTACTGAGAGGAGATGCCAGTTTTGATTCTGGCTTTATCCTTCTGGCACTTTCATGGATTATGCTTTGGTTGACTTCTGATATACACAAACACACATATACACACATAAATACGTGCACACGCGTTATTGTTTTAACAATGCTGTTAAGATACCTTAGACTGCTTTTGTTTGCTTGTTTAGGAAGGACTCTTTTAAATAGATAGATAGGCAGAAGAACACAGGAAAAAGCAGTTCCTCTTACCGGAACACATAATCATGGGAGTCAATCTCCTGGCCCATTTTGGAGTTGTTCAATATCCCCCCATTCCCTACCACCGCACATCTTATACACCTGGACGTCTGGCTGCTGTTGCGTGCAAATAGAATTTGGTGGTACGGTTTAGGGGGGAGCATGGTGATGACTTGTTTTACCACTGAAAGACAAAAGGCGTCCTTATTCAACATGAAGGGCAGGCAGTAAACACGCACAGCTCTGAACTGGGAGGGGGTGTAGGATGGAACTAAGGCATGGGAACAGAACAGAATCAGAGCACTTTAAAGTCTGCCAGCTTGTCTTAGGCTTGGCCTCTGAAGCGCTGCCATTTTCACTTTTGTAGACATCGCTTTATAAGAAGTCCATACCTGCAGACAGTGGAGCAGTTGCTGAATTGTTGCTATCTGTACACAGGGAGCCTAGTGCACATTTAGTTTCCCTGCTCCCTCCCCTTTCAATGCCCACTGCACTCCTTTAAAAAAAATAAAAAATCCTGCAAGCTTTTTGATATACCCAGTGTGCAACAGCACAAACTATGCAGGCTCAGTTTACAAACGGAGGTTCACATAGCTTTCAAACTTCTGAAGCATCTCTGTTTTTGGTTTTTAAAAAATATTTACCGTAAGCTGCCTTGAGAATTCTTAAAAAATAAATAAATAAAATACATGGAAAGGTGGGCTATACATTTTTAAACAAATAAGTGTTTGACCTGGATTACAAAGGAACACAGAGATACTTTCTATGAGGTGCGCATTTATTTTATCTCATGAAGCTCTTAAGTTTATAAAAGGACATTCTTCTACAGCTTTTCCCAAGCAAAGCATCCCTTATTTGGTTATCCCTAATCTAGACAGATAAGGCATTATTTCATTAAGGGCTTAAGAGCATAAGAACGTAGGTTCAATGCACCTCAGACACACCCATGACTTCTGCCCAAGGTGGAGGCAGTCATACATGTAGCAGACGTTTCAAAGATCCCATAGATAACTTAGTTGGTACAGAAGGAGACTCTTAACCTCAGGGTTGTGGGTTCGAGCCCCACACTGGGCAAAAATATTCCTGCATTGCAGTGGGTTGGACTAGATGACCCTCAGGATCCCTTCCAACTTTAAAGGTAAAGGTAAAGGGACCCCTGACCATTAGGTCCAGTCGTGACCAACTCTGGGGTTGCGGCGCTCATCTCGCTTTATTGGCCGAGGGAGCCGGCGTACAGCTTCTGGGTCATGTGGCCAGCATCGCTTCTGGCGAACCAGAGCAGCGCACGGAAACGCCGTTTACCTTCCTGCCAGAGCAGTTCCTATTTATCTACTTGCACTTTGATGTGCTTTCGAACTGCTAGGTTGGCAGGAGCTTCCAACTTTACTAGTCTATAATTCTATGAAAGCACTGGGGAACACCACCCTTCCTGGCATTCTACCTTTATTTCATTATTTTTATTTAATACTCTTATATACTGCTTAATCATTATCATTTCTAAGCAGTGTACCTTAAAAAAAAGCAACAACCCATACAGAAAATGAAACAATAAAAATGCATTCTCAAACCAAACCCTAAATTAAAATGCCTGCTGGAACAGGAAAATCATAAATCATGTGCCTGAAGTTCAGGAAGTACATACTGCATTGCTGAATCCACAATATTGTTGAGGGCACACAGCTCCTCCCTCCAAAGCAGGGGGGCCTCATCTAGCAGTGGAGCATATGCCCGCACTGCCCAGGGCAGGTATGCTCCCGAGGGCGCGGGGCGCATAGGGTGCCCTCCCAGGCGAGGGATAGCCGCTCAGATGCACAGAGCGGCATGCACGCCCTGCAGCCAGGGGCGCAGTGAACCGCTCACTGGGGCGGAGTGAGCTGCCAATGGCAGACATTTGGCGCACCACCCGCCCATGACTCCCAAGCCTCCCCCAACTGTCAAAACGAAGAGGGAAGGGGGGAAAGCCGCTGGCAAAGCGGCACAGCTCCATCCCTTCCCCCAACGGCTCGGGGTAGGCTTGGGAGTTGCGGGCTGGCAGGCGGGCAGCGTGCCAAATGTCACCACCCCTCAGCGATGACACCTGGGCGGTCCACCCCCATCACACCCCACTTCCTCTGCCCCTGGCCTCATCACTACCAGAATTCAGATTAATGTAATGCAATACAGATTCCATTCTATATAGCTGAGTGATGGTGTGTGCCAAACTGAACTTTTTCTACGGTTTGTTACCGCAGTTGGGTAAAAGTTGGCATAAATTTTATCTAAAGGGAGATCCCTATTATGAGCTTTCTTCACCCTGGTCTTTATCTGGAATGCTTCCTGAAAGACTTCCTGACCTTCTTAATACTTTAAGTAAAGATATTGGGCCAGATCCTGGGTTCTCCCACCCTCAGGAGGCAATTTTAGCAGGTGCCTGCTCACCTGTCAACCACCTGACACCTGACTATCAGCTGACAGGCACTGTGATAAATGTGAGAGTGTAGCCATAGTGGAGTCTCTCTTCTTCTTTGGACTGCTGCCCGGAGCAGCCATAAATCGTCTTAACGAGCCCTGGCTCCGCAATGGTGTCCAGCCACGCTTCCGTTGTGCCGGCTCTCTCTCTCACTCAGCAGAATCGCGCAGCGCCTTGTGTTGGCAATTTTAGGTCTGCTTCACTGTGTCTGGAATAACTGAAGTCCAGACAGTTGTATTCTAAACTACATATTTATTGACTCGCAAACAAAAGAAAACCTGAGGAGTCAAGCTCCATAGCTACGATACACACACTACAGCATACACTACTCGGGAAGGCAAAAGTGAAACCAACTTCGCCTTCTCTCAGACAAAATGATAGTTGCCTGGATACCTTGGCAGAGTTCCCAGAATCAGAACGATGGTGTTAACTGCTTGCTGTCCAGGAAACACAACACCCCCTCTCGTTCGCAATTCTGGGTATACATATATACATCTCAACCCATGTTCAATCCCTCACAGAAACCTTCATGTTTCTGGAAACTTAGGGGTTTGGTGAAACCGTCTGCGAGATTCTTTTCACTAGGACAATATTTCAGCCTGACCACATCTGTCCTAACACTCTCATGCACATTTTTGAACCGAATATCCAAATGTTTCGTTCGTGCATTGAATTGACCGGATTCCGCCAATTTCAGGCATGGTTGGTTATCCTCCCATATGGTGATGGGCAGGTAACACTTCTCACACACATCTTCGACTAGACACTTGTAGAATTCAAGCTCACGACACAGTTCTGACAGAGCACTGAATTCTGCCTCAGTCGATGACAGTGCAATCAGACTTTGCTTTTTGGACCTCCAGCCAATTACAGAATCTCCAAACATTATGACCATCCCAGATATTGACTTTCTGTCTGAGTCGCTAGCCCAATCAGCGTCAGCCCAACATTGAAGCTGTTCATTGCCCTGGGCTGTCAGTGTGAGGCTAAACTCTCTGGTTTCTTGCAGATACTTAAGAACTCTCTTAATCCCGTTCCAGGCCATCACACTGGGCTTGGCTGCTTCTCGACTCAGCAGATTGACTGCAAATGCAATATCGGGTCTACTCCATTGAGACAAATAGAGCAGGCTGCCCAGAGCAGATTGATACACCTCCTTGTGCTCAAACTCTTTCTTTTCATCAGACTGATTGTCTTTAACAAAGCATGTCTCCATTGGTGTCCTTACACCCTTACAGTCTGCCATGTTGAATTTCTTGAGCAACTGATCAATCTTTGAGCTCTGGTTTAGCACAAAACTGCCATCTTGGTCTCTGTGAATGTGAACCCCTAGATACATGCTCACAGGACCCAACTCCTTGAGTTTGAAGTGCTGCCTCAGCTTACTTGCAAACTCCTGCACCTGTTTGTTTGTACTAGCAACAAGGACAATGTCGTCGACAAAAATTAATGCCAATTCTTGTTGCTGACCTGAACCCTTTAGGTACAAACAACTGTCTGCACGACTCTTCCTGAAGCCTAGCTTCTCCAGAGCCTGGTTGAGACAAATATTCCAGTTTCTGGCAGGTTGTCTCAAGCCATAAATGGAACGGTGTAGTCTCCAAACCAAATTTGGACTATCGCCTTCAAACCCTGGAGGAGGTAGCATGTAGATTTCCTCCTGCAGCGGTGAGTTCAGGTAGGCGACGTCTATGTCGAAATGTGCAACCTCAGCACCTCTCTGTGCTGCTACCGCTAGCAGTAACCTCATGGTCTCACTGCGGGATGTGGGTGCATAAACTTGTGAGTAATGCACTCCTGGTCTCTGGCTGAACCCTCTGGCCACCAATCTCGCTTTGTATTGTGGCTCTCCACTTGCAGTGGTTTTCAACCTATAGACCCAGCGACAACTCACAGCTTGCTGGTCAGCTGGCAGAGTTGTAAGTGTGAACACTCCAAGCGATTTCATGGCGCTAAGCTCTTTCTCCATCGCTTGTTGCCACTTGCTGGACTCTGCTTGAGGTAACTTCCGCACCTCAGCGAAGCTCTCCGGTTCGCACAGAGCAACATGGGCCCAAACCGTGGTGGCTTTGAACCTGTCAGGAGGTTTGCCTTTCGTGGTGCGCTTGGAACGCCATGGCACCACTGGAGACTCCCCCTCTGACCCAGACGTGCCGGACTCAGTCTGTGAGTCCCTGGCATCTGGAGAACCGCCAAGCGATTTGCTGCGCTTGCTGTGCCCTCCTGGACTGAACTTGCCTGAAGGTGAGCGTGGAGACCTACTGCGCTTCTGTCTCCTAGCTCTTGTCTCCCCTGGAGACGTGGGTGCGCTGCTGGGTTCAGACTTCACCTGAGTCTTAGGGATTGCTCCCTCTGGCACTGCACCCTGGTCGTGTTTGGGATCATGGCCCGAAACACCAGCAGGTTGACCACCATCAGCACCACCAGTGGGTGTGTCTGACTGATCCTGGTAGTCAAGACCGCTGAATAAGTCTGTGAGCACTTCAGGATTGCCATGAATCCTCTTCCAGCCATCTTGCTCACAAAACTCTGCGCTGCGGCTGATCACCACCCGAGAACGATTTCCACTCGGATGAGCAAATCTCCAGGCTTTTGACCCTGTGTCATAGCCGCAGAAAATCAGTTTCTGTGACCTCGGGCTGCCCTTCCTACGTAACTGCCGGGGTATCAGGACCCAGGCCTCTGCCCCGAAGGTACGGAAGTAGTGCACCTTGGGCTTCTTTCCGTAGAGAAGAAAATAGGGCGTGGTCCCTACCACAGAGTTGTATGTCCTGTTCAAAGTGTGACATACAGTTTTCCATGCTTCGGCCCAGAAGAATTTTGGCAGACCCGAATCAAACAAAATAGCATCAACTGCCTCCTGCAGGGTTCTGTTCCTGCGCTCTGCAACTCCATTTTCCTGGGGAGCGTAAGGAGAAGTTTTTCTATGCTTAATGCCTTTGGCACGAAAGAAATCCTGCAACTTTGCACAAGTAAACTCAGTGCCTCGGTCGGTCTGAAAAGATTTCACTTTGGTGCCAAATTCCACCTCTACTGCCTCCACCCATTCCTTAATCTCTTTCGCCGCTTGCCCCTTGTCCCTGAGCGGGAAAATCCAGCCGGCGCGAGAATAATCGTCAATCAGACATAGTACAAAGCGGGCATGGCCCATGCTGGGAACCTGCATTGGTCCACACAGATCGGCGTGAATCAGCTCAAACGCCTGGTTGGCCACCCTGTCTGACCTTGGGTAACTGCAAGAATGCACCTTCGATCTCTTGCAAGCTCGGCAGTCTAGGAATTTAGTGCACTCCTTCATTTTACAACCCTCAGTGCACTCTACCTGCTTGCGCACGTACCCCCAATTGGCGTGCGAAAACCTGCGATGCCACAAGTGTAAACATTGATCGTGGGTGGGTTTGTTGGCACAATGCGCGTGTGCCGTCTCAAAACTGTTTTTACCTGTTTCAGCACCCTGCGCCCTCGCTGTGGCGCTGTTGTCAGTTTCCAGTATGTACACCCCATCATGGCCTCTCACCTGGACCAACTGCTTTCCACCTTTGGAGATGGTGCATACCTGGTTACCAAAACTGACCATGTAACCTGCAAGGTCTAAAGCTGAAACAGAAAGTAAGCCATACTTCATGCCATCTAAAACAAACACATCAATGTCATCATTCAGACAAGGCATATAAAAAACACCAGCTTTGGTGACAGATTTAGTGGTTGCATCTGCCAAAGTGACTGTGGTAGCATCTTGGATTGACCTGCAGTTCCGCAACTGACTGCCAGGTGGCGCTAGATGCCTACTGGCACCACTGTCCACAATCCAACGTAGCTTGGGGCTGGCAACAGTCTTTCCAACGAAAGCGTATGCAGCTGCTTTATCTTCTCTGCCTTCTCTGGACGATGCTTTCCTTCCACGACGTGGTCTCCCTTTCCTCTGGCGGTTGCCATGGAAACCAGCTTTGAAGTTTTCTTGGCTGCAGTCCCGGATTAGATGCTTATCTGACCCACAGCCAAAACATTTCTTCACTGCAAGAGCTTTAACAGAGCTCTCAGCAGCCTCTGCACCCCCACTCCTGGGCAAAGAGCAACCCCCCTTAACAGCTTTTCCTTTCTCTCTTTCTCTCCTATCCTGTTCATCCTGCAGCCTCCCCGATACATAATCAATGCTCAGTTGTGCTGCTGGCAAGGCTTCCAGAGTGAGAGAAAGCGTCTCAAAACTGGGGTCTAACGAACTAAGCAAAATGTAAACTTTCTGTTCCTCCGTAAATGGAACCTGCAGCTGTCTCAAACGGTTGAAGATTGCCAACATCTTGTTGGTGTGCTCACGCACACAGCCTCCAGGTTGCAAACGTAGCTTAAACAGCTGCCTGGTGGTGTGAATGCGTGCACCCGCTGTATCTCTCTGGAACACACGTTGGAGAGCCCCCCAAATCTCGTGGGCGTTGGTGGCAGCGTCTATGTGCACCATCTGCTCTTCCTCAATGCCCATGACTAAGTGAGCAGTAGCTCTCTCGTCTTTCTTCTTGGCCCTAGCTGCTGCAGCAGCAGGGGCTTGCACTGGTGGGGCAGTAGTACAAGTCCACAAATCTTTAGCAGTTAAGAGGACCTTCATCTTTCGCGACCAGTCAGCCCAATTCCTCCCATTTAGCCTGGGGAAGGGCGGTGTAAAGTTCTCATGGGATTCTGCCATCTCCCCCCTGGGGCTTGAGGTAACTCACGTGGCTGCAAACTCAGCACTTGCCTCTCAGCTCCCAGCTCCAGGAAACGGCTCCTCTTCACCAGCGAGGTTTCCCTGCTTTATGCCTCAAAGCTTGCACAAAGCAGTCCTCCAGCTGGGCTTTCATGCTGCCGGCTGCAGCAGACACGCAGACCTCCCGTCCTGGCCATAAATCACTTCAGGACGCTTTGCCAACAAAGCCGTGCTATCTCTTAATGGCGCTTCCATAACCTGTGATAAATGTGAGAGTGTAGCCATAGTGGAGTCTCTCTTCTTCTTTGGACTGCTGCCCGGAGCAGCCATAAATCGTCTTAACGAGCCCTGGCTCCGCAATGGTGTCCAGCCACGCTTCCGTTGTGCCGGCTCTCTCTCTCACTCAGCAGAATCGCGCAGCGCCTTGTGTTGGCAATTTTAGGTCTGCTTCACTGTGTCTGGAATAACTGAAGTCCAGACAGTTGTATTCTAAACTACATATTTATTGACTCGCAAACAAAAGAAAACCTGAGGAGTCAAGCTCCATAGCTACGATACACACACTACAGCATACACTACTCGGGAAGGCAAAAGTGAAACCAACTTCGCCTTCTCTCAGACAAAATGATAGTTGCCTGGATACCTTGGCAGAGTTCCCAGAATCAGAACGATGGTGTTAACTGCTTGCTGTCCAGGAAACACAACAACTTGGAGCTGGGATTGCCTGGCAAATGAATTCCCCTAGCTTGATGTCAGCATCTGTCAGCAGCTGGGTGCTAACTTAAAGCTCCACTTTCTTCTCTGCTTTCTGCTGGAGTCCCCCACAGGGAATCCAGAAGTGCAGCCGATCCCAGCTGGTTTGCTCTCTCTATGCTGTCATCACATATGACAGCAGGTGAGCATGACTTTTGGGAGGAAGCAGCCCTGTGGCCAAATTGGGACCTGTGCCAGACCTAATTATTTCTGCAGCCCAGAGGTCCTCCCCCCCTGCTGAAAAGCCCCTTCCAATGAAGGAGTCTCCTTTTATAACAGTGCTTTCCAAACTTGGGTTTCCAGCTGTTTTTGACTACAATTCCCATCACCCTTGACCACTGGTCTGGCTCGCTAGGGATAATGGGAGTTGTAGTCTAACAACAGCTGGAGACCCAAGTTTGGGAAATCCTGTTCTACAGCCTTCTACTTTAAGGATGCATTTGCACTGATACGCAAGATGCTTATCCCTACACTCATTTACCACATGCGCAAGCACACCTGGAGCGCATAGGCACCTTTTGCTTAGGGAGGCCAGACCCAAAGAGGACATGGCGGGGGGGGGGGGGAGTCTCTTGTATCTTTAAGAGCTTGGCACAAGAGGGAATTCCAACATTTCCCCTTCTCTACCCAAACATTGAAGATGCAGGAACCATGCTTCCTTTTGCATCTGGCCAATCAATTTCTGCTAAGGCTACCTCGAGGCATTTTGGCACTTGAAGTGAAAAATCCTATAATGTCCTCTCTTGGTTCATCATCATTATCTAAATAACTGACAAGCTGCCACCATCCTGAAGGTGGGAAAGGCTTCTATTTGAGGATACTATCGACCTCGTAGGGGGACCCAGGTGGCGCTGTGGGTTAAACCACAGAGCCTGGGGCTTGCCGATCAGAAGGTCGGCGGTTCGAATCCCTGCGACGGGGTGAGCTCCTGTTGCTCGGTCCCAGCTCCTGCCAACCTAGCAGTTCGAAAGCACGTCAAAGTGCAAGTAGATAAATAGGTACCACTCCGGCGGGAAGGTAAACTGCTTACCTTTTTATCTACCTCGTAGCAAAATAATTCCTGCTTTTTTACAATTGTTGTTTGCATCCATCTGTCTTGAGAGACAATGGAGTGTGCCTCCAGGGGTGAAGTCTAACCACTGGAGAATCACAGCGCCTGCTGTGGCTGCAGAGACCGGTAACTCATAACTGCTGCCTCCCACGTTGTTTTGCTGCGTTCTTTACAGTAAAGCCTTACAGTAAATCTAAGTGAACAGGTTTGCCCTAAACCTGGGTTTCTGCAAAAATCCTCACAATTCCCAACATGGTGACTGTTCCTAGATCACATGACGGGGGGACAGGGAGGAGGTTCTCAGCTGGGAAATTTGAAAGAGGGTTGGTCTTCTCAATGAAAGACATGTGACCACTTGTTCCAGAGAGAAGAACCCTTGACCCTTGGCTCTTTCTCTCGTCCCCTTCAAAGAGTTTACTCACATGAGTAGTTCAGCTCCATGAAGCCATAGGGTGGGCCAAAATGCTCCAGACGCTCCCATTCGCTGTCACTGAAGTGAGTCTTGTCCATGAAAAGAGTGAGGTTGGGCAGGAAGAGATCCTTCAGCCAATCAGACTTGGCAGCCTTGACCCGCAGAGAATCAGGGCAGCTCTCGAAATTTAAAAAAAAAGAAAGGTAAATGAAGTCAGGAAGTGTTTATTTGAGAGACTATATTTCGAGATCCATATTAACTGACACTGATAACAGTAACCACATCCTGTTAGTTACGTTAGCAAAATCCTGTTGGACCGTCTCAGCCAAAGGGAGCTGCTATTATCTGAATGATTTTTGGCTGTGTACACACCATGCATTGAATGCATGCACACACCCACACCCTGAATCTTGGGAACTGTAGCTCTGTGAGGGCTAAACTACAACTCCCAGGATTACTGGGCAAGGGGGGGAATAAATATGTTGCAAATGGGTGGTGTGTACACAGTCAAAATGAGTTTTAGACCATCTCACTGGGCTGCTAAACTTGTGTCAGAGATTGCAGATACAGGCTGATGTTAAGTGGCCCTCTGTACTAAAAAAAATACCCTTCCTTCGTATAGAAAACTAGACCAGAGAAAGAACCTTGACTTTCCGTTCCCTTCTCATGCCAGTTCTCTATGCCCATGGATTTATTTATTTATTTACTTTATTTTGTAGGAACAATAATCCAAGGCACCATAAGCAGTCTAAAGTGACACACCCCAATTTTCACCTCCATGAAAAATAGATGCATTGCCTGTTGGGATTGCCAGTGCTAATTTTATGTCCTTGGCTGCTTTTATCACACATTATTTTTTAAAAATAAACTACATAGGGCCCAGTGGAAACATTTCAAACTTGGCCTTGGAGATCTGAGTTCCAGTCCCAGCTCTGCTCTGATAGAAGTCTGGATGGGCCAGATCATCCGTTCAGTTCCCCATCTATCTCTCTTTGGGATCTTATGAGAGAAGTAAGACAAAGATAAAGAAACACTGCCAGTGGCGTAGGAAGCCTCTTGGCTGCCTGGGGCGGCGTTGCCGTGCGGAGGCACCCCCTGGGGGCAGGGTGTCCTGACGCATGTGTTGTGACGTCACGACGCACGCCATGAGTGACTGCGCATGCCCGGAAATCCCAGAATTTCCAGGCATGCGCAGTCAATCCGGGCCGGCGCTGCTGTTCCCGCGGCGACCGGGCGAGCCGCCGAGCAAGCACCGGCTCGTGGGGCTGCCCCGTCCATCCGTAAAGCAGCACAGAAGGGCGGGGCAGCCTCACGAGCCAGCGCTCGCTCGGTCGCCGCAGGAGCAGTGCCGGCCAGGATGGACTGCAGTGCGCACGCCCAGATTTCCAGGCATGCGCAGTGCAGTCCATCTGGGCCAGCGCTGCTGCTCCCATGGCGACTGAGCGAGTGCCGGCTCATGGGGCTGCCCCGTTCGTCTGTAAAGCAGCACGGGCGGGGTGCCGGGTGGTGGGGCTCGGCTTGGGGAGTGGCGGGAGGGGCCGCCGAGTGTCACCCCCCTCCCCTGGAACCTGAGGCATCCTGCCCCTTATGTCCCACCCTTCCTATGCTACTGAACACTGCCAAATGCAGGGTGTTATGCATGCATTAATTTATATTCATCATCTCAAACCAGAACAGGTGTTTAAAACACTCTAGGAACTTAGGAGGAACCCTCATGCCAAAAAAGTTTACAGCCAAGATTAGAAGAGTGGGAAGAGAACAGGTGAGAATGTCACCTAGTAGAGTCAGCTTCTACTCTTTTGTTTGGTTACGCCCCAGACTATAGAGAACTGAAATGGCCCAAGCCAGGTCTATACTTCTGTAATAATGAAATGAAGGTATCTGTAGGACATTTAGGGCCAGGTCACGCTGTATCAACTCACTGATGCTGGTGTTGAATTGTCCAGGAGATACTGGTCATCAAAGTCCCAATGGGGCTCAGATTTGAAGTCAGATGCTTTAAGCCTTTTCTTGGGGGTCGGTGCAGGAACTGGATGTGTGACTTCTTGGGCCCCTGGCACAGGGATAGAGACATTGTGATCTGCGACAACAGAAAGAGAATCAACTCTGGCAGAGTTCTTTTCAGCTACATCCATTTCTCTGGAAATTTTCCCCTTGGTGTGGCTTGCAGTGGTTCGTGGTGTGGCATTTTGATTGGATGCTGTTTTTGCATCTCTTTCCTCATCCAGCTTTTGGTTGGATGCTGGCACTTCATATTTAGCCTCAGCTCGTTCATTTCCTTTGTGTTCCGACTTATTTTTCTCTTCCTTTGGACTGGATGCTGATGTCACATGCTTCTCACTTTTTTTCTTATACAAGGTGGTGTGGCGATCACACAGGGTCCCCGGACATTTCACTGTCGATTGATCCCTGTGCCACCACTCTCCCTTCTCCCACTGCCACCAACCAGGGCCTACCTGGTAAATCTATTGAGTCCAGTCAGGTTTAAATTGTAACTTCAAGGTTATGTTTATTTAGTACAGAATAAAAATGCATGTGGTTTCATCATGTTTACAAGAATACTTATTTGTTGTATTTGTTCCTCAACTAACTGAACTAAATCCTCTTTCCCCCGCTGACCAACTGACTCCCCACTTCAAACTCCCTCAGATTGTTCACCTAACCGCCAACCTCAACCACCCGCTTCAACAGCTCCTCCCACCCTCAACAACTCCTAACCTCAACCTCCCCAGAGTGGGTTTTTATAGTCCCCCAGACTCCTCCTTACCCCTCCCTCTGGGTTCTGATTGGTAAACTCATTAACTGTTTCCCCTCCAGTACTCCCATATTCTAGCTTCACCTACCTGAACCGTCACGGGTGGGTGTTGCATTCAGACCCCCAGCATGGTTTTGACCAGCTGCAGGTGTCACAGTCTTGTGTTTAGCTTGATTCTCATTGGCTGTGGGCCTTGGTTTCTCCACAACTTGCTTTGGATTGGCTGCTGTCACACCTCTCTCCCTGGCTTGCTTCTCAGTTGATTCTGATGGGCTGGTGACCTCCACATGCTTCTCTCGGGTGTCCATGGTGTTGCCACCATCTGCCAATCTCTTAACAGCATCTTGCTCCAATGGGGAGCTTCTTGGGCCAAGTATTACATTGAGAGGCCTTGGTGTATCCCTGTTGGCAGTCATCACTTCTGGGGTAGCGGGCCGGGTGTCTATTTGTGACACACTTCCAGCACGGCGAAAGTAAGGAAACTGGCTGAAAGGTAGTTTAAAAAAGAGATAGTTGCAGCAATAGATAACTATACAAATTATACACTGTGTTCCACTTGTATGAAGTGTACTAGACAGTTAATCACACTTGACAATATCATGGAAGCCGTGTTATGGAGGCCCCAGTGAGATTTGAACTCGCGACCCCTTGTTTACAACCTTTAATAAGCCGTTATAATTAATTCTCCCCCAATGCGCCTGTGATGCCAAGGAGTGTACTGTAGGTATTTGGATTTGTAGAAAGGTGACAGGAAGATTCTATGGATTTAAACAAATAACAAGTAAGCCCTCCCTGAGTCTGGGTTTTAACACATTCAGGCAAAAAAAGCCAAGTGAATAAATACACTTGGGCTACGTACACATTGGCGGCATAAACCAACACTGAGATCATTTCAAATCACATTTATACATTGTTCTACACAACTGCGTGAGTGGGGATGTTTTCTCCAAATGTGCAATACCCGATTTATTTTCCCCACCCCTGTAGCACCCCCTGCAGAACTTTTATTCAAATAAACCTTCGCCTGCGCATGTGCGGTCATCAGTGCATGTGCATGCGCAAAGACTGTACACTAAAGTTACCAGACAGTCCCCGGATTTACAGATCAGTCCCCTGACAAAATCCTAACATTTCTACTGAAGTTGAAAAGTCTCCCTGGATTCATTGAAAAAAATCTGGTAACCTTACTGTACACACCTCAGATTTGCATTTTCAAATCAGACAGAAGCTGCTTTGAGGGGAAACACATCCAACTGGAGTGTTTCTTGAGAAACTATAGGATACAAATGGATTGTGGCTAACATTGTGTGTACTCATCTTCAAACACCAGCAGTGGAAGCACACTGGAGCCGAGGTAAACAGTAGTGGGTGCATAGCCTTGTTATCATGGCATTATAGGTTTGGTTTTGTGGAAGGCTGTTAACATGCAAGATGCCTATGTTGGTCATGATAGTGATTTAAATTTAAAAGATTTGTATATCACCCTTCATAAGAAACAAGATTCCATATAAACATGTTAAAAGTTTGTAATTCAGCAGTTATTGCAACTTGCTACAATACACACATCTCTATGGAGAGTAATCCATGAACCTATTATGCCTGCTCCTTACTGTTCCTTTTTGTAACTGGCATCCCAATAATATGTACTTCATGCGTTGTTGTTTTTTCATGTTATATTTCTTTCGTAACTGTTGAAAGCCACTGAAATACATATTTGTTTTAGAAATGAAATACAGCTCCAATAAAACAATAAACGCAGGAATAAAGCCAAGAGTGCACAGATAAACCACAAAATGCCTGGGTAAATAAATTAACCTTTGCCTGGCGCCATAATGACTGTGACGTGGATGCCAGCCAAATGAGTCTCTTTGGGGAGAACACCATCTCCCTAGTTGACAGCCTGAAGGAGGCTGCACTAGAAGAAGGGCATAACTTTATATCACAGCAAGATGAATACTGTATGAGAGTAAGCAGTCACAGGAATACTTGGGTCTCAATCCATGTAGGGCACAGATGAGCAACCTGCAGCCCCCACCATGTCCTGAAGCTGTCCCATTCTTCCATGCCATCAGGTTCCCTTCCTGTTCTGTTTCTTCCTTATCCCCCCGCCCCCCGGCTTTTAACAGCATTTCCCCCTCTTTCCATGTAGACTGCTTCCAAACTGGGTATTTACTGTGGAATAGCAATGAGCCACCTGCATGTTGTTGCGAACAAATCAAGCTCCTCCCATGTTGTCTGTGTTCATCTTCTTTCTTTTTTCAGAGCTCAGAAACGTAATCTTAAAAAAACCCAAAAAACACACACACCCCGCCACAGTGGAGCAGCTGCGCAGTTTCCCCGAACAGGATGACCCATGTGCACAGCAATTCTGGCTTGTGTAGATTGTTCTAGCCATTTCCTTCTCTATGGGGCGTTTTTCCTCTCTGGGAAGCACATCTAGCCCGTTAAACATTCCCATTTCAAATGACATTGCATTTTTCTTTCTTTCTTTCTTCCTCTTCTTCTTATCATCTGGTTTTCTCCCATGCCATCCACAACTGCAGCTAGATGATGAAATAAGGATCTAGAAGGGCAGCATGGTGGGAGCTGGGAGTCTGGCTCCCATGAAATTAGTCCACTTTCCCCCACAACACACACACACACACACACACACACAGCCACCATATGTGGCCTTTAACAGATCACTCCCAAGGGAATACAGCCCTTGAGAAGAAAAAGTTGTTACGCCTAGTTTAAAGGTTCTAGGTAAGATAAGATAAGATAATTTATTGTCATTGCACAAGTACAAGCACAACGCTATACAAGTGCAACGAAATTGCATGCCATCCCGTAAAAAACAGAAGAAAAAGCAAAACGAAAAACAGCACAAAACACACACACACCAAAAAAAGCCACACATACACACACATACACCCATCACAGCTCTCCAAGGTCATATTATCTGGTTACAGCATTTAAGATGGTTATAGCTCTTGGGTAGAAACTGTTCTTCAATCTATTTGTTCTTGATCTACCCTATATACTCGAGTATAAGCCTAGTTTTTCAGCACATTTTTTGTGCTGAAAAAGCCGCCCTCGGCTTATACTCGAGTGAGGCAGGCAGTGGCTCCTATGAAGCTTTCCCGGGTTTTTTGTGGTAAGATTGGGTGCCTCGGCTTATATTCGGGTCGGCTTATTCTCGAGTATATACAGTAATTGTTCTGTATCTTCTACCCGAAGGCAGTGGTGCAAAGAGACTATATCCTGGATGAGATGGATCCTTTAAAATATTGTTAACCTTTTTAAGGCAACGGGAACTGTATAGTTCTTCCAGAGATGGGAGAGGATGACCAATAATATTTTGGGCTGTGGTTATGACCTTCTGAAGTATCTTCTTCTCCCTGGCTGTGCAGCTGGAGAACCAAGCACAAATACAGTATATAAGAATGCTCTCTATGAAGCCTCGGTAGAAGGACACCAGCAGTCTCTCACTCAGATTGTTCTTCTTTAAAAGTCTTGAGGAAATAAATTCTCTGCTGAGCCTTCTTTACCAGAGCAGTAGTATTTGCGCTGCAAGTCATACCTTGCTCTATAATCACTCCCCAAAACTTGAATACAGCCACCCTCTCCACCTGGTCCCCGCCAATATACAGGGGCTGAATATCCACCTTTTCCCCCCCTATAATCCACCACCAGTTCCTTGGTCTTGGCAGTATTAAGAGCCAGATTGTTATCTCTACACCAAGCACAGAACTGCTCCACCTCATCCCAATAGGCGGACTCATCCCCTCCTGAAATGAGCCCCACCACAGTAGTGTCATCAGCAAACTTGATGATTTTGTTGCTGGAATAGATGGCTGTAAGTGTACAGTCATATGTATAGAGGGTATAGAGCAGGGGACTCAACACACAACCCTGTGGTGAGCCGGTGTTAAGGCTAAGGGCTGTGGACATATGTGACCCTACTCTAACCCTCTGAGAACGATTTGACAGAAAGTTCAAAACCCAGAGTAAGTAACAGCACTTGGACTCTGCTCAGAAACAACCGGGCGACCAGCACAGATCTTTTTAACCTGCGTGACAAGATGTGATCTGAACAAGCTGGGACACATCAACATTTTGGCAAATGTATCCTGCCCTAACGGAAGCTTCTGAAGTGGCAGTTCCGAATACAACCCATGGCAGGAATGCAACCATGACAATGTGCTGTTATTTACCAGGCTTCCTGAAAAAACAACAATCCATATTCTGAGTAGAAAGCAACATGGCTGCAGCACAACTTGTTTAATGCATTAAGAAAGAGTATGGGGTTAAAGGAATAATTCTTTGGGGGAAAGACTTGCTGCAAAGTAGTAATATCACTGCTCTCGGCTCTTTGTGTCCTGCTAATGCAGAGCTTTCCAAACTTTTCATCTTGGCGACACACTTTTTGGACATGCATCATTTCACAACACAGTACTTCCATTCTACTAGCAATCTAGAGATTAAACTAGCCCCTTTCCAGCCCCAGGAGGAGTGTTGGGACCTACATGTTTGTGCAACACACCTACACACTGCAGCCAACACACTAACGTGTCACAGCACACAGTTTGGAAAGCACTGTGCTAATGTCTTGAAACAGGTGGGAATATCATCTAATGGACTGGTAACTGCATCTCTTAGCCAAGCCAGTGAAGATACTTTCAACTTGCACCAGTATCTCTGCTGGTGCTGGAGGCGAGTTAAATTCATTTACCCAGGTGTGGTTGTATTCACAGATATGTGCTATCCTTGGGGTGAGGCGTGTACTAGCACAAGGTGAGAATATTTCTTCCCCCCCCCCCAAAAAAAGGGTGCAAGCACTTATCTGCTGGAGTCCTGAATGTTTGTAAGACAGTCCCCACTGCATGCAATTGCACAGGTTACATGCAGCTGGAACTGTTTGTTGTACTGGCACAAATGTGCAGAGCGGCAGCTAGTCAGAAGATAATCCATCATAAGCACATTGCCAGAGGGTTTTTAAAAAAATAAGTAAGTAAGATTCTATCCCCAAACAAAATAATGCTTCTGTGTATCAATCATCTCCCAGTTGATGGGGCTCTGAAAAAGAGCCAGGGCACACGATGTGCCCGTGTCATTCAACAAAGCGCAAGATAAATACTGCAGGTCTTTGGTGAATGGGGCTGTGGTACTGGCTTCTTGGGAAACTTTCTGTCACTGAGAATTACTAAACTCCCACGGAACCGCAATCCTATGGGCATCTGTCACATATCTGTATCTCCATGACATTTCTGTAAGGACGAGGCCTTGATGACATCGTAAGACTTCAATGCTGCAGTTCGGGAAAAGCCACCCATGGCAGTTTTCGTTTTTTGTTTGAGACGGTTGGGAGAAAGGAAAGCAGACATTTAACAGAACTGTTTGATAGAATCTGGTGTTGAGAACAGGCTCCTCTACCATGTCAACTTGCCCTCCTACAGCTACAAGGAAGACTGTTTTGAGATTGACTGCCGGATCCCCAGCTTCAGTTGTGTCTTCTCTCTTGGCAATATGCCTCTTGAAGCTCAATAATTCATTTTTGTTATTTATTTCATTTTGTGGAAAGTATAAAGTGTTCATATTGTTATAACACACACCCCTTCCTTCCCAAAAAATTATGTAAGCAGTTGAAGAATGCTCCTGCCTCACAGTGGCTCCATTCAGTGCCAGCACCGTTCACCCCAATGACTTTCTCAACCCGGTGGCACAATTTGGAGTATACAAATGGCAAGTGGTGGCACTTGTTGTGGCTTCTTCATGGGGCTGCAACATGTCACCTGGCCCTGAATAACCCTTTCTAGGAAGTGACCATTAAGCTTCCTTCCACACGAACAGGGGTCCCTTCTAAACAACACGCTATTCTAATAACTTCTAGACTACAAGGACCAGCAGGACCAGCACAGGAGAGAGAACTATTAGCATGCCCCAAAACAACAATGGTAACTTTACCCATCACAGGACGTACTGCTTGAGCAACCCTTGATTTATATAGAGGCCTTGCATTTCTGCGTTATCTTCCGCCTCTTTTCAATAAACTTTAAAGGTTACCCTGTCTTTTGATATGTGCAGCACAAGGTCTAAGCTCATGCACAACTCTGACCCTAAATTAAATCTCGGACACGCCTGAGTAAATGCAATTGTATGCACAGCCCTTCTGCAAACAGATCGAGCACCAGATGGCTGCCAAGTCCAGCAGCCTTAAAGTCGGGATACCATTGTAAATAATTGTAGGTATGCAATTAAAAGGAGGAATGACTTGTATTCCAAAAGTGACAGGCTTGAACCCTCTCTGCAAAGAATAAATCATTGATTTAAACTGTGCTGACCTCTGGTAATGATTAAAGCTTTAGGTGGAAAGTACAGTTTTGAAACGACAATAGGTTTGCCAGGCCAGTCAGTTAATTATCAGTTGATCACCTGTCACTTGACTACAGTCAAGAAACCAAGAAGCTTTTCAACCCCCCACCTTATGGGACCACATTAGCAAAAGCATGTGAGAATTGCAGGGGGCACTAGGAGGCAAGAGGGCAGCAGGGGGTGGGACAGAGGTGGGACCCTCCAAGCGCTTTGATCACTTATTTACAATTGACCAGGCTAAACACCTTCCTCCCTTCATATTTAAAGTTTTACTGCTCTTATCCCCTTACAAGGCTGTTTCCTTTTGTCATGTTTGCATTTACAATTCTGAGTCGTCAGAAGTCACAAGATGACTGCCAATTATTGGCAATAGCTGTTGATTTTCTTCTAAATTACTAACTCTGCATCTGTGGTAGGTGCATGTTTGCCCTCGTTGCCCATCTGCCGGCAGGTGAATACATCTTACCTGTTCCAACAGGCTTTGGGGAACTGACTGCTTTTAATGAAAGGGATGGTGCTGTTCTGATTTTATTGTGATTATTTTTGTGGTTTTTCATAGATTTTATATATGTATATAGTTTTAATCTATCAGTGTTCAATTTTGTTAAAATGATGGGTTTCCCCCTATGTATTTAGTTGTTCTACTTTTTATCTGTAAGCCACCATGAGTCCCATCAGGGGAAAAAGCAGGATGTAAATAAATGTAATAATCAAGGCCAGCATGACCCATGGTCACAAATGATGGGATTTGTACTCCCAAACATCTGGAGAGCTGGAGAGCCCCAGCAAAAAACAGAGGCTACCCGCTCCTTGTCATCTAGCTGTTTAATCCACACCCAGGTCAAAACATATTTTAGAATTCAGTTTCATTCTTTCAATAAACTGTTGAATAATTTGATCTGCAAATGATGCTTAGGCGATTGTTTCAACGGCAAAATAATTTCCTCCTTCCAGGTGGAATGATTTCCCCTTTTCTCTCTCTGCACAGTGTTCTTCAGGTTCTCCCAACCTTCCAAAGCCGAGTTGGGGGAGAAGGGGGAAAGCCCCATTGCTCTGACAGGAGCCTTTGAGCTGGTTTCCACCAGCAGAAAAGGTTAGTTAATAGTTAATAATAACCAGTCCTTTTTTCTGGGGAGACGCAGGGGTACACCCCCCCTAAACATTTTGTGAATCTTTGTACAGTGGTACCTCTGGTTACATACTTAATTCGTTCCAGAGGTCCGTTCTTAACCTGAAGCACCACTTTAGCTAATGGGGCCTGCCGCTGCGCTGCCAATGCCCGATTTCTGTTCTCATCCTGAAGCAAAGTTCTTAACCCGAGGTAATATTTCTGGGTTAGCAGAGTCTGTAACCTGAAGCGTCTGTAACCAGAAGTGTATGTAACTCAAGGTACCACTGTACTTTTGTCCATTTACTGTATTTATTTTCCCTGATTTGAACTATAAAATGGTGATTTTCTTGAGTCAAAATGAGAGTACCCCTAAACATTTTTTTATATAGAAAAAAGCACGTATAATAATAAGAATAATTTTATTATTTATACGCAGCCCATCTGACTGGGTTGCCCCAGCCACTCTAGGCAGCTCCCAACAAAAAGCACAATAAAACCTCAAACATTGAACACTCCCCTCTAAAGGGCTGCCTTCAGATGTCTCCTAAAAGTCATATAGTTGAATCCAGCTCTGTGTTATGTACATAGATATATAATTTAGCATTACTATTTGATATTTATTTATATTGCGTCTTTTCCCTTGACAGGGACTCAAGGCAGCTTACCAATAAAATAAGAACAGCTAAAAACATAGAAGAAAAAGCAACCATTAAAAAACAAGTAGAATTAAAATGATATAAATATATAAAATATTGATTAAAACATACATATATAATTAAGTAATTTCGTTGTCCCCGAAGGGGACAATGACAATAAAATATATTCTATTCTATTCTACACTAAAAATAGCACTATCTAGTTTATGTTAAAAAGAGGACAGTGAAACCACTAATGGAGTATTTGGTAGAAACTGAGCTGCAGTGGAATGGAAACAGCGCTGACTACGATGAATATGGATCGGAATGGAAACTGCTGCCTTCCTACATCCCTAGTTCTTCTGTTATAGACAGATGCAAGAAGTGTCAGCAGTGTTTTAGAAGATTGTGCTGCTTTCTTTCTATCCCTTCAATCAAGGGGATTGGAGAGGAAGGAACCCCAGGAAACGGAACAGAAAAACTGCATGCCTCAAATAATAGTAGCATGCACTTCTTGGCAGCATTGAGGACTGCAACCACCACCTGGCAGCAAGCATTATTTGTTTTCATGTGCTCATAGCAGCAGGAGGCTTCTCCCACGTAGGACAGAAAATTCTCTTCAGCCACCCATCACAACTGTGGGAGAGCTAAAGGGCGTTTCCAAGTGAGAACTAAAAGGGCTTTACTGTATGTCTCAGCCTATTTTTTTAAGCATTGGTGTGCAGCATAAGATTAATCCCAAGCGTCTGAAAAAATTAAGGTGCACAGCTATTCCCCCCCCCACTATTAGTTACAGCAGAAATAGTTTGCTTTAAATTTTTAGATACCTCATGTTCACTGCATATCCTTCTTATCCAGAGGGAGGGGACGGGGGACACTTGTTGTCATTTAACTCAATGGATTAGTAGTTGATTTTCCATTATATGTGGAGATCTTATGTCTGCATAAACTCACTATAAATCTCCCCCTTTTGGACATTATTTCAGGAATGTAGTCATTATAAGTGAGTTGATGTATTTCAGTTTACAAACAGCTGTTCTCATTCAACCTGTGTGTGATGAGCACACCGGTAGGTGAGCCTTTTATAGCTACAGACGCAGATTAGGTGAAAGGGGTATCAAAGTTGCTGTTGGTTATGATGAAGCCAACACTTCTGAATTAATTTATTTGAAGCCCTACCTGCAAATCGTAGCAGTCAAGACTTCGCAAGGATGGCTTGCTATGGCCCTGCAGATAAAAGTGAGCCACGGGCAGAGATAATTATCTTAACTTATACTACGCAATAGTTTTGTGTGTCCATAAGAGAGATTATATGGGTAAGTACGATACACTATGCATTTCAGTGTAAGGAAAGACCAGCTAAGCTTATCAGAGGAAGCAACATATAAGGTTCATCTGAAAAGGAGACGGCTCTCCTCTTACCTGTATGTATATTTTTCAGTAAAGCCAATGTAGGCAGCAAAAGAGAGAACGAGGAACAAGAAGCCTATGAGAAGCAGCCTGGTTCCCCTAGGACACCACCTCCTGATTGATCTCATGGTTCCACACTAGACATCCTAGGAAGTCTCTGCCTTCTTTGCCACAGGTACTTTGCAGAATGACTGAAAGCTACAGATCTGCTCCTCTGATATCCCGTGAACAGGGAAGGGAAGGCACACACTCCATTCAGGTGCACAAGGGCAGCTCAGCCCTCATTCCTCTGCCAAAAGGGCAAAGAAGGGTTACTTCCTCATGTCTGGCTTAGTGCTCTTGTGGGCAGAATTTGCAAGCAGAGAAACACCCTCAAGTCAAACAGGTGGGTTTCACACATTTGCTTAGCCCCATCAACAGGTGCTCTTTTATTGTCATCTTGAAAAAGGCTTGTTGGCTGCAGGTAAATATTACCTGAACAGATAAAATGTGTTTAGAGGTGAGCAGATGGCGAAAGGAACAGGGCTCTGTTCCCTTTAAAAAATTAAAAAGAGGACATTTAGGCAGGTGTGGCTTTATCTTATTCCTGCAAAACAAGCAGCACCTGCCGAAATTCCCTCTCTGAAACAGCTACCTGAAGACAACACAGGCATTCTGTCTTCTTTTCCTGTTAGTTTCTCTCTCTGCCTCTGTGTAGGAAGAAGTAGCTGTGTTCACAAGAAAGGGGAACTAAGGCTATATTCCTGTACTCAAGTTATGTGGCAGTAAGCCCCACTGAACTCAGTGGGTCTTCCTTATTTAATCAACATGCATAGGTTTGGGCTGCATCAGATCTAAGGTATAACACTTCTGGAGGGTTTGTAAAGAAATGTGCATTTTCATTAATGAATTTCATTCATTTAGGGAGAGGGGGACCAGATGGACAGGGGGACCCTCTACAGCAGATTGGGGATGGGGAGGCTGCAGTGGAGATGAGAGGAAGGGGAATTACCAATGCAAAAGTCCACTCACACAGAATCTTTATTATACCAACACTATTATGTGGCGCATTAAGTTTATCCATATTTACTGATCTAATTCTTCTTTCTCATTTGGATGGGTAAATACATTAGGTTTGTGATGGTGTCGTAGATTTTACTTAGGATCTGTTGGATATTCTTTCAACACCATTATTTTAAAGTTAGTAAGTCCTCTTAGAAAACTATAGTTTGTGGTTGAAAGTATGAGCAATAGTTCTAAGCTGCAGACATTGAAAGGATTAAGGATGTTTTTCTTGCAGTTCAACAATTATTTCATTATGTGTCATAAATTATCATCCTTAAATTATTTTCTTAGTTCTGTGAACATATGATTTCCATAAATAAAGATTTCCTAATAATTCTTCCTCCTCCATCTCTGCATTATAAAACAGTGTAGTAAGAGGTGATAAACCTCGGGCTATTTTTTGCTTGTATTTATTATACAAAGTGTTAAACATGGCTGATATGCATGGCTTATAGCCTTATCAAAATGTGAGCAATGCCAGAGTGTATTGTTTAGATTTGTCAAAACATTAACTTGGTCCAGTATTTAATATCTTTTGGGGTAAAATCTGATTTTTAAATGGGCCAGCATAGCTGCTTCATAGTGTTTTCTAATTCATGAGAGAGCTATTCCTTTCTCCTTCATTCTGTTATATAGAGTCTTCAAAGTTACTCTGGGTCTTTTTTCTTTTGCCGGATGAAATCTATAAATATCTTTTGCCAATTATCAAAAATTTCAGGTTAACTCCTAATGGTAAATTTAAAAAATACAATAGTATTTTTGACAATACTATCATTTTCAAGGTAGCGATTTCCCCCAATTGTGATTTATTTGTGACCAGTGTATTTATTCATTTTTGTTTTACTTCAGATAGTATTATGTTTTAAAAGATTTAACGCACACATTTATTTATTAACCATGTATTGTATGTATATTACCCAACAGCTAATATACAGGTGAATAATAAAGTTTAAAATGCATAAATATTTTTAAAAAGCAACAAAATAAGCAATAAAACATTCACAGATAAAACCATCAACAGCAAACCATGTAAAATAGCATAAAAAAGAGGTATGGCAGATTGGACTATTGGAAATAAAGTGAGATGAGTGCCACAACCCCAGAGTCATCCGCCACTGGACCTAATGGTCAGGGGTCCCTTTACCTTTACCTAAATGAGTCTTTACCTTGGAGTGGTTGTGGGTGGGACTGATATTGGCAACCTTATTGTCAAGTCAGGATCCTTGAAATAGGTACCGTGTTTCCCCTATTTTAAGACACCGTCTTATATATATATATTTTCCTCAAGAAAACACACTATGGCTTATTTCGAGGGGATGTCTAATTTTTATTATGTAAGCACGCCTTGGCAAGGCCACGCTCGAGTTCTGGGGCTGCGAAGGACGGGACGGGCACGGAGCTCTTTGTTTGCTTGCTGGCAGCGGGGGGAGAATCCAAGCTGAGCTTTGAGGAAACAGGCACCAGAGAGACCCGCTTTCACTGGGCGCTCTCTCCTGCTCCTCCTCCGCCACCTTCCCTCCTCGAAACTCGACAGAAGCCTTGTTTTCCAAGGGGCCTCTTGGGCGACGTGTGGGGCGGCTCAGGGGATTTCGTCGTGGCGGCGAGCAGGGAAAGCCCGTGCTGCCTTCCCTCTCCGCCACGGCGGCCACCCCGTGCACTCTGCGCCGAGTGGAGTTGGGAGAGCGCGCGGGCGAAGAGACCTTCGGAATGCCTTTGTCGCGCCCGCTGCCCCTTCCTGTGCGCCCTGCTCTGCCGAGTTCCTGAGCGCTGCTTCTGGGGCTGACTGGTTTTGGTGGCGGGACTGGACGCCCAGCCCTGCCTTTTCCTTGGCGCCCTCCAGAACTGCGCCTATCACTATGGCTTATTTTCGGGGTACGGCTTATATTTCGCAAATGCGAAAAAATCCTGCTATGGCTTATTTTATGACTACGTCTTAAAATACGGGAAACAGGGTACTTGGAAGTTTCAGTGTTATAGTGAATAGGATACTAAGTTGTCTTGCCTTGGGCATTGTATTCTGAACATACCAAAGTATCTCTCAATGTTTGCTTGATCATATCCATTCCTGAAGAATATTTGCCCTTCAGAATTATTTTCATCATGTGTCTATCAGGAGCAATTTAACAGCATCAGACAGACAGCATCTGATACTGACTCCTTTTGTTTTCACTCTGGAATTTTAACACATTTCTCTTATAATGGCTGACCTGTGCAACAAATAGCTTAAAAGGTCTCAAGGAGATCCTGTGCTGCTCATCCAGGAGGGTAGAGCAACTCCTGCAGGACCTGCATGAATCCCTGCAATTCCCTCCAAGTGTATGCAGAGAAGAGCTGCCAGTAGTCCAGCAAGCAATTCGAAGCAGTGTGACAAAGGGCTGTGTTCTCACCCTAATTCTCTTTGGCATACACTTCTATGTGTTGCTCTCATATGCCTTCAGCTTGACTGAAGACTGGGTGTACATCCATTTAACTGGATCCATTCAAAGAGTCTGTTCAACCTTGCAGTCTCCACATCAAGACAAAAGTGAAGTGGTTCTTTATGATGATGCAGTCTTCATAGCGCACTGTGAGGAAGCTCAACAGAGATTTGCCCAAACCTGCAGGGAGTTTGACCTTACCATCACCCTGACAAAGACCAATTTCCTGGGTCAGAACATTGCCACCACTCCATGCATCAGCACTGGCAACCACATGCCTGAGATAGTAGACGCTTTTGTCTACCTGGGCTCCACTGTAACCAGCAACCTCTCATCGACGCTGAGCTGGACAAGCATATTGGTAAGACAGCTACGGCAATGGCTCTCCTCTCCAAACGAGTACAAGAGAATGTGCTGCTAATGACCAATAGCAAGATGAAGGTCTACCAGGTTTGCGTGTTGAGCATGCTGCTTTATGGAAGTAACGGGCAGTGGCGGAGGAAGGGGGTGGGGCGGTGTGCCCCAGGTGCCAGCCTGGGGGGTGACATCGCTGCGGGTGGGCGCCTCCCCCTTGGGACGCCTGGGCGGACGCCGCCCCATTGGGACGACGCTCGAACGGACAAGCACCTACCTAATTGGGATGACAGCTGGCACGGGCAGCCAGCTCCCCCTTGGGACGCTCGCACGTGCAACGTGCCACACCCCCACATGCAACATGCCACACCCCTGCCGCCCTGGGTACCAAAGCCCCTTCCTCCGCGACTGGTCACAGGCAACTTACAGAAACGATGCCTCAATGCCTTCCACATGTGCTGCATCAGGAAGATTTTGGGCATCACATGGCAGGACAGAGTCTCAAACAAAGATGTGCTCTCCCAAGCCCACATTCCAAGCATGTTCACAATGATGTCTTAGCAAGCTTTACAATGGCTTGGTCATGTCCACAGAATGGAAGATGGCAGGATCGTCTATGGGAGCTGTCTTCAGGCACCAGGCCTGTTGGCAGACCAGCTCTACATTACAAAGATGTCTGCAAACATGACATGGAGCCTGGCTGCATTAACCGTGCCATGTGGGAATCCCTTGCAGATGACCGCAGCACCTCGAGACAGGCAGGTTGTGTATCCACAGCAGTGATCGGAGGAGGAATGACCCCTGGGAGGAGCACAGCACATCTGCATCAGCACAACTGGATGCCTTCATCTGCCCCAGCTGCAACAAAACATCTGCAGCCACAGCAGGTGCTGTAATTCTCCTATGCTTTGACTTCACCCCAAAGGTGCACTCTTCTATTGTCTCCTGAGAAAGGATGCCGTCAACAAATAGCTTACACCTAGACTGTGAAGAAACGCAAATGTAAGTTTCATGTGAAAATGCCCTATATACCTCCCCTTAAAGACAATTGCCTCGCACACCTAGTGTCTCTTGTAAGCAAATCCCTTTAATCATACTTTTAAGTACACATTGAAAGAAAAGCGATTTTTTTTTGTTCTTCTCAAAATAAACATGGTGATAGAAAGACGTTGATTTTGCATCATCCAATGTGAAAGGATTGAAAAAATCTGGATGTTCAAGTCCTTATCTGGTTTAAGGAGAAAGTTCCATTAGCTAACACAATCTTTCTGCGCCCATCATAGTTCTAAAGCAGGCTTCCTCAACCTCAGGCCTCCAGGTGTTTTGAGACTACAATTCCCATCATCCCTGACCACTGGTCCTGCTAGCTAGGGATCATGGGAGTTGTAGGCCAAAAACATCTGGAAGGCCGAGGTTGAGGAAGCCTGTTCTAAAGAGTATGAAGCATTACACGACTGCATTGACTCTGACATGCATCACTGAACTTTGGAAGCACATCTTCATACTGCTAGAATGTGTGTGTTAAGTGAGCCCTTCCAGTGAAGAGCAAAAGGAAGCAGGCCACAGCACCTGTATTAGCTGATTTTTGAAACAGTGACCAGAAAATAGGAGCCACCTCCTAGGGGCTGAGGTCCCTTCAGTCCCCCCAATAAAATATGAGGGCATTGCCATTCAAAAGGTGTGCATGCACAACTTGTGATTGATTATTTGGGGCAGGGCTTACCTCAGAGCCCCCCCCCCCATATTTTATTTACCCCTGGACCAGAAACACTGTGAGTTGCAGGGAAATGGCCTACACCTATACCCAATTAAGGTGGGGGAAGATGATGGCGGAGTAAAATCAAAAGGCCCAGGTGGCTTCAGTGGCTATAGATGCCAGCTGGTTTGCCAACTGATGGCCCTTCCAGAATGCAGCAGCAGCTAAGGTGCTGGTGGGTACCACAGGCTAGGCACATGTTGCACCAGTTCTTAAAGACCTGCACTGGTTGCCTGTGTTTGTGCAAGCACAATTCCAGGTGCTTCAGGTATTTGGGGCCCTATACAACTTGGCCACTAAATATCTGGAGGATCCTCCTCCTCTATAGGCCTGCCCATGTGTTGAGATCTGCAGAGAGGGCCCTGCTGGCAGTTGTGTCTCCCTGTGATGTTCATAGGTTGGTGGTGCATGAACAGGGCCTTCTCTGTGGTGACCCCCCCCCCAAATTGAAGTATGTCTGGCCTTATTGTTGTAAACACTTCAGTATTAGTTCAATATGTACCTTTTTGCATAGCCCTTTGAAGGGGGAAGATGAGATAAAAATACCCCTCCCATTGGAGTGGTGTTACTACTGTATTTCTGCTTATCAATTTGGTTGAATTTATGGTCTCGTCATGTCTACTTGTACTGAGTTGCATGTATCCCACCCTGGAACATGGTGAAGGGTTGGGCTATAAATGCATACAAACAAACAGAATTAGCAAAATACTGGGAGTAGGGATAGATGGGGTGCATTTTCCTTCAGTCCTTCCTTCCCAGCAGGGAGAAATGTGTGGAGAACATAGAAGCAACAAAGGAAAACAAGAACAATAACCAACAGTCATCCTACCTTGAAAGAGCAAGAGGCCAGCAGCAAGTGGAGCTCAAGAAATAAATAAAGGTTTTATTTATTTATTGAGGTTTATCCTCACACTACTGGATAGCAGGAGCTCTGATATTATCAGTAAAGTAGCTTTGCTGTCCACATATTAAGACTGTCACCCTGGTCAGCACAACCATTCCTGGGGCAACACTTTTCAGTTGTGATGCTGGAGGAGTTAAAAGGTAGAAAGCAGCAGGTGGTGATTACAACTGCCATTAAAAGCAAAAGTTTATATAATTCTTACTTTCAGTGATGATGTTCCCTGCTGCTGATTGTACAGCAGACTGTGTCATGCACAAGGAGTTTCATTTATACACTCCACTCCCAGTTTCTGTTTTGTCAAACTGCTCAGGGCACCCGGCCATTTGCAGCGACAACTGTATTGTTAATGTTTCGTTAAAGCTCCCAGAAGCTTATAATTATGAACGCCAAGCAATTGCCATTACTGTTATAATCCAAGCTCTGCTCCAAGGCATGTGCTACAGCTAATAAAGAGGCAGAGTTCGCTCCAGCTTTTCTAATGAGCTTGCCAGTTTGCCATCACGCTGGACCCAAATAATTGAGCAGGGACCATCCCTGATTCAAGACAGGAAAAGCAAGAGAGAGTTTTGGAGCAGAGAAAGGATGTTCGAGTACAGTGGCAAGTAAAGCAAAATGGCTTAAGGAAACCTTCCATGTTCTTTGACTGCAGAGACCAATTGTTATTAGAAGCATTTTTCAAACAAGACTAATAACTTCTATACTTAGCAAGCTATCATGGTAGGATGCAGATTACCAGGTAAGTTATAATATAGGGCTTTGCAGCCTGAGGGATTCCAGGCTGAGACCAAGACAGAGAAACAATGTTCCAGTCTGGTCTTACACATCTTTATTTAGAAGGAAGTCCCACTGAGTTCAGTGGGGCTTATTTCCAAGTAAGTGTACATAGGGCTTCAGCTTTAGTGACATGAACAGTATTTACTGAGAGACAGGACTGCTGACAACAATACCACTGGAAAAGACATAAAATGGTGCATTTGTGAGCAGGGATCTAATCAGTCAAAAGCAAAGGAATGGGACAGCAAGAGGCAGCATTGCCCCCAACATTACAAAAACAAACGAGAATATTAGAGTCAATAGAATAATATTAGGCTATGGTGACCGGCGATTTTCGTCCCTTATTATGGACTTCATGTTAACTTTTGTGGGCTTTTTCTCTTTCCTGAGAGTTAGGCAATGGACTGTTCAATCCCACGTGACTTTCTCTCCCAACAGTATTATATGGTAGAGGCAGTGGAAGCAGCAGGAGGCTCAGGAAAGTGAATGGAGAGGGCAGCACTTGGCCACAGGGTGCTTATTTCCCTGACCCCTTGCTCCCACTGTCTTCTGCTGGGCAAGAAAGCAACCCACAGCCAGGTGCCTGAGATGGAAACAGCCTGTCTCAGGGAACTGGGTCAAGGGCATATTGTTCTCCAACATTGTGGAATGGCCAGTCAGTGGCATGAGAATATCCACATTCTTTTTGTAATAGGCCACAGCCACTCAAAGTGCATCCATGGTGTCATGGACAGTAGTGGGAAACCTTTAAAAATAGCTGGAGGGGAAGGTCAGCTGTGTGACAAACAGCGAACTACCTACCAATTCAAAATAAACGTGGGTTTGGGAATCAAGACAGTACTAAGGGCGCCAGGGAGATCACAAAAGTTCATAAAACTGAATGTTTGAGAACTATAATTTGAGATTAACAAAATTTATAAAAGGTTCTGCTATGGAATCTATAAAGTGAGTTTCCAGATTCTGTTAAAGAATAATCCAATGTTACTTATTCTAATCTCTTTTTAAAAAAATAAAAATCCTCCGTAAATCCAGTGATATTACAGTGAGCTCCAAACTAGCAGCAGAACCAAGAGAAAAAGAAGTACATTCAGATGGCTCAAAAAGGTGAGCTGTCACTACCATTTTCTAAATAGGAAAGACTGCCAAATACTATGCAGAACTCACATATGCAGTAACTGGGATATAGTGAAAATATTACTGAATTGCTTCATGGGAGTCCTACAAACAGGAACTTCTACATTATCAACAACTGGCAAAATGAGACAACCACAAACTTTAAAACGTTGGTTTAGTCATAGCACCATCTAGTGGAATACAAAGTTATCACTGGGAGTATCTCATAATATACTGTAAAGGTAAAGGTACCCCTGACCGTTTGGTCCAGTCGCAGACGACTTTGGGGTTGCGCGCTCATCTCGCTGTATTGGCCGAGGGAGCCGGTGTTTGTCCGCAGACAGCTTCCGAGTCATGAGGCCAGCATGACTAAGCCGCTTCTGGCGAAACCAGAGCAGCGCACGAAAACCCCGTTTACCTTCCCGCCGGAGCGGTACCTATTTATCTACTTGCACTTTGACGTGCTTTCGAACTGCTAGGTTGGCAGGAGCTGGGACTGAACAACGGGAGCTCACCCCGTCGTGGGGATTCGAACCGCTGACCTTCTGATCAGCAAGCCCAAGGGTCTGTGGTTTAGACCACAGCGCCACCCACGTCCCTCATAATATACTGTAATACTGTATAAAAACAATTCTGCTTACAGAAATGAAATTACCATAGTAATAAACCTAAAACCAGCATGTAAATAAGTTACAGATAACATGAGTGATGCTCATGTTCTCCATGATTTAAATACTGGGTTTGGGTTAATTTTGTTTCTAGATACAGTTACAAGACAGCCTGACATGCATCTAGACAGAAGTAAGTTCATTGAGTTCAATTGGGTTTACACCCAGGTAAATGGGTATAGGATGTATAGAATGTAACCTATGTCTCATTTAACTGTATAAATGACTCATTTGTCCCCTTGCTTTCCCTCTCTCTCCAAAGTTTAATAAATAAATCAAGTCAAAAATCAAAGTGTTGTAGTGCTGTAAGATGTGGCACTGAGTGAATATTTCCTTAGTTTAACTTGAACCCTATGTACATGTTTGTGCTAAACATGACTAAGAAAAAGTATTATCTTTTATAAACATCAACAGTGAAACACATTTTGGTTTTTCTAGGTGCAATAAAGAAAGATGCTTTATTTCCAGGGGGGAAATGCATTTGTCAGATAACTGGTCAAAACATTATCTTCATAAATTAAAGACTCCTAACAGGGAAGAATTAACTTGAGACATGAATGCCTGTGTCCACGATGAAAATAATAACTGAACCTGAAAATTAATTACACATCTGTCTAAAGATTTCAGTCATTTTACTCTATTACACAAAGTTCCCCGTGTTATTCCAGAAATACTGATACCAACATCTTTGTCATGTCTATCAACATTGAGTAAGAATTCCACCCTGAAACACATTCAGGATATTACAATTGAAATGGTATGCAAGATTCAGAATAGGCAAGATGTGCCACTGTTCTCATCTTTACAGTCCCCCAAACTACTTGCTTTTTGTTCTGGTGCACATGGTATGCCTTTTGATGACATCAGTGGATTTCTTTTTGAGAATTCTTGCTCTAAAGACAACTGGGTATAGTTGCTGAAGGAAGTACATCTAACATTGGGGGCAGGACAGAAAGCACAGCCCTGCTCTCCAATATCGCCCCATATGTAATACATATATAGGGCCTTAAGGTTGACAGCAGCATGTCCGCAAAAAGATCATTTAGATCAGGTGTGGAGAACCTTTCGTCCTCTAGATGTTATTTATCTACAACTCCCATTACCCCGGCCATTGGACATGCTTACTAGGGCTGAAAGGAGCTGTAGTTCAGCAACCTCTGGAGGGCCCAAGGTTCTCTGTTCATGATTTAGATAAAACCCTTCCTTCTAGAGAAGAATCCTCATACGGTGGACGCTCAGGTTGCGAAGGCGATCCATGCGGGAGGTGCGTCTGCAACCCGCAGCATCCGCAACCCACAGCGCCACGCCTGCGCACGTGCAGGTTGCGATTTAGCGCTTCTGCGCATGTGCCGAAACCCGGAAATAACCCGTTCCGGTACTTGCGGGTTCGGCGCAGAGCGCAACCCGAAAACACATAACCCGCAGCGTTCACAACATGAGGTATGACTGTAGTATAAAGTAATGTCATCAATGCCTGTTGATAAAGGAACTGTTTCCAAAATCAGTTTGCAGCTGCCCTTTTATGAAGAATTATTTATTTTGTTAAAATTTCCAGAGGGACAGCTGTGTTAGGCTGGTGCACCAAAACCAATAAAGAGTCTTGTGGCAGCACAAGGACTAACAAATTCATTATAACATCAGGTTTCATGGACCAGAATCCACTTAAGCAAATACATGAAGTGCAAGAGTGGAGAATCTGCTGCTGATCTGCAATTCCCATCCTGCCCGATCACAGGGCATGTTGGTTGGGGCTGATGGGAGTTGCAGTCCACTGGTTCCCCACCCCTGCTGAAGTGCAATCCCCAATTGGTGTGGATGTGTGCATACATGGGGGGGGGGCTGACACGAGTTAGTCCAAGAGAAATGCAAAAGGACAGTGATAATAACGTAAAAGCATAATAAGTATTGTAACAATTAACAAGGCAGCATTGACAAAAGCATAAACACCCCATCCTTGGTAGGTGCCACCAGACTCTTTGTTGTTTTCATTATCATGCAGTTTAAACACTGTGGTGATGTATGACAGAAACAGGCTGAGAATCTTAACAAAATTAAGCAACAGTGCTGTGGATAGCAACTCAATATGATGTACAAGAACAGATTTAGTTCCAAACCAAGGCAATTTAACATAACATGAAGAAACACAACAGTAGCAGGTCTACAGGACACCACCTTTGCCTGTATAGAATTTTTTACATTCATGTTACGAAGTAATATACAGTCAAGACATGTTTGCATTTCCATCACAGTACAATTTTGATTCTTCAAATGTCTTCACAAGTTGCAATTCTCTCTAGACATCTTGGTTTAGAGATCCTTTCGCTTGCTCCTGTGGCCTTTGCTTCTGGCATATACCATCACATTTTGCAAAGATCCAATTCTGTAGATAGTTTAGGCAAAGCCTCATCCTACTCGAAGCAAAACAAAATACAGACTAAGTGTGTAATTCAAGTGTATATATAAAAAATTCACAAAAATAGCAGTTCCTTGGTTTTGCAGGTGTCTCCATTTTTCCGTTTCTGCTCATCTTTTATTCACAGATGTCCATATCCACTGAAGTTCTTGCAGTGATGTGGCTATATCGAACAGCACGAGCCATAGGAAACATTTGCCTCCATCTTCATTCCAGGTGGAGCAGTTTTTCTAGCACCTTACCTCTAACTCTGTTGCATCAGTCAACAGTAACTATTCTGATGTACCAAAAGCACTGCAAGGCACTACTACACAAAGTCAAAGTTATGGTTCTACTGGAATATTTACACTGAGATTCATGTTGCAAAAATAGATAATAAAAATTCAGGTAGCCAAACATAAACCCATTTCTCCTTCGGGCTTGGATGATTCCATGACTGCCAAAGAATTACCTGGAAGAGTATTGGCCTCTGCTGCTAATTCTATTTTATTATTTGCACAATACGGTTTCTTAAGTTTTTATTAAAAACCACTTGTCAGACAGGTTGTTAAACAAAACAAGGTGTCATGGAGAGAAGAGATCTGTTGCTGGTAAAGGGCATGGTGGAAGCCCTCTCACCAGTAAAGGACAAGCCCCTTGCAGATTGATTAGGTTAGTTTGTGCCAAGTACAGATGGTTCAGGTTGCACCAAAGCACATTGGGACAAAGAATCAATGGTCATTCCCCCTTTGAAAATACCAGAGTAGTGATTCAAAACCAAATCAGAGACAGGTTCAAGTGCTGGCTTTGCAATTTCCAAAGTAAGCGTGGTCACTGATTCTTTGTTCAAATCATTTGCACATGGCATAAACAGACCTAATCATTTGGCAAACATTTTCCTAAATCGCTGTGCTAAGGCAATCACATATGGGACTTCCACTGCGCTCTTACTAGCAACATCTTTTTCTCTTCTCTCCCTGTCCTCTTCCTTTTTGTGTGTGCGTTCCATATTCAGCCCGATAAAGAGTTCTGTGAAACAAGAAGGTTAGTTCACTACTCTGCAGTCCTAATATCAGTATTATGATGCTGGGGTTGTCTGAATTTTCTCTCATGGTCCAATAGGGTTGACTGTAATTATAATTAATTATGGATACTGAAGAGGTAATATGGAGTTTCCCTGTAGTTGTATCAAGCAAGTCTTTCCCACCAGATGTAATTCCATGTCCTTAAGGTAGTCAAAGTGGGAAAACGTCTATCAGAACTACAAACAGTAAGATGGGGGATATATATATATATATATATATATATATATATATATATATATATATATAAACTGGTACAAATGGCAATAGGCAATGAATAGTTCCTAAGTATTCTTCCTACCACACTAGGAAATGGTGGTTGGGAATCACAGCCAACTATTGCTCCAAATGATCTCTTCTAGACAATGGAACTAGTCTGCGGCAGAAACTCAGCCCTCAAATGACTCACAACCCTCAAATGGCTTACTCTGGAATAGCGCATAGCATTCAATGACCAGCTGGAGTAAGCAATTTGTTGGCTGCAAGAGAGAATCAATGCAAATGCAAATATCCAATGCTGAAAAACATGTATATGCATACTTTGTGTGGTCTCATTTCCCCTGTCTACCCAATACACTTACACATACAATTTGTTAACATCTGAAAAACTGTTTCACCTGTTTTTGCTTGGGTTCCTTATAATGACTAGTTACATACATGTGCCTCTCTGAATAATGCCTTGCACACAGAGCAGTAAGCAGATACCTGGTCCACAGCTTTTGTCATTAAACCATCTTACAAGTTTCCCTCAAAGAAATCAAATTGTACAGTTCCATTAACAATGAGAGTATACATTTAAAATCTTCATGATGCTAAAAGGGAACAGTTTTTTTTCCATCTGTTATTAGACAGTCCTATCGTTGCAGAGATTAGTCAGAGGAACATATCTATCAACCTGTGTCATCTATATATGTAAAATGCAGTTTAAAGCTACCTAGGAACAGGGAGCCCATATCCACTTGTATTCATCCAAGTGTACAATTTGTAAGACACGATATGATGGTCAAGCAGCAACAAACCCATTCTTTCTGACAAAAACAAACACATATTACTAGCATCTTCCCAACTATCCCAAAACCTGATAGAACCGCAGGACTTTCTTCAGGTCTGCCAAGAAGAAATCAGCTCCTGCATCAGACAAGTCATTGACATCAGGCAAGAACAGGTTTGCTTTATCAGCCGTAATCAAGTTATGCGACAGAAAGTGTACACCAATTTCATTACAAAAGCCTACCATTTTATTGTTAACATGCTTTTGAGCTTTTGCCATGTGTTCAGGATTTTGGTCCTTCTTGCAAATACGTCTTGGCAACAGTGAAGACCAAACTATAGTAGCATTTGGGAATGCTCTTTTAAGAATGCCCAAGTCATTTTTCATGGATATAAGGAGAGACAAGTTATCCTCGGGAAGTAGATCATCTTCTCCAATATGAATTATTATAAGGGATGGAGAAGAACGGAGATGATAAATTTCATGCAGAAGAGGCATGAGCTTTTCCCACTTCATTTTCTGTATCCCATGCCAATATACATGTGCCCTTGAAACAGAGATGCCAAACTGCAATCCATGTGGTAGACTTTCAGCTCTCTTCTTTGATGCCCAGATCACAGAATTGCCACATATCCAGATTTCCTTTGGGGAAGGTTGCTGTCTTCCAGCACCTAAAAGTAAAATGCCACATTAGTTCAACTCCTTCAGACTGATCCCTGCACTAGCTTACTGTTCCTCCATCCTGAAAGCGCTAGTACTAAAAGGTTAAAGACTGAAATTTAAAATCTATAAACATGTTAATATGCTAGAAAATTTGATCAGCAATCTCGCAAGACCAAAATCAAGAGACCAAGCTAGCTGCACTTTTGAGAAGACAGAAGTCCACTAATATGCATCAGAATTAAAACATTCGCAGAAGCCTGTTAACACAACTGACCGAGGAAAATCCACTAAGAGGATCAAGGATGGAGGAGGGTGAACAGTGCAGCTGAGCTCAGCACACAAGGAAACACAAAAAAAGGATATCCCCTCCTTCAGCTGTAAGCACTGGTTTTCAGGAACAGGTGACAGGACTATCACTGCCACGGGTCATGAAAAGAGCTGGCCTGCACCACTATGAGCAGCAGCCCAGATGATATGCAGGCAGGGAAGACAACAGGAGCTGAGTGATCCTGACACCTGCACTCACCCATTTATCAACCTGAGGCTATAGTGTACCTAGCTGTAGCAAATGCAGCTCAATCTGACCTGAATTGAAGAAGGTGCAATAAAGTGTTTTTTCTCACCAAGAAAGGCCATTAAGCTGCTTTCACAGGAATAAGCATTCTGGGGCAATTTCCCCCATGAGGAAAGGCCACACCAGAAACCAGCAATTAGAGGCAATTTGGCATGCCTCATCTTCTTGCCGTCCCAGAATTTTAGCATGGCCAAAACATGGTAATCTTATGCTGCAATCCTTAGCATACATACTAAGGAGTAACGCCCACTGGGCATATGGAACTGCCTTTGGAGTTAACATGCTTAATTTTGTGTTGTTAAACTACATTTTACATATATAAATGGCAGAGAAAGGAGAAAGAGATAGTGCATTTGTATTCTGTTTGCACAGTTCAGTGAACTCTGTGTAGTTTTAACAGATTTTCACAAACACATCTGTATAAACCAAAATTCAGGCAAACAGAAAAGATGCACCTCTCTCTTTATTTTTTTAAGAGTCAAACCCTGCACTCAAACCTGCCTCTCCTCCATCAGCAAACAAATACTGCAGGTATTGACAACTGCAGGTGATCAACTGCATTTTTCCATACGATTAATACAAAGAGTTTTATTAGGTAAGAGGGGAACCAGCATGATTAGTCTACTTACCTCTGTGATCAGACCAGTGTCATTTAGAATGAAGGAGAATATAATCAACCACAGCAGCAAGAGTAGGAAGATAGCAAAATTCAGTGAGTGGTGAAAATAGTCAAGAGCACGGAGATGGCCATTTGAATGGCAGGTGGTGCTAAGAGCCTGGCTTGAGAGTTTTTTTAAAGTATCAAAACTGCAGTGACATAATGCAGTAGATTCTTTTTGGCTCTGCTAGCTTCAAAATCCGCACAGAGAAAAATAAGGGGCCCAAGTCGCAATCATTACGCTTTGACATCTGTGGAATGTGAATTATACCTACCACCTGTAACTTAGTTCCATAGAAGTTTTGAAGAAAAGCACCAGAGGAAAAAGAACACTTCCAAAAAGAGCATCTGACTGTAATTAGCTGGTTTCTTTTTATTAGATGGATTAATACTTAAGGTAAATATAAACAATATATGGCAACAAACAAGGCTTTAGAAACCCATAAAACAAAAAAATACATCTTAACCGTGTTTTATGTCAAGAACACAGAATCATACCACTGGAAGAAAAGATGAACAAGTATAATACTCTACTATGAAGCTGGTCACCCCCCCCCCCAGCTTCCCACAGATTATTAGCCCGTGCAATCCAGAGTAGAGTGCCCTACCAGCAACTACCGGTAAGTGGAACTCAGAAATGTGCATGCTGTACAAATAGATCCAGGTGCTTAAGCAAGGAGATGAGACATATATTGGTCTTAAAGTAAAGTGGATTTGATAACTAAAAGTCACTGCTTCCAGTCAAATGTTGCCACAGTCACACCTTCACCAATTATGACATTAATAAGGGAGACCAAATCTAGCTCTTTGCTCCCAGTGCAATCACTGGGGTAGCTGAGGGAAGGAATTATGTGCATAGCACCTATGCATGCACACAGAACACTTTTGGAAACATATGTCTGCAGCAGCTGTCTAGTTTTTTGCTTGATAAACTATAGCAACACACATGAACCACATATGGAGATCCAAAATAAATATATATACTTCAGAAATTTCTTATAGCCAATGAGATTCTTTGGTGCCACAGAAATTGTGGGCACCCAAATGCAGCATTCAAAATTTCTGTAGTTGAAAAACCTTTAATTTCCAGCTGAATTTATTAATGGTCAACTAGGAAAGGTGGCTGTCTTACGAGTGATGAGCCTCTCTTATGCTGGTCAGTGACTGTTCCCAACTTTAAGGCATGCCCACAGTGTTATGGGCACTGCTCAGCAGTACAAAACTTTAGGCTGCCGTTTTTGCAAAACTTATCCAGCAACATGGTGGGCATGTCTGCAGGATGCACCCTGTCCCTAGCAGAGCTGGTTTCAGGATAGAAGGACTACTATCTTCTTGCTGTCCCCATGCCCCAAGGCAGGTAGGCAATCTCCCCTCTCCTTGGTCCAGCAACTTGCTATCCAACGGCACCTGCCTCTGCTACATGCTTATCCTCAGTCCTGGAGAAGTCCCTGGTGATGCATACCTGGACTTTGATGCTGTATGAATCCTGCTTCTGGTGCACTGCTAGATCCTTCCCAATGATCAGTGCGACCTTGAGAGCATACTGTCCCAGTTGTTCCCAGGCAATATTTGATGTGAACTACAATGTATTTTCCCCTTGATAGTATTTGGACCACTACCCCTGGAAACATGTATGCATTCACTCATGTATTTCCACAAGTGTACTGATCAAGAAACAATGGCTGGTGTGGATTTGAGCCAGCAACCTCCTGAGTCTGTTCATGCTTGCTTGGAGACAGCACTATTGCATTCCCTTGTTTGTTTCTACCACTTGATTCTATGCTTTTCTTCCATTGGGGGTTGCTAGAGGGGTAAAATGTTTTGCCTTCGAACCAGTAATCACCTAAGTATGTTTGCCACTACTTTAGCAGACAGCACCAGAAGGGTCCCTTGAATGTGACTGCTGCCCAGTTGTCTGCATTTCGTACATGTTAGGGGCACAATAGCATGACCAAAATGCACCCAGCTTGGCTTACTGGCTCCCTTCATGTCTGCATTATACACAGCATGTTCCACATAGCACCAATTGATGGACAGTGGCACTGTTTCCCTTTTTAATCCATTCGTGTATTTTCCAAGTAGTGTGTTTCCCCACTCCCAGTCTGCGTATGCATTGGATATGGCAGCCTTTTTTCTGGCAAAGCAGCAACATATTGTTGGTCTCAGTGTAAGGCAAACATATGATTGCTTTGTTAATACAGTATCTTTGGATCAGCTATAGGCAGAACCACATGCTAGACAAAGAGAGGCCAGAAGCACAAGACAATAAAAATCATCTTCTACTTACAGCTATTGTTCAGAAGTATAAGGACCTCCTGATCATGCATTGTCTGACTTGCTGTATGACACAATAACGTTAAAGCTTATCACATATAGTATGGTACCTATACTGATTCAGCAATTGCTTTTTCTAAATATTTCAGGATTTTATATACCATTGCATTTGTACCCATATTCTTTTTCAACTCTTTATTTACTAGTTTCTGGTTTCATAATGGGTATTCCATTGCCTTAATTGTTCCACTTGCCCACTTTAAGGCAAAGTCACTAAAAATCTGCATTATTTATTCACAAGTTTATGATGTGGGGTGCATAATCAATTTATACCACAACATGTGTTTTCTGCATTTTCTAACATTCCACAATTAGTTATATCCTTTCTGGCCTTGTCAAAGGCCATGGGACACAGAGACAAAACTTTCCGTTTCCTGCTAAATAAAGAAAAATCTACCTTTGCTCTCAGTGAGTTGCAGCTAGATATATAGTTGGCATAATTACCACAGTCATGCCACACTAGGCAGCTGTGGTTTGGAAGCTTTTCCATGCTCGCTCACTTGCTGCCATTTTTTCCAAACGGGTGTGAGACAAGATACAGTGGCATGGAAATGGCAATCCCTGCAGGTTTGTGTTTAGGAGCACCTCGCTTGGGGTTGTGGCACCACCATATTGGAGGGCGCCTTGTTTGACTTACCCTTCACCTCTTGCACGGCAGTTATCACAGACGTTCGCATCTCATTGACAGCCTTCTTCTTCTTCTCTCCTCCTGCCAAGCAGGGAATAGGATTCAGGCCTGCCGGAGGGTCTACTGCCGTAGGTGCCACTCCGTTGCTGCCTCCCGGAGTGCCTTCTACCGCCGCCATGGCTTCCGGGCCAAGCAAGCCACGCTGGCCAGCGATTAAAACCGCCTCCAAGGCTTTCATGAGGGACGGGTTGGGTCCCCCGGGGAACTTGTTTTCTGATGTACCAGGGACAACGAGGCTGTCATCACTGGGACTCTTGACTGGCTCCATGGCAGAAACAGCGGGGAGATGGGAGTAGGGCAGGGAAGCTCAAAAGGACCAAATTTTATTGCAGGTATAAGAGAAACCCCAGGCCCAAAAATAACCTATAAATGTAGGGCGCTGCCTGTCTCTTGGGGCAGGTGCTTTGCTGGCTCAGCACTGAGGTGCTTCAGGTCAAGCACTGAGGTGGTGGCGGGAGCCGCACCTAGCAGCACAAGTTAGCGACCTTTTAAGGCGGGGGGCGAAATGTAGGGCCCTTCTAGGTGGAAGGCAGAGGCGGCGGTTACTCCGCAGCCGGAAGAAGCGCGAGAGCGGAGGGGTCGAGCCCAGGCGCCCTTCTCTACCCCCTCGCCACCCTCCACGGGTCTCAGCTCCCGAGAGAGGCGCGGGGGTTTCCGAAGCGCGCCCCCCCCCTCCCGCGAACTCCGCTAGGCCCCGGGCGCTTCCTCGCCGGAGAGGAGCGAAGCGGCAACGGGCCGTTGCCGTGGAAACGCTGGTCGTCCCCCGTCTCTCCCTCTCTCCGTCACCGCGAGCGCCGGACAACCGACGACAGAAGCATGTGACCGCGAGCAGGGAGCAGCCTCCCATTTAACATCGAGCGGGAAATGGACCCACGCAGCCGCCGTAGCCAATGACCCTTCAATGGCCCGAGGAGGGAAGCGCGCGTGCGCACCTGGTGCGGCGCTGCTCGCTACTGTATCTTAGACTCGCAATGGACAGAGAGTCGCCTGGAGGTCTCAGTTCGTGGTTCAGTTTAGACCTCGCTTCCCTCTCCGCCTGGCGGAGGTGAGAGCTGCGCAGGACGACAGATCACGCATGCGCGGTGTGGAGGGAGGAACAAAGATGGCCAAGATATGCCTAAAATCTGCATGTGCTAATTTATATGCAAAAAATGTGCCTGTGCTGATTTATATGCGTAGGTGCACACTTAAAAGTAGTTGTTGAGCCATAAACACAGTGGGCTGCCCAGGCAGCCAAGGAAGCTGTCTCATGGCTGCTAGGGCTTTCCCCTGTGCCATAGGAATTCTAGCTCTTTTTTCTGGCGCCCCTCATCTTACAGTGCCATTTTAAGCAAGTTTACTACTTCTTAGTTGTTGTTGTTGTTCAGTCGTTCAGTCGTGTCCGACTCTTCGTGACCCCATGGACCAGAGCACGCCAGGCACGCCTATCCTTCACTGTTCCCTGGGGGAACTCACTGAATTCAATAGAACTTACATCTGAGTACAGTAGTAGACAGGGTTAGGATTGTGCTGCTTAGCAGCATGAAAAGATTTACGTAATTGCAAACATGACAAAAGTGGTCATAAGCAATAAATAAAACTCATCAGAAAGTGCCCAACCAAATGGAACGATTTCCACATAAATCATAATGGGATCTAAAAATACAAGATACAAAAAGTTAATAGCTGTAACAGTTATTAAACAAGACCCCGGGGCCAAGGGTCTGTTCAGGAGCCTCAGCTTTTGTGGCTGGAATGCAATCCAGTTAATTCATGGACGCTGCAATTGTAGCACCTTCCTGACTTGTCTTAAATGTTCAAGATGACTTGAGGCTAGCAAATTATAAGCAAAAGTTGTTCTGTGGTGAATGAGGACAATGCTGCCTAATGGTGCAAGTAGCCACCACTGAAACACATATCTTCGAAAGGATTTCTTTTCTATTGAATGAAATGGCATAGAATACCGAGGAAAAAACATTTTGCCTATGCTCTTCACCAAACTACAGGTGGCAATCTTATGCTCACTTGCTTAGGAGGAAGTCTTAGGAAATCAATGAAGCTTTCAGTGAATAACTCTCAGAAAGATCACACTGTTATAATACATGAATTGACTGTTATTTAATGAAGATATCCCAGCATGTGTTCTTACACCCACAAAGTCCCTTTGGACAAGATGCATTTCTCTCCCACTGCTTAACAAGCTATGGATTCATTTCCACATTCATGTACCGTATTTTTTGCTCTATAAGGCGCACCTGAGCATAGGACGCACCTAGTTTTTAGAGGGGAAAAGCCCCATATTTTGAGGATCAGCTCAAATTTCTGCAGCTTCTTTTGCAAAGGAGAAAAGTCCCATTTTTTGATGATCAGCTCAAATTTCTGCAGCTTCATTTGCAAAGGAGAAAAGCCCCATTTTTTGAGGATCAGCTCAAAGTTGTTGAGCTTACTTTGCAAAGGAAAAAAAAATCCTGTTTTATGGGGTTTTAACTCACAGTTCTGCAGCTTCAGGAAAGGGAGCCATTTCTACAGTTTCCAGACAGATAATCACATGTCGCTGGGGAAACAGCCTCCCTCTGCAAGGGGGCGGGGCTGGAATCTCTCTCCCTTATGGAGCGAAAAATACGGTACATGTTATGTTGCTAATTTTATCTCTGCCTTAAATTCTAAGCAGGTAGTACTCATTTTATGATGTAGGGGCTCAGATTTTATTTTCTATTTTCTGGATTTTATTAATTTGTTGATAGCTTGTGATGCTGCTCCTTCTGAACAGCCATACTGGACTGGAGAGTGGAGAATTGCAATGTGGACATTTAAAATAAATAAAAGTCTCCATCTTACTGGAGAATACAGGGTCAATACATAACTATATTCTGAGAGTTCTTATATGTGTCGTGGAGTATTTGGTTCAAATGCTGTATGGCTTATTCCTACCAGGGGAAAGCACGTGAAATTTGAATTGAAAACTAGAATGAAGTGTTATTTTAATCCTAGCCTGAGATCTTGGGGCAATCTCCCCCGCCCCACTTCCTTTCTGCTGGCCTTATATTGAATATCAGAAGAACAAATGCAAAGCCCAGAGATTGTCCTTCTCACCAACAGCACATGCACACTCAGTGTCCCCCCCCTTTTTTTGTATGTTAAATAAGAATGCATTTATTTAAGGTATCAAGAATACGTTTATTTAAGAAAACATAACATGAAAACAAACTTTTCATAAAATTTCCTAATGTGCTTTTAGCAGTAAGTTAAAGGTAAAGGCAAAGGCAGTATATCCATTTATCCCATATTAAATATGAATGAGCAAAGACCTTTATTTGTGAAAGTTTTAAGTTAATGTTTATCATCAGCTTTTTTAAAAATTGGGGTTTTAGCCTTCCACAGCATCCATGAGAAAGTTTTGTCAAAAAGTGTGTGAAATCTGCTAAATGCAATGCCAATTAAGAAAATGATTTATTTGGAAATAAATGGGAGATAATATGTTGAGAAAGTAGCTGACATTATTTACTTTGCTGCCAGCAGTAATATGTTTCTAACCACCATTTATTACTCTACCTAATTGGTTACACTATCTCAAAACAGACCATTTTAAACAATTATCTTGTTTCAGCTGAGTTCAGAAACATTGAATCTTCATGCAGCACTAAGGTTATCGTCCCTCAATGCGAGTGTAACATTAATGTATGGAGAGTTGATAGGGATAGCAGTTGGTATATTCAAACAAAAAACCAGAGGACATTTTTCTTCTAGGAAAAATCAGTTCCCAAAATCAGAATAAAAGCTAGTACTGAATATTTTAAATAGGCCAAAACGCAAACATTAGCTTGTTCTACGTATTTTTGCTGAAAGTCCTGCAGCCTCCAGCGTGCTAAAGAATTAAAAACAAACAGTGGTGAGGCTTGGTGACTTGCAGTCTACATGTCATAGAGATTAAGCTGTTCCTTGATGTCAGTTTCAGACATCTCCCCAAATGTATCTGTTTTTTCCTTTAAGAGGGTGAAGATGGCAGTCAGTTGTTCTCTTTGGACCCTGCCAAGAAGAGAAGAACAATAACAGAAAGAGAAAATGGAAAAAATCATTGCTTCATAAACTCATAATGCCTCTGAGCAGGATTAATGGAGTCTGTCACGATGCTTTCCGATACTTCTTCTGCAGTTATATCTGGTGTCTCTGTGGTATCTGGTGGGATATTCCCCATCCAGAATTAAAAGCAGGAATGGAGAACCTGTGGCCCTCCAGGTGTTGGACTCATCAGCCCTAGCCCGCTAACAACATCTGGATGGTACCATATTTTCCACCCCAGACCTAAAGTCTGCTTTATGGTAGGACATTTGAAGGAAACCCTCCCCTAACATTCAGAATGAAAATAGCATGCACCTCTGGTTGTGGGGGACCTTGGTTTCTAATCCCCACTCTGAGTGTGTTCATTTATTAAAAGGAGATGGTCTTTTCAGATACAAGAGCCTATTTCCCTGAATCCCACCAGTTCCAAAAACACGTTTATTTTTTTGGTCTCGGAAATCATGGAAGCTAAGACCAGTAAGGTGCTATGTTATGTATGAATGTGTTTGCGTAAATAGATAGCTTCTTCAAGCAGGCACAACAGAGCAGTTGTTTACAGCAGGACTTCAGTTTAATGTAATTTAGAGGAAAGTGATGGGATGTCTAAAAGCACCTGTAACTTCAGGTTACTTCTCCCATCCCTTAGACCTTAGATGGTGGACATGCTCTGTGACTTGTGGCATTTCTATATGTTTTGTTCAACTTGAACTTTACTTTGTAGAAACAAGCATCTCTGAAGTGCGTTACCCTTAAAAATAACTATGGTTCCGAAACATACTTTTCTGATGGTCTCCTCCACTCTGATACCTTGATGAACGGATCTAGCACTTATTCTTCATTGAAATTAGGGACAACTGGGGATTAATCATTCGCTATTCAGGAGTCAGTGAGCTTGCCATGTTGAGCAGGGTCCCCAAAGGGATATGTGTGATACAAGTTCAGTTTAAATGAACCTTCAGGGGTAAGAGGACATCATGTCTGCACAAAGTAATGCTAAATGCTGATTGCATATTTTATTTCAGAAAATCATAGGTGTCTAACAGCAGGGGTGAGATCTTTAATGTGGAACTCTCATTTTAAACATTTTTAGCAAAGGGGAGGGGAATACTAACAATAAGTCCTGCCCATTCGAAATCCCAATTCAGTCATCTTTCCCACCCTTCCATATAAAGACACATTAGGAGGCTATTGATGCTGAAGAAAGAAACTAGTTCTGTCCCCCCCCCCCCAATTATGGAACAAGTAAATCTTAAGGCACATCTGAATGGATAAAGCAACAGACTCCTTTGGAATGTTTTAAAGTCTATTGTGAAATGAACTTCTATACTCAAGAACCTTGAAAAATTCATGGGTTGCACATGGCAACTGTACTGGTGTAAGAACAAGCACATTCTTGAATCTGTAGCTCAGTTGAATGTCGGTTTCTTGATGTGGCAAAAGAAGAAATATGGGTAAATTCAGAAAGACTGGATTTGGAACTAAGAGGAACTTCAATAGCAATGAAGTTTGTTTGTTTGTTTGTTTGTTTGTTTGTTTGTTTGTTTTAAAGCCTCTGGCTTAAAAATGGATTTTCCATGGTTAGGTTTCAAAAGAAATGTAAATTTTCTTGTTATTTTTCTTCTTCACCAAAAAGAGGAGGTAGATCAGGACTGTATGTGTTGTATCCAATGCTGCAAGTGCAGAGTTATACCCGTGCAATCGGAATTACCCTTCCTCTCCTTGCATGCCTTCAGAATTTATTATGGGGTATTCTCCAATCCTCTGGAGCAAATTTTCCAGCTTTATGGGGGGGACGGTTGAGGAGAGGAAGTATTGATTTGGAGGCCGAAGTCTTCTGTGCTAGTGGAAGAGCAGCCTAGACTAACAAGCAGAAGCCTATGGACCAGCCTATACAAAATGTGGTTTTCCCCTTGACATTTTCTTCTACAGAATGAGCAGCAGAAGTTGCAAAAACAGAGAGGAAGATGTGTGCAAGTGGATTGCAGTGTGCCATGAGACAAAAGTAGCTTTGGGTGAAGGGGTTTTAGTGTGGGGAAAACAGAAAAGCATATCTCCTGTCATGCTCAACTTCAACAGCAGATATATTGGGGTGTGGGTGTGGGTGTGGGTGTGGGTGTTTTAAATCACATGAAAACATAATGTGACTGAGCATCACGTAGCTTGGCCCATAGCCATTGCTGTCTGAGAGAAATGGTTACCATTTTTAAAATCAGTTTAGTAACTGTCCCTGCTGAGGAGAACACACGGTGGTGGAACACTCTGTTCACAGCAACCCATTGCATAGATTTCATTATACCCGTGACTTGGGTTTAAAGGTTCATTGCCCTGATCATTCAGGAGACTTCTCTATTATAACCAAGGCTCCAGTAGTGATTCATGATGACAGACACTCTTATACATTCCTGATTAGCTACCATGGGTGTAGCCAGGACTTTTGGTTTTTGGGGGGGGCACCCAAAGTTGTTGGGCTTTTTTTTTAGGAAATAAAAGTTGTTGAGCTTCTCTTGGGAAATAATGGGTAAAAAAATACCCTGTACTGTAAATAGGACATTGCAGGGGGGGCAGGCTTCTGCTGGGAGGGCAGAACCTCAGATAATTGAGCCTTTTCAATGCTTTTCAATAATTGTGTATGCCCATGGGTGCAGGAGATGGAGAGGAAAGGGGGAGGAAATGAAGCGACAGGCAGCCTTTCATGTGAACAACTCCAAATCCTTACCTACTTTGGAGTGAGGCATCGCTTATTTCCAATTTTGGACTGCTCTTTTGTGCAAGCATGGTAGATCACAAAAGGTGTATGTGCACATATAAACAAATATCCATGGATCTCAGGTTTCCTGGCTTGGAGCAACACACACACACACACACACACACACACACACCTGCTGTTTTGTGCAAATCTGGTAGATTGAGAAAAATAATAAAGCTGTGTGCTTACAGGTAAACAAATACCAGTGTGCATGCCCATAGTGACCTCAGGCAAGGCCAGCCCACCCACGAAGTGGCATGAAGTAGCTGCCTCAGGCAGCAGAAGCCCCCGAGGCAGCAGCCTCATGGACGCCTCCTGCCACTCCCCCACCTCTGCCAGAGAAGCGGTGCCAGTATAGCTGCTGATCTCCTGATGGTTTCCTGCAAGATCTTGCGAGATCTCATCAAAGTCTTGCAAGATGTCAAGGAGAGCAAAAGTTCTCATGAGATCTGGGTGAGATCTTGCAAGCGCTTTCAGGGAATCGGCACCAATGCCAGCACTGGTTCTCCACAAGAGGCGGAGGCGACACAGCTGGTGGTGCAGTTGCAGTGCCACCGGCAGGTGGCACAGTGGTGGTGAGTGTCCCTCTGGTGGTGGTGGTGTGGCAGAGCAGGGTGGCACTTCCTGTTTTGCCTCAAGTGGAAAAATGGAACGTACCGCCCCTGACCTCAGGATTCTAGAACTTATAGCTGTCAGTTTTGAGGGAAGGCAGGCAAGAACCCACAGTCCAGGTGGGGCTCACTAGCTCGGGGAGGAGGTGTGTGATTCCTCAGCTGGAGTAGGCTTAGGACAGGTGAGGGTCACATGCGCCATCAAGTCCAGAAGGTATAAAAGGAAAGCTGTCCTGGCCAGGCCGGCGTCCTTGCTGGGAATAGCTCTCCTGACAGATGATTTGGACTCAGGTAATTGAATGCTACTAACAGTGGAAGACAGGAGTGCCTGGCGTGCTCTGGTCCATGGGGGTCACGAAGAGTTGGACACGACTAAACAACTAAACAACAACTGAATACATTCAAGGCTTTTCAATAATATTTGTGGATCTAGGGGGGGGGCAGTTGCCCCCTCCTGGCTATGCCCTTGTTGTCTACTCTCATTAAGAAAGAAGAAGACAGGAACAATCTACATCTCTTGTACTGCAACTTCAGGTTCTGATCTTCATATTTTGTGTGCTATTCAATGCTACTTGCAATCAGAGAAATCTTATCTGCTTCTTTTCTTTATCTGCTTTCTATTGAAATGTGTTGGTTATGGTTTATTTAGATGCTGCTTTTTGGCCCAAAAGCTTAGGTCTATGGATTTCAGTGGGTCTGCTCTGAGGATGACTTAACTGAATAGCATCCTTTGTGTGCTGATTGAGCATTTTTACATCCAGATGCGGACGATTTTAGCATCTACGAGTCACTGCTGCACCACTAGAATGCCAGCTTGGTGTCTAGATTTTTGGAATCCAAATAACATTCTGTAACTAAGTGATCCTTCCTCCTTGCCTCAGCCCCAAATATAGGGGGTGGAGAGATAATTTTTATTGGGACCTTGGTGGAGGAAAAGGACTTACACTCTCTCTGCCTGTTGCTGCACTCCCAGTCATGATTGCCCCCACCCCTGCTGCAGCTGAGTGGTGGTGGTGGTGGAAGAAAAGAAGCAGATAAAAAGGTAGTACTATTTGGAAAGAGAAGGGTTAAAATGGTAGTCTTGAGTAGGAACAAGGAAGCTGCCTTATATGAAGTGAAGCCATTGGTCTATCCAGTAGCTGATGCCATCAGGTGGGTCCCTGCAGCTTACCCAGAGGAAGAGGCAATGGGGAGGTCAGCTCTGTGTAAACACACTGGCGTGAGCTCTGTATTGACTCCACTGGTGCATTTGTGCAGAATCAACCTCCCTATAGCCTTGCCCTTCCCTCTTAATAATAATAATAATAATAATAATAATAATAATAATAATAATAATATTTATACCCCACCCATCTGGCTGGGTTTCCCCAGCCACTCTGGGCGGCTTTCAACAGAACATTAAAATACAATAATCTATAAAACATTAAAAGCCTCCCTAAACAGGGCTGCCTTCAGATGTCTTCTAAAGGTCTGGTAGTTGTTGTTCTCTTTGACATCTGAAGGGAGGGCGTTCCACAGGGCGGGCGCTCTACCGAGAAGGCCCTCTGCCTGGTTCCCTGTAACTTGGCTTCTCGTAGTGAAGCAGCAGCAGCAGCAGCAGCAACTCACCTGCACAGAGATCAGGTAAGCACTTCTGCCCACCACTGAAGCCATCTAACTCAATATTGGCCACAATGACTAGCAGCAGCTCTTTCCAGGATTTAGAGTTGATGTTTTCCCAGCCTTATCTGAAGATGCCAGAGACTGAACCTAGAGCCTCTTGCATGCAAAACGTGGGCTCTTCCACTGAGCTACCGTTCTTCCTACAAGAACCTAGGGGGATTCCTAAAGGGAGCAAGGGAGAAATCATAGCGAAAGAAATTACCAAAGCACCACTTAATCAGACCACACCCAGCCTATATAGGCCACAGTAGCTGTGCAATGGGAACAGATGTTCCAGAAACGTTTGGCCTTGTAGGCCACTATTTTTCCTTTCGGTGTTAGACTTTATGTTTATTTTAAAGATTTTATGTTAGTTAATCTAAATTGTTTTATGCAACGTAGTATGGATTGATCTTTTTATTGATGTATTGATCATTGACACTAGGGTTTTCTGTAATTGAGGGAAGGTCTTGTTCTCTTCCATCTTTCTGGTTCAACCCTATGTTCATTGAGCAGAGATGCCGTCCAGATGCAGCCTTATTCTCTATTTCCAACTTGGCTTGGTTTGGGGCTGTCTCAACTTCCCCTCAACCACTTTTCAGCTGCCCAGAGGACAACCCATCCACATGTGCCCATATTCAGTCCACTGTTACACTGCTCACCTATGTGAAATGTGAATGGGCCCAGAGAGCACATGACATGCAAAAGCATGAAAGGAAGTTTTTCAGGGCAGAAGGGGGGGAGAGATGCCCGTGATGTTGTGTCCTGCCTACGTTTAGCCCAACATAAACTGATAGTTTGAATTTGCTCTTTTAGAATACCTACTTCTCATACCATTCCTTCAAAGATGATACTGTCTTCTAGTTGTTAATCTTGGGCAGTAATTATGCTATTGTTTCCCAAGGAGGATATAACTAATACTACTCTAATAATTGTTGAATGTTACTTTTTGATGTCAGGTGGCGCTGTGGGTTAAACCACAGAGCCTAGGGCTTGCTGATCAGAAGGTCGGCGGTTCGAATCCCTGCGATGGGGTGAGCTCCCATTGCTCGGTCCCAGCTCCTGCCCACCTAGCAGTTCAAAAGCACGTCAAAGTGCAAGTAGATAAATAGGTACCGCTCCAGCGGGAAGGTAAACGGCGTTTCCATGCGCTGCTCTGGTTCACCAGAAGCGGCTTTGTCATGCTGGCCACATGACCCGGAAGCTCTCGGCCAATAAAGCGAGATGAGTGCCGCAACCCCAGAGTCGGACACGACTGGACCTAATGGTCAGGGGTCCCTTTACCTTTACCTTGATGTAGGTTGCTTATTTTAAAGTTTTGTTTTATTATCACATTTTTGTATTGCATTAGATTGTTATAAGATGTACATTTTTTGTTTCTTCAGCTGGTAAACCGCCATGAGTATTGTAAGATAGAAAGAAGGTATACAAATAAAAAATGATGATGACGGTTCCTCCTCCCCCCCCCCCCGGGGTAATATTTGAAACAAACCAAGTAGTTCAGGGTGGAAAGGCATGGACACCATGCACATTAACAAACACAATGACCATTCATATAAACTATTTAAAGGTTTATTGGACTGAATAATGGCAATATACATTTTAAGCCACTAGAAATTACAGTCCTATGTATATAAGATCCAACTTCACATTTAGAAAAAAAAAATGTAAAAAATACCCAGACAGCCATTTTTGTCATTATTGAGGAGATAGCTTTGCTCGCTGCCACTAGTAATATTCCTTGTACAATAGACGTATTGCTGTATACTGAGACATTATATTGTATATAAGGCATTCTTTGCATAGTTAATGCTGTTTGGAACACTGAATCTGTCAATGTGAGTTGGAGGCAGAATGGTCGCTAACAGGTTTCTCAAAGCCGAGTGTCCTTATACATATTTGTATATATAAATAGGATTCAATTGCAAACTGTATTGCTAGTGAAAACATACAGAAGCAGAAGCTTAGACTTAAAAAGAAAAAGAAAAAAGCCAAACTTCCCACTGTTTCCTAAATAAGCCCTTGAAAAAGTTATGCTAGGGGGGAAAAACATCTGCCCCAAACCTAGGTGCCCCAAAGAATGATTGACTAAACAATTTCAAGTATTGTCTGCATAAGTTATCATTTTTAAAAGCAGCTTGGGTTTGATATATTATTAAGCATCGAATCAGTCTGCCCTCAGAACATGAAGAAAAAACAGGAGTATTGGGGGGGGGGGCGAAATTCCAGCCTAAAATGGTAATTCTACAAAACAGGAAGTGACATCAGTATTGTCCTGAAATACTACCTTTGTGGAGGAAAAGACTTATAAAACCTACACTGCTTACAGTAATTGATGGTTTCTAGCCACTAAGGCCCATCAGACGTTATTTCCTGTATGGGTTAACGATCTGATAAATCTTTCAGGGAAGCAAAGAACAGAGAAGTTCAAAAAAGATGTAACAGTGTGGTGTCAGGGAGAAAAGAAAACAAGGATCTTTGAGGTTACTTGGGAAGTTTATAATTAATATTTCAAGAGTTGCCTTACATTTCACGGATTACGTTTTCTAACTCTGTTATTGGGGACAGGAAGCAACCGCTAAGTAAACAGAAGCGTTGGCTATCGAGCATTAATGATGCTCAGACCTCATGATGAAAATCAGTCATGAACTATTACACTAAGGCGGCAATCCTGTATATCCATTTTGCTGGGAGTAAGCCCCATTGAACTCAGTGGGACTTACTTCTGAGTACACATGCCTAGGAGTGCATTCTTATCTCTCAGGATTCATTCTACCTAAGATGGAGGACTGTTTCGTCTTCAAAAGGCTATGAAGCAAGATAGGCTACACTAAAGTCTAATCCTTCCACCATCCACAAACCTTCATAATGCTTTATATCTCAATGCATTGTCTTCAAGGATATAAAGGAAGCTTTTGGTCCTAAGTGGAGGGGTGGAAAGGGACCAAATAGTTTGATATTGTATCTCTGGACTGGCTGATGCAATGGGCAACCTTTGTCCATGCTATCTAAACGGAATATCTCGGGATTTTCTTTTGGATACAGCAGATATGGAGTGGTTGTCACAACAAAGTGCATTCATGAGTTTTATTTTGACATCCAAGAACAGCACCCTCAAAATGTAACTTCCGCAACTTTCTCTAGCCCACATAATTCTTGGGGTCAAGCCACACAGATCCTTTACGGTCTCGATATTACAAAGATTTATTCTCAGCTTCGTTCAGCCAAAGAGAAAGTCCCGTATTTTGAGGGGTTATTTATTTTTCGGTTATGTATGCATATCAGGTTGGTTTGGGGTTGGTTTGTTTGTTTGTTTCTCAAGCCTTTAAAGATGCCAAAGGGAAAGCCTTAGGAAGAGTTTAGGGATAACTTCATATAGTCTTCAGTTCTGCAAGGGAAACAAGAAGAAAAATAAAGAGGATACATTTCAGTCATGTCGCCTTCTGTGGGTTGCTTTCTTACTACTACTTTCTGAGATAAGTGGAGGAAAAGAACCGAGTTTAGGGAGGGAGTTTGAAGGAAAGTTTCTGAACCACCCAGGCACACACACACACAGTGATTAGCGGAAGGGGTGCCTCAAGGTTTAAGGCATTTGCTTCATCATTTGCAGCAGGGTAGTCTATGCCCAAGAAAGTGAGAACTGTACCTAGAAACCTCTTATTTTGTGCCAGGCATATTCCAAGTTCTAGCCCTGCAAACTGAAAACATTCAAGGATCCATGTAAAACCAAATTAATATGTCTCAGTGTCCCACCTCAAACATATAGCATGTTTCATAATACAGGTCTACAAACAGGTCTTCAAACCAAATAGCATGTTTCATAATACAGGTCTACAAACAGATTTAGGCAGGCCATACATCGCGGGTGCCGGCATTTCTCACACATTACGGATTTGCGTCAGCCTTTCCACGGTTGACAGAAGCAGTTTTTACTGACCCAGGAAACTGGAGCTTCCAATGGAGGGAATTACTGCAGTGCATAGGCAAACTCTGCAGGCATAGGCAAACTCCGGCCCTCCAGATGTTTGAGACTACAATTCCCTAGCTAACAGGACCAGTGGTCAGGGATGATGGGAATTGTAGTCCCAAACATCTGGAGGGCCAGAGTTTGCCTATGCCTGTCTTTAACTAATCTCATTGCTGCTGGCAACCCTTTCCTAAAAATATGCACATCCCAGCATCATTTCCTTATCCCCCCCCACAAACCACATACATTTTTCATAAAAATCAAAGACTGACTCGGTTCATAAATATTTTGAGAGCACATGCTTGCTAAGATTTGCTGTTGCGGCAATATGGGTACTGGTAACCATTTATCATAGACAGCAGTGGACAAGTTGTATACTCACCCATGTCTTATATATCAGACAAAATGAGTTTACACCCAATTGTCCAGTATAAAAAGATACAGGCTATAATCTTCTTTATGCTGGAAATAATCTCTTGATAATTTACAAAGGGCAGCATAGTTCAGTCACACTCAGATGTTTATTGTTCCCCTTTTATTGACTGAATAAAAGAAGCAGCAGCAAAGTGTATGAATCCACGATCATTTATACCGATGTTGACTTACTGAAGTTAACGAGGCTAAAGCAATGGAAATGATCGTGAAATAGCTCCACTAGGTTGCAGTCAACATGATTAAAGAACTGGTGTGCCTGCCCTTAAACTACTTTTACCTCATTTGGGTCAAAGGAGATTAATGGCTTAAGAGACAGGCAGACAACATTTGAATGCCATTACACTCTTCAGAAATGGTCCTTTCCCCAAAGTAGCTTTGGGATCAACAGCCTTAATGACCTCGGCGTGTCATGTCAAGTCTTTTTGAGCTGTTGGACCACACAACAGTTATCTTGATGCCATATACATTTATGTAAGGCACTTTATTCACCTTGTCGTTTCAACTGAAACAGTTCATCCCAATCTTAAGACAAACATTAATGTCAGCATCAGTTGGCTTAGCAATGTAATAATAATAATAATAATAATTTATTATTTGTACCCCGCCCATCTGGCCGGGTCCCCCCAGCCACTCTGGGCGGCTTCCAACAAACACTAAAATACATTAAAATATCACAGATTAAAAACTTCCCTAAACAGGGCTGCCTTCATGCAAAAGAGAGTTCCACATGCTTTCCGATTAAAGCTTTGTGGACAGTCACTGACTTTAGTGTTTTAGGGAAACAAAATGACATCCAGTTGTTCTATGAAATTCTTGATGCATCTTCTCCATGCATAGGGAAAGGAGGGTACCTGCATACCACACTTTTAGGGAACGCAGAAAACAATCTTATTTTGACCATGATCACCCCAAAATGCACATTTCTGGACAATTCACTAACAGCCCAATCTACCCATTCAAGCCAATATACTTAAATTTTACTACAAACATCAGGAATTGCATTAGCTAATGTGTCGCTATGCAAGCAATTCATCTGATGTAATGTTAGCTAACTTTGCATGGCGTAGATCCAAAATATTGTACAAGTAGGGAGAGGGATATGAGATCATAGTCCCTTGATGGCTCCCAATTCTTCCATTCAGTATTTTTCTGCACCTTCCTAATCCATCCATCCCCTTCCCTATCGCTTGTTGACACAGCAGAACACTCATAAGTTAGCAGATGGGGAATGGCGTCAACTGCCTGGAGAAGGAGCAGTACAACACAGAAGATATGAGAAGGAAATTCTGTGAAGGATTGCCAGGTGGGGCACAGATAAAGAACACAAAGACCAGGGGAGAACTAGAAGCTGAGCAGAAATGGAAAATTTCAAAAGCTCAAAGCAGCATCCCCACTGCCCCTCTGTTTTCTCTATGCCTTCCTAGCACATTCGGAAAGAAGAGAAATTTTGGCCCACTAGCTAAAAGACACCAAGAGTTGTATCCAATTAAATTACGGTATACTCAGAGGAGATCCACTGAAATTGATGCACCTACGTTAATTTCAGTGGGTGTACTCTCATGATTTCCCCTTATATGAATGGTTTTATTTGAAAATTTGAATGCAGGTTAATTATAGTTTCTAGAGAAATGGCTATGCTGACTGCAGTAAGCCTCGCCCCCTTGGGTCTCAAGATTCCTGCTTCTTCTTCCCCACCCTTGAGTGGTCTTACCGTGCTGCAAAAGATGAAAAGCAAAAAAAGGAACAGAAACTTACCAGCCTCTCTTATCCCAAAGAAGCACCATGCTGGACAGGAAAGCAAAGCTGCCGATAAAGGAGTGGGAGGAGGCAAGCAGCGAAAGGGCAAATGACAACAGGGAGAGAAGGCATTTACCATCCCAAGGCTACACACACAAGGAATCAGCAAGCAGATATCACGGGAGGAGCAAGCAGAGGGGGGAAGCATGCACTGGGGAGCAGGATTGGCAGAGGCCAAAAAGGCACCTGCTCCAATGTATTCCCTACCCCTCGGAAGGCCTAGCTGTGTTTGTGGAAGGGGGAGTTGGCAAAAGCGCCTTAGCTGCTTTGATTGATTCTCTGCAATCGCTTCTTTCTTTTGGCATATTCGGAGGAGCTGTCTTGTGATGACGTGTTTGTGTAGTCTGCAGTGGTGCAACAGTGATGCTTTGTGACTAGAAAGACAAACTTGTATGCTGTCCTTAAAAACAGGACACAAGCAGACCCCAAATGGGAAATTCTTGCCCTACCCTGTGGGATTTCACCAAGAAGTTGTGGTGCACTAACATTTAGATCCAAAGTTGAGAGTTCTCCCTATTGTATGAATGTTGAGTTTCAGGGTGTTGTGCACAAATCTGCTGCAAGCTTTGGCCACTGTATCTTAAATGAAGGGCAGGTCAAGCAGGAGGGCTGCATCCACTCCATTCTCCTCTTCTTCACTTGGAGTTAAACTAGGGCAAACACACAGCTATTGGTGATAGTAAACACAACCACCATGCATCCAGCTCCCCACTGCCGTAATGTCTAGTAGAACGTATACTGGCTGCGATCTGCAATGCCAAAATCATATTCATTCCTCAAGCTGCGTAACTGGGAGGTAGGAAAACATGAGATCATGATGCCACAACACAAGGTACGTTCTACTACACATTAGAGAAAGAGAAGTGGAGCGAGATGCAGAGCTGCTGTTTTCATTGGCAGCTGCACGTTTCCCATGATGTCTAAGTCTGGCTGTTAGAAAACTGCTTTGGGGTTGTCTGTGCCTGGAAACAACAGCACCTGATGCTATCAAGTGGTGGTTACATCAGAATGGCACTTTGTTGATATTTCCCAGGAGGGGTGGGTGACCTTCGGAAAGCATCCTGACCTTTATCGCTTTTTCAAAACTCATGGGACACTCGAATGTTGTCCTTCACCTCTGGCTGACCCTAAAACTGTGTCAAGAATGTGCACACAGACATTCACCTCAAAATGGAAATTTCACAGGGGCCATCCGCAGACCTTCTTGTCCTTAGGCTTAGACTCATACCCTTAGTGCAAGGGGGCCCCACTCTCCGTTTCTCTCATCTATGGAACGACAAGAAGATATTGTGGGTTGTATCAGCCCAGGTCCTGCCCAGAGCAGACCCGCTGAAATTAGTGGAACTTAGTAAGTCTTGGTCATTAATTTCAACAAGTCTACTCTGGTGACCAAGAAAACCTGTTTTCTAGACCCTTGCTTAACTACACTGAACAAGTTATGTTGGTTTATACCAGGCGTCACCAAACTTCGGCCCTCCAGCTGTTTTGGACTACAATTCCCATCATCCCTGACCACTGGTCCTGTTAGCTAGGGATCATGGGAGGTGTAGGCCAAAACATCTGGAGGGCCACAGTTTGGGGGTGCCTGGTTTATACCTTGTTAACTGCCTAGGCTTCCTCAAAGAATGCTTGGAATGAAAGGTCCCCACCACATCTACCACCACCACCACCCTCAAGCTACATTGCCAAAGTTTCCCTGGGAAGAGGGACTGGTTGAGAAACCAGTTCCAATCTGGTGTGAATATGCCGCTATAATACAAAAAAAGCGAAGGGGTTTTGCAGAGAGGCTTCCCGAGATCTACAGAGGGCGCCCCAACACCAGGAATCTCACATTGTCTTCCCGGGGAAACAGTAAAAATGAAACGTAATAACTAGAAGACTGGAAAGGGCCGAATCGAGAATCATATCCTGCTTTGAACTGTTGCATCCTTCAGGATTAAATCCTAATAGGACCAGAGATGCATAAAGTATAATTCACAAATCACTTACTGAGGCTGTTTCTAAAATGCATCCTTTAGACTTCCAGATAGGCAGGTGGGTGGAAGTGCGTAAGAGGAGGAAAGGTAATGCTTTATAGGTAAATATAGAATGTGGAACCCATTTGAAATCATGAGCATTTCCAGGCTGGTTTGTTCCCTTGACACCAAAGGGACTACTAAGTGGAAGTGCAAGTTTGCCACTTGAAGCTGCTTCTGGACTGCAGGGTTTGGCCACAACCCAAAACCTAGTCACTTACTGCAGGGCAGCTTCATAGATTTTCACTGGGGTCTCTGCAACACTGAGAAGGTTGGCATCAAGGGCGCCCCAGCAGGAGGCTCGCTTCCAATCCCCGGCTGCTGTCTCTTCTTGCTGCCTGTTCACCTGCCCTCTTGGAGTGAGCAAGGAGAAGGGGCCTTGCACTCATTCCCTTGGGCAGGGTTGCCTGTTGCGCCCCAAAGGAAAGGCGCGTTGTGGCAACAAGGGCGAGGGAGAAAGGGGTGGGTCCGCTTCGGGAAGGGAGCCCACGGAGAGCATCTTGCCCCCAAGCGGCCCTTGCATTGGCACTGGACACCGATGCTGATCCTCAGCTACCAAGACAAGTTATGAAATGGAGCTAAGCCAAGAGGACAAAAAGTATTGAGGAGCCAGGCAGTGCAGCTGGATTCCTTGCAGAACTCTTATTGTTTGCTTCTTCCCTAATCTTACCATTTGGCTTGTCACTACTCTTGACCCCTGCTGGATCCTATGTAATAGCTTGCCGTTCATCTTCGGTTCTTACTCTCTGTCCTTGGGGCTGTATCTTTCCCTGTTTGCGCTGCAATCTTGGAAGCTTTAACCTTGCCTTGATGTCCTGGCTGACTAAACCTTGGCATGATCATAATCCATAGTCTTCAGCTACCTTCCAGCTTTGCTGGAACGAGTTCTGACTTGAACGAGTTCCGAACGCATCCCTTACGTGTGAAGTGTTGAATTTTCCATTTGTGCTTTAATGATTAAAGTTGTTTGCAATCAGAAAGCTGACATGACCAGGACACCCCTCGAATTTTCTCCCTGTTGCCAGATTTGAACTGGCCCAGATAGTTGCCCCTTGAACAGCAGTTTTATGTGGAGCAATTAGCAGTGGATAATGATTAGCTCCACATGAAAAGCTTCACTTGCTGATGTCAAACCTACGTTAAAGGCAGAGAAGCAAGCCAGAGCTGCTGTAGCTGAGTGGCTAGGTTCAAGCCTCAATTCTACCATAGACTCAAAAGGCAAACTATTCTCTCATCTCCACTCTCCATCTCAGGAATACTATTGATCTTCCTTACTGGGCTGTTTCAAGGATTGTTGAGATAATGCATGCTTCTGAACACTTGGGAAGTACTGTATGAATGCTAAACAATAATGATTTTCAGAAAAGCTTGTTCTTCAGTATGAGAATTTCTGGAGCTGTTGGGCAAATGGTCTCTTTAATAACTACCCTCTGATTTTCTGCAAGCTAAGCCCTATATGTAGTTGTTGCGTAGTGTCTACATAAGGCAGCCGTCCCCAACATGGTGCCCTCCAGAGATTCTGGACTATAATTCCTATGATCCCTGACCACTGGCTTTGCTGATTCAGGCTGATGGGAGTTGTAGTCCAAAACACCTAAAGGGCACCAAGTTGGGAAAGGCTGATTTAAGCCAAAATTGCAAGCATTAGATTGTAAACAACACAGCAAAACCATGGCAAAGGATATTAGTGGACTGGGGTCAGTGTGTCCTATAATGCAAACACCTTCCAATATTGAAAACCGAGGGCCCAATCCGGTAAGCACCATAAAACCCCATTGGTGTCAATGGGAGAGATTTCAGCATGTGCATAATTTTGGGGGTGCTACGGTAGTTAAAGAGCACAAGCTCTGGACTAGAAAATGGCCTTAGGCAAACGACTGTATCTCAGCCCCTAACTGATACAGTCGTACCTCAGAAGTCAAACGGAATCCATTCTGGAAGTCTGTTTGACTTCCAAAATGTTTGGAAACCAAGGTGCGGCTCCTGCAGCCAATCGGAAGCCGCGTAAGCTGCGTTGGATGTTCGGGTTCCAAAGAACGTTCGCAAACCGGAACACTGACTTCCGGGTTTGCGGCGTTCGGAAGCCAAAACGTTTGACTTGCAAGGCATTCAACTTCTGACGTATGACTGTAATAATCATTCTGCTGCATGCCTTTCATTTTGGGTGGACAGTTCCTTTGGGCAGAAAAGACGGCAATATTACTACAATCAGTAACTCAACCTGAATGGAAAGAAGTTCTGTCCAGCTCATAGCAATTTGACGTAAATGTTCATTTTCAAATTTGGGAGGCAACTTTGCTGAACTCGGATGAAGTCAGAATGTGGATTCAGAGATCTGACAGAAGAATCCTATGTGGAACCCCTGCAGCCCGCTCTTGTTATTTCTAATTCTGGCTTCTGCCTAGGAGGAGTAACCCGCAGAATGGAAAATAAAGGCCAGTGAATGTCCCATTAGGGAAAGGCCGGTGTATCCTGTTCCACCATATTGATTTGTGGTGCTCATGGTAAATGAAATGGGGCACAGAGGGGAAGGAGACTAATTCATTAGTTATGAGGAGGGAGGGGGGAAGTGGGAGGTGCGGGGACGGGGGGGGGACATGGTCAACTTTAGTTTCAGATCACATTAGCAGAGGTTATAGGTGGTACCACTACTTCTATGAAGCATCGTCTCCTTACCAAAAAGTTTTGCAAGAATGTTTGTGGCCGAGGACCTAAGGTACTTGCTACAGGGATGTGAGGTCAGAGGTCAGCTCAATCCTGTAATATAAACGCAGCAAACCTGGGTCACATCAACATGGCAGCACTGTCAGGCAGTCCCTGACTGGGGTGGGGCTGTGGGGTAAGGCAGTTGTGTTTGCACGCAAGGGATTGGGGGGGGGGAGAGAGAGAAGGACTGGGTGGCGGGTGGCATGGCTTCCCTCATCTGATTCAGTGCATCTCCTTACCTGAGGGCAGCCCTGCCCCAACAAACCAGCTAGAAAGAAGGATTGTTTGAAGAAGCCTGAAATGAGAAATTGCTGATGCCACAGCCAGCACTCAGAGGTGGGGCAAGGACGGGGGAAGAAGAAAAGAAACAAAACCAGAGCTTGGGGAAAACAAAAAAACACAGACACACAAAATTATGGCACATTGACAAGAAACAGAGAATCCGTTAGAAGAAATGCGACAATCTGCCAATGCCAATTAGTGCAGGAGGCTGGAGAGGGGTTTGCGAAGGGCTCTGCACAGAGGCAGCAAGCATCAAGGATTCCAGCCCAGGTGAATTCTGGAACGGAAATGCATGGCACAGGAGAAAATGCTGTCAACCAGGAAGCAAACCACCATTTGTAACACTGACATTGCAATCCAGGACAGGGAGAGGTGTCAGAGTACATGCTCAGCCCTTATGGAAAGGTTGACCCATAGAACTGCTTGCCTTCCTGTTAAATGGAAGGTCAGAGGAACAGTCGCTGAACTACCTCCATGACGGAGGCAAGAGAATCTCACCTGGTTGTTCTTACATCAGTCCTCTTGCATTTTTGGTTAAATTAGCACCTGCAGGGATGGGAAGATTATGGCCCTCCAGAGGTTGTTGGACCCATCAGCCCCAGACAGCAGGACCAGGGATGACTGGGGTTGGGAATCCAACAGGACTGGAAGGGTCATAGGGCTCTCCATCTTTGATCTACCCAATGAATGATTGTGGTCTATAAAGCAGACCTGCACATCATACAGGCTCTGGATCATATGTGGTATATGGGGTGGCCATGTGTCCTACTTCACAGAGGGTGGTCCTCTGTTTGAAGGTGTCCTCTATTTGAGGGCTGTCTGGTCCAAATGTGGTTTAAAGGTAAAGAACCAAAACAAGGGAGTGCAGTTAACATACTTTGAAGTTGCCCATCAAGGGCCATCCAAGACTATGGTGAGAAGTATTGTATTTCTATTTAAATTATTTCTCTATCTCTCCCCAGCAAAATTTCAGTCAGCAATGCAAGGTCAATAAAGCAATGGGATTACAAAGTCAGTAGAGCAATACATTAGCCACCTGGAGCCTCTTTTACCTGCTGATGAAGCTAGCTAAACAGTTGGATCTTTCATTTTGGTATTAATGGAAGAGGTAGAGAAAGCCTGGTATGAATGAGAGCCTAACAGGTACTTGAATTATTACCAACAGAGGAAGGAAAGGACATTATGTTCCTACATGTAAGCACAGCAAATCTGATTCCCTGGAAATGTGCAAGTCTACATTTTGTCTGTTAAAGATATGCATGAGGACAGAGGTGCCTCTGACTTGCACTTTCTGTATTTCTGCATGTCATGAATACAAAAATGCAAGCTGCTCTGAGCGCTGAGACTTACAGTGGAAGGGCAGGATATAAATAGTTCTAATAAATAAATAAATGAAAGACTGCTCCAAAACCGCTTAAATAATTTCTTCCAAAGAAAAATATGTTTAGGACTGAGGCAGAAGATAACCTTACAGCAAAGCTTGCATCAAAATGAGTCGGGGCTGCTCAGTGATGGATCTCAGCTATTGGAGACCACAAGTTTGTTTCTTTTGTGGCTTGATTGTAACTTAACTACCCAGATTACATAAAGATCTTCTTTCCAAAGAAACTCATTTCTAACTACATCCAGTTAAAAGCATCAAACCGCACCAATGAATAGAGGCTTCTCTGAAGGATATTTGATGTAGGAGGCCATTTCTAAGAGTAGGACAACTCCAGGGCCTTTCTGTACCCACAGTAGTACTGGTATGTATGAACATAACAGGTAGCACTCCTAAAGAACCCTACCCAGCTAATGGGTACATTCAATGCTACTTCATTGAGGGCTGTAAAGAATTGTCTTCTTCCAGCGATATGCCTGATGACCATGAAATGTTCCTGTTAGGTGAACTCCATCTCTTACCAAAAGAAGCTCTATATTTGTGCCTGGTGCACACATTTTGAAAGCTTTAAATGAATCTACAAATTCATATTCAGTTCCCTGGAGCATTTGGCTTCCTGACCCGATTACTCACCTGGCAAACAACGCCACAAGGCATCCTATGACCCCCCCTCAACAGTTCACATCTGTGTATTGGCCTGGTAATTCATTTATTTTGCTTGCTCATTTACACCACTCGGATCAGCTTTTGGGGACAGGATAGGTGCATGAACTGGACAATAAAGCTCTCGTCCATTATTAATTGATACGTAGGCCAAACATAGGCACCTTGCTATGCGAACTAACATGGGCACGAAAAGCTGTGCATGCTGAAATTCCTTCTGCTACACAGCTATTCTACATAAAGGAGCCCTGTCCTGTTGCATTTGGTCACCCTACGTGGTGGTCTCAATCTACAACCGAAGCAAGCGCAAGCACTTCTACTGGAATCACTTGTGTTCAGCTGGAATCAGCAGCTCCAATTAGCCTAGGCCCTATACGCAGTGATTTCCTCACAAGTGGATTTCCAGTTGGTCTACTGGAGAAAGCAGACCCAGACTGTTTAAGCTGCAATCCTATACACACTTACCCAGGAGTAACCTCAATTGAAAACAATGAGATCTGCTTCTGAGTAAACATGTCTAGGATTGCAGGTTAACATCTTTACAAACATAAATTTCAGTTCCAGAACTGGCTTCCTTTCTCCATCACGATGTTCTTTGCAGACCCTTGTGGAACCGTAAGAGAATTCTGAACTGAGCTCCAACTGAAGAAGCAGGGTGTCATTCTGCTGTTTTAAATAATAGCAGTCTATAGTCCCTGTTTTTATTGGAACTAAGTGTGACTGCAGAGCAAAGTAAGTGCTAAAAAATTATGAATTATTATCTGTATGTGTATTTAAGTATGTATATAAAGACAGGTCCAGGATTTATGGAATTCCCAATTAAATATTTAGGCTTACGAGCATGCGACCCATTCCTAGTCAGACTTCAAGTCTCCATTAGTAAGCTCGTTTTTACACAGCTCTGACCAAACAGACACAAAAAGGGAGGAAAAGGCAAAGCAAACTTTGCTGACCACGTCATAAAGCAACAACACGAGAGGCAATAGCCAAGCCATTAGCACAAGGAGGAAAGCTTTATTTTTTTTGCTATATTCCATTATTTTCTTACTTATTTTATTTAGGTTAAAACTGCCTTTTTATTTTTATTTTAAGAAAGGCAGTGTCACGAGAACTCTTTGGCACAGGTGTGGGGAACCCTTGCCCCCACCCCACCCCCAATGTTGTTGAACCACAACTCCCATCAGCCCCAGCAAGCATGGCCAATGGCCAGGGATGATGGGAGATGTAGTTCAGCAGCATCTGGAGGGCCAAAGGTTCTTCTCCACCACCTGCTTTGGCATGTAAAACAGAGTAACGATGCTGGTGATGCCATCTCCCAACTGGACCTAGGCAGCTGTTCCTGTATAGCTGTAATCCTAAATGCACATACAAGAGAGTAGGCTCCACTATAGTCAGTGGAGCATACTTCTGAGTAAACGTGCTTAGGCTCATGCTGGACATCTTCCAGTGCTAGGGTTGCGCGAAATATTCAGCCAAGGCCCTTTTCAGCACTTGATTTTATGATCTTCAGTACTGGGGGGAACTTACATTTTTTTGCGGGGGTGGCTGTAGCTTGCCATGATAGATATGAGATTGCAGAAGGTATCAAGTGGTGGCAGACCTGTAATGAGCAGCAGCAGCTCAGACTTCCTGAATGGGAACGATGCTATATTTTGATGTAGTGCTTTGGGCTGCAACTTCTATCAACCCCACTGATGCAGCTGCTGGTGGGAGTTGCCCAAACATCTGGAGGGCACCAGGTTGTGGAAGGCGGGTGAAGCACCATTCCCAGGGATATTAATGGAAATATGTATAGCTAATCCCACTGGCCATCTGCTCCCTGGTTGACAAGAGGTCTTACTGCGCAGAAGTCCACAGCATGAGTAAGGAATGGAAGGCCAGAAATGGCATCGATTTACATGATCCCTACCATAGGTAAAGGGGCCAATGACCATTAGGTCCAGTCGTGTCCGACTCTGGGGTTGTGGCGCTCATCTTGCTTTATTGGCCGAGAGCCGGCGTACAGCTTCCAGGTCATGTGGCCAGCATGACTAAGCCGCTTCTGGCGAACCAGAGCAGCGCATGGAAACGCCGTTTATCTTCCCGCCAGAGTGGTTCCTATTTATCTACTTGCACTTGGACGTGCTTTCGAACTGCTAGGTGGGCAGGAGCTGGGACCGAGCAACGGGAGCTCATCCCGTCGCGGGGATTCGAACCGCCGACCTTCTGATCAGCAAGCCCTAGGCTCTGTGGTTTAACCCACAGCACCACCTGGGTCCCATGATCCCTACCATACTGGGTGGCTAAACTAAAAGAACTAAAAAGAAAAGAAAACCTCTTTGGAAAGTGATTTAAACTGAACTTGTCTGAGCCTGAGGGCAACTACAACAGGATGCCCACAGTATATCTTGTTCCTCTGAGAAATGCTGGCTATTCATTGCTTGGAGAACTTCGAGATCCCTCCTTGAAATAGGAGGCTAGAGCCATTCCTTGCCAGCAGAGCTGTTTCCAAGGAAGTGGGCAGCATCTCTTAAAATGGGAATACCACATAGCCGTTAGTCGGTCTTTAATTCCCGGGGAATGGATCAAATGCAGCAGCCTAATAATTCCGAGTTACAATTTGTAACCAGAAGAAGATGGGTTACAATCCCCGGCTGATCTGCTGAATTTAAAAGGGTGCTCAGCTTACCTTTGTTCCTCTTCAAGTTCTTCTTTGGTCATCATGGTTTTATACTGGTTTCCTCTCAGTTTTCCAGGACTATATTTAAAGGAGAACTGTTCATCTGCTACAGAAGAAAGAGAGAGAGAGAGAAAGTCAGAACAAAGAAAGAGCTAAATCCACAATTTTATGCTGACATAGGAGGAAAGACTACATAGCAGTGAGGCTATTTCCAAGCAAAATGCAAAAGATCAGGCTATTGTTCTCTGAAGAATATCCCTTTCTCCTTGAATTAAGGGTTCACTTCCATATTAGGAAGAAGCAAATGCTATTTTGATTACCCTACGTTATTCTGATTTTGCCTTCCTTCCAGCCAGAGATTTATCTGTTTCCCTTGTGAGCTGTTTAATGCTTTAGTTTTGCATGCAATCTATAATCACACAGGAAGAAAACTGAGCTGGGCCCAAAATGCTCATCACATAGAAATCTAGTTGCATCTTGAAAATAATTCCACTTCAGATTTTTCAATTCTGAAATGTCAAAATCAGAAGAAACATTTTTAAAAAAAATTAAAGGTGTGAGCTGGTCATCTTTGGCCATCTCTTATAGGTGCAAGGAAAGTTTCCTATGCATATTTCAGAGAATGGCAGATACCGGTAGGTTGTCCTGAGTAGATCACAAGGCAATCACTTTATTCTCACTTTTATCACCATTCCCTAACCTCCCCCTATAGTCACATCTCTGTGTGTTGTTCTGCCCGGTGTCTCCTCACACAATAGGCTCTAGCATGTCAAATTCTGTGTTGAATTGTGTGCCCATTAAGCATGTTACATATATGACTCAAACGTGTGCGCACAGTCCAAGATTTTATGGGGCAGCAGTTTTCTTTGCTACCACGTGATGGTGATGGTAATTTTATTTATTTGCCACCCATCTGACTGGGTTGCCCCAGCCATTCTGGGCGGCTCCCAACAAAATACTAAAAACACAAGAGGATTCCTAAGTTGTAGATTGGGTCTGATGCCTTTCTTTACAGCACTGAATGATGCTTGATTTCTTTGGAATCCTGTAGACCTAATTAAAGCTATAATTAGTAGGCAAAGACCTGAGGTTTATCTATTCAAAGCAGGTTTTTGCTAGGGCTCTTTGTTTATGTTTTAAACCGCAGTTCCAGGTTATCTTTCTACAAGAGCCCCAGTAAATGATAGGCCTGGAAGTCAATTAAAGGCCCCAAGGCAAGGGGGAGGCACCTGTGCCTGTCAGCTTCTCTTCTTTTAAGCTTGCATACACAAAAGGTTGCCTTTAAATAACTCCGCACCAGGTGGACGATGGAGCAATGCTGTCTCATTGTTGGACTCTCCAGTGGGGCACAGGTCGTTCTCCATGTGCGGGGAGCAGAGGGACACCGTCTATTCTTAGAGCTTTATTTCTAACTGCAGGCAGGAGGGTATTGTTGTGAAGCAGGCCACGCAGCTTTCTCGCCATTGCGAGAGGCAACTCATCAGGAGCTGAAGGACCGCTGCTTCATTTGTATATGCTAATGTCACGCCATCAGCATAATGACATGCTGTCGGCAATTTGCATCTCATTTGGAAAGAGCCAAACAGCGCTTTGCGCATCTCCAGCAACGCAGCTTCACGAGGAATTGTCATGCTGTTTGTATTACTGTCCTTGCCTTTGGCGAGGGGTCGGAAACAGATGGGGAGGAAGCGCTCCAGGGTTTCCCTCAGAGCCACCTAGGCTGCCTTGTGCCACCCCCAATGGCTTCAGGTAATAGTATGAGCCCAACTGCCAAAGGGGAAGGCCCCGTGCTGAGCCAACCGTATGGAATTCTGATGGTGTTGGGTAAAAGGGCAGGAATTAAATTTCTGCTTCAACCAATTAATCGATTCGTTAGCTAATTGCAGCACCAGTTAAGAGTCATAGAGGTGGTTGCTCACCCCCGCCTCCCAAAAGTGGTACTGCTTAAAGCTCTGCCTCAGATATTGCCAATGCAGGTGCCCTCCAGACGTTGCTGGATCACAGCTCCCATCATCCCTGACCACTGGTCATGTTGGTTGGGGCTGAGTAGGGTTGCCAGGTCTGCTTCCAAAAAATAGCGGACAAGCGGGGGGGGGGAATTAAATTAAATTATATATTTTCTATGTTTCTATGCTTGCTTCTTAGGGATCCTTGGGGCAAAGCTACCCAAGTTCCCAACAGGGGTTCCTTCTTACCGTTCCTGTATTAGGGAGGCGATTCTTGGGGCAAGGATCTCGCTCCCTCAGGTCATCGGGCAAGTCTCCTCCAAGCCCGCCTTTTCCCCCCGCGCCTCTACCGGTAGCTGGTTTGCTGCTGCTCCTGCGCGTCAGGAACAGGAAGAGGCGTCTTTTTCTTTCGCGCCTCTCCCTTTTGTTCTCCCCGCGAGTCAGGAACAGGCAGGGCAGAACTCCGGCAAGAGGCGCCTCCCCCCCCATTTTTTAAATGTCTTGTGAAACAATTGAGTATGATTAATAATTTTTTCGGCGAATCTAGTTCAATGGATATTCGATCTTTGTCTCATTCTTACTTATGAAAAAAAAGACAAAGCGTGATTCTCCTATCCTTATTCTCTTAGACTGTACAGCTTTAGATTACATACCATTTCATCATAACGCTTTTGAATAAAAAAAATGTCCACTATTTTGTGAAAAAAAATAGTAAACATAATGTGAAAAAAGCGGACTGTCCGCTCAAATAGTGGACACCTGGCAACCCTAGGGCTGAGGGAAGTTGGAGTCCCACATATTGAGGGCATCCCTTTAGCTACCACTTCTCTAACTCAACCCCTATATTTAACTCCATATTGCTCTATCCCCCCAGTTCAAACCACCTGAGAAAACTACTTACCTCAAGGTAGGGGGGAATCCATCTGCCGGAACTATATATGCAGAAGTAAAAATTCCTGGACCCTTCTATCACAGGCCTACCCATGCTTCAGTCTCCCTCCTCTATTTTGGATCGGTCATCCTCAGAAACTATAGTTTCTGGAACAATCTGTGGATAACTAAAGTATGTACTGGGACACAAGGAGGGAAAACTGGGTATAATGTCAACCAGCTCCATAGCATATATTTTATATTGTCTGGGCCTGAGAAGAAAGAGCAGCCCACAAAAGGTAGAGGTAAACTATGAAGTTTCCTTGCAGCATTGGAGTAAAACTACTGGAAAATAGCACTATGCAAATTCACTCCCTTCCCACACGCCACACACTTTCAGCAACAGCAACCACCCTGAACGGCAAAGCCTTGGCTCAGCAGCCTCGAGGAAAATGAAGCTTCATGGAATCTCATTTCCCCTCATGGAAAAACCAACAGTGCCCCCTGACAATGGCAGGCACACAAGTCTGATCGACTGGAAGTGTGCAGAACTTCAGCTCATTTAATTATCACACACTACCAGAGAGCTTGAAAAGGCGCTTTAATGGGTCACTGATCTTGGAGTTCCTGGATAAATGCTACCGAGACCATCCATTGAGAGAAATCAGCAGCAACGCCACGATTTATGAAAGGAATTGAATAAGGAACGGAGAAAGGATTTGTTGTTTCTGTACTTAGGGTTAGCCTGGCCACCGGCATATTCAGAAAGCTCCGAAGTACAGAGTTTTGTTTGTTTTCGTTCCCAGTGGAATGTCCAGGGAGGCCATGATATTTTCAGTTGCCTCTTGTGGAAGGAGTAACAGAAACCTAAGGTCGCTTTGCAATCATTCCCTCTGTTGCCGATGTTCAGGTGAGAGTGCCGGTGCTTATATAATCAGATGACCCCACTGACCCACCAAAAGGGAAGCGTAATGAATTAGAATGTGCTTGGACGAGAGAGAGTATATGTTCGGAGGAAGGACTGCAAGAAATACAAAAAGGCCAGCATTAAAAGCAGCCAGGTCATCCCCACCTCGTTGCATTTCAAATCATATTTGCATGTCACTGCATACATCAGTATTGGGGTGTGTGTATTTCCAAGTTGCCCACCGTTTGAGTTCACAACAGTGGACAGAGAGCGTGTGTGGATGTCTTCATACGGTTATGTTTTCAAATAGGATCAAAGCTGGTTTGAGAGGAAAAGCATCAAAACTCAGTATTTCTCCAGAAACTACAGGAGAGCTGTTGATTGAGGCCGATGTTGTTGTGTGTACACACATTCACAAACCAGCAGTGGAAAAGTGCACTAAATGCGGGTCAATTTAAAAAAAGAAAAGAAAAGAAATAGCACCAAGCGTGCTCATTAACCACAAAATGCTGACAGTCTGTTGTGGGTAGAGAGACAAAACAGCAACAATATAAAACTGGATTTGGGAGAACGGGAATGGTGTTAGGACATCCTGGAGGAAAGCCGGGCTGAATGAATAAAAAAGTGAACAGGCACGCTATAATAGCTGGTGAATCTACCAAGGACCTCTTTCTTCCACTTCTTTCCATAGTCAGGGCCGGCCCGAGACAAATTGCCGCTGCAGGCAAAGCACTCCAACGCTGTCCCCACCAGCACAATGGCTCCCCCCACTCACAGATCCTGGTCCCCTCCCTGCCTCTGCCACGGCCCCCATGCTGCTGCCCGCTGCATTACTGCAACTGTACCCTCATCTGCAGCTGTACCTGTGCTGCCGCTGCAATACAGGGGCAGTGGGCGCAGCGGCACAGGCGTTGGGTTGGTGGCATAGCTGAAGCCCCAGCAGGACTGACAGTGACACAATGGCAGGTGCGGGGGCAGAGAGGGGGAGGGATCTGCCTGTTAGGAAATACCTCGCCTGGGGCAGTTTGTGAGACTGCCCCAAAGTCAGAGCAAAACCGTGTGTGCACATCCCTGGCTACAGAGAGTCTGGTGGCGCAGTAATATGTGATTGTTCCCAGCATGAAGAACAACACACACAAGCCATTATTAAAGCTAAACTATTTATTGTAGGAATAGTGCAGAGAGAATCTCTGCTGCCAGCTCAATAACAGAGCTGCCATAAAGCCGTCTGTCCGGCATCGAGGTCTAGCCAGAAGAGAGAGCACAAAGGCTAGGATTACAATAGTACAGTAAAACATAAACATTCCATGTAGGGAAAGATAAGGCAGCTTTCTCACGGTTTAGTGAGACAGGCAATAGTCAGACCAGCCTCGCTGCAGCTGTTGCCGCTCGGCTTGGACAAAAATCATAACACTGCCACCTCTGAGGCAAATGGCTTTCCCTCAACCACATGCATGGAAGGCTCCTGTCTGTAGTGCAGGGATGGGGAACTTTGGCTTCTCCCGATAACGCTGGACTTCCGTCAGCCGCAGCCGCAGATTCCTCCGCCCCTGCTCTAATGCTGTTGGGAGGATAGGATGAAGCTGGATAGGATGCAGCTAGATCTAGCTGCCCAGACACAAGCAGAAGAAGATAGGGCTAGGAGGCGAGTCCTGGTGCTCTGGCATTCAGATGGTAGATGATGAGTGACCATCAACATACCATGTCATTTCAGAACAAAAATTAAAAATAAAACACTTTCAGAGTGATCAATCTGCGCTAAAGCTGCTGCTGTTGCTTCAAACACTAATGAAGGTTTACTGAACAAAGTTGACGGTCATCTATCCAAGCTTGCAACTTAACTCTTATTTCTCTAGTTTTTACTTCTTCTGTGAGAGCTTCTTCATTTAAAGATCAACACATAATCTCTGTGGGTCCTTCCACACGACCTGTTTATTGAGCGTTCATCCTGATTTATTGAGCATTTATTCTGATTAGACAATATTCACTATTTAATGTGCATTCATTCTGATTTGTCTGCAGGGAGGTTAGATGACGTTGCCTCGAAGCACGTGTTATCCCTCACTTTCCTTACTGCAAAAAGTCCAAACTTTTAGGGAAGCGGGTTTGTTGCACGAGACCTCCCAATCAAATATAATTGAGCAACCTGAATTTGTGGCTGAGTCTCCCTCAAAAATAACAACAGTCTGGAAGCACCCCCAACCCCTACATAACACAAGTTTAAATTATCCATAGATGCTGTTAAGAATTCTAAATATGAAAAAGCAAGCTTTCCATCTAAGTGTCCATAGGAATTGGGCTAAAATGAAAAGGCTTACCAATATTTATATCTTCCCTGCCTCCAGCAAACTATAGGAAACACTTTTCAAGTTCTGGGCATGAGACTTGTTGCAAAATATGTAAGAGGAGTGGAATGACCTACTTTAAACAAAGCAGCTGGAAATACAATTTTAAAAGGCATTTAGCTAAACTCACTCCTTTGCCCACCCCATCATGAGCCTGCCAGATGCCATGGGACTCTGCCTCAAAAGGTCATCTTCTTCCGTGAAGTCATTTTTTAAAATAGAGAACTTTAAATGCTTTTCCATCCTATGCTCCTCGCAATCTGATCCTGTACAGGTCATTTTCTCAGAAAGTCATCCCAATTAGTTTGATAGCACTAATTTCCATGTTTTTAACCTGTGAATCATAGCCTACTGGAGATTCTTGTGTGGCAATGTCACACCTTTAAGGAAGATGAAGAGGGATTCTTGGGGTGGGGGCAGTCTCAGCTTGTTGAAAGCTTCATTTCTGACTGCACCCAAATGGATACGACGATGTGAAACATGAAGCTTTGGTTTCTAACATTCAGCATGCAAAGTCAGTGGCAGATTTGTCAAGTCATTCATCTCCTGCTATATGCAGTCTACAAAACACTTAAAGTATAAAAGGTAAAGGGACCCCTGACCGCTAAGTCCAATTGTGAACGACTCTAGAGTTGCGGCGCTCATCTCACTTTACTGGCCGAGGGAGCTGTCGTTTGTCCGCAGACAGCTTCCAGGTCATGTGGCCAGCATGACAAAGCCGCTTCTGGCGAAACCAGAGCAGTGCACAGAAACCCCGTTTACCTTCCCGCCAGAGCGGTACCTATTTATCTACTTGCACTTTGATGTGCTTTCGAACTGCTAGGTTGGCAGGAGCAGGGACCGAGCAACAGGAGCTCACCCCGTCGTGGGGATTTGAACCGCCAACCTTCCGATCGGCAAGCCCTAGGCTCTGTTCCTCCTCCACTTCTGACTGAAAAAAAGCCCAAGTCTGGCTTGTTGTGTGATGTGCAAACCTGGGCTTGTGAACAGTCAGGAGCAGGGAATGAGCAATGTGCTCATGCATGTTAAATCATAGCTTATGTTAACTATGGTTTAACATGGTGTACAAACATGGCATGCCATTTTGAGGCGCATCATGAAATAAAGGCAAGATATAAATTTAAATGCATCTAAGCTCTCACCCAACTAGTTTTAAAAGCTGGTTACAGCTGACAAAGCAGGTTAACACCAGTCTCCCTGACCTTCTGAATCATTTCCTAACTTTAAAGGCAATACTTTTTCATACCACTACATAGTATAATGGGACACGGGTGGCGCTGTGGGGTAAACCACAGAGCCTAGGGCTTGCCGATCAGAAGGTCGGCGGTTCGAATCCCCGCTACAGGGTGAGTTCCCGTTGCTTGGTCCCTGCTCCTGCCAACCTAGCAGTTCAAAAGCACGTCAAAGTGCAAGTAGATAAATAGGTACCGCTCCGGTGGGAAGGTAAATGGCGTTTCCGTGCGCTGCTCTGGTTTCGCCAGAAGCGGCTTTGTCATGCTGGCCACATGACCTGGAAGCTGTCTGCGGACAAACACCAGCTCCCTTGGCCAATAAAGTGAGATGAGAGCGCAACCCCAGAGCCGTCCGCGACTGGACCTAACGGTCAGGGGTCCCTTTACCTTTTTATATAGTATAACAGATTGAACTGGAATCCTTGGGTCCATATCCCTGATCAGCTGTAAAGCTCACTTGTTGCTCCCAGCAGCTGATATTCAGTGGCATACTGCTACTGAACCTGGAGGTGCCACAGAGTTCAGGAAGCAAAATGTGATAAAATAATATTGATATTTGATACTCCAGTAGCACTACATATTTGATCAGCAACACTGGAGTGGGCAGCCTCGCCACCCAAACCCGATGAAGCACAAGACTGCAGTGCTGAAATGGGGCGGAAATCTCCTGCTGGATCTGTCTGGAAGTTCACGTTGCCGCAAAGAAGTAGAAAAAGAAGTGAACCCAGAGTCAGATTGCAAAAGGAAAGAGGAAAGAGAAAATAGTTGAACTATAATAATGGGCACTCTTCCACAAAGATGGGAACTGGGGAGAGAGGCATCCATTTACGTCAGAGAAACACTCAGAAGGCTGGATGCTGCAGGCAGGGGCGAAAAATGCATTAGCAAAGTACAAAATTTGCTGGCTAACAATTCAAGTCCCACATGGTTGCCAGGGGCCTCACCTTCTTGGCCTTCCCAATTCTATTAATACGCCTGAATTATATAATACCTTTCTTCGTGGTTGGGAGGGGATGAGTGTAGGAACTGCCGCAGCCGCAGCACCAGAGTCCCATATGGCAAAGATTTTGTATGACCTCAAGTTCCCCAAGCCTTGGAATCCTGTCTGCCTGCACTAACTGCTATTGGTATGTTACATGGATATTTTAAGCTATTCCAGTAGGTACCACTGTAAATGGTATCTCAGGTTCGTGAAATGAATAAATTCCAACACACCCAGGGATCACGTCACCTCCTTCTTAGGACAGTAATCGTTTTCCTTCTAGCTTCCTTCTTTAATTTGGAAGTCCCTTAATCAATGCTGGATGCAGAGCTGGAGATCGATGGTGCACTTTTCTTATTTTCACTCAGTGATGCTTATTCAGGTGTGTCTGCATACATATGTAGGATCAGGGAGTGGGACAAACCAGATGGGAAGGAAGACTGGGCTCCTGCACCTTTTGCAGTAGTGCAAAGCTGGAAATTTCAGGAAGTGCAGCTTTTCTTACCTTCGCAAGACAGACAGCACCTGCTGGGGGGAAATGCTTCCCACTTTTACAAATAGTTAAAGGTCCCTGTCCTCCTTTGCATCTGATCACCCTAAAAATCACCACTCTGAGCCTTACTAGGTGAACAAAAAAATAGCTCTGTAGCCTCTTGTCAGAGCCTTGGTTGGCTACTAGTCTCCAGTATTGCTCTTAGAAACCTCACCCTCACAGGGCCAGACTGGTGGTGTTTTGCTGGTGTATTCTGCAACATGCCACTGGTGCAATGAAAGTGGTGGTGGACTGAACCACCCACCCTTCTGCTTTCTCAGCCGTTCTGTGACAATCCCCCAATGTTATTGCATGACTGCTTTCTAGAGGAGCATATAGTGCTGCGACGAAAGCGAGGGCAAAGAACAAATGAAGCTGGAACTTTTTTTTGGTACAAAGAGTTACAAGATGTTGGCAGGAAGCTAAGGGGCACGCACCAATGGGAAACAAAGCGCCGCAATATTTTTGCAGGCACCAACACTACTGCGTATAACCACCCCGATGCCATCATGAACACACAGTAAAAAGGACGCCAGGAGAGGTCCACAGTCTGCATTGGCTCTGTGATTTGTTTATCTAGAGCTGCCACCATTTGGCAGGACTCATGTGTCTTTAAAAGCTATGGAGCAGGCAGAAATTCAGCAGCAGGCATGCTTTGGCATTCAGCTTTATAGTCCGCCTGGAAACCTAGTGTCAACCTCCTCCTGGGCTTTGTTTCGTAGGTGCTACAAGATGAGGACAAGCTACACCTGACACATTGTTGTGTATTAAGCAATAACATAGTCAAGACGTTTTAATATAGAGTATTGTGTTGTATTACAGACCTTATTTGAATGTACGAGTTACAGCGGGAACGGCAATCATTTGATGGTTCAGAGAGCAGGATTTGGATCCTCTGCCGGATTGGTTTCCGGGGGAGGGAATCCGTGCCATTGGTTCCCACCAAAATGTATCTTCTCCCTACTAGCCTGCAGTTATTATAAAAAACCCGGTTTTCTCCATTCCTATGGCTGTCTCTCCCCGGTTCCGAAATAAAGAGATGTTGTACCTGATTCTCGCCTCCAGTTATTGATCCACACCGACGGAATACGGCCACACGACATAACACACATTACATTTTTATGCATACAGGAAGGTATAAAGGGTGGGAAGATACAATCCAGTAGGCGATACTTTTGTGTGTGAAAGAATCATAGCTCTACAGCAAAGGACATGTTTTGCAGAAAATCTCTAGTTCCAATTTTGTTTCTTTTAAAGGATCAGATAGTGATCTCAAAAGACCTCAAAAACTGCTGCCAGTCAGAATATGCAATATTGGTCTAGATAATTGGTTTCACCCAGTTTAAGGCAGTTTCTTATGCCCCCCCCCCCCCGCTTTTAGACTGGCCTTCCTCCTGTGCCTTTAACCAGCAAAACCTTTCCTGGTGCAGAGATAAAATGAAGGGAAAGGATTCACCCGCTTAGCGTCTGTGTGCCAGACTGCTGTCAAAGGCACAGGAGCAGCGCCTATAAAGAAATGTGGCAGCTCCACTTCTCAAAAAAACGTCTTGCTGTGTGAGCTTCAGCAAATGGGACTATAAAACAGGGATGACAATCACTCCCCCTGCCTTGCGGACATGGTTTGCGAGGATTAAAGATTGTTTATAAGGGTGATAAGTATAATCCTCCTGAGCCAATAGGATTGTTGCTGTGACATGGGGCCTCGAGGGACAGCAAGAAAGTGGGACAAGGATGTGTCCCACTTGCTGTAACCACCAGACAAGTTGCAAACAGCACCGTGACAACTTTCTGTAAACTTCCTCAAATGATCCTCCAACCCCGAAAAGTAATACAGCACTTTTTTAAAGTAAGCCAAGCCCAGTGCCCCAGTTACATTTCAGCAAGATTATCAGGCTTGCCAACTGCAAAAGCAACCCCCCAGTAAATCTGGCGTGCTCCTATTGCTTGAACTGCAGGAACCACCTGCCAATTGGCGCAGATCGCAGCACTGCCGAAAGCACAGCTACAAGGGCCAGTTGAAAAGTTGGCAACCCTAACTGGACACTGGAATTTGAGCCGCTGGTGCTGGATCATGGCATAAAACACAGAGGTGGTGGGGTTTGTTTTTTTTCCAAATTTAGTTGGAAAGGCCTCAAGGCACACATGTTTCTGTCTGCCTTGCTTTATGCTGTGTTCCCCAATTAGTCAATTAATCATTTGCAAATCAACTGATGGACTAATCACTTAAACAGGGCTCCGCATGAACCTCTTCAGAGATGCCCTCCAGACCTGGCAAGGAGCTCTAGTCCCGGCTTCCAAAGTTGTTGTAAAGCAAGGGTAGGTGGAGGCAGAAATAGAAAGCAGATCTGTGCTGAATGGCGAAGGTCGTGTGTTGGTGAGCTACGCTGCCACGCTAGCGTTCTGCTTTATTTTTAAATGTATTATCATTTCAGATGTGCAATTTGTTCCATGCCGAGGTCTGCTCTGGCGGTTGGTGTGGACACCATTTGCTGGAGGTCCGCATCTAAAACGCCTGCAATTAATATAAATTGCCCAGCATTTTCATGAAAGTGAAGGATGCCAGCTGATACAACTGGTGGACACACTGTGCTAATTTGACAATCTTCTTCTTACAAGGTTTCATTGACAAATCCCCGGCTTGTCTTTTGTTCTTCCCCCTGCTTTGCATCTCCTCTGAAAAGAATTAACAGCCTGATAATCAGGAGGGGGAAGCAGCTGCTTGGGGGGGGGGGGAGGCAGGCAGCTAATCCTCTGCCCTCCTCCAGAAGGGATGGGAGAGTGAAGGCAATGCCCAGGACTTCTTCACCGGAGGCCTTATTTATAGGATGTGACAGCCTTGCCTTAGCCCTTCATCAGACCGCCTTATAACTGAGCTCAGATTCTCCAATTCACATCCTTCAAGAAGCAGGGCTCTTGCCAGGCTGCTTTAGTCCTCCCTCTCTGCTAATACAGGAGAGAACTGGAAATGAAAAGTGAAAGCCACCTGGATTTTCATGTTTGCTGGGTCAGAGGGGAGAGGACGAAAGTGTAGAACTTGCCGGGTCCCGATTGTCAGCCCCAGAGTTCTTTGTCAGCCCCTTCCATTGTATCGCAAGGGGTGAGTTCACATCCAATAATAAGCCATCAAATCCCACCCAGGTGTGTATGTCATCCCTGGTTTAGTAGGGATGCAGATATTGTTTGCTTTTAATCTAAGGGTACTATGGCCGCGGGACGCGGGTGGAGCTGTGGGTTAAACCACAGAGCCTAGGGCTTGCCGATCAGAAGGTCGGCGGTTTGAATCCCCGCAACGGGGTGAGCTCCCGTTGCTCGGTCCCTGCTCCTGCCAACCTAGCAGTTCGAAAGCACGTCAAAGTGCAAGTAGATAAATAGGTACCGCTCCGGCGGGAAGGTAAACGGCGTTTCCGTGTGCTGCTCTGGTTCGCCAGAAGCGGCTTAGTCATGCTGGCCACATGACCTGGAAGCTGTATGCCGGCTCTCGGCCAATAAAGCGAGATGAGCACCGCAACCCCAGAGTCGGACACGACTGGACCTAATGGTCAGGGGTCCCTTTACCTTTACCTTATAGGGTGGCACCCCATGCAATGTGCCCCATGCATAGCAGTTGTGTTTATTTTGTACGCCGGCTCCCTCGGCCAATTATGTGAGATAAGCGCCGCAACCCCAGAGTCGGTCACGACTGGACCTAATGGCCAGGGGTCCCTTTACCTTTACTATGGCCGAGATGTGCCACTACGGAGCTTTCTGTTCACATTTAAATATGATGGAGATATATTCCCACAATGCACTGCACAATCTTCTTGTGCAACAATGCCAGATAGAGGTGGAAGGCAAGCCTCATATTTTCAGAAATGTGCCCATTCCCCCAAGGTTGCTTAGAGGGCCAAAAATAAGGAAGCAGTTCAGGTAAGGCTGCGGGGTGGGTAGGTGGGACTACAGAAGTTGGAATCAACAGACAGGATAATTCCTGAAGTAAGAAACAATGGGAAGTTGGGAGTTGCCGCCTCTCTCATTATCTAGTGCTAATTTACATGTAGGTGTATACACATTTAAAATGTACTTCGTTTACGCTATGATTGGAACTGAATCGGCTAACATTTAGAAATTGGATTACAAAAGAGAGTCAGGAAAATCAGCAGGGAAACCAACCAAGTGGCAATGCAGTCTGGCATTTGTCTAGTTTTCCCTAGAACTGCAGTCTACTGAAATATAAGGCATCTTACTCTAAGGTTCACATTTTCAGTTTGGCTCCGATTTTCACAAGTGATCCCTATACCTTCAATCCACATACAAAACCTTGCACTAACTGTAATGTGCATTCCATTTTAAAATTGCCCTTTTTGCTCTGTCACAGGCTCTAATGGTTAAGAATTCCAAACAAAATAAATTTAAAAAATGGCTTTCTTCCAGTCTTACATTAAGAACATTAAAAAATGATGGTCTCAAGACTAAATGATGCTCTTTGCATCACTTGTGCAGTCTTTTATCGCCAACGTTTCTCCCTCCAGCCATCATACATCCCCAGACTTACCATCTTCAGTCTCAGGTTCCCTCACCACTAGTTTCTCATTTTCTGATTCCTGATCTTCTTCCTGGAACAGAGGAATTAAACATAAATCTGTTGTAAAGATGCTGGCGGCAAAACATCCCAAGAAAACAAACAGAGCAGCACACTGCAGAACCACAAGGGAATCATAGGCATAATAGCTCAAAGATAGAATTTTAGTTGGACCTCACTGAAAGGCATCTTCCATTAAATAAATCTTAAATTCATTTACACTTCCTTCCCCATTGCTCTTCAGAGGAAGAGGCACGGGAAGATGGAATTTAAAGGCTTATAAATGCAAGATAGAATTTCATGCAACTTATACTCACAGCACACGTAAAAATGGTTGGCACAATATTGTTAAAAGAGAAAAATAAATTTAAAAATAAATGACACCTTTTTTGGCACAGGGAATTCATTAAGTGCTTTTTCCCTTACAATTGCCCTCTTCAAAACTTGAATTGGCTAGCATGTACATTCTGTTTTAAAATGTTATTTATCCACTTCTTGTCCTGTGTTAATAGCGAACGCATACATATTCCAGGAGAAGGTGAGAGCCTGATTCTTTTCTGGTGGCAGCTTATGTGTGTGACAAAAGGAACTACCTCTATTATAAAAGGGAAAAAATAATGCTTGCAGGAAACTTTGGTCTTGGATTTATAGACCCACCCCTTCTAGTTTAAGCATGCTCATTTTGATCCACCTCATTCCATCTTTGGTCATACCTATACATATATACACACACACACAGAGCACAGTACCTCTGAGCATCTGCAGAGTGCCTGCGCATGTTCAGAGGCCGGGGAATTGGCAAACACCAAGGGGAGGGGGATGGCTGATGGTGCTCCAGCTACAAAAGCTGAGGCTGCTGAGGAGGCCAGAGACCATCTTGGCTGTGAGACCTGGAAGACCTACTCCCTGCCTTGCAGGCTTTTTCCACTGGCCTGGGAGTGTGAGGCCATGACTGACTCCAACTACAAAAGCTGAGGCTGCTGAACAGACTCTTGGGCTGGGGTGTTGTTGGGAGGGGCGGTTCAGTTATCGCTGTTGGTTTTTTGTAACTCTTATTTTTGATCTTGTTGCGATGTATGTGGAAATGGTTCAGTTTGGTTGTGTATTTTTCAATGCTTTACTTATTGTTTATAACTACTTTTGTTATGTAGTAGTTATGTAATTTTTTCATGTGGTAAACTTCCCCGTGTATGCTTTGAACTGTGGAAAGGAGGCATACAAATAAAATTATTATTTATACCCAGCCAGATGTGCGGGGTATAAATAAATAAATAAATAATAATAATAATATATCATCATCATCATCATTAGTGCCACAGTGGAGACCTCAGTATTAGCAAATTCCCAGAACAAGAGCTGCTATTCTATACATAGGTTGAAAAGTAATTCTCTTCTCTCAGGGAGACCTGGGAGATGCAGTTCAGTGAGAGGGAGAATCGCGAATTCTCAGCATCCTCAGTAAACTACAATCCTCAGGATTCTTCAGGAAATGCTGTGACAATTGTTATTGAACTGATTTTCTGTTTGGGTTTGGATTTCCACTGGAGAGAAGCTGGTGGCTCAATCTGCTAGTCCCCCTTCCACAGACACAAATGCCCACATGCCCACACTTACTTTTCGATTAACACTTAGGTGCTGGAATGCATAACAGGGCAGCCAGCAGCAGCAGCACATATTCCCCCTCCGTACCTCTGCATCCCTGGAGAGGAGCGGAATAGCCAGTCAGATTCCAGATGGTGTGTGGGCCTGTCGGCCGTCTCCTCCCCTCCTCATCTAATCTCCCATGCTTGATTCAATGGGACAGGGCCTTACAGTTGCTACCATTTGCTCTATTTGTAAATGATGGTGTGTGTGTGTGTGTGTGTGTGTGTGTGTGTGTGTGTGTGTGTGTATGTAGAGGAAGAGCCACAGGAGGCTGCCAGCCTCGATTACGAAGATGGAGTCAAGTTGGAGAAGAGACAAAGAGAGCTATTGCAGACATCTCAGGGTCAAGAGCGTGGAGAGAGGAGAGATAAAACAGGAGCGCTCTCCCGGCAGGAAAGGTCTTGGGAATTCAGAAAGCAGCTTTATAGAAACCAGAAATTTGCTGTTGTTACCCAGAGGTCAGATCTGGATGGAAAGTGTCACCGCTGAGGAATGTGTGCTATTCACCAGCCTTTTTGGGTGCATCTCGCATTCTCTGGTCTCTGACTCACCAACCGGCTGGACACACTCACTCACTCACTCACACACACACACACACACACCCCTATCTATTTTCAGCCATGCTTCCAAAAATGGAAACTCCTCTCGCCTCTTCATTCATTTATTTCTCAACAGCCCTTATTTGGGGTGGGGAGAGGAAGCTGGGGTTTTCTTATGCATAGAGAGAATGCCAGAAAGGTGGCTTGGTCTGGTCGTCTTGCATAGATGGGGGCAGACCAGACTAGAGAAATTCTGTCTCCATGAATGGGGGATTGTTATCTGATCTTCTGGATGCAACAGAGCAGGCATCCCCAAACTTTGGCCCTCCAGATGTTTTGGGCTACAATTCCCATCATCCCTGACCACTGGTCCTGTTAGCTAGGGATCATGGGAGTTGTAGGCCAAAACATCTGGAGGGCCGCAGTTTGGGGATGCCTGCAATAGAGCACTATGTCATCCACTATTCTCCCATCCACACTATACATCTAAAGCACTATTATACCACTTTTAACAGTCATGACTTCCCTCAAAGAATGATTGGAACTGTAGTTTGAGGGCGCTGACTGCACAGACCTACAATTCCTAGGACCCATAGCAGACTACAATTCCCAGGATTCCCCATGACTTAAAGTGGTACAATGGCGCTTTAAACATATGCTGTGGTCGTGATCAGTGTTTGGGTCCTTGCACCCAGCCTGTAAGATCGTTTAAATCTGCACTACATTCGTGTTTTCTCTATTACCCATCTCTCTTGGTGGGTGGGTGTGCATGAGGGAGAGGTTTAGACCAACAGACAGAGCTAAGATAGATGGAAGCTAAGTAAGTCTGGGTCTGGTCAGAGCCGGGGCAGAAAACCTTCTCAGAAACCAATGTACCGTATATACTCGAGTATAAGCCGACCCGAATATAAGCCGAGGCACCCAATTTTACCACAAAAAACCTGGGAAAGCTTCATAGGAGCCACTGCCTGCCTCACTCGAGTATAAGCCGAGGGCGGCTTTTTCAGCACAAAAAATGTGCTGAAAAACTAGGCTTATACTCGAGTATATAGGGTATGCTCCCTTCAATCCAACGACGGAAGAATGGTGGAATATCAACATAGTAAAAGAAGACCTTTAGGTACCTAGACAGACATCTGTCTGCCTGGGCCTATGTGTGGGATTAACACACGGGAAAGAGTCCAGTGGGACTCTTCTGCCAAGTATAAAATACCAATTTAAAAATAAACATATATTTTCATTAATGCTTTCGCCTGGATAGCTCAGTTGGTAAGAGCATGGTGCTGATAATGGCAAGGCAGGTTTGATCCCCGTATGGGACAGCTGCATATTCCTGCATTGTTTGGGGTTGGATTAGATGATCCTCAGGGTCCCTTCCAACTCCACAATTCTATGATTCCAGGAAATCTCTCCTTTTTTGTTATGTTCACCATTATGATAAAGTTAAACCATTTTCTGACCCTCTTGCATTTGCAGGTTTCTGTTCTGACTTCTAATCAGCAGGTGTTCCTTCGCCATTGTTTTAAACAGATCAGGATGTACATTTCAGCTGCCCGAAAGCTGTGCACAGGACTGTTCATGCTGAACATCTTTTCATGAGGTCATATAATATGGCTTGGGCGGCGGCGGCAGGGGGGTGTTCACAACATATTTCTATCTCATCTCTCTATTCCTTTGCCAATGGTAAGAGCACCTCTGTCCGAAGCATGTCCCAACAAAACTAAAACTGGGCAGTGCAGATGGCCTTTCTCAGGAGGAATCCAGCAGTTTTCAGGGCCTGGTGGAACTTGCTTTACATGTTTGCCTGACAGAGTAACACAGCAAGGTGGAGGCACAGGTGAGCAGGAGGTTCACAGAATATCACAACGAGTTTATTTAATCATGGTGGGAGGGGGCGGGGAAAGATTTCCCCCAAGTCATAACTAAAGCAAAATGGTCATATTTGCAATGGGGTTAATATAAGAAAGCACTGGATCTGCAGGAATGTTATAATTTTTGCTCGTTATCATCACTTCTGGAGACGATCATTTGGGGCGCATGCACTAAACTGCAGTTGTTGCTCGGTTACTGCAGAGAATTCAGATGACTTTCCCCAAGGTAGTGTTTCCATTGCAAAATAAAATAATAATAATAAATTGCTTCATTTAGTGCTGGGAGGGGAAATGCTGTATTCCTCTACTCCCAGTGTTTTCATTGCAGTTGTGTGCAGTGTGTGATGCCGCAATGCAAGAGAATGGCTGTGGCAGTGCCAATAAACTATTGATTCTTTCCTCCTGCTGCAAAAGTCAGCACCAAGTCAGGGAAAGATCATCCCATACTGCAGAACAGGGCTAAATGAATGTGTGTGTTGTGTTGGGAGAGCCTGCTGCTGCGATGCCACCCCTTCTGCCTTACAGTCATTCATTAAACATGTGGAGCGCAGCAAGAACATCTGAACAGGGCGCTCCTTTGAATTATAAAGCACCATGGAATCCTCACTTCTGCTTTCTGCTGTGTTGGAACAGCGGGGCGGGAGAGCTAGACACTTCCTAATGGCACATCTGTCTGGGAGACCTTCTTGCACTTCAGCACACAACCAGAAATATGGAAAGCAGTCTCACAGAAACAGGAAACAGAGTTTGGTGCTGAACTATCTCATGTGTTATGGCGCCAACAGGATGGCGTGCTGAAGCCAGGGATCAGTACCGGGGTCAAGAGAAGCCGAAGTCAGGAGCAGTCCGAGTCAGGAACCAGCCAAGGTCAGGTATCAGTACCGGGGGTCAAGAGAAGCCGAAGTCAGGAGCAGTCCGAGTCAGGAACCAGCCGAAGTCAGGTACACAGGATCAGGATCAGGATGAGCAGGCACAACTACGTGCTTCAGCACAGCAGTTGCAGGTGCTGGTGAGGGAAGCAGCCGGCCTTCCTTAAGTAGCCAGCTCATCACCACGCCTTTTACGAGCTGCAACTGCCTCCAATTGCTCCCTTCGTTTCTCAGCTTTACGCTCCACAGCTGAGATGGGAGGAGGGGAGGGGGCCCTCTGGCTCCTCTCCTCACAAGGGCCTGATTCTGGCTCAACTTCTTCCTCCTCCTGTTCTGGCCTTCCCTCTTTCCCATCTGCTTCTTCCTCTTCTGAGGAGTGTCGCCACCAGTCTTCTTCAGGTAGGAATCCCTCCATTCCTCTGGACTCTTCCGTGGTTGCCGCTTCGCCTAGGGGGGCTTGCCACCACTCCTGCTCATCTGGTGCAACCCTGACATCATGTGAACGTTGCACCTTCCTCTGTGATGCTTGGATTGTATCGGATTGGGTGAGAAGTCCTTTTGGGTTCCTTCCAAATCCAGTACCAGATGTACGTATAAGCTAAACAAGCTATAGCTTAGGGCCCCATTGCCTGGGGCCCCCCAAAAAAATTTAAAGGGGGAAAAACTAGATGTACTTTGATAATATACCTATTTTGTTATGTGGTCCATAAATTATCATACAGCAATATATTCAACACAAAAAACAGCGACAATTTGTTGTTGTCAAAGGACAGCTGGACATCATATAAAGGGCCCCATTACCTTCGGTAGCTTAGGGCCTCATCAAACCTAAATCCGGCCCTGCTTCCAACAGTTCCAACTGTAGACTGTGGCATTGATGCCCATGGCTTGCTGTTCGCTGCGGTCAAGGTGTGTGCTGTTCAGCACTGGCTTTGGGGCCTGCACGGGGCCTGCACCACTCTTATGGTGCTGATAACGCCAAGGTTGCAGGTTCGATCCCTGTATAGTGCAGCTGCCTATTCCTGCATTGCACGGGGTTGGACCAGATGATCCTCAGGGTCCCTTCCAGCTCCACGGTGCTATGATGCTGTGCCACACAGAGGGTCCCTAAGAGCTATCAAGTCAAGCCACTCTTCTGTAAGATGGAACAGCTGTTTCAATGATGGGCAAAACAAGAGGACAGAAATGCCCGGGAGAAAAACCTCGACCCAGTTGGCAAGCGGCAGGCAAAGGAGCATCAGCGCAGTTTTTTTGGGGTCATGAAGGCCATGGTATCCCGGAAGGCTTATGTTCTCCCAGTGTTCACTGACTGTGCCTTGGAGAGTGACATCAATATGGGTGGCAAGGAGGTTTCCCTTCAGGAAAGAGGGCAGTGGAAAGCTTCTTGCTTGAGGGCCAACAGAGGCACAGATCTGGGAGCATCTGGGGGAACTGCTGCATACATAGGCAGTTTGGGCAGCTGCTGTAACTGACAAAGATCCATTCACTGGAGGATTATATTATTTTTGTTTCATGAATATTGCAACCTTGTTCCCCCCCCCCTCCTTTCCTCTGTGCATTCACTCTGTGCATGCGATGGGGACATTAATGTCAGAAGGAATGGTGAAATTTGGGGTGAGAGAAACCAGGCTCTGACTCTTCTGGTCACTTGCAAAGATGGGCAGTTATGGGAACATGACAGAGAGGGGCATGGTGGGCTAAAGCCCCCCCCCTTAGTTCCCGTGCTAAATCCATCTATTACTGGACTGTATAGATCAGAATAAAAGGGACCCAGGTGGCGCTGTGGGTTAAACCACAGAGCCTAGGGCTTGCTGATCAGAAGGTCGGCGGTTTGAATCCCTGCGATGGGGTGAGCTCCCATTGCTCGGTCCCTGCTCCTGCCCGCCTAGCAGTTCGAAAGCACGTCAAAGTGCAAGTAGATAAATAGGAACCGCTCTGGCGGGAAGGTAAATGGCGTTTCCGTGTGCTGCTCTGGTTCGCCAGAAGCGGCTTAGTCATGCTGGCCACATGACCTGGAAGCTGTACGCCGAGATGAGCGCCGCAACCCCAGAGTCGGACACGACCGGACCTAATGGTCAGGGGTCCCTTTACCTTTATAGATCAGACTGCCACCTGTTTTTAAGAGCAGCTCTGGTTAGAGAGGCTCATGATATCACCTTGTTTATTTCCTACAAGTTCATTTCCCTTGTCCCCCAAATGCAGGCTGCCATCTAACAGGTAAAGTTGCCAGATGATCCTTGCAAAAGAAAAACAGGGAGCAAAAAGCAAGTAAGGTCTGCCAGATGCTTGATTTTTTAGCAACCCCAAGCCCACAGAGGCTGGAAGAGGAATCTTTGTGATCTCTACTGGGAGGGAGAAGAAGGGTGTGAAGGGAATGTAAACACCGAGCTCTGAAGAGGAAAACCACAGCTTGGAAAATAACTCTTGGCTTACAGTGCTGAAGCCAGTAACACGTTGCCATTTATGGCTCTGCTTTCTGACCCAAGCCTGATGCAAGATGCTGCAAGAGGAAAAGGGAAAGAACAAAGTCTGGAAGAAAGACACACTCCACGAACATGGCCAGAGAGACAATGACATCATGCCCTGTTCCTTTTCACCCTCATTCCACATCTAAAACGCTGCCTCCTTGTATTGAAGGAAACAGCTGTGAAGGCAAACACCTCTCCAAACCGTTGGAATAACCACAGCTGAATTCTCTTCTTGTCCAGCATGGGGAAAAAGTGGATAGCCAATATGTACAGTCAATGGGGGAGAGCACGTTCAGCTGAGAGGTCTTGAATATCCTGTGTGTGCATGTGTGCGTACATTTTGTCCCGTGTGCATCAATGCACCTACTGAAGAAGGAATGCCGTGGCAAACAGGGGAAGAGATACTACACTGCTGATTTGCTTTGGCGGACAAAATTATGAATGGTTACTAACCCAAATGGCCAAGTTCTGCTTCCATTGTAGGCTCCTTCTAATACCATGGCTGGGGAGCAGAAGTGTGGAGGGAGTTGTTGTGCTTGTGTTCTTTCCATAGGCATTTGGTTGGCCACTGTGAGAACAGGATGCTGGACTAGATGGGCCTTTGGTCTGATCCTGCATTCAGGTGTTCAACTTCCTGTGGTTCCAGCTTCCGAGGGCTCCCTACTACACAACCAGGTCCTAAACTGTGCAGGGAACCTATGCAAGACAGGGGTGCCAACTTGAATAAAATATTGGGAGGGCCCAGGTAAGCCCCACCCCACATAATCTATCACAAGATGTGGTGCACACGCATCATTTGAATGGCAATGCCCATCAACTTTGCGGGGACCTGGCCCCCTCAAATATTTTATTGGGGGGTTGAAGGGAGCTTGGCCCCTAGGAGTTGGCTCCTATGGCTTTAGAGGTTCAGCTTCCAGCATGCTGAGAGTTGCGGCAACAGGGATATGGCAGAGGAGGCAAGGGCGGCAACTGGGGTCCCCCTCTCCCCACGTTGTATGATGAACAGATTTCTGTTTCCCGATTGCCCGTGAACACAGGCAACCAGATTACTGTGTACAGGGCTCCAGTGCCTTTAATTGTGGTTTCAAAGAAGTGACTTGAGCCGCTTCCATGATTTTAACATCTTGTACTCTTCAATTGCCACACTGTTTAAACAGGGTGGTTCTTTTAAATGGTTGGTTTGCACTGCTACCGGTAGCTGCTGTGGCAACCCTTTTAGGCTTGAAGAGCAGGGTAGAAATTGCCTGTAACCAACCAGCAAATGTATTGTAAAACATCAGCTGGTGTAAGGCCAATGCTTGGTTGCTTAGCTCCTGGCTATCTCAGTCTTGCCTGCAACCTGCTTGGTTGCTCTGGTTCCTAGCTTCTCATACCTTAACCTTTAACTGCACGACAAGCTCTGGCCTGGGACTTCTTCCTGGAGCTTGAAGCCCTTCTATGAACAAGAGCAAGATAGAGCAAGAAAGGTTGAGGCATGCCTTGCCTCCTCTTCCTCCTCCTCCCCACTGGCATCGCTGGCCTCACGGGGTGGTTGAGAAAGTTCTCCCTCTCCCAGCCTCAACCCCATCATCTGTAAAATGGGCATAATGATTACTTCTTTCACAGTGATGTTGTGTGGGTGAATGAGATTACTATTAAAATGAGTTATATAAAAAGATAATCGTTTGATCATTCTCCACAGTGAACAAGGCTGTGGCTGCAGGGATAATTTATAATTATGCAATGAAAAAAAAGTTGCGGCCAGCACAGGATTATTCCCCTCTTTTTTTATCTAGCTCACAAAACTATACCTATGAAGATCTTTAGAAGGCAAGAAAGTGACCTGGGGACCACAGTTCTCAGGAGCTAGTCACCTGCAATTGCACCAAGGTGTCGACATCCCTAGACAGACAATTAAAACCACTCCCAGACAAATTCTAGGCCTACCCAGCATATAGCTGCCCGGATCTGCTATTTATTTCCCTTCTACATTTATCCCTGCTCTGAATGTAGTAATAATAAGGGAATGAGTTAACAAAGGGCTCCCAGCCGCACCCAGCCCATCCTCCTGGGATGCTTTGCAAGGTTGTTTGAGTCTGCTGTTTTTAACAACATTTCTAATCTGGCTCATTAATACCCGACCTCCAACTGCATCGGCCTGATAATATATGATGTAATTTTGCCTAGACATTATTATGAATAGATTTCAACTAATCTTAGAAACAGCAGGAATTGACAGCACAGGACTTGAAGTCCAAACGCGAAGTTATACTCTATTATTGTTTTGGACTTGAAGTCCAAGCCTTGGGCACATCATTTCAAATTTCTTTGTCTCTGTTTCCTTACTAAGAATAAAAATGATGCTTTTCTCAATAAGCACAATAGGAATATCTCCCCACCCCCCTGAAATGAGAGAGTTCTGTTTCCACTCGTTTGTCTTACACACATTATGCATGTCATCCCATATATATTTTAATCCTTTTCCTTATTAGACTCTTCTTCTTACAGCTCAACAAAGCATTGCACGGTGATTGTTCTAGGGAATTTCAGAGCCACAAGCAATGTTCCCAACCAGGAAAAGTATCTTCTGCTTACAACGGGGAATATTGTGTGCACAAGTGCTATTTCAGATGGGAAAGCAAGACTATAGTTATTTGTTCTTTGGAGAGCATGTCCATGTTAACATGCTCTGTTCTGTACCTTACCCAACGATGGGGCCGGATCTACATTATGGCCCCTTGTATTTGCAATGCAATGCTACACTGATTTTTTTTTAAAAAAAATAAACACAATTGCTATGCATGGGGCACACTGCATGGGGTGCCACCCTATAAGGTAAAGGTAAAGAGACCCCTGACCATTAGGTCCAGTCGTGTCCGACTCTGGGGTTGCGGCGCTCATCTCGCTTTATTGGCCGAGAGCCGGCATACAGCTTCCGGGTCATGTGGCCAGCATGACTAAGCCACTTCTGGCGAACCAGAGCAGCGCACGGAAACGCCGTTTACCTTCCTGCCGGAGCAGTACCTATTTATCTACTTGCACTTTGTCGTGCTTTTGAACTGCTAGGTTGGCAGGAGCCGGAACCGAGCAACGGGAGCTCACCCCGTCGCAGGGATTCGAACCGCCGACCTTCTGATCAGCAAGCCCTAGGCTCTGTGGTTTAACCCACAGCGCCACCTGGGTCCCTATAAGCCCCTTGTTAATAACACAAGCCCGTGGCATGTAGCATGGACTCACATTATAAACAAGGGACTTACGCCGTGGTACTCCATACAACGGCCCCTCCGACTAGCAAATGTGTTTGCAAAAGGGTATGTTGCGAGTCCATGCTACATGCCCCTGGGAAATGTAGTAAGAGAACATACACAGTGTTTGACAAGAACACATCCATTTGCGCAGGCAGTGGGTGTCTCCCTCTCCCAAGCCATTTTTTCCTCATCTACAGTTTCAAAAATCTATTTGAGGTTCCTTTCACGAAATGTAGGCTTGTGTGCACAACAGTCACCAGAGCTGCCTTTACGTTACGCAAGAGATATTTGCCATCGGTCAGTGAGCAGCACCTGGTCTGCATCTGGCTCCAGCCCCAACAGTCCCCAGGGGGTCCCCTAACCCCAGGCAAGGTGTACAATATGTTCCCTGCCATTGCCAATTCTCCACCTCCCTCGGTGTGTTAAGGTGCTTGTTGTGCTTCTCTCCCAGGGCCGGATTTAGGTTTGATGAGGCCCTAAGCTACTGAAGGTAATGGGGCCCTTTATATGTCCAGCATCTTTGTCAACAACAAATTGTCGCTGTTTTCTGTGTTGAATATATGCTATGTGGTAATTTATGGACCTAATAGGTATCTAAAGCCATTTGCACATGTTGCCATGCAGCCAGTCCGTGCAGAATGTACGCACCTTATATATAGAAATGAGCAAACCAGTGATATTTTAGGGAGCAGGCTAGCAGGCGGGGCCCATTACTTACATCCTAGGAGCCTACACAACACAAAACACTGTTGCTGTATGTAGGCTTAGTCATGCTGGCCACATGACCCGGAAGCTGTATGCCGGCTCCCTCGGCCAGAAAAGTGAGATGAGCGCCACAACCCCAGAGTTGTCCGCGACTGGACCTAATGGTCAGAGGTCCCTTTACCTTTACCTTTGTATTGATAATAGTTTTGATCATTTTTATTATGCATTTTGAGCTTTGTATAACAGAACTTTGGTTTGTAAACTGCCCTAAGTCCTACGGGTATAGGTATACAAATGTAATAAATAAATAAATAATATTGTCAGAAAAGGGGGAGGGGATGAGGAGACACACGTGTCCAAAGAAAGCAAAAAATGTGTGCTTGAACGGAAGCAGGGATAGCCAACATGGTGCCCTCCAGATGTTGTAGACTCCTATCAGCCCCAGTCAGCATGGTCCATGGTCAGGAATGGTGTAGTCCACTAAAGGAATAACACAGTCAGGTTCAGCTTGTTCTACCAAATGACTACTTGCTACTTTGGGAACTGCTTGTGGGAAGATGCTGTTTGTTTTTCCTCACTATTAATATCACATACCACACTAGCAGAGGCTGAAGCAATGAGCTACAGTACACATGCAGGACAGGTTTGTTGAGCTCCGGGCCCCTAAAATAGAACTGACAGGAGCCTATTAAGGCCCCTCTAATTGGACCAGCTGTAAATATGTCATGTGATCCAGCTGCTCCAGTAAACAAAAGGTGTCACAAGAGCTTGAGCGTGTGGACTGAGTTCCTAACTTTATAGTTGGGGAGGGTGGGCTGTTGGCTTGTTTGCAGTGGCAGGTTTAAAAATATTATTCCATTGCCTTTCGGAGGAATTCAAGAACCTAGTGCACAAAGGAAAAGGAAAATGCAAAACAGAATGCTGTAGATTGGGGTGGTTGGGTTTAGGTTTGTTTGTTTGTTTTTTGCCTACAGATTACAATAATGTAGTATGAGCCACACCTGATATTTCCAAATCTCCACCCCCACTCCCACCTTTGGTCGGTTTTTTTTTGGGAGGCTCCCACCAATTTATAGGACTGAATGAGATGTTTTAAGGTTAAATTCCTGACCACTTTAGAAAGCCTGCATTTGTGTGTGTGTGTGTGTGTGTGTGTGTGTGTTTAAAAAAACCCAGCATATGCACACGATAATGACAGCTCTTAATTGAGCTTCTACTCTCAGTCCAATTACTACCCCTTCATTCCTCTCCCCTCTCATCCTTTCTTGGTTTTCCACAAGAGCTGATCTGTGCACAGCTTAATGCTGAGAGAATAATCCCCATATCTCCTCCCCCACTAGAATCCAAGAGCAGGAAGAGCTCCCATGGAAACCTTTCCTTTTGAAACTCCAGTGCATCTATTGTGTTTTAATTTCTTTAAAAGGTGGTGAGGAACAAGGACTAACCCCCCTGCCCCCTCCCTACTAAGGATGCTTTTCTTAAAATTAAGGAACATCTGGCAGCTCCGCTCCTCGCAGCTACCCCACCCGAAACTCCTACAGGGCAGCTGGGATAACATCCATCCTCTGCCCATTAATCAGGATCTTGTCTGCTTGAAAAGCAAAACATGAGTTAGGAGGCAGCTGACTCTGCAGGGGGAAGTGTCAGTTTACTGGGTGAATAGGACCGCTGTTGTCTAGCACAATTCCTTTCCCACATGGCTGTGCCTGTCGGAGGCGGCCCCTGCTCTGAGGAACTAGGACCGCCGCACTGTGATCTTGACATCTTTGCTTGCTTGGCGACAGGCACCGTCCAGATCTTCTCTCCCCACAAAAGGAACCCTCAACAAAGCAGGAAGAAGAGTTTGGATTTGATATCCCGCTTTATCACTACCCAAAGGAGTCTCAAAGCGGCTAACATTCTCCTTTCCCTTCCTCCCCCACAACAAACACTCTGTGAGGTGAGTGGGGCTGAGAGACTTCAGAGAAGTGTGACTAGCCCAAGGTCGCCCAGCAGCTGCATGTGGAGGAGCGGAGACGCAAACCCGGTTCCCCAGATTACGAGTCTACCGCTCTTAACCACTACACCACACTGGCTCTCTGTTATCGGAGACCACCACACTGGCTCTCTTCCACACTGGAAGAGTTATCGGAGGACTGGTCTACATGCACACGTGCGCAGCACTCCATCAATCTGTTCTGGTGACTCAGATGACATGGGGAACTGCCTCACTCCGGTGAAATATATTGTCCAAATGATGTCAGGTGATAAGAATGCTCTGCCTGCAGTTCGGAACAACTAACTGGGCTTAGAAGAGTTGCAAATGGGGTTCTAAGGGAAAATACCTTTGATGTGAAACCTAGTCTCCCTTTTTTTCATATGTAAGGGGAAAAGAAAGTAAAGCTTTTCCACCAGCCTCACGAACCTGTCTGTGGAGAAGCTATATAAACTGCCAATGTTTTAAGATCATGTAAAATGACACTGGGGGCGGGGGGCGCTGTGGTCTAAAGCCCTGAGCCTAGGGCTTGCCAATCAGAATGTTGGCGGTTCAAATCCCCGCGACGGGGTGAGCTCCCGTTGTTGGGTCCCAGCTCCTGCCCACCTAGCAGTAGATAAATAGGTACTGCTCTGGCGGGAAGGTAAACTGCATTTCTGAGCGCTGCTCTGGTTCGCCAGAAGCGGCTTAGTCATGCTGGCCACATGACCCGGAAGCTGTACGCCGGCTCCCTTGGCCAATAAAGCGAGATGAGTACCGCAACCCCAGAGTCATCCACGACTGGACCTAATGGTCAGGGGTCCCTTTACCTTTACCTAAAATGACACCATGGGCTTGGTGCTATGTTCTTCTCTTTGCTGTGACTGTATTGTGTGTGTGTGTGTCAGGTGATAATGATGTCAGGTGATAATAATGCTCTGCATTATTTTAATATGGGATGGCTAGTTCAAGTGTACAAATCATTGCTTGATGTTGCAGTCCCATGTCTGAATGAATACTAAACTCCACCGACCTCAGCAGCAGCAACAACAAAATAATAATCCAGATTTCAGTTAGTTCAGTTTTGCAAGGACCCCAAGCAATCCACAATACTTGGACACAGAGGACTGACAATGGCAGTAGGTTGTATATTATACTGCCAAATAGGCCCACAGGGAGACGAGAAAGACTCGAATCTTTTAAGTATGTACCTAATTGGGAAGAGAAAATGATAAATTAAGTCAGAGAAGAAGTCCCATGGAAGCGACTGCACTGTGCCACTGGTTTTCTTCTGTATATTTTCAGAATTGGATGCCTCCTCCACTCCTGTTTCTTGAACTGGCTTTAAGATGATGTGTAGGAGTGAGAGGAGGGAGCTGCAATTCTTAAATTTGCTCACATGTGCCCTCTCTCTTGCCCTGCCATTTCCTGCCCTGAGCCATTTCAAGGCACGTATGACAATAGAGGGAAGGAGGAAAGGCAAGGAATGGCCTCACTCTTTCATACATCTAGAGATGCAAGAGAAGCTTTTGCCTTAGTGAATTCTTCAGGAATCTTGAGTAGGGATTTACCAGAATCTAGCAGCATTTCTATACCTTGTCAAGCATATGTAGAAATCTCCTGTATTGGTTGACAATAGCATCAACCCATATCAGGGACATTGTAAATTCACAATGAAGTCTAGCCCATTCTGGGTTCCAGACTCCTGGAGAGTTCTGGAAACAGTTCCAGAAGTTTAAGAGAAATCCAGATGGAAAATTTAAAGTCATCAGATGCCAAGCAAGTTTCTAATACACAAGCCAAAGCCTAAGGGCTAAGCAACTGCATTGGGATTCAGAGAGCTGCATGATCCATTCTTGCTCAAAGCATGTAATACTTAAATTTAAACACACACACAAACACCCCATAACCACTACAGGTTCATCATCTGCAAATGGGAATAACATTATAAACCTCCTGTGTGATATTATTTTCAGCCTACTGATTTAAGAACATGATGTCCTATGGTTTTAGGGCAAAATAAGTAGGTAGGATTTATACATACCGGTAGCAGGGCTAATTTGTGTGTGAATACTCATAAAGACAACCGAACGTCTGATGGGTGATCAGGGCCTCATCTATGGTAACTGAATATATTAAGAAGAAGGCAAGGGTAGCCAAAAGCATTTTGGGGTCTGCAGTAATATGGCACTTCCTCTCCCCACCCTGATTCCACATTCAGAAGTTGACGAGAATGGCAGATGAATCTTCTTTCAACACTGGTGATGGGGCACTCTCCTCATCTTCTACTTCTAAGACCACCAGGTTTGGTTAGGGGTTGATGGTCTTCTAATGTGACACCTAAACGGCCTCGGTCCAGTATACCTGAAGGAGCGTCTCCACCCCCATCGTTCTGCCCAGACACTGAGGTTCAGTACCGAGGGCCTTCTGGCGGTTCCCTCGCTGCAAGAAGCCAAATTACAGGGAACCAGGCAGAGGACCTTCTCGGTAGTGGCACCCACCCTGTGGAACGCCCTCCCACTAGATGTCAAAGAGAAAAAACAACTACAAGACTGTTAGAAGACATCTGAAGGCAGCCCTGTTTAGAGAAGCTTTTAATGTTTAATAGACTATTGTATTTTAATATTCTGTTGGAAACCGCCCAGAGCGGCTGGGGAAACCCAGCCAGATGGGCGGGGTATAAATAATAAATTATTATTATTATTATTATTATTATTATTATTATTATTATTATTATTATCCCAGAAGGCCTCATGCTAGCAGTCCATGCAAGAGGAATAGGACAGGACAGAGAAGGAGGGAGAGAGAGAGAGAAAGAGAGATTTGGTTTTCTAAGCTGCAAAAAAAAAAAAAAAAAAAAGGCCTGGGATATTTTTGCCAAGATAATCAGAATCTGGATATTATTCAGCAAAGTTGATTATGTTGCTCTTTAATGTCAAAAATTGTTGCTCTGTAGGTTTTAATAAATATTTGTTGAGTTTGATGATGTGGTGTGACTTACTGTTTCCCATTTACAAGATCACCACTCACCACTCTGCTTCCCCATGATCGGCCACCTGAAGCAGCCCCCTCAGTCTGTCTAAAGGTAGGGCCAGCCCTGGGAAGCTTGAAAAGAGCCTGTTTTACAAGCATCTTCCTTCCTTCCCATAACTTCAGCTGAAAGAGAATGCATAGCAGGCCAGTGAAAGAAAGGCCTTTAAGGTCCACAGCTATATCCGATCCCATCTAGTCTCTGCTTCTGGTCAGGATCCCCTCTTATCTGAACTGCAAAATCTTTTTAGCTGGATGTCAGGTCCTTTTAAAAATGGCTCCTATGTCAAAGCTTTACAGCCTGATGAGCAGATGGGATGCACAAACCTACTTCTGATCCAGCTCACAGGGCAGGAGAGGATTTAAGGATTTTATCCACAAAACACTGCTGGCTACAGCTCTATCAGTTGCAAGGAACTTCTGCAATACATGCCACTATTATTACATGCATCCCAAAGCAAGGACCTACTTCACCAACAGAAATAGACTGTTTACCGTTTTTGGTGGAAAGGCACAACCCCCCACCCCCCAAAAAAACACACACTCTCCCAAGCAACTGGGAGCCTCAGCCAGTCATGGTGGGAGTTTGGACTTGGCAGCAATTTAAAATTTGCCGCCCTAGGCTCCTTTAAGAGGAAGGGTGGGATAGACATTTAATATCTACCGAATACAGTGCACGAACTGTTGGGTTATCAAGTGATGAAGAATACAGTGTTTGGTATCAAGGGGGTGAAAGTGGAGAGAGACAAATGTGGTCAACTAGCCAATAGGTTGGAATTTGCTCCAAAAACTTGGTTTGACTGCCAAGTCCAGTCTTTTCAGCACATTGCTTAGCATCTGGGAATGCTGCTGATTCTCATTCTTAGAGGTAGTTTTCACAGGCACATGGACATCAGCTTGATTTCCCCACAGCTTGTGATGACTTCTGATGTGTAGGTGGGTTCCCATGAGGCAAGACACAGTGATAACAGCAAGAACCTTTATTGAACTACATAACTGGAAATCAGGGACAAAGCAACTGCTTATATACATTTCTGAAGGCCTGGGCCACTCCCACTCCCAACGTGATTGGCTGTCTAAACTTCCAAGCTGCGAATCATGACTCAGAGTTTAAGGGCCAATGGCAGAGGCCCAAATCCTGAAATGTTCTGTGATGTCTCGAATCAGAACACAGGAGCTCAGAATCCATAGTCTAGACTCAAGCTCGAATACATAACAACTTTCAGCTGAGCTAAACAAGTGAAGTGATTCGATTCAAAACTATTGCTTTTATGTGAAGTCAGGCAGTGAAAAGTTTGTATGTAGTGTTAAGATATGTGACCACTCATTCACATCATCACTGGATGCTACATGTTACCATTCGATACTGCAATGTGCAGACAGAACCTGTTTGTGTGTCTGTGTGTATGTTTGCTTGTGTTACCTTGTAAAGGGTTCTGCATAGTGCAAAATAACATCGTAATGAAGTTAACAAGTGACAGTCATGGGCGGGCCAACCCTTGGTTTGTGAAGGTGAATGGGATAAGGACGCTAAAGCCCCTTATCAACAAACAGCCTATCAGCACACTGAGAGCATCTTTTATCAATGAACATTTTAGTTGGCTGATTAATATTTGCACGGAATTCAGCCACATCCTGATGCATGATGCACCCAGGCAGCTGAAGGGGAAAGAGGCAATCATCCTTGCTTTCCTGCCATTCCTGATGTAGCGATTCAATTAAAAGGGCCTTCTGCCTGCTTAGGAAACCCCGGAGGTGGCTACAGAATGGACAGCTGAGCTCACAGTGTCTCGGAAACTCAGGTAGCGGACATTTCTAGAGCTTTCCTGATTAGATAAGATTATTTTAATAAATCATGCCTGCCACAGATTATAAATTAGCCAGGAGGCAAGGAATGTCATTATTTTCAAGGTATCTACATCTTTCTCCAGATTCCTCTTGGCATTTAGGGGCAGCTGTGTAGTCAACAACCTCTTCCTAGGTGGCCTTCCGAACAGCAGAGGCTCAGCTCCCTGACCAAATCTCTAGTGTCAGGCAGACAGGAGTAGTTTTTCAAAACTCCAAGAATCAGCATATTTTTAAGGCAAATGCTTGCTTAAGACTTCTTCCAATTCCTCCCCCCCTTTTTTTGTAAGGCAGCCATCAGAGAAACAGCTCAACAACATTCCCTTTCTGGGAGTAAGGACAAATAAATCCAATCACTGACAGCTGAACCAGATATTTATTTGCATCCAAGTCCGCCTCTCTCAAATACCGTTGACTCACACAGCCCTGATCAGACTTCCTGTACAATCTGATGATACATGTCTACTCAGAAGCAAGTCCAGTTGAGTTCAACGGGGTTTGAAGTAAGGGAGCATACCATAGCAGCCTAAATATCTTCTCTGGAGTTGCAAATTTCACAGCAACAGCAACGACATTCTCAAATAGAAGGATTTTTTTCACGAGAAAATGGGCTGGATGAATCAGACGAACCAATGGACTGTACCAAAATGCAAGCTGATAAGAGTTCACAGGGCTAGCCCGGATAATATGGTATAATGAAAGTGACCAAAAAATCAAGAAAGAAAGACAGACCATAGCTCACGCAGTGATAGCTAACCTTGACACTCCAGATGTTTTGGAACTACAACTCCCATCATCCCTAGTTAACAGGACCAGTGGTCAGGGATGATGGGAGTTGTAGTTCCAAAACATCTGGAGTGTCAAGGTTAGCCACCACTTGTTTAGGGCATATTTTTTGCATGTAGAACATCCCAGGTTCAATCCCCAGCAGCTCCAAAACAGGGACCCTGAACAGCTGCTGCCTGTCAGAGCAGCCAATACTAGGATAGTTGGACAAATGGTCTGCCCTGGCATAAAGCTGAACCCTGAGTTCCAACCCCATGCTCCAATAATCAAATAAGTTAGTATTTATTCAAAGGCTCCCTTATTTCTGCTCTAGCTAGAGTAAGGGAGACGAGAGACATCACAGACCATGTTTTCAAAGACTAAAGGGCAGTGCTAATGACTCCCACCCATCTTGAATTCTGTGGGCACCATTTACTTTAATGCCAGCTTTAAAAAAAAAAAAAAAAGACTTGCTCAGAGAGCAGCCCGGACACACGCCTAGTCTCCCATGCGCTGTGCCAGCCCAGTCCTGTCAAGCACTTGCTCAGTACAGAAACATCTCCCTCCCTCTAGACACCGCTCAAGCACAGCCTCGCCTCCCTCCGAGACCAGCCAAAAGAAGCTATGCAAAGCAAGTAAACTAAATGGGGCCATTCTTCCCACAAACAACATGTGGCGAGTGGCAGAGAAGTAATAATCAGAATATTCCGTCTTGCTTTAACAATCTAATATGGGGTGGGTGGGGTAAAATAAAATGGGGAGACCGTGATGTGAAGCCGGCCCATCATCCAACCCTGAGCTGTTTAACAAACAAAAGAAAACTGGAGGTAGCTTGCTGGTAGGCAGAGGAGAATGTATCAGCTGCTCCTTGGAAGTTGTATGTGCAAAAAAAGAAATGCTTGACTTTTGACTTGTAGGTGATTTGCAGAATTCTAAAAAACAAGGGATGTTGGAATGGGTAGGCACTGTACTCAACAGGCTGTGGGGTTCTGAAACATGACGTTTTCTTTATCGGTACAACACAAGGCATCTTATGTACGTTTCTGAGCACAATTCAAAGTGTTGGTGCTGACTTTTAAAGCCCTAAACGGCCTCGGTCCTGTATACCTGAAGGAGCGTCTCCACCCCCACCGTTCAGCCCGGACACTGAGCCTTCTGGTGGTTCCCTTACTGCGAGAAGCAAAGCTACAGGGAACCAGGCAGAGGGCCTTCTCGGTAGTGGCGCCCGTCCTGTGGAACACCCTCCCATCCCATGTCAAAGAGATAAATAACTACCTGACATTTAGAAAACACCTGAAGGCAGCCCTGTTTAGGGAAGTTTTTAATGTGTAATATTTTAATGTATTTTAGTGTTTGTTGGAGGCCGCCCAGAGTGGCTGGGGGGACCCAGTCAGATGGGCGGGGTACAAATAATAAAATATTATTATTATTATTATTATCTTCCCACCTAATATCCTTCTAATATATTGGTTTTCAGCCTTGGGAATGCGTGGTATGCAGTCTGCATAAATGAACATAATAAATACCGGTAAATAAGAAAGACAATGTACAGCACAAGGCAGTTAAGCCAGTGAGCTCCTCCGTGTGTTACTTCTGCCTCAAAGCATTCTGGCTAGGATCCCAGCCAAGCCCATCACTCATTAAACCCCTCTGGACCTGGTAGACTCACACTTAACCAGGCATTGGTTTCCTGTGGTTGTTCTAATCAAAAGGCCTGATAACTCTCCCTTAATTATATAAAAAACACACCAAATGGAGTTTGCTTATTGGCATAGGGCAGGGGTAATCAATATGATGTCTTCCAGGTGTTTGTTGGACTCCAGCTTCCACCAGTCCCTGCCAGCATGACCAGCGGCGATAGAAGATGTAGTCCAGCAATAACTGGAGGGAGTCAACTTAGGGACCATATTTTGTTTTTGAGGCAATTTAGTGGGCACTGTTCAGGAAGTAACGTGGATTCAAATTTAGTTGCCCCCCCAAAAAAATGCAGCACGTGAAATTTAACACAGTTCGAATGTGTGGATTCGTTTTGGTGCAGATGTGCATTCTTCATTCGAAGTTTGAGTTTGCACAGATTTTGTGATTACAGGTAACAAGAAAAAAATGGAGCGACAGAGTTATAATGGTGGCGGTGAGAGGTGATTATGATTCTGAGGGGAAGGGAGGGAGAGATGATAGGAATAAGAAGAAGAGAGTTTGGATTTGATACCTCGCTTTATCACTACCCAAAGGAGTCTCAAAGCGGCTCACAATCTCCTTTCCCTTCCTCCCCCACAACAAACACTCTGTGAGGTGAGTGGGGCTGAGAGACTTCAAAGAAGTGTGACTAGCCCAAGGTCACCCAGCAGCTGCATGTGGAGGAGCAGAGACGCGAACCCAGTTCACCAGATTACAAGTCTACCGCTCTTAACCACTACACCACACTGATGGAGGGGGGAAAAAACCCAGGTAGCTTTACAATGTACAAAAGGTCTTTCCCCAAAATGATAGTCTTCCCTTTTCTAAAATTATCTCCAAAATCATGAGGGTTAGCAACATGGAGTCACCAAAACGGTCGACATATTCACAAGACAGCTTTGTTTGTGAAGCTGTGTTCTATGGACATAAAGCTAGGAGTCACAGGAAACTGCCCATTAATCTGCACTGATGGTTATTACACAATAAACACGGGAACACCCCATGGACATATTTGGGTACAAACAGCAAGAAGGCAGTAAAATGAGGTGACCTTATGTGCAGAGCAGGCATAAATGTTGCTTTTGTAGATACTCTTAGAAAGCGCAGATAAGCTGTAGCTAATACAGAGACAGAAGAATAGGGGGAAAGGCAGAGAAGGGTGTACGCTAGCCAGAAAGGAGCCTAGCCCCACCTCAGAGAAATAAAAGTAATTCTTTCTTAACCAAGAGACGCCCACCATGCCACGACAGTAGGGAGGCTCCCACCAAGCACACTGTGAGGCTGCTGTCTGAGGCCAGCTATTTTATTTTTTCTAGATGCTGTATATTTCCACCCAGAGAGAAGCCAGCATGTGCTCTGTATGCTGGGAAACCCAGCTGGCTTAACAGAAGCTATCTCCTGATCAGCAGGCCTGCTTAGGGCAACGTCTCCCTCTCGCCAATGTTTCCCCGGGGAAATTACAAAACAAGGTAAAAGGGTGCCCAAAGGCATAAACAGGCACGGGAGCTAAGCAAGGGATGTGGAGGAAGGTAATCACCGGGTCCAGGGATGAAAATAATAATCACAACAGCATCAACAAACACATCCTTCCTCCTGCACTCTGGCATCTGGGCTATAGGGGCCTGTTTCTAAGAGGTGCTGACTCGGCACTGCTTCCATTTACTTCGCAAAAAAAATCAACAAAGGTAGCATTTCTCCTAAAGAGATGCCGCAGTGGCAAGCAGCATATGAACCAGAAAACAAAATGAGCAGAGCAAATGCAGGACTCATGTGCCAGACCCTTTACTAATCTTATTCACTACTCCGCACTGGCTTTTGTACCAAGTGAGACCTCAGATGGAGACCTGAAGCGATTTTAACCAAGAACAGGCCCTCCAGTTGTTATTTCTGACTAACTGGAGAAGGTAGCAGTTTGACTCTCAGACTAAGACCAGGGGGTCCAGGTTAAAATGTAGCCACGAAGCTCACTAGGTAACCTTTGGTCAGTCATCACATCTCAACCTAGCCTACCTCACAGGGTTGTTGTGGGGATAAAATGGGGGGTATGATACCTTGAGTCCATTGCAGGAAAGGGGGGGGGAGATATAAATGGAATAAATAATACTTATATAGCACTTTTTGTGGGTTCAAAGAACTTCAGTTTAGGGAAGCTTTTAATGTTTGATGGATTATTGTATTTTAATATTTTGTTGGAAGCCACCAGAGTGGCTGGGGAAGCCCAGCCAGATGGGCGGGGTATAAATAATAAATTATTATTATTATTATTATTATTCAGCAATTCTTATGACAACTTGTAAGCAGGTTAGTATTATTCCCCCGTTAAAGATGGGAGAGTGGGAGTGGAAGATATGTATGAGGCAGTGAACGGCACAAACTAGTTAAAGACAGTGACGTCAATGGGATTAAATAATCTTAAATCGAAGTCTTCTGGGTTGGATCCCAGTCAAGCACCCAGACAGGCTCCCTGCTCATTAATCTCCTCTGGACCTGCCACGCTCCTGCACACACTTAACCAGGCACCAGCCCTTTTAGTTGTTCTAACCATGAGCAGCGTTATTCAGTCAGGGGTGAGGAGAATTCTATTCCAACACCATTTGGAAGGAGACACAAGTTTGGTGTTCCCACTGCTATTCCAAACCAAATTGGGGGGAGGGGACACACTTATAAATTACTTTCATTTGGTAAATCCCCTCCAAAATCCCATTTTATTCGGGGAATTATTCAGCTTTGGTGTCTGCAGTAATTCAAGAAGCAATGATGATGATGATGATGATGATGATGATATAGCAATGCGTAGTGAGATCTATCATGGAGAGCAGATTTAAATTGGAAGCGTTCTGGACTGCAGCTCATGTTGTCTGTCGTCTAGCTGCTACAACACAACAGCTCTTTTAATAGCGCTATTTCTATGGAGTTGCAAAGATTATACATACACCCAACATAATGGAGGAATCAATGTCCTCCCTCCCCAATGCTGAGTCATGCCACCGTGGTGATGAGGCTAGACTTGGACTCTTCATGAGACTTTACACACACTTTCTATATGCAGTACATTTTCCTCAACAACCAAGTCAATGTTAGGCAGTACACATTCTGTGTTGCACTTAGGCGAAAGTGTTGATGTGGGTAGGGTTGTGCACTGCTTTCCTCTTTTCAAGCCCTCATGGCAGCCTCTTTCTTCAGCAAAGGAATTGTTCTTTGCCTTGTTGTACATGTGGGTGACAACAGTGACTCATCTAGTATCTCCAACAGAGCACTCCAACAGGAGTGGGAGGTGGGGAGATGACCAGTGCTATTTTTATGGAAAAAGAGGTGTATGAACTCACCATAAACACCTCCCTTGTTCTCTTATAATGGGAACGGAGCCCACCTTAGAGGTGCCAGAACTCAGTTCCGGCAAGTTCCTGCTGGAAAAAAAGCCCTGGAAATGACCTTAACACAGGGTGCAGTGTTAAGAATGAGGGGATCCCCTCAAATGAACATTCAGACACCACCCTCCTTAAACTTCCAGCGTCTTTAAAAAAAAAAGGTCTGCCCGGAGCCATCTGTTGTGATACTTCAGTGTGCATCTGTAATAATCCTATATACTAGCGGCAGATTGATTCCTTGAGTGTGAATGCCTGTATAGCCAAAATGGCCCAGGAGGTGATGTGCAGAAGTGCTTGCAGACAGAGAAAAGTACAAAATAGTCTGTAGAAAAATAAAATCTAAGTAGCAGCCCTGCATAGAACAACCCTACAGGGACCGAACATGTTCAGTGGCCATGGGAATGCTGACTGTTGAGGAAGGGACAGAAAAAGGAGGGTGGGAGTGGAAATGGAATGGAGTATCCTGGAAAAAGCATGGCCAAATGTTGCTGCAAGTCCCACTTGTCTGGACTATATTTGAGCTACTTCAAGGAATACGGTTCCAGTGCCAGTCTAGAAGAGAGTGAAGTAATGGGGCACATTTTAGATATTAAGGATTTTAAGCACAACACATGGTTTATAGCCTAACTAGAACAATGGTAGGTTGACAAAGCAGGCAGTGTGTCACCTCTTTGTGTCTTGAAGATGGCTCATTTATTTTTAATCAGAAGCCACCCAGGGCTGAATGCAGAGAAGAGGGTTTTTAACCTTTGCTGCATGCCAGTGCCTCCTGCCCTATGCATATCCAGGGCACATCTCTGGGAAAACAGGGGACAATCCATCACAATGTGTCTCACTCTCGAGACTATAGGAAAACATGAGACTGCAGGAGGAGATAGGAAGCCAGACCTATCCTTCTTAAAGGCTGGAGAAGGGACCACCAATGGGAATTTCATCTTTATGTATAAAAGTTGCAACAGGAGCAAGGAGAAGACCTTCCAAGGCCTCCTCTAGCATTGAGGCTACCAACAGAAAAGACAAAACGCCAAAATCAGATTCCCAAAGTGAGCACAAGCAACTAAAGGTAAAAGGTAATGCTTGCGTTTGCATTATTTCCATCAAGCTATTTCAGAAATAAATAAACCAGCACACCTTTTCTTTGGGAATCTTAATAGTCTCTTTTCTGAATGAGCCCTGCGACATTTGCAGCAGCAGCAAGCAGTCATTGCTCACACTTTCTGAAGCAACAGGTGGGCTTCCTGAGCCAGTTACACAAATGTGAGAGAAGGGGATGGAAAGCTTTTCGGGGTCTCCCTTCGGTAGAGGCACTGGGATGCACAAAGAGTAAAACCAAGGCAGCTTGTTTGTTACAATCAAAGTTCGGGTTGATGCTGTCAAGAGATCGAGGATCCTGGATCACTCTCCCCCGTTTATTACCTCTTTGACTCGCGGTCTTTACAGGATGCGGGCTAGGGCAGTGCAAGTATTAGAAGTAATAGCACTGCATGGAACGTGGCATCGCCCTGGAGCTGCGCGCCTGCCAATGGCCTGGAATGCTGAATGGGCACGAAACGCGGAGCAACAAAGGCGAGGTGCGGCGAGGGGAGTCCTCGGCAGGAGACGACCCGCGCCTTGATTGGCTGCGGCGGGAGGCTCCGCTCGGCCTTTCGAAGAAAAGGAAGGAGAGCGCATTGACCTCCCCACCAAAGACCCGCACAGTTCAAGTCGCCCGGGACCCGGCCGGCTTGCAGAACGGGCTTGGCTCACATGCACAAGTCGAGGCAAACGCGCACAAAATGCAAAAGTAGTGCTGTCCGGAGAAGTGGAGGAGCTCCGCGATCTAGACATATACATACACAGGAATGCTTTCGTGGAGAGTCCTGCATTGCAGGGGTTGGACTAGATGACTCTCGGGCTCCCTTCCACACACACACACACACACACACACACACACCTGGATCTTACAAGACTCTCCAAGCACACACTTCTCCCTGGCTCCCCCAGTAGCATCTCCTTTACCTTGCTCTCCTCCTCTTCCTCCTCCTCCTCCTCTTCCTCTTCTTCCTCCTGCTCTTCTTCTACCGCCACCGGAGCGGCAGCGACAGCCGCCGCCGCCGCCTGGCTGGGGATCTTGACCTCCTGCGGGTGGCTCTGCTGTCCGGCTTGGGCAGTCCTAGAGGCGGTGGCGGCGGCGCCCTCGTTCTCCTCGCCGCCTCTCTCCTGGCGCTGCTCTTTCTCCTCCTCGCCGTCCCCTTCTTCTTCGGCAGCCCCGATCTCCTCCTCGCGGCGCCTTCTCCCCTCGCCCTTCACTTCCCCGCCTCCCTCCTCATGAAGCCGAGGAGGCCCCGCTGCTGCGCCCGGCTCCTCCGCTCCCGCTTCGCCGCCCTCTGCCCCGTCCGCCGGCTCTGCCGCAGCGCTCTCCTCAGCGGCCTCTCGGGGCTCCTCGCCTCCTCCCGGGGCCGCCGCCGCCGCCGCCGCTTTGTCGCCCTCCGAGCCGGTCCTCAGCTTCACAAAGACCGAGGCGAGGATCACGGCCAAGACGGTGAAGAGCAGCGGGACGGCCAGGTAGTACAACTCCGACGCTACATCCATCCCTCCTTCGGCAGCAGCGCCGCCGCCGCAGTCCCTGCAACGCACCAGCAAGGAGCTGCCGCCGCTAGCAGAGAAGAACCGCGTTGTTAACGATAAGAGCGGCAGGCAGGCAAGCTCCCTCCAATATCTCGCCTCCCCTGGTTCTGCTGCCGCGCAGTGGAAAGAGCTCCTGCGAATTCCACGGTCCCCACGCGCGCCGCGCAACAGCCTGACAGCAGCCGCACTGGGCGGAATCCCGCCTCTCCTCGAGCTGGGTCGGGTTTCACAACACGCGCGTCACGGCCCTGCGCCCCGCCCACCGCCGCGCGCTCCCGCCTCTCAGACCCCTGATGGGGGGCGCGCGCGTTCTCTTTGCTCCTTTCCCCCAGCAGCTGGTATGGATAGGGCCCAATCCTTGACTATTATGATTTCGTTTCTATGCCACTTTATATTTTTAAGCAAAAAAAATATATCTCACAGTGGTTTACAACCTTAATTAAAACATCAAATAAAACAATCCAGAATAAAACATTATTGAAGACAGTGAAACACTATATCACAAAACATCTTACAATACCATCAAATCATAATAGATACATGCAGGGCCGGCGCGTCCATTAAGGCGAACTAGGCAGTTGCCTAGGGCGCCAAAAAGGAGGGGGCGCTGGCCAGCCTGCCCCCCGCCGCCGCCTGGTGCCGCCCCAACCAGCGACGAAAACCGCAGCGGCGCGGGGCGCCCAGCCGGGCAGGGGGCGGGGCACCGTACGTCATGCGCAATGATGTCATGTGGCCCGCCCCCTCGCCTAGGGCGCCAAAATCCCTAGCACTGGTCCTGGATACATGGGCGTAACCAGGGGGCAGCCCCCCCATCAAGTAAATAAAAATACTTTCTGACCAATCAAGTTGCAGATAACTTGGTTCTACCCCCCCAAAAAAAATCCTGCCCCCAACATAAATCCTGGTTATGCCTATGAATAGATAAGCACTATGATCAAGCAATCATAAAATCCTATCATAAAATCCTATTGTGCAATCATCACCCGAGGCCTTTCTTCGTGTGCCTCTTCCACAAGAGGTCCATAGGGTGACAACACAACATTTGTGGAATGCTCTGTTCCTTATCTATATTCAGGTAGGTTCCAGGCAAAAACATTCTGCTTCTCCCTTTCAAATTGTGTATATGTTTACAGGGTGGGTGGGGGCATTGTTTCAACTTCTTCTTATGGTATGCATGTGTTTTTATATTGAAAACTGACCTGTGATCTTTGGATGAAGGCTGGTGTAGAAATTAAATAAGTAAGAACAACAAGCCTCTTTCCAACAATGAATTGCACTTGCTCAGTTAAGACAACTGGGTGGCCCTGAATCGATCACTCAGCCTCTGCCTCAGTTGCTTACCCATAAAATGGGGACATCAAGCACTTATTTCACAGGGTTGCTTTGAGAATGAGGAAAGATTAAGATTGTAAAACACTTGGTCCATTAAGAGTGCTATATAACTGGTGCACTCTCTCACTGTAGCAGAACTAAGCTCAAACCCATCTCCCACATAAATACCGTACTCTGTCTGCTATGGATTCTCTCCTTCCACCCAGCAAGGAAGGTTCTTGCTGTCCATAATCTCCAAAGCCAAGCAACAATTAAGGTTGGTTTAGCAATTTAGATGTTTTGTTCCTCGGTGTACAAGGTAACATCTTGCAAGAGGAAATCTCTTTTACACCTTCTCCAGAGATTTCCCTGGCCTAGCGCTAAGTACTTTTCCTGCCTGTATGTTACACTAAGTGAACATCCAAAACCTTCTCTGCTCACCTTCCCCCATTCCTAGAACTGGTTATTAAAATACATAATACAGCTGGGCTGTCTGTCTCTATTTGCCTTCGGCAGAAGTTGGTCAGGATCAGGTCCAGAGACCTCCCTCATGAATGGAGATGGACAGTCTATTAAACCAAGTTAGGAATGAAGGTGAGCAGTGGACTGAGAAGTGTTGTTTCCCTGTTCTTGAAAGGTAACACAGCTGAAGAGCCTTTGGCTTCAAAGCAAGGTAGAATATGAGGTGCTGCCGGCTGCCCCCGATTAAACCAGAGAGGCACAGCTTCCCTTAGAGACACCCGTACCATTTGTCACACGCACCGGCTTTTTGCATTGTTCAATCTACTTACCACAGCAATGCCTTGCTTAGCAAGGCAGGAAGAACAATCCTTGATGCACCATGAAAGGAGGCACAAGGTGACAGAAAACATCTCTGGACAATAGGTCCATACTTTTTCCTCTCTTTAACAGTCCTAAATACTGATTAAGCCCTGCAAGGTTTGTTAGGCTGGTAGCAGATTGCTGCCCAGAAGTAAAATTTATCTGTGCCGTTACAGACTCCCCCCCACAAGCTATCAGGGTAGATAACTATGCCCTGACTTGCCCCATGTCCTGTGCATAAAGCCCTAAACAGGAAAGGGAAATTAAAGCTCGCATGCCAGACTCATATCCTAGGGCTGCTAGGTGCTGGTCAGTAAACAGAGTGATTAGTCCTGCAGCTCTCCATCCTGCTTCAGTCATAAAGGGGGGTAGGGGGGGGAGAGAGAGAGACTGCACCATAACCTTGCAGTCGGAGCAGATGCAGCCTTCAGTGATGTTTACTGGTCTTGAGTCATTGCCAGGAAGCTGGATGGCCAGATATTGTTTGCACAGCCTTGGGGGGGAAAGATATGGTACAGGGTGGCTGCTAGAAGCGGCAGAAGTTTTACCCATCTCTCCATTTTACTCATTTTACCTTGTTTCTTTTGTAAAAACAAAAACAAAAAACCACAAAGAGGTCAGCTTCAGCCTTCTTTGGTTCATTTTAAGATTTTGAAGTTTGTATGTAACATCAGAACTCTGGTAGGATAAGAGAGGGTTGGCTTTTATCCACAACCTCGCTAAACATTAACCAACTAAATCCCCAAATTTTTCAATAGATGTATATATCAGGGGTGCCCAAACTTTTTTCAAAGAGGGCCAGATTTGATGAAGTGAGCATGCGTGAGGGCCAACCAAAGTTGCTGACCGTTTTTTAGGATTGAAGTTCCTAAGCTTTTTTTTTTTTTTTTTTTTACTATTTTAGCCCAAAGTTGTTGTGCTTTTTTTACAATTTTACCCCAGAGTTGTTGAAGTTGCTGAGCTTTTTTTGGGGGGGGGGGATTTTACCCCAGGCTTGAATTGGTAGAGTCTGCATTTTGACAGATCCAGGACCCATATTTAATCCAGACATGCATCTGGGGATCCTTTTCTTTTCTTTTACCTAATAATAATAATAATAATAATAATTTACTATTTAAAGGTAAAGGTAAAGGACCCCTGACAGTTAAGTCCAGTCGCGAACGACTCTGGGGTTGCAGCGCTCATCTCGCTTTACTGGCCGAGGGAGCCGACGTTTGTCCGCGGACAGTTTTTCTGGGTCATTTGGCCAGCATGACTAAGCTGCTTCGGGAAAAACCAGAGCAGCGCACGGAAAGGCCATTTACTTTCCCGCCGGAGTGGTACCTATTTATCTACTTGCACTTTGACATGCTTTCGAACTGCTAGGTTGGCAGGAGCAGGGACCGAGCAACAGGAGCTCACCTCGTCATGGGGATTCGAACTGCTGACCTTCCGATCGGCAAGCCCTAGGCTCAGTGGTTTAGACCACAGCTGTGGTTTAGACCACAGTTATTTATACCTCGCCCCTATTTGTATGGTGGTAGCACTACTGTTATGACCCACCTTAGATCACCTTTGTTGAAGACAAAGGGTTTAAATGGTCCCAGCATTGGGGCAGTCCGGACTCATGCGAGTGCCTGGTGGGCTAAGCAGTTAAGAGGTCTCTGTACGAACAATTTGATTCTATGCCGCTAGCTCACACGTCAGAGAAAAAGTGAGTCATCATCAGTAATAAGAAGTGATGGGTGCAGGGCTGCTCCCATTTTCTAAAATATATGAATAGAAGTTGCCAGTTGGCGTTTGGCACTACTTCAGCCTTTAAGAGTTGTAAACAAACAAACCCACCAAATCACATCCCCACAGGTTTGCATTGTTTCACCTTCCTTTACAGCAGAAAGCAGAGGCGTCCCAGCCATCAGGCAGGGGAGGCCATTGTTTCAGGCAGCAGGAACTCCTCAGGTGGCATGCCTGTGGGTGCCTTGCCTACCCCACGGGAGAAGCCCCACCATAATCAGCACCAATTTTGGGCAAGTTTGCAGCCATTTAGGGCAAGATCTCACCTGAAACCAGTGCAATCTTACCCCAAATCAGCACTGATAATAGTGCCACTCCTCTGACAATGGCGCATGGGGTAGGATGCATGGTGGTGGCAGAACAGGTGACAGCCTAAGATAGGAGATGGCAGCAGCAGAACTTCCCATTTAATCTCAAGCGACAAAACGGGACACGCCACCCCTGGCAGAGGGCATTAATCAAGCTCACCTCTGGAGACAAGGGTCACATTCCAGCATGCCTTTGAGGGGCAGGGTTTGTTTTCTTTTGATTTTGTCCTACTTAAATCAACAGAGCCAATATAAATTCTCTCTGAGCTCTAATGTGACCTTTATAAATTAATATTTTATGCATTGCCTGGGATAGGGAGACCAAGTAAATCCACTTAAAAGAGCAGTGGACTGGCCAAGGCAATGTCTCCAGGGTTGTAGCTGGGATTGTCTTTCGGGCTAATCCTATCAGGATGGTGATCATTAGCATGCGGATAATTATATTCTTAGTAACAAACAGCCATAACACCTAATCTTCTCCTCCATACAGCTTTATATCTCACAGGGAAGGGATAAGCAGAGCTGGACTGTTAGCGATCACTCCCTTTTGGACGGTGCTAAGGCACATCTAGGAAGCGTTGTCAGCTGGCTGGTATTTCTTCCCTTTTGTTAGACAATATACAGTTGCTAGATACGTCAGTGTTATTATTCTGAACTGACTGCGACAGAAAAGGGAAGTGAATTCTCTTTAAATCTTTAGCATTAGAACATCTCTACCTTTCTCTCTGCTTAACTCAAATCTTTGGGAAGGTCTGGGACTAGTTGCCTTCAAGTTTCATTTCGGCAGGTAAAAGTAATAGATGACAGAACTGGCATCTGATATAGTTTTCCAGTTCTCTGATTTAATCAGAGTAGCTCCCACACTGACTACTTCTGTGTGCAAGAGGGAGCAATTGGTACAAGTGAGCCAAATACAGCACATCAGTGATAGGTCATAGCCTCTATTTTATTTGTTGCTTAAATTTCCATTTTGCAGAAGTGCTTATATGGACACACCCAAGATGGACATTTCTGGATTTTGAGTATCTAGCTAAGAAACACCCAAAACTTGATTATTATTATTATTTTTTTAAAAGGGAATACAGTATAAGAACATAAGAAGAGCCTGCTGGATGAGGCCAGTGGCCCATCCAAACCCAGCATCCCGTTCTCACAGTGGCCAACCAGATGCCCATGGGAAGCATGCAGCCAGGAACCAAGTATATAGTCTTATGTGACTGAATATTTTGGTTCTCAGAACCTCTGACAAAAAAGGAAATCTATGGACTGGGAATCCTTTTGAAGATTCACCGATGAAGAGCCATAGATCTATACAAAGGGTTGATGTGGCAGTTCATTTCAAGAAGGGGTGGGGAACCTGGTGCCCTGCAGATGTTGCTGCTCTGCAACACTCATCATCCCTGAAAATGAACCATGCTAACTGGAACGGATGGGAATTGGAACAAAACTTCCTGAGGGTCACAGGTTTACCTCTCCTGAGTATAAGGAAGTGGTAGCATGGTTTGCCAAGATTCTCCCCCTCCCCCTTACTTAAATTATCAGGTTGTTGTTGTCTGCTCTGCTTAGTCCAGATCACCCCATTATTGGAGATAAGGGCCAGTTCTTAACCAAACGGCATCTAATTTTCAACAGACCAAGCTCTTCCACAGAACACTTGGCTAATTTCAGCAGTGTGCTGCCCTCTACTGGAAAAGGGTGGTCCTACAAACAAATATCTAAGCAGGAAATTGACAGCACCGACAACTGCAAATATGGTGGCGATATGCAGACTCAATCGCTTGAGGATGGAATGGACCTTATTGAGAAAAACAAGGTAGGAAAGGATAGCTCAGCGCCAGCACTACTTTGGAACTTTCAAAGACAAACTCTCCTACAGAATGCAGTATATTAGGGATATATAAGGGGAAAGTGCCTGGTAGCAGACTGACAGCCAATGCAAATCCCGCAAACAAGAGGGTACCATACAAAAGGGATTCTACCAGAAGGACAGTGAAACCCTTTCCCCACCAATGCTGCAGAGGGAGACCATGAAGATGAAGGCAAAGTTGCAAATAAGCTGTTGTTCAGGTTCAAGAATCTAAATCCTGTACCACAGAATTGTAAGAGTTTGCAAAGTCTTAAGCAACTGATGTAGGTGGCTTCCTACAGAGTTCAATGGGGCTTACTTTCTAGTAACTTGGATCACAGCTTCAGCCATTTCCTGGGCTGGCAATGTAGGACCCTGCGACCACCATTCAACTAGCAGACTGCTTAAATGGAGTATTATTCATAGCTGCTGGCAGAAACAGGAAAGGACAAATTTTATAGTGGGCTGCACAGGAGGCAAACATTGTTCATTGCTGAATGCACCTAACTGAATTAGAAAAAAGTAGAAGTGAATATTAGACCCATCAAGGATATAGGGTCTCGTAAAAATTGACCACGTTGATACACTGGTATATTAAGCTGGAGCAAGTTTGGGAAAAGAGGAACTAGTGGACAGTAAAGCAAACAGAACAAGGGATAGAGGTACTCTGTGAACACTTGCAATCTCAAAGAGACACAGAACATAGGCAGGAAAGTGTGTTAAATGTTTAGGGTTTTGATTGGGACATCTGGTGAATATTTTAAAGGATCATAACAGGGAATTGTATTATTTTCAGAAATCTCAGCAAGACCAGGTGAACACATAACTGGGATGAGCTCATGGTGGGAAAGGCTATTGAATTCTGCAGTGTAGATCAAAGTCACGTGGAGAAAGAGGGAGAATCAGAGAGGCATTATGTTTGAGAGAGTCACCTTATATGGAACCCAAGGTTCAAGAACTATATACCGGTAAAAAGGGGCAAAAGCATGATGTAAGGGTGGGTGTGATTTTTTTGGATTTGGACCACCAAAGCTGTGGGTGCATATGGGACTCTGGGCTGACAGGTCAGCACTGCTACCTTGAATCTCTGTTTAAGAAATGCCTCGTGTTTCTTCTTTTAAATATTTGTGTGACTTTATTGTTTCAAATGTTTGTAAGAAATTGTGTGAAACTTGTTTAAACCATAACCGCATTTCTTCCGATTCCACTCTAAATCCAGCGAAAGACCAAGGTCAGCAAAAGGGTGATAGGAAAGCTTTGTAGGAGCTTCCAGATCAAATTCTGGTAACTAATTGAAGTCTCCTAAAATTAAATTCCTACAAGATAAATGCAGAGGTTGGGTGGCCATCTGCCATGCATGATCTAGTTGAGATTCCTGCACTGTAGGCGGTTGGACTAGATGACCCCAAGGTACCTTCCACCTCTACAATTCTATAATACAGACTATTCCTTTTTACTATTGATGAGTTTTCTAGTAAAACACAACTAATTCCTCTCTGCTACATAACTATAGCCTAGCACTGAGTAAGCAGCACACCACCTAGCATGCATAGAGAGTGAAGCAGAGATTCACAACTTCTTTTCAGATCTACAGTATGTGGTTGCTCTGGCTAAGTAAAGGGTGTTGTAACTTACAGTTTGCCATATCAAACTTATGTTTAATTTGTTTGATATGGCTTAACAGAAAGTTACAAGTTAATTAAAGGCAATCTGTTCTGTCTCTGATATCCTTATCGAGGCTATATGGGTTGATTAAAAAGTGTTACACAACACTAAAGGTCACTGTTGCTTTGAAATCTACGGTAAGTATTGGAGAAGCACAAAGTTACATTGGACTTCTGATTTCCTCTATGCAGAAGGGTACAATAATATCTAAAACATTTCCTAGAAAATGCAAGGCATTAATCAGGATACAAATTCAATAAGAAGTTGAAGCTCTAGTAGAAGATATATTCTAGTTAGCATGCTGCACTGCATCAAGTATTTCAGAATCCTACAAACTGTGGCACGCAAGTTAGTTACCGCACATACCGTAAGGTAAAAAGATTATCACCCAATGTTTAGATGAAAGTTAAGTACAAGTGAAGTAATGGAAAATAAGTCTTTATTTTTTAAAAAAATTAAGCGAAAAACATGAAAATCATTCAGAGAACAATTCAGAGCACTCCCACCCTGGTTCCATTAAATGATTAGACTTAATGAGTAGTTAGCGAGTAGTTAGCGGAGGTGGCACTTTAAATGTTGCTGAAACAGTCCAGAGACTTCGCCCCTCACAAAAGGGAAGAATGGAGCTCTAAGGGCCTCTCAGGTATCCTCAACACAATGACACAGTCATTAGGAATTCGAGAAAGAAAAGGTTTTAGCACATTTCCCCAAGTAAGAAGTGGCTGTTGCTGAAAGCTGTTCAGAAAAAAAGGTTCATCCAGTTTAACTAATAAACCCAGGACTTTCTTTGATGCAATCACAAGCTCTCAGTGAAATTTTTCATCGGATGGGTAACTGTAAAACATGCATCCTTTTAAAATGCATAAAGTGCCTCCATTAACAAAAGCAGATGTTCTAGTAACAGTATAGCATTAAGGACCTGAAAATAAAGTCTGAGCGAGAGATATATTGATTTGTAAAGCCCTTGTTACTTAATTAGTGTTTAATAATGATCCTGGCTAGCCTCAGGGAGTCTTAATCTAGCCTTTATCTCATAATGTAAGTTTCTAGGTATCATAGTTATAAAAAAAGGCAAGTATTAGCCATTGGACTTTTAGGCAGCAACTTCAGGTCTGGCATAATATAAACACTGCATTGGTTTTCAAAGAGGCACATTAAGGGTGGGGGAAGTTTGTGAAAAGCAGTATCTTTAAAATAAGAGTTGTGATTTAAACAACGATCAGCTGTAAATTTTCTCTGCAAGGATTATTTAGAAGCAATATTGCAGTTTTCAACACTCTTGTCACCCCATCACAAAGGAATCATTAAACCAGAAGCTTGGAGTTATTTACTTCTGCTTGCAACCCTGGGCAAGTAGAGAATTCAGGATCCTTATTCCCAACCCACGGCTATCTGAATGATTGGTACTTAACAAAACCAATTTGCTTTCCTCCAGCATGACAGCTGCCTGGCTTCAACTCCGCAGAACAGGAATATAGTTGGCATCTGGCAAAACAATGAAAATGACAACACTGAAAGAGTGCAACTGAAAGGAGCTAGCCAGCTACTCAGATGCAAGATGTACATTCCTATAAATAAAATCTACAACTTTTTTAAAGAAAGAAAGCCCAAGTTTAATGTGGGGTTTTTTTCATCAGTTTGGGAGATCTGGAATAAAAATATTCCCTAGTACAGTAACAGAGGCAAATGGCATCTATAAATGAACAAATCCCACTTGTGGAAGATATACATTTAAAAAGGACACTGATTGTAGCTGAACACTGACATGTTCAGTTGCCTGTGGTTACTATTCCTAAAAAATTAACTGGCTTAACCCTGAAATGCCAAATATCCATCAGTTTTTGATACAAAGAAAAAAGCCACCCAAGTTTGTGTTTTAATGGCATATTTGATACAAGACAGAGAAAGTTAGCATATTGTACCCCAAATGGCGGGGCTCTTCAGCCTCACCCACCAAGCATACTTAGCCCCCAACTTCCAGATGAATTTTACTGATCAACTCAGTGAAGGTTTGTAATCCCAGTTTAAATAAATGTACATGGCTGAACAAATGTATCTGCATCCCGGTATGACAAACAGGAATTATACTTCTAGGTAAAGATGACATTCCCTGCAAACCTAGTGCATAAAGGCCACACAGAATGTATAACACAAGTCTCCTTTTTTAAACACAGAAAGCAAAACAAATACACTTTCAATATTCTAAATCTCATGGTTGCAAGGAATACTTTAACAGCACGAGCAGATTTTGTCAAATTCTGTTTGGCATGCCGGTTATTGGTGCAATCCACGGTTGTCAAACAACGTAATAGCAGGAAGCAAGGCTAGAAAAGACCTTTGGCCAAGATATTGAAAATGCTGCTGCCAATGAGTAAATATTGGGCTGACTCAGGCTGCTTCAAATGTTCTGGTCAATGTTATGATATCTATACTAGTCCTAATTCCTTTCCTGTTGCTGTTCATCTGCCTCCAGAGTTACGAGTTCTTGGGTACCAGGCCACAAAAAATTGGAACATAAAGTTATATGGATACAGCTTCCCAGGAAGTTGTAAAATCCAGGGGTATGCAAGGTAAATTCACACAAAATTACCTGGTTACTTTCATCTGCTATAAATTTTGGAAAGCTGTTTGTGTGTTTGCTATGCATTTGGATACTTAAGATATTGTAACCAAACTTTGCATGATGGTTCCTGAGTTCAGACATCAGGTTCTCCTCAATGTCTGGATGCAATTTTGAATCAAGATAGTAGACTGAACCTTACAAACGATACTGATTTTAACTGCACTGGCTGAGCAGCATCAGGTACAAGTCTGCTAGTTTAACCTAAGTGTTTTAAGGAAAAAGAGCCTGGGAGAAAACAGTTGTGGGATACAGAAGGCAGCCATCCTTTTAACACATACTGTTGGCATTCACAAAAAATGATAGTTTTGTGCAAGTATGGAGTTAAGGCTGGCAAGTGATATGTGGATCCCTGCCTGAGTGATATGGTAGTATTTTGGAAATGAATAATTAGTACTTTCACAATGCATCAGCCAGTAGGTGTGAATTCTCCCTAGGTTCCTGGTAATGGGGTAAGTAGAAAAACAAGAAGAGAATTGAGAAGTACACCCAATTAATCATTAAACTTGCTTTTAAGTGTTATTGGGGCATCAGACCTTTTCACTATGTTGCAGACCTTCAGGGTAGAGACTGTTGTGTATGGAGGTACAAGACCCATCTTAACACATAACACCCATCTCCATTAACAAAACAAAAAACCTTGAAGCAGCAACACATCCTGAAAGAATACAGCTACCTTAAGATATACACAACCACATCTTATTTCAAGACAAAACACACACACATAAAAATACCTGCCATATTACAACAGCAGATACAAGTAGGAAGTTTCTGGGCTGCAGAGAAGCAGTTCTTCATAAAATGGGATTTTTATTGTATTTTTTCAGACTCCATACACTCCATATAAAAAAGTTTTACCTTCATATAATGTTTCCAGAAGCTCCCACAGGGAGAGGTAAAAGAGGCAACTACAGCTTCTTCCATACCTACTTTTTCTGGGGCATACTCACAAACTTACTGCAAAATCCAGCAGCTTTTCTTTAAAATAGAAAGCATATGTAATTGTGGAAATGGACTGCTGGTTTAGACATTACCGATACATATCTCACGAATCTTATTAGTCCATGGTTGGTTTGGTGTCATCAACAAATTAGGAACTACAAAAAGGTGCTTCTTACAGGGTGATCATTTTTTACACAACAGAAGGGTCCTTAGTTGGATATAACTAACACAGTGTCTCTTCTTGTGCTCTAGTTAAAGGATCTGCTGACTTGTTACATGCAGCAGAGGTTATAGTTCTGACCTCCAGTTGTAGTGCATGAGAACTCAACTTGTAAACATATGACAATGTTGGAACAGGACACAGGCTTTCAGGAGCTACCTGCTTATTTTTAAGATTGCGTTTTGAATAGATATTCCCCATTTTCTTTTGCCGACTGCACAGAGTTGTGAGCCACAGCACAGCCTTGCAGAGGGCAGCATTGTCTTCTGATGTATAACAAAGCTTGTTTGATGGAGTGCAGAAAGTTTAGAGAACATAGAAATCTCTAGTTTTCTCCTTTAGTAAGCAAGAAGTCAGCAGGTAATGGCAAGTAGAAGTTTGGATTTAAAAAAATAATAAAAAGGAGTGGTGAAGACTTGAGAAAGCTCCAAGAATACAGCTGATAGGAAGAATAGAAGACTGCTGGCTGGCTGCAACTGCCTTTAGATGCATCTTGTTATCTTTCAGGGATGAGCACGGCTTCCACAAGATTCCCTAATCCTGTCAAAAATAACAACAAAAATAAAAACACAACTTCCTGTAATGTCAGGGCATGCATATTTTTAGCTTATGCAAGATGGCAGTAAAAAAAACCTTTTCATAGAGAATCTGAAGTAGCTCCAGTTCTTCAATACAACATTAACTGCAGTGGAATCAGAAGTGGCTAGCTAATCATATGAATATCTGAGAAAAGTACTGACATAAATAGCTAGGAAAGAGTCTTTAATTACCCAACAATTTCCATCCTGCTAGCCTTCAGACCACACAAGCAAAAGAGATGAGACACCATCTTAAGATGTTTACATCAGCCACAAGCCTTACCAAGAGCAGGACAACAGCTCTTCAGAGATCCACTTTTTTGTCTTAAAAGCAGAAATTCCTAAGCTTTATATCAACAGGATCCACCAATAGATAGTATGGTCAGAATCCACCTGCTGCCTCTGAAAAATGACCCAGTGGAACAAGAGACACTATTTCTTTTCCTTTGTTACCTACCACCCACCATTGGAAGCTTACCAGGCATAAGCTCTGACCTACTATTTGAACATCAACATCTACAACACCGGAGATACATGAAGTCAAGGCTACGAAAAACCTGAGAAGTATCTTCCAAGATATGATTAGCTATTCAAGTCTCATTCCTCAGTTGCCAGCTCTAGCACTTAACACCCCTATAAGCATGGAATCTGATTCTCTCCCCTAGAAGTAGAATTTGTATACCTCAACAACATTACCATTTTCAAGTTAAGGAGTTCTGAGTTGGACAAGCAATCAAAATGAATCAAAAGTGAAGAAATCTAGGCACTTTTGATAAATAGAAGTCCCAGTTTAGAGCATTAGAAATGAGCAAGGAGATGTGTGGATTACAAGCACATGGTGAAGCTGCCTCCCTTTATGGACAACTCCCTTATACTCTCCTTGTCTGCAATTAGCAGCCCAGCCCCACAGATCTGACGAGCTTCCATAATTTGTTTGGTCACCTGGAGGAGCTGCGCTCTTTGCTCACGCAGTCATCGTGGGAGCTTGTATCGCCATTCCCCATCATGCTGCATGTCCTTCGCTTTTTCCTTCTATGCATCATTCCTTCCGTCTCAGAGCTAGAATCACACTAAACAAGAAATGACAGTAATAAATCCTGACTATCAAAATAGCAATTCTGATCACTGATTAGTAATAATATCTACATTGCCTGAGGAACAGCATTATTTCATGGTGACATCTGAAGTGATTAGGAGGCTCCTAGAATCTGAGCTGTTAAGAGGCTATTATAGTCCTATTTAGATGGGGTAGAATGCAATTAAGTCTCATTTTTGAACATGATGGCTATACTTCTAGAACCTAGGCATTCCTGGAGGTTGGCCCAAGATTTGGAAATTAAGCCACTTCAGTATTCCTTGGTGGACAAACTGTGCCTGAAGACTGACTTTTTCAACTCTCCTAGATCTTACAGTGGCACATCACATGTACAAAATTAGAAGAAGAAAAAACAAGCATAGCTCAATGGTGACTGGGTGTGCTCACTGCCCACAGAATGTTGCTGTCTATTCAAGAGGGGGGAAATGAAAAAAGTGATGGTTGACTCTGAACAGGAACATCCCACACTGCCACCTTTTGCTGAAGATTCACTTGTTGATACTACTGACCATCAAAACCTTTTAGATCATCTGCAGGGGTTGGGGAATATAGAAACCATTTATATATGGGACCAGCAATAGTGATGCAATCGTTTTTGCTAAAGTACACCACCTGAAAGTCAACAGGTGGTTGACCCACTCCAGAACTGTTGTCATACAACCCCACCCATGACTTACAACATGTGGCATGTCTGATGTAGTAACTTACCTCTGAATCAGAGTCTGAAGAACTGGAACTTGAAGAGCTGGACGAATCACTAGAACTATCAGAAGCAATGCCTGTCGATTCCTGTAAGTCAACAGAATCTGCTAGTGCAGCCAGCTCAGGATGTTCCTGTTTTAGGACCCTTGAAGACAAATTTTCAAGAAATAATTGTTGGCAAATGAACTAATGGATATTGTGCATTTTGCGTCTTCAGCCCGTATGACACAGCAGACTATTTCACTAGCCAAATGCATCAGCTACAATTCTGGAGTCTGTGTTTACATGCAACTTGGAGCATTTATTAAAAGTAATTTAACAATATTGACTGGGGTTCTCATGTATCTAGGTAAAATAAGAAATGGGATACAGGTGTTCTCAATTCCCAATATGCTGCTTAAATGTGATCCAAATTCACTCAACAATTCAAGCAGGCCTGTTCCCATCAGTGTAACCATTGCAACTTTGAGCTTGCCAACAAAAATACCAGTTTCTGGAAACAACAGGAGAGGGCTAGTACCCTCTCCTGCTTTTAAGTTCTCAAAAGGAATCTGAAAGACGAAAATGAGAAACAAGATGTTGGACTAGATGGGCCTTTTCTTTTGATCAGCTCAATGGGGAGCCAGATCAGACTATTCACATAGGTAATCTGAGCAATGAGTGCTCACAACAGAGTGAGAACGCTTCTGTTTCTAGAATAACTATAACTGCTGCTCAAAAACATCCTATGATAATACATTTCAGCTACTGAACTAGCATTTTTATTTCATAGTTGGTAATTGTATGTTTAAACACAGTGTTCAAATGCATTCCCTGTCTTAAACTATATGTTTTAAAACACAGTTGAGTCACCTTATTGAATCTTGAAATCCAGAAGCCTAATTCTCCTTCTGGACTCCATACAAGATGTTGCTATTAGAAAGCCACAATCTTTTTCCAAAATGCAAAAACAAGTACACCTTCATCACTTCTGTCTTTCAGATATTCTGTCAAGCATCATTCCAGGCGTACTCAGGAAGCAACATTTAGCTTGTACCGCCAGCATCTGGGAAACCACAGAAGTAATGATCACATCTCTCACCTGTACCATTTTCTTGATAATTTTGGTCTTCCCCTTACTGTCTTGTGCCACACCACAGGGAAATTTGTACAGCTGGCAAAGTTCTGAGTGACAGCAATAGTTGTGTCAAGATTGAGAACTACATGCCACCAGCCACCTACAAATGCAACACCACATAAGGTTATAAACAACCAACCGAAGGAAGCACATTAACTATGCTATTTTTAAATGTAGGCTTGAAAATATGGAAGAGCATGTTTGGAAACAGAGGTGTATAAGAAGCATCTTTGAATCCATGTCTCCTGTACAATGCTCATTCTAAGAATGTCTTGGGATAAACACAAAGGTTTACAAATTTGGTCAAAAGTGGCAGCCACCTCTGCCTTAAAGGTGTGAGGAAAGGGATAAATTTTTCACCTTTCTAAAAAGCAGTGAGAGGTCAGCAAGGCCCTCTACAAAAGCTACTCCCCAAGTACTTTGTAATGTGCCAGAAACTCAGGGGTGGGGTCTTTTCTAAATCACTTCAGGCCAGGCTTTAGCAGACAACAAAAACAAGTTGAGACTTTTTCTGCTTTTATAGAGAACCCCAGTTCCTAGACAGTTGTCATCTTCACACATTGTGATAAACCATGCAGTGTTTAGCATGATGTGCATGAGTTGTGTGGCTCAGACTAATGTAACCCCTCCTCCCCAGAGTCAAGAGGGTGACTTCAGCAGCATTTCATTTTACTTTCACTGGAACAGGAAAATGTTCTTAAAACTCTGGCTGGCTTAAAAAGCGAGTTTCAGAAACCAGGGTTTGAAGCTGGCTTGTTTTGAAACCGACAACCAACTTTGTTACAAGCTGCAATCCCTGGTCTTTACAACAGGACAAGCTGAGATAAGTGAAACTGAACAATGTCAAAATCTTCCTCCCTGACATGGAGGACAGAGAAGAAGTATGTAGACCAAAGGCTTACAACCATAAAAACAATAATGAAGAACAGTATCCTACTGCATTATAAACAAACTGAAAAAGGAAAAAACAACCTACTTCGGGAGGAAAGGCATTAATAAATAAAGCAAACCCATATATGGGAATGAAAATGAGTATTTTTGTCCCCAAATCAACCCTTGACTGACATCACAATGAAGAAAATTCAGAGCAGCAGAGAATGACACTATATAAGAAGAGGAAAAGGGACTGCTTAGCAAACAATGGATGAAATAAAAGGGTTTCCGTATACTACGGGACTGTTCACCTGATGAGCCATCCCTCTAGGACAGCCTTCCCCAACTTGCTGTCCTCCAAATATCTTATACTACAAATCTCATCAGCCCCAGCCAGCATGGTTGATGGTCAGGGCTGATCTGGACCTACTCCATATGTTCTCCACAGAGAGAACATGTTATGCAGTCCAGTCCCTTGCAGATTTACCTGGAAGTACGCCTCACTGGGTTCAATAGGATTTAGAATGTTCACTTACTTGGAAGTCCTACCAAACACGGTGAGACTTGCTTCCAAATAAATCTGTGGAAGGCTGGGCTGTTAGCCACAGCATCCAATCAATATATCAAGTAAGACAGAAGACGCAATGAACCTTAAATGATAAATGAAATGGAAGCACAATAGCTTGGTTTTTATTTGGGGTCTTATTGTTTCAACAAAATAAAACTATTGTATTTAAACAAAACTGTTTTGTTTTGGTTCAGTATGGTTTTAAAAGAACAAAGGAGTCACAGAAGAATGGAATTCTGTTTCCTCCACTGTTAGTGGCATACTTAATATGTAATCTATCTTGCACAGAAACACTGTGTCAAATACCAGAGATCTATTTTTTAAGCTGATTTTTTATGATGAGAATATTAATTTCCCTCGCATATGAAGCTACGATTAAAGATATGATCGATTGATTACATATACACATTTCTTATGAAAGTTATAAGCACCTAAGACAAAAACAGTTTATAAGGGAAACTGACAAGGCAACTCATGTTAACTGAAGACTGTAATATATTTCTGATATGGAATCAACAGTTCTACAAAGAGAATTGTCAACTGACCAAAAACCCTCCAAACACAAGAGACAGAGGCCTACTCCAGTCTGGTTATTATTTGACATCTGGTTCACATCCTAGAAGTGTGCATTTAAAAGCCAAAACCCTGATCTGGTCCACAGATCATAGTAGCAGTATTTGCTATTGGGTCAGCCCCAACCTGCCAGAGACCATAATACCCATGTACTTGAGTTTCTGAAATTAGAAGTTGGAGACACAGGGAGAGAAATTATTTCCCTAAGGAACAAATTGAAATGAGGGTCCAAGTGTTTACCTCCCTGCTTCATATACCTTTTTTGGAGAGATGTAGGTTTGTACAGATGTGACAAGAGGTGCTAGGCCTTTTGTTAGAGACGCAACGCAAAAGTGATTTTAAGAAGCAAGATCAAGCGGAGTCCACTTGTCCACTTTCATTTTCTGCTTCCATTTCACTGTGGAAGTCTCAAAGCTGACAAATTCTCTCGCCTATTGTGCCAGTTAATCTGCTTGGAACTGAAAGGACATTATTCATGGGGCTTCCTCCCACTTCCTAATCTTCAAAGGTTTAGCACATCTCCATCTCGGTTGCCTTGCTAAAGTATACATTATTTCAGGATTACCTCCCATCACATTTGCTATGCATCCTTCTTGTTCAACACACACAGCCTAACATAACAGAATCTATGAAGAACTCTTATGACACTTTGTTTCCCATCTGTCCAGGCTTGGATACTGCACCAGAAGTGTATCTTCTATAACTTCACACTTCAGCACAAAACTTAATAAAAGCCCTTACCTGGTACAAAGACAGTCTCTCCTGGTTTTTGCACAATTTCCAAGGGTTTGAACTCAGAAGGCCAAGTGGGAAGCTGAGTCCTTGGATATATTACTCTGAACCAAGTGATGGCTTCATCTTGTTGGTTCCCTCCTTCCTCACGAGTCACTTTGATCAACTCTCTGGGAGTGCTGGTAGGGAAGAGGCACCAGCGCTTGTATCCTTGGACTAAGGAATTCCAGGCACTGGTTCCCAGAGGGTCAATGTGGATGCCTGTACCTGATCGAGGTGGACCCATCACAAACCATCTGCACAAAGGGAAAAACCCAGCAGGGTTACAAACAACTACACTATTTTCCTTAATGTGTTTCTCAAAAGCAAGTGTTTTCTTTCCATTTCCAAAGCAGTCTGAGATAAGTTTGCTTTATCTTTTGTTTGTATTTGAGGAGAGATGAAAGCAAAGAGATGAAAGAACAATAAAAATTACGCTGCTCTATACAAGTCAGACCATTAGTTCAGTATTGCCTAGGTTAACCAGCAGCTTTCTCCAAGCTCTCCAGAGGCCTTTCCCAGCCTGCTATTCATTTAACTAGAAATTGCATCATTCCGCCTCCCATCCAAGACGAACCCTTCTTCAACCCATCTGGCTGAGTTATCCCAGAACCTGGGGAGATGTCTTCATAGAAATGTTACAAAGGCAATTAAAAGGTTGACGGCATATAAAAATTAAATTAAAATCTATGATTATGCCAGCATAATGTGAAGTGCCCGAGATCTACGGATAAAGGTGGTGTACAAATCTAATAAATAGTAAATTTACTATTATAAATAGTCAAAAAAAACCTACAGAAGGCAAGACAGAAGGCAATTTTACCCAAATGAAGAACAGAAGTTAGAATACCTTTTGAAAAAGGAAGGTGTAAGAGACTGGGGCATTGTAATTTTATTTCTCATATTGTATTGCAATTTGAAATTCTATGTAATGCAAATTGCAATATAGTAACATACAGTAAAAGAAATAAAAGAAGCACCAAAAAATCAATTGGAAATCATGTACCACCTAGCACAGTTCTGTGGGGGGCATGTTTGGGAACCAATGATCTGTACCATAATTTTGTTACTGAAATATGTTAACATGGTACGAGTGTGAAACTGTGGAAAACCCACCCCCCAAAAAAAGTAAGGAACCAGATTACCCTGAGATGTAGCTAAGTATATATAAGCATAGGAAAATGCACTGCAAAGAATGTAAGCCAAAACTGCGTAAATGATACACCAAAAGGGTGACAGTAGGAGCGAGGAGGAACATCTGGCATTGGCATAGGAAGTACAAGCTCATTTCCGTAAAATATGGGTCTTTTACGTCTCTCCATTTCTCATTAGCTCTTCCCTATTATGTTTTTTGTTAACTTTTAGTGAAAGTTCTGAAATAAAAACAACTCTGGTGCACCTATGCTGTACATGCAGGAAAAATGGAAAATGTTGGACCCCTGATGGACTGTGCATCTGTTTAAAAATCACTGCCCTTTGCTGTTTCTATCCCGAGGCATCAAATAACCAGTTTATACCTGTAGGGTGGCCTTCTCTTCTCGCCTGCATACTTGAACAGGTCATCTGTGAAAAACTTGGGCACCCTGTAATCCTCTAAGAGTTTTCTACGCTTCGGGTGCTCTCCATAGCTGCTGTCGAATATATAGAGAGGACTGTCATCCCTCGTGGTCTCCATGTATTCAATGTAATATTTCATTTTCATCTTGACAGAGTACCCATCATTGTCCTCCCCACACTTGAATTTCTGGTTCCTGTATTTGCGTTTCAAACGCTCCAGGGTCCATTTCTCTTGAGCTGGCCATTCTGCCTGAGCATTTAAGAGGACAACCGGCTTGTAAGGCTTCTCAAAACGTTCAATAAATTCTTCCACTGACAAATGGAGTGCATCTGCTCTTTCCACATTGTCCTGAAAGATGGATAAAGTGTTCTCAATGCAAGATAATGAACATTTAATACTGCAGAATAATAGTGACCGTGTTAAGTTCCACAGAACAAGTGCAGAGCAAGTCTTATACTGAATCAACCAATCAATAAGAAATATACATTAAGCAGTCTTTAAAATCCCGCCACCCTAAAAAAGCTTCCTTAGTTCTACAAGGACCTAGACTCATCCAAGCAACCAATAGGCAGTGGATTTTATTCTGAATGCATCTGAATAATAGCACTATGTGATCCACACTTCTAAAAATATGTTTTTAAATGGCCAGATAATCTGATATGCTTAATGAAATACAAGGGATTCTAGTCCTTAACTGGCATCCTCAAGGAAAAAATTGTGTATGGTAATAATTATTTTAATATAATTTCTACAAAACTTTAACAGTGCAACCATATACATGTCTATTCAAATGGAAGCCCCATTGATTTCGGTAGGACTTACTATCAGATAAACAAATACCGGAGGGCAGCCTCAGTGTACAAAGGAATTTAAAATATAGCAATAAAACTGACAATTACAGATCCCCCTTTAGATATGAAAGCTTCAAAACACATAAATTTTGTTCTACACTGAACATGCAGTTCCAAATGATTCTATTCTTATTCCTCATTAAAATGAGGCACAGCACTAACAATATCATAATTGTTGAAAAGTATACCTGAATCATCACCATGAAACAATGAGTGAAATCAGAGGGATAGAGAAAACATTGCAACTTAATCCAAAGGCACCAAGATTCTTGCTACAGCTAAAAGTTCTCTGTACAAATAGTGAAGTACTTGAATGGAAATTTCCATTCCTCTTCATGTCTAAATTGCTATGCATTAAGATATTACTTTGTGTTTCAACACACATCAACAGATCCTCCCCCTACATTTATGTCACACCATAAAGGTTCCAAAGTTTCAAGATAACCAAGTTATGTCAAACAGTCAGATCTGTAAACATCTGCAACACATGAAGCCTGATCATAAGGAGATTTGCTAAGAAGCCCCACCAAGTTCAATGTGCAGAGGATTGCACCTTGGAGTAATTTTATGGTCCATAATATTCTTGGAAACAGACTATTTTTGGTGTGCTTACGATTTGAGGATGCTTTCCACTCCGAGAGTAGAGTTACAGATACAAAAAATAGAACGAGACAAGAAGCCTTAGATTCACGTTTCCTTGATAACTACCCAATGTAAAGATGACACAGGATTCTATGTCACATAAGGAAACTTGTCACCTTGAGCTTTTGAAAATTGTTTCCCTTATTCAGTGTTAGAAACTCAGATATATACACTAGGCAGCAAATGACTCCTTAAACCAGGATTACAGTCACCCAAACAGAATGTCTAGCTGCCATTTCTGTGCCAGACAACTCAAAAGTTGTATTTTTCAGTAAGACTTTTTGATTCTTAAAATTCTTTCTAATTGTGCAGATAAAATAAAATGGATAGAATTCAACTGGATGTGTTGCTAGTGTGTGAAGACAGTCAAGATCCAAGGATCCCTAGGCTTGCACTTCCAGATGGCGGAGACATCAGGTGCCATCCTGGCGCCTGGGCATCTTCACTTGGTCACAACTATTCTTGGCACCTAACGAATTTAAAACGCTGTATACAACAAGTTCTACTTTCTGTCGCTTCTCTTCCAAGACTACTGAGACAAGATTATAAATCTTGAGAATTGAGTTTCTTGAGAATACGGATGTTCTTGAGTTAACAACCGATTTCCCAGATCTCCAGCAACAAGTGTTCTACCACTTTTCACAGCATACACTCATAAACTCACTCTCTCTGGGTCATTGTACCATATAAAATAAAGAACCACGGATGGCAGGACAGTCGCAAACAACTTTCTGCTCCCAGTGTGTGCTCTGAAGACATATAGCTGAAGCTATGGAGGTCTAGCCATTGCCTCAATACGACACCACCTGGCAACCACTTATATGCCACCTTAGGTTCCACGGTCGGAGAAAGCAGGATAAAAATGGCAGAAAATATGGAAAGAGCAGCTACTTATGCTCTTGCAAAGTACTTTTTTTAAAATGCCAATGGGAAAAACCTCAAATCTACAGCAACAGTTGCACTGACAAGGCTAAAGCCTTATCCCCATTTACCTGAAAGTAGACTCCACTGAACAACATACAGTAGCTTGCTTCTGAGCTGACATCTATCAGCTTGCGCCACAGAGTTAAGTGAAGCATGCAAGTGCATACAAGCAGCCTCTGGTGATTGCGGGTTCCAGTCCAGGAAAGTTCACACCACAATACACCTTAGTCCTCAAGGGATCACAAGACTTCTGCTTTCCCCATACCTATATACTGTACATATTATATACAGCATATATGTACACTCCCTATGTTGTTTTATTGTGACTCAAAAGGAAAACGGGCACGCATTCACTGGGTGGCTGCTGTGGGCTAAGCCCCTTTGCCCCTAGGCAGGACTGGCACCTGCCTAACCTTGCCTGGTGGTTTCACGCAGGATCCGGCCTTGAGCCTCTCCCCGACTCCCTGCGCCCCACAGCCCTTCTCCCGCCATTTTCCTGCCCCTTTTCACCTCCCCGCGCCCGCTTCACCTTGCAGGCTGCGGGGCTAAGCGGGAAGCTCTCGCAGTAGTTGTGCCGGGTCCAATCGAGGGAGTCCTTGAGCTCCGGCCGGGCGCTCCGCTTCGCCTCGCGGATGCGCTTCTTGCTCTTGTGGTTCATGCTCCCGCTGCCGGCGCCTTCGCCTTCGCCGCCGTCTCCTCCTCCTCCTTCGTCCGCCGTCTCTTCAGGCTACGGATTCGCCGCGGAGACACCCCGCCCGAAGGAGCAGCGCCCCGCAGCTTCCAGAAACCTCACGCCCGCGCCTCCTCGCTCAGCCGCCAAACGCCGCTGCCTCCTCAGCCTCGCTCCAGGCACCTATCCTTCCCATTGGCCGGCACTTCTCGGCCTCCCGCGCGCAGGCAGCGCCGATTGGCTGACTCTGGCAGCGGAAAGAGGGCGCCGAGAGGGAAGGATTGGAGGAGGCGGAGGAAGCGGCGCCGCCTCCGCCGCCATCTTGAGAAGTCAATCGCCCACCTTCAAGGGGTTGCGTCGCCGCAGTGAAATGTGCAAAAGTTGTGGCAGGCTCTTGCCATTGTTGGTTTTGTTTTGTTTTTTAAACCAGAACTGCACTGCCGTTGAGGGAGGAATGGTGCATAAGATGTGGCTGGCTGGGGTGGGTCAGAAAGCCCACTCCCAATGTCAGTCTGGATTGTAAGAGAGGAGAGGCTGAAAGAAGAGAAACAATCACACAGCCATGTGGCACAGTGAAGACTTAATCCTAACGCGTAAGGTTTCGTGGACTCGAGATTCCTCAGATGCACCGTGAAGCGGCCTTGAGGTCACGAAAACTTTTGCCCCAGTGCAAGTGTTCATAAGGGGACACACAACTCTTTGGGTGGTATTCAACTCAGGGTAGACCCACTGAAATGCAAGAACAATTTAATTTCAAGTTAATTTCAATAGGTGTACTCTGAGAACTTCGTCGAATCCCACCCTTCGTTTTTGCTACACGACAGTTACCCCTTCCAGGCAAGAAAGAGACTCATTAAAGGCTGCAACCATCGCTCGAGGAGATGGTTAAACAATGCATGTTTAACTATCTGAAGAAGTGTGCATGCACACGAAAGCTCATACCAAGAACAAACTCAGTTGGTCGCTAAGGTGCTACTGGAAGGAATTTTTTTATTTTTTATTTTGTTTCGAATGTATGTTTGATCATACTTAAAGTCAGTGGCTCAGCCCCAGCAAGTGTGCAAACGACTGCAGCAATTTATGGACAAAGCATGCTGGATATGCTCCGTCAGTGGGAGGTGCTTTATATTTATTGGAAACAACATGTGGCATTCCTTATTTGCTTCCAACCCATAGACACTGCGCAGGGATGAGGATCATGTCGCAACCTGGCTCTGATTACAGGTGCCCGATATCGTGCATCGGATGGAAGTAGGTCCCACGGAAGTTTTTTAAAAAGAACCAAGAACTAAAAACTTCCATGCATCTAAGTGGGCTCTGGTCCACGAAAGTTCCTGCCATTATCAGCCAGCTGCTCTTCGCGGTGTGTTGGTTCAGGTGTTCTGTCCCCGCGTTTCACTTCATCAGATTTTTAAAAAAATTTATTTTAGCTCCGGAGTAGTGATGCGTTATTTGAACCAACAGGGGTTCTCCAGGGGAACGGCTGAGAAGCACATCCTGCGGAACCATGAAGACTGAGTAAAACAAAAATTAAAAGGCGAGGGATCTCTGTTGCAGCAGAAACGCCATCATCCCGTCTGCTGCTTTTCCTAATCCCACCCTCCTCGTAACTGGCTGCGATAGGGTGCTTTGCCGGAAGACGCCTTTAACGTTCTTGACTGCGAATGGTCCACTTAGACATCAGTCGATAGCGAGTAAGATAACAGCCAAAGCTAGGAAGCACCGCATGGCTGTCTGTCTATGGACCGGGAGCTTTCCTTCTTGCGGGGAAAAGGGTTCCCATGTGCGAGCCGGAATGCAAATTCAGTGTGAGGGAGTACAGGTTTGCAGGAGAGCATCAGGAGGAGGAGGAAGAAGAAAGCGATCAGCTAGTGGTACTTATTCCTGAGGTGCTGATCCATTATCATCATTTTTTAAATGTGTATTTGCAGGAAGCAGAATTTGGAACTGTGCAATTTAAAGCAGAAGAAATTTGGGGCAGGACATACATATATAAAAATATATGTATCAAATGGGTCTGCATTTACTAGTAAATTGCACACGAATCATTTGGTGTTGCTTGCCACTTAGAGACATTTTAATGAAAGCCGCTTAATTTATTTTGATAGGCAAAATCATCTAAGTTGTTTTCATGTTAACTCCTAGGGGGAAACTAAGGGCAATTTTGTAGGATTTTTAAAATGTTATTTTTTTGTGATAAGCTTCGTTTTAAAATAAAACGAATTGTGAAGATGGAAAGGTAGCCTTGTTATTTTAGTCCCACCCTGCAAAGGTTTGGCAGGACACTCTGTTGCAAAACAAAAGTAACACTTTTTTCCAAATCTGATGACAAGGAGGTAACAATGACGACATTTCATCTTCGTTCAGGACTATTTAAATTTCAAGTATTGATCTGAAAGTGGAAACCACTTAGGTTGCAATCTTGTGCAACCTACATGGGCATAAATCCCATTGAACTGAATGGAGCATTCTTCTGAGTAAAGATGTGCAAGTCTGCACTGTTAGTCCATTATGCTGATTTTTTCCCTTGGCATTCACCAGCAGCTGGAAATTGATGGCTCTTCCATAATGTTCCTGTGATCCATTGGCACAATTTGTTCCATTATTTGTGAATCACTGAAGTAAGGTACAGGTGATAATTTTGTAGGACAAATCAATAAATTCAGGAATTTCCCCCCATCTCTTTTGTATCTCAAGCTTCTATTTGTTCTGCAGATCTTTGCCACTTCTACTCTCTCACAATTAAGCAAATCACAGCATATATGTACTGTCTCGACCATTTGCACATGTTTATGTATAGTGCATGCCTCAGTGATGTGCCAGACTGGGTTGAAACTTCAGCACAGTTTGCATTTATGTTTTAAAAAATAATAGGAAGAGTATGTGTGTTTGTCTATGTGTATTTGTCTTTTATGCACAAGTGCTTTATAGGTAATTTGACTTCTTATCTATATGTGTTAATTTAGCAAATACAACGTATGGTTGACAAATGCTTCCATAACACATCTTTTCTTTTCTTTTGATGTTGACTATAACCAGTGCTTTCTTTCTGGGGGTACGCAGGGGTACGCATACCCCTAAACATTTTGTGAATCTTTGTGCTTTTGTCTATTTACTGTATTTATTTTCCCTGATTTAAACTATAAAATGGTGATTTTCTTGAGTCAAAAGGAGAGAACCCCTAAACATTTTTTTAGAAAAAAAGTACTGACTATAACTATGATAAAGTTACAAGAGTTAACGTTACTGGTGGAATAATAGTGGCAACACTGAAATTCTTTAAAATGTGCAAATGTTCAATGCTGCTGCTAGCCTCTTTTGTTTAAGACTGTAACAGCACTTTAGATTACATAGACTCTAATGAATCCTGGAGTCATTACACATGGTAGCATAGTAGTGTTGTTTGGCCATCTAAATAAGAGTTAACAGTCTCAGTTGTTGGGTTACGTCACTTTTTTAATGGGTTATGTGTCGGGTCTCTATCCTGGCAACCAGCAACCATCATTTTGCTTCACTGAATTTCACTGGCACTGTATAGCTGATCAATGACAGCAACTCCTTATGTCTTCTGCAAAACAAGCATGATTTCCCCCCTTGACCTATTACACAATTGCAATTGCAGCACTCTCTCAGTATGTGGTTTCTAATGAAAAATCCCATTACAAAAAGGAAAACTGATGAAAGCTTAAAATGCACGTGTATCATGTTTCTTTAAAATATGTTTCTGAAGGAACCATGTTTTACAGCAAGATGTCTTTTTTCAGATCCTTGATCCCCAATATGGCATGTACGTTTGGCCCTGTGCAGTGGTTCTGGCCCAATATGTGTGGTTTCATAGAAGACTAGTCTGCGGCAAGAGAATTTTGGAGGTAAATCATCGTAATCATTTTATTACCATCTTCATCATTTACAAATTTACCCGCCCTTTGCCAGCAGGTCCCAGTGCGGGTTACAATTAAAAAGTGAAAACAGATTAGTCACAGGAATAGGGTAGGCCCTGAAAACACACATGGAAATGCAACACCTTGGATTATAGGTTTATAGTATGAAATTATAATTTTAAAATAAAGTAAAACTATGTATTTAAAACATGGGTGTGACCCTTCAGATGTTATCTAGCTCTCTGCAACACAGAGGGCTTTGACAGGATCAACTCTATCCACTGGAAAATCCTCTATAGTATTCAGGAATCCCTAGTTCCATAAATCTCTGGGACATGGACCATATGAATAGGGTAGCAGACCATGCAACTATTATACCGGTACTTGCTTCCCCTTTCAAGCTTTCCTGCTAAAAAACTGCAACAAGCAAATGTAGACCAGACCACAACTGCTGACACAGTTCAACCCCCATGACGGGGTGAGCTCCCGTTGCTCAGTCCCTGCTCCTGCCAACCTAGCAGTACGAAAGCGCATCAAAGTGCAAGTAGATAAATAGGTACCACTCTGGTGGGAAGGTAGACGGCGTTTTCGTGCGCTGCTCTTGTTCGCCAGAAGCAGCTTAGTCATTCTGGCCACATGACCCGGAAGCTGTACGCCGGCTCCCTCGGCCAACAAAGCGAGATGAGCGCCGCAACCCGAGTCGTTCGCGACTGGACCTAACAGTCAGGGGTCCCTTTACCTTTAGAATGGTTTTAAGTAGAAAAAGACCTTAGAAATAGGATTGTGCAATGAAACAGAGGCTTCTAGTGAGTAAACTGTTGGTATATTTTCATTTGTGTCATTTCATTTGTGTCATCGATGATGAGGAAAAAACACACCCAAGCTGTGTTCTGAACTCGTTACACATGTATTTGGTGTTAAAACTCAGTTTTTACTGTTTAGATTGGAGCAGGTGTGAGTCTTCCTGGGATAGTGGCAGCAAAATGTGGAGCAGAAATTATATTGTCAGATAATGCAGAATCCCCTCAGTGTTTGGACAACTGTCGAAGAAGCTGCCAGATGAATAACCTCTCAGGAGTATATGTCATAGGACTCACCTGGGGTCATGTGCCACCCAGTCTATTGGCCTTACCTCCAGTGGACATTATTTTGGCATCCGACGTTTTTTTCGAACCAGAAGGTAATTCTAAAGTTTTATCTACTCCTGTGCATATTCTGAGCATCTGTGTGAAGATAGCACAGCATAGAATTTGACACCAAATTAAATTGGTGTGAATGGTGGCTACAAAAACCTGAGTAGTTCTTCAGCTCTCCTTGGCTCTGCAGGCCACTCCTGTCTGCCATGTGCTGAAGAAAATATTATTCCCCTTGATTTATATATTTTTATTTTACAGAGGCTGTGGTTAACAGCACAAATATTGGATAAGTGGTTCCACATGCAAATTACGTGGCCATGCAGTAAAATACTAGTGATGTGGAAACTAGCAAAGGAAATTAAAAGGAATAAAAATGATACTCCTTCCTGCTTAAAGGTCCAGGTGTCATTCTTAGAATATTTGCGAATTAAGTATTTGACATGAATTTTGACTTGGTCTCCGATATATTGAAATTCTTAAAACTTTTGAGAGCTCTTAGACTATCATCAAAACACAAAGTGGGAGCTCTGCAATGACAGAAATGGTAAATCATTGATTTGAGGCATTGCAAGAGTATACTACCGTCTTTCCCCCTTTTAAAGACACAGTCTTATAATTTTTTTTCCTCAAAAAAACACAGGGTGGCTTATTTTCAGGTGATGTCTTATTTTTATTACGTCAGTATGGTACGGTACAGCCTCCCCCTGCGCGCTGAGCAGGCGGAGCAGAACTCCACAAGAGGCGCGTTTCCCCCCCCCGTGCCTCTCGCTGGCTCCCTGCGCACGGGGAACAGGCGGGGCAGGAAGAGGCGTCTCCCCCCCCGCGCCTCTCCCTGCGCGCTAAGCAGGCGGGGCAGAACTCCACAAGAGGCGCGTTCCCCCCCCCCGTACCTCTCACTGGTTCGCTGGCTCCCTGCGCACGCAGGAGGGGCTGAGGAGGCGACGGGAACAATGGCGGCACCATGGCTTACTTTTGGGGTACGTCTTACTTCTCACAAAGGTAAAAAAAACCCTGCCATGGCTTACTTTATGACTACGTATTAAAAAAGGGGAAACAGGGTAGGATAGAGTAACTTTGAAAGTAAATGGGAGGTTTTTTAATATTACTTAATTACTGACTAATGGAAATCTAGCAAAGTAGCAAATATTTGCTTTTCATTAATATATATCAGACTAAGTATAATTGGTCAATTATATGAAAATGAATTCATTTTCTTATATCCCAGTCTTCCTTCCGACAAGAGCAGAATGGCCAACATGTCCACAATTTTTAAAAAATATGAAGCTGTTCTGGACCATTACTCATCTTAGTCAGGATTGTCTATTGCTAAAGGTCTATGTGAAAAAACAACTTGGTTTTACACCTTTTTTTGGATGTAGTTTTGATCAGGGCCAGATTCTTAAGCAGGCTAAGAATGCCATGACCTGGGGCCACTATTTTCATAATGCTGTGGTAGTTTTAAAAATACAGATATTGAACTGGAACAAAAATCCCTTCAAGCTGGAAGCACATCAGAAATGAAAACCACCAGTAGTTACAAAAGTATTTTGTGTGTTTGAATTTGTAGAAAAGGAAGTCCATCAAGACTGTTAGCAAAGTAGTAAAGTTTGAGAAGGCTGGAGAACCTACCTCCAGATGTTGTGGTACTTTTAGTCTCATCAGCTTGGCTGTGAGGATTTGTAATCTAGCCCGACTTGCTGTGGTTATCATGTAGTGAACTTTTCAAACTCTTCTCGTTACCCAATGTATTTTAATGAAGCCAAATCCCAACACCTGTCTGTGAAGCGTCTACTCCACCATCAAGCCATGGCCCTCTCCCCTATGAACTCAATACTGAATCAATACTGTTCCAGTGATAGCACAATGAATTGGGCAACTGCCTGTCTTAAGGCTGCAAAATTCTGCATACTAGATGGCACCTGACACAAATAGGACAGCAACACACCTTCCTCACTCTTTCATGTGCTTGTAATCATTTTAATTTTTACAATCTTAGGAGCTGCAAATAACCATTATCATGACAGTATGGGAACATACACTGTGGCCTTTTATTGGCATGTGGTAGGTAGGCAGAATATTCCACCTGCACTTTCTTCAAAAAATGAGTCCAGACCAGTAAAGGCTATGTAAAGCTACCCTAGATATGATTATATATATATATACACACACACACACACGTTTGTGTGTATATGTGTGTGAACAGTGTAATATTCTTGTCACATGGGAAGTTGATTTTGAAATGGGAATTACGATACAATGGTTGTCCTTTTATTCAGTTGGATAAACAACTAATATAGTTGCAATGGTGGGGAACCTTTGGTTCCCCAACTCCCATTAGCCTGAGCCAGTATAGCCATGGGCCAAGGATGCAGTTTGCAGTCCCATTCACTATCCATTCTGTAGAAACTTGGGTCAAGAGATGAAAAAACAGACATAACTCATGTGCAAAACTGGATGAAAGCCCCACATGCTCTAAAAGAACAAAGTCTATATAAAGAGGCTTTTTAGAATAGATGTTACTACAACTCTTAAGTATTTATACTTCTGATAACAGTATTTATGCCATTGTACAGCAAAATAGTGCACAGAATTTACAAACTTCTACACATTTACATCTCTTCTCCAACAAGGAATAAATGGCAGCTTAGAATTTTTTAAAAAGACTCTAGTCAAAAAGGCACAAAAGTAAAATGCCACTTTACAGTATTATTGCATTAAATACTTCTGCTATTTCATACAGACTTTGAAGATGTTATAAGTACAGTGCACTACCTAATGGAAAAGAATCCACATGCTCAGTTCTGGACTACATATCAAATCAGAAGGTATGCTTACCAATTTCCCATTTTGTTATTTTTCAAGCAGTTTCACAGGGCATACTGATGGACCCTGGTCTAAAATGCGCACACTATTAGTTTATTACATTTTTTGTATTTTTACAAGGTGTTCTGTGACTTGTAACCTTGAAGTGTTCCTGAGGAGCCAGTTTTAAAACATGTTGATTACACAAGCTTAGATATTGAATGAGAAAGATTCAAGTGCTGACTGGTGTTTCTTTCAGTGCTGACTGGACTATTGAAGGACTGCTTCACAAATGGGAAATGGAAAGCATCTGTGTGCCCTTGCAATCCTTTGAGGCCAACAGGGAACAACTGGCAGGCTCTACTCTTCCGGGGAGACATACTATTGAAATGCTGATCCTCACAACAAATAAAGCAACCAAGTCAGATCCTGTTACTGTTTAAGAGAGAGGTTTGCTTTAATGTGTTTTAAAATAAAAGTTATTTACCTCTAACACGCTTGGGTTGGATATACTAGCAAGCTGTACATTCAGCCAGTTTACAAATAGATGCTCTTAAGTAAATGGGAGTGTTATGTGGCACCATGAAGTGGTGCTTTTCCTTGCATTTCAAGGATCCCCCCTAGTCTTCTTCCCTCGACATTAAGCAGTGAAGTAGCAGTTCCCCCAACATAGCTGTCAATGTACACAGCATGTTTATTAAGGTTTTAGTGCAGCCATGCTCACATTAAAGATAGAATATTCTGCTTAGTTTCCAATTTCATGTATCAACTACCCAGAAAACACCTCCAATGACTTATGTGCAATATTCCCTTCTGTGTGCTCTACTATATAGTGTGTACTGTAGAGGTACATTATTGACTCCTATCCTGCAAATAATCTGGAACAATTTATACGAATTTCAAAGAAAAAGTACTCCAAATGTGATTTGTTATCTATAAACGAAGGTTAATACACGAGCTATTGTTCTGAAATAGGACGACAGATTTTGTTCTCTTCTAACACACAAAGCAGAGTCAGGATATAAGAGTTCAAAAAACTGAACACCAAGTAAGTGTTTTATTAAACTACAGACACAGTGGTTATAGTATAGAATGTTGTAAGAGATACTCCAAATCATTACTTACAGAGGAATGAATCAAATGCTTTTAACATTACATTTGTTTATATCCAAGTTCACATATGTAGATGGTCTAATTTACCATTCTGGAAAAAAATAAGGTGTGTTTATCACCAGCTAGATGTGCTCACTGTATGCTCCGTTATTTTTATGCAAGGCCCGGGTGACTGGAAGTGCAGTTGTCAGGCAATTATAATTAACTGGACAGCCATTTGTTTCTGCACGACAAGGCATCGTTACAGGAGCAATCAGGAGAAAACAGGAAACAGCCAAGCACTCTGCACTGCAACACGCCACCTTAACAGCTAACCAGCATTACTCAACTGCTACACAACTGCGCCTAGTGCACAAAAATACATAAGAGAAGAGATTAGAATTTTGTCTGATAAAAACAAATTGTTCAAAATAATTGTCAGCTGTAAAGTTTTAACGTTTGACTTGTAGATACTATTTCAACGAAGTATTTGCAAATGCATTTGAATTAAAAATTTCAGAATTTGAGACTAAAGGCAAAAATTGAGCATGTGGACAGCATTAAGCTATTCAGCATATCACAGCTGCATAGTTCTTTAATAAACTTGAGGAAGCAAGTTAGTTATCAGTTTTATTTGCAAAATCAGCACTACATGAACAAAAATGAAAATTTTACCTCACATATCCAAGCCAATAATGAAATCTGTAGTCGTTCACTTCACTAAATTACAAGAAATTTGAATAATAGCAACAAAATGGCACATAAATGTAAAAGTCTGCCATTTGAGGCTCAAAAGTAAAGTAAAAGTTAGACAAAGTGTTACAAAATAACCTTTTCAACAGCTGGTTGGTTGTGCCGGGATCTCTCCAATGGACTGGCGATTCAAACGATCGTGCTTCCTCCAAGGCTTCCTTTATGTAGGTTTCTCATGTTTTTGACGTTATCTAGGTTTGAAAAAGGTATAGTTCAGCAAGGTACCGCTTTGTATGTCCTCCATATTTTATGGATGCTCCCAGATTCCTAGTAATACTGGCCTTGTCTCACTGTTTTAGAAATGTGCAATGCCCACCTCCCACCATGATACTGGATACTAATGTAGACAGCATGAGAATTTTTTGATACTGTTGAATCTCCATTATTGATGTTACATAGTGTCGGGCTAAGATCGAACTACCCTTAACCTGAATCCAGCCCAATTCACATTAGGCATTAGTTCTTATTGAAAACCTTGAAGAATCATTAAATAGTTGTGTAACTTAACAATTCTAGGCCCACTTCCGTTGAAAAAACAGGACCAAACAATTTGAGGGAGGTTAAAGACACACTATCCGTTTTCCCCACCCAACATATCCTTGGAAGCCCACAATCGTACTTTAGATAAAACTGATTTCCATAAACTCTTGCAATTCACCTTCCACTTTTAAAAATATTTGATGCCGTTCAGCATTGTAAACACAGGACTGATTGGTCATTAACAGGATAGTGTATCTTTAACATTTAAAGACAAACCTGCTCCAATACACGCCCACAGAAACTGGTCCCTGGAGGATCAGCCAAATCAGTTAAAATCTGCAATACTGGCCAATATTCTTTAAGCAAACAGGAGACCGCAGCTTTAAAGGGGAAAATGCAGATGTTGGGTAAGAACAGTAAGAAATAGTCATTTCAGAAATAGGTTGCGTCTCAAACAATAGATATTAAAAAGCAAGCTATTAATTGCAACAAAACACAAATATAGTCTCTGTAAAAAATTGCATTTTATTTTATTAGCCATAAGCTAAAATGCCCTCCTCAGAAACGAACATGCCCCATTAGGATTTACTTACGCTAGAATCCTGTCTCAAGAACCCAATACCCACTAGAGTGCTACAATACAGCATGCAAATGCAGCAGGCCGCCAGACACGTTACCATATTCTTAAGATGACACAGCTCCTTCTTCTTCGGGAGACTTAGGAGGGCTCTTAGAACGGGACCTCGACTTCGATTCCCTCTTTGTAACAGGCGGGGGGCTTCTTGACCTGGACCTGGACCTGGATCGGGAGCGAGATCTGGAGGCAGAGGACGACTTGGACTTCGATCTCCTGGCAGATCTGGACTTGGAAGTGGAACGAGACCGGGATCGTGTGCGGGACCTGGACTTGGAGCGGCTGTAGCGCGATCTGCTCCGGGACCTGGAGCGGCTCCTGCTTCGGGACCGGCTGCGACGCCGTCTTCTAGGACTGCGGCGGGCGGGTTAGAGGAAGGATTGAGAAGGGAGAAAAGGGCGGATTGAATAACGGCTAGAAAAACTCACAATGCTATTTCCCGGACAGATCGCGTTTATGACGCCTAAAGGGGAAAACTCCGCGCCGCCCATTCGATCCCTCGCCCTCGGGGAATCACGTGGCCCAGCTATTTTCCCGCCGACCTGAGCCAAAGCGATACGCAAAGAACACAGGCCTTTCGGTTGCCATCTCAAGTTACTCGCAACAATCGCTCCCTTTACCGTCGCTTCCCTTCACACGCCGAAGATCCCACCTTACATACACCGCCCCCCCAACCCGCAGGCCGCTCTTCCCAACCAGGCTCGGCCTCCGAAACAGCCGCGGGGCCTTCTCCCCCCCCCTCCATACCTCCTGCTCCGACGTCCGTAGCCTCCGCTGCCGTACCGGCGCGGAGGGGGCCCCCGGCGGCTGTGGTGGGAATCCGGCGGCCGCCCATAGCGGGCCATCTGGACGCGCAGCTCCCTCCCGTCGAGCACGGCCCCATCCATGGCGTCCATGGCGTCCTCCGCGTCGCGCTTGTCGTGGAAGCGCACGAAGGCGAAGCCGCGGCTCTCTTTGGTGTAGCGGTCGCGGGGGATGTAGACGTCCCCGACGCGGCCGTACTTCTCGAAGACGCGCCGCAGCGTGTCCGGGGAGGTGCGGTAAGTCAGGTTGTCTACCTTCAGCGAGGTCATGCCTTCCACGTCTGGCGGCGGCCGCCCGTAACTCATAGCAGCGGGAGGGGAAAGGGAGGAAGGGAAGGGAGGAGGGGGTGACGCCGGAGAAACGGAGCGGGGGCGGGCGGAGAAGAAGGCGCGTGACGGGAGGGGTGAGGAGTAGCGGCGGGAGGCCTCTTCCGTTGGGGCTGCAGGTGTCGGGACCTGCGGTCGGGTCTCAAGCGCGCGGACAGGGCCTCACTCGCTCACCACCATCTCCGCGCAGCCACGAGCAAATGAGCGAGGTGCCGCCCTTCCCCGAGCACTTAAGCGCCACAAAATGGCCGCCGGTGACCCGGAAGCAAACCGCGAGACCACCCACCCTCTCTCTCCTCCTCCTCCTCCCAGAGCTGGGCCCATTCAAATTAGAAATCCGTTTTCGTTTTCCCAACCGAAAAAAAGTCATGGAAATGCGCTGGCGGCGCAGTTGGGCCGTTAAGGGAGATAAACTTAATTACAGGGTTTTGGACGCTCAGGCACCGTTTGAAACTCCGGAAGAGATTACATATATTATTATACATAAATGTCTTTTCCTGAGGACTATGTAGTGTTTTTAAATTTGACGAATCAAATATGAAAACTTGCTGTTTAAGATTCTGTTTATTACAAGTTGCGCGGGTTTATTTTTTTTTTTAAAGCGTTCAAATAGCACTTGTCGAAAAAGAGGAAGTATTGGATTCAAAATGGCGGCGAAGGGGGAGCGGAAACTCATCTTTAGGGAGCGCGCGCGCGAAATCTGTAGTACGCACGTAGCGTGCACGAGAGCCTTGGACGGTTTAAGGATGTGAGGCGGAGCGATGATGTCCTTCCTGCCGCAGTGAAGAGGCGCGAACTTGGGTTGAAGGCGTGGCTACCTTTTGCCCCGCCCATTGCTATTAGTGCCGAGTTAGGTGGAGGTGGGGGAGATGTTGATAGGAGCCGTGCTGCGTTGGTCTGATGTGGTGGTGGGAGGGGGGGTGGAATTAGAAAATAATAGCCCGGCAGTGTCTTTTATCAGAAGCAATCATTACACCATAAAGCAAACTTTTTGCTAAGGGGACTGCAGATCACAACTGGTGCATCAGTGAATGTGAACAGCAAAAAAAAGTAAAAGTTTGGCATTAAAAAAAATAATCCGTATTATGGAAGCATAGACCTATGTTACTGTATTTTGTTCTATGGAGGCTTATATACCAAATTGTGTTCTGTACAAAAGTATTACACTGAAGTAAACAGATTTAAAGACATGTTAATTAGTAGTGCTCCCAAAAGGAATATCTTTTTCTTGGGACTATGCACTAGTGAGTTAATAAGGCACCCCTTTTGGGTTCGGCTGTGAACGAAAATAGTATTTGGCTACTTGATTCCACAAGTGAAATGTTTAGCTGAGAAAATTCTGAAATATTAGAGGTCGTCACTCTGTTTTATGGAATGATGGTAGAAGCATCTATAAACAATTCCTCCCAACCTTTTTATGCACCAGCAATATCTTGCCCACATTCCAAACATACCACTGAACCAGAATGTATCTGTTGTGCTGCATTGTCACCAAAAAGCTACATGGGAATGTGTAAAGGTTAATTAAAGTGGTTTCCTTGTGTGATGGAAGAATAAAGTAATAGAAATTATTACTGTATTACAGTACATGTTGTTATATCCGAGTACTTTGCATTCTAGTATGGAGAAAGTAAATTAAAACACTGACACACATAACTTGCATGCCCAATTTGAAGTAAATCATACTTAGATATCCATCCTCTTTTTACCACTCATTGAGATTATATAAATATATGAATCAGAAATGTATGTTTTTTTAAAAGGAGTCAACAATTCCTTATTAAATTATCATTTTAAACAATTAAGCAAGTCCTTTGCATGCTTGCTTTTTCTGGGTTGACTAGGGACCGTTCAGAACTGCATTTCCCAGAATTCATCAGGGCTTTCTTCCTTTTGGTCAGCTGACCTGACTTCTGTATTGCTCTTTAGTTCCTGTCCAGCATGAACTGAATGCTCTCTCTGCAGGAGTTCCCTTTGTCACCACGTGATTTAAAGTCTTTTGGCCAAAAACTGACTCAGAAGATCTGATGAGGAAGTAAAATGTCGAAGAAGATCAGCTGGGGCAGAATGCTTCATCTTTTGGGAGAGCCTGCTGTTGTTCACTGTGTGAAAGGTAGTATTTTCGTTCCTGTTGCTTGGAGATTTTTCTCTGCCATTATTCTGCTTAGCTACAGTTGTACATGATTTCCCTTCGTTCATCGGAATATATCTGTCAATGCAACAGTCAGTTTTAAATATATGCTCATTGTGGTATTTGTGTTGTCTTGACAGAATTTTTAAAAAAAGAAGCTTAAAGGGTAGTGACCTTGCCCCAACTTCAGCCGGAAAGCTTTTTGAGGAAACACAAAATGAATCCTGAGACAAAAAAACTTTTGAACATCATTGTTCTAGGAACAGCCTTTATGTTTATGTTCACTGCTTTCCAAACATGTGGAAATGTTGCGGTAAGTGAAAATATGAGCCTACCCCTTCCTACCTTCCCCTGAATGCATCCCTTTCCTTTCTTCATGGTGCTTCAGTCTGAATGGTTATATTGCACATGTAATGTGATAACTCTTGTTTTGTTTCTTCTAATCTCTCTAGATTTAGGAATATTTCTGAAGCTATCTACTGCTTTTAGTGAGCACAGAAAATGATTAGGGCTGGAATCCTAACCTCATTGTCTGCAAGGATAGTAGATCTCAATGAGCTGCCAAGTGAAAAAGCATGTGATTGCCCATACTGCCCTGTGTAGCATTCAGATGATCTTTCAGAATGTAAAGCTGAGGCATAATAATCTTTTCTCTGTCTCTGTGTGTGTTCGTGTCTGTGTGAATGCAAGGCAGAATAATCACCAATTCTATAGCCCTGCCAGGACTGATATATATATCCCCCCAATATTCCAGGAATATGCCAGAGAATCATGCCAGGAGCATCCCAGAGGCTTGGGATTCATCCCAACATTCCTCTCCAAACACCACTGGGGAGGAGCCATGTCAGTGGCCTTTTTAGTGGGAACCAGGAGAATGGTTCTGGGGGTGGATGCCCCCCTCTGAGGATGGACCTCTCTCTTTGGCCAAGGAAAGGAAGACCTGCAAATTCCTATGGCCCTGGGACACCCTCCCATGGACAATAGGATTGTATTCTTAACTGCCAGCACTTGCACATCTCTTTTATAGAGAGAAACTCATGCCTCTCTAGATGTTGTTGGAACACAGTTCCTATCACCCCTGACCATTAGCTATGCTGGTGCTAATGGGAGAAGGATTCTAACAACATTAGGAGGTTACCATGTTGCCCATCCCTTTGTGCGAAATTCCATTTTTTATCACTCCACCTCGCCCCAATCCCATGCATGAGGTTTCCTGGGTATAAGGGGTAGAATTCAATGTAGCTCTAATGAAGCATACATACACACAACATGGTCCAGTCTCACAACAAGACACCCCCTCATGTGCCCCTGAAACCAGTTCTGGGCTTTCATCCAACCCTCCAGAGCAGATTTCGGGCGGGGTGGCAGGCATGCAGGGGGAAGGATGGAGGGAATCCTGTTGTGCAATAAGGTCTTGTTCCATGCATGCAACAGCAATCCTGTCCTCGATAAGCAGGAGTGTGAGAAAAAGGCATGTTATTCCCTTCCTAGCTCCCTGTGGATTATACGTAATCAAGGATACTTCCCACTTACCAGTTAGATGTTCCATTGCAATCTCATTAGTGTTACCTGTTCAAATGTAGGTTTCAGAACATCTGTTTGTTAAAGTAATGTGTAGTTTTGCCTTCAGGAGAAGGGGAGAGAAAAACTCTCAGGGAGCTCAGAAAACCAATGTGCAAAACTCTTAATTTACCCAGGCTATCAACTTTCCTTTGCATCCTTGCTTTCTGTGTTGCAACATTAGTGATTATGAAAATCTGTGTTCACGTGCTGAATGAGTCAGTGCCTTTATCAATGAAAGGAGTATTACAATAGCAACTCCCTAATTCAAAGGGTTGCTTTGAAGTTTAATTAGTGTTTTAATTGCTGTTAATCTGTAGTTTGATTTCTATTTCTGTTAGGTATCTCAAGTATTTATCATTTTAAAAAATATTTAGATACCGTATTTTAATTTTTTAAAAATTTCTTTCCGTACAGCAAACCGTCATCACAAATTTAAATCACACTGATTTCCATGGCAGTGGCTATACAAGGTACTCTTCACTGATACTTTTCTCTTTTTGTTGCTTTTGAGTCGCACTATGTGCTGGGTTCAGACATAATGGAAAACAATCATTCTCTCTATCAATACCCTGAGTTCCTCCTCTTTTTTTGGAGGTCCCAAACAGAGTTTCAGAGCTAGGCATTTCAAACTAAACAGCTAATGCAATGTGTCGGAGTGCTAGTCCCCATCTGTAAAGCAATCAAAAAAGTGCATGAAAAAAAACTAGACTTGCACCGAAGTGTCAAAAAATAGAAACCCCTCCATTTTGTTCCTTTTATGTGCATGCTTCTCTTGTGGGGGAAGGGGGTGGGGTGAGAAGGCAAGCTGGTGTCTAACTTGATCTTTTCCCTGTCCATTTCACTGATTCATAAGGAGTTATGTAAATAAATTGGTGATATCCTGCAAAGCAAACTCCGCTCATTACACAGAAGTTATCTGTCTCTTCCAAAGTTGAAAGTCCTTAACAAAGAATGTGTTATAAACATCCAGAAAAAGTAAGGATTAGCCTCTGGATAAGAAGTTCCAATGTGCTGACAGCATTTCAGCTTAAGATACAAATGATACATTCCTAGTTATTTTCATCTCATAGTGTGAGGAAATTGCTAAAATACAGTAACTCTGAATTATGTAAAAATGCATATACAGTGGTACCTCGGTTTAAGAACAGCCCTGTTTACGAACTATTCGGTTTACGAACTCTGCAAAACCGGAAGTAGTGTCCCGGTTTGCGAACTTTACCTCGGTCTACGAATGGAAGCCGAATGGTGGAAGGGCACCAGCGGGGGGAGGCCTCATTAGGGAAAGTGCGCCTCGGTTTAAGAACGGTTTCGGTTTAAGAACGGACTTCCAGAATGGATTAAGTTTGTAAACCGAGGTACCACTGTATCTGCTTGTTTTGTGAAATGTATTCTGCTTCCATAATTGAGCTCTCCCAATTTATAATGTTTTGATGCAAGCCATGGAAGGGAAGGACAATGAAAATGGCTAAAAGGGCAAATAATAATTGGCATCTTTTGACTACTAATGGCTAAATCAGACTTGTCATTGGATATTTGTGAATACAACTTCCCACATGTCCTGTTTTGTGTTGCTTTTGTAGAGGGACCTAAAAATTGATTGGATTGGACCTGATTCCTTTTGAAAATCACCCTCAAGATCTGTTGTTAACAAAGGATTCCCCCTCCTTTTGTGTTGTGAGGTCCAACTCCTGCCTCCCACATGACTGCTTTTATCAAAAATGAAAAGATTTGGCCTAGTCCTGAGCCAGATTTCCTGTTACATTGCAAATCTATGAAGGCATACAGTCCTGCATGACATTAATAGATACAGTTGAGGAAGGCAAATAATGGCCAAACTGGACATTACATAACTGACCAAACTAAACCTCCTGATGTATATTCTGCTCCAGTTCACACTAAATACATTACTTCTGGTAAATGAGCCACCATAGCTACTAGAGGGCCATGAAAAATTGTGTCCCGGGCTTTTTAGACTCATCTACCCATGTACTATCTGAAACCAAAGTGGCACATTGGTTGCCATATGTGAAATAAGTTGGCATTATTTCCATCTCTCCTATCCCACTATTAATACATTTAAAAATTCTGAAATGACATTGAACGGTATCCTAATATTTATTAATAATTAGTGTTACTTTCCGCAGCATGGCTGTTATTTATGGGGTGTTTTCGGCATCCAATCTTATCTCGCCTTCGGTGGTTGCCATCATAGGACCGCAATTGTCCATGTTTGTTAGTGGTATCTTTTACAGGTAAGTCAAAATACTTAAGTCCTTGATGTTTCCTTCTGGCTGTCTACCTTCCATTCATCTACCTTTGGAAGGCTTATTGTCCTCATGTGCAGCATCAGCAGGTGAGGAACATGGGATAGTGGTTAGTGTGTTGGCTTTGGACACAGGATGTACAAGTTAAAATCCCTGTGCAACCATGAATCTCGCTTGGGAGCCCTGACCAAGTCATTTTCTCACAGCTTAAATCGACCTCTTGGGGTTGCTGTGAGGCTAATATTTTAAACTGAGCTTCTCGGAGCGGGGTACAGTGTAAGAAAATAATGGTTGTTAGATTGCATGATTGAAACAGCATGTCATGATGTGCTTTAGTGATATGTAAAACTTTCAAATATATTGAGCTGCATTATTTTTTGTGGTTTGAGTAAGAAATTGACTTTAATATAATATAAAGTATTGCAGTTGTGGCATCTGCCATTTAAAAACTGAATCCCATATGTTGCCATCTTTTCAGCATATATATTGCCGTTTTTATCCAGCCTTCTACTTGGAGCTTCTACACAGCCTCTGTTTTCCTTGGAATAGCAGCTGCTGGTAAGCCTTTTCCCACCACGCCTTGGTTCTTGTGGAACTTTAAAGCATAGTTTAGTGCTAAGTTGGTGAGGCTTCATGAGCCAAAGCAAAGCGTTTGGCTTGCGTACTTCTCCCTCCCCTCTTGCGCACAGTTTGTGAGTTTTGCTTTCAAAGAATCTTGGCTAACTGTTAGCACTGAATCGGGGATTCTGGTTTAAAATAAACAGTGGTTTGTTGAACAACCCAACTTCATAACCTATGGTTGGAAGTTGGCTTGTATCAAAATTGACCAGAGCTTGTTTTAATCCAGGGTCCTGGGTTTGTGTACAATGTTTAGCCAAGATTTTTTTAAACTGAAACCAAGCTTGGCAGAACTCCTCCTGCAGGAGAGATAAGGTAGGAGCATGCAAGCTGAGCAGCTCTGGGAGGCTCGCCTGGGTAGCACTAAACTATGGTTTTAACGAAATGTGTGAATGAAGCCTTTCTGTATGCTGTTCCCAACTTTGTATCAGAAAGATCTAGGAATGTTTAGGTTGGACTTGGGGTCTTGATAGGATCTTGAGATTGAGGCCAAGATAACCAGAGCATATATTCTAGGCCAGGCATAGACAACCTTGGCTCTCCAGATGTTTTGGGACTACAATTCCCATCATCTCTGACCACTGGCCCTGTTAGCTAGGGATCATGGGAGTTGTAGTTCCAAAACATCTGGAGAGCTAAGGTTGCCTATGCCTGTTCTAGGCACATAATGTGCCCTTTGGAATTGTTGCTTTTTTCAGCTTCCCCATCTTCCAAATGACAACTTGGCTTTTGAAACTCCTTTCAGTTTAAAAAGAGGTGTGCCATGTAGCATGAGGATATCCTGTTTCAGACGACAAAGTCCAAAGCTCCTTTGGACATGCAGAAGAACTACGTGTGGTCTTTGAATCCAAACTTTAGCGTTTCTATTTTTTTAAAGCTCTTTAGTGTCCCCACTTTTCTAGTAATGGTAGTTGTAAAGAAACATTAGAGAACTTTTATAACTGCTAGGTTGGAGCTGGAAGAAGAATGAATGAAAACAAAGTTGAATGTAAAAGATCCCCAAAATTATTCTGTTAGCAAATCTCTTGATTTCTTAAGCTCAGCCTTTAAAAATTAAATGAAGTGGTCCATGATTTTGAAGTTTGTGATTCTTGATGTTCCAACTTAGTAGGAATCCTAAAAGCCAAGTGAGATGTTATATTAAATGTGCCACGTGTTATGTGTTTCTTTTTGAATTGCTAACAGCCAGTGTGTGCGGATTTTTTTTTTTTTTTAACAGTTGCATCAGGGGAAGAAAGGGCTAAACTGCCTCTCCTTGGCACCATGGTCTCAACGAGTTCTCTGTGCCTCCGATTATGAATTAAGATGCAAAAGGCACAAGAACAAGTGACATGGCTAGTTTGTCTTTAAGCACGTGACAGTACGTTTGTTGCATTTTTACAGCTCAAGCTGAGAATTATCAAGTTGGTATATCTTGAAAATGAAATATTTACACAAAGCATACACTCAGGCATGGATATAGTTTTGTGAAAGGTTCCCACAGGAATTATTATTATTATTATTATTATTATTATTATTATTATTATTATTATTCCCTTAGGCTGCAAACCTAACACATTATCTAGAAAGCAAGCCCAGTTGAATTTAGAGAGATTTACTTAGGATCACCTTGTTCAAAGTAGGTAGCATTATAATTAACTTGGTTTTTTTTGCTGTGTCATTTGGAGATCCCCTGAAGTGGTAGTCAAAAGTCCAGATTAGAAATATGACAGTAGCTGAAGTGGCATCCACTCTGAAAGTCATTCCTTATGCATCTTAAAAAGTATATATGATTCAGCTTTGTTGCTGGCAGCAGCCTGTGATAAATCAGAAACTAACCCTTAGTGCTGCAGAGGCTGGCTGCATTGCCAGCAAGTGGAGAAATGCCTAGAATACCTTCTAGTAATGTTTTATGTTATTTGGTATATATTAATTGTTGATGCTTGCAAATGTGTAATTATTTTCACATTTTGAAGATGGGGGATAACTGTTGTTGTTTCACACATGGCAACAAACTCAGCAAGGAGCTGCTGCCAATTCCAGCCTTGTAGCATATGAAGTATGATATTTGTGTTTCAGACAGAACTTTCTAACATTCACACTTGACATTTTCATTAGTACAGTGGTCCCTCGACTTACGAATTTAATCCGTTCCGAATGGACATTCGTAGGTCGAAAAAAATCGTAAGTCGATTTCCCATAGGAATGCATTGGGAGAAAAATATTCGGAAAAATTCGTAAGTCGAAAAAACAGCATCTAAAATTCGTAAGTCAAGGAAACCGCATCTAAAAACCGGCAACGATTTCCATTCGGATGTCGAAAAATTCGTAGGCGTGCGGCCACTTTTTTTCATTCGTAAGTCGAAAAATATGGATGTCGAGTACTTCGTAAGTCGAGGGACCACTGTACACTTAAAAACATCTTAGGTATAATCCTAAAAATCTGTGAAGTGGCCCAAATAGGCATCTTAAAAATACTTACATGATAACTTTCCCAGATAACTTTCTTTCCTTGTTTACTTGTGTTCTGATTTAAATTTCAGTACTGTGGACTGCTCAGGGAAACTGTCTGACAATAAATTCCAACGAAAACACTATTGGCAGAAACAGTGGCATCTTCTGGGCATTACTACAATCCAGGTAGGAAACGAAATTATCACCTTTACTTATATCTACCCAATACGATCTTGACCTCTCCCTACTTGTTGTTTGTTTGTTGTTGTTGTTGTTGGTGGTAAAAAGCCAATAAAAAGTTTGTCTGTCTATCTACCTGGCACTTGTTAGCTTTTTTGACACGAGGGTGACGCTTTTCTTTAGAGAATGCTGCACTTGTGTCGTTTAACACCAAATGTCTAGTTTTATGAATTCTGTCTCTTCTGAAATATCCATAGTTAATTGGAACAAAACATTGCAGTTCAGTAGCAATTCTGTGCTCACTCATTTTCTTCCAAAAATACATGGATAGGATTGGGTTGAATAACAGCTTCCAGGCAATTCTGTGTTCCAAAAGGCTTATTTAGAAATGGTCTTCTATATTGGAAGGAGTGCTTTGCTCTAAGGCTGTTCTGAGTCAACATCACTTCTGTGTCATGGGAAATGATCTGCCTTGTTCCTGTAGGCTAGCACTAAGAATTTCCCATGAACTTAGCTAGTGCCCTGGCATCTTAAGGGAAGTGGTCAGAAATTCAGAGAAGGCTGCAGAGTATGCTGTCTGCCTTATGTGAACAGTCTTTTATATAAGCTTTATTCCAGCCTTCCGTGACACTAACCCACAAAACTGTTTACCTGCTATCATGTTCACACATGCATATGGTCGTCACTTGCTCCTAGAAGAGGAAAATAACCAATTTCCTTCCAGTTCATGCGAGCTTCCTTGACTGGTTGACTGGAAGGCAATTCCTATTCATTTTTTAGACAACCTGCTTCATCTGGGAGGCACGCTGGCTTTGAAATAAATTATTCTCATTCTTATATGTTGTCCATCTAACTGGGTTGTCCCAGTCACTCTGGGTGGCTTCTAGTAAAATATAAAAACACAATATCAAACATTAAAACCTTCCCTATACAGGGCTGCCTTCAGATGTCTTCCAAAAGTCATAGAGTTGTTTATCTGTTTGACATCTGAAGGGAGGGCATTCCACAGGGCGAGCACCACTGTCAAGAAGGCCCTCTGCCTGGTTCTCTGTAACTTCACTTCTCGCAGTGAGGGAATTGGTAGAAGGCCCTTGGAGCTGGACCTCCGTGTCGGGGCTGGGTGATGGGGGTGAAGATGCTCCCTGTTTGCTTTTTAATGAGTAGACCCCTGATTTAAATTTGTCCAACAAATGTCAAGAAGTCTTTAGAATGTTAGTTTTTAGTGCGAGTTGATATAGCAGCTAGTGGGGATTTGAATCCCCACCAGGAGGGAGTTAAAGAGTCACGGTGCCAACACTGAGAAGGTCCTGTCTATTGCATGTCCCTGCCTGATCTTGTGTAGGAGTGGCACAGGAAGCAGGGGCTGTGAGGTCAGTCAAGTTCCTGTGTGAGTGGGTAACCAGTCCCTAAGCTGCCCATTAATTAATTAATTAGATACCCGCAGCTTTATTTTCTAATTAATTAATTAAAAACATTTAGAAACTGCTTAACATTTTTAAAAATCTCCCAAGTGGTGTACAATATAAAACATGAATACAAAAACTCCCTATAAAACAGCGCTATAAAAGGATATAAGAATAAGTAAAACAGGAATTCAGGGAATACAAACATATAAAACAGGGCCCAATTTCATGAGTCAGGGAAAGCCTGGTCAGAAAGGTAAAGTTTTCACAAGATGTCTGAAGAAACCGATGCTTGCTGATTCATATATGGCAGAGTTTATAGGTTTAAAGGTCATCACCAATGGTAGAGTGCCCCCCTGGAATTAACTCTGAGATCTGGTGGTGGTGTTGGTAGAAAATGAAGAAAGAAGAGCAACGATATAAGCAGATCCTGACAAAATCCATTCTTCTTTTGGATCAGTTTTTGTGTTGTAGATGTATATCACCGTTGTTGGAAGCAACTTGTTGGGTTCTTTATCCAGCCAAGAAGTATTCTTGCTTTAACTTCGTTACACTTTTTGTATGGGCGTAGCAGGAGAACAAAGAGAACAAGCTCTTTGTTATCTTATGTTGTCCAGGTATGTTCAGCTATGCCTGGAAAGCCAACATAATTTAACTTTTTACAAGGAAATCCTTGGGCTTGTTTCACCTTCACTAGGATTTGCAGTCTTATCTTCTGATAGTGTAAAGGAAATTGCAGTCTACATTTCCCCCCTTCTTTTGCAATTCAAGTAGCTTGCTTAACCAGTAATGTGCTTTCTTTTGTTCACAGTTTGTTTTTTGGAAATCTATATATATACTTTGCCTGGCAAGGGAAAATTCATATATCAGGTTGGTCTTTTTAATATATCTTTTTTTTTTTAAGGTAACCAGGTTGTGAATGAAAATTGCTATGTTGATGAGGGGACAAACAGAAATAAAAAAAGCAGTGGAGATGGCCACAGCTTATTTTAAATAGTGTTTTGAAAGTCATTGGAGGCTATTTTTAACTTCATGTGTAGCAGCATAATGTAAACACTACAGTATTCCCCTTCTGTTTGCTGTATTTTTGTTCCATGTGTACAGCTGGCTCACATTCCCATCTATGCCTTCAAACTGTGATCCTCACTGAAACAAATCTACTTTGACATATATCTGGGTGTTTCTTAGCTTCCTCTTTTATTGACCTTGCCTTGACCTACCATTTGGTTCTTACCAAGTACATTGCAGGCAGTTGGACGAGATGACCCTTTGTGTGTCCCTTCCAACTCTACAGTTTTGTGATTCTGTGATTCCATGTCTCAGTGTCTATCCGTCAAACCTCAAAAAAGCGCTGTCATCCTTGAACTTCCCTCCTACATTCCTCTTGCTCTGGCTCCCAGATTCTGCAACTGAGCTCATACCAGTTTTCACAAGCTTCAATAACCTTTTGCATTTATTTTGTCTGTGAATCAGATGTGATACATTAGCTAGAATTCACAGTTGATTTTGAAATTGAATAAAGCTCAGAATTAAAACACGCTACTGGCATGTGGTTCCCAGAAAGTTACTCAGAGGGAACTGGCCCTTGGGTTGAAAAAGGTTCCCCACTTCTATTGTATAGGTAACTTTGGATATAGAACTTGAGTTTCATTGATGGAGAACCTGACTAGTATATGGGAGAGTACACCTTATTTTATATGCTGTATTTAATCACAGCACAGAAATGTCCTAGGTATAGAATGAATGGATATGCTATTGTTGGTTTATGAAGTTGACGCACACTTCTTTTTCTTTCCCAGAAAACGACCGTAGGACCGTCTTCATTGCTCTGACGGTGATTAGTCTTGTGGGGACCGTTCTGTTTTTTCTCATTAGGACCCCAGAAGAATCAAATTCAGAGGAAGAAGACGCTGATGCCTCTACTGACAACCTCATAGAACGCACGTAGGTGTTTATGGCTATCCAACTCCTGAATCTGTATGCTTAGCCATTTCTACTCTGTGAATAAGATAGATGACTAATTTGTATTACGAAGGATGTTTATGCACACTGTCCTCACAGGTCGCACTATATTTTTCCATTAATCAATTTGTTTTTGGGGGGAGTAGAGGAGTTTGTGGGAAAGACTCCATTTAGTTCTTCCTAATGTGACACTAATCCAGGCTAAAGTGTGTGGCTAAAGTAAGAATTAAGTCCTTCTGATACTTTAGGATTTACTATAGAATGCAGTAGTCATGCATCTGGGCAGCAGAAAATAACTTGGGTTTGGGTAGAAACATAATAAACAACATAATGTCCATCCATAACATAATATCAGCAAAATACAACAATTCAGAGGCAGCTTGCTGGTTGGGGTGCTGCTGCTACATGAGCTTCTTGGCAGGTGGGTTTGCTGTTGCGTAGTGGGAGGTGGAGAAGGAGTGGTGGGGAGGTCAGCAGAGTGCATATGCACCAGCAGAGCCAACCAGGCACACCTGCCAGTGTGTTTGCACTGCACTGACCTCCCTGCCACCTTATGCTTCTCCTGTTATAAGCAACCGTGACTCACCCACCAGGAAGCTAGTGGAGTGGTTTTGCCCCAGCCGGCGAGCTCATTCTGAAATATGGCTAATAATTATAAGCAATACATAACAAGTAGTTTGTTTCTGAACGAGTTATTTCCCATATTGGTACGGTAAAATTTCTAATGGCATTGTTGTGTAAAGAATAATTATCATGACAACTTAAATTCACCATTTGTAAATTTATTTTCTCACTTTAAATAAACATTTGTTTTAACCAGGTCTGGCCAAAGCAACATGACAAGGGCCGTCGATGCATTTAGTAAGTAAAATCCCATGGAAGTATTAGATTTTCCAGCATGCCAAGCCATAGTCATACATGAATGCCTCACGGTAAAAGCTCACCTACAGGTGTTTTTTTAAATATAAAAAGGACAGGCAATATGCATTATTTTCCTGTGTTGTATGATGCATCTCTTCTTACCACCCAGACACCAATGCTCCCAGGACCACAGTTAAGCATCATTGTCTGAGATTCTTACTCCTAGGGAGGAAAAGATGCTTTTAATTCCCCGTGCTAGGGGTTCCTTGAAAGTTTCATCCTTCTTGGAGCATGGTGGCTGTTCTCTTAAGGGAGCAGTGGATGTGTTCCCACTAGCGGAGGAAGAGGAGTGCGGGAGGAGCGCACCGCTTCCAGCAGCACGATCTCGGCAGGGTGCCATCGCGGCTGCCCCCCCCCCCGCACTGGGTGCCCTGCCCCTGCAGGCGGTGCGGCGTGCCCCACCCCGCCCTCAGGATGCGCTCCAGCCCTGCCCCCGCCTGCTCTCCGCCCCCCCAGTGCCGGAGCATGAAGCTCCGCCACTGTGTGTTCTCCGTGGGGTAAGGGGAAATGAAAGATGGTTTGCCTAATATTAGCATCAGGATTACTACATTCGCTGTAATGTGGGTTGTTTCAGATATGAAGTAGGCAGGAAGGGAGGTTCTTAAGGTGTCTTCTCCTGCCTAGGAAGCTGCCTTCTTCTGACTATTGATCCATCTAAGCTCAGTATTTTCCACCCCCACCTGGAGACCCCTATCTGGATTGAACCTTGGGCCTTCTGCATACAAGCAGCTGCTCTACCAGTGAGCAATGGTCTAGGCCAGTGATGGCTAACCTTGACACTCCAGATGTTTTGGAACTACAACTCCCATCATCCCTAGCTAACAGGACCAGTGGTCAGGGATGATGGGAGTTGTAGTTCCAAAACGTCTGGAGTGTCAAGGTTAGCCATCACTGGTCTAGGCTTACAAAGCTGGAATCTATAAGCCTATGGTTCTGTGTTCCTGTATGCAACTGTGAATATTAATTCAGAAGTCGTTATTATGATTGTGGGAGGGGATAAAATAGTTCAGCCCATTCCACCTCCTCCCACTTTAATTCAGCATCCAGCGAGGATTCTCGTGGTGTGCATGTGCATATTTTAATTATGGCTTCTTTGCAGAAAGATCCATCAAGCTGTGTGTCACAAAAGAGATTCTGCTGCTTAGCATCACAACGGCCTATACAGGTAATTAACTGGACAGGGATAGAAACACTAGCCTTAGGAGTTTGCATGGGACTTGTGCACAGTACCTTTTCTGACTTTCTTACTGCTCAACAGTCCTATCCCAAATCCATTGCTTTTGGCTGCATCATGCAAACCCCCCTAGTGCTTTTCTTTTCATGGTAGCTCCCAAAGCATTTGTTAGTCTGAGTTTCTGCTCTCATTCTGAGCCCGGGAGCCTGTGGGAGAACCATGCACAGAGCTGAGGATTTCTTTTAAAGATTTCTCCACATCCAAAAAAGACAACCTGCTCTTTCTAATGAACTGCTGCCCATATTGCTGGCTGGTGCTACTTCGGACAAAAGCCTTGGCTGCTTGGATGATTCCCTTGTACACATCTGTAGATGTTTTTTGGATTGTGGTCCTTACCCTGCATTAAGACATTCCATTCCAGCATCTTCAGTTATCTCTTCCATCATATTTTCCTCTCTCTCTCTCTCCCCCCGCAGCAACTTTCAGTGCTCCTCTTTCTATATCTTCCCTTTGGTATCCAAATACTTGTGTTGCAGATTGCCATCTGGTGGTTGCAGCTGAGAATATCTGTACCTTTCATAGTCTGCAGTTGTCGTCTTCTTCTTCTTCTTCTTCTTCTTCTTCTTCTTCTTCTAAAATCCTTTCAGATGTGAAAGGATTTCAATTTTTTTGGGCTTTAAAGTGAAAGTGGAGATTTTCAGAATTTTGCATTTATTGCAATCCCATTTTTTGCGGACCTTAGTTGGCCGGATTACCACATTTTAGTATTCTTGCTTTAAACTTGGAGGCCTGTCTCCGGTTCCTTCACCAAGTTGTGTTTTTGGGGGGTTTGCCTGCTGTTCCATGGGCTGATGGAAGTTTTGGCCCATAGCAGGCTCTCAATGGGTCATGTGCCTCATTTACTTCACTTGGCTAAGATTTTTTTATTATTTAATTTATGTTCTACTTTTCCTCAAAAGAAATCAAGGCATGTGGTACATATGATCCTTTTAACCATCATTATATAGAACCAGACAGTTATGAAGTAAAATGTTTCACGAATACTTATTGGGAGTTGTTAGTAAAGCTAACACTTAGCGTTCCATAGGTGCCTTGGTTGTTGTAGCTGAATCCTGCACAAACATTCTTAAAATTTAATATCGGCTCCAATGGTACTTGGAATACCTTGGTGGTTTATATGGTTGGATCCTACATAGGCATTTTTGCTACCAGCTGTTTCCTCCAGATAATCAAAGTACTATACACAATGCCACCGCTGGTCAGCTTGGCTTGCATTGCATAAATACAGTTATGAAAAGTTCTCCTAAAAGACCAGTGTATCATTCAGTCTACTGATATCTTTTGGCAGCTCCATGTTGCAATTCTATCTTAAACTGTAGACTTTAATAAAGCTCTAAGTAGGAACTTTCTCCTTCTTTGTTTGTAATATTGCTGTTTCTTTCTAGGTCTGGAATTAACGTTCTTCTCTGGAGTGTATGGGACCTGTATAGGTGCTGTAAATAAATTTGGTACTGAAGAAAAAAGTCTGATTGGACTCTCTGGTATTTTTATTGGTATTGGAGAAATATTAGGTGAGTCATAGGAACAAAGGGAATTCTTTGATGCAAGTTAGGCCTTTGGTTCATCTAGCTCAGTATTGTTGACATAGAGACTCATAGCAGATCTCCAGGGTTTCAGACAGGCATCTGAAAAGGTGCTGGGGATTGAACCTGGGACCTCCTGCATGCAAGGCAGATGCCTTACCATTGCGCTATGGCCTCTCCCTAAACTGGATTTGAAATAGCAGAAAATAAATTTTGCCTACAGCTGTATAATACATATACAGCTTAAAACAATACAACAAATAAATTTGTAGGAGTAGGAGTAGTAACAACAACAAGAAGAACATTTATATACCACATATGCCAAAATGGCTTCTATGTGGTTAAATGAGATGGACCTGTTTTAAATGCTTATGAAGTGCATTAATATAAACAGCTACAACAGTTTAATCCTCAGGAGCTAACTAAGACTATCCACACCAGTTTAATGCATCAGGAAGTTAAAAGGTAAAGGAGCCCTGGACAGTAAAGTCCAGTCACAGGCGACTGGGGTTGTGGCGCTCATCTTGCTTTCAGGCCGAGGGAGTCGGCGTTGGTCCACAGACAGCTTTCCTGGTCATGCGGCCAGCAGGACTAAACCGCTTCTGACGCAACAGGACACCGTGCCGGAAGCCAGAGTGCATGGAAAAAACATTTACCTTCCCACTGGAGCAGTGCCTATTTATCTACCTGCACTGGCATGCTTTTAACTGCTAGGTTGGCAGAAGATCAGGATATTAATACTTATTTATAGTGGTGATGGAGTAGCAGCAGTGTTTTGCTCATTTTAAACTATGCAAACTCTGCAGTATAGGACTTCTGACAGCCAAGGCAAGCAGCTGTTGGGTATAAAAAGCAGATTGCCTTTTTGGCCATTGGAGCCACTGCAGATAGCAATGTTTGTGACATAATTAGTCCTAGTTCTCAGAAATAGCAGTAAACCATTGAAGTGTGCCACTTTAGACTGCAGATATAGACTTACATGAGTAAATACGTTTCTGTGAAAGAAAGAAAAACAACCCTTGGCATAACAGACCAGGTTCCAGGGAGAAGGATACAAGCTTAGTCCTTTTCCTGACATGCTAGCGTTCTCTTTACAGGGATGTTTATTTAACTGAGGTGGAAGTAGGGAGGATCATGTGAGTTCCTACCCTCTTGAGGTCTCAGGTGATACAGTGGTGACACAGTTTACCTTCTGATTTGCTCTTGGGAGAGGCCAGGCCACGGTTTCCACTTGTAGGTCAGGTAGTGGTGCCATGTGGGGGAAGATGGAGCGTTAGCTCGACACTTTGTCATTGGGGGGGGGGTGCTTCTCCCCTCCCACAGTGTTGTCTGCTTTCAAGCATGTTGGACCGTGGGTAGAACCACCACCACAAGGCATAACGCTCAGGATGGAAGTTGCCTCTGCTGGATTTTCTGGAATCCCTCTTTCCCACTCAGCTTCCCAAGCCAGAGAACACACAATTTAGCAGGATCCTCTCATCCTTTAGTGAGGCTTTTTAGGGGGGTGGCATGCTGCTGAGCAGAGTAGGGGTCAAATAAGCCCATTTCCACTAGTCCCTTACATGACATACTAGAGAAGTGATTTAACCCTCAAACCCCACCCTGTTTTCTTACAATAATGATACATTCTCTGTTACAGGTGGAGGAACCTTTGGCCTTCTGAGCAAAAACAATCGTTTTGGCAGGAACCCAGTGGTGATGTTAGGCATTGTGGTCCATTTTGTAGCCTTCTATTTGATTTTCTACAACATGCCAAACGATGCCCCCATCGCCTCCATCCAGGGCACAGACAGCATAGCATTCATGGAACCAAGGTAAAGAGTTACTTTTACTTCCTTCTCATGACCAGACAGATCCGGTTTACACAGGGCGCTAAGCCAAACCATGGCTTAATATGAACAGGCAAACATGTTGGTTACAGGACCAAAGATAATGGCTGAGGTGCTCCTCCTTCCCTTGCTGCTGCTGCACTATCTGGGGCCAAGTCATGGTCTGCCTTACTGTGATGGCCAAACTTGGGCTCATGGTTTGTCTTGCTCCAGACAAACCATGAACTGTAAATGTAAGATTTGCTCTTGGTTTACCTCTCATGGTTTACCTGGGGAAGACAAACCATAAGTCCAGGTTTGGATGGAATGCTAAGTCAAAGAATATTTAAAACATTAAATAATACAGGCAAAGTGCCTTTGACATATTTAATTGCAATGCAGAAATGCCCGAAACGAGAATTCTCAAAACGAAGCAGCTCTTCGGTAACAATCTGGACTTTGCCATTTTTTCTCCATTATTTCTCAGTAAACTTAGACAAAAATAATATGAATGGTAGGATTGTACCTAATTTTCCATTCATAGTTTTGTATATTTTTATAAGTGTGGTTAATGTTGGCATCTCTTTATTTTCAGCAAAGAACTGGCAATTTTCTGCAGCTTCTTACTGGGTCTAGGTGATAGCTGCTTCAACACTCAACTCCTCAGTATTTTGGGATTCCTATACTCAGAAAACAGTGCACCTGCCTTTGCAGTCTTTAAATTCATCCAGGTATTATTGGTTGCCAAATGTCAAAGCCAGACATCATATAATCAGTAGTCTACTGAAATAATACAGTAGTTTATTCATTATGCAAACAAAGAGCTTTGTGTAAAATTGGAAGGGATTTAAAAGTCATCCACTTTTGTCTAGGACACTGGGTAAGGCAAGAACAAGGCCTTTTCAGTAATGCAGGTTAACCAAAATACATGCTACAATGCTACAGTCCTGTGTTTAAGCCCCAGTGAAGTCACTGAAATTTAATTCTGTTTAAGCATAAACATGTTTGTGATATAATATTTGTGCATGACGAAACAATGGTTAATATAACAATTATTTTTAAAGAACAAACATTTGGAGTAGTCATAAGTGGAATACATGCATTGGTAGGTGTGCTATATAGAAAATGCTACCTTCTATCTCAATGCAATAAATGATATTAATAGAACAACAGCATTCTGTATCAGTATAAATTAAATTAAAATAGCTAGGTGGCTAAAGTGGAAAAGATAGATGCAAAAAACGCCATGTTCCAACTCAATCTACAAGTCACTGTGATGGCTCAGTTGGTAGAGCATGAGACCCTTAACCTCTACATTGGGCAAAAGAGTCCTGTATTGCAGGGGGTTGGACTAGATGACCCTCGTGGTCCCTTCCAACTCTACAATTCTAGGAATCTGGGAGTCTCTACTTTCCTGGATTTGGTGCAGGTAAGCTGTTTGTAGACGCAGTAAGGAATCTAGGAATTAGGAATGACCTTGGATCAGGAAGAGTCAAAGCTGATATGAAAGGGCATTTGATGCTAAGCTGTTCACTTTGAAATAGGCAGATTGTAGAAGAGCTAAGTAAGGCAGTTAATTAGCAAAGCAACTTGGACTGGGGAATTTATGCTCTGGAAATCACAAAAAGTTGGAATGTTACTAAAGCTGAACGGCACTGAAGCCAAGTTGAAATGTCACTCACGCCCTTCCTTGCTTCCCTTTTCAGTCTGTCTGTGCCGCCATTGCGTACTTCTACAGCAACTACCTGCTTCTTCAGTGGCAGCTTCTGATTATGGCCGTGGTTGGGTTCTTTGGGACACTTTCCTTCTTCACCGTGGAGTGGGCGGCCCCAGCCTTTGTGGCCAAAAACACAGATTACAGCAGCATTTGATGGAGGCGGTTTCAGCGGCCCGCGACAGTATTCACATGCAGAGACACAAGCACGTGCTCCTTGGAAAGACTTGATAGCATCTTCTGTTATAGAACACAGGGAAGACTGAACTCCAAAGTTTAAAAAGCTTCCCCTCCCCTTATCAACTTGTTGTGATGGGTATTGCATTCTACAGTGTGGAATAATAGCCATGGGGGCAGCGAAGCTTCTTCTTAATTATTTCCACTTGCCAAGTGCCTGCATCTTATGCTTATGCCTACCTATTGTGGAGACCCTTTATTCTTTTTAATTGTATTCCTTTTTCATTTTTTACTTGACTGTCTCTGAAGCAAACAGTAGTCTTTTCAGGCTCCCCCACCCCCAAGTACATGAGGATATTTTTTCATAAGATGGAAGGCCAGTTTGTGGATTTATATGGAAATCCATGGAGGGTTTCCAATGCTTTTAAAATAACCCCAGTTCCATTTTTCTCCAAATAACTCTAATGTTCTTACATTATAATGTGAATGAGCGTCAATTTTTTAAAAGAGGAGCTATATATTATGGGATAATAGCATAAGGGAATGAAATGCATTTGCACAAGCTATTTTAGCTAATTTTAGCTGAGTCTCATCAGAGGTAAAAATGATTATGGTCCAGAAGCCCCGTAGTCCCCATATTCCTGTGTGCTCTGAGACTATTTATATTATATTTTCTCAGGATCAAGTTTATAATGATATTTGCTGCTATGAAACGGTGTAGGAAATGCACTCCAGAGACTCCCAAATACTTTACCATAGTGATCCCACAAATATTCAAACACCCTGGTGTTTTGCATGGCTTGTCACAGGCATAAAATTTCTCAGCTGCACAGGTAGGGACCTGATTAAGGAAAGTGCTGTGCTGGATTCTAGCCTCATTGTCTTAATTTACTGGCAACATCATTTGGGGAAATTTGCCACCACAGACTTTTAATATGTTTTTTTAATGCTTGCTTGGAAGAATAAGATCTTATGAGTTTAGCATTGTCAGGATCCCAGGGAGGAACACTGCTAAGAGCAATGGCAAAAGACTCAGGGCCATTTAAAATGTTAACTCCTACAAATTGCTTACAGTGCTCTCCTGTGCATGTTTACTCAGAAGTAGGGCTTACGCCCTAGTAACTGTGTTACAGATTGCAGCCTTAAAATGTACCGTAAATCTAGGGAAATGTGTGAAAACCATAAGTGACAATCATGGTGTCTGTGTACAGATAGTGTCTGCATGTACACAACTAGATCCATTGAATTGCATACTCTGTGCTTAAAGGGAGAAGTGGAAAGATGCAGTACACTAAGCCCACAACTTATGCACATTTGACTTAGGTGCATTCAGCTTTACGTGCTTTAAAAAAAAGGGGGGGGGGGTAATCCAGGAAAAAATACTTTGGCAATTCTACTTGCATTGCACCCAATGTGTCTTAACTATATGTAATTTTGGCATTAGGCATGATACCTGGAACAAACCCCCTATGTAAGTTGTGGGCTTACTTGGTTGGCATCCTTGAGTTCATTGTCGGGAATTTGGTGAGATTACTATTGAATAAGCTACCTGGGGGTTAATCACCTTTTCCAAGGGAATAATATTCCAAGAGCATTGCTGAGAGTAAAGAGCTTATTGTTTGGGGAAATGGGTGAGGAATGAAAAGGATGATTCTAGGTACTATGAACTTCCCAATGCAAAGCCTTGTTGAAACTGATTAGTTAATTTTAGTGGGGCTTGTGTAGATGCGCACAGTGAATTGTGTTCAGAAATTTTAAAATAGTTGCTGCAAGGTAACCCCATTGGGTAGTACCTAGTGTTGCGTGAACAGGAGTTTGCTCGTGCAATTGCAGAGTCTCGTACCAGAGGAAAACAATATCGTTTCCCTCTGTTTGGGGGGCTTCTCCCCTCACACTGGAGTCCTGGATGACACAGTCTGCAGAGTTTGGTGGACCCCCTCTGCGTAGGCTTGTCAGAGGGTAGAGAGGCTGCAGGGGGAGGAAAGGAAGCCTGTGCTATCCGAGCTTCTTCAAACTGTTGGTCTGACTCAGAAGTGGAGGCTAAGGATGTCAAGGGACAAATGCCAAATGAAGCAAAAGGATTCCAGAAATAGGGCATTGGTCCCATCAGTCATTGCCTGTCTCGGTGGGGAGAGACACAGCTGCCCACATACAGAACCTGGCACATCTTTTTAAAAAATCTCATTTGAGAAGAGACATCACCACCACCACTGGTAATAAGTTAGGGTAATTAGATGTCGTTGGCATAAATTTTGCAATACACATGCCTTGCTGTCCCAGATTATTTCCATTCATAAAATGATTTTGTGATCAGCCATTCTAGTTTATTGTCATACTTCTGTTATTCTTTTTAAAATAGAATGATGACTCAAAGTATTCTCATTTTTATGGCACCAGTTTTTGAGAGTATTGAAAATAGCTCCTTGTTTCATTTCTTTCTGTGATTACATCATCTGAATAAAAGTGAACCTCAACCAATACCTATATTTTGCAAATGTGCTTAGAGATTTTTGAGTTAAATGCATGGCGTGGATTATCTGCAAAATTCCTTGCTTTTTCTGTATGGTAGAACAATTGCGTCTTGTCTTACGGAAATAATTCATGACAGCCATGGTGGATGTCCCTCTTTCCTGATAATGGTGAAGAGTGTCCTTACCTTAGAATTCTTGCAAGCCATTTTATAACAATTGATACTGTTCAGAAGATTATTAAGAGCAAGCCATGACTGCAATCCTATATATACTTGGGAATACCTTTGCATAGGTTTCTGAGTATATATATCTAAAGCACACAATGTCTTTCTCTCTCCCCCCCCCAATTTTAAATATTCTTTTTTGCAATAATTTCATTCTAATTATTTTTATTTAAAAGATTGCTGAGCTACCATTCAACAAAATTGTAAGGACAGCATTCAAAGATAACCTTTTTAAAAACAACAACAACCGCAATCAAAAGACAACACAGTAGACGGAAAGTGGATAAAAACAACAGTAAGCCAGTTCATTATACAGTGATACCTTGGTTCTCAAATGTAATCCGTTCCAGAAGTCCCTTCGACTTCCAAAACGTTCAAAAACCAAGGCATGACCTCCAGTTGGCACAGGTGCCCTGGAAACAATGGCCGACAGCCGCATCAGACGTTTGGCTTCTGAAAAACGTTCGAAAACTGGAACACTTCTAGGTTTTCAGCATTTGGGAGTCAAAATGTTCGCGTACCAAGGCGTTTGGGAACCAAGGGTCCACTGTATTTGTGCTGGAATGTGTTAACCTGACACTGGAAAGAGATATCAGTTGGTGCTAGTCCTTAGGGAGAGCATTCCATGAACAAGGTGTCACAATTAAGGCCCTCTCCCTGGTCCCCATCCACTTAGAGGAAAGCAAGGAAGTTTGCATTATTTGTTTGATAGGCTGAGAGTAGCTGATGGGACATGAAGAAAGCGAATATATACATGGCTAAACTAACAAGGAGGGGAAACGCTACAAGCACAGAAGGATCTAACACACATGCAAATTTGCAAAATGTTTTCTCCCCTATGGGTCCCTATTACTTCTGTTACTGGTCCTAGGTTGTAAATGGTGATGTGGAAAGCAGACATTATGGCTGGGAGCTGCTCTGGCAGAACAGCAGTGTGCGCTCTACTGTCTCCTAAGGACCATCTTTGCACGGATGCCTCTCACTTTTCACAGCTGCTCCCCAAGCCCTCCACTGTCCTCTGCCACAAGCAGCTCGTCGTAAAAGAGCCCTTAGCAAAGGTAATAGTTGTGGCATTATGGAAATCAAAGTCATTTGCATGATTTCCTTCATGGCCCGAATCCATAGCTTCCAGCTGGCACCCGCAATCCTTCCTAAGAAGATGGATGTCTTTGAGCCAGGCCTGTCATTTGCTGAGGCAAACATGTATCTTGCAGTGCCTGCAAAGTGGGCTCTGGGGAAGCTGCCCGGAAATAAATGATGGCCGACAGCAACTTAATGGAAACTTTGGAAGCAGGTGAGACCTGGGCATTGCTGTGCAGGCTGCAGCACACGATGGCAGAGTGATTTGCGAGTTACGGTTTTAAGGTTTCTAATGGAATAGGAGCAGGCAGCCAACAAAGATGGTGCCTCAATCATCTGTAGAGTTGTGGGCTAGATCTAGAGTCCTGCTTGCCGCAACCGGTATAGGAGCTCACGGGCGCAAGAACAGAGAAACGCAAACCTGGAGGAATGCAAATGGGGCCTGTTAGCTTTCTAAGAGGAGTGCTGTAGTCCAGCACTACAGGCAACCTGGAACAGGAAGCTTGTGGTGGTAAGATATTTGTGTGTGTGTGTGTGTGTGTGTGTGTGTGTGTGTGTGTGTGTGTGAGAGAGAGAGAGAGAGAGAGAGAGAGAGAGAGAGCGCAGGGGAGTAACTAGCTGTTCCGGCACCGGGAGCGGTGGTGGCAGGGTGATCCCGCCCACAGGGGTGGCACGGTGAGCTGTCCACAGAGTCTGCCTGGCGGACACAAGCCCCACGCTGCTGTTTTGGGCAGTGCGGGGCCCTGAGCCACTGCGTCACTCCCAGGAGAGACACATGGCTCGGGCGCACTGCAGACCAGGCCCCGCTGTAAGTGCCACCCCCCACGGTGTGCCATTTTGTCACCCTCTCAGGGATGACACCCGGGGTGGACCGCATCCCCCGCACCCCCTTCCTACGCCCCAGAGAGAGAGAGAGAGAGAGAGAGAGAGAGAGACTCCTTGAGGCTTTCCCCACCCATGCTGTGTAGCCCTAGAAGGCAGAGCCGTAGCTACAAAGGGGCATAGCTACAGAGAGGCGCCATTGATGCTCCCAGCCTGTGTATGTGTGTACACAAAGGCGTGTGTGTGTGTCTGTGTGTGCCAAACTGGGTCTTTGACCCAGGTGAAATAAAGCCTAGTTTTGCCCCTACTAGAAGGCACCCAGTGTTTTCTCCAAGGCAATACTTTTCGGGCTGAAGTCCAGGGCTTCGCTCAAAAAGAATGAGTAGGAGTGTCCCTAAAGTTGGAAGGCTGGCTTATAGCATTTGGCAGTAAATGACATAATTAATACACATTACCATCTAAAGAGGGGTGTCCACTGTGTTATCAATATCAATATAACATCCAGACAATTTAAAAATTAATCACATTCCATCTTTCTCTCTTTAAACCCACAAATCCAAGTACTTCTAAAGGCCTAGGCTGTCCCCCAAGTATGTAGAAGCCACACAAATCTTATTTTTGGGTGGTGGTATTTTGTTTACAAACTGATAGGCACTCAACCTTCTTAAAGGTAAAGGGACCCCTGACCATTAGGTCCAGTCGTGTCCGACTCTGGGGTTGCGGCGCTCATCTCGCTTTATTGGCCGAGAGCCAGCGTACAGCTTCCAGGTCAGTTTGCTATAATAACAGGGCTTATGGCTGATTTCTTGACATGTTGAATCTCGTTATTTGAAATAAATGGCTTTTCCTGTTTTTTATTTGTTATTTTTTTAAAAAAAGGATAATGAGAAGCAAGGCTGATTTTGTCCTCTTCCTACAAACGGCATTTGGTCTTCAGTGTTATCTCTGAAAGGGGAAAATAAATAGAAAGGTTAGTGGTTTATATAAGAAATTTCTCATAGTGACATATTAAAAGGAAATCGCCATTTATGAAAGTCATTTGTTGAAATCAACTTCAATTAGGCTCCCTTTTGCTATGTGATGGTTTCTGCCTGCTGGCAATACTGTATCTTCTGTAAGTGGGTTTCTGACTTATTTTTTTTAATGATTCTGGATGAATCATTTCCTCTGCAAATTATAGGAATACAGAAATAAAAGGTGGGACCATCCAACCCGAAACACAAAGTACTATTTCCTTTTCTTGAGGGCCATTGCAGCAGAGCATTTATTAAGGTCCTAAAATCAATCCCAGGCATCTCCATGAAGGACAAAGGAGCAGATGAGGCAGCTGATATAGATCACGTTGTGTCATATGCAGCATACCACAAGTAAGAAGACAACATCTAGTGCTGAATGCCAGTGCTGAAACTGATGGTCCATCTAGCCTAATAATGTCAATGATGAATGAATGAATGAATAGTCTCAAACCTGACTGCCTAGAAATACCTTTCTCAGCACTGCCTCTTGGAGATGTTGATAAGTCAACGTTGAGCCTCAGGTAATTGATCTTGTGTTCTATCTTGCCTACTCATCTGCTAAATAGAAGGTGAGTACTGTTATCAAGTGAGTACTGTTATTAAGGGACGCGGGTGGCGCTGTGGGTTAAACCACAGAGCCTAGGGCTTGCCGATCAGAAGGTCGGCGGTTCGAATCCCCGCAACGGGGTGAGCTCCCATTGCTCGGCCCCTGCTCCTGCCAACCTAGCAGTTCGAAAGCACGTCAAAGTGCAAGTAGATCAATAGGAACCGCTCTGGCGGGAAGGTAAACGGCGTTTTCGTGCGCTGCTCTGGTTCGCCAGAAGTGGCTTAGTCATGCTGGCCACATGACCCGGAAGTTGTACGCCGGCTCCCTTGGCCAATAATGTGAGATGAGCACCGCAACCCCACAGTCGGTCAAGAATCTTGGGAACTGTAGTTTATTTCTCACAGAGCTGCAATAGCCAGCACTTAGGGGTAGAAGAATCTGTCAGTTTTGGTTCTCTTACAGTCTTTTCAGGTCTTAAATTCAGCTCTCCGCATTTCTGCTGCAATTTGCATTTTTAAAAGAACAACAACAGCAACTCTTTTTAGTTCAAATTCCTCCTCTTTTAGTCAATGCCTTAAAACAACAGCATATTAAATGCCAAGTTTTTGCAATATGCTCTGCCCATGGGGATCATATACTAGATTCAGGAAAAACAAATCTCCACTTTTCTGAAGTCTATGAATCACTTTGCACCTCCAAGGAGCCTTTTCAGGGCTGTATTGAATCATTTTTACAGTGTTTTTGTCCCAAATTTTACTCCAGAATTTAGGGAATGCTTTAATGATAAAGTAACATCTGAGGAAGTGCACTGTTATTTCTAAACTAAAACCACAGCACTGATCTGGCCCAGATAGATTGTCTGCAGACTTCTACAAATGAGGTAAAAGTCCCACACCTTGTGGACCTATTTAATGAGATTGTTGAGAGCAATTGTTGTTGTTGTTGTTCAGTCGTTCAGTCGTGTCCGACTCTTCGTGACCCCATGGACCAGAGCACGCCAGGCACGCCTATCCTTCACTGCCTCTTGCAGTTTGGCCAAACTCATGTTAGTAGCTTCGAGAACACTGTCCAACCATCTCGTCCTCTGTCGTCCCCTTCTCCTTGTGCCCTCAACCTTTCCCAACATCAGGGTCTTTTCTAGGGAGTCTTCTCTTCTCATGAGGTGGCCAAAGTACTGGAGCCTCAACTTCAGGATCTGTCCTTCTAATGAGCACTCAGGGTTGAGAGCAATAGTGGGTGGTAATCCAAAAGCCAGGAAAAGATCCCAAACTGGTGGATTCTTATCACCCTAATTCGCTCCTCAATCAGGGCAAGGAACTGGACCCCCAGGAGGAAAGAGTGTCTTTATCTCAGGCACTACTGTGTGTGTGTGTGTGTGTGTGTGTGTGTGCGTGTGTGCTTGTGTCAGGGCTGCAAACCTTTTCTGCTCAGGGGCAACAGAATAAATACAGGCATCTTGAATGCAGAGACCAGTTGGTCCTGGAGATGCTAAGGGGTGGACGGCTTTTTCATGGCAGTGGACCAGATCACATAGTTTGTGATGCCAGCTTTCAGATTCTATCAACTTGTGCAAAAGGGAGCAATGCTTGAATGCCGCATTCCTATTTAACATGCAAATTATCCCTGGATTGGCTCCTTTCCCTTCTTTTCTTTTTCATCAGGTACCTGTATAACCCAACCCATCACTGTTTCCAAGGGCAGTGAGTTCCGCAGCTGTGAATGCATGGTTTTCATTCCTTTAGCTAGCTTTTATCAGGTCAACACATATGCTGCTGATCTCCAGTTTTATCATAACCTCTCACATCTCTTGCCTCCTGTGCAGTCCCAATCTGTCTCTTTGGCAAGATGAAGAGCTTGTGTCAGAAATGGACTGGATGTGTTTAAGAGGTCAAGAAAGAAGATGTCCTTTCTGAAGTGGATTGAAATCTCCAGGGCTCTTTGAAGTCTCTTGCCATTCCTTTTGAACAGATGTTGAAATAAAGGGGAAATAGATGGTTTTAAAAAATTGATATTCCTTCAGTTTTGCTAATACTTGCAAGCCCTGAATTCATTCTCTCTCTCTCTCTCTCTCTCTCTCTCTCTCTCTCTCTCTCTCTCACACACACACACACACACAAACTGTCCTTACCAAGAAAAAGAGCATTCTGTCACAAGTCTTCCCAGAGCCAAATTAATTATCCCATCCCAGGGGAATTACTCTTCACCCTGCTTTGTGTATCATTCATTGGTGTAAACATGTCAGTTCCTCCTACTCAAAACCTGACAGAACAACCATGGTGGGGCCTTGGCTAGTCCCATTGTATTCCGAAGCATCTGTCTAAAGCACGGACCTGACACTCATCTCTTGCTTGTTGCAAAAATAGTCAGTGTGAAACACACCACGGGGAAAAGACAATGTTTGGTTTAATTGACTGGGGTTCTTGAAAGAGAGCAGCATCTCATAAGGTTGAGATCTAAGACAACACTCTCCCCGCCCCACTGGCTACAAACCTGCAATCCTCTGACCGCATCACTTTCCTAAATTGAATGGCATTATTCCCATATCATGGATTTTAGGGTAGGTTTTCAATTTTTCCTTCTGAGGGTTTGTCAGCTATTTCCCCACACAGGGTTCTGCTTCCCTAAAAAGAAAGGGAAGGTTAAGGGAAGAGCCATGGCTCAGTATGCAGAAAGTCCCACTTGCAAACTCTGCCACCTCCAGATGGGACTGGAAAAGACCCCTGCTTGAAACCCAGGAGAGATGGTGCCAGTCAGTGTAGACAGCGGTGAATTGGATGGATCCAGTGGTTTGACTCAGGATAAAGCATCTTGCTATGTTTGTGTGTTCCCCTGTTGCAGGGAAGGGGGACGCTCAGGCCCGGGGACTAAGTGGACAGTTTTAAGGACCATAAGAAAGGAGAGAGGCAGGGGTCTTGAAGTTGCCCATCAACAAACAACACTCAACAGTGGACTGTGCAAGCACACAGGGCTGCCCCATCTGCCCCATCCATCTGAAGCACTCTCACACCACTTTAACAGTCATGGCTCCCCCACAAAGAATATGGGAATTGCATAGGGTTCTGGCAAAATACAGGGCTGGGCGAACGGGGTGGTTGCACACACACACACACACACACACACACACACGCATTTGGAGAGGATCCCTAACTTGGCAGAGAGAGAGAGAGAGAGAGAGAGAGAGAAGATCTGAAATACAGGACAAAACTGAAACGATACAGGATGTAGCATTTTACATTGAAATACGGGACAATCCTGTATTATATAGGACAGGTGACAACTCTAGTTTGCTAAGGGTGCTAGGAATGGTGCTGGGTCTCTAAACAACTCTCAGCACCCTGAAGAAACTACTGTTCCCATAATTCTTTGCAGGACAGCAGGGAGAGGGGGAAGCGATGACAATCGTATGAGTGTTTTAAATGGATTGGGTGGATGGGATAGTCTTCCCTGCTATGGTGAGAGATGCATTTGTAGTTCTATCTTAGAATTGTTCAGCTTTTTTTAAAAAATGAAACCACCAAAATTGTTCAGCTTTTTAAAGGAAACCCCCAAAATTGTTGAGCCAGGACAAAGCACTGCCTTTTGGAAATTCCTCCCTGGACGTCAATTTTGCCTTTGAAATCCCAGGAATGTCCAGGGAAATCAAGACATATGGCAGCCCTATTCTATCTGAATTGTAGTGACTATTGCTAAACTGGCAGCTGCACAAATTAGTGCATGCAAACTGTTGCCGTTTGTTATTGTGTGTGTGATGCATTTAATCCCCCCCAAAGCTGAACAAAGCAAGCTTCTCATTTAGAGCTCAGGGGGCACAAAACCAGCGACATGGGCATTACGGCTGACACATGACAAGAAAAAAATCCAGCAGGTGAAGTTTTTTCTTTCTCGCCCCCTCCTGCTCCCCAATAATCACTGCCAGGGGGAAAAACCCCCTAAAACCCAGCTGCCAGCTCCTGCTGGCTCCCTCCTATTTTTATGCATTCCATTGGCAGTTGAAGAGGCTATTTATCTGGAAAAGCATTTGCAGGCAACTGCTGCATTGTCTCTCATTTTAGCTCATTGAGCTGACAAACGGCTCAACTCTCTGCTGGCTTTGTCATTGTTTTGTAATTTTAGCGCCGTATTTGTTTTATTTGTGTTTTTTTATATTAAAAAAACAACAACCCACCAGAGTGGGAGGGAAAGGTGACTTGAACATCTTATAAATATAACTGTTGCATTTATGCATTTTATCGACTAACAACAAGCTCGTCCTCATGCAGCCAAAATGGCACCATCCGCATGAGAAGGAGGTATTGGAGAATCCCAAGGTTTGCAGAAGTACAACCACTGTTACCATAAATTCCAAATTTCCAACATAAAAACAGTGGCGGCGAAAAGGTTTAAGCACATTTCCCCCCACTTTTACAACAGAATGGTATCTTTGGTTTATTAACATGAACGCTCTTGGGCTAAAAAGAATTTGTGCTCTTCCTTCAATAGCATCAGAAAGGCAGCTGTTTTAGCAACATCCATAAAATCAGAGTGTTGGATCGAGGCTACAGTGGCAGCCTGAAGTTCTTGGAGGTGCTACCTGGGATCAGGCTCAAACCCTCAGGCAAAGGGACTTTCCGGTGCCTTGTGCAGTTGGACCCAGTGGAGAAATGGTGTGGTGAAGCGGACAGAGGATCAGACAGAGAGACCTGGCTTCAAATCCCCAGTCAGCTATGAGGCCCCTCTCACATGGCTACAGTGCTCTGTTTTTAATGTTTGATGCTTTATTATGTTTCATATATTTTGTAAGCCGCCCAGAGTGGCTAGGGAAACCTAGCCAGATGGGCGGGGTATAAATAATAAAATTGTTGTTGTTGTTAGAAATGACTTTAAAAGCCATCTAGCCGAACCGCAGTGTGCTGGTCCCGTGGGTTACCCGTAAGGCGAGGTCGAAGTTCGGTCCATGGTCAGAAGTGCAATGAAAGGCAGTCCATAATAATTGAAGCTGGGTGCAGGGCAGGGAGGCAGGCGAAGTCAGGAACAGGTAGGCAAGCAGGGAACCAGGGCAGGTCAGGAACTCTAGCAGGAAAGCAGGACAGGTAGCAAGCAGGAACACTGGCAGGAACTGGTCACCAATGATGTTGCTCCTGCAACTTGGGGCTGGGGCTGGCCGGCTTTTATCTGCCCCGAGGCATAGGGTGGCCCTGATCCTCTGGAGACTTGCCTCTCCTGGCCTGGAGGCGAGCACTCCTGCAGTAACTTAGTTCCCTTCGCCTCTCTGCCCTGAGCCTCTGCAGCTCAGGAGAGGCTGGAGGGTTACAGGACCCAGAGGTAACCTCAGATTCCCCTGACGGGGCTGGGAGTGGAGCACCTGCAGGCAATGGGTCCTCCACCCCATCAGGAGCCAGAGCAGACTCAGCAGATGCCTGCACCTGAGGATCCAGCACAGGTGAGGACCCTTCAGACTCAAGCCCTAGTCCCAGCTCTGCTGATTCTGGAGGCGGGGAATCCTGTGCAGACTGGGATCCCTCAGATTCAGCATCTGAGTCTGAATCCCAGGCCATCACATGCAGTGCAGGAAATCTGCTACTACGGCACCTATGATAGGTGGGACCCAGTGTCTAATAAAGGAGAACCCACTACCTTTCAAGGCAGAGAACAGAGATTTAATCAAAAGCCAGATGATTGGCTGTGTTTGCTGCATTGAAGGGAGTTGGACTAGATGACATTTGGGGTCCCTTCCAACTCTATAATTCTATGATTAATCAGCTAAAATCTGTAATTTTACAGATTGGCTTTGGGAATACCAATTACCTCTAGAATTCTGGTTTGGTTCTAAAACCTAGCTGATGGTGGTTCAGGATGCAAATTGCACAGTTTGTCTCCCAAATGGAAGTACTGTGTAGTGCAATTCAGGAGCAGGCTTCAGCACGTAAGAATAGGCATGGGCTGTTTTATTCAGTTTGTGGACTCTTGCAAGCGGAAATATTTCCTCGGTTTTGGTCAGGCATTTGCTGCCTGGATTGACATGAATAGCACAAACCTGGACAGGATATACGACCTAAAGTATATTTACGCCTTGACTGATGGCTTTTTGTAGCATTATTTCACACGGCCCGCTGCATTCTCTTTCATTCTATTCAAATAAATATTCATTAAGTCCTGAAGTTGCAAGTAGCACTCTTTATGCAACTCATGTGCGACATTTGCCATGGTTCAAATTCAAATTTATTATTACGGTCACAGACCAGTTCCAACCCACATACAGTATCAAGAAAATCATAAAACACGATAGGGATACATTTGAATTTGCAATTAGGTATAACCAGGACAATACAGATATATCAACAATTAAAAATATATAAAAATTAAAACTTAGTCACTAAAATGTAACCTAAAATTATCATTTAAGGCCTTAATCATTATGATACCGGTAACACCGCTTGTTCCCTAAGTTTTATGGCAATCACACAGAATTTGGCTACTCTTAACGTGATCTCAGGGTCCTTGTCCTCCACCAGGGATTTTAGACATTGAAGTTCGGATTCATTTGGAGATTTTTGTATAGTAGGGGTAATGAATACCGAACGTATCTCCCCATAGAAATGGCAGCGTAACAAGGCATGAGAGACAGTTTCTACCTCCATCAAGCCGCAGGGGCAGACTCGTTCCGCATATGGTTTACCCTCGAATCTTTCCTGCAATAAGGCAGATGGCAGCACGTTGAATCTAGCGAGGGTAAATGACCATCTGCATTTAGGTATTTGTAATTTTGATAAATAATTTGCTGGGGCAAATCCTCTCCCATTATCTTTTATTGCTGGGTGTTTATTCATCTCGCTCACGTGACATTGCAGTTCCATTTGCTATGGTTATTTTCTTCTTGTCCCTAGTAATACCGCCCAGAACGCTCTTTTTCTTACTTAAAATCCCTGCTCAAAATCTACCTTTTGCATGAAGAGAACAAGAGACTTGAGAGGAATCTAGACACATATAAAAAAAACGCTGTGGAAATGTTTTAAAAACAAACACGTTTTCAAATAGATATTGAATTTGCCATAAGCTCACCATCGCCATCTAGTGTCACGTTTGTATAATGCACTTAAATCACACTTAAAACGTTATATTTGCAGCTGTATAGCTGAGTCCTTTCAGTTCGGATGACTATCATATCTACTGTACGGAAGTGAGAGCTGGACCATAAAGAAGGCTGATCGCCGAAGAATTGATGCTTTTGAATTATGGTGCTGGAGGAGACTCTTGAGAGTCCCATGGACTGCAAGAAGATCAAACCTATCCATTCTTAAAGAAATCAGCCCTGAGTGCTCACTAGAAGGACAGATCCTGAAGCTGAGGCTCCAGTACTTTGGCCACCTCATGAGAAGAGAAGACTCCCTAGAAAAGACCCTGATGTTGGGAAAGGTTGAGGGCACAAGGAGAAGGGGACGACAGAGGATGAGATGGTTGGACAGCGTTCTCGAAGCTACTAACATGAGTTTGGCCAAACTGCGAGAGGCAGTGAAGGATAGGCGAGCCTGGCGTGCTCTGGTCCATGGGGTCACGAAGAGTCGGACGCGACTGAACGACTGAACAACAACAGCTGAGTCCTTGGTGGCATGTTAGATTCCACCCATAGTTAGGATTGCACTGTTAGTCCCCACATCATGAAAAGCCTTAGAAACTAGTGTGGTGTAGTGGTTAGAGTGTTGCACTAGGGCCTGAGAGACCAGGATTCAAATCACGGCTCACTCACTCTCAGCCTAACCTACTTCACAGGGTTAGAATAATAGAATCATAGAATCTTAAGAGTTGGAAGGGACCCAAGAATCATCTAGTCCAACCCTATGCAATGCAGGAATCTCAGCTAAAGCATCCATGACAGATGGCCATCCAATCTCTGCTTAAAAACTTTCACGGGAGCAGAGTCCACCACCTCTCATGTGTTCCACTGCTGAACAGCCCTTACTGTCAGAACATTTTTCCTGAATGTTTAGTCGGAATCTCCTTTCTCGTGACTTAAAGCCATTGGTTCGAGTCCTACCCTGCAGAGCAGGAGAAAACAAGCATGTTCCCTCTTCCACATGACAGCCCTTAAGAAAAGGGGTCAGCAAACTTTTTCAGTAGGGGGCCGGTCCACTGTCCCTCAGACCTTGTGGGGGGCCAGACTATATTTTGGAGGGGAAAAATGAACGAATTCCTATGCCACAAATAACCCAGAGATGCATTTTAAATAAAAGCACACATTCTACTCATGTAAAAACACGCTGATTCCCGGACTGTCCGTGGGCTGGATTTAGAAGGCGATTGGGCCGGATCTGGCCCCGGGTCTTAGTTTGCCTACCCATGCCTTAAGATATTTGAAAATGGCTATCATTTGTAGTTTGCCCTCAAGCAAACTTAATCTGTTCCGGTAGTCTGTTCCAAAACCAAAGCGTTCCAAAACCGAGGCACGCTTTCCCATAGAAAGTAATGGAAAATGGATTAATCCGTTCCAGACTTTTAAAACAACCCCTAAAACAGCAATTTAACATGAATTTTATTATCTAACGAGACCATTGATCCATTAAATGAAAGCAATAAAAAATGTGCTGCAGTCACACAATCAATCAATCAATCAATCAATCAGTAGCTGAACTGAGTTCCACACATTCACAAAAACAAAATAAAAAGAGTACTTCCGGGTTTGCAGTGTTTGGGTTCCAAGTTGTTTGAGTACCAAGGCGTTTGAAAACCAAGGTACCACTGTATACGCATGTGAAACAATTACTAATGCATGAACACAAGCGGGCTTTCTAGAAGGGAAAGAAACATGGAGGCGAGGTGACGAAGCAAACTCAAACCCTTTGCTCACACAATGCCTCTAATGCAGCTGCCGGTAGCCATAATTAATATAAGAAATCACTGATCATCAAAGAGCCACGTGTAATTCAATTCTCTTTCCCTCTTCTGCCATGCTAGATGTTAATCAGCTCAGCACGTGGCAGAAGAGGCCCCCTCGGCCCACATCTCATTTTGAAAGGCATGAAAGATAATATACTGTGTGCCATGAAGGATTAAACCCCTTTTCAAAAGTTGACAAGTTTATAGAGCTTTTCTTACAGGATTAGTTTGAATGGTGTCAAAAAGAAAAGGCCGCTAGAATATGCAGATAAATCGCAATCAAATAAAGTTCTGATGAGGCGACCGGAAAACGAGCGCCTCGTGAAGAAGCAGTGGCTGAAGAACGAAGAAGATGAATCAGAGCTTATATATTTTTCTCCTCAGAGGCATGAATCTTTGATACAACAGAGTGTTGTGGAAATTCAGCAAGAAACATCTGGCATACATATAGATCTGTGTAGGAAGACTGACAGGTGTATCCAAACATGCTGTCCTCTGATGGCCTGGGATTCAGACTCAGACGCTGAACCTGAGGGATCCCAGCCTGCACAGGATTCCCTGCCTCCAGAACCAGCAGAGCCGGGGCTGGGGCCTGAGTCTGAAGGGGCCTCACCTGTGCTGGATCCTCAGGTGCAGGCATCGGCTGAGTCTGCTCTGGCTCCTGATGGGATGGAGGACCCATTGCCTGCAGGTGCTCCACTCCCAGCCCTGTCAGGGGAAGCTGAGGTTGCCTCTGGGTCCGGTAACCCTCCAGTCTCTCCTGAGCTGCAGAGGCTCAGGGCAGAGAGGCGAAGCGAAGGGAACTAAGTTCCCGCAGGAGTGCTCGCCTCCAAGCCAGGAGAGGTGAGTCACCTGAGGATCGGAGCCGCCCTATGCCTCGGGGCAGATAAAAGCCAGCCAGCCCCAGCCCCAAGTTGCAGGAGCAACATCATTGCTGACTAGTTCCTGCCGGTGTTCCTGCTTGATCCCTGTCCTGCTTTCCTGCCTGAGCTCCTGACTCGCCTTGGTTCCCTGCTTGCCCACCCGTTCCTGACTTGCCTGACTCCCTGCCCTGTACCCTGCTTCAGTTATTTCGGACTGCCTTTACGTGTACCTCTGACCTTGGACCGGACTTAGACCTCGCCTTTTAGATACCCCACGGGACCAGCACATGTCCTCTTAGTGCAAGAAGGTTCGCTTTTGCAACAAAACTTTGCTCCCTCTTCTTTCCCCCACCACCTCTGTCTGCTTCAGAGAGGCAGGGCAAGTTCTGTGGCCCTTGCACTAATGGGATGACTTTGCTAGACACAGCCATAATGCCCGGATAGCAGATCTTCAGGTTGTCGGCTGCAACGGCCCAGATTAAGGCCATCTCTTATATGCACGTCACGCAACGGAGTGCAAGTGTTACTCTAGCACCGGACTCCAGGAGCTCCTCCTGTCTCCCTTTCCACTTAACACAGGCCGTTCCAAATCACCAGCCGCTTTCAAGCCCACCTGCCTGCCTTGTCTAATTCCACATCCCTTCTGGGAACTGCCCAGCAGAGGGTGCTGCTCCCTTGCTGGTGCTTCCTCCTCCTCTCTCCACCTCTTTGGAGAGTCCTTCTCCCATTTCACCAGTCTCTTTGTACTACACTCTCCTCTGAAGGTGCCCTTTCCGATATCTCACTCCCACTGCCAACAGGAGACTTTCAATTAAACCCAGTTTAGGTCAGCTCTGACAAGCAGCCTGCCTTGTAAATCGAGAAGGTTATCAGCTGATGTATTCCTGAAATGCATCGAAGGGAAGGCAGGGAAGAGGAGCACTCTGCTGTGATTCAGTGCCATTTCTTTTTTTAAAACAAACAAACAAACAAAATTAATTGGTTTCTCCCTCCCTCCTCCTCCTCTCTCTCCTATTGCAGATGCCAGACTGTCTTTTATAAGCTGAGTTTGTGCTATCAATTATTCGTATTAATAGGTACTGAAAGGGGATAATGAAGCTTCCAAGGTTTCCTTCCACACCTTGAAATGCAAAGAAACCAACAGTTTATTTAAACCGTGTTCCTCATTCACAGCTGCAGAAAGATGAGGACACACAATGGAGAGTTCTTTCTTCTTCAGCAGGTCCCCTCTCCAAGCAACCTCCCCAGCAAATAATAATAATAATAATAATAATAATAATAATAATAATAATAATAATAATAATAATAATTTATTATTTATACTCTGCCCATCTGGCTGGGTTTCCCCAGCCACTCTGGGTGACTCCCAGCTGATTGTTAATAATAATAATAATAATAATAAAAAGAGATAAAACATCAAACATGAAAAATTTCCCTACACAGGGCTGCCTTCAGATGTCTTCTAAAAGTCAGATAGTTGTTTATTTCCTTGACATCTGATGGGAGGGCGTTCCACAGGGCAGGAGCCATCACCGAGAAGGCCCTCTGCCCAGGGGCGTAGCGTGTTGCTTGGCTACCGGGGGCGGCAAGCCAAGCGGCACCCCTGGGGGCGGGGCGTCGCTCCGTGCGCATGATGTCAAGACGCGCATGCACACGGAGCGACGCCTCCATGCCGCGGCGAAAAGAGCTTGCGCCGCCGCGGCAAGGAGGAGAGGGACGGCTGGCCTGTCCCTCCCCTCCATGCCGCGGCTCCGCCCCGGGAGCGCAGTGGCATTTTCGGCGCTGAAAGGGTTTTTTTTTAAAACGCCTGCTTTATCTTCCTTCCCCCTCCTTTCAGCGCCGAAAAAGCCGCTGGCTGGCTTGCGGCGCTGCCGCATGGAGGAAAGGGGCGGGCCAGCCAGGAGGGGTGTCACCCCCTCCTGGCTGGCCCGCCCTTCTCCTCCATGCCGCAGCTCCCCCCAGGGAGCCCAGCGGCTCCCCCCCTGAAAGCGGGGGAAGGCTATTTTCGGCGCTGCCGGGGCGGCCAGCGAGGAGGGGTGTCACGTCAGCAAAAAGCGTGACACCCCTCCTTGCTGGCCTCCCCTGCGGCTCCGCCCCAGCAGTGCTGAAAATAGCTTTAAAAAAAAAAAGCCCAGGGCGGCTTTGGAGGCGTGGGGGGCGCCCGATTGTCACCCCCACTAGGGGGCGCTGCCTGGGGCGGCGCGCCCCCCCTTGCTACGCCTCTGCCTCTGCCTGGTTCCCTGTAACCTCACTTCTCGCAGTGAGGGAACCGCCAGAAGGCCCTCGGAGGTGGACCTCAGTGTCCGGGCTGAACGATGGGGGTGGAGACGCTCCTTCAGGTATACATGATCCAGTCAGGGCTTCACATTTCCTTGTGTGTTGGATCCAGCTTTGTGAGATGCTGCCAAGCATATCGAGAGGACATGTTCAAAGACGATAATTTCATAATCTTGCCCTGATGGTGCCATTCCTTGTGAGGCTACTCCAAGGGCAGAAGTGGTGAATTAATGGGATTGGTTTCTCTTTCTTGCTCCTAAGGTCACAGGCCTTTGCGCACGCTCTGGAGTGATCTCCTTCGCTGACCTCGCTGGGAGCAGTGGAGGAAGTTCCATTAGGGTGAATGGACCACTGCCTTCCCAGCCTCAGTTTGCCCATTGAGAGCTCCCAACTTGAAAAGCACACAAACCAAGAGCAAATCAGGACACAGTGTGGCATTCCGCCAGCACCGTTTGCACAAATGAGTAGTAACAAAACAGCCCAAGACTCTGCGGAACAGAACTCACAATAGGATGGCCAGATGCCAAAAAGGATGGGCCTTCTGGACCTTCAATAGGTGTGTCAAACATTGTCTTTCAACCTTGGGGCCCCAACGGTAGTCCAACTCCCTGCATCGTCAGCCTTCCTAGGGATGGTGGGAATTGCAGTCCAGTGACATCTAGGGGACCAAGGTAGAAGAACTACAGAAGCCCTGGCTGTGTGCACAGCAGACATGTAAACCAACGGCTCCCCCTGAAGAATCCTGGGAACTGTAGTTTGTTAAGGGTGCTGGGAACTGAACCCCCATGAGGGGTAAACCAAAGTTCCCAGGATTCTTTGAGGAGGGAAAGTCATTTGCTTAAAATGTATGGCGTCTACACAGGACCTGTCCCTTTTGGGATATGAAGTGAACCATTTGCCACACAAGTGATTCCTTCATCTGCGCAACTATTGAAAGGTGCAGTTTCCCTCTGTATTTTTCAGCATCCACCCCCCTCCTGGCTCCTCCTGGCAAAGGACACAGAGCTCACGTGGGAGTCAAGATTGCTGGGTCTCATGTTATTTCAGAAACTCCTTTCACCCCCACCAGCCCCCGGAAATGTGGAGACACAGCAGAATATTTCATCACCACCCACGGAGGTCAATGGAAAATAGTTTAAAGACACTTCTCCCCCGGGCCTCACCCCTTCTAAACCATGAGACGTCCTGCGTTGGAGGCTGACACAGAGCGAGAGGCAACCCAGGCCGTATCTAAACCACCAGCTGGAATTGGAATTAAAGTCCCAGCATGCAGCGTGAGGCAGGAGCATCGCAGCAGCTCGTCTTCTAATCCATCCTGATGCTGCTGAACAAACCCAGAGCCTTTTCTCGGCTGCGTTATGAGTGGCAGCTTCCCAGACCGGGGAATTAGCTGAGGTTGTAGTAGGAGAGGTTCCCCCCCGCCCCCGCCCCCGCCGCCTCGTCCTCTCTCTGGCCTGGCACTTGTGGAAGAACTTTTGCCGCTGGCTGCTCTCTTGTGCAGACACAGCTGCTGGCTGGTGTTCGCCAACCTGCTTATCTAGTATGGAGGAAAAGGCAGCTCTGGCCAAATCTCATTAGCCAACTCCATTTACCGTTGGCCGGGAAGAAGCCTCCATGCAACATGTTGGCTAGACAGAGATGTGTCTGCGGCTGAATCCAGCATTTGAAGATACTGAAACACGGTTGGCTGCAAGGAAGTCTGTGTTTATACAGGGAATTGGGGAGCTAAACGGAGTGCAATACCCAGAACCTGCAGTCTCTGTCGCTGACTGTTCAGGGGTGCATTTCTTTCTTTTTTTTAATTTTTGTTTATTAGATTTTCAACACACATACTAATCACCGCCACCAACATCTTTTTTAACAAACATAATATCATCTTAGAATACAACAAAAAATTTCATATATTGAGACAGAATTACATATCACCAAGGGGCATTTCTTTCAATATCATGATCAATGGAGTCTGGTCCATTAGGGCAAATGAGGCAATGCTGCACCATCCTCAGCCTTACCTCAGCCGGCCTTTACCCACCTCCCTTCTTTCTTGCAACCAGTCCAGGGAATGGACTCCAGCTCCCTCTGGCCACACTGTCACCTAGAAATCTTTATTTCACTCCAAAGCATATATAGTGGTACCTCGGAAGTCAAATGGCAATCCGTTCGACTTCCAAAACGTTTGGAAACCAAGGCACGGCTTCTGATTGGCTGCAGGAAGCTCCTGCAGCCAATTGGAAACCACGGAAGCCATGTCGGATGTTTGGGTTCCAAAGAACGTTCGCAAACCGGAACACTCACTTCCAGGTTTGCGGCGTTCGGGAGCCAAAACGTTCGACTTGCAAGGTGTTCGACTTCCGAGATACGACTGTATTGATATTTCTGATATCTGCACTATAGACTCAATCTGCTTCTACAAATCATACTTTCTTCCCAGGGTCTCCCGGGAACTGATGGGTTGTGAAGGGAGCTACGGAGTCTCTAGTACAGTATTATGGGCACTCTCAGGACACTACAGGTCCCAGAGGTCTTTGGAGAAAGTCGCAGCAATGAAACTGGTCTTGATATGTTTGATATGTGGATAGGTCCAAAGAGGACTGTGTGAAATACTGGGGAGGGGGACAGGTAAGCCCCACTCCATATACCATATTTTTCTGTGTATAAGTCGAGCTTTTTTGACCCAAAAATGAGTTTCAAAATTTAGGATCGTCTTATACACGGGTAGTGCTGAGGGGGGACGCGCGAATGGTTTTTTGGCACGAGCCCGAGATTGTAAGTGGCGATCGGTCGCTTGATTCTTGGGGGGGGGGGATGCCGAAAATCGCTCACTCGCTGAAACGCAGTACACAACCGCTCACATTGCAGCTGCCTGATCACTGCCATTAGCCCTCCTGTTTGCTGCTGTGGCAGCCAATAGACAGTTGCCCTTGTTGCAGCTAGTGGGAGTGTGATTGGCGGCTGCTGGCGGCGATCGGGGAGCTGATAGGTGGTTTCTGCAACACGAACGGTTGGGTGCTGCGTTCTGGCGGGTGAGCGATTTTCGGCATTCCCCCCCAAATAATCCTCCCCTAAAGCTCAATACTCCCTATTTTCTAAATTTTGAGCCCCCCAAAATAGGGGGTGTCTTATAGACGTTGGCGTCTTATTGACGGAAAAATACGGCAACTGATCACAAGATAACGGCGCATGCACATCATTTGAATAGCAATGTCCATCAACTTTGGGGGGCATGGCCCCCTCAAATATTTTATTGGAGGGGGGGTTCCTATGACCCCTAGGAGTTGGCGCCTATGGGCAAGTATTTCATTGGGCTCTGTGAATCACATGGTAGAAACAGAAAGTATCCACAGCGAGTAGTGCTGTTAAGTAGTGACGATTAAGTATGGTCTAATTGAAATACTGTACCTGGAGTTGTAAAAGGAAATTTAAATTTTGGAGAAATACCACAGACTTGAAAATTGTACTCCCCATCTCAACAACATACCAACAAACCAGAGCCTTACTAGTCCCCTTTCCCTGTTTACTTAGAAGTACCAGTAAGTCCCAGAGTTACAGAGCTTATTAGTGAGTATGCATAAGATTTCAGCACAAGTGAATTGATACCATGTCTCAGGCACATTTACTCAGATATAAGTCCTGTTTAATTAAGCAGGACTTACTCCCAAGTAGGATAAGGATAGCAGGCTTGTTTTATATTGTTTGAACCCACCATCTGTTTCTTCATCAGTCATATGCAATGAAAGCAAAATTAGAACAGATTTTGTTATGCTTTTTGAGTGGATGACCATCTGGCAGGATCTTCTGCTCAGTGGATGAAGAATGTGACAACAAAGTCGGCAAACTTAATGACAAAGTGTAGCAAACGGAAATGCAATCAGCTTTGGACTTGGGCATGCCACTGGGCCTGCTAGTTCAACTGATATTCACATAGTCCGCTACTGGTATTACAGCAAGACAGACTTTCATCCCCTCCAATGAAAAGCAGAGCAGATAGTGGCAGGCAGCAGCCTGGGCAGGGGAGACAGGAGGAATGTTCTCCTTACAGGTGGAGTCTACTTACCAAGTTGCACCCTTTAGATCTGCAGATGTTGTTGGACTACAACTTCCACCCATTCCTGATGGATATTGGCCATGCTGTCTGGGGCTGATGGGGCTTGTCATACAACAAACATCTGGAGGGCCATGGATTCTCCACCCTTGCTTTAGATGTTCTCCTCCATATGGGGAAAGTGGCACACTATGTGACCCAATTCAAAGAAGGCTGAGACTCCTGCCCTTTTCATAACTGCATGAAAAAAGAAGGCATTGTGGCAACTGCAGTTTGTCTTGGCACAGCAATGCAGTGCTGCTGATTGTGCCTTTGCTGTGGAGGAGCTACATCTTTAGTCTTCTCACCTTTATTGTAGACACCTTGATTGGCCTGAAGCCCCCCTCCCCCCCCCAGATGCTTAAAGATTTCCTATTGCAGGCATGGCCAAACTTGGCCCTCCAGCTGTTTTGGGACTACAATTCCCATCATCCCTGACCACTAGTCCTGTTAGCTAGGGATGATGGGAGTTGTAGTCCCAAAACAGTCGGAGGGCCAAATTTGGCCATGCCTGTCCTATTGGTTCCCCTTTAGCCTGCCTTTTCTTCTTCCCCTTCAAGGCCAACACATCTTGCTCCTCCAGGCAGAGAAGCAAATGGGACACCTCCAAGGGCAAATTGCATGATACTCAAGGACAGCCAAGTTATTCTGGCACCTAAGGCGCAAAAATCCCCTTCTTGACAACAACACAACACATTACTAAGAGTTTGCTACCCTTTCAGGACCTGCAAAATCAGGTGCCTGAAGCAGCTGCTTCATTCACCTTAATGGTCAGGTTGGCCTTGTTTTCCTTCTTTGTTTTTTTTAAAGTCTTTTAATATTTGTATGTCATCTTATGATTATTATTTTTGCAAGCACTGGGAGTGCTGAGTATATTGTCATTTTGCAAAGCATCCTGAGAATCATCTCCTGGTGGGGGAGACTTTATATAAAAACAATGCAAATGCGAATAATAATGCATTTTGATTGACTTAATCTTGGAATAGCTGTAAACTCTTTCTCTTGAACAAGACTAATACGACCCTCCTGGTAATCCAGAGGCCCTGATGAAAACAAAGCCTGCTGGAATGCCAGACACTTCTTCCTCTCTCTCCAGAGGCTGTGATTCTTTCTTCTTTTGGTTTATCGCCATTCATGCTCAGAGGCAAAGAGGCACATTTCTCCAGGCTTTTGGAAGGGCCCAGTGAATGCTCCAAAGTTAAATCCCACTTAAACCTTTTGTCCCAGTTGCCCTCTCCTGATAACACTTTTGCCCCAAAGGATTTGAAACCCTTCTCTCCTCTCCCCAAAAGGGCTAACTGGCCACTGATCCTGCAGGGCACCCTCATTTTGCCAGCCAGTGCTTTGGCCCAAGGCTCCTCATCACATCAGATGACACAAGATGTTAGTCTGGTAAGCAGCGATCTCTTTGTCAGAGCATCTTCAATGGACAGGCTGCAGCTAACCAAACAAAGTGTACAAGTTGTGTGCAAAGGATGCTGAGCCAACGTTCTAACTTGGTAAAAGGCAGCTTCCTATGTTCTTATGATGTCCTTCCATAGATGATATGGAAGATGCTAAGGCTTCAACCCTATAAGCATTGACCTGTGAGCTACGGTAAGTCCGACTGAACTCAATAGGACTTACTTCTGAGAAGACATGTACCATCATCTTCTTCCTCTTCCTCTTCTTCTTCTTCTTCTTCTTCTTCTTCTTCTTCTTCTTCTATCACTCATAGCTGAGTAAGATTGTCTTCCAGTTTTTGGAAAACACCTGTGCGTGAATTTGTTTTAAGTGTGTCGATCAGTGCACGCTGACCAATGCACAGTCTTCGCAGTAAGGCTCTGTTCCGATGGCGTGAGTAGTCACGATGACCGGTAGATTCTTATCTGCTGCAGCCTTCATCCGCCTTCACAGCCGTTGTAACATACCGCTTGTTATCATCTGCCTGTTCTGCTGTTGAAGACTTCTTGGATCATTCTTTGTCTAGCTCCTTCCCTTTGACCTTACCGCCTTGGGTGACCCTGCTGGGAGTACGAGATTCCCGACGGCTTCGCTCACAAGGGTCATATGACCCTTGCGAAGACATGCATAGGATTGCACTGTTAGCCTGCAATCCTAGGCACACTTACATGGGGGCAAAATACCCTGAGCTCAATGAGATTTACTTCAGAGTAAGCATTCATAGAACTGGCTTCCATCTGCACAGTCCTACTGAGTTTAATGTGGCTTCCCTATGTTCTTTCAAGAGAGCACCACTACATTCCTTTAAAAAGAAAAGAAATAATGAGGGAAATATTTTGATAGTTGTCAACTAGTGTTTGAGAGAAGCCAAAGCAGTGTAGCATATTCATATAGGTACACCAAATCACTCCCAGGTTGCAGTTTACAACACTGTGGTGACTGGCAATTAATTCTGGGCAAAAACTGCATGTTGTAAGGAAGGAAAAGAATATCTGATGACCGTAAACGGATGTTGTTTCAAAACAACTGAGGGTTGCAGCCATTCCTTCAGTAGTTGGACTATTAGAATAATGGGAGGCACCGTAGGACAAAAGCCATGTGTCCTCTTTTCGTTCAGCTTGCAAGCAATTGTTCAGTCTTTGACAGTTATCCAGATGCTTTTATCCTCATATCTGTGCTGTAACTACTACTACTGCTGCTGCTACTATTATTTTAATGACCTGTATCCTGCTTTTCTTGAGATGGACCCAAAACAGCTCATAAAGATGAAACCAGATAAAAGCATCTAATCACAACACCAATAACGGATAAAATACAAACGACGTCATCACATCGTACACAAGCAGCAAGGGATAATGACATTTCCCCTAATGGAAAGCAGTTTGGACTTAAAAACAACAAGTTGGTATAATGGCCTGTCCCCATGGTTGTTTACTCAGAAGCAAGTCCTACTTATTTAGGGGACTGTTCACAATCACATTTACTCTGCATTCCCACTGTAGGTGTTGGAAATGGTACACACACACACACACACACACACACACACACACACACACACTATATATATATATATATATATATATATATATAATTTTCAGTTATATGCATTTCAATAGTTTCACAGTCATTTTAACATTTCAAAACTCAGCTTCCTTCCTCCTCTTTCTGTGGTTCCTTAAATTTATATTTATAATTTCCTGCATATTCCAAATTAACTTAACTTATTCTTTTATTCATCTACTTTAATTATTTACTCTTATGAAACTGCAGGTTATTGCAATAATCCTGCCAATGTCCTTATCCGTTTACGATTTATTTGTACATATTCAATAAACCATTTTCACTTTTTTTTTAATGAAATGTTTGTTGTTTTGATTTCTTATTTTTCTGGTAAGTTTCGCCATTTCAACATATTCCATGAGTTTTTCCATTCTTCCATTCTTCTTTCCATTTTTTGACCAATAGCATTCTTGCCACTGTAGTTCTGCCCCTATAATTCCCAGAAGGAAAGCTTCTGGGTTTTTTTTAAACAAATGTTATTTTAAACATCTTTTTCAATTCATTATATATCATTTCCTAGTAAGCTTTAACCTTACTGCAAGACCACCACATATGATAGCTTCTTTCACTTTGCATTTCCAACACTTACTTGATTTTGATTTATACATTTTTGCCAGTTTACTTGGTGTTAGATACCATCTATATAACTTTTTTTAAAATAATATTTATTTTATTTTGCAACATAAACACACATAACACTAAACAAAGGGGCGGGGGAGGAGAAAACTTAAAAGGAAAATACAAAAACCAATACGAAACAAATGAACATGTAACCATCCATATAACTTTTTCATATAGTTTTCTCTTAAACCATAGCATGCTGTAAATTTTATATCTGTATTCCACAATCGTTCCCATGCTTCCATATCTATATTATAACCAATGTCTATTGCCCAAAGTATCACTGAAGATTTTACTTCCTCATCCTTTGTTTCCCAGTTCAGTAATATCTTATACATTTTAGACAGCACTTTAACATTACATTCCAACAGATCTCTCTTCATTTGTGATATTTGTTCCCCAAATCCTTGTTTCTTATCTTTCTTAAATACTTCATTCAATTGATGGTATTATATCCATGTTTTTAACTTCCCTGATAAATTCTTAAATTCTTTTAATTGAAACTCTCCTCCCTCTTTTTTAAATAAATTTCTGTAAGTTATCCAACCTTCTATCATATTCTTTTTCTTTACCGCTATGGCTTCCAATGGTGAGAGCCAAAGTGGTGTTTTTGTCTCCGATAAGTTTTTATATTTATCCCATATCTATACAAATTTTTCCTGATGTGCACACACAATATTAGCCACAATCCATGTCTATCCTGTCGTTTCTTGTCAAATATTGTATTTTGATGCATTTCCCCCCAAAACTGGCTTTGATTGAAATTAAGAAAACAAACAGCCTAGCTACGTTTTAAGCCGGCAATGCGTACCCAACCTAAAGCTGCAATCCTATACTCACTAATTTGGGAGTAAACCTGACTGAGCTCAATGGGATTAATCTCTGAGTAGACATATATAGGATTGCACATTACTCCTGAGCAGGTATGTGTAGGATTATAACACCTGTGGGTAATGAAGAATCCAGTCAGCTGGTTGAGGAAGCCTGGTGATCAGAGAAAGTCACAGAATCAATGATCTTCCCAAACTATTTATCATGGCTGAGATGCAGATAAATGTGCAAGTCACCTTTTACTCCCAACTGTTTTTTCTGTCCTTGTCAGCTTCCCCTGTCCTGGAGCAAGCGCATGTTTCATAATTAGCTTCCTCGTCACAATGGGGCTCATCCCCTTAATCAACCTCATCTTACGCCTTGCCATTGAACCCTTCTGAAATTTGACTAACCCCGGAGAAAGTTGAGATTTAAAAGATAAGCCTCTTAATCCATAATCAGCAAATGCAGCCAGTCTTCCCATCTGCTCAGAAAGTGCTACACAATCCAGACAAGGCAGACGTGTCACCCCTTAGGATTCTGTAATAGGCTGGCTGTATGTGTCAGAACTCCATTTCCTCTTCACTGTCTTTCCCCCGGATTAGGAAGAAGTGTCACCGTCAGGTTTTTGGTTTTACCGAGTCGCAAAGTCTAAGCCTCCCAGAAGGCACTGCAAGCTGGCTCCAACAGGCATGCAGCTACGATGAGAAATGAATGCCAGGTGGTTCGAGGGTCCATGTACAATTTAGCACCGCGCTCTCCAGAACACCAGATCAGGAGAAGCATCCCCCTTGGCCTGCAAACATTTCCTGCGCCTGCAGAAGAAAGAAGCAGATGCACACATTTCATCTTATTTATGATAGTCGCAAATATGTCTCCACCGCACTTGCAGCCCCTGGGGGCCAGTCACGTTACGATCAAAATAATTTGCATCTCGATTTGGAGCAGAAGAAGTCACCGTGAGCCACGAGGAGGAAAGCATATGGGCTAGGATGGCTGCCAAATCATGCTCAATGACAAAATGATAATAATAAAAATTGGCTTGAACTCTGCCGCAGTTCTGTTGAAGGAGAACGGGGTTTCGGATCGGTCGGCACACTTGTCGAAATCTGCAAGGGCAATTTGGGACAGAGAAGAGGCAGGAGAGGAAGGGGTTAAGTGACCCGTCCTCTCATCCTTGCCATTTCTCCACCTCGCACCTTGTGAAGCCGCTCTTTCCCCAAACAAAGGGGCCATCGCATGTGTTTTGGTGACATGCGATTTGCATGTAACATGTGCTTTTTGGGGGCAGTGATCTTGTGTGTTTTGGGGTGCCAGGCCCCACAAAAGTACTGTCCAAAATTGTACGAGATCACAGCAGCCATTTGGGCTGCTGTTCTCTCATGAGAAAAAATGGGATATCCCGTTTTTTCCAGGGCTGTTGACAGGTATGCAGTAGAGCATGAGACTCTAAATCTCAGGGTTGTGGGTTCGAACCCCAGGTTGGGCAAAAGATTCCTGCTTTGCAGGGGGTTGGACTAGATGACCCTCAGGGTCCCTTCCGACTCTACAGTTTTATGATCCTGCAGCAAATAGAAGGTAAGGCCTCTTCTAGGATGATGTCTACTGTGACTTTCTGTCCACCTGAAAACAGGGAAATTGCTTTAGAGCAATTGTTTTTAGTCATATACAAATATACCGTAATTGCTTAATCCAGGGGTGAGGGGTGGGAGAGAAAAGCTTTTTAAGTTAAAGGGCCACATTGGACTCAGCTATACAGCTGCAAATAAAATGTTTTAAGTGTGTTTTAAGTGCAATATACAACATGACACTAGGTGGTGATGGTGAGCCTTATAGAAAATTCAATGTATTTTTTAAAAACACTTTTTTAAAAAGCATTTTTCAGAACGGTTTTTATATGTGTGTAGATGTTATATGTGTGTCTTCTGGGTGACGTTCTGTTCTGTTAATAAAGCTTTGGAACCATATTTTGGGTCTGGACAATTTTTATTCCAAGAGGAGTCAGTTTTTATTCATCCTATTGCTTCAAACTGCAATAGGGCTTTGGGGAGTTGTAGTCCAAAACATGTAGGCTGCTCTAGACTCTTCCATGAGGACTGTGGGGCTATTGCTAAATAAGCCAGGTGATACCACAGCAGCAAACATTACCATTGCCAGGGAATTACTAATGCCTTCTGATGAAGCCTCTCTAGAATATACTCATGAAAAGTTGTTGTTAAAACCACAGCTTCTCTGTCTGTGGGGTGGGGAATATGGCAATACTAATTGGCAGTTATTTTTACAAGCCTCTGCTAAAAGGAGAGATGAAAGCGCTAGAAATAAATACATAAATCTCAAAAAAAGGGAAAAAAAGATAATGGGGGTAACAGTCCCTTCTGCCACATTCTGATTCAGTTTCTATCTCATTCTCTCCATAACGGAATTTTGTTTTTTTCACTCAAGATAAAGTGGGGAGGGGGGGAATCCCCTAATGATTACAAGCGTTTGGGCCTCCTGCATAAAACACAAAGAGGCTACAAGTGCCAGTGAAGAATGGAATAATTTAGTAACTCGTTTTCTACAGAGTAATTATTTCTTAAAAACTGGAATTTGCTGAAAAGTAGCTCCATTTCTTTTCATTAGCACTACAGAACAAATGCTTGTGTAATTAGTAAACGTTTGGCATGCCTGCAAATAGGTTTTTAATTACACTGAAAGGACACGGTCAAGGTGTTTTTAATGATTTTCCAGCAGAATTTCTTTGATGGGCTGCTCCTGAAGAACTCCATGGGAAACAATTTCCCAGAGAAAGAAAGATCCTATTTATTAAGGTTGGTGGTTGGCGACTTGCTGTGCTTCTGACGTTGTCTCCTCCACCACTCCCACCAATTGGAGGCAATTTCATTGGGATCCCTTGCCTACTGACTTTTATGGAACCCATGCCATGTAGCTGTGGACACCCTAGATCTCGGTCAACAAAGCTCCGCTCCGCTCTCCTGGACTTTAGAGAAAACTGCTAAGAGGAGATGAAATTGTAACTGTGGAGGGGCTTCTGCGTAGGGCTCTGAGACATATCACAAAATTAATAGGTGCTTTTAAATTATGGTGCTGGAGGAGACTCTTGAGAGTCCCATGGACTGCAAGAAGATCAAACCTATCCATTCATAAGGAAATCAGCTCTGAGTGCTCACTGGAAGGACAGATCCTGAAGCTGAGGCTCCAATACTTTGGCCACCTCATGAGAAGAGAAGACTCCCTGGAAAAGACCCTGATGTTGGGAAATATTGAGGGCACAAGGAGAAGGGGACGACAGAGGACGAGATGGTTGGACAGTGTTCTCGGAGCTACCAACATGAGTCTGACCAAACTGCGGGAGGCAGTGGAAGACAGGAGTGCCTGGCGTGCTCTGGTCCATGGGGTCAAGAAGAGTCGGACACGACTAAACGACTAAACAACAACAACAAGGAGCGTCTCCACCCCCACCGTTCAGCCCGGACACTGAGATCCAGCGCCGAGGGCCTTCTGGCGGTTCCCTCGCTGCGAGAAGTGAAGCTACAGGGAACCAGGCAGAGGGCCTTCTCGGTGGTGGCACCCGCCCTGTGGAACGCCCTCCCATCAGAGGTTAAAGCAATAAACAACCACATGACCTTTAGAAAACACCTGAAGGCAGCCCTGTTCAGGGAGGTTTTTAATCTGTGATATTTGAATGTATCTTTATATTTGTTGGAGGCCGCCCAGAGTGGCTGGGGAGACCCGGCCAGATGGGCGGGGTACAAATAAAAAATTATTATTATTATTATAACAAAGGGAGAATTATGACACACTGCTTTTACTCTCAGTGCAACCCAATCAGATGAGTGGCAAATAAATATATATTTCTGCCAGCCCCCCCCCCCCCGTTCTGTCTCTCCACCCCCCTCCCCGGCCCTCCAGAACAGATTTGGGACAGAAGCAAGTGGCACGCTCAGAGAGGTGAGGCGGAAAATCCCCATTGTGTGAGCAGCAGCTTTTGTGCTGGCTTTAGCTAGTATGCTGGGTTAGTTGAATCCATAAATTAGAGCATTTCCATTTTATGCGAATCTGTGTTCCTCTTTCTCCCCATGTTTGTCTTGTTTCCTCTTCTTTTTGGCGATACATAACTGGCCACATGGATGGGGACCTGTCGGCCTCCAGATATTACCAGACTACAACTTCCATCAGCTTTGCCCATTGGCCATGCTGATGGGAGCTGGAGTCCAACAATGTCAGAGAGGCACAGGTGCCTCATCGCTGCAACACGGCTTACGCATTTCAGGAGACTCTGCCTCTTTTATACCTGAGGGAAATAAGTTGACTACCGTCTGGTAGACTGAAAGGTGAGGTCTACCCAGCTGTGCAACATGCCATTTCTCTCCTCACCTTAGTATGCGTCACCTACTTTGTCTCAAAGCCGACCATGTCTAATGCGTACTTTTGAGCTTAAAAATCAAAGGGAGCCAACTTGTTAGGCATTTTCAATATCAAAGACCCTTGTTCCCACTTGAATCGGATCAGAAAAATGAGAGTCATTCTGACTTTTGTTGAATCCAAATTGATTCTATGCTGGATGATGCAAGAGACATGTTCTGGAAAGGGATAGACGGGTCTCCTTTAAAAAGGAAAAATGCTGTTTTCCTTGCTAAGCTTGTACCCTGATCCATTTTATTGCAAAACACTTTTATTTTATGTACAGTCCTACATATTTTATTACAACATTTTATAAATATTTATTCTTTTTAAAATATAAATATTTCATTATAATTTATAGTAGAAAAATGTAGACGTATATAGCACAGGACATATAAGATAAATCCAGCTGCTATGAAAATACACAAACAACGTTTACAATACTGCTAAAATATTCAGGATTTGCAGCAATTGGGACCACTGTGAAGGTCTTGAGAGGGTTTCTTTCTGATTCCCCCTTCTTTTAAAGATGCAGAACTGTGCAGTCTGAATTAACCAAATGGGGCGACTGTGGGTTGGGTCCAGGAGGCATAGAATGCTGTCTTGGGGCTTAACCACACCTCTGCTGCTCCCTCCCGGGGAAACCTGGTCTTTAGTGCTAAATTGGAGCAAAGGGCAATTGGGATTCCCACAGATTGCTGTTTGTTCCGATTTATCGCTAAAGAGCAGGTTTTCTGGGGGAACGTGGCAGGGTGAAGGCAAAACCACTCAGATCCATGCCTAGAAACCACAGGACAAGTGGAAAGTCCTTCCTGCAGGCCCTACTCTCACCTCCCTCAGTGGCATGTGAGAAGTGGAGGAAACGAATAGGACAGTATGCTCTGTACTACCCTGAAATTCAGCACCATGGTAACCCAAATCCCGTGGAAAGAAAAAGAATTGAACCGTTCAGTCCACAAAGAGTTGCCTACATTTGCGCGCCACATTTGATGTACGTATTTTTCAAATATAAGCGCCATCATTCTGACCCAAAGAGTCTGTCAATGTGTTTTACAATGCCCCAAACAAGCATTAACGCCAACATTAACATTCCCAAATCTCAAAATAATAAAAGATCCACATCAAAGTCATCGATACCAAAGCAGCAACTGAAATAAAAAGGCAGCGTATCAGAAGTACAAGCCAACAAAATTTATTCTGACATAATTAGTTGCGGGTTGGGCTAGGATACACAATGCTAAGCTGGAATTCTTTATCATGAAATGAAATTTGCCAGAAGTCCTCCCTCTTGCTGTATTTGAGAAGAGGAGGGGAGGGCGAGTGGACTCACCCACGTGGCACTAAACCATGGTTTAGTGTTACTACTGCTGTGAGGGACAGTGAGGATGTTTTGCTGGTAGAACCTTAGCCCAAATGGCCAACGGTTTGGGATGATGGGAAACGTAGTGCAGTCCAAAACATCTGGTGGGTACTGGCCTAATCCAGGCGGAGGCTGGCCTAATCCAGCCTCAATCTGAGCACCTGTGGAAGGCTCATAACATTTGATTGGAAGCATATGTAACCGTTCCAAAGTCAAATACGGAACCCTCTATTTTCCCACCAAATGCTTTTAGTACTGAACTGTACAGACCTTTATGGGGGCTGCCTGGAATGGCCAATAGAATCCGGACACCAATTGTCAGTCAAACAGGATATATTTTTTATTAAAAGCATTGCAATAGATGCCACTTAACCCTGCTTATGCAGAATGGTAAATGTCGTGCCAGGTAAAAGACACAGCAATATTTATAGGACCACAACCCCAATGTTCTGCTAACAGTTCACATCCACACACTCCAAATACCTGACATAATTTTGTTTTCTCTGTCTTTCTAAACCATTTCCTGATGAACCAGACTGCCATATCTCAGAGTGGGGTGGGGGTGGTGGTGGTATAACCCACATCTGGGCAGAGGAGGTGCTTGCTTGTGCAGCCATCATGTTCCAGGCTTGGTTGACTCCTGTGGACGTCGTGCTCTCTGTTTTTCTTCTGCCCATGTAGCTACCAGGCACACGGCTCAACAGCAGATGTGCAGATGGTTGGTGAATGATAAATGAGGCACAAGAGGGTGAAGTAAGCATTCATCCACATCAAACACTATTTGTCTTTTTCCTCATAGGCAGGAATGTGATTTCCAGCTTTCCCTCTTTAGGAAGACTCCATCACTTAAATATATAAAATTATCACATAAACCGCTGCTACATGAGAAATCTGAGGATTGGCATCAACTAATAAATTTTTTACACGATCTTCAGGGTTACATGTAATCAATTTTTAATATTATTATTATGCATATATGTGTGTAAAGGCTCAGTCCTCACAATAAACTTTATTCGTATTCGTATATAAAATTACTGGAAATATTCAAGCAAAATAACCTGTGTCCCAGCGACCTGGGCAACTGGGGGTCATGTGTTACCACATGTAAAATGTAGATATGTAATAAAAGAATACTATGTATCTAAAAAAGCCAGTATTTTAAAATTTCCTTATCTTACATTATTCAGTTTTTAGCTCATGCTGTCTCTCTTTGAATATGCTGTTTGGCCCTCATATAAATTTAATATATGTGTTGTGGCAGTAGCTAGAAAGTCTTTATTAAGTGCTGAAAATGAATCAAGATAACTATGTATTTATTTACCTGATTTTTATGACAGCTGACTCTTTCAGATGTAATTTCTGATGTGGTATAAATATGTATATATATTTTCTGAAAACTTAATGGTGACAAAAAAGTAGGCGAAAAATAATCAGGTAGCTGGAGCATGCTGGAAGCATACCTGTCTTGCACATGAACCTGGTAAGCACTTGCCCCAATCCCCACGACGGGGTGAGCTCCCGTTGTTTGGTCCTTGCTCCTGCCAACCTAGCAGTTCGAAAGCACATCAAAGTGCAAGTAGATAAATAGGTACCACTCTGGCGGGAAGGTAAACGGCGTTTCTGTGCGTTGCTCTGGTTCACTAGAAGCGGCTTAGTCATGCTGGCCACATGACCAGGAAGCTGTCTGCGGACAAACACCAGCTCCCTCGGCCTATAGAGCGAGATGAGCACGCAACCCCAGAGTCGTCCGCGACTGGACCTAATGGTCAGGGGTACCTTTACCTTTAAGCAACAAAGCTAGACAATTAATAATATGCAACCTGTTAGTATGTACAAATTGACAGTGTAGGATGGGGAAGAGACATGGAAATCTTCAGAGAGATCTGCTCAGGGCTGTCCAGGTTCAAATATTACACGTAGTCAAAACTCCAGAAATATGGAGAATCCAAAGGTTTTGAATGCAACCCTAAACAGACAGAATAGGGAATGAGTCTTACCAAAGACAATGAGACTTCTGAGCGAAAGCACATAGGATTTCTCAGTGCAACTTGTGAATTGGTGGGTTGTCATTATTTCCATGTTGCTCTCATGTTCTGGAGAACTTCAGAACCAATCCTTTCAATTAAAAAAAATGGTCTGGCACCCCAGAGGTCATCCCTTCTAGAGTCTGAAGCCTAAAAGGCAAAGTAAGGTATGTAATGTGGCCTTCAGATCACTTTTAAAAGGGGAAAAATGTAAATTACAACAACAAATGCAGCCTGGATCTTCGTTTCCAAGGAGACAGACATTCATACATATAGAGCACAGTAGGTGAACATCTTTTCCAGCCCCACATTAAAAAGAGAGGAGCAGCTTTGCATGAAAAGCATCGAACATTGCATAGTCTGATGTTAAAAGGGTGTTCTGATCTAGCATCTCTCTTACGGTGCTGGGATGTTCCAAGACTTTCCATGGCCTCTAACTGCTTCATAGAAAATTGATTTCCCCTTCCTCCTGCAGCAGAGATGCTGGAGGGTGAAGGATTCATCCTCTGCTGTTGGGGAAGGAGACCTGCTCAACTTGACAAGGGGTGAAGCGCCCATGGGTTTGCTTTGTTGTCGGTGATGTGGTGTGTTGTTTTGGTCCACAATGAATTGGAAACATTTGCTGATGTACACCAGTGAGGGAGGGTGCCAGAGTAGGGGGAACAATGTGTGGGAAGATGTGGTAGTAGTCGCAGTTTTGATGCTCTCTTGAGGATTTATTATTAATTTTCTTTTGATTCCCTTGAAGTGACTTATTTTTATTTTTTATTTAAAAGCTGATTTTACAGTGTGCATATTTTGGGTCAGGCTGGAGGAGTTCAAAAGGTTGAGGTGAATTTTGCGTTAGGATTCTTAATATTAATAGCAACAGCGAGTCTCAGGCTGCATACGCACTATACCTTTCAAGCACATGCAAAGCACATATCTCCCCCTCAAAGAATTTTGGGCATTGTAGTTTGATTACCTAAGTGTTGCTAGGAATTGTAATTCTGTGAGGGGTAAGCTGCAGCTCTCAGAATTCTTTGAGGGGGGAAATGTGCTTTGAATGTGCTTTAAAGGTATATGTTGTGTACATAGCCTTAATACTTTTTCCCAATAATACTTTTTTTTTTTTTTACTCACATACAAAATCAGGTTATAACTGGTGCACTGCTAAGACCTAACCATGGTGTACTGTTACTTCTCTTGAGTTAAAGAGAAACACACTATGGGGTCTGGCTTCTTATGTCCTCTTCTTCTCACTCAGACTTTTGGTTCACTAGATGCTCACATGCTCCTTTACCCATTCCAAATTTCACAGCAGGAGAACCTTGACAGTGATGAATCTAAAGAGCAAGAACAGCCCCTGAAAAGCTGCATAACCTGTAGTGTTGCCATCAACTTGTAGACTGGACCAAAATCTGTTAGATTAGACCAAACCAATTAGATATAATCCAATTTTATACCCTACATTTCTATTAAAATAATACTCAAGGTAAAAAGGTAAAGGGACCCATGACCATTAGGTCCAGTCGCGGACGACTCTGGGGTTGCAGCGCTCATCTCGCTTTACTGGCCGAGGGAGCCGATGTACAGCTTCCGAGTCATGTAGCCAGCATGACTAAGCCGCTTCTGGTGAACCAGAGCAGAGCACGGAAACGCCGTTTACCTTCCCGCCGGAGCGGTACCTATTTATCTACTTGCACTTTGACGTGCTTTCGAACTGCTAGGTTGGCAGGAGCAGGGACTGAGCAATAGGAGCTCACCCCATCACGGGGATTCGAACCACCGACCTTCTGATAGGCAAGCCCTAGGCTCTGTGGTTTAGACCACAGCGCCACCTGCGTCCCTAATACTGAAGGTAGCTTGCAATAAAAAATAACAAACATACAATATACTCACACTAAAATATATATATTCAATGTTACAATAGCAATAACTCCCAGCTGCTCCTCCACTTGCTGTCTCCAGCAGAGATTATATGGCTCTGACTTAGATCCCACTAAGGATCTTCCCCAAAGGGCTGCCTTCCCTTCGGCATCTGCTTTCCATGCAGCCATTTTCCTAAGCAGCAGCTCTTCCTATCAAAGGTCTCTTTTGGCTAGCTCTGCACAATGATGACAACAGTTTCTATGATAGTTTTAATTGCTGTCTGTGTTATCATTGGCTGGCTGGCTGATTCCCCCCCCCCCAACCTGTGAGGTAACACTAAGCCCTGGAGGTGATGTTTCTAATTCATCTCTCTCTCTTGTATCTGATGTTCCCACCTCCACTTTGACACCTGCTGCTCTTCAATCAAATTCTTCAGTGTCTGCCCTCAGGCTAAGAGCCACAGAGCAAGAGGCTCACCAGCAAGATGCCTGCTATATGTATGTATTGAGGGTTAATCTCAGAAAAGATCACAACTAAAGGAGTTCACTCCAACAGAACAAAAGCTGGAAGGGGTCTCCATCTGGTGGTAAATGGACAGTCCACACAGCTTTCAACGCATCCCTGCAACCAAATTCTTAATCTCCATGTCATAGAATCATAGAATCATAGAGTTGGAAGAGACTACAAGGGCCATCCAGTCCAACCCCCTGCCAAGTAGGAAACACCATCAAAGCATTTCTGACAGGTGGCTGTCAAGCCTCTGCTTAAAGACCTCCAAAGAAGGAGACTCCACCACACTCCTTGGCAGCAAATTCCACTGTCGAACAGCTCTTACTGTCAGGAAGTTCTTCCTAATGTTTAGGTGGAATCTTCTTTCTTGTAGTTTGAATCCATTGCTCCGTGCCCGCTTCTCTGGAGCAGCAGAAAACAACCTTTCCCCCTCCTCTATATGACATCCTTTTATATATTTGAACATGGCTATCATATCACCCCTTAACCTTCTCTTCTCCAGGCTAAACATGTCACCACTCAGGCTTTTATGACTAACCACGGAGAAGTCACTGAGTTGAATTAAACAAAGTCACTGCATGAGTGGAATGACTTCCACTTTTGCAACGGAACGTCCGCACTGCAAGGTTAGGGGAAACCCCAGAATAGATTTAGGGCACATGGCTGGGAAGAAGAGGGAGGGGAAGTTTCACGGTGTGAGCAAAGGTTGTTCTACTTGTGCAGTGACTTCGTTGTACCCAGCCCACTTTGTCCTTGCTTTCACCCAGAGAAACAATGCCAGCCCATAACTTTGCAAAGGAGGATGGTTGTTGACAGTAACTTGCAAGTTCGGAACAAAAACTACGACCTTCCTGTTTCCCCTCCTCTTCCCCCTCATGTGTGCAGAACTTTGGAAAAGCAAAGCAGAACCTACCTATGCCGCGGTATCTAATCAAAAACGGTCAAGACTTTTACTCTTCATCCATAAAACATGGCTAAAGTTTGTATAAATGATTCATGCAGGCCAGCATGGGGTTCTCTTCCCAGTAATTATCCATGGACTCCTGGAGTTCAGTTTATCCACTTGCAGAACATGGGTGACTTCTCCAGGCACAGGGAAATACAGAAGCATCAAGCTAGGCCACCTGATCCCCTGCTTTATATCTCACCCTCCTCTAATTGCAGATTCCCACCCCCCCTTTGTCTGCCAAGATGTGCTTATTCCCTTTAAGCTCTCAGCACTATTAACACTCCTAATTAAAGTTGTGCTTATGGACGTACTCTATTTTTCCTTTAGTCTCAGTATAGCTGATCAAGGCAAAGGAGCCATTCAGTTTAAGCGAATCGCACCTTGGTGAGTTCTTGACGAAACGGAATGAGCCAGAAACACAAATGCACTCAGCAATGAATCTCCGTGCGCTGCAAGGAAAATAAATGAAAAACAACAACGTAGCATTAATGTGCTGTCATCAAGCGGCTTTCGTGCTTTATCTTCGTGCTGTCAGCTTCAGAAGTATTTTGTTCCTCGTAAGTCACTGCACGGACTGCAAAGCATTTTGGAGTGATGCATACTCTTTAGTCTTTAAGTCTGATCCTCCACTGTACTTTGTTGGCATTTATATCAAGGTCAACCTTAAGTGAGGCACACTTGAGGATAACCCACACTTAGCACTCTGCTCTTCTTACAAGGAACTCGGGGCAGCATACAAGAGGTGATCCCATTTTATCCTCATAACATCCCTGTGAGAGAGATTAGGGCCGAAAGATGAAGACTTGTCCAACATATCACTCTGAGCTTTGTGAGTGAGGACGGCAGAAGATGGTGCCAAGCTCCCCTGGCCCAAGATGAACCCTTCACTTCAAGGATGCGGAAACATCCTCCAGATGTGCCTAGACTCCAGCTCCCATCATCCCTGACTGTTGGCTATGCTGGCTGAACCTGATGGGAGTTGGAGCCCAACAATATCAGGGGGCTCATAGGCTCCCAATCTCCATTCTATGAACCACACTGGCTCCCTACAACAGAATTTCTCAGAAACACATGACACTATTGGGTTGCCGGTGGACTAACAACTCATGAACAATGAAAATAACAAATGTAAGTCAAGAGGCTCTATTAGTAGTCTGTAAACCCAGGTGGCGCTGTGGGTTAAACCACAGAGCCTAGGGCTTGCTGATCAGAAGGTCGGCGGTTCAAATCCCTGCGACGGGGTGAGCTCCCGTTGCTCGGTCCCAGCTCCTGCCCACCTAGCAGTTCAAAACCACGTCAAAGTGCAAGTAGATCAATAGGAACCGCTCTGCCGGGAAGGTAAACGGCGTTTCCGTGCGCTGCTCTGGTTCGCCAGAAGTGGCTTTGTCATGCTGGCCACATGACCTGGAAGCTGTATGCCGGCTCTCGGCCAATAAAGCGAGATGAGCGCCATAACCCCAGAGTCGGACACGACTGGACCTAATGGTCAGGCGTCCCTTTACCTTTTTTAAACCTCCAATAATCCTGAGAGATTTTGTAATCCTATTCCCATTTACATGGGAATAGGTCCCATTTACCCGGGAATAAGTCCCACTGAACACAACATATGGGCTTCTGAATACACACATATGGGCTTGCTCTGCATAAACATAAAAATAAAGCTTATGGGTGGTTTTCACATTGGAAAATGTTTATATTCTTAAGGGGGCAGGACCAGGGCCAACTCCATAATGAAGATGGAATGAGGCAATTGTCTTGGGTGGTAGGGATGGCTGGTGGTGAATGGTTGCCCCTCTCCCAGCCTTCCTCTCAATTCATTATTAGCTAGATTGGCTGACTGGGTGGCAATCTGTCCAACCACCCCTGCCCCACCGCCTATGGCCAGCCACACCTTGCTTTGAGAAAGGGCCAAGGGGGTCCTTCCTCAGAGTGAGGCCTTCTGGGCGAGGTGGCCCCCACAGTAGTGAGAAGTACTGCATTTCTATTTAAATTATAGTAACTATTTCTAAATTTCTGTCTATACATACAAATCATCTTATGCAGATTTTATGCAAACTGGTGTCCTCTTTTGTCTTTTTTAAATTTTTTTGCTGATGCAAATCCCCCCTTTTGGCAATGCAAAACTTGACACCCTATTAATAATGACCCTGGAAATCATCTGCACCAGAATATAGTAAGGTCCCCCATCCCACCTCCTGCTGCCTGCTGTTTCCTAGCTGAAATAATGGTTTAAAAAAAAGATAAAAAATTCTTTGTGGATTAATTAAAATGAAAAATGGCAAAAAGCCCATTTGAATTATTTACCAGCTTCTTGCAGACATAACAATAATTGAAGACATCCTATTACAAGTGGTCAGAAGGAGAGGAGGGGGGGAAAGTGCGGTATTTACTCTGTGCAAGAAAGCCTGGGTAGAAAAAGTGAAATTGGATTGTTCGTTCATGCGTTTTTAGACAAAATTATATTACACCTTCGTTGATGCTTGGAAGGGTTTTGTTGCCATTGTCGCAATCTCTTTCTTCTCCACTACTTAAAACTTTAGGTTTGACTAGACAATGCCTGCTTGTAAAAAACAACAGAGAAACATCTGTTACATTCCTTGGATCTTGTTTGCATATTATCATATCATACCTTCTCACAATGTAGATCCGTGAACTGCAGGATGCCCCAAGTATGGGGACAGAGCTTCTGTCGCAATGGTATAGAAGAATGAATTTGGCCAAGTTGAGCTGGTCACATGCAGATGTGAACAGCTTCACCTACAGAAAAGCCTTCTCCTGCACAATTACTAACCATGCAATCCTATGCATGTTTACTGAGAAGCGGGTCCCACTAAGCTCCAGTAAGTGTGCATAGATTTTGCAGCATAACCTTCTGGGTACTTTGAGCACCCAAAGTCAGGACAGGAATCCTATTGTGGTTGTGATGCACTCCTCAGCCCCCTCACTTGCTCCCATTGTCCCTCATACCGCCAGGAGATTATGGCGGTGTCTGATTCCTAGGAAACGGCCTTCATATTGAGTAAGGCTATTGGGCCATCTAGTTTAGTGTTGTCTACTGCAAGTGGCTCTCCAGGGTTTCAGGCCAGGAGTCTCTTCCAGGCTTGAAGTGTAGGTGGGTTCCCACGAGGCAAGACACAGTGATAACAGCAAGAACCTTTATTGAACTACAGAACTGGACAACAGGGACAAAGCAACTGCTTATATACATTTCTGAAGGCCTGGGCCACTCCCACTCCCAACGTGATTGGCTGTCTAAACTTCCAAGCTGTGAATCATGACTCAGAGTTTAAGGGCCAATGGCAGAGGCCCAAATCCTGAAATGTTCTGTGATTGGATATCATGTATCAAATCAGAACACAGGGGCTCAGAATCCTTAGTCCAGACACAAGCTCAGGCAAACACAGGCCACTGAATACATAACAAGGCTTACCTGGAGATGCTGAGAATTGAACCCAGGATGTAGTGCATGTAGTGTGGAATCGTCCACCACTGAGAGCTATGACCTTCCACACTTATGTACCGGCTGCTGTTTTTTTTTCCTTTTAAAAAAGCTGACTTGCTGCATATAATTAATAGTAGCTAAATAAATAAGTAAGTAAAATTAATAGTTGTTATTGCTGTTATATCCCACCTTCCCTCCAAGGAGCACAACAACCCAGTGAGGTAGGTTAGACTGAGAGATAGTGACTGGCTCAAAGGCACCCAGTGAGCTTCATGGTGGAGTGAGGATTTGAACCCTGGTCTCCAAAGTCCTGGACCAATACTCTAACCACTACACCTCACTGGCTGCAGATGGGCTGTGTATGGTAATATGGGCAATAGGGCTGCAGGGCAGCAAGAAAGAAGGTGTTCAGTGACTATGGTAGTACCACCCATTGGGAACATCTGCTTAATAGGCAGCCTGACCACAGCACTCCCCACCTCATCTCAAATGGGACATCTCCCATTGACAAAAGTGTAAGCATTTATAGCCAGATGAGCAGCTTCCATCTAAGGCAGGGGTCAGCAACCTTTTTCAGCTGTGGGCTGGTCCACCGTCCCTCAGACCATGTGGTGGGCCGGACTATATTTTGAAAAAAAAAAAATGAATGAATTCCTATGCCCCACAAATAACCCAGAGATGCATTTTAAATAAGAGCACACATTCTGCTCATGTAAAAACACCAGGCAGGCCCCACAAATAACCCAGAGATGCATTTTAAATAAAAGGACACATTCTACTCATGTAAAAACACGCTGATTCCCAGACCGTCCGCGGGCCGGATTGAGAAGGCGATTGGGCCGCATCCGGCCCATGGGCCTTAGGTTGCCTGCCCCTGATCTAAGGAGCAGCTTCTGTCTAGCATTTCCATTGGGTGAGGATTCTGCATTCTCTGTAGGCTTTGGGATTCCCTTCCAAGGAAAACCCTCCTCGCCTTTCTCTCCTATGGCTTTATGCCACTATAGTAAGACGTTCCTTTTTTGGATGACATTTAGCCTCCCTGACAGTACTTTTCTCACTGTAGTTCTCTAGATGTTTTTTCCTGCCATTTTAAAGTGTGTGACTGGTTGTGATGTTTTGAAGTAATATATTTTGTTACTTATTTTATTAGCCACATTTGGGCAATGTTATAATGGAAAAGTCCAGGGCACAAGGTTTTGTAGTAAATATGGATAAATGTAAAGTTAAATATAAATTCATGGGCCAGAGGACTACCAAGAAATGGACCTCAGTGATGCAAGAAACCCAGATTTCACCATTAAGAATTTGAAAGTTTTAGCTTGCAAAAAACCATCAAGTAATTGCAGTGCCCCACATTTTTATTGGTTTGAAGGATTAACTTCCCATCTCCTACAAGGCTCCCCTCCACTTGCACTTTCTCAGCAGGATTCAAAACTTGAATAAGAAGACATATTAATATTGATCGAGCTGGAGCTCATTTAATGCAATTCTTTTTATGTGTGTTTATACCATGCAGAAAAATATGAGGGCGACTGACTCTCACTGATGACATTTTAGAAGGCAAAGCACGGTTTAACAACCAGCCATAAAATTGTGCAGGGTGGGAAAGGAAATTTCCCTTTTATCCAGAGTAGAGCTGAATTGAAATGAATGTTTACATTGTTGGTTATCATTTTACCAGAAGACCAAGATGGGTGTGAGTGCCTGGCCAGAAACAGGACTGGTAATATTGAGGAGAAGGCATTCTTTTAGCCTAAGCCACCTACAGGCCTATTTTTTCAGAGACAGATATATTCTGATTGACCCAAACCCACCAAGATCAATGTGCACAAAGGCCATACCTTCCAACATTTCTCTGATGAAAATAAGGGTGTCCTATATAACAACAATAACCACTGTTTATACCCCACCCATCTGTCACTGTGGGCAGCTTCCAGCATATATTAAAATTTTAAACATTAAAAAACTTACCTATACAGGGCTGCATTTTAAAGGTTGTAGAGTTACTTATCTCCTTGGCATAACTCCATACCCTCCAACATTTCTCTGATGGAAAGAGGGACGTCCTAAGTCAGTGGTGGCTAACCTTGACACTCCAGATGTTTTGGGACTACAACTCCCATCATCCCTGACCACTGGTCCTGTTAGCTAGGGATGATGGGAGTTGTAGTTCCAAAACATCTGGAGTGTCAAGGTTAGCCACCACTGTCCTAAGTATAAGTGGGACATTCTGGGATCAAATCAGAAACTGGGATGGGATGGCCTCTGTAAATCCGCAACCGTCCCTGGAAAATAGGGACACTTGGGGGGTCTGAAAGGCTGCTATTTTGAGATGCCAAGTTCAGTTTTAACTCTAAGTCTGCATTCAATCTTTTGCTTACTGTGCACTCACCGCATTCCCAGTCCTGGGTTTTTTAATTCGTGTTCACACATGATCCAAAATGCATCTGTATCATAGAATCATAGAATCATAGAGTTGGAAGAGACCACAAGGGCCATCCAGTCCAACCCCCTGCCAAGCAGGAAACACCATCAAAGCATTCCTGACAGGTGGCTGTCAAGCCTCTGCTTAAAGACCTCCAAAGAAGGAGACTCCACCACACTCCTTGGCAGCAAATTCCACTGTCGAACAGCTCTTACTGTCAGGAAGTTCTTCCTAATGTTCAGGTGGAATCTTCTTTCCTGCAGTTTGAATCCATTGCTCCGTGTCTGCTTCTCTGGAGCAGCAGAAAACAACCTTTCTCCCTCCTCTATATGACATCCTTTTATATATTTGAACATGGCTATCATATCACCCCTTAACCTTCTCTTCTCCAGGCTAAACATACCCAGCTCCCTAAGCCGTTCCTCATAAGGCATCGTTTCCAAGCCTTTGACCATTTTGGTTGCCCTCTTCTGGACACGTTCCAGCTTGTCAGTATCCTTCTTGAACTGTGGTGCCCAGAATTGGACACAGTATTCCAGGTGGGGTCTGACCAGAGTGGAATACAGTGGTACTATTACTTCCCTTGATCTAGATGCTATACTCCTATTGATGCAGCCCAGATTTGCATTGGCTTTTTTAGCTGCTGCATCACACTGTTGACTCATCTTGCACTTATGAAATAGTACGGTTTAACAAATGCTTGCCAGATTGCTACTATGAATGCAATGGGATCCAAATCCAGGATTCCTACTTTTGAATCATCTGAATCTCATAAAGCAAGGCCCACCTCTTTCATGTCAAGAAAGATTTGGTCCTTTAGGTGCTCGCTTGTTAGTATTTCCTGTCTGCCATGTACAACTTATGGGCTGGCAAGCTGTCCTGCTAAAACACTCGCCACCATGTTGCTAAATAAGTGGCCGTCTGCTATAGTCCCAGGCCTTATGGATGACAATTGCATCTCAGGAGTTATCCCCTCCCATGCCTTAAAAAATAAACAAATCTGCATTTCTTTTCTCCTTTTACTTTGCAAGTAGGAGACAAATCCCCTGATGTAGTCTGAAACCCACTCTGCATTCTTATCGTGTTCTCAAAAGTGCTTTCATCCCCCTTGAGCTTGTGTGTCATCTGTAAATTTGATAAGAATGTGCTCTCTCCACTCCCTCATCCAAGTCGGTAATGAAAACACTGAGCAACGCTAAACTCGGGACAAACCCTCTGGGGACCCTCCTGGTTATCTTCTCCCAGTATGACATTGATCCACTAATTTTGAGTAATATGTCTCAGCAAGTTACGTGCGCCCATCTGACCAGGACTTCCATCGAGTTGCATTTCAAGTTTACTCGGAGGACTGTCATGCTGCATTTCTGTCAAACGCCTCCCTGGAATCATGAAACAGAACTATCCCACAGGCGAAGAGGCCTTCAAAGCATGCCACTGACACAGGGTCCCATTGAAGTAGAAGATGTGGTGTGTGGGTTTGCAACAGAAACCAGAAGGTTGGTTTGTAATGCAGTTAGCCAGTCAGATGAATTTAAGCTGACATGTCCTGGTCGGAACTCCTGTGGCGTTTAAATGGAATATTTTAATTACATGATGCGGCAGTTTGCAAGACTAGCTGAGCTATAATTCTCTAGTTAGTCTGTCTTATCTTTTTTCTAATGGGGTAATGTTTCTGATTTCCTCTTGCATCTTTTTTTTACTATTGATGCTTCCAGTCACCCCACTCAGGGAAGGATGCAGCTATCTCTCTAGCTCTAGTAGAAGTGACACAGAGCTTGCCCGTACTTTCACTTGCCCCATGCCTGGAAAGCATGGGTCAGAGCGGTTTACAGCTTACTCTGCTCCTTCCCCAAGGAAAACCTGCTCTTTAGCTCTAAATTGGAACAAATGGCAATCTGCCGGAAACCTGTTTGCCGTTTGCTCTGACTGAGCGCTAGAGAGCATTTCCCCTGGGGGAAAGTAGTAGTGGAACAATAGGAAGTATGGATAAGTCCACACGCTCAAAATTGGGGTCAAAGAGCTCACAGGGTCTAAAAAATCTAGAACTCTATGTAGAGATGGGCAGGCAAAGGATCCAAATACTGAAGGAACCCCAGAACTAGCAGGCCAGGCTGCCCAAGTGACCAGCCAAAGCTTTCAGAGGATCCACCAAGAGTTGACCAAGGCCTCACATTCACCTGTCCTTCTTCCTGATGTGAGATACCAACAGGTTTGCCAGCGTAATACAGACTATGGAAGAAGTGCTAGATTCTGAGCCAAGAAAATGAACTCTTTAAGAGATTCTTCACTGAAGGAGCAGGACATGAGTCAGGGGCATGGCTTCCAGTTGTCTGATGGGAAGCTGATTTTCTACCATCGCTCTCTGTATCCCCAAGACCTTGTTCTCGGCTGCTGTAAATTCAGACTAGATTCTAATGTAATATTTACCCATGAGCACTTTCAAATGATTTCTGCACAAAACATCAGGTTGAAACAGAAGATCTGTATGGATTAGCAGGAAAGACCTGCAAACAGAGTCCTGTTCATACATTTATGATGGTACATGAGGGAATGAACTGGTATGATCATTGCTGAGTTTGTTTGTTTAAATATTTATAGCCTACTTCTCAAGCTTGGTTTTGAGCTGGCTTACAAATGAACCAAAGCAGCATGCACATAAAGGCCCCCCAAGCAAGCAAGCAAGCAAGCAAGCAAAAAAAAAAAAAAAAAAAAAAAAAAAGCAGCAACAACATTTTAAAACCACTTTGAACAGCATTAAAACCAGCAACAGAAAATATAGTTAAAAAGTAGTAAACTCCATTAAGTTTCGCATAATACTTGTTTAACTTGGTTTTTAAAAAAAATTATTAGATTTTTCATCTTTAACAAAATTACATCTTACAATATAATCAGAAAGTAAATTCCTGACCCTCCCCCAACTTCCCCCAACTCCCCTTTCTGGTTTATAACATATAACTTCTCCTGCTTGTTTTTGATCCTTAAGTATAATAATTATTTAAATTAATTTAAAGAATTTAAAGATAATACTTGTTTAACTTGTTATCTGAAAGCCATAAATGGGTTCATTGAACAAATGAGAAGAGGCAGCAGTTCTGCTATTGAGGTGCCACAGATGAAAAGGCCCTGTGACATGTTGCACCCAGTGGAGGTTGGGCGAATTATGCTACTGGGGCAGAGCCCCTGCAAAGAGAATGTGACTGCTCATTGGCCATGCCTCCATTACTTCCTAGTTCCATCAGGTCTAGTGGGCACCGGTTGCAACCTGCCTAACTTAGGAAGCGGAAGTATTCTGAGTAGACCCTCTGAGCAATAACTCAATCATCAAGCAGTTTCATACAGGAGTAGGTGTTCTTCAGGTATAGTACCCAAGTCCAAGTTCTTTAGCCATCTTTGACTTCCTCAGTCTCCAGTAAAAGATGGCTGAGTTAACGGTGCTATTGGACAAGCCCAAACTCTTCAAGAATGTTGACCACTGGATCACATTGAGGGGATGGCTTTAACTTTAAAATGTAGGGAACCAGTTAGGATGGCCATCAGTGAAGATTTATATATATATATATATATATATATATATATATATATATATATATATACACACACACACACACACACACACTGTGTGTGTGTGTGTGTGTGTGTGTGTGTAATATATATATATATATATATATATTGTCCAGTAGCACCTTAGAGACCAACTAATTTTGTTCTTGGTATGAACTTTTGTGTGCATACCCTGTTTCCCCTTTTTTAGTACATAGTCATAAAGTAAGCCATGGCAGGGGTTTTTTACCTTTGTGAGAAGTAAGACGTACCCCAAAAGTTAGCCATGGTGCCGCCACAGGGGGAGGCTGTACCGTACCATACTGACGTAATAAAAATAAGACATCCCCCCGAAAATAAGCCACCCTGTGTTTTTTTGAGGGAAAAAAATTATAAGACGGTGTCTTAAAAAGGGGGAAAGACGGTACACATGTCTTCAGATACCAGAAACCAGTAGGAGAACATTTCAATCTCCCAGGACATTCTATACAAGATCTCAAAGTAGCTGTCATATTACAAAATAATTTCAGAAATAGACTGGAAAGAGAAGTTGCTGAATTACAACTTATTACCAAACTTAAAACCATGGAGAAACCTGGTCTGAATAGAGACATTGGATTCTTATCTCATTATACATGATAAAGCTATTTTTGGCCATCTCATCCCTTGCTTTTTCCTGTAAGACCAATTGCAGTCGTCAACAGGTTTACCACACTTATCAGCCAATCACCCTTTCCCACCACCCTTCTGAGTAATACCCCTCCCCACCCTCCCACTATATATAAAGGTCTGTTGACTTCTGTTTCAGTGTATCTGAAGAAGTGTGCATGCACACGAAAGCTCATACCAAGAACAAACTTAGTTGGTCTCTAAGGTGCTACTGGACAATTTTTAATATATTTTTAATATATTTCTACTGCATCAGACCAACACGGCTACCTGCCTGAGTGAAGATGATGTGTATGGGGGGGGGGGAGTTAGAAAGGGTGTCAGGTCATGGCACAGGGTGTTGTTGAATGTAGGTCTCTGCTATATCCATGGATTGTATTCTTGCCATAGGTACATGTAAAAATATTAAAGGGCAGCATTCAGATTCTATCCCCCACTCAAAGGCAAGTAAAACAGAAGCAACTCCCCCACCTACATAAACTAGACTTACCCTACCTTCTGAAAATGTTGCATTCTTTTCTATAGCCTCTCACTGAATGGTGTGCCGTAATGAATTGTGGACTGTTTATGAACACTGGAGCCTACAAAAGAGTTTTCATATCTTTATTGATCCTTTGCCTTTGGGAAAGAGAAGGGAGAGGGAGAGAGAGGGAAAAGAGGAGAGAGTGAGAGTGAGACGGAAGGTAGAGTTGCCTTGGACACAGCAAAATAATCTGCTTAGCATTTGATTCAGAAAGCATCTTCTTTCAAATTATGATGTTATCGACTGCTGACTGCTTCATGTTAGATAAAAGTCTTTTGGGGAGGAGGAGAGGGGGGAAGAACCATATTGATTGATTCAGCACCCATCACACTGGACAGCTCCAGAATGATTGGGCTTGGATGAAGCTTTACAGCAAAGAGGCTTCGGCAAAGGGGAAATGGGGGCAGGAAGACTTAGCAAAAAGAAAGGGGAAACAAATGCCAATGCTATGACTTCTGATCTATTATGATTTGGACAGCTTAGAATAATACGGTGCAATGACACCCAGCTATTTATGATCTGTGCTGAGAATTTCCTAGTGCAACGCATTTTCAGCACCGATGCTCCTTTGCTATCTTAAGCGATAACCTATTGCAACTCTAATTACACATCTCTTTGCTCAGGGTCTGCCTATTCCTCCTAGCCTTCCAGGCACTCAGTGCCATGTGGTTTGTAGATTCCAGCAATGCGAGGACAAACAGAGCAATGATGGTGCAATACAGGAAACAGATGTGAGTGCAGGTAGGTAGGTAGGTTGACCGGAAGGCTGGAGAAGCACTGAAGACCAACAAAGAAGCTTCTTCATGCTTTGTGGGTCCTCATGTATCTCAATATAGCTCACAGTTTCCTTCTTGCTTAACTCCACACATTCCTCCAACCGCTGAGAGTGACTTCTAGCTCTGAAAATAATATCTGAAATCCACAACCCTCTGTCCCAGTATTCAAACTGTCCTACAGCCTTTTGGCACCCTGGATGTGCCCTGCCACTCCCTAAACTGGCATGAGCTCCCCTTCTTCTGGGCATCAGGTCGCTCAGATTGGGTCCACATCATGCAGCAGAATGGAGTGGGAATGAGGTGGCACTATGGGCGGGACCACTTTAGACGACCAGTAAGGGATTTAATTTCTGAGCGCACCCTGTGTAAATAGCTCCCTGCAAACAGAAACCTAGAACAGCCTCGTGCTGCTGGCTTTCTGTTTGCAGGAATTTTAAATGCAGGAGAGCATTCCCAAATATGATCTGCAGTTGTGCAGTCCATGCTATCCCCTCAGAATGTGTCATGAACTGGGAGGATGACAAGGAGGAGGAAGAGGATCCTGGCAAGGAGTGTAGCTAGGATTGGGACACACCAGGGCAAGCAGGGAATGGGGGAAGGAAGTACTCACAGGGTGATGGAGGAAGGCGAGGGGATGGGGGTAAATGCACAGGAACCAGAGCAGCAGCACCCATCACCAGATCCAGAGGGGCCCCTGTCTCCCCGAACACGGTGGGCTCTGAGGTGTAGGGAGCAGTGGCAGGGGCACTCCAGGAGACTGAGGCAGGCAAGGACCCACAGCCTAGCTCCCCAGCTGGCCAAATGGGGCTTGTTAGCTCTGGGAGGAGGTGTGTGATTCCTCAGCTGGTGTAGGCTTGGAACAGGTGAGGAGCACATGCCTCATCAAGCCCAGATGCTGCAATCAGCATACAAATTGCAAAAGGAAAGCAGAGCTGAGGTGCTATGTCTGCTCAACTGCCTGTGTTGATGGACCTTGACTTGGCTACTCCTGGACCTCTATGGGATTGCGCTTTGGGTTTGACTCTGGGCTGTATCCTGACTGCTGGACTTGGCTACTTGGACTGCCCCTTGGACTGTGTTTCCTGACCTTTGGACTTTTGCTTGTGTGGATTGGCCCTTGGACTTTGAACTCGGCATACTGCCTTGCTGCCAGGTAGGCCACAGGTTCGGGACAGAATGCTTCACCCTATTCTGCTGCATGCATACTGTAGGTCTGGCTGGATTCCAGCAACTCTCAGGCATGGAGAAGCTCCCTGTGCAATCCCTTTCCAGGTGTTCTCCTTGTGTGCATAATATTCCCATGAAGGGGGAGGAGGATGGGGCTGCTCCCAAATGGCCTCACTGTCACATCCCCCACAGTCCCTACCCCAACATTCACGCATTGGTGGGAGGTGTCTGTAAAGGTGAGCTTGGTGTACATGTGTTTGATTTTGATTTGATTCATTGTATTTCTATCCACCTCATGATTGGAAGCCCTGTGTGATCAGGTATCCAAACAATGGAGAAAATGCATACAGCAGATTTATTCAATGTAAATGGGCTGGGCATGGGGACCAGGACATGACAGTGAAGGTTAGGCAAGCCAGGATGAGATTGTTCTCCTCCATGTAACACTTAATGACACGAGAAAAAGGCCTGAAACGGGCTATAACCTAGTATGCTTATACCAGCCTGCAGTTCACTCCCTGAGGAACATCATCAGTACCTGCCCTGAACCTACAGAACCCATTTGAAGGACTAAAAGAAAAAGTGTGGGACACTCTACAAACTGATGAGCTCACCTTAGTTCCTCACTGTTGCAGTAATGTAGTTTTAACTATATCTACACACTTACAAGTCCAGTTACAGTGAGTCATATGAGAGTTTATTGAGTAAGAAAGGCCTTTATTGTCCAATTAAAGCTAACATAGCACTTCGCAGAGGTTTAAGAAATTCAAGATATGATTTCCCATACGAGACAACGTTTAGACGTGATTAAAGCTACATCACTGCAACATCTGCTGGAGGCAAATGTAACATGGTTTCACTAATACCTCTTTGATGTTACATACTGGTTAGGTGAAAATGGGCTAGTCCAAGGACAGAAATAATCCAAAATGCTTCTGTCTACAATGGGTTTTTTGAAAAAGGGAGAGGGCGATAGGAGGAGAAGGGTATAGATGTGACGAGGCAGTGTGAAGGAAAGGAAATTAATTAATTGATAAGTCAGGGTTGGGGAATGTATGGAACCTCCAGATCTTGCTGGACTACAATTCCTACTATCTCCGACCATTGGCCATGCTGGCTGGGGCTGATGGGAGCTGAAGTCCAACTGCATATGCAAAGCCAGGCAGAGTCAGCAAGTCATTGTTATTTCACTTTGGGAGAAAGAACAGGAAAAGGGCAGAGATTGCCTAGAAAACTAGCCTCCAAAAATGACTCCCCAACAGATAAAAGATGGCTTGGAACCATTCACAATGCTACTAGTAGTGTGTTCCAATTTTCTCACACCGGTACCGAAGCAAGAACACAAATGCTTGTCCATCCAGCTTCTCTTGTTTCTCAATTCTTTTCAAGCAAGACCAGTCCCATTTTATCTTCACAAATACTCCGTGAGGAAGGATAGCTAGGCTGAGAGAGCGACTGGTACAAGGTCACCTGCAGTGAACTTCATGGGTGAACAGGGAATTGGGTCTAAGCTCCTTAGTCCAAACCTACCCACTAATTCCACTGGCTCATTTTGGTTGGCGTGAATGGGGGGCAGGGGAACTGAGGGAATGGGATTGAATGAAATGGTGAAGGCTGCATGAAACCAAGTTTTATTCTGTTCTGTGAAAAGGCCAGAGCCACTACTGCCCTGTGAAGTGGCTCTTATGAAGAAAAGTTAGAATAGTTGGTGCCATTTAGTTCAGAACAAAGGTAAGAGGGGCCATGACAGAGATGTGTACATTTATGCAGGGTATGAAAAAAGTGAATAGACAGAGGTTTTTCTTCATTTTCTCATAATACTAGAATCCAGGGTCATCCAAAGAAGCTGGATGCAGACATGTATTACCAGATGTTCATGAGAGGTCATGGATACTAGCCTTCCAAGAGACCCTCTAGACTAGAGGATCTCTCTCTGTTGGTCTGTCAGATAAGGGAATCATATTCTCATGTTAGGACACATCTATACTACAAAGTGCACATGTTGTTGTTGTTATTTATTAAATTTGTAACCTGCCCTATACCTGGAGGTCTCAGGGCAGTTCACAAGGCAGCAAACCACTTGTATGCCCCTTTAAGTGAAGAGAGGATAAAAACAAGTGCTGGGGGTTGGTTATAGAGCAAAACTTGCCTTGGAGTTGGCCTTAGAGCTCAAAACCCTGCTTCAGCATTCGGCAGCCATCTTGGGTCTCCCATCACCTCTTTAAGTGTTTCCTAAGTGTCTGACTTGGCAAAAAAAAATGGAACAAGGAGCTCTGGACTAGACAGTCTTAGCTTTGGTTATAGATTCCAGGCAATCTTGTTATATTCTACAAACTACCCAGCACTACAGATGTAAATGGGAGAGAGGCTGAGGTCATGGCATGCAATACCCCTGATTGCCAAGTTAAGCTATTTGCTCTAAGCACTTTCTGGCTTTTAAAAACCTTGCATGGAATCTGGAAAGAGTGCCAAAAAGCTATATTGGAAGGCCACACCCAGCCTGATAGGATTCACAGGCCTTATACTTGATCCTTGATGCTGTCTAGACAGGAGTACAGTTTATCTATACTGAAGGATGGTATAAAACCAGAATGAGGCTTTGCGGGTCAGCCTGCAGTATATTTTAAGCCAGTTGCTCTCCTGCCAAGAGTCTGGTCCATTTGTTACAATAGAATTAATCTTCCCTTTCCCATTGTTTCAGTGCTTTGGATGATTAAGAAAACTTGCACTCAGCACAAGGGGGGAAAATATGGTTTAAGGAGCAGCAATGAAATGTTTTGTCACTATCATGAATAAGACACTTTGGGTGGCACCCTTCCAAGCTGTTTTTGCAGTTGCTGTGCCCCAGATATGCATTGGCTCAGGCAGCACCAGCCAAACCAGGAAGGCTTGTAACCGGCAGTATATTTGCTCACAAGTTTCATTGCAGCATGCAGTTCAGGGTCAATCACTATGCAGACGCTTGCGCTCCTTCCACCGTCCCTTTGTCGCATGAACGGAAAGGTGAATCAACTGTCAACAATAAGTATGTGGAAAGACGGTTCTTGCCATCCATCAACATTCCCTCGACAGATGTTGATTTAGCTGCCAAGACGGTGCCATCACAATATATTTATAATGATGCAGGTTATTTGGAGATCATGTGTGCATGCAATAAATAAATAACATTGCCATAGGGACAAGGCTTATGCTGCAGCCAATGTGTTCTGCAGCCTAAGGGGCAATTACTCACCAGCTTGGCATCTAGACAGGAGGCAGGGATGGCTGCCAACTTGGATGGTTTTAAAAGAGGATTAGGCAAATTCATGGAGGGGCAAGGCTATCAATGGCTACTAGCCCCAATGGCTATTTCCTATCTCAGCTGGCAGAATCGTCTTATGGTGCCGAGTATGGCGATGCATTGGTTCATGTTCCTGATCTGAGACTATACTAGGGGGTATGCAATTTCCCAGGAAATAGTGGCATGGTCATTTCCAACCCATGTGCTTGGATCACTTAAATGTAACTTAAGAGGGGAAATGTAACTTGTAACAAAAACAGTTTAAACAAGGGGCTGTTTAAAGGGACCTTACAGGGAGAGGGAGAAGTTCTGAAGGCAGGCCTGTACTGGGAAGTCTTTAACGTATGGGTTTTTTTGGGTTTTTTTGCTGTGTTTTATATTATGTTGGAAGCTGCCCAGAGTGGGTTGGGTAGATGATGATGATGATGATGATGATGATGATCCAGAGTGGGATGCATGATCACGTTGGATGTGTGCATGTACCAAACTGTTGTTTAAACTCAGATTCCAAAAGGAGAGACTTTGTGTGAGAGATCTGGAAAGGGGCATTGCTGTTGATATCACAGAATTGTAGAACTGTAGACCCTGTGGGTCCTCTCCTTCTAGTCCAACCCACTTCCGTGTAGGAATAGGCAGCTGTCCCATATGGAAAAGAGAAGTTGGAGAAACAGAGCAGCAGCCTCACCCAGCATCTTAAGGCATGCTAAAAGGCAGCATCTTTGAGCAAGGATGCATGGGTTGTTCATGGCTAGCGATGCCAAACTCCACTATAATATCTGAGCTATCAGGTGCTCATAAGTTATTTAAAGGGAACACTGTAGCTGTGAGGTGTATCTCAGTGCAATTGTATTGCTGGTGCCTGAGCAGTTGCTTTTATTTCTTAATTTCGCTATTGCCTGACACACTCCTCTGCCTTTGTGAGTTCTCTATTCAGTCCTAATTTGGTTTTCCACCTCCTCCCTCCTTCAGCTAATAGAAATTGCTTTGTTGTTCAACTTAATTTCACTCTTGAATGGGCTGAAATGGGCTTATATTCAATGCCGCTCTTACGCAAAAGAATAATGCAATAATCATAATAATAAATTAATACAATCAAAAGCCATTCCTCAGGAGACAGGAAAACAAGTCATTTTCTTCTTTATACACCCAGATAGAAAATGCCTGAGATCTTAAAAAGCACGTAAGGTGTGACTGAGCCCTCATGCATCTGCCTAAAGATTGCTGTATCTCCTGTGGTCCTGTTATATTTATTATTATCATTATTTAGGCAGACTTGAAACTGTTTTCAATTAAAACTATGTCCCCAAGCAGGTAGCAAGAAAAAAAGTCAGTGAGTTACAAAACGACCTCAAATGAAAGAAATCATAAAAGCCGCAGAATAAGACAGCTAAAAGTATAAGGAATACAATAGCAGAATAAAAGGCTGGTAACAGGAGGGCAGTTAAACACTGCCATCCATCTGCACAATGACTGCTGCTGTCAGTAGGGCTTAAATATACCCCAGGCAGCTGGACAAACCAGGCTTGTTAAGAGCTTAGGCTACCATCAGTCAGGCCAATCAGATTTAACCCCCCCATACAAAATCAAGGTCTGCCAGTAAGGAAAGGCTCCCTCCCCACAGATCCATCAAAATGTGATACCAATATATAATTCAAAATGACTGATCTATACCTTTGTAGATTATGGAAGTTCTTCATGGAATTCATATAATAAACCAGCCTCTGAATGGTAGCCTCATTTCCACAAGTCTCTCACAGGACAGCTGATATGAATATTCTGAATTTCGCCCATATTAAAATTCTGCTGCTCACATTTTGTTTGTGGATCCTTTAGCAATTGATCCATTTGAAACCCTGCCTTCAAGCTGATCATCTGGGTGTGCCCTATAGGGGTACAATTCTGGACGGAAGTCATTGTCTGTGCTAACTTGGTCTCGGGGGAAATTCTCCCCAATTCTTGGTTGTCCGTGCTGTTAGAATGTAACACTGGGGGCACTGATGGAGGGGCAACATAACTGAACTTTGCATGCCCTTTTGGTGGGCAAAAGGCTGGTGTTACAACATTGGAAGGAACCAACCCCAAAATTGCTCAGTGGTCAGAAGACTTACCTACTCTTGCATCATATGAAAAAAGTATCTTTAGGAGGCAGCAACAAACAGACAAGACACTTGGGATCAAACAGACACTTGGGATCCGTACCTGGAATTGTTTGTGTGAAGTCTATGCCCTGCAAGCTCTGCAGGAGCCTATTCCCCTCTTTTTTTTGCTCCGTCTCTCCCCCTCAAGCCCCTTAAACCTTTTAGTTTTGACTGTATTTACTTGTATGATAAAAAAGGTAAAGGGACCCTTGACCGTTAGGTCCAGTCATGACCGACTCTGGGGTTGTGGCGCTCATCTCGCTTTACTGGCCGAGGGAGCCGGCGTACAGCTTCCGGGTCATGTGGCCAGCATGACTAAGCCGCTTCTGGTGAACCAGAGCAGCGCACGGAAACGCCATTTACCTTCCCGCCGGAGCGGTACCTATTGATCTACTTGCACTTTGACGTGCTTTCGAACTGCTAGGTGGGCAGGAGCAGGGACAGAGCAACGGGAGCTCACCCCGTCGCGGGGATTCGAACCGCCGACCTTCTGATCGGTAAGCCGTAGGCTCTGTGGTTTAACCCACAGCGCCACCCGCGTCCCACTTGTATGATACTGCACTACAAATTGCTATGATCCTTTGCTGAACTTCCTCTTTAAAAAGGGAGGGGGGGAGAGAAGAGGGGCGGAAGAAAAATAAATAGTACAGGAAAACAACAACACCCAGTACTATTTAGAAAGTGGAAGGGCAGGACACAAGGTCCCCAAATGGAAGGGAAAAGAAGCAGCAGCGACCCAGCCGTTGAAGGCTCAGAAGAAGAGATGCATTTCAGGCATTGTTGAAACACTTGTACAGAACAAGATGATGTGAATGTCAGATTTAAAGGTTGAATTTTTACCTCAAACCTTACCATAAAATGCAAGTACTTGAGGCTTGTTGGTGTCTTCATTGTTTGGAAGTCTCTTAAGCTGCAGCTATCAAACACCATTATATGTGTCAACTCTAAAACATTGTTAGATATGAAATACCATTGTCAGCTCTCAAATGCTACCAAATGCTGAACAGCGCAGTGTGTAAACACTGCTGAATGCTTAAACGGTATTTCAGGCCTACTAACAGATACGGCGGCATTTTCACTCTCGGTGATTCCCACCAGATATTATAGGATGAATGCCAAATGCAGATAGCAAGTACTTGATCAAGCACAGAATATTCTACATTAAAATTTGAAGAGGGGAGTTTTGTGAAGATTTGGAGGGGGTGTTGTCCGTTTTTAAAGTTCTTCCTAGCTCTACCCTGGAGTCAGTGAGCAGTGCACTCCTGTTTTAAAAAAGCTACACTGGTTGGCAGTTTGTTTCTGGGTCCAAACGAATATGCTAAAATCAATGTTCAAAGGCTTAAATGCCACAGGCCCTGAATATCTGAAAGGCTGTCTCCTTCCTGACAAAACCCTGCTGGATGTTAAGATCAGCAGATGGGGCTCTCTTGCTAGTCCCATCATCCTCAGAAGTGTGGGGAATAGCAGCCCAGCAGGTGGTTTTCTCTGTGGCAGCCCTTAAATTGTGAAACTCCCTCCCCACAGGGCTAGGGTAACCCAGTCAGATGGGGTGGGGAACAAATCATATTAACAACAACAATTAGCATATTCATTACCAGTATTTAGTTTCCATCATAATCTGAGCACACACCTCTCTTAAGTTAAAGCATTTTGCTGGGACTCGCCCCCTTTGTTTCAATTTTTTACTTGTCCTCCCTCTCCCAATTGTATAAACAGTTTTTAATTGTGTGATTATATTGTTGTAATCCAGGGGTGGCCAACTCCCAAGAGACTGCGATCTACTCACAGAGTTAAAAACTGGCAGTGATCTACCCCCTTTTGGGGAGTTCAGGTTGAGGTTTTTGAGCTTTTTTTTAGGAAGGAAAGCCCTGTTTTGGGGGCTTCAGGACAAAGATGTAGAGCTTTTTTTAGGGGAGCCAAAGTTGTTGAGCTTCTTTGGGGGGAGCCAGTGATCTACCAGTGATCTACCACAGACGTCCAGTGATCTACCAGTAGATCACGATCTACCTGTTGGACATGCCTGTTGCAATCCATGCTGGGACTTTATGATGAAGCGCAGGTAGGAAGTCAAATCAAATCACTCAGTCACTCACTCAAATGGCTTACTCATCTCAGGTGTTTGGGAACATTCAGGAATATTTGGGCTTGCAGGGCCAGACCTGTTTTGTTGGAAGCTATTCAACACGTTGAACCTGAATTTTCAGAAATGTTTCTTTTCTTCTTAGAAAGTTCCAGATAAGGGAGTTTGTGGTGGTTCCCACAAGGCAAGGGCCCTGCTTGTGTATAATGAACAGAACAAATAATTGGTGTTGAATGGGGGAAACAAGGGCTGTCTGCAGAGGGCAGTCTGCGGGCAGAAACTGTATGTTTTGTTCTTGGGGGAGGAAGAAGAGAAGAAGCAAAAGCTGGAGGGATTTATTATTTGGCTTCATCTTCCCAGCAGCCAGCTACAAAACAAAGCCCAAGTGAAGTGAAATGGTGATACATGGCTATGTTAGGCCCGTAAAAGAACCGAGGGAGCAGAACTGAATAACCATGACATGAAATGAAGATGTATGGCATCCTTTGAATGATGATGCATGGCTTTATTATAACGGCCTTCGTTTTGAGCGTGCGCTTGGATACATCAAAAAGGAGAAAAAGGGGGAAATGGCTCTGAGTGAAGCACAGGAGCTTAGCCTGGCCGCAGACGCATGATAACTAGAGTTTAGGTGATGGGCATGGAGCCCCAGGACACAAACTTGTGGGAGCTGGTTGCACCTCATACAGGAGCACGTGAATGAAGATCTGTGTCATGAGGAGTCGGGTGACTGCTGCAGCAGCAGCGAGCATTTCGTTCCAACAGCTCTTATAGCTGCCTGAGTGCCAAAAGTCCCTTCCCAGCCTTCTCAGTTTGGCTGCCACTTGCCCTCTTCCATACCCTCCAACATTTCTCCAATGAAAATAGGGACAACCACCATCATCATCATCATCATCATCATCACAACAACAACAACCGCCCAGAGTGCCTTCGCCATACAGGGCTGCCTTCAAATGTCTTCTAAAGGTTGTACAGTTCCTTATTTCCTTGGCTCGGGGGTCACATAACTCCACAACCTCCAACATTTCTTCGATGAAAAGAGGGACGTCCTAAGGGGGACATTCTGGGATCAAATCAGAAACCAGGACGGTGTCTGTAAATCTGGGACTGTCCCTGGAAAATAGGGACACTTGGAGGGTCTGCTCTTTTCTGCTTGCCCATCAACTGGTAGCACCCACCTTCTTCTCAGAGCAGCAGAAAAGAGCTGCAGTGTAAAAGGAATGTTAAGAAACTGGGAAAGAAGATGCAATAAACCCCACATCTGAACGCAGCCCCTGTGTTGCCTTTGCAAAATTCAGAAGGGAGCAGGATGGGGACAAAAGTAGAATTAGTGGACTCTGGCTCCAACTGCCTTCTGCCCTACTTGGTCCAATGGGCACCAGTCCCCCCTGCCTGCCAGGCCTATGTCCCCATAAGCTCCAAGTACTTCTTCCAGGTTATGGAAAGCACTGAGATCTGAAGACATAGTTGGCACAAAGCAACTTGGCAAAGCCGCAATGGCTGCTCTTGTCTTCAGAGTTTGCAGTATAATGGGAAATGCAGCAAGCATGTTAGCAAGCAATTAACAGTAGAGTTGCCCCTGGAAGGTGAGAAGTGGGATGGATACGGGCTAATCCTTTCCTGCCTAGACATAACTGGATTCAAGAGGATGATACTGAGGGCTTCATGAAATAATTTCGAGCTATTGTTGCCAAGTATCTGGAGGTATTGAAATGACAACCCTTCTGGGTGCAGGTCCATGTCACACAGCAAATGTAGTGTTAAGACAATGGTTCCTTCTGATCTCTGTCCTCTACATCAGAAGTGAACTTGTAGGGCACAATTAATAATTGTTCAGATTGATGCCAAAGGGAAATATGGGATTAAGCAGGGGTGGGAGGCGGGAATGACAGAGGCTTTCTAGCTGAACTGCTTAGTCATCTGAACATAGACCACTGGCTGTCGGGGCTTTTTGGATGTATTCAAGACCAATCAATCTTATCAGCAGTCTGGCCAGCCCAGGTATAAATCCTTCAAAGAACAGCATTGTAATTCAACCTAACATGGCCACCACTGGCTGGAAATCTGAGCTGCATTTAAGACAAATATCCATCAACAACACACCAACATTCACAGTTTTCTATTTGATGAACTTGATCCAGGAAGCGCTTGTCCCCATTTCCCCTCCACAACATAGTAAGCTTCATCCTTGTGCTGTTTCAATTATTTCATAGGGGAACATCAGTTTCTACTGCCTTACACTACAAAAACGGACAGCCTACGAAGCAGTTTGGGCCCTTACTTGAAGTGTGCAGTCAACAACAGAGGAGTAATAATAATAATAATTTATTATTTGTACCCCGCCCATCTGGCTGGGTCTCCCCAGCCACTCTGGGCAGCTTCCAACAAATATCAAAATACATTAAAATATCACAGATTAAAAACTTCCCTAATGGCAGTGCAAACAGAACTAGGCAGAATTCAAATCTGTGTAGTCAGGTTTTGGCTGAAAACTTGTTGCTTAGGTCCAGTTAGCAGAAGAATTTTTGTGGGTTTTGTACCACCTTGCCCATCAAAAGACAGGATAGTCAGAGAGTTTGCCTAAAACCTACCTTGAATGAGCATGCGAACAACTTAATGCTACTGTACATCTGTGAGAACATTTGCCTTTGTTTTCAGCAGGTTGTTTTTAACCAGTCAGATTCCCTCCCCACACCTGCTGTTAAAATGAGGTGCTTAATGGTATGCTTTAACCTTTGCCTCCTTACTCACTAATAGGCTTAGTTGCATAGATATAAATTATCTAAAATATGCTAAATTTTCATGACCACAAACCTCTTTAAGGGGTAAATCCATGCTGTTTAAGCAGGAGATTCCTAGGTTTTTATTGGAATGGATAACACTGTCCATTTTGCTTTGGCTTAATTTCTTATTCTTTTCAGTCTTGAGGTGAGTTTGTCCCATTTCCCCATATGTTTGCATTAAAAGAAATTCACAGGAACATTCATTTGTATTTCTCCAAATATACCCATTTTTTGCATGCAATTTTGCCTTGTATATGCAGTTCCCCCCTAATAGAATGCATTTTTTTACATTATTTTCACCACAGTTTTTTTGCATGCACTTTTCACCTATGTGCATTTTTGTATGCATTCTTTGGTTGGAGAACTGAATTGCAAACTTCAGAGAAGTGTGCATTTTGAAGGAGAGCAGTGTTTCGATTTGCATGTTGGCTCAGGAAGTGCAAATTTGGTATCAAAATGCAAACTGAGCAGATTTCTCTTTCATCCTGGTAGTTGCTACTCTTTGTATCTTTTAATATATATTTCATAAGGGTGTCCTCTCAATATCCATGGAGCTATTGCTCTAATTTCTTGCAAGCTATTGTCAAATACTGCCACAAAGAGCCATATTATGCCTTGGGTATGTCAATAAAAAAGTCATGCCTTGCCCTTATTGCAGAATCAAGTCACAGTAATTCAATCCAGTTGCCTTCCCCATGAAAGCAAATGATGTTTTATGATAATACTGGGAGGACAAAATTGCTTTTGAGATTGAAAATTGGTAATGCACAGGAAGAAAGGGACAGAGATGAAAGGAATGGTTAGGAACTGGATGTAAATCTGATGACATAATGGAAAAGGCTGCAGAAAAAGGATTATTGTAATGAAAAGTGAACACTGGGCAGTGTGTGTGTGTGTCATTTCCATTATATGTCTTAGACAATGGTGGGGATTAGTGATACATATTAGCTGTATGCCTGTAGCTCTGAGTAAGACCTGAGTAGACCTGAACAAGGGTCCCAGCATTCAAATGGTAAATCATGGCAACATTGGTTTCCGTTTGGGAAGAGCTGGCTCCATGGTGTCATTGTTAGAAAAACACTGGGGCCTAATTTGAATAGTAGAATGTCTGGCATCTGGTAGGCGGGGCTTTTGTGTTGTGCTCTGGAATTGGCCCCTCCCTTCAGGTGTTCTGTTAAGTTCAGTTAGAGAGACCAACTGTCATTCTTGCCTCATGATGTTGTTTTAGTTTCTCTCAGATAGTATGTCATTGTGTTACAATTTTCTTTATAATTAAAGCTTTGTTTGACATACATGTGAGCCGCTTACTTTGCTGAAAGAAAAGAAACTCTGCTGAAGAATGGTGGAATATCCTAAACTGGGTGAGTGAGGGGATATTCCCAGTCTGACAGGAGAATTGATTTTTTAATCACTCCACCCTGCACAACAGTCATGACTTCTGAATTCATCAGCAATCCAGACACAGAATCGGAGGCTGTAGAGGCACCAGCTAAAAAGGCAGATCAAGTTCAGGGCTCTGCACTGGCTTCTGGAGACCAATAAGCCATTGTATCTGAGGCTGTTGGACAAAAGCCCCCCAAAGAGCCTCTTGGACAGCCAGAGCCTATAGGGCCAGAGCCCAGATCACACAAGCATCTTTCCCAGAGGAGCCTGTGGCCTCCCACCACACAACACAGGTCAATGATACTGAGAACACACCAGTAGGAAAGCTATGGAACAGAGGAGAAGTGCCTATCTTCAGACCAGAGGGTTGTCCCTTTAAGACTCTCCACAAATGGGTGGAGCCTGGAAGAGGTAGTTTGGAGACAGTGGCTTAAAAGGCCTCATTCTGCTCCTAAATTTGTTGGGAGTGAGTTGCTCACAGGCAAATATTTGTGGTCCTATAGCTGCCAGCCTGGGGCCACATTCTCTGTGGGATCTGCGTCAGGAAATGGCACAGGCATAGTGTATTCCACTTAAAAAAGTTCAGCTAAATTTTCTGGATCTGAGTTTATTAAGCAATCAGCAGAATCAAGTGATAAAGTTGTTTAGGATGCAGTGGGAAGGATGGGGGAGAGTTGCATGTTTGAATGTTTCTCTGCAGGGCAATGTCTAAACATGTGGGGAAATAGTATGCAATGGACAAACCTTGAATAGACTCTTTCCGCTAACATTTCTATATTCAGGGGGTTTTGTTGTGGAAGGGTTAAACAGGCACCCCCCAAAAAAACCCTACAACCTGAAGTGGTACAGTCTAGGAAATTTTTTTATTTTGCTTCCTTTAAAGTGATGCAGTATTCAAGTTATCCTTTCCAAAGTCAGTTTCCTCTGTAGTAAAGAGCACTGATGTTTTCTAGTTAAATTGTATGAATCTGTTTGCTTATATATCTACAGCTGAGGAATGAATAAATGAGATGCTTTGTCAGAAGAACAACCTCCTCTTCCATTAGTAGTAAAAAAAATCCCAGTTGCTTATTTAAATATGTTAATTAATTATAAATTGTAAGTGGCCAATTGTTTAACATTGAGACTGAGCTAGGGTTCTGTTTCTTTTTTTGGAAAACCTTGCTACTTCTTATTCTCATTAGGACTGAGGAGAGAAATTAGTTTGGTCTGAATTTCAATGTGAACCTATGCAATTCTGATTCTCTAGCCAACCCATAAACCAAAATGCAACTATTTTTTTGAAATTTGCACTTGTCTGAATTTTGCGATGCAGCTTTTTTTTTTTTAAAGCATACAAAAAGGTGTCTCTTAGGGGAAAGTACACACAGAAATGCATATATTAGTGAAAATAATATACATAGGGAAAATTGATGGCAGAAATGCTTATATTGGCAAAATTTTGATAAAAATGCACATGCTAGGAGAAATATGCATAATATGGGTATCATTTTTTAAAAAATAATGATGCAGAAATAGGGTAACTGAAGATTGGAAAGATGAGAAACTGAGATAGATCAAAAGTGACATGTTTGTACATTCCTAATTTGTATGTGTTACATTTCTTAATTGAATGCAAGTTTGTAGTATTCTCACTGAGGAGAATACCCATCAAAAGTTCAACAGTTTGTGAAAGTGTTGTAGTAAATAATGGTCTTGGTTGTTGACACATCAACCTGTGCCAGAACATTCACAAGACCAGCCACCAACAAAAAGATACAATTTCACTAAAGAAGCCACCAAAATGCCACAGACTTGAAAATGCTGCAAAACCTCTGTGCTATTCTTAGTACGTAATGGAGATAATTGCATGGAATAATTGCACATGCATGTGTTCCACTTTGCAAATTCAGACTTAGTACAACTTCCACATCTGCTTGCCCTGCCTCCAATGCCACTAAGTGTCCATACAGGGGCATTCAAATAGGGTGTGTGCACATGCAGTCCAGTGGATCACACAGTCCATTTCCCAGATAAAATCCAGGAATTGCTTACAGTGCTCTTGGCCTACATGCACTGGATTCCACCCTAGGGGAACATTATGCCCCTATATGGATGTCTGATGCCATCAGAGGCAGTGCTGGGATGCTGAGTGGACAGGTGAGTTCTTACTCCCCACCCAATGTGATTATGTTATTGGAATATACAATTCCTAATAGACACAAATTTTAGCCACCAGTTAGTTTTCTAGTCATATTCCTCCCTCATTGCTATTACAAAATGTTCGTTATCTCCAGCCAGTTTAATAACATGTGAAAGTATGTTTTAGTTAAATCTGGCTCGCTTAGTGCTTGATGCCACATTATTCTGGAAAGAAAAATGACTCAAGAAACTAAGCAGGCTAGAGGAAACTTGCATGCATGGTTTCTTCAAACTGTGACTGTCAGTTAATCATTTCTAGAAGCTCATTCCATCCTGATTTAATTAGCAGAGTGTCCTTGCTACTGAAAGCACTGAACTCCATAATTAACTGTCAGGATTTCAATATCCATTGCCTAAAATAATGAGAATGAAGGCAATGAATGAAAACATCAAGGGGAGAAAAACAGAAGCAATGCTTCCCCTCTCCCCTCTCCCCTCTCCCCAACCCTAAGCCTAGTTTAATGGTGAGACAACTTTATGGGGAGAGCCACAGCTCAGTGGTAGAACATCTGTTTTGTATTCAACTCCTAGCATCTCCAGGTATGGTTAGGAAAGACCCCTGTCTGAAATGGACTAATACAGTAGCTTCCTTATGTTCAGCCACTACTGAAACCTGGGCATCCAGGCTCAAGGATGAATCCAAGAGTATACTCAAACTGTGAACCTGGGCTTCAAAAGAGAGTGAAGGCTCCTATTTTAGAAGGCCATAAAGGTTGGGGATCCAAGACAGGTTGTCTCCCTTCTTTTTATCTGCCTTCTAAGTGACCAGGAGAACCTCTGCCTTGCCTGAATTAAGCTTCAATTTGTCCTTAGTCCTATACTGACATAAGGCAATGATTCAGAACTCTAAACAGCTTCCTTGGAAAGCAAAGATGGAAAGGTAGAGATAGAGTTGGGTGTCATCAGCATACTGGTCACATGAATATGACTTCACATCATCATCTGTGTGTCCAAAGATTCACATAAATAATCACTAGTTGGAAGAAAAATGAGTTTGAGATGGGACTTTTGCTATTACCTTTATCTCTTGCTTTTATTCAGTGGTATCTTTCAACCACTGTTTTATTGTTTTGCTGACATTATCTTGGATAGATGATTCTGCCAACTGTTAGGTCCTGTGCTCTTCTTCTAGCACAATGTATACAAACAGGATGCTGTTGCTAGGATGTGACTTGATGTGTGGAGGATCCTGTCAGGTGGCCACAGAGTTGGACCTATGTGAACTTTGGGCTTGTTTCAATATAGCGGTTTTATGACATTTTTGTCTGGCATACATAGCAGACTTTTGGAGAGAGAAAAGTATATACCGGATATTTGAAGGAAGACTGGCCATCTGTGTTGATGCTAAGAATAGTGAGAGCAAGTTAGGGAAAACTAGAATAGACTGTTGGATGTTAAAAATATGTGGCACACCATCTGCCAGAGGAGCTATGTGCTATATATTGTTGCATGCCGCCCCAATCTCTGAGTAGTGCGAGATTCCAGGGGTTCCAGGCGCTTACCCGGGGTTTGTGTTTCCTTTAGGAATAATGTACAACAGAGACTGTGGTGTCTTTTTGATACAGGCGACTCCTGTCTTGCGCATGTTCAAAGAACGGGTGACCATGCATGCGTGCATCACTGCAACCCAGAAGTGGCCAGAAAAGGGGGCAGGGAGGGGTCAGATTGGGGCCTAACAGGGTGTAACAGGGCAGAGAGGGCTGACATGCACTCTGCTGACGTGTGCGGGGGTCTGGAGCACAACCCTCCCCCACAAAATGGTCATTGCCTGTATATGGTTTCTTTACACATGCATACAACCTATGGTGGTACGGTTCACACCACTAACACCAAAAGGATCTTGTTTCTCCCATAGCAGCATGAAACATTGCTCTGGCTCTCTCTCCAGCTTATTGCTTTTCCCTCTAGCTCACATCACTCAACTCTCAGGTCTCAATTCTGGCTTTATCCTAATTATTCATGTGTTGATTTGCCTCCTCACACAGAGCCCTTTCCCTTCATTCCCCTTAGTGGACCATCACCTCACCAGAAGCTAGCCTGGCTTATATCTTAATACTTGTTGGATCCAATGTGTCTTGGCGTAAACCAACTCTCCCCCCCCCTCACAAATATCAATCTAGTAATCACACTTTCTTCCCCAATTCCCTGTCAGGTCAGGGCTTGGCCTAACTGGATCGGATATGGAGGCTTCCTAGTCCATCTTGCAGGATGAAGGAGAGCCACAGGCAGTGGCGGAGGAACCCTCTCCGGCACCCGGGGTGGGGCAAACTGCCTGGTGGCGCATGCGTGTTGTCCGTATGGACTGCGCACACGCGACAGCCTGTATGGGTGCTGCGCTTGAGTAGCAGCCCCCCATACGGATGCTGCGTGAGCGGCGCCCATACTGACTGCGCATGCGCCCTCGGCCACTTTACAGCTGGGGGGAGGCAGTGGGATATCTTGCCCCCCCAGTGGCACCTGGGGGGGACCACCCCCCTCCTTTGTACGCCCCTGGCCACAGGTCCTTAGAGGACAATGAAGGTGTCACCTCTCAGGAGGCCTATGGATTCCGGACAGTGGCAGGGGTCTGTTCCATGACAGATGAGGTGTCACTTGCCTTCCAGGCCAGGTCAGTGTTGATTCAGAGGTGGAACAGTGCCCACTTGATTTCTTCTTCTTGGAATTAAACTCTATTTCCCATTTGCAGCATATGCAGAAGACAGACCTGGGTCATTTGACGTTTTAATCAGTTCCCTTTCCCCTTCTATAAAAACTACTCAAGATACACTCTTTCAAAGTTTAAATAACACATAACTTTTACTTAGTGTACTTGCACTTGCAGATTAAAATATACAATGCAGGTAGGTGATACTTAAGTTGCTAAAACAACTGTTTAACTCTGAGACAGACAGTAGCACAACATAAAATACCTGCTGCTCTAACTGCTAGGACTGTTCACCTAACTGCCACTGCTGTGCCAATTGCGTGTCGAGGTCCCAAACCACCCCTCAAATGAAACACACTTCAGACAGAAATTTAAGTTTAAGGTTTTTGGCATGATTTTGGCCACAACTTTATTAAAATACAAAATATGTGAGTGGTTGCTTTGGCATTGGTTCAGACTATCTGTCCCGCTGGGGACAGAACTGACATTTGTCAGTAAAGGGAAAACACTTTGGGGAGAGAATGGGAACCGGGGGTCTGACCCTCACCTCTCCCCAAATGCTCCCAGGGGCTCTTGCGTGGCCCTGGCCCCCGACCGGGGGATACGGACAAAAGCATGGCGAGCCCCTGGATTCCTTTAACGGAATTCCCCACGCAGCAGCAGCATTGGAGGGGCAGCCACAGCCAACCCTGACCCCTCCACCAACCAAATTAATAACCAATGCCTAACCGCCAACCTTACAAGTTGTGACTAATTGCTACGCAGTAGGCGAAAACCAAATGGCAACAGCCAATCAGCCAAATGGAAAAAATTCCTACCAGGCCCCTGCCCCAAAAGCAGACCCCATGACAGGCATAGCAAGGTCAAACACAGAGGCCTAATAAAGGGAAGGGCAGGGCAGGGCGGGAGATCCGATGCACGCAGCAAAGAGGAATATTACGCTGCGAGTCAAGCACTATATAGTCACTGGGCTGTCCATCAACAAATTGCAACATAGAAATCTCCCCAACAACACCCAGGACCCAATCACAACAGTGGCTATTTATACGATCCCGCCCAGCAACAGAGGGGTGACTTGCTGGCCCCCACCGCAACACGTGCTCTCCATGAAGGAGAACCCGCTCTGCCATAACTGTCACAGAGTGTATGACATCATAGAGTTCTACAGCTCTTGCAACCAACCCTTTACATATGCATTTTGGATGCTAACATCCCACACTTCTATGAGTGAAAAGAGGCATGATGTTAAATATGTGTTTGCAAATGGCAAGCGAATCCCTATTGAACTTCAGGTGAAGTCATAAAAAAAAATAAAAAATGGCAGGCATTTCAAGGAAGATCTTCTTGTTGATTTTAAATGATTTTATCCTTTGCCTCTCTATAGTGGTTTCATTGTGCACCACTTAGAAACTGTGGTGTTTAAGCAGTACAGTGGTACCCCAGGTTAAACACGCGATCCGTTCTGGGCCGTGGTGCGTAACACGGGCGTGCGTATCACGAACGCACCAAAAAAAGAAAAAACCCGGAAGTTTGCGGTTTTTTGCGCTTCTGCACAGAATGTTTCTGCGCACCGTGAAGGACTTCCGGGTCGCCACGGTGCATATCCCGAACATACGCAACACGGAGCGTATGCAACACGAGGTATTACTGTATATAAATAAAATAAAAAATAAAAAAATTCCTTCCAGTAGCACCTTAGAGACCAACTAAGTTTGTTCTTGGTATGAGCTTTCGTGTGCATGCACACTTCTTCAGATACACACATCTGAAGAAGTGTGCATGCACACGAAAGCTCATACCAAGAACAAACTTAGTTGGTCTCTAAGATGCTACTGGAAGGAATTTTTTTATTTTTTATTTTATTTTGACTATGACAGACCAACACGGCTACCTACCTGTAACTGTATATAAATAGTTGAAATAAATAATCATTCATGAGCCGGGAGAGCTGGTAATTATTCGGATCAGAGCAGACATGAAGGATCAAATTAATGTTTCCCTCCCTTGCTGTGGTCCTGAGGGGAAATGCTCCTTGGAAGCTGGTGATTTTTGTGTGTGTGTGGAGAAATTCTCTACTGCTGCCAGGGGGCACCTGGGAAAAAGCATATTCAGAGAAAGAGAAGGGATTCTCCTCTGAACTGCAGTAGGGGAGGAAAGAGGAGAAGCCCACCCGCACCTGCTGCCATCTCAATGATTATCAGCCCTCAGTCTTGACTGATGCTATTTGTATTTTTAACAATCTGCATGGTAAGTATTAAATACACAGCTAATGGCAAGTCTAGCTTGGCGCTAAGAAAATTAACAATCCCTAAAAGTCCTGAATCTTGCCAGAACAGCTTTCATCTATCCAGTGAGCCAAGAAAAAGGGGATAGGTTTCTGCTACAATAGCATTTTGGGTCATTTGCCAAAGGTTCTTACCCTGAACGACCCAGTTGTTCTGCTACTGACTTCCACCCACCCCTTTCTGAATGTCTGCTCAGTGCTTAGATAATAACATTACACTCCCCTGATTCGTCTCTGCTTGTCTGCTCCAGGGGACAAATCCCCCCCTCTCAATAAACTTTCTAACCTTTTCCAAATGCTAAGACTGGCTCCATGCCTGCCTCTTTTAGGCCCATAATCCTTCAGTTGGAGTACCCTGTGTTTGTAATAAAGTGTTACAAGTCACTGAGCAAAATCTTAATTTCTCAAGATTTTCAAAGGCAATTAAAAGTGTGGAGCCTTGCATTAGCAATCTCCAACTGATATCACTTTAACCTTTGGAATCCAAATTAAAGTTTTAATAATGGAAGCCTCTTTTATTTGACAGGCAGGAAAGTGATAGAAAGCAATGATATTTAAGAAATATTTAAATCCCTCCATATCAATGGCTTGTATGGTAAGTTAATATAGTACTACCTTTGAATGTTGTAGTATCAGTTTGCAGACATTGCCTGGCTGATTCTGATTCCAAGTTAAATGTCCTTTTGTTGGAAAAGGGCACATGTGCCTCCAACAAAATTGGGTCATGGCTAACAATTTGGCTTTGCTTCTCTATGTTCTTGCCTAAACTTTCCTTCGCCTCCATACAACTTTCTCCAAAGCGTACCTGTCTTCAAAGGGAGCATTTCATGAATATTTCTTTTCGGTATGTACCCTTCATAGGCTGGAGACTAGTGGAGCAAGACACGGGCGACTTTGTACGATTGATCTCTTTGTGTTCTTGTTACACATGCGGGGAAGTGAAATTTGAGCCTTGGAGCCATGTTGTATTAGAAGTAGGGATAGGAGAGAGATTCTGTTTTGTGTCGAAGTGAATCTGATCAAATCCACACTTTCTGAAACAATATGCAAACTGAAACACAACCATCCTTTGGAATTTGTACTTACCCAAATTTTATGATTCAGTTGTCCAAGCAACCAGTGTTCACAATAATGCATATATTGGGGGAAATGAATATTATAGTGAGAATCACATAGAAAAATGCATGATATTAGAGAAAACTGCTTGCAGAAGATCAGTAAAAAGTGCATACAAAATGTGCTTATCAGCATAAATTTACACTAAAATGCTGATGATTTTTTTAAAAAATTGAAAATTGCTTCAGAAAGGTCAAAATAGAACAATGGCAGACAGAGACAATTAGAATTGACAGCTCCTTCCATTTATCCTGAGTTATAAGTGAAGGATTCAATATAATATAATCAACTTTTTATTTTGTTCTGTGAATATTGCAATGTTCTTTTGTTGCTATGGTCAATGGCTGACGCAAATAAAGTTTCATTCATTCATTCAAGGATTCAAAACCTTTCCTATTGCCCAGTTTGGCAAAGAATGAATAGGAAAGAGCCACAACTTACGTAATCATTTAGAAGGTGGTTGTTTTAAAATATTGGAAATATTTTCAATAATATGAGGGAGAGAGGAGGAGGACCATCCCATATGGCAAGCAGAAAAGTTTGCGCTGACAGAACAATTGCCATAGCACTCTACTGAATTCCTCCCATGGTTTGCCTCAAAGTTCTGCATAGTCCCCTGGTGAGTTTTTATCAGTGATTGCCTTCTTCCATGTACCACAGCCACTCTCCTTGGACTCTTCTCTGCTTCCAGCTTGCCCTGCAAATTCATTCACACTGGAAAATGGATAACAAATGTTTCCCACCAAGGCCATGCTGGTGCCTTGACCACCGCACCAGGACAATCTATGGATTATTGACCAGGCACTGACAATCTGATATCCAAACATATTCTGCCAGTCTTGTTGTTACTGAGTATTGTATGGGAAATCTCAGAGCAACAGCTGTTATTGTGTGGTTTTGGCTCAAGGTTTTACCCATGAGAAACATAGCCAATCCCATTATCTTTCATTGATCTTTATGCCAGTCTAAAAGCTTGAAACCAGGCAACATTCAAATGTTCTTTACCCAGCTGAGTTGAGGATGCAAATTGCTAGCTGTTATTGTGCACAGAGGACCAATATGAAAGAGGAACACCCCCCCCAATCACATGATGTATAGGTATTTTTGCCATTTGGAAGGCTAGACATCCTTAATGGACCATCTTTGTAAAAGAAATTTGCACTCAACACCCATGTTTTACAAAATGCAGTTAGTTGCTATAGGAAGTAGGGTGGGGTCCTGATAATTATCCATATTCCTGCAGGCAGAAGATGGCCTGGTGAAAATTAGGATGGAAAGACTTTTCTGCCTTTACTAGTTGTGCAGGAGATGGAATTTCGGCAGGTGAGCTTTGCACGACAAGCTCCTTTAAGGAGTTTAAATGTGTGTAGGAATGGGTTATGTAACGTGGAGGTGCTGTGGTCATCTGGTAAAACCACAGCATGATACAGTACAGTAGTAAGGGCTTCCCTTATGAGCCATCAAAATAAGTCACTGGACAGCTGGCTAGGCATCTTGATGCATGGAGAGGTGAGGTATCTCCCTTGGCTACTAGCCAATTCTCTGAAGTCACATGTTGGCTTTGCAGTCAACAGCCAGGAGAGTGTTGGGAATGTCTGGCAACACCATCATATGATAGTATATAAAGCCCAGTCGTGCCTTTGTTTAGAGAGTGAGATCAAATGCCAGAGTGGGAGGATATTGCTGTTCTGGATGAGTCCCCTCCCCACAGCAACTCAAAGGGCAGTTCAGCTATTTATGCTTTCCTTTGTATTCTTGTTTAGCAAATAAATCCTATTTAAGTAGTGTTTCTGCTATTGCCTGCCAGAATGGAAAAAGAATCACTTGCCTCTTGGCAAGGCAAACCTGCCACAGAGCACACTGTTGTTCAAGGGTGTTGCTTTGTACAGAAGACCTATATGTTTTTGCATCTCTCTTGGTTTATTTGGGTTCATGGGCTTTGCAAGAAGTGACACTGTCCAAAATGTTGCCCACAGAGCACTGAAGCACTGAATAATGTTGTTGTTGTTGTTGCTGTTTAAGCATAGCAGCAGAGGGCTTTTTTAAATGTTAAAAACATCAGTTAATTTTTCAAATAATCCTATGCTGTGCTGCTTTAACAAGACCAAAACCAGAGCTCTTTAGAACTCTATGGGCAGCATCCTAGACGGTGTCATGTTGTAAAGCTTGTATCAGAAACTTGTGGCCTGCTGGAGGTTCCAAACTTGTAAGTCCTATTGGAGGGCACTGGAAACTAAGGTCTATGTGAAGCTGCATTTTTTTTTTTAAATGTACCAGCAAGAGTACCTGCAACTCAGCCACGTCTTCATTATTTTAAGGTAAGAAAATTTTCTATAAGGAATTATGGAAGAAAATGAATCCCTTTTTACAGTGGAGCTATTTGTCTGCAATTTTGCAGGCTTAATCCACTCTGGAGGCTGGAGGTACTCCTGGGCCTGGAAATTTCATCCACTTTGGCCAAAAGGGGAAACAGTTATAGCCATCTTTAGAATTCTCCCATTACTGTGAATGGAGTGAGAGCACAGAGCAGCACAGGAGCCAAATTAAAGATTGAAGCGGAGAGAACACAGTAACTCAGAATCAATAACATATTTCCCCCCCAAAAAATACCACAGCAAAAAGACTGATACTGATGAAATGGAAAAATAAAAATACGTCTCCCTTCTACGATTGGATTGAAGACTTATACAAACTTGCAACATATGAACAGCTTGCATATAAACACAGACTTGCCATGGACAAATTCAATGATATTTGGAATCCATTCTTACAAATACTGCAATAGTGTTTTGGTCAAGTACAATAACAACTTTGTAAAGTATACAGTTTTGTCCCCTTGCCCCCTTTACTTTCTCTTTTACGTGGGTGCTGTTTCTCTATTTTTTATTTACCTCTCATCATGTTTAGTTCACATATAATTATGTACTTTTAAACTTTCAATAAAGATGTCGGAGGGGGGAAAACATTTTTAAATAAATACATACACACACACAGAGAGAGAGAGAGAGAGAGAGAGAGAGAGAGAGAGAGAGAGAGAGAGATTCAGATACAAGGCAAATCTTAGAACCTGGGCACACCTCAAGTTATTACATATTTGTCACCTTGATCTTAAGTCACTGATGTACATTAGTGTTTTGAAAAGTTCTTGCAAAATGGAATTTCAAAATAGAAACCTGGAAACTGTTGACATGCAACATTTTCGATTTGTGGCTCTGAATTAATTGATTAATAGGCATGGGGCTTAACGGAATGTACATGCATGCCAGACTAAGTGATTTGCATAATAAAGGGCTTGTCATCTTTAGTCTGCTAAGGGCCAATTCACACTACCACTTCTGAAGGGTTGTTTATAGTGTGCATTCAATTGGGAATCTGTTACCTATAGTGGAGCTCTCAGATGGCAGCTTCATCGTATGCCTATTCAGCCTGACCTGACAAACAAAATAGCCTGGATTTGAATTTTTAATACAAAAAGTGGTTGTGCAAATGGGCTATAAAAAGCAGAGGCCGTTTAGATGAGTAAAGCCACCCTTGATTTACGATGGGTGTAAATCAAAGAGAGGAGACAGGTCTCGTTTCAGCCATGGTGATGGATGTTGCTTTGCATTATACAATTAATGCTGAATCTTTTATTGAAGGTTTCAAGTTAAAACTACTTTTATAGCTAAACAGCACTTCTCTTTAGGGTGACAGCAGCAAAGCATAGCCTGGGGGGAGTGAAAGTTTGCTGAAACGACATGCTAGCATGTACTTTGGGCCTTGTAGCTATCACACAATCCAATTCCATTTCCTATCTCAAGGGCGACATTGCAGACAGGCATTTCTCAGGAAAGTGGCGAGTGCTATCTTATTGCATATTGTTTTGTTGTGCTTTTCTATTACTCTTTCTGGAAAAGTGCAGTAAATCTTCCCTGGAAGAGGGCTTTGGAATGTAATGTGCATGCATGCACCTGCATTTCCCATTTGCTTTTGGAAAGAGCAATACATCCGAGCATCTTAACCTGTATTGTAAGCCAATAAAGCCTCTGTTCTGCTGGGATGGAAGAGTCATAAAAATGTGTGCAAACAATGCAGAGGCAAGAACAGCGAGAGACAGATGCTATTCCTGAATCCAAGGCTTAATGTGGAAGGAACTAGCTCTCTCAAAGATCAATAAATATGTTGGATTGAATCAGGAGGGAGGCTAAAACCAAACAAACAAACACTTCATCTATGCCACAGGCTCTACGGTCTCTAAGTGAGTGGCCGCTGTTTCGGCTGGCAAGGTGAGAATTGAACCAGGATTCTCCTAAATGATTGGGCTTTCTCCTTAGAGTTTGGGCCAGGCTCAATATATCCTAAGGATGTTGAAGAGAAGGCTACTTGCCAGATCAGAACTCTTCATGTGGTCTAATTATCTGGAAACCTTCTCAATATGAAAAATTGGTACCATGCCTTACCATACGCAGTGAAGAGTCAGTTTACCCTTACACAAGGGGGAATTAGCATCCAGACAACAGACCAGTTTTGAATAAAAGAATGCACCATTGATTACAAACCATCCTTAACTCATTGCAAAATATTCATCATTGGTCGGGCAGTTCTTTGATTAAATCTAATGGGTCTGAGAGAGAGCATCTGGGCAAACAAGAGCTTAAGGACACCTTCCAACCAGGCAAAAAAAAAACCTTTCAGAGGATATGAAGCAAGGCTGGGGAGGGGTATAGACTGGGGAAGGAGGGGGTGTGGCTTGGGGAGAGCCCCCAGGGGCCAGATAGAGGAGACTGGAGGGTTGCATTTGGCCCTCAAAGCTGAGGCTCTGCAGTCCTAGCTGAGAGCTTTCTAAGGTCAAGGGATATGCCAATCATGTATGCTTAGATCAGGCATAGGCAACCTTGACTCTCCAGATGTTTTGGGACTACAACTCCCATCATCCCTAGCTAACAGGACCAGTGATCAGGGATGATGGGAATTGTAGTCCCAAAACATCTGGAGAGCCAAGGTTACCTATGCCTGGCTTAGATGGTGGGTTGCATTGTGAACAGCAGACACATTTTGCACTGTTGTTGCTTCTGTTATAGGTGAGTAGCTAAGAGTGGTTTAGTTCCAGACTTTCAAAAAGCCAGTGCTAATCTGTAATGCTAGTTCCATCTCTTGTGGTGGCGGCTTAGAAAATAGAAGCTGTGCTTCTACAGAACAACTGAGGTGTGTGTCTGCAGTCTCATGCTCTACATAACTTGAAGTCTCCTCTAGGGCATTCCAGAGGCCAGTCCCTGCCTCCCTCTTCTCCCCTCCTTCCCTCCCTCCCTCTGCAAGTCAGGTAATGAAGAAAGACAGCTTAAGCATTGACACTGCCTAATTTGTAACAACAAGAATATATATAATTTCAAAAATATTGATTTTTCAAGGCCATCGTTTTGCCTTCTGCCTTCAGTAGGGAGATGATGGATCACTTTATTACCCTATTTGGGCTTTATATCTATCAAATTAAACAGGCAGTGAAGTGGTAGTTAATTAAGATTATGTTTTGTCAGGTAGCACGGCAAAGAGGAAATGTGGTTGCACAGCTAATGCCTCAGAGAGAAATTCCTAGCCTATTGACTTAACAGCATTCTCTGAGTCATGGTCCTCAAGTAGCAAAAAGGGACATTATCTGTGCACGTAAGGGAGAGATCAGCAGACTTGTGGGGGGACCTCAAGGTTTGCAGAAATAAAAAACCCTTTAGGAAAGGGTAGGACAAACTTCTTTTAAAAACACACAGAAACAACAGTGAGGGCTGAGCATGCTCAGTGGCTATAGACACTAGAGCATCTGGTTTATGTGCCAAAATTAAATACCAAATAAATCATCTTGGGATGTGTGCTTGCCCTCTATAAGAATCTGTCCTATGGTTAACAGTAAATTTGGACAGATCTTTTAGTTGTGTCCCCTTGTTTGCACACAGAGCAAAATGAGTTGGTAGGATATTTAGTGTACCGTGCCACCAGGCTTCATGTCACGTGTGGGATGCCATTTTGAATGCTCCTCCTTAAAAACAAAAACAAAACCAAAAACAACATTCTAGAAGTTAAAAAACCAAAAACAAAATAACACATAGGAGAATGATGCTAGCTCAACCTCCTCCTCCTATGCTAGGTTTCTTCTCTCCTGGTAATGAGTCTTTCCAACACGGGGGAACATTTTAAAAAATTGGACCTCACCTGCAGTCAGAAGTGGTACAGTCTATTACCACCTCATAAAGAGCACCACGCGGACCTGTGGTGCAAAAGATTTATGCTATGAGATTATAGGATTCTACAGCCTTTTGAGCTCTGACATTCTTAGCTGTCATGACTAACAGCTACTGAGAAACCTATACCCCATGATTCATTATAAAGATCTTCAAACTGGTGGCCGCTTCATCATCCTGTGGTGATAAATGTCATTGTCCTGATTCCGAACCACCTGCCAATCAGTTTAATTGGATCATGATCCTGAGTTTCAAGTGAAATTGAACATTTGGTCTTTTGATATAGCTCATAATTTTATAAGCCTCCATTTCTCTCTCTCTCAAGAGAGAGCTACACACTATAGCTAAAGTGGAACTGATGTCTGGGCCCTCCTCCGTTCACCTGTAACAATGTAAAGATCTTGAGTTTCAGGACCCTGAGGCTGAGAGTCTGTTAGCAGGGCCCAGGCATCTTACTCCCTCATTTAGCAGCTTGTGGGCAAACTGAATTGCTGACCTGATCTTCGCTGCACTGCAGTGCCACCAGTATAGGTGGCCAGATGGTGGTACTACAGCTTCTAGGTCTGTGGGAATCGGATGTCACAAGGAGAAGATAGAGCTCCATATGGTCTTATAGAGCTTCTGACCCTGGTCTGGTTTCTCAAGCCAAATGATTCATCGCTCAGGTGTAGAGCTTCTAGGTGACCTATAGCCTGATCACATGCCAAGGGTGCTGACCCCATGGGACTGAGCTGTCTTCAGCCCCCCCCAAATCTGTTAGCAGGGAGCTTGACCCCCTCAATGCTGAGGGGGTGGAGGAGGCCGAGCACTGAGCCAAGCGTGACACAACTTCAGTGGCTGGCTTCTCCTCAGAGCATGAACGGAGGAGCTGCCAGCCATTGAATTCACACTGCACTGGGCTCCGTGCTCGGCCTCCTCCCAATGATGTCATGTTGTGAGCCATGCACCACACGTGTCTCATCACACACGCACTCACATGTGCCAGACATGTGATGTCGTGCATGTGCAATGGGCCCTCTCAACCTTGCGCGCAACTTGGCGCCTATGTCACATGCCAAACTGTCTGCCTGTTTTCAGACCACGTGTCCTGAAGTAGTTCTGTTATGCTTTTGAATTTATAAAGTTTTCTGAGAGGGAGGGAGAGAATCTGGGGTAACTGCATTTGCAGTAATCTGTGATGTAAACTAACAATATGAGCCGTTATCCTAGGCCAGGGGTAGTCAACATTTTTATACCTACCGCCCACTAATGCATCTTTCTTGATGCTAAAATTTCCTTACCGCCCACCAGTGCTTGATAGAAGGAGGATTCAGCTTGTGCCGTAGAACCCCCTAGTGCCCACCTAGAATCCTGAAACGCCCACTATTGGACGGTAGGGACCAGGTTGACAACCGCTGTCCTAGGCGATGGCTACAAAATGCAAGTGGATGGTGTTTAACTCGTCATACGCACGCCACAGACTGGATGCCCTGAATGCTCCAAAAGTCCAAACATTTATAATATTCACCTGAACATGTTCCTAAAAAATGGGCAGATTGGGCAGATTTGTGGAGGCTAAGACTACCAAAGACTACTAGTCTCAATGGCATAATGCCAATTCATGTGCAACCCCAGAGAAGTTGAGTTGGCCACTATGCGACCACAATGCTTGACTGCAGAGGACTTTGGTTTGATCCAGTAGAACTCTTCTTATTTTCTTTACCCTTTTAATTAAGCTCTTCTTCATAAGGAAGATACTGTTTTCCTGTAGTGTGTGAGAGTGTGTGTGTGTGTGTGTGTGTGTGTGTGTGTGAGAGAGAGAGAGAGAGAGAGAGAGAGAGAGAGAGAGAGAGAGAGAGAATTTTTTCCAAACAGACAGTGCATCATAGAGATGAGTGCCTGGCTTATTTTGAAATTGCCTACATGTCCCCGTGTGCTTGACAAAAAAATTAAGACTGATCAACAGCAAAGGTGGCAAAACAACATTAGCCTGCAATGCTGAGGGCAAGCTTTCACCTTTGTTAAACCAGACTAGGCAATGAATATTTAATCTCCTCTGACCTCTTAGCTAGAAGTACTGGTAACTAAACAACAACAATTGCCAAAGTAATGCAAATCTGTTTTGTTTCTTTGCTTAACATGACATATTATTTTGAAATCGGGTTGAATCCAAGAGGCAACAAACAGGATCGTAACAATGCAACAAGATCAGGAACTAAGGGGGCAGGGAATTTTGATTACAGTCCTTAGTACATCACGGCCAGTTTGTGAGACAAAGTAAAAAGAGCCTGAGGAAAAACTCATTAACTATTGAGAGAGTTTGGATCCGTGTAAATTATGTAACTGTATCACAATAAGAAAAATACCTGCATCCCCATAAGATTAGAATGTGGTCAGATGCTTGAAGGGCTTCTACATATGCAATAAACAGCAAGGACAATACCATTTTTTTAAACATGGGGGAATTCCTTGCCTGCCACACTTGGTGAATAATTTGCCCATAATCTCCCAAATTTGATCAGGCTTACAGCTGTTTAGAAGGATCCTTGAGACACTTCCAGTTACATGGTACACAATAATTCTCTGTTGTATACACTGAGTATTCATGGCACCTGCAAGTGCCATTTTCGCAGATCAAGGCTGTCGAGTGGGCACATAGGGTAAAGCAATCCTTCAAGTAAATTGGTCCTAAGCCATTAAGGGCTTTATATGCCAAAACTAACACCTCTCTGAGCAGAGGTGTTGTATGCAGATGAATGTAAAGACTCATTATATAGTGGTAAAAAAATCGATATTTTAGCATGGTGGCACTTACCCTTCGGAACTCCCTGTCTATTGACACCAGACAGGTACCTTTGTAGTACTCTTTTCAGCACCTGCTTAAAACATTTTTGTTTAGGCAAGTCTATGCAGACATGTAGATGCTGATGTGCTTTAATTTCTTTTACTGTTAATTTTAATTATCATTAATTGTTATTGATCATTTTAGTATTTCTTGTAAGCCATTTTTGTATGCAATTTTGCCTAATATACACATTTTTGCAAAACAAATTTCCCCACTATAATTCATTTTTGTAAATTATATTTAGTAATACCGGTAGATGCAGCTAAATGCACATATTCCCCTAATAGATGCATTTTTGTAGATACTACTTGTCTGGAGAATTGTAATGCAAAATTTGGAGAAGTCTACATTTTGAACAATGGCTGTGTTTCAATGTATGTATTGTTCTAGAAAGTGCAGATTAGGTAGGCTCACCTCTCAATGTAAATTGAATTGAATTTCTCCCCTATCTCTAAGAACAACAGCTGACTGCAGTTTCTTGTGATGTCCAAAGCTGGGGAACCGTGGTTTGTTTAAACCCACCTTCCACAACCTTTCTGTCCAATGTGTTAGCTACTTTCAGGGAGCTTTTTACATGGAGAAGCATTCGAAAATGGCATTCTCACCACAGCCTGAAATGAAACAATCTATTCTACTATCTCATTTTGCTGCATGTGTCAGCTAGCTTTCATCAGAAGTGGAATGGAAGAGCCCGTGTTAACATCCTGGGCTCTGCGCATCGGCTTGTGAGCAAGGCTGCATCTTTTTTTGAAAGATGCCAACCATATGCTTGTCTTTTCCCAAGGATAATGATAATAATAAACTCCCTTCCATAGCAATACTCTGAAGGAATAGTCCATTGTTCTGCCTTGTTAAAAGGAAATACATCCAGCTTTCTGAAAACAATGTGTCTCTACATTCTTGTTATAAAAGAAACGCAGACACAAATTATTTCCCCTCTGTGCCAAGATTTTCTCATAGCACAAAGCATGAAATATATGTTGGGGCAGGAGAAAAATAAAAGGCAAGATAGCCTTTTAACTCCATTCTCCCCACCAATGTCACACAGAATGTGACCATTCTAAGCTGCCCACACAGGTGTTTCTGGTTTCTACACTCAACAAATACTATTATAACATTATAAATGCTTCAACACTTCTGCATGAGATAATGGACAATTGCCTTTTAATATGCTGTCTGGAATTGCTTTAGAAAAAAACCATTTTAAACAGTGACATAAAATATACAAGATTCAACTCCAACTGATATTATGTACAGGAAGAAACTGATTCAGTCCGCAGCGATCAATATGTCTGCTAACAAAAAGCTGTAATTAGACTTGGCTTGTGATTTGACATAAGCTGAAGGGAGGGATAATAGCATAGCGCTAGAGATGAATCCTTTGGGCGCTGAAGGTTGCAGGTTTGATCCCTAGTTAAAAGGACCAGGAAACGCAGGGTGTGGCTGGGGAACCTTTATCAGCCTAAAGGTGGGAGCACGTGCCATTGGTGGAGACAGCCAGAGGCAAAAGTGTGCAGAGTCTCTGTAGCTCCATAACAGCCTTCTCTAAGCTGGTGCCCTCCAGATGTATTGGAATGCAGTCCATGGGACTCTCAAGAGTCTCCTCCAGCACCTCCCTCATGGATCACTGCCTTGTCGTGGTGAAGGGGATTGAATAACTCAGAGAAGCTATGAGCTATGCCGTGCAGGGCCACCCGAGATGGACAGGTCATAGTGGAGAGTTTTGACTAAACGTGATCCACCTGGAGCAGGAACTGGCAAGCCACTCCGGTATCCCTGCCAAGAAAATTCCATGGATGAAGACATCAGGTATATAAAAGCGGCATAGAAATACAATTTTTTAAATACAATTTTTTTTTACCTTTGTAGAGCAGGCTAGTTTCTTTACACCTGAACACCCCTTTCTATCCTCCATCCAGGCAAACAAGAACATAAGAACCTCCTGGATCAGGTCAATGGCCTGTCTAGTCCAGCATCCTGTTCTCACAGTGGCCAACCAGATACCTGTGGGGAACCAGCAGGCAGGACTTGAGCAGCAGAGCACTCTCTCCTCCCAACTTTTGAGGCAGAGCATAGCCATCAAGGCTTGTAGCCATTAAGAGCCCTCACCCCACGAAGCATTGTTAAAGTTCAAGGAGGACACATTCCAGTCTGGTTAAAAAATAAATAAATGAGGAGGATGCAAAGCAGGGCAGGTGAGTGGTGTGGCTCAAGAGGGTTTGGGGAGAGTCCCACAGTCTATCTAGAGCAGGCATAGGCAACCTTGGCTCTCCAGATGTTTTGGGACTACAATGCCCATCATCCCTGACCACTGGTCCTGTTAGCTAGGGATGATGGGAGTTGTAGTCCCAAAACATCTGGACAGCCAAGGTTGCCTATGTCTGATCTAGAGAGACCTGAGGTAGCAGTTGATGGGGAAGTTCCTCATCTGAGACATTGGAAAGCCACTGCCTGGCCTGTCAGAGTAGACCTTGCTGGGCTGGATGCACAAATAGTCTGATGGTATAAGCTAGCTTTTCCTCTGAATGGGCCAGTGAATTTGAAGGGCCACTTTCAGCCCAGCACTAGAATATTCATGTTTACAAGATCCTACCTGGTGACTGCTGCTTGGACACTGCTTCTGCCTTGTCTTTTCTGGTTCATTCATATTGATGATGCCGGCCAATTGGGAATTGTGTACTGGATGTGGTGATGCCATGACCCTATGCAACAAATCAAATTTGGCTATGTCACAGCGTGAGTGAGGGCAGTGTCTCTTGGGTTACTTGAATCCCAAGCAGTCAGTGTTCACATAATGAACAGGTTACCTACTGGTAGTTCATAAAATGTGGCTCTGGGATTATGTTATATGGGGTAGGCAGCATATGACATCAGCTGATGCAGAGAGTAAGTCAGGGGAAGTTTAAATGAATCACTAAGCTTTTCTTAAATATAAATTAATGAATTATTTTCCTGGAATCTTGGACCTAACATTTCAATGAAAACCAGCCCTCAGTGGGTGTGTTTGTGTGTGCAGCAGTGCCCACCTATGTACAGAAACCTTGCCCTCATTTGTCTCCTTTCTGTTTTTACATTGTGTACTTGACTTTTACTTCTTTGCAAAGGTTGCTGATGGACAATCTCAATTTTGACTTACATTAAAATGCAACCCCGCTGTATTTTCAGACTGATCTCCAGAATGCCTTTACATCTGGCAGTCTACCAACATGACCTTTAAAAGTACAGGGGGCAACTGATCCTTACTCTTCGTACTGAAGAAACATGGGGCAGTACATCTGTAGAAAACTCATTTCTTTGTATATCAGATGTTGTCCTCCTGGAATTGCAAAGACATTTCCTTTGCTTTTGCTTTTAACTTTGTGACACTGACACTCTGTGACACATGTTGTATCTCAAGTGTTTATACAGTTTCACATCCAAAGAGCAACAGGATGGTGGATTCCTTCCTCTTCTGGTTTTCCTTTCTTTGGCTACGCAGCTGATCTTCCCTATCTCTATGAACATTGATTCCTCATTCCCAGGAATGTAAGTCTGGAACCAGCCTGGATAGATTTGTAGGATTATATCCAAGAAGGATGAATTGTGGGGTGAGAAAATCTGTGTGAGTGTGTACACCCAGCAGAAATTTCTCAAATCTCTCCTGAATGTTATTTCTTCTGACAGATATATGCTTCTCCACGCCATCCACCTAATAAGCATGTGCAATTTTGACTAATGTACGTGTTTTAGCAAGGAATTTCTCCAACTATAATGCACATTTGCATGTTATTTTGATCAATATGTTCATTTCCCCTAACATGAACTTTTGCAAACATTGTTTGGTTGGAGAACAGCACCAAAAAACTACCCATTTTGAAGAATGTCTATGTGTCAGTTCTCATATTGTTTTAGGATTTGATAGATACAGGTATAGCTTCAGATGTGAACTGAATCAAATTTCTTCCCCATCCCTAAGCCATAGTGATACCTCACTGGACCCAATCCTGTTATGTAGAGATTATCATGGCATGGAATAAGTGGTGCTGGAGAGTGAGGGCTGTAGGAGCTTTGATGCAGAAAGGCACACAAGACCTAGAGTGATCTTTCCCAACACAGCCTGCCAAATGTCTCCATTAGCACATCCCTCCACTTTTCTGCCCTTCAGCTCCTGCTGCAGGGGAAATGGGAATGAATGTTTTGATTCCTTAAGTTGTAGGAAAGCAGAGATAAAGGCCAGGCCGAGCTTTTCACACATATTTCAAAGAGATTGGGGAATGATCCAACATTGGGCAATCGAGGGGAAACATTTCCCCCTGGCTCTACAGAAATTGCCTATTCGTCTGATCCTTAATAACTTCTTAGCCTGTTTTCCCCCACACATCACAAAATCTTTCCTTATGGAAGATGATGTTCAAAGCCTCCCTGGAAGGGGGATCTAATCTCATGGAAAACAATGAAGGATTATGAGAATTCACTTCATATTTTGTGTCTGCCATTTATGATTTTTATTTCTTTCTCTCTCTTTTTTTTTAAATAAAAAAGACATTTCCCATTCGTATGCAAAATTGGAAGATGTCAACCACAGGGTAGCCAAGAGGGTTATTTAGGGTAATCAGCATTCCACTTCTCATTCCTGTTTAGCCAGATGGTACAGAGAATGAATGGAGGAGATAGTGTGAAGAAGATGTAGCGGAAACATTTCTCAATCAGTTTGTCAACATTTCAACTGGCAACTGAATGCTGCTTCAACACTGGGGATGGGACAGCATTATTAAGGACACCCAGGAGCAGGGCAGCTCCCTTGACCACCTGTTGTTCATGTTGCTTTTGCTTCCTGGGGATTAGAGGGGTAGGGGGCCAAGGCCGATGAGGTTGATGCAGTACAAATGCATCGGCAAGGACAACCCAGTGCTCCCACTGGTGTGTTTGCACTTTCCCAGCCTCACCACTGCCTCAGCCCCTCCCACTCTACCTGCCAGTAAGCAACAGTGACATGACTGTTGAAGATTCATTCCCTGTGTCTGCTGTCATGGGACTGTTGTTTATCACATGATGGTGTATGTTTTCATTCCACAGTGGGAAGTGACGGAGACAGGATGTTTGTGGTACTGTGTTTCCTGAAGTGGGACTATTGTCTTTTGTTCTTTCTCTTTGCTGTCTGATGCTAGAGAGAAAGGGAGCCATCTTGCAGTGCTCTGTGTGTGTTTATATGTAAATAAAGTAGATTAGCCACAATGCTGAGTTGCTGAGTTCTGTTACGCAACTGCGCAAACTCTGCGGATCCGTAGGTGTGCTGATGTTTCTTGGCATCAGTCGCTGTGATGTTCAGGCTGAAGAAAGCTTTTGAAGCTCCCGAATGATCGACCAGGAGGGAGAGAACATGCCGGTCGGGCATGTGTTTCTGCCAAGCTCCTACTCGTGTGTAGGAGATCCTAACAGTGACCAACCGGAGGTCAGGTGAGCAGGGCTGCCCCACCATGCTGCCCGACACTGACTACACTTAAGGACAGCAAGCTAGCTTGCATCTTGCCCTCAGCATTTGCTGCCTGTGGTAGCCAATTCACTCTAACCAACAATAGGGCTGACTTTGGAGCAGAGGTTTGGGTCATACAGGCTATGAAGGCAGGTTTGTGGCAGCATGAGAAAAATTGCATCAAACTCCCCGCTAAATAAAGGTCTCTGTGTAATTTAGATAGCATTGGCCCGCAGTTCGGCAGTCTCTATACAATGACTGCCTCTACACAATGGGCGAACCTGCAAATTAACGAGGAGTTTTTGGCTGGATTATAATTATTTTTTAGTTATTAATATTACAGTACAGTAAGTAAAGTTTATTTTTATACCCCTTTGAGCCCAACGGCTCCCAAGAGGTGCGATTATAACAAGGATAATTTGATCTTCACACCACAGGTTTTTCTTTTAAATTATTTGAGGAGCTGCACTAAGAAGAAAAGCAGACAGCTGGTCAACAGTATGTCGGCTGCTGGGGAAAAAACATTATTAGGAAACCGGAGATGTGTTAATATTCTTCTACTTGAGGAATAGAACAGAAACGTCTGGCTGGTAATGATGAGTAAAGTCATATTAAATCATCACCTAAAGGTTAAAACCCATAAGTACATATGTGCAAATAGACTGGAGAAAGCAAATGAGGAGTCACTGGTGAAGTGGCTTCATGATGTCACAAACAGGCCAGCCAATTGAAAAAGAGGCAGAGCTTCTGTACCTGCAGTAGTTGTGTAGAAAAGGGAAATTCATCCCCTCTAGATTTTCATGCCAGCTCTTCTCTTTCCAAAGAAACTAGCTGAGGGATACTTGTTCCTAGCCTCACTCTTAGACTATCCATTTAACAGACACGCCATTTGCCTAGGAGTAAGCTGCATTGAATTCACTGGAGCTTACTTCTGAGTAGACAGGTTTAGTATACGAGAAGCAATAGCAATTATCATATTTATGCAACTTGACATAGTGGGCTGAGTCCATACAAATACTACAAAATGTGAGCCAGTATGGTCCAAGCTTGGTTTACTGCTGATATACAGTATCACATAACCCACCTGAATATCCAAGCAATCATTGCATTCTCTTATATCCACTGAGCTCTCTGCTCAGTTAGCACCATTAATTCCTCAACTAGCTGGTATGCATTCCCTTTGACAAACACGACAAAGTTAATCTGTGTAGTCTTCTAAAAATGTCTTGTGACTTTCACACGTTGGGCTTTGTTAAGTATGCTTCTGCATTGGCGAGACTTAAATGGAAGCGAGTTCCTTGTTTCTGTTACTCGTGTACAAGCACAGATAATCTGTCAGGAACAAGTTCCACTACCCTGGTTTCACTCAGGTGAAATCTTTCCTGAAGATGTTCCTTAGGAATCTGAGCCCACACCTCATTAATTCACCTTCTTGTGCCAAGTGCCTTCTCTTCCAGGTTCAGTTTGTAAAATTTGCAATGGAAGGACATTGTGGAATGTGTACTAAGTTAACTAGAAAAGCTAATCAGTTTTGGAACCTAGATATTTTCCTTACATGTGGCTAATACCATATTTTTTGCTCTATAACGCCCACTTTTTTCCTCCTAAAAAGGAAGGGGGAAAGTCTGTGCGCGTTATGGAGCGAAGGCACTGGCCGGCAGTGGGATCCCTCGGCTGCCACAGCAGTCCTAAGCAGAGGGATGCCTCTGCCAGCGGAGCCATGGCTCCCAGCCAGGCGGGAGAGAAACGGACAGCCCAAAAGCAGCGCTTTCGGGATGTCCGTTCCTTTCCGCCCCACCCCCTTTTGCGCTGTCAAGGCGGGCGCGGAGGGGTGGAGGCGAAACGAACGGACAGCCCCAAAGCAGCGCTTTGGGGCTCTCCGTTTGTTTCCCCCTCCACCCCTCCGCGCCCGCCCCCTTTCTCTCCGTCAGGGTGGGCGCGGAGGGGTGGAGGCAAAACGAACGGAGAGTCCCTATTCCTCCATAGGGATAACTGTCAATTTACTCATACTCTCTGCCTCCTGTTTCTTAACCAAAAGAGTACCTGTCCTATCCCATGGCTTCTAAGCTTACTGTGATGGAGACCGGGTTAAGGGTCTGGGGAAGGTATAGAGACGGGAGTGTTCTGGCAGGGCTGTGACTGAACCAGGAGAGGTAGAAATTGTGGGAATTCAGGCTATCTGGGTCTCAGTATAGCCAGGCGGGGAGAGTTCTTCTAGGTACAGAAGACACCCAAACCAGTAACAAGGGTGAGGTGATCAGGTGTGGGATTGCTTAGAGAGTGGTTAGCTGAGGAAAAGTGCCCCTCACTAATGAATCAATGTATTAATCTGTATCCCCCAATGGGCTGGGCTTGCCCTGCCAGCACTTCGAATTAGACCCAGAAGCTGTTAACTCGTAGAAAGCTTTGGCTATTGGCATAGTGTGCTCTCCCAGATCATTTCTCAGTAACAAGTTGGCTAGCACCCTCTGGGGTGACTGAGGTTTCCAAGCCCTTTTCAAAGGCAGCTCCATGTAGAGCTTGATGCAGTAACCCAGTCTAGTGGTGCTGATGTGGTGTATTGTGTCAGCCACATCTTGTATTGTGTTTTTCTGGCAATAAAATATTATTATTATTATTATTATTATTATTATTATTATTATTATTATTTTATTTAGACCCCGCCCATATGACTGGTTTCCCCGGCCACTCTGGGCAGCTTACAGCATATCTAAAAACATAAAACATCAAGCGTTAAAAACCTCCAGATACAGGGCTGCCTTCAGATGTCTTCTAAAAGTTGTGTAATTCTTTGTCTCCTTGATATCTGAAGGGAGGGGAGGGGAGGGAGCCACTACCGAGAAGACAAAAGCCCATATCTGGTGTTTAGTGGCTGAATGCACTGCTGTAAGGCTGCTGTGCAATACTACCTTTCAGGTATGCTCTTCACAGTTCATAAAAGCCTAACGCCACATGGCTATCCCTGCAATTGCCACTAGATGGCATCCAATTCACGACGAAGCCTCTTCCGAATCCTGGCTCCTAGCAGCGCATCCTTCCCAGAAGGAAACAACACAACCTATTCGCAAGACTCAAAACGGAATGTTTTGGATGGCCAGGATGCTACAAGGCAGCCGCCGAGCTGGGATGGAGCTGGTCCCTTTAACCACTGCATCTCCATCCGTGGCTGGGAGTCGCCTCTTGAATAGGAAACAAGCACAGGAAATGGCATCTACCTGGAAGTGCTGAAGCTTGGAGTAGGAAAGGAGCGAGCGTTTGCTGTAGGATTTATTTTTTTTTTGGTTGAGGCGAAACCTGGGTGAAAACTGGCTGTGATGAAGGATCCTGTGAACAGAAGAGTCTCTGGGTCCAGGTGTCTCCCACCTGGTCAGCAACAGTGGATTTAATACTTGGAGAAGGGAGGGCTGCTGTGTTTGCTACAACAACCTGCGTTCAAAATGTGACTAAAACATTGTACGAATCAACACCACCCAGTTCTCTTTCCTGGGTTCACACCTATTTCTTCTGAAGCGGACGGCAACAGAGGCAGAGCACCTGGGAAGGAATCGAAGATTGGATTCCCTTTAAATATACCTGGATTTATTATTAGGTCAATTCTGTATTCCTTTTCTATACACATCCTTAAAAAAAAATGCCTCCAGCCACGGGCTCTTTATAACAACAGTGATTGGACTTGTTACATGTCTGCTTTCCTTCCTTCCTTCCTTTTTTTTAAAGTTTGAACAATGATTACAGTGAATTCAGATGGGAAAATAATGGTCAGAAGATGTCTCGTCACCTTGAGGCCTTTTAGGTAAAGTTCTCCTATACATACCTTCCTGTTGGAATGCTGGTGTGTGTGTGTGTGTGTGTGTGTGTGTGTGATTACCACTTAAAGATTGTATGCTGACAACCTCCCCCCCACACCCTTCTAAGGGGAGAGGCTATTTGAGCTGCATGGCTGCAATAAGAAGCAAGTTTGCTTTTGAACTCACCTGAATGTAAATAGGAAGATGCCAGTCCTGTTTGGCAGAGTGTTTGCTAGCTCATTTCATGATGCTGGGATTTGTTGAGGGTTATTTTCTCAGAGTGAAACTGATCCTTATTGATATTTGTAGATATTGCAGGGGATCAGTGCAATATTTAACTTTATCATGGTATCCTTAGGTACAGGTTGGTGTAAATTGATGGCTGTTGGCTATGAGATTATTCTGGGTCTGTAACATATATTTCCTCTTAAGCCTCCCAGTGGAATGAATGAATTCCAGCTACTCACTGCTGCGTCCATGTAAAGTTTGCTTTTTTAGGGATTGTGTTTCAGTTGATCCTCATCGGGCCATTATCATCCCTTGTCTTTGTTTTGGGGCTCCTTTCTCATCCATGCTCAGACTTCCTGCTATCTTCTTTTGAAACGATGTAAGAAGATTTGAAGCTTATTCACTGATTGTTTTCCAGCGGCACTTTTCTGTTCTTGGTTGTGCCATGTAAGGGTCCATAAATTTAAAATACACATAGCGAAAGAGCATGAAGAACGAAAAGGAAATCAGGAGCAAGTGAAACTGATTGAACTTGCTCTAGGTGGACTTTAAAGCAAGTTCTTTCTTTCTAAGTTTAGGATGCTGGGTAACTTAAATTTGCTTTTTGGTCCCTCCAGGGCTGGACCCCTGCACTTAACAGCACTGGTGCTGTCAGAGCAAGACTTTCTAAGAAATACATATCATTATAAGAACGGCTATTTGACTTAGAACCATTGGCACCTGAGTTTGCTTTACTCCCTTCTTCTCTCCCTGTTCCCCTTTCCTTGTGTGTTGTGTCTTTTATACTGTAAGCTTGCAGGCAAGGGCTGTCTTGTTCTAATTGACAGTATGTAAACCACTCTGGGAGCCTCTTTGGCTGAAGAGTGGGGTATGAATGCTCTAAATACATGAAGTCAGTCAGTCTAAGGCCCCATTCAAAAGAGTGAGCAGGAGGGCTCCAAATGCAGCAGGACTGGCTTATAATGCTTCATAGTGAATGAAGTAAGTGCACTTTGCTATCTAAAGAATGATGCTCTCCCCTGCCCCCCTCCCTCATATTAAGTCCAGGGTCTAAAATCACTTAACTGCACTGCTGCCCAGCAGAAGTACGTGAACCTTTTACAGCCTTTCTCAACCTTGGGCCCCCAGGTGTTGTTGAACTACAACTCCCATCACCTCTGCCCATTGGTTCTGCTAGCTAGGGGTGGTGGGCATTGTAGTACAGCAACACCTGGGCACCCGAAGTTGAGAAAGGATGCTCTAGAATGATCTCAAGAGGAGCAAGACTGTTATATAAAAGGGACATGGGTTATGGCATATATTGTTACGATATAGTAGGTGTAGTGAACCTTTGGTTCTCCAGGTGTTTCTGGACTACAACTCCCATCATCCTCTGCAAGCGTGATCAATGGCCAGGGTTTGTAGTTGTAGCTCAACCACATCTGGAGGGCCAAAGGTTCCCCACACCTGTTCTAACCCCCCCCCAAAAGCCTTGTGGGATGCTTTAATATTCTATGAAAGATAGGGAGAAGGTGGCACCTTTAACTTTGGTCCCACCCATAAATGCAGCTCCTGGCAGATTACCACCAAGGAAAGGTGGACCTTAGCAGAAAAACAAGAAGTTGTCCACCTTTGCCTTCAAGGCTGAGTATTTTTAGAAGGTAGCTGTAGCATAGCTCTATTTGATATCTGTAGTATGGTGTGTGTGTGTGTGTGTGTGTGTGTGTGTGTGTGTGTGTGTGTGTGTGATGGCCACGGGACTAGGCTAGTACTGTTGTGGTGAAGCTTGAGGTGAGAGAAGACTCTGCTGTTCACTCAGATGAACCTAATAAGAAAACTACTGCTTATCTTACCTGGCAAACAGCTGTCAAGTAAATTGCTCAGGTAGATGAAAATGGAAAGTGGTCAACAAAGATTCCAAAGCTGTCTGTTGGTTTTGCAATACCCTAGTCTCCCTTGCTAACAATAATCAGGTTTGTGGATTTAAGAAATAGGAAGAGATAGTAAATGTATGTGCAGAGTGAAGAGATTGAAGCCATTGGCACCCGATCCAAAATAAAGACTCCTAACAGCCTGTTCTTATCAGTTTTTTGGGTTGGTTTTTTTTTTAAGACCCTCTGGGTTTAGTGGGATGGCAGGAGAACCATTTTCAGGATTTCCATTTTAAAAATATATAATAATAATATTTTTTTATAATAATAATTTTTTATTTGTACCCCACCCATCTGGCTGGGTCTCCCCAGCCATATCTTAGCAATCCCATGCACTTGCTTTGAAGACTGGTGGTATGGCAATTTTCCTGATCTAAAATTTTCCCTTACAGGTAAAGCTACTCACCAGGGGGAAACATACTGTTGTGGGATTTCAGTCTAAGAATATTGTAAATTATTCTTCATAAAAAACACCTCAGCATTCAATCTAGCACAACTGTTTATTTTGTGTGTTTTTTTGGTCAGGGCACCCAAGATTCCACCCCCCTCCCTAGAGATGCTTGCCTAGCACCAACTTGGTTATAATTTTGGCATCAGTCAGAGACCATTCAATATATATTTGCTTAAATAAACAACTTGTGTCATCTTTCAAGGCTAAGCCTACCCAGGGCAGTTCACAAAAGACAGTTAGTTTCATGTGCATAGCAATGCAGAGCAGGACCATTATGCTTCCAAATAATGTACAGAACAGTTCACTTGCAGTACTTCCCATCCTGTTCCCCAATGAGCTTTCTGTTACTCTTGTGATCTCTTCTGCACTGCCTGTTCATCAGAATTGTTCCCAGCCCTTTTACCATGGGTGAGGAACCTGTGGTTGACCAGATGTCATTAAACTCCAACTGCCATCAGCAGGGCCGGAGCGTCCATTTAGGCGAACTAGGCAACTGCCTAGAGCGCCAAAATGAAGGGGGCGCTGGCAAGCCTGCCCCCACCCCCTGCTGCTGCCCCCCGCCCGCCGCCGCCCCAACCAGAGGCGAAAATCGCGGCGGCGCAGAGCGCCCAGCGCCCGGCAGCGCCCGGCTCGTGCAGCACCCGGCAGTTTCCGGCGCGCGCAGCGCCTGGTAGTTTCCTGTGCGCGCAGTGCAGGGGGCGGGCACGTGACATCATTGCGCATGATGTACAGTGCCCCGCCCCCTGCGTACCGGGCGCCCCGCGATTTTCGCCTAGGGCGCGAAAAGCCCTAGCACCGGGCCTGGCCATCAGCCCCAACCAGCATAGCTAATGGTCAGGGATGATGAGAATTCTAGTTTAGCAACAACCAAAAAGCCACAGGTTAGCCACCTCGCCTTATACCTTCTCTGGCCCTTCCTCCCTCCTCCTTGGATGATCCGATGTCTCCCACCTGTCAAACACTGTTGTAACAATGGAAGGTTTTTGGCACCTGAACAGCTCTCCCTCTCAGATGTGTTTCAGATTGTCTTGACTTTCTGTTCTCCCTAACCCTTCACACCTGCATGATGGCCAGTAATGCAGCAGATTGTGGAGCGGGATCAAATCATGATGGAAGGGCTCCTCCTCCCCCTTTCTCTGATCACAATGCTGGTAGTTGGTAGCTAGAAGGAGGACTCTCAGCTGGCATTTCATGTGCTCAGGTATTTCAGCAAAATAATCCAAGTTTTATCCGTTCTCCTGAATTTTATGGTCTTGCTTTAATTGCCACATCTGGTGTTTTCATCTTGTAGTGTTCTCTCTCTATGTATTTATTGCTGGGCCGGCCCTACCATTAGGCCGAGTGAGGTGACCACCTTGGGCAGTAGATGCTGCAGGGCAGGGACCAACAGCAATAGGTTGGGATCTGTGTGTGCTGTGTGATCTACTTTGCACCCACTAAACTAGCCTGCTGCCCTTAGGTGTGGAGGAGGGCGCTGTCCAATTTTCTGGTGCTGAAATGAGATTCAGGCTGCTCAGCTTCTGCACATGCCCTAGGAGGGGCAATCTCTTTCCCTTTGCCTCAGGCGGCAAATGTCTTGGACTGACTGTGCTTTTCTTATCACTGTACGCCAAACTGGCATACACGGGCAGCATAGAAATCTTCAATGTAACTAAGTTATAAGTACTATGTATTTTATTGATTCACATGGGGGTGTACCAATAGGTATGCCACTGTATCATAAAAAAGTACATTACATTGGCATTGCAGTAATGTCATTTAGGAATCTCACAGTGCATTCCTATACATGTCTACCCAGAAGTCCCACTGAGCTGGTGTAGGGTTGCATCCTTAGGCAGCTTTTGTCCAAAACCAACCATGGGTGCCATTACTTGCAAGTAAAGAAGTAAACTTTTATTGTAGCAATCTAACAGTACAAACTAGGTTAGAGCAGAACCTAGACCAGATGCTCCTGCAAAGCAAAGGAGAGCAAAGGCCAAAGTTCAGGAGTCTGAGATTAGTAGCAAGAGGTCCAAGAGCTGCAACGTTGTTCCAATGATTCTCCCTTTTAAGCAGAGGCAGAGAATGCTCAGATACATCCCTGTGGGAATTCCTGTCTTGCAGGTGGGCACTCTGCTTAGGGGGCTGAAACTTCTCTTTTCTATTGATGTGCAGCCTTTTCCGAGGATGCAGTGCTAGACCCACCTCTCCCTGTGAATCCTACCCATCTACCAGAGCAGGCCACACCCCTGAGCCTTTCTCCTCCTCCATTTGCAGAGAAGGGGAAGTCTCTGGGGCTTCTGCCTCGTCAGCCCCACCCCAGCCCATTCTGAGTCCTCATCCTCAAGTGCCTCGACTCCAGTTATGACTGCTGCATGTAGGGCTTAAGTTGAGCCAGTACTTGTCTGGAACATAGGAAATAATAACAGATACATAGTGATTTCCCCTCACTTCACAGAGAAGCCGCAGTTGACTCTTGCTCCTTTTGAATTGTGGGGAAGAACTTCAATTTCAGAAGGTCTTAATTGTAAACACTCATCTTCGTAGTGATTAGTGACTAGGTACACAGTCCCAAAGGTTTAAGGCATTTATTCCCTTTACAGAAGGACAAGAATGAGAGGCTTATGTAAAGAGGAGTGTGGGCCAGGTGTAACTCTGATGAACCCATCAAATGTCCCTTTGTAATGTATTTACCTCAAAATCAAGAATGTGACAAGCAGGTACAGTATTTGAAAATGCAAGTGTCACACAGATGTGTTTATTTATAATAGAATCATAGACTTGTAGAATTGGAAGGGACTCTGGGGATCATCTAGTCCAGTGGTGGCCAAACTTGGCCCTCCAGCTGTTTTGGGACTACAATGCCCATCATCCCTGACTACTGGTCCTGTTAGCTAGGGATGATAGGACTTGTAGTCCCAAAACAGCTGGAGTACCAAGTTTGGCCACCACTGATCTAGTCCAACCCCAAACAATGCAGGAATATGCAGCTGTCCTATATGGGAATCAAACCTGCAACCTTGGTGTTATCAGCACCATGTTCTAACCAACTGAGCTATCCACCCTTTATCATTACAGTTATATTTGACAAGGAGCTCCCCATTTTATCCCCTCAAGAATCCACTGAGGTAGGTTAGTCTGAGGGACAATGATTGGTTTCATGACTGAGTGGAGATTTGAACCCTGGTCTCCTAGGTCCTAGTCCAACACGCTAACCACTACACCCCTTGTCAGAGTGCTGCCTTGTGGAGTGTATGCTTGGTGGCAAAGCCAGATTTGTCACTGTATGTAACATCCCTAAGGTAATTCAAATGTGTAACATGTGAATGTGACAGACATGTATATCATGCAGGTGCGCTCATCCCAGTGGGCTGTGATTGGTTGCAGCTCTCCCTGTTGTGGCGTTGGCCATTCTTTCTGAATAGGATTGTGCAGGTGGAGACAAAAGGGTTAACAAGCTGTCCAATAAGAAGTCGGAGGCGGAGCTTATTGGCTTTATGACTCAGCCAAAGGGGGGAGGGGAGTTAGTGGAATTAAGAGTAGCAGTTGGTGTTTGGTGGTTTTGAGGTTGGTGTGTGGAACTTGGTGGTGGGGAGGTAGAGGAGTTAGAGTGAGCTAAAGGCAGAAGTGAAACTGAGAGGATAAAGTGTAACAGTGTATTTAATATCGAAAGCTTGTTGGTGTGTGAAAATAAACTCTTGATATTCTTTGTTTAACTTAAATCCTGACTGAGACTCAGTGTTTACCAGGGGGATCCTGGTTGGTGGCAGCGGAATAGTGGTGGCACAGGGTCAATAGTCTGTGGCACGACCAGGGGTCCTGTGTGATCACCACACCTGTCAAAGAAACTCTCATGGTGAGCTCATTTGGGAGAAGTCCACCCAGGCCACCTCTTCCTGAATTGTGTGTTCTAAAAAATGTGCCAGCCTTGATCTTATTAAGGTCCATGGCAAAGCTGACTGGCCTAATGCAAGATGAGCTCTAAAATGGGGTTGCGTGCAAAACTAGAAGCTGGATGGACAGATACGTCTCTCAGTAGCAATTCACTGGCTGTGCCAGTTGTGTCATGGGCTATACACAGCCATCAGGGAGAGCTGTCACCTTCTCTCATGTTGAATGACGGTTGGCTTAATAGAGCAGCAGAACCCGACTTATTGTGCTGTGATGAAGGATGGCATGGGGAGGGACTGGCTGGAGTAGACTACTTTTTCTGACTAGCTTTAGGGTCTTTAAAAAAAAAGCTGCGAAGTTTCAAACTAATTTCAGGGCCAATTTTCTTTCTTTCTTTCATGCTGAAGTGTATAGTTTTGTTAGCAGAAGAGATGAAGCTCAGTGGGAGAGCATTTGCTTCGCATGCAGAAGTTTCCAGGCTCAATCCACAGCATCTCCAGTTAGGGCTGGGAGAGAGCCCTGTCTGAAACCCTAGAGGGCTACTGCCAGTCACTGTTGATAATACTGAGCTAGCTAGGCCAAGCCACCTTATTCTGTATATGGCAACTTCCTATATTGATAAAGACAAATTTATTTATGGTGTACGAAGGGCGATGGAAATGCATTCAGCCTCCCCAACCCATCCTTCAGATTAGGCATAGGCAAACTCGGCCCTCCAGATGTTTTGGAACTACAACTCCCATCATCCCTGACCACTGGTCCTGTTAGCTGGGGATGATGGGAGTTGTAGTTCCAAAACATCTGGAGGGCTGAGCTTGCCTATGCCTGCTCCAGATGTTGAGAATCCAACACAATAGCAGGCACCTCCGCTGTCCCGATTATTCCCATATTTAAAAAACAAGCCCAAACAACATGTGGTCATAGAAGCTTGTGCATACAAGATTGTAATAGAGAAACTCCCCTTGGACTGCACTATGGACTGAAGCATGTGGTCCAGAGACATAACCAAACAAAAGAAGGTGAGATGTTGGTGTACGGTAGAAAAGAAATGAATGTAGAAAGACTAGTGTTCTGCTTGAAATAGGCATGCATGCAACCTATGTAAATATATTCTAGGTGCCACAAGAGTATGGTAAAACTGCCGTAACCTAGAGTTGTATTTAAAGAGTCTACTATAAAGCTAGGGATGCGGGTGGCGCTGTGGGTTAAACCACAGATCCTAGGGCTTGCCGATCAGAAGGTTGGCAGTTTGAATCCCCGCGATGGGGTGAGCTCCTGTTGCTCGGTCCCAGCTCCTGCCCACTTAGCAGTTCGAAAGCACATCAATGTGCAAGTAGATAAATAGATACTGCTCCAGTGGGAAGGTAAACGGAGTTTCTGTGCGCTGCTCTGTTTCGCCAGAAGCGGCTTAGTCATGCTGGCCACATGACCCAGAAGCTGTACGCCAGCTCCCTTGGCCAGTAAAGCTAGATGAGCGCCGCAACCCCAGAGTCGTCCACGACTGGACTTAAAGGTCAGGGGTCCCTTTACCTTTACCTTTACTATAAAGCTGCATTGCTGGTAAAGGCAGCAAGACACACCACCAAGCAGCCTCTGTGGGAGTTGGAGTGAAAGGTTTCCCCTGGGGCTTCTGTGTATGATGAGAATACGCATCCATCTCCCCCCCCACACACACTTTGGCCTTGGCTGCTGCCATGGGATGCTCATGGGACCCCTTCATGCAAGAGTATTGCACCGTGTTTGTTTTCTAAAATTTCTAGGCTATTTCCACCACTAGTACATAAAGTAGTATATAAACAAAAAAAAATAAGAACCTTGGCTTCTGTTAAGTGCACCACAGCCAAATTGATTGGTACAATGTGATCTTCCTTTATTTATAAATAAAGGGTGCATACTGTACACTATTACTAAGGAAGATGGATGTGATCATGTTTATCCTGGGGAGATGGGTATTTCCCATTGATAGTAGCTGCAAATGATCCTTGTGCAATGTGACATTTTGTTAAATTGCTCTATTCTTACTAAAATGAAAAAGTAGAGAGAAGCTAGTCACGTTGAAGGACACTGTGAACATTCCTAATTTGACTGCAGATTAATGCTGGGTCTTAATTGTTATGCCACTGGACTCCAGCACCTGCTCACCTATTAGCAAAAAAAGATCCCCCTTTAACTAAGTGATAATTGTGATATTACGTTATGATGCGACAGCCACAGACTTGGAAACCTTTTCCCACATAAGAAGAGTCCTACAGGATCAAGCCAGAGGACCATTTTGTCCAGCAACCTGTTCTCCTAGTGGCCTGTGAGAGACCCACATGCAGGACCTGCGCTCAACAGCAGTTTCCCAACTTGTGAGTCCCAACAACTGGTATTCAGGGGCACACTCCCTCACAACACTGGTGGAAGAACATAGCCATCGTGGCTAGGAGACATGGCTAGCCTTATTCTCCATGAATTTGCCTAATCCTCATATAAAGCCATCCAGATTGGTGGCCATCATTGCTGCTATGTGCACTTAAAGTTATTCGTTATGGTGATTTATTTATTAAATATCTATGCACCCTTTATCCCAGGATCACATATAAGAACACAAAAATGTATAACATAGCAAAACACAAAAACAATACCCTCCATTACCCTGTGCACAATACTACTCTAATGCTCACCTTTTCCTTACTTCTTATTATATGTGCTGTTTTCTTCCTTACTGTCTCAGTGGCAAATGAATGGTACTGATTAGCTTGGGCTACACTAACATTTATGTTAAATGTGGATGTGACACTAAGCGACAGTGGTGGCCTTAGGAATTTCTCATCCAAAGTGTGTGTGTGGGGGTGGTGGTGGACCAAATTGGTGGCCTTTTGCTCTTGTTCCCTTTGCAAGCAGAAACATCCAAAGCCACACTCTGGTTTGTTGCGCTGTTAGGAATAAGAAGGCTTTCCTTTGTGGTGCATCTTGAAACTGGGGTTTATTGGGACAATTATATGGCTTAGGAAAATGGGGTAGGATGGAAATCAAATACTGTGCAAGTGGTTATTTTGCTTGAGGAAGACCAGAGTGAACGTAATTATCTGATCACCATATTGCCCCATTGAAGTTCTTGTAACTTACTTATTCTGATCCTGTCGGGTACCGCAGGCGCTGCAGTTTCATCCTCTGAAATGCATTTGCAGTCTTGAAGTTTTTCATCTTCTAATGAGATTCTTCTAAACCAGGCAACTCATTTGACTGTTTCCCCTCCTTTCAGTTCTTTCTTTCTTTTTTCTTTCCTTCTCCCCCTGCTTCTCCAGTGGTCTAAATTAGTAATTAAATGCAGTGTTTAACCATCACTCCTTGCTCGATTATAATTATGAAGATTCAAATGCCTAAACAAGTCTGGCATAATGATGAGTACACACACACACACACACACACACACACACTCAATGGGAAGAATCTGGAGAAAAGGCTAAAGACAAAGCAGGGCCCACCCTGACAATTAAATACCCCCCCATTAGACACACACCAGGTACCACTTCATTATATTGTGTTTTGGGGAGAAGAGAGATCGTTGTTGAAGTGGCTGAACAGCATACAACAGTCTGATTTGGTGGTCTGCCATTGTGAAATGTAGCATTCCAATAGTCTCTGACTCTTAAGCTACCTAGGACAGCACATGCTCAGGCTTCAGAGCAATCTTTGTTGGGGTTAAAAGAGAACAGGAGTGAGCAACATGGGCCCCTATGGTTGGCAGCTAGTATAAAGTCTCTAGATTGGCCAGATCTGGTATAAATGTCATATAGTTGCACACCTAACTCCTGGCGGTCCAAGACAAAGTTTTTTTTGAGAAGTTTTTTTAAATTATTATTTAAAAAATCGTTATTGTTGGCTAAAGTTAGGCTGCATGATATTTTACATTTTATTAGTAAGTAGGCAGTGGGTGAAATGATTAAATACACTTCAGAAATGACAGGGAGCTGTGCAAAAAGTGTTATTCTGACATTTGTGCAGGAGAACATCCCAGTGGATTTATGCCCTGTGGTGAGTGTTCTGACACATGCAGCTTTCATTCCTGTTAAGTACAATTAATTTGTTTAGCAGAGAGAAGTACTGTGTTCTCTTCCAGCTAACACAATGTTTACTCGTGCCCCGCAGCTTATTCAATCCAACAAGTATGAGGAAAAAAAGTGGTGAAGTTTTGATGGCTGGGTTTGTCATTTCTTACTTAGGGGAGCAACAAAGTCACTTTGTAAGTGCCTGCGGTTGATTGAGGATCAGATTGTGACAAAGCATCATCTGCCCTGTGGCAAAGAACCCTTAGCTCCACACACTCTGTGCTAGTAGAAAAAACCTTCTTCCCACCTGTGTGTTTCCAAGGGCAGATCCAAATCTGGCGCCTGGAGGAGCCACTACTTACCTCCTGGAAGCAATGCTAGATTTGAGAGGTGGAAGTGATCCTTAAAGCTCCTTCAAAGTTGTGGGAATTTGTAGGGAATTTCTCCTGCGTATTGCTTAGCTTTGTACCTGATGATGCCTCCTCTTTTGTCTCCCTTTATAGGATATTTGTGGTTGGGATTGGATTTTTCACTCTCTGCTTCTTAATGACATCACTGGGAGGTCAGTTTTCAGCCAAAAGACTGGGGGACTCTCCATTCACCATCAGGACCGAAGGTAACTCCATATTACTCATTTGACTCTGTTTGTCAGATCAGCAACCTGAAAAATAGCTTTTGCCTTTAAGTCACATGGCTGATGAAGTAGGAAAGGCTGTTGTCACTCGGCCAGATGTGGGGAATCTTAGTCCTGGGGGCCATTTCCATTGTGCCCCTCTAGACCTCTTTGTCTGGCCTCTGGAACAGTCCCCAAGCCTCCCCCCCAGGCCATACCCGGTGGCATGCAGCCCCCAGAAAGGTGCCTATGAGAGAATGTGGCCTTGGAATGGAAAATGTTCCCTCCCCTTGCACCAAATGGTGAACGAAAAGAAAGGGAGCCCCTGCACCCTTACTGACAGGCGTAAAGAAGTGGCGCTAGTTGCAGGGATAGGCTGGGTCAGGTTCAACACCTTCCATGGCTGATGAGCTCAGCTGCACCCTATACATGTGCAAGTGTAACCCACTGATGTCTAGTGCTTAAATGATTCTGCCCACGCTCAGTAAGAGAGCCAAAGAGGAGAGCGGCCACCATGATGGGCAGTTGCCTCAGTGCGGTTGGGATCATGCCCACTGTCTCCTCTCTGTAAGGTCTTGAACCCTGAAGAGCAGGGTTGTCAGTTTCAGTTTCTCAAGTGCTGATGCTCTTGAGGAGACTGAGGTGAAGGAGAAGAGGCCATTTCCCCTCTCTGGCCAGCAGGAAAATCAGGCTTCCGAAGATGTTTTGTGGTGATGCAGCCCCAACGAGGGAACTTCAGGAAGGCAATGTGTTGTTTTATTGTGTCATGACTTTATGTAAACTGTATCAGTTTTGTACAACACACAATGCTTGAGAGTTTTGTAATTTACCTCAATATAAGTCCTTTGCAGTGTGTTCCTCTGGAGACCCTGTACAACATATTTTGACAATAGTACAAATGTTGTAAAAGAGTTGCACAAGGATAAATGGTATCCTGCTTCAGAGGAGGTATGCTGGAGTTGAGAGAAGCAGGAGTGGATATGGGTAAAATCTGGTTTGCACATAGGCATCCAAGGCAACAAGCTAAGGTCTAAAACCAACAGAAAGCTTAAGCAGGCCAGCTGGCAGGTTTGGTGTTACCTGCTTAGCTCTCCTTCCCCAGCTGAGATAGTGGTCATAGCCTTGATGTGTTTTTCTTCTGATAGAGCCCTTGCATTGTTGAAAGTTCCAGGGGCCACCTCTTCAGACCATGCTGGTGATTTTCTGTATGGTTTGTTTTATGTACGCTGCTTAGAATAGCAAATGATATAGCAGTGTATAAGTGTCTTAAATAAATAGATGTCCCTGCTGGCTTCTGTGGGTCTCTTCGCAGGGGAGTAGGGTGCTACCTTCTGAGGCGTCCTCTCCTGCTCGTTTCCACATCCAGCCCTCCACATCCAGCCCTCCACATCCTTGGGGTCCTCTGATCTCCCTTCCAAAAATAGGGGGTCTGATTCATGGACTGTAATTCCTGGCCAGTCAGCAGCCACACACACCACACAGTGTGGTAAAGATGAGGGCCCTTCCTCTTTCTGCCTCCCATCTCACCTCACCTGTCACAATATCATCATTTGCTGCAGCAAGGAGTTTAGGCAAAAACGATTATCTGTGTTTTTAATCTGGCATCCCTACATTTAACTGGTTGAAGCAACACTAAAATGGGAGAGAATTCTGGGGTTGTCATTGACTGCCTAAGAAGGTAATCATGAATGAAAACATGGGCCGTGACTCCTAGTGGTCTCTTCTGGAGTATGCTAGCCATGCAAGTTTGCCATGGCACACACTTTTTGCTTTGATATAAAATGCTGTGGTTGCCACTGTTTCTCCCTTCACATAAGATTTTTATGGTTTTTCCTCCTTTTTTGCAGTCCTTATTTGATCTGTCCACACAATAGCCCTGTGAGACGGATGGTTGGAGAGCAGAGGCTGAGAAAAAAGCAAATTGCTTTTCTATGACATTTAACTTTGTACGGTTTCATTGCCAGTAATCACTCTTGCATCCCTTTGTTTCACCTTGGGGAAACAGAGAGGGGCAGTTTTGTGTCTGTTGCTGATCTCTGTGGTCTAAGTTGAGTCCTCTGTCATTGGCTCTGAACATCTCACACCAGACGATTGAAGGAGTAGCACATTCTCATTTTTCTATGGGGCAAACGGTCACCTGCTTTTGTCTAGTAAGATCAACAGGCTATAGAAGGACCGTATGATGTTGAAACTGTTACCTTTTAACAGTTTTCAGTGTTTCTTGCATGACTATCTGTGCCACCATAGTGTGGCACTCCCAAGGGTATGTGCAAAAGTAGAAAGTCTTTCCAGATCCATTGCTATTGCTTAGAGGGTTCTTGTCCCAGTTTGTAGGAACATGAGGACTATGTGCACACACATCAGACCATCCTGAGCAGTCCCATAATCCTCATGGTGCATTCCTTCAATTTGTGTGCATGTCATCTGAATCTCCCTTTAGTTCAAGGAACTGAGTGGGAACCTCAGGGTCAAGGGTCAAATGCTGCCCTCCAGGTCACTATTTCTGGCCCCTAGGCCACACCCCTACCAGCTGTGCTCTGTAACACCCTTGTACTTTTGCTTGGCTGGAATATATTCTTAAACTGTGATAGCCCCTCTGGTTTAGCTGGATAGCGGATAGAGAAACACACTTACTTAATAGATTTCTATACCACCTTTATCTTCCAAGGATCTCAAGGTGGTGTACATGGTTCTTCTCCTCCCCATTTCATCCTCATAACAACCCTGTGAGGTAGGTTAGGCTAAGAGGTGGTGACAGGCCCAAAGTCGGCCAGTGAACTTCATGGCTGAGTGGGGATTCGAACCCTGGCCTCCCACATCCTAGTCCAACACTCTAACCAGCACTCAGCATTTGCTCACCCCCCCCCAAGCAGCCGCCAATGAATTGGAGCAGTGATGTAGGAAATGCTGAGTGTGATAACATCCTGTCACACATCACCTTTAATTAAAACATTTCTGTCCTGCCTTTCCATCCTGATTAGCCTTCAAGGCAGTTTCCCAATTTAAACAGCACAAAAACGCAGGCTAAATCCAGCTTAAAATAGCCTAAGATTCAATGTATGCAGAAGAGCAATTGAAACTATTAAGCAGGTCCATATTGTTTACCGCTGGGAGAACGAGGGCAGCTTGGGGCAAAAATTTCCAGACCAATGTGACTGAAGAGGGAGTTCTATCATCAGAGCATGGCTACAGAAAAGGCTTTGTTCCCAGTAACCAAAGGCTGGGCTGGGAGGTAGATGCCTGGGGCAGAACCTCGGGTAATGCTCTCAGCAGATAAGAACATAAGAAGTGTCCTGCTGGATCAGGCCAATCACCCATCCAGTCAAGCACCTCCTGTTTCCACAGTGGCCAACCAGATGCCTGTGGGGAGCCTAAAAGCAGGACCTCAGCACAACAGCTATCCCCCCCCCAATTGTGATCCCCCCAGAAACTGGTATCCAAAGGCATATTGCCTCTGATAGTCAAGGCAGAGAGCATGGCCATTGTGGCTGGGAGTCATTGACAGCCTTATCATAGGCAGGTTTGCATGGGAGAAGGGAATCCTTTTAAACGTTTTAAAATCATATAGACAGTATCATGAGACATGAAGCGGCAGCTGCCATGCATTTAATAGTAACACATCGTCTGGACTTCAGTGAATTGGGCAAGCTGACCGACAGCTCCCAACGTCTGCCTTTTTGATAGCCCAGCAATAGTGGGTAGTGAAAGAAGAGGGGTGGAATTCTCTCTAAATCCATCTCAAAAATGTTATCAAGTCAGAGGAGGAGCAGAGCAAGAGCACTCTGGCTGCTGAAGGGAGCAGCTGTCTAGTGGTACTCCTAGCCCCAAATGCAGAGTACAATTGACTGCTCTCATTTGGAAGCAGATGAGTCTCTCTGATATGCAACTTTGATTCTGGGGGAGATACAAAATAGATGTGGAGTGACAATTTGGCTATTTGTGTCTCTGCAGCACAAGACACATGCCACTACATAAATGGGATGTTGAAAGATCAAATTGTGCAGTGTGTGTGTGTGTGTGTGTGTGTGTGTGTGTGTGTGGTAGCTTCTTTCTCTTTAACAACTGTGCAATATTGAGAGAGGACAGGAAAGGAATAATTTAAAGTTCCATTTAACTTCAAAAGAGCAGGAGTGAGACTGCTATTTGGAAGCACATCTTTGTGTGTGTGTAAAGAGCATTCGCAAAGGTAAAATTGCCTAGAAGCAATATGAAGGCTGTTTTAAAATAGGTCATGGTGGAAGTTCTGTATAACATGCAATTGGGATCTGAGAGAATAGTGCTGTCCATGGTTGCCATTTTTGTAAGTGGTGCTATTAAGTAGGAGGCTTTTTCTGTGCAGATTAATAAACACAAATGACATTGCTCCATTGCTTTGCCATCCATTTTTAAGTATCAACCCTTCTGATATTTGTATTCTTGGTCAACTATGTGTTGCATCTGAATAATAACATTTTTCAAGTCAGCCATAACAACAACAACAACAACAACAACAACAATTACAACAACTGATTTATTATTTATCTCCTAAACCACCACCTCAAGGCAATTTACACATAACATTATTTTTAAAAGTTAAAAACACAATAGCATCGATACATATGAAACAAGACCAAAATCCAAAATACATATGAAACAAGACCAAAATGAACGCTTGTGGCAAAGACCCATTTATCCAGTTGGGGAAGCCTGACAAAACAAAAATGTCTTCAACAGTTCAAAGTGCAGATAGTGGGTGCCTGTTGTAACTCGTCAGGAATGCTGCTCCACAGAACAGGGGCAGCCACAATAAAAAGCCCTGCTCTGAGTTACCATGGAGTGGGTTTTTGGAACTTGCGGGAGAATTAAGTTACTTTTGATAGTCAAAATACAGGCGTACTACATTTATTGCAAGTGCATCCAGCCCTTGTGTTGGTGAGCCAGATGAAATAACCTTGCTGGAAAGTCGATATTATGAAAGTGTTTTTCCAGGTCTCCTTCCTCTTTCTTATATTGATGACAGTACATATCTTTCTGAGGGTAATTTGCCACCATTAATTGGATGGCGGTGGAAAATGATTCTCATGAAATTAAACTTGCAGCTTCTCGTGGTTTTGTACATTTCCTATGCTTCTACAGTCTTCTCTTGTTTTGCTTTGGAGAGTTTGAAAATATAACTAGCCAGCTGCAATGCAAGGATGAAACCACTCAACTTCCTGGGGGCGTTCGACCCCCTTATTTGTGACTGTGTGTTGATAAACCTTTGGTTTAAGTTTAAGATTACTTCAGTTTCATTGGCTGCAGTGGGAAGTCGGGAGGGGGAGATGCCTGCCTGCTTGCATTGATCTGCTGGCACAGATGTAATGAAATATATATAGTATATTCTTATCCCCCGCTCCCCAAGTAGCTCAGAGTCTTTTCCTTGCTCCCACTCCCACAAATCACACTATTACCACCTCAGCATAGCTTTACTGAAATTGTGCTAGGGACTCTTTCTTTCCCTTCTCCTCAATAATTCTTGAAACCCAACTTTTTAAACATAGCTGGTGTGTCTTTAAATCCCAAACTAAAGCCACACTGCTCTTGTGGAATCTAATAAAAATGGAAAGCCTCTCCCAATGCCCCTTTTACAGACTTGGGGAAAGAACACACACGCTCTTTCTCATGCAGAGTCCCATTCTGGGGTCTGGGAAATGGAGGCTTGATGATGGGCTTGAGGGCATCCTGATCAAGTTTGCAGATGACACCAAATTGGGAGGGGTGGCTAATACCCCAGAGGACAGGATCACACTTCAAAATGACCTTAACAGATTAGAGAATTGGGCCAAAGCAAACAAGATGAATTTTAACAGGGAGAAATGTAAAGTACTGCACTTGGGCAAAAAAATGAAAGGCACAAATACAGGATGGGTGACACCTGGCTTGACAGCAGTACATGTGAAAAGGATCTAGGAGTCTTGGTAGACCACAAACTTGACATGAGTCAACAGTGTGATGCAGCAGCTAAAAAAGCCAATGCAATTCTGGGCTGCATCAATAGGAGTATAGCGTCTAGATCAAGGGAAGTAATAGTACCACTGTATTCTGCTCTGGTCAGACCTCACCTGGAATACTGTGTCCAGTTCTGGGTACCACAGTTCAAGAAGGATACTGACAAGCTGGAACGTGTCCAGAGGAGAGCAACCAAAATGGTCAAAGGCCTGGAAACGATGCCTTATGAGGAACGGCTTAGGGAGCTGGGTATGTTTAGCCTGGAGAAGAGAAGGTTAAGGGGTGATATGATAGCCATGTTCAAATATATAAAAGGATGTCATATAGAGGAGGGAGAAAGGTTGTTTTCTGCTGCTCCAGAGAAGCGGACATGGAGCAATGGATTCAAACTACAAGAAAGAAGATTCCACCTAAACATTAGAAAGAACTTCCTGACAGTAAGAGCTGTTCGACAGTGGAATTTGCTGCCAAGGAGTGTGGTGGAGTCTCCTTCTTTGGAGGTCTTTAAGCAGAGGCTTGACAGCCATCTGTCAAGAATGCTTTGATGGTGTTTCTTGCTTGGCAGGGGGTTGGACTGGATGGCCCTTGTGGTCTCTTCCAACTCTATGATTCTATGATTCTATGAGGCCATGTTCTTATAAACAGTTGTTCTGGTTTAGCCAACACTTTCTTTCGCTTCTCTTCTCACAGATCAGCACTGGAATGGTGCTCTTTTGTCACTTCTCCTTGTTCAGAGGACCAGGTTGTTCTGAGGGAATAACTTCATTACCACTTTCCTTTACCACCATTTTCTTCTTCTATTTATGCTCCTGGTCCCACGTTGGGCAAAAAAAATTCTGCATTTCAGGGGGTTACCTTCATGGTCCCTTCCAACCCTCCAACTCTGATTCTTATGATCCTTAGGTGTTTACTCTGAAAAATCCAAAAGAGAAACCAAAACATTGTTGGCCTTTTCCCTATGCGAGCCTACATCTCAGGAGGTACAGATGGATAAAGCCTTTCCAAGTCTGTTCTCTAGGAGTTCTTGTACCTCCCTCAAAGATAAATCCTGCCCTGTTGTTCATTAAAAAATAAAGCCAAACAGAGCATATCGGCTGGGCAGGGAATTGATAGGTTGGTTCCCAAAATTCCTTTGTTGGTTTGCAAAATGCTTAGTTGACTTCAAAAGAGATTATCGTGTAACGCTGCCTCTTTGATACTTGGCTTAGCTTTCTCCCTGATGGAGGAGAATACAAAGCTGGTTCGGTTTCTCCCCACCATCTCCCTAATCATTGTGAATGCCATTAAATCTGCTACTGCAGGATTAGGACTTACTTGGCTGGGTTTTGCCAGAGCAAAAGCAGCTTGAACAATGGTTTTCATCCCTTGTCTTTACTGTCCACATTTCATTGAAGCTTGGGTGTCTCCTTAAGGTAGGCATATATTTCACACTGGCCAACAACCCCTGTTCCCAAATAGGAGCCTTTTTTATGTCCAGGACTGAGCTACCATCAAGCTGTCCAGTGTCTAATTGTAAATTCCCCCGTTGCTGTGTTGGCTTTGCAGTTTTCATCACAACTGGGGCCTGGCTATGGGTGAAAAATATGAATAATGTTCCCCATGGAATATCTTCATATCTAAACATGCCTTCTTCCATATATAACAACCAAAACAATGTATTCTCTCTCCCCAGTCCTGATCTTAATGCAAGGGAGTTGGTGATCAGCTTCCATATCCGATACATATGATAAAAATGTGCAGCGTCTGTATTTGCACATAACACTAAACCATGGTTTGTTCAACAAATTATTAGTTGTTTCACAGAGAATAATAATAATAATAATTCTTTTATTTGTACCCCACCCATCTGGCTGGGTCTCCCCAGCCACTCTGGGCGGCCTCCAACAGAAATAAAAATACATTAAAATATCACAGGTTAAATACTTCCCTATATAGGGCTGCCTTGAGGTATCTTCTGAATGTTAGATAGTTGTTCATCTCCTTAACCAAAAGCCCTGGTTTATTTCTCCCAAGCTTGTTTAGTTTTCTAGCTGCTCTTGTGTTTTCTCTTTCTGGCTTCACATCATGGTTTGTTGGCAGAAAACAAATCATGGTTAGACAGTAGACTGGGTTCAGGTGTTCAAACACATGCCAATTTTCCAAACCATGGCTTAGTGTTAGGTGTGAATTGACACAGCCATTCCTCATAGATCAACACAGAAATCGGAAAACGTGCTATAGGAAAATGCATGCCCATTAAGGGCACTGTGTAAAGGATCATCCTCCGTGGAAGGTGTGGAACTCTTACCAGGAGGTCCGACTGCTTCATCATTTTCAAACCAGTGCAGCTGAAACAGCATCTCTTCTCCTGGAAACTTCTGATTTGGCTTATCACAATTGCTCAGCTTGGGAACTGAGCTAATGGGTTGATGTGTAGGCTTTTCTGGAAAGATTGCTGAGGGGATCAGCTTCACCACTGAGAAACCATTGCTGCATGTATTTCATGGTGTCCCTTAGTTCTTACAACAGGCTTCGTGAGCCTATCCCAGTGATGGCTAACCTTGACACTCCAGATGTTTTGAAACGATAACTCCCATCATCCCTAGCTAACAGGACCAGTGGTCAGGGATGATGGGAGTTGTAGTCCCAAAACATCTGGAGTGTCAAGGTTAGCCATCACTGGCCTATCCAGACAGAGAGCATGCCTCTTATGATGTGGTGGACAAATGCAAATAACAATATTTGGAGGCTAGTTTCAGTGGTCCTTGCACTCAAATAAATGTGCGTGAGAGTGTAACCTCTTCCCTCCCCACCCCTTTTCCTTTTAGTGCCTCAACTTTTTAGATTGTACACTAGAGGAAAGGGACTGTGTTATTTTTTATTGATTTGTAAACTGCCTTGGGAGCTTTTCTGGTAGGGTATAAATGCTTTGAATTCAATAAAATAGCCTTGTTCCCCACATTAGCCTTTCCATTTTGTGGAGTCAGTCTGAATAGCTTCCAATTTTGCTGCCTTTAAGGGAAAAAAGAGAGAGCAGACATTCTGGTTTTTCTGCTCAGCTATATCTAGTGGAGTTGTTATAAATCCCTAATGACTGTTTTTTCTGAACACCTACGGATTTAAACGGGCCAGTCAGTCATCAAATCACAAAGCAAGATGTTTAAATGCTGCTGTGAAATGTTCATAATGTTGTGGTGCCTTTCAGAATTGCACATGGATACAAAATGTGGCCACACCATGGGAGACTAAATGCTGAGTGCTTTCAGAAAGTCAGGGCTTGGTGCTGATTTTTACTGTGCTGCTGGGATACTGACAGAATTCTTCTGCTCACTTCTATTGCTATTGTTATTATCATCAATATTAAACAAAGGTCTCTGCCAGATCAGAGTCTCCTGCAAATGACCTAAGTTTCTTTCTTTCCTTCTTTCTTTTTTAAAATGATGCCTTTCATTTAGAATTCATCACTAATCCATCAAAGAATGATGGATTGTTAAAAGGTCACACAATGGAGGCACAATAGTAGAAGCAGATACAGGTTTCATTACGTTGCCAGTGAGCCTCCACAGCTGCATTTGGAGGAAAATAAATTGGTATGCAATGACTTAAGGAATATACAGAAATAATTCCCAGTTGCTGCAATATTTGTTTGCAAATTGCAGCAAAGGTGCCAATTGCAGTTGGTAACTTGGGGTTCTCTAGAAATCACCCACGATCTGTTGATGCTTGAGATGGAAAATGCAAATGGGGACGCTTCCTCAGTAAAAATATAGTAACTGATGACCTAATACCCTTTTATTTGAAAACCCCCTCCCCCCCCACTTTGCCTAATCCTAGGGTTGTTTGAAACTCTGGTCTGTAGCTTTTCTAGCCAACCCACCTCTTCCCTTCAGTTCCAGAATAATTTCCGGTTCTGGACTCCTGCTCTGTCCACAAGTGTGCCTTCCATTCCAATCACAATTTTACCTCTAAAATGCACTATTTGACAACCCACATCTAGGATAAGAGCTTATCCACACTTCCACTTGTCAGACTGCTTTCCTCTGGGGAAAACTGCTCTTTAGAGCTCAACTGGAGCAAATGGTAATTTGGGTTTTCTCTAGTTTTTCTCTGATTTAGCACTAAAGAGTGGGTTTTCCCTGGAAAAGGAGTGGGGCAAGGGGAAAACCACTTGGACCCATGCTTTCTAGGCACAGGACAAGCAGAAGTGTAGATGAGCCCCATGTCTCTTCAATTCCTTGAGAAATCAATGTCCATAAACCTGACTCAGTGACTTCAAAATCTGAATAGAGACATTGGATTCTTATCTCGTTATACATGATAAAGCCATCTCACCCCTTGCTTTTTCCTGTAAGACCAATTGCAGTCGTTAACAGTCGTCAACAGGTTTACCACACCTATCAGCTAATCACCCATTCCCACCACCCTTCTGAGTAATACCCCTCCCCACCCTCTCACTAGATATAAGGGTCTGGTGACTTTTGTTTCAGTGTAAAGCAGGGGTGTCAAACTCCGGCCCTCCAGATGTTTTGAGACTACAATTCCCATCATCCCTGACCACTGGTCCTGTTAGCTAGGGCTGATGGGAATTGTAGTTCCAAAACATCTGGAGGGCCGGAGTTTGACACCCCTGGTGTAAAGTATCTGAAGAAGTGTGCATGCACACGAAAGCTCATACCAAAAACAAACTTAGTTGGTCTCTAAGGTGCTACTGGAAGGAATTTTTTATTTTGTTTTGACTACAGCAGACCAACACGGCTACCTACCTGTAACTAGAAATGTAAATAAACAGCTCCAGTCAAAAGGGAAGGTATAATGTAAGTCTAGGAACAACTAATTCATCACTTTCTTTAAGAAATTGTCATGGGAGATCATCAATCAAGAGCTTGAGTGGGGCAATAAATTATTTAGGTTTAGATTTCCCCCTCCCCTCCATGGAGAAAGATTCACAAAATGGTGGTGTTTTCCTATAGGATGGTGGTTTTCAGATTTTCTACTTTCAGGGGTCATATTTCCCCTGTTGAAAGGACCTCTGTATGTTTGCCATGGAATCACTGCATCTACAGAGGATGTGTCCGAAGTCCCTTTTTGGCAGGACAGTCATGTGGTATACAGTGAGCATTTGCCCTGTCCAAAAACTAATTCAGGACCAGATCTGGGGTGAGTGGCTCCCTAGTTGGCCTTGGGTGGGTGAGCCTGACTGAGACCATGGGGCTGATGGGGGGTGCACTCAACCCTAGTATAGTATAGTATAGTATAGTATAGTATAGGTGAAATTGTATACAGAAATGTGTATATGAGAAATGCATAGCAGTTCAATAATATGTAGCTAATGTAAAATGTAGTTTGATGTTTAGATATCCGTGTGTGTGTGTGTGTGTGTGTGTGTGTGTAGTGAGTCTATCCACATACCATGTATTGAGTATTCACACCATGGCACAATGTGAATCATCTCTAAAAGGTCAGCTTAGAGGACCATTGATCTTCTCATGCCCCAGGGAGTTTTTCCGGGAACAATGGGTTACGCATTGGTTAAGGTCCCATCTCCGGGCAGCATCAATGAAATAACTTTTCCCTATGAATGGTCTGTGGGCAGATTTTTTTTGTTTGTTAATGAATCAACACCATGGCATTTCTATATTATGATGTGATCACTGAATTTGGGTCTTTCTCTTGCATCATATGGGCTTCCTTGTTACGGAGTGTAGCAGCATCTTTCAGAGCAACTTGATTAGATGGGAGTGTGATGAAGCTCTTGTTGAGGACTCACTCTGGTATCAGATGGAATTGATCTGATAAACCTGATTTTTGAAAGACTGACTTGCCCTGTGGTCCCTGCAGGATGGCCTGGAGGCTACCAGAGGTGCTGAGCCAGTGAGATCTGCCTGGTGGTGAAGAAGGGTAGAAATGGCATGTGACCATCTTACCTGCAGCGAGGCTTGTGATGGTTGTGTTTTGTTTCTGAGCAACCATGCTGTGTGCCAAGGATCAGATGAATGGAGCAGGATCCTCAAGGGGGCTTACTCTTTCAATGAGGCAGCTGACTGAATTCATAGCACATTGCAAGATCTGAGACATCATTTTTACAACCAAGCTGTTCAAATATAATGGCCCTTTCCAGAAATCCCACAGTGAAGAGCTCAAGTGCTTCTTCTGTCTGTCTTGGTTATTTAAGATTAGGGGTATTAGCTAGGATCTGCTTGCCAAATTGCATCTCAAAATGTCTTCCTACGAACCTTTATGCTTCCTGTTTATGGCACACAATATCCTGCTTTTACTACCCCCCCCATAATGTTGGGGAAAAGTTACAGTTCCATGGCCTTGTATTAGCGATATCCAATGATACTCCTACTCAGAGTAGACCTATTAAAACCAATAGACTGCCTTGGGTCTATCACCCAAGGTCTATAGACCACTTGGAAGTATTTAGGTATGAATTTGCTCATTCATACGGTTTAGATTTTTTAATTATATTATTGCATTCTTGCCCCATTTTTTCCTCCAGGAAGCTGAAGCTAGCATATACATGGTTCTTCCCCCTCCCTATGCTGTCCTCACAACCACCCTGTGAGGTAGGTTAGACAGAGAGATGATGACTATCCCTAGGTCACACAGTGAGCATCATAGCTGCTATAAAAAAAGTAAAGAGTCCATGCCAGAAACAGCAGCTTATTGTCTTGTTCTTCTGCCCTGTGCATTGTGATGACAGTTTTTTTTTGCTCTTTCTAAATGGCAAAACATTAAAATAATTAGGAGGAGAATTCATAGGATCCTACTTTCCAAGCGTATCTTCCAGGGCTTCTTGTGGGTTTATAAAGCAGTTTTAATCCCCATTTTTATTAGGAGTGCAATTTCTACCATCAGTTTTCATTCCATGTATGGCATGCTTAATTGTAGTTCCCCCCTCTGAAGGCTGATTAGCTCCTTTTATAGCAACCCATTGTCGAGAGAGGAGCGGTTGTCTTTTTGATCCAGCAGCTGAGGCCACCAGCCCTTCCCCAAATCTAACATGAATGAGCATTCCTGACCTTGTAGGGCATGAAGCAGTTAAAATTATTTGCAGTGCAGTGAAAGGAAAACAAGCTCATTTTCTATTGTGATGGGGAGCTCTCCCCTCAAAGACTTTTATCAGCCATATGCAGTGGCCTCTGGAACACATAGACGAAGCTCCAATGGGAGTTAATGTTCATTTCGGCCCTGGGCTGCTGCCAAGAGACAGTCGCAAAATGCCGACCTAAAAGGGCAGCGGTTGTCTGGTAGGGGACTAATTTTCTCCCTCATTCTGACCTCCCAGACCTCCGCAGAACGCTTCTTTGTTTCTGCTCCTTCCTCTAATCACGTCCAGGAGCCCAGAATGACAGGCCTGCTTGTCCAATTTCTAAACCAGATGGAATTTGTCTTTTCGGAGCTCGACAAGGAAAATGAAGAAAGCCCCAAAGGCTTTTGTTTCGGAACGTAAGGTTTCTTTCCTGACAGCTTGCCTCTTTTGCTCTGGCTCCTGTTTTGTGGCGCATTGGCATTATGGCGCAGGCGTTGAGTAATGGGGCTTCTCTTAGATCTAGGAACTTCTGCTAGACAAACAACCTTCCTGCAAGTGTGGCCTTCCTTCCAAATGCGATGTCCCAGAAATTCAGACCTTTGCGTCGCCTTCTTGACCTAAAATGTAGGTAGGCCACAAGGCGTTCTACCTGCCCATCTGTGCAATCAGGGCCAGCCCACCTTTTTGGTGGGGTGAAGCAGTCGCCTCAGGCTTTGGAAGCCCCTGAAGCACCCCACCCACCCTCCGTCTTAGCCACCAGTGGAGAAGCGGCACCAATTTCTGCCAAGATCTTGCAAGATCTCACGGGGTGCGAGAGACCTTGTGAGATTTCTGTGAGACCTTGCTGGAAACTGGTGCCGATGCCAGTGGAGGTGGGCATTTTCCTTGGCACCCTGCAGAACTGCGCCTATCTCTATGGCTTATTTTTGGGGTACGGCTTATATTTCGCAAATGCGAAAAAATTCTGCTATGGCTTATTTTATGACTACGTCTTAAAATAGGGGAAACAGGGTATCACCTGTCTTGCTGTCTTACCAGCAAGGTATTTCCCTGGATATGTTTGGGAGCTGTTTAGCTCCGTTACAGTGCAACGAACAAACACGGTTCTTGTAAATAAGGCACTCAAACAGGCAGGCACGCCGTGGTAATTGACGAGGGAGCGTTTGGCATTCCGTCTCTGCATGCAAACGGGGCTGCCTGTTAAAGCGCAAACAGTCGTGGCGTGAAAGGAAGCGGTTTAGCGGGACAGGGGTGGCATTTTAAATTGGGTGCAATTATTAGCTTGATTGGCATAAAGCACACTCCCCACATGCTCATCCTACCTTCCCGTTATTCCTAGAGGGGCGAGCGGAAAGAACACAATAATAAATGCAGCACAAAAGTGTATTCTTTGCAGCCTTTCAGGCAGGGACTGAAAGGAAATTGTGAGTGGCAGCCTATATTCTTAGCTTTGTCAAGTTCTGCCTTTTAAGCTTGAGAGCCCCCTTTTCTGTGCATAAAGGTAAAGGTAAAGGTACCCCTGACAGTTAGGTTCAGTCGCAGACTGCAGTGGTACCTCTGGTCACATACTTAATTTGTTCCGGAGGTCCGTTCTTAACCTGAAAACGTTCTTAACCTGAAGCACCACTTTAGCTAATGGGGCCTCCCACTGCCGCTGCGCCGCCGCTGCCCGATTTCTGTTCTCATCCTGAAGCAAAGTTCTTAACCCGAGGTAATATTTCTGGGTTAGCAGAGTCTGTAACCTGAAGCGTATGTAACCTGAAGCGCATGTAACCCGAGGTACCACTGTACTCTAGAGTTGCGGCGCTCATCTCGCTTTACTGTCCGAGGGAGCCGGTATACAGCTTCCGGGTCATGTGGCCAGAATGACTAAGCCGCTTCTGGCGAAACCAGAGCAGCACACTGAAACGCTGTTTACCTTCCTGCCAGAGCGGTACCTATTTATCTACTTGCACTTTGACTTGCTTTCGAACTGCTAGGTGGGCAGGAGCTGGGACCGAGCAACGGGAGCTCACCCTGTCGCGGGGATTCGAACCGCCGACCTTCTGATCGGCAAGCCCTAGGCTCAGTGGTTTAGACCACAGAGCCACCCGCGTCCCATATTTCTGTGCATAGAAACTCATTTTTCACTGGAGTATAGATTCTTTAGGCAGGATCCTCTGAGGAAGTAGGCAAGATCTAAGTGGGATGGCTATCTTCCTCATACATGCGACTCCATCAACAGCGCAGGCCTGGTGTGGGGCTGGCTTGAGAGAGAGAATACTTTCCCACACATTGGAGCCAGTTACTGTGTAAACAAGAGCCAGCCCCAAACATTTCCTGCCTGAGGCAGAGCAGCAAATGGCTCTTCTCCCCAACAAGTCAAGGAGCACAGTACCCCTCAAGGCAGTCAAGTTATTTTGGCACCTGAGGCACAAAATACCACAAGTATGTCTCTCAGCTCCCTGGCAGTATAATTTTATTTAAAAAACTACCTATTTGCTGCCCTTTCATGGCATCCAAGGTGGCTTCCAGACTGCCCCCCCTTTCTTTTTTGCTTGAGGTATTCAACTGAATACTGGAAATTTAGCTTTGTGCAGTTAAAATAGATTAAAGGGCTTTGTTGTTCTGGCACAACAAATTTACTTTAAAGAAGAATGATATGTTTTGCGGTTAGGAAAGTGTTGGGGAAATTTTGTTTAAAGTATGGGATACATGACTGAACACCATGCAAGCAAATGGTATGAAATCAAGATAATTGCTCATTTTTGTATAACCTCCCTGCAAACAAATCAGAACAAATTCTTGATAAGGACCCTGAATCTTCTAACCTCTGCATAAGCTTTGTGCACGCAAATCAGGACGAATGCTCCATAAATGGGTTATCTGAAGGAGCCCCAACACCAGCTACCTGTGGATTTTGAGGGGGCCACCCCCCTCCTTGGAAATGTTGGGGTTCCTCGGTCCCTCAGCCCCTCTAGACGGCATCCCTGAAAGGGACCCTCATTTGGGATATATATTCATGTAATGACCCCTCACTTCATCTGATATCTGTGCTTTGAGAGCGGTGAAAAACAATGAAGTACTGTATTGGTTCCAGAAGTGTTCCTTTACAATGCAACAATATGTATGCATAGTTGCCCAGAAAGAAGCCTCCATTGTGTTCAAGGGTTTATTATTGAGTAAATATGCCTGGGGTTGTAGCCGTAATGTGTTGCCAGTTGGGAGATCATCCACCTGCCTCTCCGGGACAGACTCACCTTTTGTCGAAACTTTCCTCTCTATTGTTTACAGAATTGACTGTTTGTTGGGTAAAAGGTACTAACAGTAGATTGTATTTTGGTTGTATCATACCCCATGGCTGCGTTGATACCCCTTGGTTTTCAATACAGACTGCAAGCTACCAGACACTGAACTGTATTAGGTGACATAGGGTGGGAGTCAACTATGTTTTACTTATTGAAATTAACAGGCCTACCTTAGTCATGTTCAGTGATTTCAATGGGTCTACCCATTTGCGCTTTTGAATTATGGTGCTGGAGGAGACTCTTGAGAGTCCCATGGACTGCAAGAAGATCAAACCTATCCATTCTTAAAGAAATCAGCCTTGAGTGCTCACTAGAAGGACAGATCCTGAAGTTGAGGCTCCAGTACTTTGGCCACCTCATGAGAAGAGAAGACTCCCTAGAAAAGACCCTGATGTTGGGAAAGATTGAGGGCACAAGGAGAAGGGGACGACAGAGGATGAGATGGTTGGACAGTGTTCTTGAAGCTACTAACATGAGTTTGGCCAAACTGCGAGAGGCAGTGAAGGATAGGCGTGCCTGGCGTGCTCTGGTCCATGGGGTCACGAAGAGTTGGACACGACTGAACGACTGAACAACAACAACAACAGTGCTTACCACTCACAGTTTTGAGTTAGCAGTTGCTAACCCAAGCTCTAAATCCCTGTTTCACACAACTGTGCTATCTCTGTATGGCCTGGAGTGTGAATAATTTAAAAAAAAAAACAGTCTTTGGAGATGGCAGATGTCGTTCAATACCTCCAGGAAGCAGTTCAGCAGAGTCAAAAAAAGGAAGGGGCTGGATTTCCCTAGTCACTTTTGAGCACAGAGCCTGTCCTCTGAATTGAAGAGGAGGGCTTAATTGGAGAGAAAGAGAGAGAGAAAAAAGGCCTCTGCATCTGTACTTGTTCAATAATATATGAATTCATGCCTTGCACCTGCATCCCATAATTTTTCACCCACTGAAAGCAGATCGTGGCCACCTGGTTCTTCTGATTTTACCCAAATTGCTAAGTCTTCATTTGCTTGATAGAATGAGCAGTTTATAGGAGGGAAGGGGAAGGCAGGCGGCATTTTTGGGGATGCTAATGATTCATTGCCACTCTTTTCCTGAAGGCTGGTCTCTGGTAATGATGTTAGCTGCTGGCGTTCGTGTGCTTTCTTCAATATTGTTGTGCTGGGAGGGAACAGCATAGATTTTTTACTTATTTGTTTTGTTTATCTAATTTTTAAACTGCCTTTCCATCAACCAAGATCCCAGAATAGTACATAATGAGTCCATTCAAATGGTTTCATATTGAGGTGTGTTTTATATAAAAGCACATAGTTAAATAAGCATTAATAAACAGTGATCCAAATTTGTAATAATAAATAATACAATCATCATATAAATATTGCAGTGGTCCTCCACAATAACTCCAAACAATCAGATCTCTCTAACGGCCTTGGTAAAAGGACACATATTTTATTTGATTCTGGAAACTTCAAAGCGAAGCATCTCTCCGCTACATCTCATTCTATGGTATATTGGCACTACACTTGTGGAAAGCGCAAATGGCAATGGCTGTTTTGTGCGCCACCATTGGCCATCTCACCGGCCCCCACAGCAGGAATGCCAGGTTGCAACCTGGAGACTTGCTCCATGTCTTTAAAATGGGAAACTAAATAGGAGATGAAGCAGCCATGGCTTTACCTCCTCAGTGCTCCTGTGGTTCTATTGTGTGTCCCCAGCAGAAATCGAGGTGTACCTCCCTTGAGGGGGCAGATTAAAAAGAAAACTGTAGAATAAATTATTTGGATAACATGCGGTAATCTCACCTCCCATTCTTAAAAAAATGAAAAGAAAAGAGGAAAAGAGTTTGCCCTATACCAGGGATGGAGAACCTCAGTGTGGCGTTCAGCCCAAACTACGGGACCGAATAGAAAGAGTTAAAGGCTTTAGTCAGTTAGAACCTTAGGGGGCGGAGTTAGAAGAGTATATAAACCCACCCCAGGGAGTGTTAGGGGGGTTAAGTCCGAGTTAGAGTTGGTTGAGAGCTGGGGATTTAGAGGCTGGAAAGGGTGGTGGAGAATTTAGAGATAGAGGGGGCTGTGAAGAGAGAAGGGAGAGTTAGGAAGAGGTTAGCAACTGTTAGGAACTGTTAATATACAAGATAACAAGCAAAGGAAAAACCATTTATTGTGAAACCATATACTTAAGTGTTGTACTTTAATAAACACCGTTTTGTTCTAATGTTCTCCTCGCCTAAAGTGAAGTAAATCATTACCAGGCATACTGGTTGGTGGCAGCGAGTAAATAACCATGGTAGGTGCAGGTACCAATGGACTGTGAAACGTCTAGCGGTTCTGTATAGGTGAAGGTAACCACCACACTCAGGTCCAAATGTGGCCCTCCAGGTGAATATCTGGACCAGGGCACATCCTCTCTCAAGCTGCACCTCACAATGGCCCTGTTTTTGCACTGTCTTGCGTGTTTCTGCTTGGCTGTTTAAGTGTGTGTGTGTGTAGAAATCAGTATACTGTACTGTACACTGTGGGTGGAGTATACTGTTCCTCACCCCCTTTTGCCTTTGGATGCAGCCACCATTAGCATGTGGCCCCAGGAAGGCTGCTCAGAAGGAAATGTGGTCCTCAAACTGAAAGGGGCTTGCCCTCCCTGCCCTTCCTTGTCCCCTTTACTGGCAACTCTGCAAAACCACCCGACATTCTTAGAATCAAGCTGGTCTGTGGAAAGAATTAAATTCTACAATGTCTTACAAATAAACAGAGTTATACAACCCCGTTGCCTGTCCCTTGATATCCATGTAAACAACCAACTTTCCCACTGATGCTTAGCATAGTGCCGATAGCTCCCATGGAAATAGGCTGATTTATCCCCACTGAGAATTTGGCCCATTGTTATCTGGGTTTGCCCAGATATAACTGGCTGTATGTGATTTGCACATAATTCTACCAGCCGTATTTATGATGGTGAAAATTCACAGCATGCTCATAAAGCAAGCAGGGATTTTTAAAAGTGATCAAACCTAATTTCAGACACTGAGCTCTGCCGTTCAGATTCTCAATACACCCAGGGAGAAGGTCTGTTGCCCCAGTTTATGCAATCACTAAAAAATAAATAAATAAATATCCCATTGAACTAGTAAGGGTATTAATCCAAGTGTCCTAAACTGATGTGCCAGCAAAATTTCAGTGTAAAAGCCATCTTGCCACAGGTTTTTTTTTTTCCCCCTCAGCAGGCAGGCCAGAATTTCAGCTCAGATAATTGCATTCAGCTTCACTGAATTCCCTCCTGCATTTCCAACTGGAGACGACATCCGTCTTCTCTTTGCAAACTCAAAAATGTGCTGCTGTACTGCTGCTGGCTCTGTAACAGCTCCCATTTTCTGCTCCAGGGATGGTTTTGTGTATGTGGTTCAGGGATGCTTTGGCTTAGGCAGCCGTAAGATGAAGTATGAATGCAGGCCTTAGATTGTGAAAGGAGGTGAGAGCTGTTTTTAAAAAAAAGCCAAATATGTGTATGAAGAAAAAATGGAAACCATGTGTGAATAGGAGAGAAGAATGGGCCTTCCCTGCTATTATATTTAAAGCACCATCATAACTGTGGTCATAATTCGAGCAGGGAGAATTTGAGCTATTTAATAATTTTTAATCTTTATATACTAGGTAAAGGTAAAGGGACCCCTGACCATTTAGGTCCAGTCGCAGAAGACTCTGGGGTTGTGGTGCTCATCTCGCTTTATTGGCCGAGGGAGCCAACGTACAGCTTCCAGGTCATGTGGCCAGCATGACTAAGCCACTTCTGGCGAACCAGAGCAGCGCACGGAAACGCCGTTTACCTTCCCGCCAGAGCAGTACCTATTTATCTACTTGCACTTTGACGTGCTTTCGAACTGCTAGGTGGGCAGGAGCTGGGACCGAGCAACGGAAGCTCACCCTGTCGCAGAGATTCGAACCGCCGACCTTCTGATCAGCAAGCCCTAGGCTCTGTGGTTTAACCCACAGCGCCACCTGGGTCCCTCTTTATATACTATCCTCCACCAAATTGAGAGCCAGTGTGATGTAGACTTGGGAGACTGTGGGTTCTAGTCCTCACTTAGCTACAAAGCTTGCTGGGTGGCCTAGGGCCAGTCACTGCCTCTCAGCCTAACCTACCTTACAGGGTTGTTGTGGAGAGAAAATGGGAAGAAGGCGAACCATGTACGCCACTTTGAGCTCATTGGAGAAAAGGTGGGGTATAAATCTAGGGTTGCCATATTTCAAAAAGTAAAGACTAGCGAAATTGTCCAGCTTTTTAAAGGAAAATTCTAAAGTTGTTGAGCCCCCCAAAAGGCCCCCAAACCCCCCACAATGCACCACCTTTCGGAAATTCTCCCCCCAGATGTCAATTCTGCCTTTGAAATCCCAGTAATGTTATTAGGGTATATGGCATCCCTAATAAATGTAACAGATAGATAGACTTTGATTCCAGGGTGTTTAAAAAAGTTATAATTAAAAAGCACATAAAGCAATCAGTTACTTTGAATATGGCCTCCTTTAAAAAGTGAGATTAAAATCCCCAATCCCCTCCAATACGAGGCAGCATATTCTGGGTCCAAAATCCTGCATGAGTCATGTGACCCAGGAAAATGCTTTTTTTTTGGGGGGGGGGAGATCCCAGCCTGATCTGGGATCACCTGCAAGAGCATGGTGCTCAAAATGTCCCATTTTTTTCCTTTGGCAGTTGATGGATATAAAATCTTTTCAATAATAACACATAATCTGAATGATTGTGACTAAGAGTACCGCTAGACTGGAGACATGCATTTCATTTAACTTTATTTCATTTTTTGTTTCTGTGGATTAAACGGCACATTTTTCATACACAACCATTTCCTTTCCCCAGAGGAGCTATGAGCTTGGCTTAAAAAAACAAACAAAAAACCTGTCTTAATTGTGCCTTTGCAGTTGTTCTACTCTAAAAGACCTGGAGGGTACGAGGTTGGGGCAGGCCGCTTTGCATGTGAGGGTGTGTGATATTTGGATTGGGGAAACAGCCTGGGAGGCAGTGGCATAGTGAGTGGGGGTGAAGCACAGGGGTGGTTGCCCTGGGTGCAAAATTGTTAGGGGGCACAAAATTTCAACACCCAGTGCTGCCTCTGCGCACTCCCATCACTGGACTCTGTTGAAAATGGCTTATCCATGTGAACCAGGAAGTGCCCTCTCAAGACAACAGAGTGTCGCGACCCGACTAGACAGGGTCGCGCCATGCGGGCGCCAGGAAGGGGAACCTTGCAGCGGGCCAGGAAAGGGGGCGACAGCGGAGCCAGGCGCGCAGGGGTTAAACCGAGCGCAGCAAGACCCGACCTCGCCCAGGCATGCCTCGAGGGGTAAACAACCCCAGGATGGGTGCGTACCTGATGGCCCAACCCCAGGTGCGGAAGGGAACCGCAAATCATCAGCGGCGGGCGGGAACCGTCAGCATCGCAATAACAATGTAAAAAGCACCCATGAATAGTGCAGGTAGACCAGAGCAGTTAACTCTTTTGTCCAAGCCACCCCGGGTGGGGAAGAGGATTAACCCCGGACCTTTAGGGCAGAAGGGAGGGGGGAATTGGGAGTCACCCAGCAAGGTGTACATAAGGGGGATTCTGAGGTGGCCTCCTCAGAATCCTCACGGACTTTCCACGTTTCTCTGTGTGCTGTACAATAAACTTCAAGACATCTTCCGCTGACTTCTCGGAGTGGCGTGCGTTCTTGACGGCTAGCTACAGTTACCATTGGGGACACGACACAGAGTGACTCTTCATTTCTTATCTCTGCAGCTGCAGAGTGGGTGATGAGGATACTGGGTGATGTGGATACTGTTAGACAGTTCAATACACATGTGTACCCCATCTATTCTTCTCCCCCCCGTGCAGTCCTGGGTGCTGGCAACCCATAGTACATTACTCCTTTGAGGAAAGGGTTAAGTAGCTGCCCCCAAATGTCACTTTCTTAGTCAGATTATCAGCCCCAGATGGCTGTTCTGAAGTAAAAAACAAAATAAAATACACAGAAACATACATGAGATTTTGACTACTGATTTCCTGCATCTCATCTGCCTTGACCCTAAAGAAACCTCTCCTTCGCGATATGTCATCCTGTGTCAAATTAAGCCAGGGCAGAATGCTCTCCTGTCTGCTCAAACATCTACTAAGCCAAACATCCCCCAAATGATTCTGGGGAAAAAATGAATTTTTATCTAATGGTGTTGAAATTGGTCTTTAGGAAGCCCCCTTTGCCTGCGCTTTATTCCTTCAGCTCACTGCAGTTAAGGGAGGGATTTTGGGAATGCTTTCGGCATTTTGATTGACAGGAACAAAAGTGGCAGACAGAAGAATTGAGAAGGTTTGGTGAGCAGATGGGTGAGTACGGCAAAAGAAAGAGCCGCAGCAGCCTGATACCTTTGGGCTGGTTGGCAGAGAAACTTTGCACAGGGTATTGGGGGCACGGCTGGCACTTTGCATGGGGGCCTGTGGCTGTTTTGGCCTGCATAAATTCATCAGTGAGGAGGGTTGGTGGCAGGAATATTTGTCTCTGCCTCTTCCCCCCTCCCCCAAGTGATGATGGAAGATCTGAGACTTGACTCTCATAGGTTTTTAATAAAATTGAATAGCAGCCACAGGGCCCTGATTTAGTTATGAACCAAGGTGCTAGGGAAGGGGTGAGTAGGTCAATCTGCCCCCCCCAACTCGTGCTAGTCTTCTCAGTGAAAATCCTCTCCAAGAGGTTATGTTTGCTTGGCAAGGAAAAACCTGCAGATACTTTGATCACGCCTGAACAAAACCATGAATCCCTCCAGACACTGAGTGTGGATGCATTCTGCAACTAATGCAACAATTGTGTGTTAGTGGTGGATGTAGACTGGACTGTCCACACACGATTCCACTTTTTGGAATTCTTTTTGGCTCCAGCGCAGTAAAGGTAAAGGGACCCCTGACCATTAGGTCCAGTCGTGTCTGACTCTGGGGTTGCGGTGCTCATCTCGCTTTACTGGCCGAGGGAGCTGGCATAGAGCTTCCAGGTCATGTGGCCAGCATGACAAAGCCGCTTCTGGCGAACCAGAGCAGTGCACGGAAACGCCGTTTACCTTCCCGCCAGAGCGGTTCCTGTTTATCTACTTGCACTTTGACGTGCTTTCGAACTGCTAGGTTGGCAGGAGCAGGGACCGAGCAATGGGAGCTCACCCGGTCACGGGGATTCGAAGCGCCAACCTTCTGATCGGCAAGCCCTAGGCTCTGTGGTTTAACGCACAGCACCACCCACGTCCCTAGTGCAGCAAAACCGGGACCCAATAAACCCAACACCGCAGAAGATTTGTGGTACAAAAAAGATACAGGATTTCAACGGGAAGTTAACAGGACACACAGAAATTGCAGATAAAGTAGTCGGTCCACTCTGAAATTTCTGCAGGTGCAAACACTATTGAAATTGGAATCACATTATAACCTTCATGAGCACAAATAATCATGAATGTGAAATGAAAAAGCATGTCCAGAAGGCCTCAACTCTCTTGCAGCTGCTTATCTGATTCCACTCTACCAATCCTCTGAAGGAGGAGACAGGCTTGCAAAATGTATTAAATACAAACACAAAGTTCTGTTTATTAGCATAGCTTCTATTCAAGGCTAGCAGCTGGGAAGTCCTCACTGGGGATTATGAGGCAGATCATCTAAATGGAGCTCAGCACTCAGACTCCCTCTTTTGACTCTGTGGCCTACTGTCCTTTCTTGCTCTGTATCACTGAACAATCTCTTTCCTCTCTTTTACTTTCTGTATTATTATCAGTCCCACCAGATGGATACACCTTCTAGCACAATATTTCCATGTTTAATTCCTAAATTCAGAGATATGTTGTTGGTCTAGAAGTGCTTTTCTGTATGGTGGAGCAAGGGAAGCAAATCAGTAATCTGGCCCGTGGCAGTTCATTATTCTCATAAGCAATGGATTCCATGGGAACGATTAAATCAATTAATTGATTTTCCATACCTCAGAAAAAAAGAAGTCAAATAGCATTTCCATCAACTTCCTATCTGCAAATACCAAACTAAGGCCTGGAGGGACGTTAATGGACCTTTAATGCTTTATATTATGCCTTTCCACCCTGAAATTGAAACGATCCTGTGAATGGAAAGAAGTTTCTGAAAAACAACAACAACCATTTGGTTTGCTTTTAGCAACAGGGACTGAAGGGATGGGTTTGTGTTGCTGGTGATTTTTTTTGGCACTGCTCAGAAAACGTGCTGTTCAGGAAGCAAGCCATTTGCTCCACCGCATGGACAGTTTGATAATGGCTCAGAAAAAAATGATTCTTCACAGAAGGCGTAAGTGAGGAAGGTTTTTACAAAACTGTCCCCCTAACGCAGGGTTGCAGCCAATGTTAGTCTTACTCAGAGTAGACCCATTGAAATGAATGGATATGACTAACTGAAGTCCATCAATTCTACTACTGCTGCTACCTGTTTCATAGTCTGGGTGATGGCGATTGTGCTTTTGGAGGTTCTGGCTGCTGGTGGGTACCCCTGCTGCCACAAAGGTCTGGAGTGATGGCAGGAATTGGGGTCTTCGCTTTGGTTTGGCCTCAGGATGACACCACATCAAGACAGTTTAGTGTCACTGTGAATATATCAAAGTGAGAGCAACAGTGTTTACTGACTAACTCTGGTATCCTGCGGGAGGAAATAATGTCTGCGAGCACAACTGCAAACCTTGATTAATGGGTTTTATTAAGGTCCTTTTTTTAGCCCATGTTTCCTCCCTAAGGATCCCAAGACAGGGTACAGATACGTATTGAAAATAACATGCAAGCATATGAAATGTAAACTAATTAAAACACATCAAACAACAGGAGTTAACTGAGTTACAATTAAAACTGTAAAGTCAGCTACCTCTTACCACTACATTTCCAAAACCTTAAAAAGCCTGGGAAAAGACAGGGTACATTTGCCCCAATCTTGCCCCTACCCCCAAACTGCCAAAATATCCCACTAACATTGCACCTTATGCACAGGGAAACAGGGTTGAAGCCTCCCTTTAACAAAAAAATGTGTGTTGCTTTCGGAGACCATAATTGTCTGAGATTCAGGATTAAAAAAACCACAGTAAGTAAATAGATAATCTGTAATGATGGGCTCTCTGGATGTTTTCCTCTTTGTCTAATGCAGTCAACATGGGGGATGGGGAGGAATGTTGGGAATTCCCTATTTGTTTATGCAGCAGTCGGATAATTGGGTGCTTATGTCTGGTCTAAATTGTGCAGCCTGTTGCATTGTTACATCATCATGATGGTGAAGATGACATGGTGGTGGCCATTTCCATTTCTGTTGTAGACCTGCCCCTCTTATGAACGCAATCCTCCAAAATATGAAGAACTGTGAAGTTCCTATAAATTGGGCGTGCAGTGCCTGACAAATTTGCTAGAATCTTGCTTGAATGATTGGGCTTTTCCCCCTTGCAGGAGTAAGAGGGGTGATTGGCATTTTGGATTTTGTCAGTTCCTGAAAAGCAAATGCAGACGCCTTCTTCGCTCAGACGTACTTCTTTCCATTGATTCTACACCCACTTTTTAAATGTAACGCTCGTATAATGTTTGTTGATCCTTGGATTTGTCGATGTTTGTGCAAAGTGAATCGTGTTCACGGCTGATGCATTTGAGAGGTGCTTGGCTAGTCAACCGGTTTGTGTGACTGGGGAGTAGTCACAGTGCTTGGAGAGGCAGCGCTCTTTGGAAGACCTTGCCTGCTTCAGCTTTCACCTCGTTGCCTTGGCAAGCATCTGCTTGCTTCAAGACCACCAGGTTCCACCGCAGGGGGCAAGATGATCGAAAGGCAATGGAGCATGCATATCCTGCGGCATCTGCTGTGTCAGGAGTAGCTGCTGCAGCCCTGACATCTGCCAGGGAAGCTGTAAGAATAGAGAGAATTAGGGAATTGAGTGCAACATACCTGGGTGAGGTGAAGGACACACACACACACGTACACAGTAAAAGTACAGGGAGCAACTCCAGTTTCAGACTCCCTTCTCCTTCCCCCCATCTCTTAAGTCACTAGTATAGTACTGTACGAGCAACTCCAAGAGTGTTGTTTCTTCAGCACCACAAAATTTAGCCTTTTGTTGTGGACAGCTCCTTGCTTGCAAGCACTGGTGTTGCTGAAGCCCCAGCTTCCCAGTGCATGTTCACATGGAGATCACTGTGCCATAGCCATACATGATGACTTGCACGGAGCTTGCATGCCTTTTCCTACATGGCAGTTCTCTGCATGTAGGAGATTATTCATCATGTTTGCAGTTAGGGCTGCTTCATATGTTAGTTTTCTGCACAGAGATACATCTCCGTGCGGTATATTTTAAAGCAGCCCTGAGATTTCTCTCGGTGGTTTTTATTATACTTTAGCTAAGTGAAATTTTATTTCTTTCCCATCTTGAGGATGCCACAGTGCTTTATCTTGCTCTCTCTCTCTCTCTCCACTCTTCTTCGTTCTGTCTCTGGGTCCTAGTGCCACACTTGTCAGCTTCTATTTGTCTATGAAAGGTTTGCATCTTCCTTCCCTCAATTATGAGCTCCTTGATAGTCAAGTAGATCTTGCAGGCTCCTTCCTGAGCAGGTATGCTCAAGGCAAGTCACAGCCGCAGTCACAGTTACAACAGATGTAGAATAGCAATGTTCCATGATAAAGCACGGATCTTTATAATGGGGTGCGTGTCTCTGATTTTGATTAATCATTCAACTTGCCCCAAAGTTGGAAGCCTTGGAGGGATTTGGGGCTTGTCAGAGGGGAAGTTAGATTTGAACAAGGAAGCCCAGGACAAAGCAGGGATCACCGAAATACTTTGTTGAGCATTGGCAATCCAGGTGTAGAAAAACAAACCACACTGCAGACAAGCATCTTCTAAAAGCAAAAGTAAAGTTTCTGAGCTTACCAGGTAAGGAATATTTCCAGGATGAGGTGATAGGGGAAGGGAAAGCAAACACCAGAGTGGAAGAAGAGCGAGAGAGTGAGAGAGAGTGCTCCATTATAGATGACAGGTCAAACTTGTAATTGAATGCACACATTCAAACTTTAAAAAGTGTTGCAAAGGTCTCTGGCTCTATTTGCCTACATCTGTTTGCCTGGCTCTATTTGCTACAATGCCTGCAAATTTCATCCACTTCAGAAAAAAGCTCTGTTTTTACTTCCCAATATTGAAGGGGGAAAACAAAGGAGCCTTGGACAGATCCTGAACTTAACAGGACAGCTTACATAGTGTCTCATGCGGGCTGTTTTCCAAAGCACCGAATCAGGCTCCAAACTAAACCATTTGGACAGTGAATCCCCCTAATACATACACTCCTTTTTTTGTAAAATCATGCAAGCTGAAAGCCAATATGGAAATGGCGCTTTTCCCACTGCAAATACAGAAGTGTGTGTGTGTGTGTGTGTGTGTGTGTGTGTGTTCCCCAATTCTGATTGGGATCATTGTTGGGTCTAAAGCAGTGTTTCTCAACCTTGGGTCTCCAGCTGTTTTGGGACTACAACTCTCATCATCCTTAGCTAGCAGGACCAGTGACTGGGGGTGATGGGAGTTGTAGTACAAAAACAGTTGGGGGCCCAAGGTTGAGAAACACTGGTCTAAAGGCTAAAGCTCCCATATCCTTCTGCCATAGTCACAATCAAGCTCAGTCTCTTTCTGCTGGCTATATATTTTTTTCTAAAATAAAATAAAAATCCATGCAAGGCTAAACTACATGGCTCATGTCTTGTCTAGTTTGGCCCAGAGTCCCATGTTAGTGTGTGTAAACCAGTTATCATGCTTAACTGTGTAAATCCTCTACCTATCTATTTAGAAATAAGTACCGCTAGGTAAGAGTGTCTAGTATAACAGCATTTAATTACCTACAGGCCACAGATAAAATTGGCTTCCCAACACATTTCTTTCTTTCTTTCCAATGAAGCATAATAGAAAGCTTTGTTTGGTGAATGAAATCATGGCCATCACGATCCACCCAAGGTTTTGCTGTGCAAATCCCACTGAAAAGGAAGACCAGCCCGTAAGACCACAGTTCAGTGGGGATTGCGCAGAAGAGATCCCCTGAGAGTTGTGTTCCAGGTTCTTTTCAATATCTAAACTTCCATTGCAGAGGGAGAGGAATAATAAATAAAAAGATTTTTAAAAGCCCTTCTCCTGCCCAGCAGTAATGAAAACATACCCTTCTATAGTGTAAAAGCCTATTGGCACTGCTTAGCTCCCTGACTTTTCTTATTTATATGGAAATATGGAAGGAATGCATGTTCATGTTGAGATGTGTAGTCAAAGCCTCCTATTAATTGTGTTTCAATTTAGCCAGAGTCAGGGGAAAGGTGAGGTGTAGTACTGGGAAAACAGTGTCTGAAGCCCTTGGCATGGGTCACCAGTTATAATGGCCATTGTTATGTATACACAACTAGATATATTCCTTCTCTAGAGAAGTGGTGGTGGTGGGAATTTCGAAGATTTCCATTGTGGAAATGGGTGTTTAATACCAGACAGTGTCTGAGATGGATAGCTTAGTATCTCCTAGGACAGTGATGGCTAACCTTGACACTCCAGATGTTTTGGAACTACAACTCCCATCATCCCTAGATAACAGGATCAGTGGTCAGGGATGATGGGAGTTGTAGTCCCAAAACATCTGGAGTGTCAAGGTTAGCCATCACTGTCCTAGGATATGCTGGTTATGGATTCTTCAAAGGCCCGGGGGGGGGGGGAAGGCTTGAATGTTGGCCAAAGCTTTATGTTCCCCAGCAAACATAAATGCAAATGTTATACGGACTACACTGAGTCTGTGTGGGAAGCCAGAATTGGAGAGAAACCTTTATTGACAGATATGTCAATTCCTACTAATATAGGATGAGCTGCCTCCCGCCACACCCCTTTGAAGATCAGAGTTGTCTACTCTCCATTGCTGAGCATGTGATTTTTGTTCGATCAAATCACTAGTAGTCAGGAAAGACTTCTTCAGTGGCCATGGCTAATGGTGGCTGCTGAGGTACCAGCTGCTGGGTCAACAACAGTAACGCTGTTTCTGCAGGAAGTAGCTCAAGATGATGAGGTGACAACTTCTCCTTCTTTGTTGTTGTTGTCGTCATCAGCCAAATAAAACCGAGCAGGAATGAGCAATTTGTATTGATCCCACTGGAGGGCAAGGAAAGGGCAGCAAATAGATTAGCTGGATAGATGGAGCGTAACCCACATAATCGGCACCGTTCGCCGAGGGCTCAAGTCTGCTTCATTTGGCCATTTGCAAGGGAACAGATTCATTGTTGGTATGTTTCAGTGATGCTCGGCTGTAGATTAGCACTGCATCTACAGCAGTTGCGAAATGCCAATTTTTAAAGCAGGCCTGCAAGCTGATTCAGAAACATTTACAGGTGTGAATCAATGTTGCTGGCATAAAGGCCCCTCAGCCTTTGATTCACGCTTCCTCTCTGCTTTATCACAGTTACGAAACAGGTTGATCTCTTTTTCTCCATGTAGTTAAAGGAATATAAAATCACTGGTGGCAAAATTCGGAAGGCTCTGAGAGCATGAATACCTCCCTTCTTCCCCCTTCCCCCACCTCATCCAAACACCCCCACCATAGATTAACATCCAAAATTGCTTCTTTCTTTGCTTCTACGCAAAGCTGTTATGGTAACAGGTTAGAACAGGAAGTCTGCCGAGATACAAATTATCCTCAGAAGGTAAAACTACTTTGTCAAGTAGGTCAGCTGACCAGCCACTGATTGCTGATTGTTTGCTGTGTAAATGTGTGTTTCCTTTCCATGCAAATATTTCTGAGGACGACTTTACCCGCCGGGCTCAACGTTCTCCATTAGGGAGCATTTTGTCGAAATGGAAATGGGAGCAGAAATTGCCAGTTGTCAGAGACTGGCAGGGCTCTGATGGGTGTGTGGCCGAGGAAGGGGGCCAGGGGATTGACCCGGCTGAGGGTGCCAGTGATTTATGGGGTTTGGCACCACCCATGAGGCAGGAGCCAGGGTGCGTTGAAGAAGAAGGGTCAGAGCAGTCTGAGATGGATGTGTAGGAGCCAAAGGAAGAGACTATTTAGGCGAGGGACAGGCCAGTCAAATCCCTGCCATCCCCTGCTCTGCTGCCTCCTAGAACCAGGAGGGGTTTGAAGAGGGAAGAGCAGCAACAGCTTCCATGTAGAAGAAACCTCAGGTTGCATGTGTGCACCCTGGCAGATGAGGGTACATATGTCGGATGGGTGGCATGGGCTCACTGTTGCTGTAACTGCTCCATAGGGCATGGACCTGGGAACAGCTGCTGAGATGCTAGACTTGTGTGTGTGTGTGTGTGTGTGTGTGTGTGTGTGTAACAGCTTAGGAGCTGCTGTAAATGTGTGCTTTTGACACATTTCTATCAAACGTGTGCCTTCCTTGGCTGAGTGAGTGCTCAGGACACTAATATTTGCCTACTCACCCCATGTCTGGAACAGAAATAAATCTAGCAACTACGACTGGTATTCACTGTTGTGGTTGCAAATGACACGTAATGGATTAGGCCCCCCTTCCCCAATTTGCATTGCATTTTCCTTTGCATTGAAGTGAAGGGGGTGGGATAACGTAATGCTAATGTAATTCACGTAATTCACATATTTAATTATTTATTATGTAAATTATATGAATTACATAATTTCACCTTGGCAGGCAGCAAGGCGAATAGTGTAGAACTCCAGTGGAACAGAAACAGTGCTGCAGACATGGAATACAGAGTGGAAAGGAACGTGCCTTCTGACACCTCTATTCCTTGCTGTGGTACCAAATGTGTGTTCTGCTTCTGTCTCCTAGCCAGCTCTATTTCACCCCTTCCTTAAATTACTTCTCCTTCCCCATGCCTTGACTTGGAGAAGATGCTTCTGCTATGTGGTGGGAGGAGAAAGTACGGAATGAAGCAGAAAAGTGACAAGATGCAAAGGGAGAGACTAAGGGGCGGGCTGAGATGAATAAATTAATGGCCGTGCCTTAAGGGAGATTTTAGGAAATTAAAATTTCACACATTGCTGCACAGGTTGTATTATCTTTCTCTGGAATTTGGAAGTGTTGAGTAGGGACCAGAGCAATTGTCAATGTGCTAGCAGTGTTAAGTCAGCTTGGGAGGAATTTGGTCGTGGTGGTGACAAGGTGACCCTCAGCCACATTTAACCCATGATTAGTAAGCCACAACCACATGGAAGTTTTGCGCTCCGTATTTTATCACAAAGTAGGAGGTGGAGGAAACAATACATGGAAAGGGAAGGCACCAAGTTCTATATGATGTTGCACATTAATTTCTCCTACAGTCTCTTCCAGTCTAAGAGAAGGTGCTGGCATTGACCCATACATCATGGCACCAATCCTGATCCCCATCCCCAGCAGCTGTTATTTTGGGGTGTGTGGGGACTAGACAGATTAAATGCATTTAGGGTTATGCCTTGTTTGACCCTTACTCTCTGAACACTTGACCAGCAGAAAGGGCTCAGATTTTGGTGAATCTGCACAGGAAGCAGATTCTAAAGCCAAAAGGCAGCTACTCAAAGTGCTTTTCTATGTGTTCTTCCATTCTAATGGTGCAGAGATAGTAGACCTAGGAGACTGATCCTAGTTAGTCTTAAAAGGCCATTGGTGGAACACAGGGCTGTATGCAGACTCTTGGGGCCAAACTAGATATGTTCAATGAGTGTGTATTTAGCATGTCAGTCTTATTTTTTATTTTTTTTTTAAAGGCAGCAGCTAGAATGTGAGGAGTGGGGCACATTCCCCCCCCTATGTTATGGTCCCAGCCAAAATCCCTCTAAGTTAAAATTCCTCCTGGGAAGGAGGCCACAATGGATGTTATAGCAGCAACGTGTGTATGTGATTTTCATTGAGAGTGCGGCATAATAGAAAAGGCTTAACCCCAGCCTAGCCTTTGTGCACAGTGGTTCCCTGATCATTTCTCCACTTCCCACTTGACTCAGTTTACTCAATGAGAACACATTCAAAATGCAGTGCAAGATAATGATAATGTGTATTATAACACAGAAAGCTACCTTATATTGCACCAGACCATTGGTCCATCAAGCTCAGTGTTGTCGGCACTGAGTGACAGCCGTTCTTCAGGCAGGGGGTCTCTCCCAGCCCTCCCTGGAGATGCAGGGGACTGAACTGGAGAGCTTTTCATGCAAAACATACTCTACCCCGGGGCAGTTGCCCTTCCCCAAGTGCTGTTTGCTACACATCTAGTCTTAATGAATGGTGTGTTGCAGTCATGGTGGTTTACCCTTAGTTGGACTCCCTGCAGATGGGCAGGAGTTGAGATATAGTCTGGCTTCACCCAGACCACTCACATCTGTAACCAATAAAGTTGTGGCCTTTTCGAACCCATAAACCAAATCCATTTGTCCGTGTGTTTCTTATCCACTAGGGAACTGCAGGTCATGGGGCCTTGGCATGCAAGCGGTCAGTGTTGGCTAAGAACTTGCCAGGATCACAGAGTGGTGCTAATTGCCTCTGCAAATGGTCAAGGACAGATCAAGGTGATGGAAAGCTTCAAGTCAAAAGAATGAGGATACTACTTAACTATTTTTAGCTTCTCTCCCGCATTGCTGTTGGCATACCTGTGAAAAGCTGACAGCAGGTGAAGAGGCCAGCAGGCTCAGTGATCAAGGGATAAATGGACAGGGATGAATGATAGGCATTATCATTGTGAAGACTGGAGAGCAAGACCCCTGTTAAATCTGATGGCACCTGAAGGCATCTCATTTTCCCTTTAGATGCTGCCCTTTGCTTTAAGTATCTGCAGAACATGTCATGCAAGCAGGCAGGCAGGATACATTTATATGACTGGCCTGTCAAAGCAATGTTATCATAATGGCAGGTGAGAGAGTCCCCCCTGCCCCATAATCTTTGGGAGGTGTCTTGTTCTCCCTGTGGAATTTTGCTAATCAAGTGCGAGTAATGATGGTTTTCTGAGCTAGGGTGAGACTGGGATAATGGCCTCTGTTAATGAGTGGCACCTCCATTCTAGTGATGCTCCTTTCTCATCCCAGCCCTTGAGTTACAGGATAATCCGTTAATGGCTACTGTATGCTAAAATTAGGTTAGGTCACTGTGGAGGAAGGAGGCACTGCCAGTCATCTGAGCACTGTAGCCTTTTTCAAGATTCTTAAAGCAGACTCAATCCTCTGTATCAAGGAGTGGCCAATCATTTTCCGCCCAAGTGCCACATACAAAGTTAGAAAAGCTTCCTAGAGTTGCATGGTGTGTGCACATACAAACTCACCACATATACAGCTTACAGAACCCCACACCAATTCAGTTTATACTTACAAGCCATGTTTATGTTCTGCCTGTGGTGGACAAATAACTACGAGTCATGGCATATTGTCAAACACTCTTAACTAGTTCATGAACTCTAATTCATGATACATTGACAGCAAGGGAAGTGAAAATCTAGCTTGGCTGGATGGAAAACTTGGGACAGGAAGAGCTGCATCATTGTGGAATCTGGGTGATAGTTCATGAAAGTTATAGGTAACAAGAGAGAGAGGGAGAGGTTGCAGCTCTTGTTAAAAAGAAGATGAGAAAAACTCATTTGAGCACCTGGATTTTTCCATCATTGAACTATGTGCTTTTCAGACTTTTTGCTTTCAGGAAACTTTTTCCGCATCATGTTGTCTGCCAAGGAACTGTTACATGTCTTCCGCAGAAACCCACTGCATTGCATCAGGCTTGCTGGTGGCTTGAAGGATTGGAAACTTGGGATAATGATGGAGGGCCAAGGACAATGCCAATTAAGCAAGGATTAAGGCACATCTGGCAGAAAACAATACAGGCTTAAAACAGAATTGCTGATGTAGGAGAAAATATGGGGATAGAGTAACAAGCAAACAGAGGGTAGATTTCTCACTGGCTATTGCTGTGATAGCTAGATGGAATTCCCATTTTAGCAGCATATAACTTTTTAATATCAGATGTTTTGGACAAACAAGAAGGTGGGGACATTCCTTCGTGTTCTGCTTGTAGGTTTCCAGGAGCTCCCGGCTGGTCACAGCTGGAAACAGATTGCTGGATTTTATAGACCTTGATCTAAATGGATCCAGCAGGGCTGCTCTGACGAGAAGCAAACAATGGAAGCCCAATGTCGCTCACACAAACTTTGAGTTTCCATCCTGCTGTAAATAAGAAGTACGGTAGCCAGCTGATGCAGCAGATGCAATTGCCTCTTCAAGAAAATAGTGCATTTTTGTGGATGATTTCATGAGCTAGCTGTAATTGTGGAGGTGGGATGGAACTCCTAGTACACTAACTTTTTTTGTGCAATAATGAATTCAGCTGGTATTCTTTGTGGACTCAAGCAATAACTCCATCTCTGAACAAACTCCCTTCTTTCTGTTAAAGCGACTTGCTATTACAGGACAAGTAAACAAGAAGATTCCTCTGTAATAGAAACAAAAGCAAGCCACCCATGCTAAGAACAACAGTGAAATATTGTATAATTACATTGTAAATGTCAGTGGGGATGGTTTGATGCCTACGAATTGTTCTGATTAAGCAGGAAGAGGACAGGCTCCCTGTCAGAGTCTTGGTTTTGAACTATAGTAGCAAAACAGCTTAGAGGTAGCTTGACTTTTTTTTTTTTTATGCAGAAGATCCCAGGTAGATTTTCACTTAAAGGGTTAGCAGCAGTGAGAAAGACTACCTGAGAACACGGAGAGCCATGGGCAGTCAGAGTAGACAATCCTTGGCTAAATGGACTAATTCTAACCAGGTATAAGGCACCTTCCTATGTGCCTAACATGGATGGAGAGCTCTCATGCAAAAGGTAAGAAACCAGACAGAAGAAATGTGAAATCCTTGGACAACTGATCAGGTTCCCATCTCATTTAATTATACTGCTCATGTGAGTAGGTCACTCATATGGGCTAATAAATCCACAATATATGAATAGGGTTAGAGAATGGCTTTGCATGTTTTGAAAAGTGGCAAAAAGTAGCTGTGCTGAAGGGATGTGAACCAAGCACGTTTCAATTTGCACCTAATTTGATGCTTTGGAAAATGACCCACCTTGGTCCAAGGCATGTTGTAAATGGCCCGATTCAACTTGGAGACTGTCTTAAGTTCCCTTTCCTTCCCCCCATTCAAAATCAGGAAATAAAAAAAAAAGGGCTATCACTTTTAAAACTTTTGACAGAAGTCGGTGAAATTTGCAAGTGTACTATCCTTTCCATAGTGGATAAAGCCTGTCAAATTATAGGCAAACAGGTTTAGGCGCTTTTGTACTGGCTCAATTTAAAGTTTTTGTTTTTTGTTTTTTGTTTTTTTTTGCTTTTGAAAAAAAGGAAGAACCCACAACTTAAACAATAATGAGTATTTGATTAAATGTGTAGGCAATGTCATTCCTTCTGAGGGCATGAATCCGAGCCATTCAGAAGGCTGGCTGCAGTGGTTTTCCCAAAGGGCCATTGTTACAGTTTTGTGGTGGGTAGAAAAGGAATAACTTAACTGCTGTAGAGTTTTGTGGGCAATAAGTTATGTGAGATATGCCCCTGGATAAGAAACCTGTCAGAAAGCAGACAAATAGGTCCAGGGCCTTTTTAAAGATACCTTTAAAATGCATGGGAGGAACTAACAGGGCCTCATTTTCTGCTTTCCCCCCATCACCCCACCCTGGCATTATAGTAAGGTCAAAGACATCATTTTATTCCAGGAGCAGCCCTTTCACTAGGCAAAGTGAGGCAGCTGCCTCAGGCACAATATGGTAGGGGATGACAGAAGTTCTCCCTCCCAACATGATTCCCCCGAGTCCTCAAAGCCAGCCTGCTGCCCTGAGGTACAATGGAGGATACCGTTTCCACTGGTAAAGTAAGATTCAATTTCAAATCTGGTTGGACTCTGTATGTGAAATGTGGGTGGGCGAAACACGATTTTGTCTTTCACCTCAGGCAGCAAAATCTCCTCAGATGCCCCTGCTTTCCCTTTCATCAGATGCTTCCCTTTCATCAGATGCCCACCACCTTCTGAGTAATACCCCTCCCCACCCTCTCAATATATACAAGGGTCTGGTGACTTCTGTTTCAGTGTATCTGAAGAAGTGTGCATGCACACGAAAGCTCATACCAAGAACAAACTTAGTTGGTCTCTAAGGTGCTACTGGAAGAATTTTTTATTATTATTTTGTTTTGACTATGACAGACCAACACGGCTATCTACCTGTAATCAGATGCTTGTGTGTATGATTTTTCTTTTAAAAAATTTCTGGATCACCGAGGTATCAGAAAGCACTTCAGGGGTCCCTGCTTTGACTGGTGTCACCTCACAAATTATTCTTCACCTCTGACAAACTCAAAATCTCTCTGAGGCATTCCACTTTGTCTGGGAATTTGGCATTTTCCTGCTACCAGTGCACATCGCTAATATGCAGGTGACTTGTTCTTCTACTTTTTGTATGTCCAAGTATCATGGAAAGGGAAAAGCTGGACACCTCCCTGCGGCAAGCATTTGGAAGTTGTGCAGCTCACCACAGGGAAGCTGGGCATCCCTCGCACCCCTGTTGATTACCTGGAGGTATGGAAAGAAGGCGCACCGATCACTCTCACAGCTTTTCCACAGATTCGCATAATGTGTCATGGCACTCAGAGAAAAGGTCAGTGCTTGCAGCACTCATGCGGTTATCTCATTTCTGAAATGAAGGCAAGGAGCAGCCTCTTAAAAAGATCTGCCTTTGGAGGAGGGTCCATCAACACCCTGCAAAACTTAAAATAATAACTGGATAAGGATCCTTTTCAAGCTATAGAGGTCTGTTGGGATTAGAAAGGTGGCTGTTCTCCCTTCTCCTCCCTTCACTACAAGATTAGTTGTTTTCTTCTTATGAAGCATCAAAAATGGCCACAATTGGCAATGGTGTGGAATTAATAGGTGGAATGAACTTCTGCTTAAGAGCTATCCATATTTCAAAGAGGCTCAGCAGACACATTTTTCATTGGAATAGGCTGCTGATGCTGCAGTTTGGAATGATTCCCCACCCATGTTAAATTAGATTGATTAGAGACCTATCTTAGAAATGTTCACCTTCCCCCAGAATGCTTGACCAATCGTATCTGCCTGTGTTTTGAAATCATATCGTCCCATTCAAAGACGAACAGCATCAGAAGCACATGGAGTTTGTAAGCCACAGTGGCGTAATAATTTGCTTTCTGGATGAAATAACTGGTGGTTTCTGTGCAAAACAGACAGGGGTGGAGTTCCCTTCAGTAGGATGTACAATACAGTACCATCCTGGATCTCCACTTGGTGATTCAGAACCCAAGAACAACCAAGATGTGTGCTGGTGGTAAAGATAGTTTGTCGTGGTGATGGATGGTTGTAAAAGACCCAGGTTTCAATATTCTCTTAATCATGAAGCTCACTGGATGGTCTTGAGCAACTTATTTTTTTCTCAATGCAACCCACCCTACAGGGTTGTCACAAAATGGGATCCCTTGAGGAAGGGCAACATGGACACGTGATGCGATTAAATGAATATCCCAGGCAACCAGGAAAGTGTGCAGTAGCTGAGATCAAGAGCTGATATATTGGTCTGGTGCTGGTCAGAGCCACACATAGGCCTGATCTGGCTCTACCCATCCTCCTTACATGAGCAGAGCCCTGAATATCAGTGGGCACTTTCCTGCAGCCTCATTGTGCAGTTTCACTGGGAACTGCTTTATGAGACAGGGATGCTTCCAGAGGCCAGCAGGTTTGGAGGCAGGTAGCCTTTCTGCTTCCCATTTGGAACTGGGAGCTGCTAGTATCCCTGCTAGTATCCCTCCTAGGATACTAGGAGAAGAGCCAGTGTGGTGTAGTGGTTAAGAGTGGTGGACTCGTAATCTGGTGAACCGGGTTCGATTCCCCGCTCCTCCACATGCAGCTGCTGGGTGACCTTGGGCTAGTCACACTTCTCTGAAGTCTCTCAGCCTCACTCACCTCACAGAGTGTTTGTTGTGGGGGAGGAAGGGAAAAGGAGATTGTTAGCCACTTTGAGACTCCTTCGGGTAGTGATAAAGCGGGATATCAAATCCAAACTCTTCTTCTTCTTCTTCTTCTTCTTCTTCTTCTTCTTCTTCTTCTTCTCCTCTACCATGCACCTGCTACTTGTGGACTTTTCAGTGTTGAAAGTTGAATGCTGCTAATCTCCCCACCCCAAGGTTCACAGGATGGATATCTTCAGGTAGTGTCTGATGCTATAAAAATGAAATATATGTCATATTTTATTTTTGTATTGGAACATACAGATCTACCTTATACCGAGTCTGTTCATTGGTGCATCTAGCCCAGTATTGTCTACTCTGATTGGCTGCAGCTCTCCAGGATTTCAGACAGGGGGTCTCTCCCAGCACTACCAGGGGATGCTGGGGATTGAATTTGGGAACATCTGCAGATGCTCTAACATGGAGCTAGGAACAGATTCCCCATGGGACCTGAAGTCGTGCAAGTTACAATATCAGTTCCTCAATTAACAGGCTGATTATATGCATGGTGCATATAAGCTCTTTCTTTTATCTCCTCATGGTACACTATATGTTGAAGTGTCTGAATTAATCTGTTGTAGGAAATGTTGAGTGCTGAGAATTTTGTCTCAGCAGAGCAGATTCAGATAAGAGGAGATTTGGGTTCTTTCCGACCCTACAGTTCTCCAACTAGATTGGCATTTCTCTTCTTCCCTGAGAAAAATGCCACATATTTCAATAAAGCATCGGGTTCTGGAGTTGTCTTCATCCAGTTTTTCTTTCATCCTATTACTTCTAATTACTTAGCTCTGTGCCTCAGCTTCATAAGTAGCTGCCTCAAACCTCCTCTGTGTTTGCTGTCGCATCTCCTGAGATAGTGAGAGGTGATTGATTATGGTCATTATTTCAAAGTACCATATGAAAATCTCTGCCCTATTCATTAATTGTCTTAAAGAGCAGCCGCCTTTCATGAGGGGAAAGCTGTCATTCTTCAGCAAACTCCAATTAATTTCATGCATGGTTTTTACTTGTATTTTCTTGCCTACCCTTGTTTATTATCCATATTCATTAGGAGATTTCCCCCCCTAACCCAGCTTAATTAGTGGTGCTCTCTCAGATGTCTACTTTCTGCTTTTGATTTCTCCATTATTGTATCTTGTCATTAAAAACTGGGCCATTTCTAGCCAATGCTCTTTCTACATGGGTGAGGTCATGCCATATGCCAGGTAGAATCTCTCTGCGGAAATCTGAGTGCATGTTATTCACATCCACACCCTTGAGGTCTTGGTGTGGTCTCTTCATTCACTGTAGAGAGTCTGCCAGGGTCACACCCATCTACCTGGTCACACGCAGGGGGAAGATGCTCCAGACCAGGTGAGACAGGAAGTCCTCCTGGCTGGAGCAACATTCCCCTGTGTGTCCATTCTGGACATACAAGAAATGTTGTATTTGACTGCTTCAGTGATGTTACATCCCACACTAACTGGGGTAGGAAAAGCTTCCCTCCCTCCCCCCTCCCCATATCCCACCCTTACTGCCTCTTTACTAATTTTCAGTTAACTGAGCTCTAGTTCTGCAGGTGTCCAGAAATCGGCTTTCAGTTTAGGACAACTTAATCCTAGTTTCAGCATTATATCAAAGACTTGCATCAGTATATACAATCAGCAACAGCAAACTTTCTGAAAGATGCCATAATAATTGTTGCCAAATTTGTCATAGATCTCTTGTTATTCTTCATAAGCCCCTGGGGGGAAATACAGAGAGAGAGAATGAGAGCGAGCGAGCGAGCGAGCGAGCGCAGAGAATTCCTGCAAGAGAAAAGCTGTCTGCTGGAAACAGCAGGTGATAATGTGGTCCACCTCCACCACCCCCAGTCCCTAGCATGGAAAATGATCCATGAAAGAAAAAAAATTGAGCAAAAGGATGGAGTCGGTTTTTGTTTTTTTAAACATTTCCTTTGGGTATAATTTTATTTAAAGAAACAAATCAATTTTCTGACTGTGCAGTGCAACGTGGGTGATTTGCTATAGCAAGCAAGATACCTTTGGGGAAAAGACAAAAGCTTAAATTTACAGGATTTTAGGAAGCAAGTGTAGAGGTTTGGTTGCCCCTGTTTCTGTGGCTGGAATAGATGTGCTTGGTGTTTTCTTGCACAGTATAAGTCAAGGTCAGCAAACTTTTTCAGCAGGGGGCCGGTCCACTGTCCCTCAGACAATGTGGGGTGGGGGGCTGGACTATATTTTGAAAAAAATAATGAATGAATTCCTATGCCCCACAAATAACCCAGGGATGCATTTTAAATAAAAGCACACATTCTACTCATGTAAAAACACGCTGATTCCCGGACTGTCTGTGGGCCGGATTTAGAAAGCGATTGGGACAGATCCGGCCCCTGGGCCTTAGTTTGCTTACCCATGGTATAAGTGTAAGGCCTGGTCATGGATTCAAGCTTTATGGGTCCTTGAGTGTGTCAGTGTGACTTAGGGCTGGATCAAAATCTTCTTTCCTCCATTTCAGTTTGCCATTTGCAAGCAGTGACATGAGGGGTACAACTGGGTGTTTTGTTGGGGGCAAGCTGGGGTCTTGCAACAGCTGCTGCTGCTAGAGGCTGCCATTTTATTTCCCATACGTACTATGGGAAATTGGCTATATCATTCCCAGGGGGCTTCATGAGGAGTGGGGTGGTGGAGACAACCCAGCCCCAAAAGTTCTTTGGGGTCAGTTTCAGTATTGCTCACCTCACCAATTTTGTGCTGAAAAGTCTAACAAAATAACTTTAAGTTCAACTTCACTTTGACCCTGAGAGCACTCAGCAAGGAGATACTCTTCCACTTCTGCTCCTGTGACAAAATTACTTTCCTTGCCCCTCCACTCCCCATGTGAGACTTTTCCCAGAGCCTGAACCCTCAGTCCAGCAAGTCCACGGCCCTTCCATATCTAGTGTGGGTCAAGGAGGGTCAAGGAGGGTCTCCTTTATCATCCAAGCCCCTGGAGATGAGTTATGAATGGACAGGCCCATTAAAAACTGCTCTGTCCCAGTGTCAAACAAGGCTGATATTAAAGCCATCTCAACCCATTTTTGTGTATATTTAAGTCTTCAAAATTTGGCATGGAAAACGCAGGGGTAAAAAATAAATAAAGGTGTTTACAAGGTCATTTAAGGGTTGCAGCACTGCCTCTGTTTCTGTAAAAGATATTAGTTCCTTCAAACTTTTAAAAACAGGTGGACACCGTGGAGCAGCTGTTGAGGGGAGTGCTCTTTGCCACACAATACAGCAATGCAATGCAATACAGCAAATTCCCCTCAAAGCCATGGGATAGGATGACATTCTGTTGTGTTTCCTGGACAGCAAGCAGTTAACACCATCGTTCTGATTCTGGGAACTCTGCCAAGGTATCCAGGCAACTATCATTTGTCTGAGAGAAGGCGAAGTTGGTTTCACTTTTGCCTTCCCGAGTAGTGTATGCTGTAGTGTGTATCGTAGCTATGGAGCTTGACTCCTCAGGTTTTCTTTTGTTTGTGAGTCAATAAATATGTAGTTTAGAATACAACTGTCTGGACCTCAGTTATTCCAGACACAGAGAAGCAGACCTAAAATTGCCAACACAAGGCGCTGCGCGATTCTGCTGAGTGAGTGAGAGAGCCTGCGCAACGGAAGCGTGGCTGGACACCATTGCGGAGCCAGGGCTCGTTAAGACGATTTATGGCTGCTCCGGGCAGCAGTCCAAAGAAGAAGAGAGATTCCACTATGGCTACACTCTCACATTTATCACAGGTTATGGAAGCGCCATTAAGAGATAGCACGGCTTTTTTGGCAAAGCGTCCTGAAGTGATTAATGGCCAGGACGGGAGGTCTGTGTGTCTGCTGCAAGCGGCAGCATGAAAGCCCAGCTGGAGGACTGCTTTGTGCAAGCTTTGAGGCATAAAGCAGGGAAACCTCGCTGGTGAAGAGGAGCCGTTTCCTGGAGCTGGGAGCTGAGAGGCAAGTGCTGAGTTTGCAGCCACGTGAGTTACCTCAAGCCCCAGGGGGGAGATGGCAGAATCCCATGAGAACTTTACACCGCCCTTCCCCAGGCTAAATGGGAGGAATTGGGCTGACTGGTCGCGAAAGATGAAGGTCCTCTTAACTGCTAAAGATTTGTGGACTTGTACTGAGGCCCCACCAGTGCAAGACCCTGCTGCTGAAGCAGCTGAGGCCAAGAAGAAAGATGAGAGAGCTACTGCTCACTTAGTCATGGGCATTGAGGAAGAGCAGATGGTGCACATAGACGCTGCCACCAACGCCCACGAGATTTGGGGGGCTCTCCAACGTGTGTTCCAGAGAGATACAGCGGGTGCACGCATTCACACCACCAGGCAGCTGTTTGAGCAACGTTTGCAACCTGGAGGCTGTGTGCGTGAGCACACCAACAAGATGTTGGCAATCTTCAACCGTTTGAGACAGCTGCAGGTTCCATTTACGGAGGAACAGAAAGTTTACATTTTGCTTAGTTCGTTAGACCCCAGTTTTGAGACGCTTTCTCTCACTCTGGAAGCCTTGCCAGCAGCACAACTGAGCATTGATTATGTATCGGGGAGGCTGCAGGATGAACAGGATAGGAGAGAAAGAGAGAAAGGAAAAGCTGTAAAGGGGGGTTGCTCTTTGCCCAGGAGTGGGGGTGCAGAGGCTGCTGAGAGCTCTGTTAAAGCTCTTGCAGTGAAGAAATGTTTTGGCTGTGGGTCAGATAAGCATCTAATACGGGACTGCAGCCAAGAAAACTTCAAAGCTGGTTTCCATGGCAACCGCCAGAGGAAAGGGAGACCACGTCGTGGAAGGAAAGCATCGTCCAGAGAAGGCAGAGAAGATAAAGCAGCTGCATACGCTTTCGTTGGAAAGACTGTTGCCAACCCCAAGCTGCGTTGGATTGTGGACAGTGGAGCCAGTAGGCATCTAGCGCCACCTGGCAGTCAGTTGCGGAACTGCAGGTCGATCCAAGATGCTACCACAGTCACTTTGGCAGATGCAACCACTAAATCTGTCACCAAAGCTGGTGTTTTTTTATATGCCTTGTCTGAATGATGACATTGATGTGTTTGTTTTAGATGGCATGAAGTATGGCTTACTTTCTGTTTCAGCTTTAGACCTTGCAGGTTACATGGTCAGTTTTGGTAACCAGGTATGCACCATCTCCAAAGGTGGAAAGCAGTTGGTCCAGGTGAGAGGCCATGATGGGGTGTACATACTGGAAACTGACAACAGCGCCGCAGCGAGGGCGCAGGGTGCTGAAACAGGTAAAAACAGTTTTGAGACGGCACACGCGCATTGTGCCAACAAACCCACCCACGATCAATGTTTACACTTGTGGCATCGCAGGTTTTCGCACGCCAATTGGGGGTACGTGCGCAAGCAGGTAGAGTGCACTGAGGGTTGTAAAATGAAGGAGTGCACTAAATTCCTAGACTGCCGAGCTTGCAAGAGATCTAAGGTGCATTCTTGCAGTTACCCAAGGTCAGACAGGGTGGCCAACCAGGCGTTTGAGCTGATTCACGCCGATCTGTGTGGACCAATGCAGGTTCCCAGCATGGGCCATGCCCGCTTTGTTCTATGTCTGATCGACGATTATTCTCGCGCCGGCTGGATTTTCCCGCTCAGGGACAAGGGGCAAGCGGCGAAAGAGATTAAGGAATGGGTGGAGGCAGTAGAGGTGGAATTTGGCACCAAAGTGAAATCTTTTCAGACCGACCGAGGCACTGAGTTTACTTGTGCAAAGTTGCAGGATTTCTTTCGTGCCAAAGGCATTAAGCATAGAAAAACTTCTCCTTACGCTCCCCAGGAGAACGGGGTTGCAGAGCGCAGGAACAGAACCCTGCAGGAGGCAGTTGATGCTATTTTGTTTGATTCGGGTCTGCCAAAATTCTTCTGGGCCGAAGCATGGAAAACTGTATGTCACACTTTGAACAGGACATACAACTCTGTGGTAGGGACCACGCCCTATTTTCTTCTCTACGGAAAGAAGCCCAAGGTGCACTACTTCCGTACCTTCGGGGCAGAGGCCTGGGTCCTGATACCCCGGCAGTTACGTAGGAAGGGCAGCCCGAGGTCACAGAAACTGATTTTCTGCGGCTATGACACAGGGTCGAAAGCCTGGAGATTTGCTCATCCGAGTGGAAATCGTTCTCGGGTGGTGATCAGCCGCAGCGCAGAGTTTTGTGAGCAAGATGGCTGGAAGAGGATTCATGGCAATCCTGAAGTGCTCACAGACTTATTCAGCGGTCTTGACTACCAGGATCAGTCAGGCACACCCACTGGTGGTGCTGATGGTGGTCAACCTGCTGGTGTTTCGGGCCACGATCCCCAACACGACCAGGGTGCAGTGCCAGAGGGGGCAATCCCTAAGACTCAGGTGAAGTCTGAACCCAGCAGCGCACCCACGTCTCCAAGGGAGACAAGAGCTAGGAGACAGAAGCGCAGTAGGTCTCCACGCTCACCTTCAGGCAAGTTCAGTCCAGGAGGGCACAGCAAGCGCAGCAAATCGCTTGGCGGTTCTCCAGATGCCAGGGACTCACAGACTGAGTCCGGCACGTCTGGGTCAGAGGGGGAGTCTCCAGTGGTGCCATGGCGTTCCAAGCGCACCACGAAAGGCAAACCTCCTGACAGGTTCAAAGCCACCACGGTTTGGGCCCATGTTGCTATGTGCGAACCGGAGAGCTTCGCTGAGGTGCGGAAGTTACCTCAAGCAGAGTCCAGCAAGTGGCAACAAGCGATGGAGAAAGAGCTTAGTGCCATGAAATCGCTTGGAGTGTTCACACTTACAACTCTGCCAGCTGACCAGCAAGCTGTGAGTTGTCGCTGGGTCTATAGGTTGAAACCCACTGCAAGTGGAGAGCCACAATACAAAGCGAGATTGGTGGCCAGAGGGTTCAGCCAGAGACCAGGAGTGCATTACTCACAAGTTTATGCACCCACATCCCGCAGTGAGACCATGAGGTTACTGCTAGCGGTAGCAGCACAGAGAGGTGCTGAGGTTGCACATTTCGACATCGACGTCGCCTACCTGAACTCACCGCTGCAGGAGGAAATCTACATGCTACCTCCTCCAGGGTTTGAAGGCGATAGTCCAAATTTGGTCTGGAGACTACACCGTTCCATTTATGGCTTGAGACAATCAGCCAGAAACTGGAATATTTGTCTCAACCAGGCTCTGGAGAAGCTAGGCTTCAGGAAGAGTCGTGCAGACAGTTGTTTGTACCTAAAGGGTTCAGGTCAGCAACAAGAATTGGCGTTAATTTTTGTCGACGACATTGTCCTTGTTGCTAGTACAAACAAACAGGTGCAGGAGTTTGCAAGTAAGCTGAGGCAGCACTTCAAACTCAAGGAGTTGGGTCCTGTGAGCATGTATCTAGGGGTTCACATTCACAGAGACCAAGATGGCAGTTTTGTGCTTAACCAGAGCTCCAAGATTGATCAGTTGCTCAAGAAATTCAACATGGCAGACTGTAAGGGTGTAAGGACACCAATGGAGACATGCTTTGTTAAAGACAATCAGTCTGATGAAAAGAAAGAGTTTGAGCACAAGGAGGTGTATCAATCTGCTCTGGGCAGCCTGCTCTATTTGTCTCAATGGAGTAGACCCGATATTGCATTTGCAGTCAATCTGCTGAGTCGAGAAGCAGCCAAGCCCAGTGTGATGGCCTGGAACGGGATTAAGAGAGTTCTTAAGTATCTGCAAGAAACCAGAGAGTTTAGCCTCACACTGACAGCCCAGGGCAATGAACAGCTTCAATGTTGGGCTGACGCTGATTGGGCTAGCGACTCAGACAGAAAGTCAATATCTGTTTGGAGATTCTGTAATTGGCTGGAGGTCCAAAAAGCAAAGTCTGATTGCACTGTCATCGACTGAGGCAGAATTCAGTGCTCTGTCAGAACTGTGTCGTGAGCTTGAATTCTACAAGTGCCTAGTCGAGGATGTGTGTGAGAAGTGTTACCTGCCCATCACCATATGGGAGGATAACCAACCATGCCTGAAATTGGCAGAATCCGGTCAATTCAATGCACGAACGAAACATTTGGATATTCGGTTCAAAAATGTGCATGAGAGTGTTAGGACAAATGTGGTCAGGCTGAAATATTGTCCTAGTGAAAAGAATCTCGCAGACGGTTTCACCAAACCCCTAAGTTTCCAGAAACATGAAGGTTTCTGTGAGGGATTGAACATGGGTTGAGATATGTATACCCAGAATTGCGAACGAGAGGGGGTGTTGTGTTTCCTGGACAGCAAGCAGTTAACACCATCGTTCTGATTCTGGGAACTCTGCCAAGGTATCCAGGCAACTATCATTTGTCTGAGAGAAGGCGAAGTTGGTTTCACTTTTGCCTTCCCGAGTAGTGTATGCTGTAGTGTGTATCGTAGCTATGGAGCTTGACTCCTCAGGTTTTCTTTTGTTTGTGAGTCAATAAATATGTAGTTTAGAATACAACTGTCTGGACCTCAGTTATTCCAGACACAGAGAAGCAGACCTAAAATTGCCAACACAAGGCGCTGCGCGATTCTGCTGAGTGAGTGAGAGAGCCTGCGCAACGGAAGCGTGGCTGGACACCATTGCGGAGCCAGGGCTCGTTAAGACGATTTATGGCTGCTCCGGGCAGCAGTCCAAAGAAGAAGAGAGATTCCACTATGGCTACACTCTCACATTTATCACACATTCCATCACTCTCAGGGGGATTTGTACATAGAAATTATGGCTGCCTCTGTGTAGACCCATGGTTCCCAGCATGGGGCACATACCGCATCGGGGGGGGGGGGAATTGATTTTTAAGGGCGGCAATTTGAGAATGAGTTATTAACAAGGAATGGCCTTTTAGACTTCCTCCATGTGAATAGGTGTTCACTTTTTGAATAATAAGAATTATATGTCACGGAGGGGGAGGGAGGCATCAGGAGTTTAGAGATGCTTCGGTGGGGCATGGCCAAAAAAAGGTTGGGAACCAGTGGTGTAGCTCATACTTGCTGTACTGCTTTCAAAGCACAATACAGTCTTTTTCTGGATTCTGTTTTACACCATCATAGCAGGCTAAATTTTCTCCATGAGACTCCATTCCCATGTACACAGTCATGTGAATCAGACAAATACCAATCCCTCTTTGCAACTATTTCTGTGCAGTTCTATACAGCTGCCACTATTGTGGAAATCACTGCACAATTCTGCACATGTACCACATGTTCACTGGTACTTTGTCCAGCAATTGTGACTGTGTGTGCAAAGACAGCCGAGCGAAGAAATTTAGTATGAGAATCCGTCTTTCCTTACAATTCATCAATACCAACTGATATTTTGAATACATATCAAAACATAACAACATGCAGTAGACCCTACTACAGAGAAATCTGTTGTGACTTCCTTATGAGGCATCCCCATATGGGCAAATCTAATGAATGGGCCAGATACACTTACTCACCAAATGCAGGAGAGAGAGGCAAGGAGCTTTTCTGAAATAGAATTTAAGGCAGATGCCCTTCCCATAGCAGGACATTTACAAATGGTCCATGCATGTTACCCAACTGGAATGTGGAAAATTTAACAAGAATCTTCCTTCTACGGTAATTTGCATTGCGCAAATCTGCTCAACCAATTAGACACCAATTTTCCGGGGAATGTTCAGCTCAGCTTTTATGGTGTTCATTCATTAGTTTAATAACTCACTTGCAGCATTTTTATGGTGCTCTCTGATGTCTGTGCCCTTCTTCCATTCAGACTCCCCGCCTTCCTCTTCTCCTTCCTCAGCCCCTTTTCTGAATTTCTTCATAATCTCAGAGTCCTCACTAAAGCCCACAGCAGAAATTTTGGCAGATCTGAAACTTTAATAAAATACAGTGTCGGGGGTCACCCTCAATTACTCAGCTGCAAGTTGATTCTGTTTCCATGGACTTTCTTTTTCGAATGTTCTGCCTGCTGGGGACTATTATTCTCGTTCCCCAATACCTGGGAATGGGTCCAGATTTGGTGGTTATAATATAGACACAAAAGGAGGCAGCGAAGAAGCAGTGGCTGTGCTTAGCCCTTCAGGCGAGCAGTCACTTTTTAGCTGGATGCATGTTTATTGTATAATTAATAGCTGGTTGCTTGCTCGCTCTCCCTCTGTAATCCAGCACAGAGCACTGTGCCAATTCCAGTCTCCAAATTGCTTTCCAAAAAAGGTGTGGCTACAGGAGTGGATTATTCAAATCCTCTGGGCTTTTCTCTGTGTTTGAATGCTCTGGTTCTGAACACAAAATAACAAAATTGCCAGCAGTAACTTGGAACTTGGCAATAGCCTCAAAGGAGCAGTTTTATGGGTTCTCCCAGGGTAGGAGGAGCACATGGAAATGAGATGATCAGCAACTCATAGGAATTGAGTCCGACCTATTGGTCCACGGTCCACCTAGCTCCATATTGTCTATACTGACTGGCAGTGGCTTCCCAGGGTATCAGGCACTCTCACTCTTACCTGGAGATGTGAGGACTGAACCCAGGACCTTCTTTATGCAAAGCAAATGTTCTGCCATTGAGCTAAGGGCCTTCTCAACTCCATCACCTTTTGATCATAGGTGTGCTCCATCCTGTTGCATGCTATTATGTCCTGTCCTGTCCCATTGTGTACATTTTCTACACAATTTTAAAAATAAAATACACACTTTTAAATCCTCTGTTTGTGACTCGTGGTTGAAACAACAAAGATTGACTCACTGTCTGACTTACATCCATAAGATGCACATTTTGTAGTCATCTTTTGTACAACATTTACAATGTTTTGCACACTTTTTGCACACCAAAAGTCCTTTGCAAAATCTGAAGAAGCATGACATCTGATTGGGAGTTGTACAAAGCAAGTTTGGAAGCATTGGGTTGGGTTGGAATTGCAGCGAGAAGCAGCCCAAGCATATCCTCCCCACCCCCATCTCTAGGAGTATCCTGTGGGCAGTGATGTTAGTGTATCTAACTACTTCATTGCTTTGAGAACAGGATCAAATGCTTTGCTCCATGCTCTACAAAGGAGGCAAGGACTCAGCCTCTCTCCGTCTCCAAAAAGGTCTCCAAGGATAGCTCTGGTATCTGTTTTTAATGCCAATGATTTAGATGGCTCAGGTTTGACTTGCACAGTAACTGCAAGGGGTGGTGGTGATTAATCCCAATGTCACTTCTCTTCTTCTTTTTCCTTTAATTTTAAGGGCCAGTGGGGAACTGGCCTTCCCTCTTCCAGTCACTGCAATGAATGAGAGCACACCCATGAATTGAAGTCTTGACTTGATTCTTGGTTGGGTTTTTCCGTTGAAGGCTACAGGCAACTGCCTCTTTATATAACACACCCTCCAATATGTTGAAGCCGAAAGCTGGGACATGCATCTTCCCGGCCGCGCTCCTGCGCAAGTCACGGGATCCTTGTGAGGTTGCAATCTTGTGCGTTTGGGGGTGCTGTGCTGAGCACACGGTGCCCCCCAAAACAGGATGTCCCAATTTAATCAGGGCAATTGAGGGGCATGATATAGGTGTCACATATTATGAATCTAAGTAGCAACCATATAACTCCCCCCAAATGGTAACTGGTATAGAATGGATAAGTTTGCTGTATCAATCTGTCCATGGAATACTTGCATGGATTGATATGGCCCTAAAAAGCTCTATGGAGAAAAGAGAGGGGCTTGCATTCATGGAGGTGGACAGGACAGTTGCACTCTGCCCTGGATCCTATTCCACAAGGGTTTAGGGTAGGGGCAGAGGAGCAGGTAAGTAGAGAAGAGGTGTAGCCACAGTGCAGTGTTCAGAGTAGTGTAGTGTAGTGTTGGACCCATGTTCAAATCGCAAGAAGCTCCCTGGGTGACCTTGGACCAGTGACTACCTCTCAGAGAATAAGAACATAGTCTACCTTACAAGCTTGTCTTGTCATAAGCATAAAAGGGGTATGGTTGAGCATGGAGAACTATGTATACCCATGTCCTTCAACTTTGGGTCCTCAGATGTTGTTGGACTACAACTCCTATCATCCCTTACCATTGACTAAGCTGACTGGAGATGGATGGGAGTTGCAGTTCAACAACACCTAGGGACGCAAGGTTGAAGAACACCCATGTACAGCAGCTTGAGCTCCTTCGAGTAAAGGTGAAATATGAATGTAATAATGCTTTCTTCTGCAGCCATCCTCCATTGCTCCTGCCTCCCCCCACCACCTCTGCGCCTTGACCGCATCTGAGAAATGTAGTGTTTGTATATGCAAGTACATGCCTGGCATGGAGTGAATTATTTTGCTATTGAGAGTGCATATTTTGTGCAGTTCCAACAACCATGTTCATTTCTTTCAACAGTTATTGTTTATATAACATACAAAAAGTTCTACCTGGGATTCAGATAATTTAATGGTGTCACTTCTGCATCATACATCACTGCCATATGCCAGCTAAAGAGAGACTGGAGCAGAAAGTGAATGTGTAATTTTACAAATGATGTATGAACAAGGACATAGCCTGGAGCAGGTCTTTGCAATGCTGAGAGCTGCAAGTTGCCAGTGTCCCTTGGGGAAGTTCTACTGGTAATGGGTTTGTGTTGTATATATACTGGAAATACAATATATTAAAGCCCACATAAGCACAATGTGGTGGCCTGTTCTCCATGCAAGTCTCCGAGGATTGGTGGTTGCTTGTCTTTCCCAGCAAGCGAAACTGCTCTGATTAATCTTGAAGTTAGAGAATATGAGAAATCCTCCATCTCGAAGCTGATTTATGGCACAGGTGGGCAACATGCGGCCTGTGGGCTGTGCATTGCCTGTAAGGCACATTTTGTGACCTACGTATCGACTAGATACCAAACCACTTGGGACAGCAATCTGGTTGGGTGTGAGCGACTCCCTTTAAGTATCCATATGTTCCAAATGAAGGTTGTGTTTTTTTGCCGTAGCATGTAACATTGCTGGATGGTATACACCTCCCCACCCCTAATAGGAAGTGAGGCGTCAAAATGATGTTTGGTATGAAAATATGTGTGAGAACAGAGACAAGGAATCTTTGGTTGTAGGACTCCTAGCATCCCTGGTCATCGGCCATGCTGGCTGGGGCTGATAGGAGTTGGAGTCTAACAACACCTGGAGGGCCACCAGTCCCCAATCCTTGTGGCAGAAGATACTTGACTTTAACTGTGAATTGAGTTATATTTCTCCTCCATCCCTATGAACAGATTGCATATGAAAGGGAATAGAACATATACAGTACTTGGTCGGGAGCACCAGGGGTAGATTTGGGTCTTTCTTATTTCAGCGGTGTCCTGTGGGAAGCCAACATTCAGAGCCCCCTACCCACCTCTCGACTTCTGTCCTGCTCAATTCACTACATCATAGCTGTGGCGCTCTGTGGTGCTCCCTAGGCTCAGCGCCCAGTGCAGCAGAACCAGTCATGCTGCCCCAAATCCGCCTCTGGAAGCACTGTCATATATGTAGCATATTGAGGCCAGGGTATAACACCTCTCTTCCTTTACTTCCTTTACAATATGTAGCATATTGAGGCCAGGGTATAACACCTCTCTTCCTTTACTTCTTTAATTGTATGCAGGGGCGTAGCAACGGGGGGCGGGGGGCGGGCCGCCCCGGGTTCCATTAATTTTTTTTTAATTTTAACTTCATTGAAAAAAAGAGATAATAGACACACACACAACCCCCCACACCTCACAAAGTGGCACCATCAGAGGGGGGTGACACTTTTTATTTTTTTATTTTTTTTTATTTTAACTTTATTGAAAAAAAGAGAGATAATAGACACACACAAAACCCCCACACCTCACAAAGTGGCACCATCAGAGGGGGGGGTGACCCTTTGTTTTTTTTTTGTTTTTTACATTATTATTATTATTATTATTTTATTTTTTATTTTAACTTTATTGGAAAAAAAGAGATAATAGACACACACACACACACAAAACCCCCACACCTCGCAAAGTGGCACCATCAGAGGGGGGTGACACTTTTTAATTTTTTAATTTTTTTTTTAAATTAAAGTGGTGAGGGTGACAAAAAAAATTCCGCCCCGGGTACCACCTGGGCTTGCTACGCCTCTGATTGTATGCAAATCTCATTCATTTCAGTGAAGCAATTCCTGGAGGACTGTTGTGTCTTAAATAGCCAGATATCCCTTTTCTAAACAGGGATGCGTTTTGATTAGGGTTTCCACAATTTTAATGGACAGCAGCCCTATGCCTGTAAAAGGCAGGTGTTCTCTTGCGGAGGGACAGACTGATTGCAAAAGCTTCAGTTGCTGATTTCGGCCAGAGAGCTTCTGTTCATTTAAAAAACAACACACACACACACCCCAAGTCAACTCTGTATCAAATGCTATTATATATATCCCACAGCGGTTCTTCAAACTTTGTTCTCTAGATGCAGTTTCCATTATCCCAGGTCATTGGCGAAGCTGGCTGAGGGTGGTGAAAGTTGGGAGTCCAAAATATCTGGGGCCTCAAGGTTGAAGAACACTGAACTATACGGCTTGTTTGTTTTGTTTTTTAATATTAGGTACACATTTCTTTTTCGAATAATTCCATCATTCCACTTTTCTTCTTGCTCGCTCCCTTCTACTTTTCCTGTTTCATTTTGATTGCAAGCTTTTGGCAAACTTTATTTTATTCCGTGCTGGATTGTGGTGCATTCAGTACCATCTTGCTGCCCATGAACATTTGGGATTGCTCAAGGCAAGATGCAAATAAAAACTATGTATGGAGAAGCCCTTGAGGGACCTGGCGGCTGCTTATGTGAATGGCTGCCCTGAGAATTCACTTCCACTTACGATTTGCTTAAGCATTTGAGGAGCTGAGTTTTGAACAGCAGGGGCAGAGGGAGGTGCTTTGCTTCTTGGGGTAGCATGAGCAGGGGGGCAAAGAAGGGGGAACCTGGGTCTTGAGTTTGGTCTGGCCCAACTAATAAAAGTTTAGCTGCATGACCACATCTGTTTAAGGTGTCTAGATCCCCTTCCAGGCAGCATTTAGAGCTTCCTTTCCCCAACCCCTATTGAGGCCTAGTCATAATTTTTTCTTCTTTGTTTTGGCTCACTTGTTCTGGCTGGTCCTGAAGAGAGAGTTGTTTTTATCTCCTTTGCACTATCAACGTGGGGCTTCATTTGGTTTGAATTTGACCTGCTTCACTACACCACGCCAGTGTGGTGTAGTGGTTAAGAGCGGTAGACTCTAATCTGGGGGACCGGGTTCGCGTCTCCGCTCCTCCACATGCAGCTGCTGGGTGACCTTGGGCTAGTCACACTTCTCTGAAGTCTCTCAGCCCCACTCACCTCACAGAGTGTTTGTTGGGGAGGAAGGGAAAGGAGAATGTTAGCCGCTTTGAGACTCCTTCGGGTAGTGATAAAGCGGGATATCAAATCCAAACTCTTCTTCTTCTTCTTTTTTATTTAGCTTCCAGATAATTAGGTTACATCAAGCAGTGTGAAGGGAGAGAGAGAGAAAACTGATGGTATATACACCCCTGAGGCATCTGAGTGATGAGAGGTCTACCTAAAACAAAATCTCTTACAGTTTACCAGCTCACTCTTGGGCAGTGCTAGAGCTGCTGGCTCCTCATGAGGTTTATTGCCAAGGTATATGATTCTGATGCTGTCAGAGCTTCCTCAGCACAATCTCTAAGGTGCTTTGGCAAGGCAGAACAAGGAACCGTTGTTTTAACAAACCCAAGGCTTGAAGCCAGTGTGGAGAGGACTAGGTAGTAAGGCAGGATACCTGCACTGAAGAGTGAAATGGAAGCTGGCAGTTAAATAGTTAATTATGTTTCATATTGTGGTGTATGGCATCCTGATTCCATATGGGGGAGCAACAGTGCCTTTAGGAGCAGCTGGAAATACAGAAATTAAGGAGGTGACTTCCGCCCACCCATTTGCTTGTTTATAAAGTGATAGGGAAAAGTCACCTGCTTAATTTTTGCATATCAGGCTGCTCTTAAAGGCACAAATAAGTTGGCAACCCTAGCAAAACCCCTCTACACAGGAAAAGTGACAATGTAAACAAAAACAGGGCTGTTATCCCTGGTGAGTGGAGTTCATCTTTGTAGTGAATTGCCTTCTGCATGAGTCAAAATAGTTAGCGAGAAGTTTTAGCTGAATGATTCCATAAGTCTCTATTTATGTTAGGATAGCCAAGATTCTTTCTGATAGGGTTCCTGTGCTTTATGGAGGAATTCCAGAAATCCAATGATATTCTTATACCCACTGTTCGATGACTCCACTGTGGTTCGCACCAGAGCAAGTACATTTCAAATGCAATCAACACATTAAAATACATCAAAATCCACAATATACTTTCTTGCCATTGCATCTGTACTCCAAGACAATTGTAACTTGGTGAATGTTTACTTTGCTTGTCAGGTAACTGTTAATGGCACAGGAGTCTTCCCGGGGGGGGGGGGGCGGCAACTGGTGTTCAGGGTCATATAGATAACAACCTAGAGATTCAAAATGCCTCTGAATATTGATTCAATAAGCAAGTTGTAAGATGGACATGTTCACCATAAAGTTGTCAGTGTTATGAGCATAGAATCAAACTGCAGACTGAACGAGTTTCTTCCCCAATCCTGAAATATTGGGATATCCAGAAATTCAGCTCCTGGTTGCGGATCTGTGTTTTGTGCTACAAAATATGTGTTACATAACTGTGTCAGTTTGCTTCTCAGCAGGCTCTAACCCCTGCTGCTGTGTAAATGAAAATGTGTTGTACCTTCTTTAAAAGGAGTCTACGAGAGTGGAATGGAAGAGACAAGTTTAATGAGTATTACCTAGCATTATGCAATAGGAACTAATTCTCTGCCCTCTAATCTCATCGTAAGGTCTCTTGTGCATTACCAAAAGAGAGAAAATAAAAGGCAATAGGTGTAGTTTCAGGGTGACTCACCAGGTCACCCCAGTGTTTAAAGGGCAGGGTTTTGTTTAAAAAAAATGGTAGAGTCAGCATAAAATGGTAAAGGTCAGCATTTTTTTTTTAAAAAGCAGGGTCAGCATAAAACATGGCAGATGACATCTTATCTCCATGCAATGTAGTGCCTGAGTGCATTTACTCCAAACCCACCCTTGAGTTAATGGGCACTGATTTTCAACCATTGTGCTAAAGGCTCTTAGTACAGACACATTATGCGATGGAAGCTGATAACCTCTACAATGCACTCCAGAGCATGTTTATTCAGAGGTAACTCCCAGGGAATTCAGTGGAACTTATGCCCAGGTGCATATACACTGGGATTGCAGCCTAAATGTCGGATATACTGAATCATTTATATTATTTATGTTGTGAATATAATATAATATATAATATAATATAATTTAATAAATATACAATATTGTATACAGCATTAGACATACTCAGAGTAAACCTGTTGAAGTTAATCAACATGAACAGGGAGGTTTTATTCATTTGGACCACACACACCCCCAAGTGCATACAAAAATGTATGGATGCAGCCCGGTGGAAAGTATTACATTATTCAAGCAATACTGCACACCCCACTATGATCTTTTTCACTATAAAATCAATTATTGCCTTTCGACTTCACACACCTGTCTGAACGCTTTTCTGCTGCCTCCTGAGGACCACTGCAGAATGTCCTTACCGTCCTTTCCTCTTGCTTTTTTGTATGGCTGCAGTGATGGGTGCTCTGGAGTCCAGAGGGGTGCTGCGGAAAATGAGTGACATGCTGGAGATGATGGTGAAGAGGATGGATGTGCTAGCCAGGCTGGAGAATAGCACGGACTTCCGGAAAGGGGAGGAGACACATTTCCCTATGGACAGGTTAGTAGTACCAGTAGATATGAAACGTTGACCTGAAGCATTCATTGATAAAGGTTCCTCTTTTCCTGGATCCAAGAAGTGGGTGAGACCCAGATCTGCATATGGAGTTCATATGGACTGATTACTCCAGCTGCTGCATGCTCCGATTCCTCAGCTCTTTGATTCTGATGGCAGGCCTTTGGTCAGCATATTATGGGTTCAGGAATATAGCTTAATTCAGGGGTGCTCAACCTGTGGCCCTACTGGCCTTCTTGGGCTACAACTTCCACAGTCTCTTACTGTTGGCTGTTCTTGTTGGGGCTAAAGGGAACTGGAGGCAGTGGCATGTGGTGAAATTTTTTGAAGGAGAACAGTTAGGGCCAGAGGCGCCTGCTTGCGAGGGTGATGCAGAAGTGAACCTCTTACCTCCCTCCTTAAACTGGACAGAAGCTTCCTGGGCTTTGGGAAGAAGGCAGGAGGGCTCTTGGACCCACTGGAGCATTGTGCCTCCCTCTCTAAGCCAGGCAGAAGCTTTCCAGGCCAGGGGATTAGCCTAGTCCCTCTAGTCCACTGACCACACACCGCTGGCTATAGGCCAATAACACCTGGATTCCCTGTCCCTGGCATAAATCATTAGATGGGTTGCTATTTTTTAACCGGAGAACCGGACATTACCTTCATGGTTAATGGCCCACCCTGCTTAGCAAGCAAGGTTTCAGTATTGCTCCCTGCAAGTGATGGAGAAGGGTCAAGGGCACTGATGAGTGGTGCAACAGCTACTGTATCATTAATGTTAGTTGTAAGGTCTGTTTCTCCAGGGGGCAACTCTATTCAATATTACTAGGTTTTAAATTGTGGGTTTTTCCTATTGCCATTTAGTATTAGAGAGTGGAGGGTTTTGAGCTTCAATTACAGGCTTGATCTTGAGCAATCCAGTTAAATAAATTATTTATCCAGGGGAATCGGATCCAAGAATCAGCTGCGGACTGTGTGGGTAGGTAGGTAAATACCCTTTAATAAGTTACTATCAAACAGCATCTCCATAAGGAATGGAATCAGAAATTCTGTAGGCACCATAAAATGACTAATTACCTCCACATAAATGATTGGTTTTAAAATAATGACTGGAAGTGCAATTCAGTTTTTACTAAGGCTAACAACGTCAGTTAATTTGTATGATGGATTGACTGCATGTTTTGAAATGTAGAGCTTTTAATTTGATTTCAACTTGATCTAGCTCTTGAGAGTGTGCATGGTTAGTTTCTGATGACTGTGCAATTGTTAACAATGGAAACAACATTTTTTAAAGAACAAAAAAGTTGGGCACTGTCATGGAACAAAGTTAATATCCAAAGTAATTAACACCACAATCATCTAGTAGCAAACAAACAAACTCCCTTCCCTCTCTTTCTCGCTCATTATCCACTTCAAAGTATTTTGTGTATTCAGACAATAAATTTCCCTTGCTTACTTAGGCTGTGAACAAACAGTGGTTCCAATCTGAAGAAAGTTAGTTGGGGTGAAGTGACCTCAAAAAAAAATTAATGGTTCTTTCTTTTTTCACAACTATCCTGTTTTACTCAATTTTACTGGAATTTAAATGAAACAAAAATCTTTCCAGGTGGGAGGTCAACAGGCCAGTGGCAGACGCTGGGCTCTCAAATTTCAGAGGGGGCCTGTGAAATGCTAAAATATGGCATCCCCTGCCTCTTATGCTCTACTCCACCTAGTTGTTGCAGCACCCCCTGCAGCTCTGGTACCCGGTACTGCTGAACTGGTCATGCTACCCTAAAACTGCCTCTTTCAGAGACTTAGAGGTGATACTCATGCTAATTTCCTGTCTTCCCAAGGTCTCAGGTGAAACAGATTTTGCAGGTTTTTGTAGCACTTCAAGCCTCACTCTGGAATAACTCAGACCAGCCAGAATGACAACACAATCCTGTGCAAGTCTAATAAGACGTAAGCCCCACTGGGATCATTCCCCGGTAAAAGTGCATGGAATTGCTCCTGAATGTGCATATTACATGCAAATTATAAAATGCTCTTGCTGTAGGCTATAGAATATAGGTTAGGAATGACTGGAGGTCATATATTAATACAATCAATCATCAAATAGATATTAAATAGCATGCATGTTGTTGTTCAGTCGTTCAGTCGTGTCCGACTCTTCGTGACCCCATGGACCAGAGCACGCCAGGCACGCCTATCCTTCACTGCCTCTCGCAGTTTGGCCAAACTCATGTTAGTAGCTTCGAGAACACTGTCCAACCATCTCATCTTCTGTCGTCCCCTTCTCCTTGTGCCCTCAATCTTTCCCAGCATCAGGGTCTTTTCTAGGGAGTCTTCTCTTCTCATGAGGTGGCCAAAGTACTGGAGCCTCAACTTCAGGATCTGTCCTTCTAGTGAGCACTCAGGGCTGATTTCTTTAAGAATGGATAGGTTTGATCTTCTTGCAGTCCATGGGACTCTCAAGAGTCTCCTCCAGCACCATAATTCAAAAGCATCAATTCTTCGGCGATCAGCCTTCTTTATGGTCCAGCTCTCACTTCCGTACATTACTACTGGGAAAACCATAGCTTTAACTATACGGACCTTTGTTGGCAAGGTGATGTCTTTGCTTTTTAAGATGCTGTCTAGGTTTGTCATTGCTTTTCTCCCAAGAAGCAGGCGTCTTTTAATTTCGTGACTGCTGTCACCATCTGCAGTGATCATGGAACCCAAGAAAGTGAAATCTCTCACTGCCTCCATTTCTTCCCCTTCTATTTGCCAGGAGGTGATGGGACCAGTGGCCAAGATCTTAGTTTTTTTGATGTTGAGCTTCAGACCATATTTTGCGCTCTCCTCTTTCACCCTCATTAAAAGGTTCTTTAATTCCTCCTCACTTTCTGCCATCAAGGTTGTATCATCAGCATATCTGAGGTTGTTGATATTTCTTCCGGCAATCTTAATTCCGGTTTGGGCTTCATCCAGTCCAGCCTTTCGCATGATGAATTCTGCATATAAGTTAAATAAGCAGGGAGACAATATACAGCCTTGTCGTACTCCTTTCCCAATTTTGAACCAATCAGTTATTCCATATCCAGTTCTAACTGTAGCTTCTTGTCCCACATAGAGGTTTCTCAGGAGATGGATGAGGTGATCAGGCACTCCCATTTCTTTAAGAACTTGCCATAGTTTGCTGTGGTCAACACAGTCAAAAGCTTTTGCGTAGTCAATGAAGCAGAAGTAAATGTTTTTCTGGAACTCTCTAGCTTTCTCCATAATCCAGCGCATGTTTGCAATTTGGTCTCTGGTTCCTCTGCCCCTTCGAAATCCAGCTTGCACTTCTGGGAGTTCTCGGTCCACATACTGCTTAAGCCTGCCTTGTAGAATTTTTAGCAGAACCTTGCTAGCGTGTGAAATGAGTGCAATTGTGCGGTAGTTGGAGCATTCTTTGGCACTGCCCTTCTTTGGGATTGGGATATAGACTGATCTTCTCCAATCCTCTGGCCACTGCTGAGTTTTCCAAACTTGCTGGCATATTGAGTGTAGCACCTTAACAGCATCATCTTTTAAAATTTTAAATAGTTCAGCTGGAATATCATCACTTCCACTGGCCTTGTTGTTAGCAAGGCTTTCTAAGGCCCATTTGACTTCACTCTCTAGGATGTCTGGCTCAAGGTCAGCAACCACACTACCTGGGGTGTATGAGACCTCCATATCTTTCTGGTATAATTCCTCTGTGTATTCTTGCCACCTCTTCTTGATGTCTTCTGCTTCTGTTAGGTCCTTTCCACTTTTGTTCTTAATTGTGGTAATCTTTGTACGAAATGTTCCTTTCATATCTCCAATTTTCTTGAACAGATCTCTGGTTTTTCCCATTCTGTTGTTTTCCTCTATTTCTTTGCATTGCTCGTTTAATAGCATGCATAGTCTATCAAATATTGGAAGTCAAAATTGACTTCAGGTGTTAAGACAATGAATATTTAGCAGATATTGGACATCAATAACGTATCAGAAGTTTTTATGAAGTTAATGCATTTCGGTTATAGCATATGCACACACACACACACACACACACACACAGGGAAAGTGCTGAAAATTGCATTGTTGTATGATACAATACAGCACCATTGAGAGCTCCAGAGGTGCTAAGCCGCTTTTTATCTGGACTATGCAGCTGAAATCGATGGTGGTGCCCATTCCTGCTCCTTCCCAATTGTCTTATTTTCTTTTCCCTGCAGGGGTTGTAGTACAGAGAGATATCTGCACACCATTACTTCTTCTAAGCCCCAATAAGAAGCAAAGGACTTAATAAGCCCCTGGTCTTTGGCTTCATTCCAGTTCAATGGTCCAAGCCTGCTTTTGCAAGAGAGAGCTGCCAATTTCCTCTATAATGCAGCAGCAACTGCTTTGAAGTTAAGCTTTGATTAAGTTAGTAGCAAATAACTGGGTGGCAGAGTATTAAGTTGACTGCAGGTTTGCTTTGGCACACACTCTCCTCCTCCCCACCCCACTAGCCACACTTTTCTCCATCTGAAAGCTTGTTGGCCCCTAGATCAAAGGTCTCCTTGGCAGGGGCACCAGCTCTGGGGGCAGAGGAACTTTAGACCCCCAAAGGTTTTAAGGAGGGGGCTCTGTTGCACCGGCAAAGAAGCGACGCGATGACAGGATGGTATGAACGGGAAGGCCACCATGAGCCATACCCGAGGGTTCCCTTTTATTGACAATCTCACACATTGGTTAATGATTAGCCCCACAGGAGCAGCTCAAGGAACCAAATAAGGGCACATACAACCCAGTGGTGGTACATAGCACCATATAAGGAAATGCTTACAAACAGTGACACCCCAAAACTTCCCCACATGACATCTCCCTTGCGTACGTGCTAACTCTCCATGCTCCCATCACATGCTCCCATCACATGCTCCCATCACATGCTCATCTTGTGACTTTCTAGTACTTTTCCACTACTCCTTTGTTCTGTTGTGCTGCTGACTCGTGTCTACCATCCTGACATTACAGTGACAGCGTGGTTTGCCAGCACTGCATTTCTAACCTTGGCAGGATCGACGTGGTTTGCCAGTGCCAATCCAGCCATAATCCCTACATAATCCCTCAATATCTAGCAGCAATGTCACGACATCATGCAACATCACATGTCGGACATCACAATGTCGTGCTTGTGACATCATGATGTTGTGCGATGTCAGGGCGCCGTGCATGTGATGTCAGCCCTCTCAATCATGGGTGTAAGGCAGCACTAATGCTCCTTGGCATTTTCTCTCCCCCCCCCCCCAATCTTAGAAAGGGAAACAGACATTCAGGCCACCAGAAATGTTATGACCTGTAAATGGGTTATGTGAGTTATCTATATGAGAAGTCAAAGCTAGCTCTGGATAATCATTTAGGGCACTTCATGTTACAGTGATAGAGAGACAAATGAAGTGGCACATTCAGATTCACAGATCACGTAGATTTGTGGAAAAACAGGGTGTTTATCTCCTTCTCTAAACTCATATGCACTTGACCAAACAGTAACAATAATAATCTTGAAGTAAATGCAGGCATTTGAAACCTCTGAATTTATTAGTTAATTTATTTTCAGTTGATTTGAAACAAGATCTCCCCAGCCTTTGCTTTGTTATGGAGGCATTACAGAACGGTTGTGAACATTTTTAAAATTCTCAAGGATGTAAGGGACTATTAGGGCGCAAGGCCTAGAAACAGATGGGGCTGGATGCTGTTGGCAGGATTTTCAGTTTATTGATCAACTGCTCGAGTGGGTGCGCGGATGTTTGTTTGCTTGTTTGTGAAATTTCTATACTGCTTTTCAGCTGGGTCTCTGAAAGTGGGGTGCAGAGCCAGTCAAGTAAAATTAATTAAAATCCCTGACCATGTTTAAACACCAAAAATCAATATATAAAACATTGAAACAGCCGAGAACAGCAAAATGGCAGAAAAAGAAGTGGCAGACAACAAAGCCTTATTCCCAAATGCTGTTTGTGTGTAAGGATGGCATGTGGATGTGTAAGAACAGCTGCTTGATATTCCCAAGTCATGGGTTCAGGATCCAGTGAGATCTAGCCTGCTATTTTCGGCAATGCCGGGGTGGAGCGGCAGGGGCGGCCAGCGAGGAGCGGTGTCACCCCCCCCTCGCTGGCCGCCCCTGCGGCTCCGCCCCGGCAGCGCCAAAAATAGCCCCCCCTTCCAGCGCCTTTCCCCGCCGCTGGCATGCAGAGCTAGGGAATGGAGAGGGGCGGGCCAGCGAGGAGGGGTGACACCCCTCCTCGCTGGCCCGCCCCTCTCCCTGCCCTGACTTGCGCTCCGGGCCGAAGCCGCCGCCCGTTCGGCACCCGGCGCACCAAGGGGGTGCCGGGCAGGCTGCCCTTGGTGCGCCAGCACGAGCAGCCGCCGCCCGGCATCCCCGGGGGCGGGGCATCGCGCCGGTGCACTGCCGGACGGGCGGCGACTTCGGGAGGCTCAGCAGCCTGCAGAGCCTCCCGAAGTCGCCGCCCGTCTGGCCCCCCTTGGTGCCCCGGCTGCTCCACGAGCAGCCGCCGCACCAATGGATACCGGGTGCCGGCTTCGGGAGGCATCCCCGGGGGTGGGGCAGCGCGCTGTGCGCGTGCGTCATGACGTCATGACGCACGCACATGCTGCGATGCCCCGCCCCCGGGGGTGCGTCTTGGCTTCCCGCCCCGGGTAGCCAAGGGGCTAGGAACGCCCCTGCAGCTCCTTACCTACATGCTATGGTAAGGTCACCAGATTTTTTTCAATGAATCCGGGGACACTTTTCAACTTCAATGGGTTTTGTATGGGGGCTGATTTGTAAATCCGGGGACTGTCCCCGGGAAACGGGGACATCTGGTAACCTTATGCTATGGATACACCTGTATGATGGAGAGACTGCAAAGTGCATAAGGAATCCAGGGTATTCTTCAGGTCTCATCTGACAAGTAGTTTCCCTGAATTTGGCACTTGTCCCAGAACTCAGGTGTCTTTGTTTTCTTTATTTGTTACCGTTTTATCCTAAATAACAGGAGCTCAGGGTAAGGAGAGATGAATATGCCAACTTTGGTTTTCCTCAGTTTCTCATTTTTCCAATCTTGAAATTCATTTCTCCATGTTTCTGCAGCAATCTTCAGTTCTTAAAAAAAAAACTCACCATGAAAATTCAGCAGCAATTTAGTGTGAATTTCTCTGAAGAAGCACACTTTTGTATATAGTTGTGACTAATGTACTCAGTGCTTTCCCCCCCCCCAGGGGGTACTCAAGGGCAAAGAAAACTACATGAAGGTCTTCTATCACTGATACATAACTGAAACTGAAACTTCATACTGTGATTTTACGTTAAGAAAGCATTTCTGTTGTTAAAAACCGATAAAGATGAATTGGGCAGGGGGAAGGGTACGCAGTACTGGCACCTCTTTTTGTTGTTGTTTAAAAGTGTGGCACTTACTGTAACAACTTCATGGTGAGTACCAGTACCTATTTTTCTAGAAGAAAAGCACTGAACGTACCCTAATATTTTCGTATATTATCTTCACCAATATATGCACTTATATGCACACTTTCCCTTGACAAACACCTTTTTTGAACACATTTTGAACACCTTTTTTGAACACATCCTAAAATCTGAAATGCAAAGGTGGCTATGTTCACATATTGGTTTGAGACGTTTGAATTAGGTAGCTTCTCATTAAAATATACTGTCCCCACCTCCTCATTTTATCCTCACTTCAACCCTGTAAAGTAGGTTAGGTTAGAAGATGTTGACTGGACTAAGGTCACCCAGAGAGCTTCTTGACTGAGTGGGAATTTGACAGTTGCATTTGTGGCCTATTATGCCCGTCATGATGTAATAACAAGTAGTAAGGTCTTGTCACCAGAGCAGAAACCACTGCACCTGCTACCACAGTGCTCCCTTAGCTAACTGAACCCTGCTGCAGGAGAGAAAGGCCATGCCTGTGCTGCCTAGACAAAATGGCTGCTTAGTGTTTCTAATACTGCTTGGGATATATGCAGATACACTAGCTACTTATAAGCCAAAAGAAAAGAAGAACTGACCCCTTGATTCCCTGAGAGCAGGCTGATTAATTCTAGGCCAGGAGTGCTCTAGGGAAATGCCTACAACACAGGATGCATCTTTCTGCTCACCTGAACAACGCTCAGTTAAGTGGTGATAGCTAAAGGAATATCTGTTTGGACAGATAGTTCTCCCTGTTCTCCTCTCTCATCTGCCCTTGGTAATTAATGCCCAGTCTTGGCAGTGTTGATCCCAAATGGGCAAATAGCTAAGCCCTTGTGCCTTCCTATAGGAAACATTCCAGCTCTGAACAGAGAGAGAGAGAGAGAGAGAGAGAGAGAGAGAGAAGGCAGTCTTCCCATGATGGGGCTTTGTGCCCATCCTAAGTAAATGCTGTCAATGGCCTTTAATGTCAAGAGATAAGCACCCTGTCTTTTTAGACCTGTAATTAAGTCTTAGGATCAGCTCTGCAAATTAATGTAATGCTTGAGCCAAAGTAGAATAGTCAAATTCTCTTGCAGTTCCTTTTGTCTAAATTGCTTGTTCTGCTAATGCATTCCTCTTTCTGTGTTTAAGGTACTTTATTGGCAAACAGTCTAGTCTGGTATGATGCAATTAAAAAGCAAGAGCAACCCTGAGTGCCTACATGTTCTATAAAAAGCCATAGTGAGGATGGCTGACGGTCAGGAATGATGGGAGCTGCAGTCCAATCATCACTGGATGGCACCACATCCCCCACCTGTGCTCTATATACATTGCTCATTGCTGGTCAGAGTAGAAGTGGGGACTGGGAAAATAATAATAATAATAATAATAATAATAATAATAATAATAATAATAATAATATATTATTTCTACCCCGCCCATCTGGCTGGGTTTCCCCAGCCACTCTGGGTGGCTTCCCTAAACAGGGCTGCCTTCAGATGTCTTCTAAAAGTCTGGTAGTTGTTTTTCTCTTTGACATCTGGAGGGAGGGCGTTCCACAGGGCGGGTGCCACTACTGAGAAGGCCCTTTGCCTGGTTCCCTGTAACTTGGCTTCTCGCAGCAAGGGAACCGCCAGAAGGCCCTCGGCACTGGACCTCAGTGTCCGGGCAGAACGATGTGGTTGGAGAAGCTCCTTCAGGTATACTGGACCGAGGCTGTTGGAATGACTCCATTCCGAAAGGAAGAGGAGAACCCACCCACAGCCTACCCTCTTAAGCCATTAGGAGGGACTCTCTGCCTTTGGAGTGTGGCGGGGGGGGGGGGTAGGATACAAGTGGCTGGTGGCAAATACCAAGAAAAACCTAGAGGAAGTCCCAGTGTGCATTAACCCATGTAAAAGAGGGTGGGGCAAAGTGTCAAACTCCTGTAGACAACTGGTTCATGACCAGGGAGAGAGGGGTCATGAACCCAGCCTTCTGATTCCCAGAACCAGAGCTCTGCCATTGCACAGAGTGTCAGGTTTCCAGGGACAATAATTGCCAGGCGGTGCAAAGCTACTATCCTGAATTGAATTCAGACTCCTGAACCTAGTTCCTGCTTTGAGTTTCTGGTCAAGGCATCCTAGTGACTTGGAGTTGCAGTGGCTTGGAACTGATCTCCACTTCAGGACTAGATGGAGGAATGTTCAGCTGTTTCCTAGGCTTTGGCAGTCGAGCTTGTTTGCTCTTTTGAGTGTGTAGGAGAATATTGCTGTTTTCTTGGCAGGCTGGTAGGCTGGGTGATCTGAGCTTACCCTCACCCCTGGTATATAGTTATTTGGGGGGTACGTGGGACATAAATAGGACAGCTTTGCCCTCTGTGTGTGCATATGTATGACATACGGCATCCTTGCTGTGATTTAACTTCTCTTTCACCTCTCTCGTTCTCAGGAACCAGGAGAACTGAGACTGGCAAGCACTTTTTAATTCTTCAGATGCTTAGGTGCAAGCAGATGCAATAAAAAGGTGTTAATTTCAAGGCAAACCTCATTTGAGGTTTCTAATTAATAGTACTGGCATGTTGTTTTCTTGTTCGGGGCTCCTGGAACACACCATCTGCAGCACCACTTTTATCCAAATTGTTTTTTTGAAGAAGTCTCTGCTACTTAAACGCAGATCCCAAATCAAATTAGAACAGCTCGTTTTCAACACCCCTTCATGAAGAAGAATGAGAACGGAACCTCTAGGTCAGGGGTCTGCAACCCGCGGCTCCAGAGCCGCATGTGGCTCTTTTACACCTTTGCCACGGCTCCGGGGTGGCGTGTCTTCTCCCGCTCCCCTTTCCCTCCCGTCGCGTCGGTGTGTGTAGTCGGGGGGGCGGCGGGAGAGCGAGCTGCAGAGAGAAAGAGAAGTTGGCGAGCTGCGACGGGCGCGTTGACGGCAAACCAGAGCCGAGCGCGGAGCCCGAGAGCGAGAGCAGCGCCTCCTCCTCCTCCTCCTCCCGCTTCCCGGCTGGGCAATTGACAGAGCTCATTATCATGCTGCGCTCACTCGCTGCCTGTCTAGGGCCGGAGGGAGGGAGAGCGAAAGGCGCGCGCACACAAAAGCTGGTGTGTGTGTGGAGAGGAGGCAGCGAGCCCCAGACAAAGCCCGTGCAGCGCGCACACAAAAGCTGGTGTGTGTGTGTGTGTGTGTGTGTGTGTGTGTGTGTGGAGAGGAGGCAGCGCGCCCCAGACAAAGCCCGTGCAGCGCGCACACAAAAGCTGGTGTGTGTGTGTGTGTGTGTGTGGAGAGGAGGCATCGAGCCCCAGACAAAGCCCGTGCAGCTGTATTTGAGCTGGGCCAGCGCTGGCAGACGTGCTGCCATCTTGCAGGAGGCTCCTGATGGACGCTTGCCTAAATCGCAGCGGCGCGGGGCGGCAGGGGGCGGGGCACCGTACGTCATGCGCAATGACGTCACATGGCCCCGCCCCCTCGCCTAGGGCGCGAAAAGCGGCTCCCAGGTTTTTTTTTCCTTCGGAAATGGGTCCAAGTGGCTCTTTTTGTCTTAAAGGTTGCCGACCCCTGCTCTAGGTGTTCCGTAGAGTGCCTGGGCAATCCATCACTTTGCTCCGATGCAGCTACTTCTTCCTGGGTGGAAACATGACAGCAATCCCCAGGCAGCGGCAGCAACAGGGGCTTCTGGGCCAGTGAGTGGTGAAGAATGGCTGCTGTTGCAGCAAAATGAGGAGAGGGAGCTGGAGTAGAGACAGCAGGTCCCCCGTTCATTCATTATCCATGCTGAAATCGCGACAGGATGTCAGGGGTAGTTGGCAGCGGACTACAATGACTTCAGAAGCTGCCGACAGTGCTAGAGTTTGGCCCTGACAAAGATTCCCAAATAGATGCATCTGTTGGTGCGTGGCTAGAGCCGCCACATTGTTTCCTTGGTCCTGTGCCTTTAACAGCTGCCTAACCTGCATAAAATTGCAAGGGAAGCTTTTCTTGGCATGGAGATAAAGCGAAGAATAATGCTTAGTTCACTTACTTAATTTCTGCAGGTCAGACACAGGAGAAGAGCTGCATATAAAAGGAAGGGAAAGTGGCAATCCTGTGCTTGCCACGTTCATGGAAGAATTAGTAATTGTGTGGTTTTTTGTAAAACATATGCAGGCATTTCAAGGCAGGGGGTTGAACCATGACATATGAAGGAAGGGGGATTTACTTCTTAACGGTAAAGGTAAAGGGACCCCTGACCATTAGGTCCAGTCGTGACCAACTCTGGGGTTGCAGCGCTCATCTCGCATTATTGGCTGTGGGAGCCGGCGTACAGCTTCCAGGTCATGTGGCCAGCATGACAAAGCCGCTTCTGGTGAACCAGAGCAGCGCACGGAAACTATAGCCCCTGCTATAGTTCTAATGCAGAATGGGCCCCCCACAGGTGTAATTTGCAATGGGAGAGAAGCTTTTGTTGTCACTGGCCTCTTTCAAGGTTCTGCAGCTCCTTGAAAGCTCTGAGCACAGGTCTCTATTAGTCTGTTGCTATTGTTTTGTTTTGCTTTTAAAAATGACAAAGTAATATACTTCTCTGTATCTGAGAAGTTCTCTGAGTCCAGCCTTATTTGATTCCCAAACTGATAACCAAATTTGGCTATTCTAAGTGGTTATCAGAGATGATGATGATGATGATGCTTTGATACACATTATAGTCACTTAGGGCTCATCCACACCCCGGTTGTCCCATGCCTGTTGTCTGTTTTTAATTTTTTTGAAATGTTGGTCACATAAACCACACACCTTATATTAGGATCATGACTGCTTCATATTTTATTTTCCCCACACAGCAATTAATATCAGTATGACAGAGGAATGAGTGTGTGATTTTGCTGTGGCATATGAAGTGCCATTCTCCCATGAGTACACATCTCAGGAGCCGATGAGTCTCCATGAATGAGATGTTTAAGTGTGGAACTTCCCTTTGTAGTGTTAAAAGTTAAAGTGAATTGCATTCAAGAGTTTTAAGTCAAGTGCTATATAGTTTAATTGATGGGTGGACCGGAGCCACATAGAGATTTTCTGCTTCCATGGAACTGCTCTGACATTATTGATTCCCAGCCTAGATTATGTCCCAAAGTAGGTTATACTTCACAATATCTGAACATTATTCATCAATCATGCACACGGTGCAAAAGTATATGCATAAATCCTCACATATAAAAACCTTCATTCTCCAAACATCCCTGGCAGAGATATTGCTTCTATTTCTGCTTTACATATTGCGGCATCTCTGAGCGGTGCGAGATTCCGGGGGTTCCAGATGCTTACCCAGGGTTCAATTTCCTTCAGAATGAGGGACAGCAGAGGCTGTGGTGTCTTTATGATATATGGTGTATTTACACACATTTATACAACCTGAGCCTAGGAGGGATAGTTCACAACATCTACACCCCAAGCGGGCGGGGTCTTGTTTCTCCCATAGTCACAGCCTTGGATTCAAACAGGAATCGGGCATGATTCTGTCTCCCTGGCTTCCCAGCCTACTTCTTCTAACTTCTAGCTCACATAACTCAACTCTTCCCTTTGTCTTTCTAACTATCAGTGAGTTGAGGGAGGGGGTTCCCACCTATTTGCCCTCTGGCACAGAGCCACTTTGTTACCTTAGTGTCCCATACTTAAAGGGCCATTACCTCATCAAAAGCTAGCCAGGCTATCCCAGAAATTGGATCCGTACTGGATCTCGGAAATCAGAAGGGAGGTCAGGCATACAGTCTACCTTCCCAAACTCTCCCAAACCCTCCCAAAGCATAACAATATGTAGCAGTAGGCCTGAGAAAGGTGCAACTTTTCAGTGGCCAGATTCAATTAATGAGTTCTGCTAGAGGAAGCCTGCATAAGGATTTTTTCACTAGCACAACAGGGTTTGTTTGCGTCTCCTCCTCCTCCTGCATGTCCCTTCGCCCCGCCCCAAATTGGCTCTGCATGTGTTGGGGGAACCCAGGCGGAGGAGAGGGGAAATAGTTCTGTCTGGGAAGCTGAAATGCTTGTGCTGGCAGAAAGATCTCCTCAACAGTACATTGAGTTCCTCCCTGAGAAACCTCTGGGTAAGGCCAAACCTCAGTTCATTGATCCACAACAGTTTTTACGAGATGCACTATTAACGTTTCATGTTAAAAATAATTTGGGGCTTCATCTTGAAAATTATTGCGGGCTTGTCGTTTTTTCATACTTATGATGGTTCCTTAATTTTCCACTAAACCTCACCTTCTCTCTCCTTCCTTCCTTCCTTCCTTCCTTCCTTCCTTCCTTCCTTCCTTCCTTTTCCCTGAGAGCTAATTTCTCAGCATTTCTTCCCCTTTGTTCTTTTCTGGCACTAAATTTCAATGCACTGGAGAGTCCATTTATCACGGGAAGCTTCTCTCTGCATTAACATTTGGTGGCAAACTGTTGACTGCGGACATTTGGAGCCAAGGGTTGTCATACTATCTCAGGCCATTTACAGATGAAAGCCGTGGCACAGGGAGTTTCCTGCACATCCAGAAATGCTGAGAGCAAAGTATGCTGGGGGAGATGGGAGGGAGGGACAAGTGTGCCAGACTTGGGCTACTTTTTCCTATGGCTGGTTTTTCTGGAAGGAAAATGAATGGAAGGGGACTTCTTCTTTTTAAATGTGCCTCTTTTGTGAAATAGGAGAGTTAAGCTTATTCATGGTTTTTTTCCCTGTGCTTGAGCAGCTTTTACAAAGATAAGGTTACAGAATTCCTGGCATTTGGGAATAGAGATGAGAAGGCCTGAGAGAAAACCAGAAAAATGAGGATGGGGGTTGCAGAAGAATGGGGGGAATGTCCCCACTCCTTATTTTCTGGTTTCCCCCCAAACCTTCACATCTCTAAACGAGGAATTGTGAAGCTGTGGTCCTCCAGCTGGTGATAGACTCCAGTTCTCACTGGAGAATGGTCAATGGTAAAGGATGATGGGAGGTTTTGGTCTAAGAACATCTGAAAGGTCAGAGGTTCCCCATCCCTGATAGTCTAGACCCATGGTTCCCAACGTGGGGCACACGTCCCACAGGGGAGCAATTTGATTCTTAAGGGGGGCAATTTGAGAATGAGTTATTAACAGTGAATGGCCTTTTAGGCTTCCTCCACGTGAATAGGAGTTCATTTTTTTTTAATAAAAAGAATTATACGTCATGGGAGGGGGGGCATCAAGTCCTATAGCCATGCCAAGAGTGATTCAAATTAAGGCCCCACCCTTACAAGGAAGGTTAAAAAATATTCATGGTGCGTGTGACGTGTGTGGACTTCTGTCCAGCATATTAAAAGGTAAAGGTAAAGGGACCCCTGACCATTAGGTCCAGTCGCGGACGACTCTGGGGTTGCGGTGCTCATCTCGCTTTATTGGCAGAGGGAGCCGGCATGCAGCCGGTCATGTGGCCAGCATGACTAAGCCGCTTCTGGCGAAACCAGAGCAGCGCATGGAAACACAGTTTACCTTCCCGCTGGAGCGGTACCTATTTATCTACTTGCACTTTGACGTGCCTTTGAACTGCTAGGTTGGCAGGAGCAGGGACTGAGCAACGGGAGCTCACCCCGTTGCGGGGATTCGATCTGCCGACCTTCTGATCGGCAAGCCCTAGGCTCTGTGGTTCAACCCACAGCGTTACCCTCGGCCCTGTCCAGCATATTATGTGCTGCAATTAATTGTGAGAAGAGCACTTTCCACCCAGCAAGCTCCCCACAGGGAATAATAGTAGGAATGACTTTGTCTAGTCTGGAGAGAACAAACAAACAACAGTTGGGCAGGCAGGCAAGTATGGACACTGAAATCAACTCAAGGAACAAGTTGCTCAGACTCAGGAGCCAGAGCAGAGTTTCCACCAGATAGATGCCTATTGGCTCTCTTGTGTCACCTGACAAGAGCTGAACTAGAAGCAACATCAAATGCTGCTTTGAAACCACTCTTCATTGCCTTGTTAGGAAGGCAATTGATGCACCTTATATAAAGAGACATTTGAGACCCATGAATGAATGATACTTTATAATAGTTCAATTCCAACACATCCCTCACATTCCTCACATCCCTCACATAAAAATACCTATTTTCTACCATTTGTATATGTCACACATTGAAGTCACTGCTTTTGACAGCGAGCTGCTAAGAATACCAGATTACACTGAGAATGTATTTAGAGTTTGTGCTGTGGAGACAATGCACAAAGCAGAAAGAGATTCATCTTTTAGTAATGCCCATTTTGTAAGAGGCAATAAAGATACAGCATCCGGTAAAGAGATAAACATGCTATAACTAAGCCGGAGTGGCAAAATTGGAGACAAGAGACAAAGCAGGGGGAATGGGGAATTAAATTAATGTGTGCACTTTTTAAAAAAAAGATATATAAAAAAAGAGTCAACTCCCAGTCACCTCATACTGAAAATGAGCTGCCTCGGGGAAAGATATATCTTACAGGGAGTTTTTGAAGGATGATAAATACTGTAGTCAGTCTATTATAAACTGCAGTGTGAGCTGAATCTTAATCAAGACACAGAAATATAAATCTAAAAATAATAAAAGGAAAATCAATATTGATGCTCAGGAATAAAAGTACTATATTTTTGCTAGTAAACGTTTTTAAGGTCCCAGGGAAAAAAATATTTGAGAGAACCTACAGTAATTTACTTTAATTTCAATAGCTGGCAAGCTCCCAGAACGTTTGGGTGGAATTTATACCATTGCCACAAAACAAGCTTATATATAAACAAACAGCATTTATTACTTCACTACTGGTAGCCTACTGAGGCACCAGAAAAGTGTGCTAGCAGACTGGGAATGCACCAATGGGAGGATTTCTGTGAACTCTACTGAATACCATGGTATCATTTGATTATTAGGAAAACTCAGTACAACCTACATATAGGGACTGTATAGTTATAAATCTCTCTCTCTCTCTCTCTCTCTCTCTCTCTCTCTCTCTCTCTCACACACACACACACACACATTTACATTATTAATAATAATTTATTCTTTTCTCAATAAAAGAGTCTCAAAGCAACTTACAAAGATGTAAAATACAAAGATGCCATAAAAACAAATGGAGAACAATGAACAATAATTCCAGGGTCATGGGTTTGGGCCCCATGTTGGGACTAGATGACCCATGGCATCCCTTTCAGCTCTATGACTTTAAACATATTGCCAAAAGTGTTCCTCCACCAACAGCACAACAAGGACGCTTTTCCACTAGGGCTACTGGGACACAGCCCTCCCAATAAGAATGTTAGGCAATTTTTAACCCCCCCAAACCCCCCCTCAAAGCCACATACTCTTTCTTGTCCCTCACACATTTTACACTTCCATGAACTGAAAGAGGCTTGTAGAGACATTTCTGTCAAACTCTGGTTCTCTGGCCAATCAGCTCTCTAGAGATCTGTAGAGAGGGGCTTAAAAGCCGCCACTCTTAATATTCAAAAGTCTGCTGAGAGACCTGTGGGAGGGATCTCTTTGCCGTAGTCATACTCTTGGATTGAGTGTGTGACTTGATTTCTAAATGAGATGTATGGAGTGAAAATCATATCAGAAAATCACACTTGGTCCCTCTTATAGGAAAGCTCTTTCCCGGTTGTCTCCCTCTTCTATATCTGACCACTCTTCATCATCCCACCACCAATCTCCTGGCTCTGAGTTTTCTTCCCTTGAGGGTTTTCCCCAGCTGGTGCTTCCCACCATTCCTCTATGTCCAACTGGTCCATGGCATCAGGTTTCCTCATCCCCGTTTAGCTGATCAGTTTTGTTTTGAAGGGGAAATGGCTGGGACAGCATTTAAGTCTTTCCCACCACCACCACCACCACCTGAACAGAAATTTGCCCTGAAGTGTGCTCATTTTAAAATGTAGCTTGGCCCTTGGTGTAAGACAGTGATGGCTAACCTTGACACTCCAGATGTTTTGGGACTACAACTCCCATCATCCCTGACCACTGATCCTGTTAGCTAGGGATGATGGGAGTTGTAGTTCCAAAACATCTGGGGTGTCAAGGTTAGCCATCACTGGTGTAAGATCAGGTTAAATTCCAACAAGCATGTATGTCCCCTGCTTACTTGGCCCCCTTATCTGCTCCCCCCATATGCCCCCCATTAAATAATTTGAAAGGGGTGAATAGGTTCTGAAATGGAAACTCGCTCTTTATTGTGTTCAGTCATTTGTCTTAAAATATCACTTTTCGATAGTTACGTGACAAAATGCAAAGAGGCATGACAGAGACTATCTGTGCCATTATCTTACTCCGATATAGCTTACGGGAGTGCAATATTCCATGAGCCTTCTTGGGCTCAAACTCTGAAGTCCGTTTCCACAGAAACCTCCATAGCACATTTCACAGAAATTCTTGCGGAACAGCTAATGTGACACAACGTCCTCATTTGGAAGAAATGAAAGGAGCATTTGAGAGTGTGATAGCCAAACATTCATTTCTAAGTTAATGCTTTTTGATAAAAGAGCAGCTGACAGTTAATGGAACTGGTAAAAACTCTCTGTGAGTAATAGACCCAATTGCCATCTGTAGTAAAATACAGCCTTTTATTTGAGCTGTGGCAATTTTGTACCAGCTGGGAATCTTGACCATTAGGCCTCATTAGAACTATAGCCCATTTTCCAGCTAAAAAGTCCCCCCAGAAGCCAATTCTGATTTCATCTGAATTAGCACTGATCATCAGAATACTAATAGGAAAGTTCATCTCCACTTAACTAGCTTGTTCAAGTGGCTTGCAGCAGAATACAAAGTCCTCATAATTTTCAAGAGATTATCCCTCCAAGAATGGAATAGAAAAACAAAACAAATAGAAGACTGAACTGCAATAAGATTGGAGGCTTCTGGTGTCCCCACTGCAAGAAGTGTGGGGCTTCTAGTGGCCAGCTGCTCTACACAGCAGTTTATTCTTGCAGATGTTTGACTGGCTTCTTTTCCTATAGCTGTCAAAATCCCATAAAGCCAAACATTTAGCGCTGTGCCTGTGGAAGAAAAGGAACATGCTTCAAATAGGCATGTGAGCAGTGGGTTTTGTGGCGTGTACAGAACAATCCTAACAAGGGGCTGAGGAGAGATGCAGAAAGGCAGATTCACTGTCACATTCAGGGCCCTGTCAGCTCAACCTGGCCAGAAGGTGGGGGGGGGGCGGCGGGTTTATTTGGGTGGTTTCCACTATATTCCTGCTGTGGAATCACTCTCCCTGCACACACACCTGGATCAAAAGCTGTCAGCACCCTGTAACATTCTGTTTTGGGGGCTTTCCACTGATTACTGCTAGTGGTTGTTCATTACCCACCTACGTAAAAAAACAAAACAAAACAAAAAAACCTGGCTATACTCCTCTTTGCTTGCAGAAGGTGACAGAGAAGTGTGCCATTGCACACACCTTCAACATGGCGGGCTGGGGGTGGGGAAGAGAGATACAATTGCTGCCTTACTCTCAAGTATGCATGCATACCCTCCAACATTTCTCTGATGAAAATAGGGATGTCCCATTCCATAATGAAAATTTTACTATTTATACCCCACACACCTTACTGGACCCCCCCACTGCCCATTCTGGGCAGCTTCCAACATATATAAAAACATAATAAAACATTTAAAAACATAAAAAACTTCACTATACAGGATTGCCTTCAGACGGCTCGGGGATCGGATATGCAGCTTTAGAATGAGCAGGGTTTTCACACTAAAGAGCTTGGGGTTGTTGTTTCTCATGTGTAAACCCCTTTCTTGGGCCATGTTGTGCAGCATGCCTTGTTATTTGAATTTGTTTCTTAACTGATGGACTGGCAGGATGTTAATAATACTAATAATTTACAGCAATATCTAAGCTTTAAATCCCTTTGGGTTTGATGGGGCTAACTTCCAGGCAAATGGGTAAAGAACTGCATCTTTAATTGCTTGCCAGATATAATTTACACTTTTCATAATCTTCCCTTGGAACAGCTTTAATATCCCAGTGGAGTCTTGCCCCATGATTTTAAATAGATTGGTGTCTTTTTTTAAAGTTCAGGATATGTAGTCGCCCCCCCCCCCTTGGTAGCACGGAGGGCTAATGCTGGGAGTCATAAACCATCTTGAAAGGGGGGGGGGGAATGTGGATTGGTTGCTGCCAGAGTGTGGCCTTTAAATCAAGAGCTGGAGCCAGGAAGGTTCATAAAACCAGAGGCAGGATTTTTTTTTTAGCCTTGAGAATTGAGGTACTTTAAATTCCAGCCTTCAGGTTCAGTGATCTGTTCAAGAACAAACATAACGCTTAAATAGAAGGGACCTGAAATCAGGACACATTTTCCTGCTGAGTTAACCCAGGACAGCCCTCCTAAAGTTTTGCTCATTTGTGATGACATTTTCCTGTATTTTAACAATCCAGAAAGAGAAAAGGCTTACAATCATGATGCTGCGGGAGACAGGATCTGCTGCAATATCCACCTTCAGATACATCAATAGGAGTAGCAAAAGTAATACATTTTAATAGAAAGTTTGTGCTCTCAACAACATAAGCTTGATTATTTCATTCTAATTGCCCTGTTGACCTGTTTCTCATGTATCAGGCTTCCCCAGCCTGGTACCCTAAATTGGACTACAATTCTTGCCAGCCCCAACCAGTGTGGCCATGGATCAGGAATGGTGGGAATTGTAGCCAAGAACATCTGGAGGCGATCACTTTAGGGAAGGCTGCCATGCATCTGGTTTAAGGTCTTCCCCTTCTACAAATGTAGAACAAGTTCAGTCCCAGCGTTTTACCCACTACAGCACACTGCATCCCATGTGCCAGGTTTGAGGAGCCTTTGGCCTTCCAGATTCAACTTCCAGCCATTCCTCTGAGTGCTTTACAGCAACATTCACCTTCTCACTAGGAGTGTTTTGCACCTTACACTTCAGCAGGGCCAGATTTGATACTGAAGGTATGCTTAACAGGGAGCTGCAGCTGACCCTGGTTCTCTAAAGAATGCTACTTCTGTTTGACACTGCTTGGGTCACCCTGCATAATGGCCTGTGTTGGGAAAGAAACAGGGTGTGTGTGACCCCGACTGTTCTCTTTGATGGAGTATCTCTCCTGTCGTGGACCCGCCTGGAAGCAAAAGGCAGCCCTAAAATCAACATCTCAGTCCATCCTCCAAGACCCTTCTCTAGGAGACACTTGTGAGCAGGTTTACAAGGGAAGAGGGCTGATTCAGTTGTGGCACCACCACCACCACCCGGTCTATGGAAAGCTCTCCATAGCAAGGTCCAGGTTAAGACCATCCTCTTAACACATTTGATGGGAAAGGATTGGTTGATACCACCATCATGCTAATTGGTTATTCTTAGAATCATAGAATCATAGAGTTGGAAGAGACCACAAGGGCCATCCAGTCCAACCCCCTGCCAAGCAGGAACACCATCAAAGCATTCTTGACAGATGGCTGTCAAGCCTCTGCTTAAAGACCTCCAAAGAAGGAGACTCCACCACCCTCCTTGGCAGCAAATTCCACTGTCGAACAGCTCTTACTGTCAGGAAGTTCTTCCTAATGTTTAGGTGGAATCTTCTTTCTTGTAGTTTGAATCCATTGCTCCGTGTCCGCTTCTCTGGAGCAGCAGAAAACAACCTTTCTCCCTCCTCTATATGACATCCTTTTATATATTTGAACATGGCTATCATATCACCCCTTAACCTTCTCTTCTCCAGGCTAAACATACCCAGCTCCCTAAGCCGTTCCTCATAAGGCATCATTTCCAAGCCTTTGACCATTTTGGTTGCCCTCTTCTTGATTATCTTGGGGAATTGGTATGGCCATTCTTGGGGAGGTGGTATGGTTTTAGTGTATCATGGAAACTGCTGTTGTATTTTAACTTTTTGTATATTTCAATTGCTGTAAGATGTAATAAGCTATTCAAATAATTGTAGCACTAACAGAAGCAAGCACAAGGATTCCCAGTAACACAAGAATCTCCACCCCGTACTCCACCTTGGGACCCCCAGAGCAGATTTAGGAGGCATGTGGGGTGGGGGAAGGAGAGGGGTAGAAGGTTTATTTGCACAGCAAAAATCCTTGTGTTGATGGAACCTTAGAGATGGCTGAATACAATCCTTAGACCTACGTATCAAATGTGAAGAGAAACAGGCCAGAACAATAGGATGGGTGGCAATGCAGAGGACTGTTGTTTGTTTGAAGAACTGTCAGAGAACAGGTCTCTTTTTCAAGTCTAGTTTTAGGAGAGAGGCCCATAAGAAGAAAACGCAGGGGCCCAGATATTGCCCATCAACAGCAAACTGGGCAGGCACAGAGCTCACAGTCTTCCCCATCGTGGTGTGATGTATTGAATTATTATTTAAAAATATAGAACTTATACACACACACACACACACACACACACACACCCAGATGCACCTTTTTGGTGATGCATCCGTGGTCACCCTGGCCTGGCAAAAGTCACCATTTGACACTGCATCGGAAAAGGCAAAAGCAAAGTGAAAATTTCCTATTATTTTCATTGAGGTGTTATAAGCAACCTGAACACACACTTGGATCACACGTTTGGAATCACAAATATGCTTTCTAAAAGAAATGCATCTGCCACATGGGAGATGGCTTGAAACATTTCTGAATGCAACTCAGCTCCTTCTGCACTCAGGACAGCTGCGATGAACATATTAGTTGAAGGGCAAGGGCTGCCGAGTAATAGAGTTTTGAATTGCATTATTGCCCCGCCCCAACCCTTTAGATTCTACAGATAATAAGTGCGAGCCATTCAGTTGTCTTTGTCCTCTTTGTTCCTGAGAACAAAATGGACCCCCTGCTCTGTCTTCAGTAATGCAGGACTGGAGAAAGGGAGAAGAGTAGCCTGCAGCTTCTGCTCCTGGGTGTAAGATGGACTCCATTATTACTAATAATTTGGCACACAACACAATCCACAAAGTGCTTTGCAATTGCTCAGCACTTTCCCCGTCAAAGCCGCTCTCTGAAGTAGCCAATTACTGGCCCTGCTTCCACAAATGGAGGAGTGAAAAACCGAGAGGTAGCTATTTGCCCAGGGAAACAATAGTTGAGTTGTTGTGGTTTCTTTAAAATCCTTATTTCCATAGTGCAAGGCTGGCATTTCAGACACACTGGCTCCTTATACTTACTCTTGACGATAACAAGCATAACTTCAAGCCCATCCACCTCCATCCACACCACTGCACTAACCTTTCCCTGGTGTGTTATGTGATTTATGCAGGACCCCATTCTGTCCACAAGCATAAGACTCTTTGATTTTAATGAGGTGCTCTATAGAAAGGAGATGGCCAACCTTTCAGCATTCGAGCCGATTTACCTTTGGGAGTTGGGCAGGTGCAGGTGGTGCTTTTCAGGTCCCCACAGCACAAGCTTTACATCAGGCATCCCCAAACTGCGGCCCTCCAGATGTTTTGGCCTACAACTCCCATGATCCCTAGCTAACAGGACCAGTGGTCAGGGATGATGGGAATTGTAGTCCAAAACATCTGGAGGGCCGAAGTTTGGGGATGCCTGCTGTACATCTTAAAGTTCCCTCATCTGCACAATTGTTAATGGTACAGGGACCCTAAAGTTTACAGTCTGGCCATCCTTGCTATAGAGGATGAGTCTTCTTCCTGGTAGCCTAAGCATTTCTAATGCAAAAAGGCTCATGCAACAGAAGTCTTTTCCTTTAATCATTGACTCGTTCAGCCCATTCTTTAAGCCAAAGGAACTGCATAGCATGCATGTAGCAAAAGCAACATACTGAAATGCTTTGGTGAATTAGGGCGATGGACAGGCAGAAAAGTCTTTCTAGCAGGAAAGCTGCAGGCAGAACTGAGTTTGGGAAGAAATTTGATTCAGCTTGCACTTAAAAGCAAACCTACCTAATTCGCCCTTTCTGGAATGGTACCAGAACCAAAACACAGCCATTCTTTGAAATTCACATTTCTCCAAAGGGTTGAAAACGTGAGTCCTATTTCTGGGCTTGTAAAGAATGTAGCTGTTAAGCACTTTATTGAACTTTTTAAGATAAAGGAAGTCTTTCATTTGGTTGTTTGTATTGTTGTATGTTATGTTCATGTTTAATGAGGGTGGATTTGTGTATTGGGGTGGGGGGGGGGTTGTGTTATGTTGTAAATAAAATTCCAATAAAAATTAAAAAAAGAAAACCCTACAACTCACATATGCTTTGCTGAATAGGCTCCATCCCATCATTTCAGCATGACTGACAGTGCAGCCCTATGTGCGTCTACTCAGAACTAAGTCCATTTGAGTCCAGTGGGACTCCTAGAGCTGAAGCCTTAATTATACAAATTAACAATTATCTTAATTATTCTCCTCCTTCCCTGAGTAGTGGCCATCATAGAGCAGCAGCTAGCTGTTGTTATCTGAGAATACATGAGTAAAAAAAATGGTTGGTTCCTTGACAGTTAGAACATCTTCTTTGTGGAGATTGCTCAGTCATTACATTTGCCAAGATCAGTGTGCTATTTATTCAAAGATTAGATCTACTCTGGCAACACTGAAATGCAGAGCAGAAATTGTCCCCTGACTGCTCTTTAATTGTGAAGGAAGCATCCACCCCCTATTCGCCCGCTGAGAATGATAGATGTTGTTAAGTTCTCAAAGTATTCTTTTGTGCTGTTTAAACACTAAAAAGGCCTGTGCCACCTGAAAAGACCAACCAATATGTTGCGGCATGAGTTTTGTCAGCCAAAGCCACTTTATCGGGGCGATAATAATACTTCTCTTTTTGTAAGTGAAGCCAAGAGACCGAGTAATGCAAGGGACAGCAGAAGGAGGTGAACTGAGCACAAATGAATGCAAGACCCAGCAAAACCATAAGATAGTGTTTATTGTGACCCACTCCCAACCGGTTGTGCTTGTAAGCCCCTGAAGAGGCCAATTGCATGCTGTACAAAACCAACGAAGATCTCTAAACCTACTAAAGGACATCTTGGATATAATACAAGCTCTAGAAATGAGGTTTCTCCTTTCCATCTCCCACTCTGCTCTTTGATGCTTTTCTTTTTCAAATCTGGATTTATTTTCAGGTGGAATGAAGGAGATTTGGTAGTCTTTTTATTTGTTTTTCAACATTTTGCCTTAAGCAAGACTCCAAACTCCCAATAACCTTTGGAATGAATCAAGGAGAGGCTGTTTGCTCAGGTTTCCAATGAGATACAAGTGTGACTGCTTCCCTCCCTGGGAGGTGTAAGAATCTGAATGTCATCATTGTACTAGAACAGGCAGGGCCAGCGCTTCCATTTAGGCCAACTAGGCAACTGCCTAGGGCGCCAAAATGGAGGGGGCACTGGCCAGCCTGCCCGCCGCCCCCTGCCACCGCCCCAACCAGCGGCGGAGCAAGCAGGTTGGGGTAACAACAGCGGTGGCGCCAAAATGGAGGGGGCGCTGGCCAGCCTGCCCCTCACCCCCCGCCGCTGCCCGGTGCCGTGGACCAGCGGTGAAAATCGCGGCGGCGCGGGGCGCCTGGCGCGCAGGGGGCGGGGCACCGTACGTCATTGCGCATGACGTACGGTGCCCCGCCCCCTCGCCTAGGGCGCCAGAAACCCTGGCACTGGTCCTGAGAACAGGGATTGGGAACCATAGGCCACAGGGGCCAATTGTAGCTTTCTGGGCCTCTCTGTCTGATAGTTGGAACTCTCCTCATCCTATACCCCCTACTCAGCCCCACACCCTCTCCTGGGGCCACATCCTTGATGGGCCCTCCTTTGCCTCCTCCCCGAGTGCTTTTGCTTGGCTGGAATATGTCCTTGAACTCAGATAATGCTTCATGCTTGCCTGGCTGTTGGAATTAGCCTACTGTACAAAGGTAACATTGACATCAATTGCTCCACCCACATTTTTGCCTCTGGCCATGCCCACTACCACAGCCTGAAAAATGTTTCCATATCCCTGCAGTAGAATGAGGTAGGGGAAGCTAAACTGGCCCCTTCTTTATAGCAATGGATCTTTGCCAATTGATTATACCAGTGGTGGATCTGTCCAAGCTTCCTTCATGCAGATGCCTTTTGATACTGCCACAAATGGTTGTGGGTTTGTGGTTTTTTTTGGCAGTTTAAAAACTTGGCAGGTGCAATTTCACTCCTTAGTTTATATTCCTAAAATGACTAAGAATCTCTTGGCAAGGTAATGTCCTTGGAAGTTAAAGTAAGGTTGGTGTTTTTTAATTACGAAAACGATAATGCAACAGCTTCAGTTCCCAGACAGAAGACATGCCTACACTAGTTGTCCTTTACAGCTGAGTTTTTATACGTGACATCTGTAATGCACATCCAACCTGCTGAACCTACCCTGTAAGGAAAAGCTTCAATTTCAGAGAGAATCAGCCCTCCTTAGCCTTTCTTGGGGGATGGCGGGTAGCAGCAAGTGGGGCCATTTCATACATTACAGAGGCAAACAGGGGTTTTAGTTATTTAAATATCATCTATCATCATCATCATCATCACTGATTTATTAATTGCCTTCTAAACAATCTCAAACTGATTTACTTATAATATAATTGAAAACTGTTAAAAAACACCCAAACAACAACTGTATTTAAAACAAGACTACAGTGGTACCTCTGGTTACGTACTTTTTTTTTTAATAAAATATATTTATTGGGTTTTAACAAATTTTAAATGAACAACAAACAAAAGACAAAAAACTTAACACTATACATAATACATGATACATAAACAAAAACACAACATACATTAATTATTTCCCTTTCATCTTGTCTAATCATGTTGGGGTGACTTCCTCACGTCTCCCCTACTGCGTTTCATTTTCAATCATCTTTAGTAATTTCTTGACATCTTTAAATATTATTTGTTATTCTCTGGTTACATACTTAATTCGTTCCGGAGGTCCGTTCTTAACCTGAAGCACCACTTTAGCTAATGGGGCCTCCCGCTGCCCGATTTCTGTTCTCATCCTGAAGCAAATTTCTTAACCCAAGGTAATATTTCTGGGTTAGCAGAGTCTGTAACCTGAAGCGTATGTAACCTGAAGCGTATGTAGCCCGAGGTACCACTGTAATACCCTACCAAGTGGACACTCATGGAAAAGACCCACTGGGAAAGCCTGTTGGAACAAAAATGTTTTCCACATGTTTCTGGAAAGGGCAGATAGTGGGTGCCTGTCATAGTTTGACAGGAATCCTATTCCATAGATCAGGGGCAGCCACACTGAAAGCTCTGCTCTGAGTTACTGTGCAGCAGGCTTCTGAGATCTTTGGTGCTTGCAGGAGAAACATTCCCACAGACCACAGCAATCTACTGGGTGTATAAGGGCCCTCCAATAGAGCCCCCTCAAGGGAGCTTCAAAGATGATAACACATCACACAACAGCCCCTATGGAAGATCAGATCAGATTCCAGAAAGGGGGCACGTGTGTGTGTGTGTGTGTGTGTGTGTGTGTGTGTGCGTGCGTGCTTCAGTCTTTGCCTTTGGCACAGTTCTGCTGCTCCCTCAGTTGAAGGCTCTTGTTGCAGATGTTTTGAGGAAGTGCTGTGGGAGTTTTTGTCCATCATTCTCTCCCATGACATCCCTCTGGCTGCCAGAATGTCTGTCTTTGGCAATTGGCTCTGCAGTTTCAAAGCACTGTTGTTTTGGGACAGAGGGACCTCTTCCCTCTTTCTGACAAGTCTGGATTTCTGACAAGAATGAATCAAAGTTTATATCTCTTTTCCCACTTACTCTTCAGGTACCATCCAGCAGTTGGCTTGATGGAGAGAATCCAGGCGATTGCTCAGAACGTCTCGGACATTGCAATGAAGGTGGATCAGATTCTTCGCAACAGCCTCCTAAATGGAAAATGTAAGAAAACCAGCAGGCTCACCAAAAAGGATGACCTGAGAGTGTAGCATCTGCTTATATATTTTTATCGAAATGTTACTGGGTGCCATTGTATGCGCATGCTCACATACACATGTACAAGTTACAGTTTTTTTCACTTAGACCAGGGGGAATTAGCAATCTGGCAACAAACCAGGGCTTGGATTCAAGGAATATTTGATTTATTACAAGAGAGAGAAATATTGATCACTATGCAGGCCATTACATTCAATTGGACTAGCAATGTGCGGGTTAAATGAAAGGACAGGATAGCTAGGACAGCAGAGATAGCAGGAATCTAATACCAAATCCAGCGAAGGAAAGGGCAATAGAAGTCAAGCAGACATGCAGTGAAGTTAGCCAGTTTGGAGCTGGAGGTTAGAATCAAACAGGAGCAGCCTGGCTCTTGGCAGAACGAGGGTGATAGAAATATAGAAGTAAGAACTGGAAAAGAAAAATAGAGTGTGGATAGTGTATGAGAAAAGAGGGAGGGAGAGGAGAATTTTTCTTTGGTGGGAGATGCTTGTGGAATTACTTGGGTGGTCAGTTGTGGGAAGTGGGGGGCTAGCGGAGCAGCACAAGGTTCCCCCAAGCAGAGGCTGCATGTTCCTCTAGGTCCCTAACTAAGCACATGGCATAATCGCAGAAATGGAAATGAGGTATGGGACACTGGGAAGGAGGTGATAGGAAGAGGAGTGGAGCTGATGTAGGGATGGGGCAATCTGGAGTAGAACAGTCTAGTCCAGGCATAGGCAAACTCGGCCCTCCAGATGTTTTGGGACTACAACTCCCATCATCCCTGACCACTGGTCCTGTTAGCTAGGGGTGATGGGAGTTGTAGTCCCAAAACATCTGGAGGGCCGAGTTTGCCTGTGCCTGGGTCTAGTCGATGAGAAGACCCACAAGGACTAGAAGAAGCCCAAGGACTGGAAATGCTAATTCTTATAGGTTCTGAAGGAGTTTATCTAGAACAAAAGGGCAGGGAACTGATCTAGAGAAGAGTACTTAGAGAAAATCCAAAAGTTTGTATCAGTTGGATTCAAGCCTCCTACTACAAGGAGTGAAGGCAAAGGTATGTGGAGTGCAAATGGAGTAGTGGGTGTAGATACCTGCTGGAGGATCCTGAGTTATGCCAATGCATGCCAATGTTTCTCCTGGTGTTTTTAGGCATGCAGCGTCCTTTATTACGGCAGCCCTACTGTCCAACCAGTAAGCTGTGGCTCTTTGCACAATGCAATTACATGTCAATGAAAGAAGCTAAAACGAAAGCAAGCCCAACTGGAAAGTACAAAAAAACAAGCTGGGATGAACAAAATGCGAACAAATGCAGAACTTGAAGTTATGCAAACACTTAATCCATAAAATACATCGTATAACTACACAGATTAAAAGCAACAACCTATAAGCCACTCCAAAATAAATCCGCACAATAATCGGCTACATACCTGCCAGGTGGGGGATTATCAAGAGGACAAGAAGGATGGTTCCACCGAGCCATCTGGCAGCAAAATGAATAATCGCTCAACACTTGAAAGTCTGGGCCGCTTCAGGCACAGAAAATGGGGTGCAAGACCACCTGTAACTAGCAGCCCATGGGAAACTTCTACTCTGAGAACTACATAAAAAGTCAAGATTCCCAGGGATTTGGAGTGTGTTTTGGGAACTCTTCCCTGAGTAATACCCACAACTGGAAGCAGTGGGAGGCATGTTGCAGTGATGGAAACTTTCCTAACTTAATAGATCTTAATCTGTGACAAGAGCAGACACTCATTTATCCCAACCCTTATCTCCTTGTCTGAGCATGCAATCATGAGCACCATATAACATGCTAACTCACTAAATGTCAGAGATGGAAAATTCTGTAGCTGGGGGGGGGGGAGGAATAAGATTGGAGGAAGGGAAGCTGGGAGAGGGGAGGGTGAGTCAGGGACTGCACTGTTCTATTGCAATAATGTGAAAACCCCAATGAACTATGGATAAAAAATGCAATTCTCTCTCTCTCTCTCTCTCTCTCTCTCTCTCTCCACACACACACACACACACACACACACACACACACACACACCAGTATATAAAACAAACAACCACTGGTGGCCTTCTTAGGGTAATCAGTATGAGTAACTTCCTTCTATCACACATATTCATGTATAACTGATAACCATATGCATTTGACTGTTTCAGTCTTCCTCAGCAGTCTATTGTAATTTTAATAGTACCAATAACTCTGCCGTAACCCCTGGGGTACATATAAGTGTAAACCAAACCTTTCAGTCATGCTCCCTGTTAGCCTTTAGGTGAATTTTTTGTTTGCGGTGCTGTCTTTTTTGCAGAGGAAATTGGCATGTGGGCATATAAATAAGCCTCTTAATGTGTGGTCTGTTTTGCCCTGGTAAAGAATACTATACAGTATTCAGTATTAAGTGGAGACACCACTGACTGCTTAGTGATCCACGGTATTTGGCAAATTGGCCTGAAAAGCATGGTGACATTTCTTTCAAAACAAATGTGCAGGATGTGAATTGGGACTAAAGATAGATAGCTTTATCCTTGGGACATCACAGGAAGCCAGCTGTGCAGATTGCACAGGCTGGCCTCATCCACTGCTGTTCTCAATCAGCTGTATGGATGTGAAACATGACATGTGTCTGTACCATAGGGATCAGAGGCAGCCCAATGGATTCAGGGCAATTTGCACATGCCCTCAGAATCTTTTCCTCTCATCCTCAGCCTGCTTCTAAAACATCCTTTATTCTGATATGTCTGAAACTGAGAACAGAAATGGACAAAGCCATCTGGCTCCACTCTGGAAAAAGTTGGGCAGGACTGAAGTTGAAATTCAGTCCCTCAAATCTGTCAATTCTGCAAGTAGGGCTCCTTCTAGAATGAGAGCTTTGTACACACTTTAAAGCACATTTGAAACACATTCTTTCCCTTCAAAGAATTCTTGTCACAATTTTATTTTTTAAAAAAATAATTTTTATTAAGGTTTTTTGTGTTATAAAGCAAACAGATAAGCAGAGAAAGGTACATTATTGGCTCCACTTTCAATTACAATAGCCAATAGAATGAAAGAACAATACCCACCATCCCTCTCTCCCCTCCCCCCACATCTCCTCTCCCCTAACTGTAAGATGTCTATGACAAAAGTGTCTCTCACCAAACATAAATGATCTTGTCATTGTAGTTAAGCCCTCACAGAGTTATGGTTCCCCAAAACTCTATGACTTAATCTACAGTGCCCAGAGTTCTTTGAGGGGGGCTACATGTGAAGAAGAGTTTGGATTTGATATCCCGCTTTATCACTACCCGAAGGAGTCTCAAAGCGGCTCACATTCTCCTTTCCCTTCCTCCCCCACAACAAACACTCTGTGAGGTGAGTGGGGCTGAGAGACTTCAGAGAAGGGTGACTAGCCCAAGGTCACCCAGCAGCTGCATGTGGAGGAGCGGAGACGCGAACCCAGTTCACCAGATTACGAGTGTACCGCTCTTAACCACTACACCACATTTGTGCTTCAAATGTGCTTTAATGTATGCAGCCTCAGAAGGTTTGTCAGTCTCTGATTGATTGCCCTTGATACCTATATATGCTACATCTGGCAAAAGGTTCCTTCACAGAGGAAGAGGCATTGTCTGGTTCTGCTCTGATCCTAACAGGAAGCTAGGGAGCATAGCATGGACAGAAAAGGGTAAAATATCCCCTGCCCCTCTCCATTGCCCCTCACCTCATCTAAACAGGTTAGCTGATCTTGTGTCAAAATTTACATGGCCCAGTCCTCTGCTTGAAAGGCTGTCAAAGTGAGGCATTATAGTTATTCGTTTGTGGTGTTTCAGAGACGCCAGCTTCTCTGGCTCATTGAGGGGGCCCGACATGATGTCTCGCAACATCCAGACATCACATACATGACATTGTGAGGAGCCAGGGGATGGATCCGAACACCCTCTGAAAATTGAGGGGGCCTGGCCCCCTCAAAAATTACATTGGTGTGCGTGTGAAATTGCCTTGGCCCCTAAGAGTCAGCGCCTATGTGGTGTTTGTGCCCCAGCATGTAACCAAGAAAAAAGTAGTAGAAAGTCCCTTCCCACAGGCTCACATTCTAGGAAGACATGGAACATGAGGGAAAAGGAATGGGAGGAAAGAGGGGAAAGCAAGCTCCAGCACAAGTTCTGCCCAGTTCAAGTCCCATTTAAAGAAGGGAGAACAGGGGCCTCGAAATTGCCCATCAACAGTTAATACTATCGGCAGCAGATAGGTCACCTGGTCACAGTCTCCCTGATTATGGTGAGATGTATGGTGTTTCCCTTTAAATTATAGCAATTATTTCTAAATTTTCACAAAGGCATATAAAATTAGCATATGCAAATATAATGCAAACCCTTTTGTCTTCCTTTCTTGGTGATGTGTTTCCTCTTTTCTGGCAATGCCTAAATGACCAGCCTAAAATGGGTCATTGGGCTTCACGCACTAATAATAATAATAATAATAATAATAATAATAATAATAATAATAATAATTTAGTATTTGTCCCTAGCCCGCCTTTGTCCCTAGCCCGCCAGAGATCATCAACCAGCACGACCAAGGCAGTTTCAGTCCCATGATGAGGCCTGAATCCCGATTGGAAGGGATCCAAATGGTCCGCATCCTCCAGGCGTGCTTGGAGTTGTTCAGCAACCACCTGCTCAATCACCTTGCCCAAGAATGGTAGATTTGAGACTGAGCGATAGTTGGCCATAATGGCTGAGTCTAAAGATGTTTTTTAAAGAAGCAGTTTAATGACCGCCTCTTTCAGCGGGTCTGGGAAGACTCCCTCACATTGCCTACACACATTTGTAGGCAATGTTTTGAGACCTGGTATCTTCATTTGGTATCTTCATTACATTTGTAGTCAATTTTGAGATCTGGTATTTGTTGTGTTTTCCAAATGCACAAGCAAAGTGCATCTGACCGTTTCTGCTGTAGAAAGCTAGCATCCTCAGGTACTGTGTTTGTCACGTGCAGAGCTGGGAGGGTTAGCTTTCTGCCCATGTCCCTGCCTTGGTTACATTCTCTCTAGCAGCTTTCTCTGAAAGTGCTCCTGGCCATTTATTTTCCCTCATACATCATAAGATAAACCGATGGCATAGTTCCACTGCTGCCCCTCTCCTGCACTACAAGAAGTGAGCTGTACCTCTCCTCATCTTTCTTCCTACCACGTCGTTAAAAACTGGTGAAATTGATTCATTGGGATTTGCACATTCAGTTCTCTTAGGCAGTTTAAGGAAGGAGTTGGGGAGGGTGTGGGGAGAGAGAAGAACTCTTTAATGCTGGCCTCGCATGACTCTTCGGGAAAAGAAGAGTTAATGTCTGCAAAGCACTTGGTGAGCTGAGCACACCATACATCATTAGCAGGAAAGCGAACAGTCAGAGAACTGCAAGCCGTGCCTAAGTCAGCAGCAGTAGCAGCAGCACACTGCAGGGAAGAAGTGTGTTCCTATGGCAGCGCACATCCATTGTGGGGGCGCTTGTCTGCACTTCCCACTTCAACACCCCTTCTTGGCGTTTGACACAACTAACACCCCCCCTTTTCCAGTGGGTTAATGTGCTAAGAAGGGGATTACTGAGGAAATCACTTTAATCATGCAACAATGATGTGTTTGTTTCCTACTAATCCACCAAAGAAAATAATCCCCAACAGACACCATTAAAAATGCTTGCCTTGAATCCCACGAGTACCCATAAACCTCTCCTTTGAAAGCTTGATCTATCCACCTTTTTGTCTGTTTCCCGTCTTCCCCCTTGCTCACAACTCTCCCCTTTCTCCTGCTGCAGGATGGGTTTTGAAGCTGACTTTAATGATGCTATGATTTTACCTAGGGGCAAAGATTCCCATGGAGTCTGCCATTCTTGTTTGTCATGGCAGGCTTTAAAAAAATTAAATAAGTTGGAAGCTGGGCAATTGTCGTAGAATGGCTACAGAGCTCCATTATTAGCCTATGGGTTGTCAAGCCAGAGGACTAGCAACAGTCGCAAGCTGGGCCCTACACCAGAGCTTCATTTGTGTGTGTGCGCACACACATACACACACACACACACACACACACACACACACACACAGAGAGAGAGAGAGAGAGAGAGAGAGAGAGAGAGAGAGAACTAGCACTGGAGGCAAGTTAAAAGTGGTTGCACTTTTTAAACATTTACACTACTAAAATTCAAAGTTCTTTAAGTGGTCTCTGTGAAGTCACATAGCACGACCACCCTGATTGCCACCTGAGTGATATCATTGAAAACGTCTCTTCCTTTCTTGGTCCTTTAGCAGCGTTGCCATTTCCTCTCTCCTTAGTTTTGTTTAGCGCCTAGTTTAGCATTAGGTTTTCTCTATTAACAATGTGTCTTACCTTCATTTACGTCAGCAGCAGGGAGCTGGTGGCCCCCCAGATGTTGGACTGCAGCTCCTACCAGCCTGTGTCAGAACGGCCAACCATCAGGAATGCTGGAAGTTGTACTCCAACATCTGGCTGGAAGCACCAGGTTCCCCATTCCTGTTCAACTTCTTGGACAGTCATTTGGTTTGTTTCCGTTCAGCCCACAAACAAACCTTCTGTACCTTTAAAAAATTTATTCATGGCCTTAGACTCAGTAATATACTGCCTGGAATTCCAGCTGAGTCACTTTCTTTTTATATATATATATACACTAGCAATTCTGATTGCATTTACTGAATGCAAGAAGTATTTTGGGTTGGGGTGTTAAAAAGAAAATCTGGTGTTTTATTAAAAAGTTCAACTTGCAGTGCTTTTTACAAATACTGTCTGATGATGCACTTGTAGCACACACTGTTACCCCCAGTGCTCTTTCTTTCGAAAGGTTTTTGTAAGTGGGGGCATCTTTGGCTCTGAGGCTGGCTGCCTCACCTTCTAACCGATATCTTTGGACTGTAGGGCAGCCATTTGTTTTAAGCTGTGCCCCCCTGCTAGTCCTCTCAGCTGCTTTGTAGCCACTTCTACTGCTCTGTGCGTCATATCAAAGGCATGCTCAAGAACTAAACCAATCTCTCATGCAAACCTGGATCTCTGCCAGCCTGATCTCATGCCACACACTACACAGTTTTTAGTGATTCACTCAGCTCCCCAAATGCACAAGTTTGTGCCAACAGCTTTAAACAATCACTATTTCATCCACTATTCATGCTTTCTCTTTCATTCTGAGTTCTAATCAAGAATCTGCACCTTTCATGTTTAATATTTCTTCTGAGTGTGCTTCAGATTCAATATTTCAAATCCAGACATGACCATTTATTATTTGCATTGTCATCAAACTGGAAAGTATTAAATACCTCTCTTGCTTATTCACCTGCCTTATGAATAAATAGTGTTGGATAAAATCTCTCACCTATTTCAATTGACCCACTTGCGATGCAGTACTGTACAACTCAAATCCTTGTCTGCATCTTCTTGAGTTGCTGCAGCATTTACTTCCCACAACATATTTCTTAGAGATTTTCTCTTGTCCATTTTTTGGGGGGCATTCTGTTTTACCCTGTTTAAACAAGGCCTAAGTTCATGAAAGGATCATTTCTCATTTGCCATTGTCTCCATCTTCCTTCTATTCCCCCTATTGCAGGGATGGGTGACTCCAACTCCCTTTAGCCCAAGCCAGCAATAGTCACCAGTGGTCAGGGAAGATGGCGGCTGAAGTTCAACAACATTCAGAGGCCCACAGGTCCCCCACCCTCAGCTCGACTGCCTGCCCTGTGTAGGCTCCTCAGGGCAGGGACCTGTTTTTTAGTTGTAAAGTGCCATGCACATTAAGGGTGCTATATAAACAGGCCTGGCCCAAGACATTTTGGCCCCTGAGGTGAACCACAAAATTCCCTATTTCCAGCCAGGGTGAAGAAGGGGTGAGTGTCGATCTACATTGGGAATAAAGGGGAACTAAAGATCTACACTGGGAACAAGGGTGGGAGGAGACCAGCAGCACCTTCTTTTAACCAAAGATCTGCTGCCCCTGTGGATCCTGCCTCCCAAGGCAGTTACCTTACCTTGCCTTATGGGTGGGTCAGCCCTGTAGATAAAATAAAAATGTTTTATCTCCTCCTGACACTGTGTAATATTTGCTGCTGAACATTCTTTAGGATGATGCAATAGGAAGCTGAAGTGTAGACAACACCCATGTTGAAAATGAAGCTTTTGCCTTTCCTGGATCAAAGACTAAATCTTTTGAAATTGCAAATGGATTTCATTATGATGATTAATGTGGCAGATACAAGAGCATTTTATGACTGGTTGTCTCACTGTGCCCTCATGCTGTGACCCCAAAGTATTAAATATTGACTCTCTTGCTCATCTTTCTTTGTCCAGCTGGGGCTCAATGTGCCAAATGGCTTTTTCTGCCACCTCTCTCCCTGACACCCAAAGAGGTACAAGGGAGTCAATAAAATATTGCCTGTTCCTGTTCTAATATCAATGTTTAATGTTTGTCTTTAATCTGCAGCTATGGTTCCTAATGAAGAATTGGGGTGCCAAAGGACTTTGTTTAACTTTAAGGGCATGAATAATTGCATAGGCTTCTGCAATTTGTTCTTGAAAACAAATGGAGCATGTTATAAATAGTTTATAGCACCCTCACTGGCCAGCTCCTTTTAGCTTTCCCCATGTATGAATAATGGATTATTATCCCAAACTGGGCTTGGCCAGTGCTACAGATTAAGTGCCTAGGCAGTAGCAGCTCCCTTTTTTTATTTTTTAAACTGCAGGTCATCTGGCTCCAGGGCTGGCTTCAGGGGCCAGCATCATTGGACAACTGTTGAAGCCCAACCCTGACTCAGGGTCCCTCTGCCAACCCCTGGAGCCTCCTAGTTCTGCTGTTCCTTCCTTTGTTGTTGCTGCCTGTTCACTTGGTCCATTCACTGGTCTGGACACCATCGACCCATGGTCTCTAGAACGTTGTTCATTGGGGAATGGATACACTTGGCCCATTCACTGGTCTGTACACCATCGATCCGTGGTCTCTAGAACCTTGTTCATTGGGGAATGGATACACTTGGCCCATTCACTGGTCTGTACACCATCGATCCGTGGTCTCTAGAACCTTGTTCATTGGGGAATGGATACACTTGGCCCATTCACTGGTCTGTACACCATCGATCCGTGGTCTCTAGAACCTTGTTCATTGGGGAATGGATACACTTGGCCCATTCACTGGTCTGTACACCATCGATCCGTGGTCTCTAGAACCTTGTTCATTGGGGAATGGATACCCCTGTCCCACAGGGGTGTTGTGGATGTACAGCCTGAAGCTGAATAATGGCCTTCTGGTTCCCAGGGGTTAAAACACGAGTAAGCAAGTTTTTACTCGAACTGTTGGGCATGGCGTTTGGGTGTTTATTTCAAAGACAGAACTCTGTGCTTTACTTCTGAGTTTCTCTGAAAGGGCTTTGTGCCTGTAGGTGTTGCTATTGTTTGTCTCATTAGATGGCTCTGCACTTGACTGATTGCCTGCACAATTTTCTGCTGCAATTTGAAAATGTCTATATTTTGAAGGGCTTTCATGTGCTCCTTTAGAGTCACGCACATGCCTCATTAGGCACAATGTGTTTTTTTTGGGGGGGGGCATTGACTGGAGGCAAAATGCTGGCCAACCATTAGCATGCGCTGTAATCTGAGAAGAAATGTAAGACCATACAATAGTGCCATGCCAAGAAACACTTTAAAAAAAAACAAAAAACTTCCATTTTGCTTTCATTATCATAGGAAATTGAAGTGCAGCATATACATGTGGGTTTTTCCCCCCCAACTGCCCTCTTCCAATGTCATCATTCCTTGGTTAGGTTCTGAACAACGGATAGAAGCATGCGAAAGCTGCTTCCAGCCTGCAACAATGAGGCTTTGAGTGTGATTTAGTCCGCAGGGCCCAGTGTCTTAACCTGTTCTTAATGGCCCCCTGGGTAGGGTTCCTTTATATACTCCATGTAAGTCTTCCCATGAACATGCAGTCACCTGGGCTGAAGGAAGGTATTACACATGGGATGTATCTAATGCTAGTTCTACTCAGAGGAGACCCATTGAAATGGATGGACATGACTAACATGAGTCTATTAATTTCAGTGGGTCTACTCTAAGTAGGAGTTAGTTCACAGGTGTCAGACACAAGGCCCGGGGGCCAAATCCGGCCCGCCAGACCTTGTCATGTGGCCCGTGTAGCCAGGGCCGGAGCGTCCATTGAGGCGGTGCTGGCCAGCCTGCCCCCCGCTCGCCACCGCCCCAACCAGAGGCGAAAATGGCGGCGGCGCAGAGCGCCTGGGGCGCCTGGCGCCCCGGGAGCAGCCAGCTCGCGCACTGCCCGTCAGTTTCCGGCGCGCGAGTGTGCCCGTCCGCCGAGGCCCCGCCCCGTGCTCAGCCCCTCCCACGCCCTCCGCCGCCATGTTGAGGCAGCCGCTGCCCGGCGCTGGGTGAGGCCTGTGCAGGCCCGGGCGGTGATGGAGCCCACCGCGGAGCTGACGGGGTTGGTAAGTGCCGGCGGGGCGAGCGGGCCGGGGCGCTGGCGGCTGGGCCTGGTAAGGGGCGCCTCCCTCGACGCCTGGCTTAGCGCAGCCGCGGGCTCTTCGCTAGCGCAGGCCCCTCTCCTCGGGACTCGGGTAGGCGCACAGGCAGGCAGGCAGGGAGGCGAAGCGGGCGGGCAGGCAGACAGACCGAGCCCCGTGGCAGGCGCGCGAGAGCGGCGACCCCGGGCAGCCAGAATCCCATTTCGCCCCGGCAGCTGCGGCGGCTCCAGGCAGGGTCCGTTCACGCCATGCTCTCCGTTGGGTTGCGGGGATGAGGGAAGCCTCCCCTATGGGGCAGACCCACGGGCAGCGTGGCTCTTGCCCATCGCCATCACCGGGAACCCGCCCCCGGGACCAGCCTGCGCCAGACCCAGGCAGCCTCCGTGCGCCACCCCACCGATTTGCACGTCCAGACGAGACGTCTGCGCCTTGCTCCCCCCGCTCTCTCCCCACTTTCGCAACCCACCCCAGTTGCATTTTATTTTGGGGGGGGGATCAGAATACTAATAGGGTGCCAGTGCACCTCTCTCTCCCCCACAGCTGAGTGCAGTCGCGTCCTGTCTCCTCACTTTAGGGGCAGGGAGATGGGAAAGGTGGCCCTAGAGACCTCCCGGCGTTGGAGCGGGCATTGCCCTTGGCAAAATCTCTGCCTTGCTGACCTGCCCCAGAGGTCGGGCAAGGTGTCGTCTTGTGGGGATGCCCACAGGCAGGCCAAATAGACGGGCAGTGCATCCCTCTGAATGGCTATTTCAGGATGCTGTTGCAGAACTACAACGTACCTTCCCCCCCCCCCCCAATACTGGGATGATTTATTTGCCCCCACCCAGTTGTAGGGGTGCCCCACACTTTGCTCCCCTTTGTAGTAGGATCACTTTGCGCATTGGTTTGACGCTTGTTTTTGCTGCTGTGTAGACATTTGGACAAGAGGACACACAAGAGCCCGTCTTGATTCCCTGATGTATGCACCAAATAAAAAAGTTAATGCCTTGTGTTTGCCATATGTGTAATAAACAGTGTTTGGCAATATTTGTATGTTTAAAATTTTTTTACTGTCTGTTACCAAAAATCATTTTTCAATAAATTGTACAATAATTGTACATTTGAATATCTACTTGCCATTATTCTGACTATGTTTCTGCTTTCAGAGCTAGTTATCACTTACATTATTACAAAAAACAGTAATAATTGAATGCAGTGACAATAATTTATTATAATAAAGAGTGGACACATAGTCCTACAGATACAACCGGCCCTTTGAGGGTGACCAAACTGCTGATGCGGCCCCCGATGAATTTGAGTTTGACACCCCTGAGTTGGATACAGTCCTCTGTGCTTTAACTCAGTAATGGAGGAACTATTAAACTCAGGGGTTGTCTAGTGTCCTTGATCTCAGGACCGGACAATTTCCCCATACCTGTGTCCCATGAGCTGTTTGGGGCAGCCTAAAAGCTACCCTCTGGGGAAAGGACCTTAATTAGATTTATGTGGTGTTAATGTGCAGGAAAATTATTATTGCACACACACACACAAAATTGATACCCCGCCCATCTGGCTAGGTTTCCACAGCCACTCTGGACGGCTTCCAACACATAAAACACCAAACATTAATAGTAACAATCTGATCCAATATAAAAGTCACAATAACTAAAATAGACAACTTATATCAAACAAAGCAACATTCATCAATACATCAGTATCTAATAGTAAACAGTAAAATTAAACATCAACAAATAATAATTAAACAGTTCACACTTATCAACCACAATAAAGAATTACCAATCTACAATCAATAAAAATAACAGCAAATCACAATGCATAAAATACCACAAAACATTCAAAACCATGTAAAAGGATCAAATTGAGACACACAACTTATAAAACTATTTTTAAAAAATATCCCTGAACTTCCCTTCCCAGCTGCTGAGTTGTTGTTGTTGTTGTTGTTGTTGTTGTTGTTGTTTTTGCAATATATATGAGATGGCTAGATGAGGCTCATCAATCTGGGAACATAGCCCATCTAGGAAACGGAAAACTCTGAACCTAAACACCTGCTGCCTTGCGGCTATAATTGTTTGTGAGAATGGCTTTGGGAGTAAACCTTGAGGAAAAATCTGTACTGGTCTCTGCAGCCATAACAGGCCCTGTGATTCTCTAGCAGTTTTGCTTGAGACAGACAGATGCCAACAATATGAGTTTTTTGTGATGATATATTGCAATTCTGTGGCATTTTGATGGACTGTGATATATTATGATGCTTAATATGTCATTTTCTTTTGTGGTTCTTGGTCATTTTAGTTATGTACATTGTTTAGTGATATTTATTTAACTGTGTTACTTAAAATGTGGAATTATCATTATTATTGTTTGGTTTTAAATGAAGAATTTGTTTTGTCTTCCCTATATTGATTGCTTTTTGTAAACTGCTTAGAGGCTTCTGTTGAAATAGGAAGTGGCATATAAATTATCAGTTTAATAAAAAAGGTGTCTCATTGCTAACCATGCACAATGTTAACCTCAACATCCAAGCTAATGAAAATGCTGTAGAAAAAAATGCCATGAGAAATAGTCTTGACTTTCTGCATATGCCAGTGTTTAAGCAGTGAGTCCAGAAGTGAGTTCCTGATTTGCTAGAATAGGAGGCTGTTCGTACATAATGTTGTTTAGGGAAGGTTAGGGTTGCCATTCCTTGGATTCTGGTGCCTGGATAGGATCTAAGATGGGGTGTTTGTGGGATAGAGGGAGGAGAGACAGGACCGAGGTTCATGGAACTGGAGCCCAGATTGAATAATGTGAGCACTACACTATTCCTTTAAAACAGAAAAGAAAAGAAAGCTGGCATTCTTAGCAAGGTCCCTTTGGTACCAGAATCTGAGCTCAGAACTAACCACTCCCATGTGTGTTTGTACTCAACAGCAATAGAAGGCAGACGGGACCAGTGTGAGGTGCCCAGGGATCCCAAGTACCCCGACTGCTCTGGGAAAGTGGAGGTGAGTAAAGTAGATTCAGATTTGTGCTCTGAACGGGGGGGGGGGGGGAAGGTAGAGATGAAAGCAATGTGTCTCTTTGGATTACAGTTAAAAGAAGATGGAATCTTTTTTGTTCACACACTGTTCCAGCAAGCACTGCAGCAGCAGTAAACCAAATTATTACGATGTGAGAAAACATATTTTCAATGCATTTCTCTCTCCCCCCCCCCAAAAAAATAGAAAGGAATATAAATGGGATATAAAAGGTATGGATAGTGTTTCAGAGATCACCTGGGGAAATGAACAGCGATAGTTAAGTCAAGTTTTCCATGAGCCAGAGTTGGACCAATGGGTGCCCTACCCCACCAAGAATAAGGATTTGTTCCACCTAAACAAAATTCTAGCACACAACTTCTTGGTTTAGCGATACAACAAAATGGTATCTTATTCCTTAGAAGAGGGAGATTTCTTGTTGAGAACAAATCAGGAGCAGCTGGTGCCGCCTGGCCTCAAGTGATTGTGCTCCAAACTGACAACACCCACCTGACCTGTCCAGCTCTGCTGCCCACTCAAGTACCCCGCTGGCTCAGGGTGGACATTTCAAGATCCCTGTCTCCCTTACTATGCTTAATCAGTCCTGAAGTCCCCCTTTAGCTACTATGGCTGTGAATATGGTGCTCAGAGAGGGTAAGGGACAACTTAAGGGAGTTACTGTTTATTGCAACAAGAGATTGTACTCATTATAAGCAGGCAGAAGCTTGCAAACTTAAAAATAACTGTTCTTATTTAATGTGTACTAAGAGGCCATTGAAATAACTTCATTTCTTTGAAGCCTACCTGGAAATGTGGCGGCCCCATTTAGTGTGTGTGCTATGTGTGCTATGGCCCTGGAGGTCAACTCTGAACTTTAAGGGAATATATTCCCCTAGATTTTATATATCGCCCCACCACCTGATAAGAACAGAAGAAGATCAAGGCCCATCTAGTCTAGAATCCTCTTCTTATACAGGGATCTGGTTGGCTACTGGGAAGCCCACAAGCAGGACCTGACTGCAACACTGCTCTTCTTGCTTGTGATGGTGAGATTCAACTCCCATCATTCCTGATTATTGGCCATGGTGGCTGGGCTGATGGGAGTTGGAGTCCAGCAGCATCTGGAGGGCATCAGCTTGAGGAAGGCCTCCCTATGGGGTAATATATGCACTACGGCTGCAACCGTAGCCCTAATGTGTCAATTAGTGCTGTGCTAAAACTTCTCAGAGATTTAATGTTGGTCATTTGACGGAGGAGGGTGAGGGCAAAATGAAGATAAAGGTAAAGGGACCCCTGACCATTAGGTCCAGTCGTGTCCGACTCTGGGGTTGCGGCGCTCATCTCGCTTTATTGGCCGAGAGCCGGCATACAGCTTCCGGGTCATGTGGCCAGCATGACAAAGCCGCTTCTGGCGAACCAGAGCAGCGCACGGAAATGCCATTTACCTTCCCGCCAGAGCGGTTCCTATTTATCTACTTGCACTTTGACGTGCTTTCGAACTGCTAGGTTGGCAGGAGCTGGGACCGAGCAATGGAAGCTCACTCTGTCGCAGGGATTCGAACCGCTGACCAGCAAGCCCTAGGCTCTGTGGTTTAACCCACAGCGCCACCTGGGTCCCTTAAAATGAAGATACCTCCCCCTCAAAGGTAGGGTGGGTAGAACATCATTAGTTTCAAGGGACCAGATTTGTTGAGGTGGATGAGTAGATTGTGCTTTTCTTACATGAGGTGGCCAGGGTGTCTCTCTTTTTAGATCAAACATTTTTGGAAAGCCCTAAATTCGGGGAAAGAAGACCTTGTTGGGCTTGACTCTAGTCTGGCCTTGTAAAGAGACATGAGAGGCGTTGCAGAATCTCCTTCTTTGGAGGTTTTTAAGCAGAGGTTGGCTGGCCATCTGCCATGGATGCTATAGCTGAGATTCCTGCATTGCAGGAGTTTGGACTAGATGACCCTTGGGGTCCCTTCCAACTCTACAATTCTATGAAATATTCACTGAGAGAGAGAGAGAGAGGATGCACACATTCTTTGTGTGAAGTCTGAGCAACTAGGTTGCCCTGCCTTGCATGATTCATGGACTAATGTAGCATTTATATCTCTGTTAATTATTCATATGCAACAAAATGCAAAGGAAGCACCAATGGATTTATTGTCTTGCTTGTTTTTAATCTCAAGTGTTATCTCTGCCCTGGGGAACAAGCAAAGTGTTGTAACCTGATGCTGGTTTTGAGTACCACATTCTGCTTAGAGCAGCACATTGTCTTGACTTGAACACAACTCAGGCATTGGATTGGGCGGTGCAATTGTGTGCAGCTCTGTATCTGCACCGACCCGTTTAGCTTAACAGTAAAATTAACATGAAGTCATTCCCCCCACTGCACCCCTTCAGCTATTATTTAAGCCTGCATGCCCCTCATCCAGCAACTTGACAAAACAAATTAACTGCCAGATTAACAAGACACAACCGTTGCATTACTCAGATTGTCCCAGCTACATAGCGGTCATTTTCTCCCATCCTCTTCCATGCCGGGGTTAAATTTTAAGTGTAATTTAATTGCTGGAGGCAGTAATTCGATCTCCTGTCTGGATGATTGGTGTGTTTTACATATCGGGAGTGGAGGGCTGTCTCCTGAGTGGCTTCGTTTGTGTAGTTAAGTTTGGAAGAGGCTGGCACCAGCAATTAAGGAGGATGATAGATCTACATGGAGAACTGGAAGCCTGGGTTATTGCTTTGCATGTAAAATCACCTTGTGAGAGAATCTCACTAAATTTATTTCTCTTTAGCACAGAGATCAGCCTTTCTGAACCCGGTGCCCTCCATAAGTTTTTGACCACAACCTCCATCAGTGGAGCTATTTCCAGAATATCAGGAGGGAGGCTAGTTCTGCTTTTCTGGGGGAAAGAATACATGTGTTAGCTTCGCTCTATGGGGCAAAACCACTGTAGATAAGGATCAGGCACTTGCTACACTTATCAGCCAGCTTGCTTTTGTTCTGGCAAATTTCATCTGAAGTGCTGTGATATTATTTATTTCCTCCACAACCTTTGCCGATCAGTGATAACAGACCTCAGTGATAAGCAAAATAAGCTTTGTGAGATCTAAGCTAACGGATAAAATGTAAGCTTCTCGGCAGGATCTCCTATATCCATTTTTAGATAAAAGCTTTAGATGGTGTGTATCTGAAGAAGTGTGCATGCACACGAAAGCTCATACCAAGAACAAACTTAGTTGGTCTCTAAGGTGCTACTGGAAGGAATTTTTTTTATTTTATTTTGTTTTGACTATGACAGACCAACACGGCTATCTACCTTTAGCTTTAGATGAGTTTACTGGGTAATAAAAATTCTATTCTATTTAAAGAGGTGAACCTCCCTGAGACCTCCATGTATAGAGCAGTATATAAATTCTAATAATAATAATAATAATATAGTAAGTTTATTAAATCATTTTCCTAGGGCTGCTTTGCATGTGTCATTTTACTTACATACAGTATAAGAAGGGGAAGAAAATGTGTGGTATACCATTGTGTATTAGCCTACACATACATGTATACAGCCTAGCTGTATTTTTTAATGAAAGTATGCTCTATAAATATATCAATATATATATATATTTCAGCTCTTTATCCTTTTCGGCAATGATTTTGTCCCTTAGATTGGTGCCACCAGCAAATCTTACCAGAATTTCCTATTCTTTAATTACTCAGAATTGTTTTCACAGTTTCTATTGAACAAAATTAGCTCCCATAACAGGAGGTTATTGGTTTGGCTTGTTATGTATTTAATGTTCTCCTTTTGTATTTTTATGCTGTAAACTACCTGTGGTTTTTGATAAATATTTTTTTTTAGAAAATCAAATAAAAAGTTCAGGAACTGTTTTGTTGACTACACCTCCCTGGGTCTGAAAGTCTGTTCACTGCATCCTTTTGATTTCTTTCCTTTAACAGGATCTCTGTCTGCCATATAAATACCTTTGTAACAACTTCTTCCAATTAAGCCAATAATTTGCCAATACTCATGCATCCTATCCCTTGATAAAGTCCAAAGAGACAAGCTCAACTTCTAGAAATGTTAGCCTCTTCTCAGTGTAAAGCCAAGACTTAATCTGATGGTCCTTGATATCATTTCTTGCACTCAGAAGATGTAACTGTTTGTTACATCTTTGTGTAAAGGCTCACCTAACTGATACTCCTCCCTTTGCCTTTCAGTGGATGAGAGCCAGGTGGACATCAGACCCCTGCTATGCATTCTTCGGTGTGGATGGCACAGAGTGCTCGTTCCTCATCTACCTCAGCGAAGTCGAGTGGTTTTGCCCCGTGCTGCCTTGGCGAAATCAGACAGCGGCTGCATCTTCCACAATGCCACCACCCAGAGTGCAGGTGAAGTTTGTAGGCCTTGAATCATGCCAGTCAAGTTACATCCTCACTTATTTGACAAAGGTTGTTTTTGTTTTTGTCTGAAGCAAGTTGGTTTCAATGCTCTCAGACAACAGGAATAGGCAGCAGTGAGAGAAAAGATTAGTGCCCCAGGCTGAGTATGGGAAGGGCAAGAGAGAAAGATCATGCCCAGTGGTGGTTATGTCACAGACTATGTGGGGGCATGGCCTCACACTCATGATAGGTTGCTCCTGTCTGAGCTGAGGAGAAATAAGGAGAGCGTGAGTAATGATCCCTCAGTCTAGTCTGTGACCTGGTGCAACATTACTCTCTTTGAGGCAATGTGGTGTAGTGTGGTGTAGAGCCAGTGTGGTGTAGTGGTTAAGAGCGGTAGACTTGTAATCTGGTGAACCGGGTTCGCGTCTCCGCTCCTCCACATGCAGCTGCTGGGTGACCTTGGGCTAGTCACACTTCTCTGAAGTCTCTCAGCCCCACTCACCTCACAGAGTGTTTGTTGTGGGGGAGGAAGGGAAAGGAGAATGTTATCGACTTTGAGACTCCTTCGGGTAGTGATAGAGCGGGATATCAAATCCAAACTCTTCTTCTTCTCTTTCCTCCAGGCCGTACTGCTCCCAGTAAGGTGTTGGTGCCAGTGATCACTGTGGGTGGGGTGTTCACGTCCTTGAGTGGCAGCAGTAGTTTGCAGGGAGTTGGTCCCAGGAGTCTCTTCCATCTGCCTGGTGGACAGGAAGTGGGGAGTGGGTATGGGGACAAGGCTGTTGTCAACTCTTCAAGCAACAAGTATACCTAGCAAAATGGTACCCAATGGAAACAGTGTATAAGCCCATTCTATCCACCCTGGAAATTCTTCCATCACTTCCTTCCCCCACATGTACAGGGGAGAGGAAATTGAGTGGGGTATCTTGGATAAGAATATGGGTGGATAGATGGAACTACGAATAGAAGCACTCTGCACTACAGCATTTAGTTGCACATCAAAATTGATTTACTTTAATCAACAAATTAGCTGTCCCTATATCACAGTTAATTTTCAAGATGGCACTGAATATATTGGCTGCCCCTTGGTGTCGGAATGTGTTCTCTCCAATCATGAGGCATCTTCAGCCAGGGCTGTAGCTAGGGGGTGGTGAGGTGGGCCCCCGCCAGGGGTGCAGGCGAGAGGGTGTGTGTGCAAAATCAGCTAAAACATGTCCATAAATATATCTATAAATAAAAATATCGATTGTTGCCCCATAAGAAAAGGTTTTAAATAGAGGGTGAATTGAATGGGTGGAGGGGGGGTTGTAGGAGAGGCAGAAAGAAGGACTAATTTTTCCGTGGGTAGGAGGCGCAATCTGGAAGGTTCTGCCAGGGGCGCAAGATCACCTAGCTACAGCTCTGTCTTCCGCCCTGTCCAAAAGGAGAAGAAGTGGCACCCGCCCTGTGGAACGCCCTCCCTTCAGATGTCAAAGAGAACAACAACTACCAGACCTTTAGAAGGCATCTGAAGGCAGCCCTGTTTAGGGAGGCTTTTAATGTTTAATAGATTATTGTATTTTAATGTTCTGTTGAAAGCCGCCCAGAGTGGCTAGGGAAACCCAGCCAGATGGGCGGGGTATACATAATAAATTATTATTATTATTATTAAGAGAAAGGAAACGTACTTTGCCCATGTAACCTACATGCACCGTAGGATCTCCTTGCTCAGACGGCCATTGCAAGTGTCACCCTGGACCTTGCGCTAACAGGAAGAGTCTGTTGTTGTTTCCCTAGGCGTCTTTTCAGAGAGACCTCTCCTACCTGCTGGAGTTGATTGGCAGTGGCAAAGAGTCTTTGATCTTCATGAAGAAAAGGATTCGGCATTTGGCCACGCAGTGGCTGAGGGCTTCACATAAACTGGAGCAGAAGCTAGAAGACAAAAAGAGAGATCAGAAACAGGTACAAAATTCAGTCTGCTGCTTGTGAACCAACTTGTTATTTGTGGGTGTGGTGGAGCCACAGCAAGACTGAGGGCCATATCCAGCTGAAGCGTCCCATCAGTACAAAGACCATATAACACCGGTCCTGAGACACCTGCATTGGCTCCCAGTACATTTCCGAGCACAATTCAAAGTGTTGGTGCTGACCTTTAAGGCCCTAAACGGCCTCGGTCCTGCATACCTGAAGGAGCTTCTCCACCCCCGTCGTTCAGCCCGGACACTAAGGTCCAGCGCCAAGGGCCTTCTGGCAGTTCCCTCACTGTGAGAAGTGAGGTTACAGGGAACGAGGCAGAGGGCCTTCTCAGAAGTGGTGCCTGCCCTGTGAAACACCCTCCCATCAGATGTCACGGAAATAAGCAACTATCTTACTTTTAAAATACATCTGAAGGTAGTCCTGTTTAGGGAAGTTTTTAATGTTTAATGCTGTATTGTGTTTTTAACATTTGGTTGGGAACCGCCCAGAGTGGCTGGGGAAACCCAGCCAGATGGGCTGGGTATAAATAATCAATTATTATTATAAATTATTATAAGGACTCCACTTCCACAACGGAACCTCCCTGCTCTTCCCCAAATCTGTACTGGAGTGTTAGAGGAAACCTAGCTCAGATTGCAGGGGGAGATGGGAAAAGTTTTGTTGTACAAGTGGACGTCCTTGTGCTGATGGGATGTAATAGTTGGATTCACCCTGAGAGTTTACCTTGCTATGTGCTCTGCATATTTGCTTCTCCCTTGTACACCCAGCACTGATATCTTGCTCTCTCCCTCTTCCTCTCCCTCCCTCCCTCATTAGATTTTGATCCACATTGGCTTCTTGACAGAAGAATCAGGAGATGTTTTCAGCCCTCGCGTCTTAAAGGGAGGCCCCCTGGGGGAGATGGTCCAATGGGCAGATATTTTGGCAGTCCTTTTCATCCTGGGCCATAGCCTGAAAATCACAGTTTCTTTGAAGGAGCTCCAGAGGTGGGTTTGTTGATGAAATAGAAGCTGAACAGTGACATTTGTTTTGAAACATGTCTTTGGACTATGGCTCTTGCTCGTTGTGATCATAATGCTTAGATTACAGCAGTGGGGAACCTCAGGCTTGGGGGCTGCATGTACTGTCCCCCAGCCATGCCCCTCACTGACCATGCTTCAAACTCTCCATGAGTGTTTATGTCTGACTAGGCTGTCCCCTTGAGCTCTAATAATCCCCTTTGCTTGCCTGGATGGAGGAAATAAATCTGTGGTGTAGAAACTAGCCTACTGTACATAGGTAAATTCACATTCATTGCTCTGTCCCCTTTTGCCCTACTGACATGCGCCTCCCCTCCTGGAAGATTTCTCAGAAGGGAATGTTGTCCTCAAACTGGAAAAGTTGCTTCCATTTCATTGTGCCAAAATTCCACCCATTTCAATGTAGAGGTCAAAAGTCAAAAAGTCACGATTTATGGGTCCCTTGATGCTAAACAGACCCTAAGTCACTGAAAATGTTTGGCCTTTTCATGTTTGTTTTCGGTCTTTGGTTTTTCACAATCTGCTGCTGCTGCACCACTTTACCCCTTAGTTGGGGATTCCTTTCTCCTTCATAGAATTCTTCCATAATGGAAGTAAAAATGCAACGCTCCTGCTTAGCATGAGGAGGCAATGGTTCTTGGACTGACCTCATGAGTGATCCTAGCCAATCAGAAACGTGATGACAAAGAAGCCTATTCCGGGCGATGCTTTCTTAATAGGCTGCCATGTTTGTCCCTTTCACAGTGATTCTCTCATCCAGCAGCACACACACACACACCAAAAAAAAATCTTGCTGCAATATTGGGGCACCTCTCATCAGTGCTGAAGGTGTGAACAGAAATTACCCTCCTCATTCCAGCTCAGTCCTACTTACAGCTCAAACTGAGTTGCAGAAAGCAATTATCCTAACTAGTGGGGATTGCTGCTGGTGGGGGTTAGAACAAGAAAGCGCAAACAACATCACAGCAGGGATAGGCTGATTAGTATTTAACAGCCGTTGATTCAGTCAGAATGGCATGCCCCCTTATCAGCCCTAGCTGTCGCAAAAATACAATTTTCAAAATGAGTGCTTAGCTTCACGGTAAATGTTACGAGAAACACAGTTGAATGTTGCAAGAGATGGCTCCCTGTCCCCCAACTAGAACGCCTGGTATGACTAATACTGAGATGGGATTTCTCAGAAGGAATTTCTCTGTGAAAATTTCTGAGACTTTCCTCTTTTTTCACATATACACACACACATCTGAAAAATAATGCCACTTTTCTGCTGAACATTCTCAACCATACTTTGACGATAGGGGCCACACTGCCAACACAGCTGCCGCCTCTGCCACCACTTGTAGCTGCCACAGCAGAAAAGCCATAGAGAGAAAAGGAAAGAAGGGCTGTGTACTGCCATTGCTAATCAGGAGTGAAAACTTGGCCCCATGACCATGGCACCGAAATTTGTGGGTGCCCAGTCCCTTCATGGGGAATTTTGTGTGTGCTCGGGCACCCAGGGCTCCAGAGAGTTGGCACCTATGCTGTTCATGGTGAGCCCCAGCCCCTAAACTCCTTGGAGCATTTCTCCTCTCATGGAGAAATTCAGTGAAATGCAACCCCCCCCAACCGCCACCATTATGCTCCAATTTCTCTGGCCACAGATAGAGTATTCCAAGTATTTGTACCCAGCTTTAGGTCCTGACTAGAGGGTGGTGAGGAAATGTGGTTCAGCTCACATTTGAAGATGAACCTCTCTAATATGCACTGCCTGAAGCAACAAGCAAACCAAGACACCCTAAACATCCAAATTCGCACTGCTCTGAATTTTCAATGCAGTTCCCCGGAAAAATAATATGTGCCAAAAAGGAATATATTAGAGTAAACTGTGCATAAAAGAGCCATATATTTGTGAGGATAGCATACAAAAATGCACTGCGTTAGGAGAAATTGTTTGCAAAATGTGTATATTAGGCAAAATTGTGTGTGAAAATGTGCACATTGGAAGAAATCTGCAGCAAAAGGTGGGTGAATTTTCATGTGGACTTCTTAAAAAAACAAAAACCTTTCAGTCCGATGTAGAAATGTAGAAAATTGAATTTAAAACTAGGGGGGGGAGAAACAGAAAAACCAAAATGGACAGACTCACCCACCCCTAATTCTGACATTGTTATGGTCAGAGCCAGCAATGTGGAGCTGGGAATGGGGAAATACACAGTATAATGATGTAAGAACACGTGTTTGGTTGTTATGAGGGGGAAGAGGATTAAGGGACATAAAGGGCACAATTAAACCCCTGTGTATATGCCAAGCTCATATTGGGGTTTCAGTTTAGCAAACGTGCAGTGGCTGCTCTTTCACTGTAGTTCTCTTTTACACAGTTCAAGCCCTTTCTTACGCTCAGAACAGTAGGAGATTTGGCCTCTGCATTCCAGCACTGGTTTCTGATGTTTGTTGGGCACTTAGATCTCCTGCACCATCAGCTCTCTTTGTAACCAGTAGAGGATCGTCTTCCCATTCTCTAGCAATTTCCCCTTCCAATCACATACCTAACAGACAGTACACTCTACTGTTGCAAGTGGTTTCCTACCAGCAGAGGATCTGAAAAAGCATAATTTCTTCTGCTCCTCTTTTAATTTACTGCAGCATGCTCAAAGCCATGAAGCGTCTCCTTTTGTAACATTTTAAAGGGCAGGAGAAGGGCCTTCCATTCAGTGAAACCAGCACATTTTTTATTGCTTTGTAGCACTTTGTGGAGCATTCCCTGCAAATCATCTCAGCTTCTTGCTGTATATTGCAGCTACAGAACAGTTAGTAGGGTGGAGGATAGCTGGTTATGGAGCTAACAAAGACTTTAGCAGAAGAGATTACTCAGCAAGTCCTAGTAGCACTTAAGGCCATTTATGTATTTAATTATTGTCACCAATGAACCTTGAGGCAGGGCTATAGGCAAATAAAGGAGCATTGTAGCTTCTGGAACTCTTTGCTCTGGGTACAGTGATTTGATCCTGTGTTGTTCTGTGGTTCCATGGTTGTTCCCCCCAAAAGTGCATTCTTGGCTACATGACCCATTTCGCTGTTCACATTTTCAATATGAATTTGTGCTATGCTCAAAGCCTGTTTGGGGAGTTGGGATACAACAACATCTGGAGGGACACATCTGGAGGGACACAGGTTGCGTACTCTCCAAAACTCAAGCTAATTCTTTTGTTTAATTCACACACACACACCCCAAAGTCCACTTTCACCACAAGCTCAATACTGCAGCTTAAACACATTTACATAATTGTTTTAATTTGCCCAACCATTTTTGGTCAGTGCATGCAAAAACCTAACTTGACTGTAGCATCCTTTTAGTGCAAATATCATAGAGTCCCAGCTGTCAGGTCTTATGGGAAGAGTTAGCACTTCTTTCTTATGTCTGCCTGGAAGAATACAGGAGCCCTGATCTCAGTTGGTGATGATGTGAAGACAAAACGTCTGGCTCCCACCTTGACTCCTGTAGTTTAAACTAGATGCCTGTTTTTTCATTGTTTTATTACAAACACACACACACACACAATTTCCTTGCATTTCTTAGTGAATTTGCTAGCTTCAGTTTTATGCATCCTGACAGCCAAGAGGTGAAATGTACATGATTATCTGGTGCAAACCATGCAAAGGAATTGTTGTAACATCAGCAGCAATTTGCAGCTCCCGGGAAAGAGAGTGCAAGTGTCAAGCTGAATCAGTTAGGGTCCAGGCAAGACTCCTTTGCTGCTAACTTTTGTGCTGAGTGTGGAGAGTTCCCAGTTGGAAATGGATGTCGCTGGTTGTGTGTTGTGCAGTAGAGGACAAAAACTCAATCCCACTGGAATGGAGATGCAAACAATTTGGGCTCTGCAAAGCAGAGTTATGGATGAAACTAAGAAGTTCCTCCACCATCCTTGGGGAGGAAGGGTGGGATATATGGTAAATTTAATAAATAAATGGAACAATCCTCATTTGATGATGGCAACTTCGTAGCTTGCGTGTGCAAACCAGTCATCGCAGATAGAAAATGACAACTAGAATTCTTATAGCTTCTCACGTTTGTTGTGGGAAGTGTGGGAGACAATGAAAAGTGAACCTCTGCCTTTTCAGCATGATCCCCTGACACTGTTAACAGAACAATTGCACTCAGAATTTCAAGGAAGAGCCATTGCTCAGTGATAGCGTATCTGGTGAAGTCCCAGCTTCATTCCCTGAAATCTCCAGGTAGGGTTGGGAAAGAATCCAGCTTGAAACCCAGGAGAGTCACTGCCAGTCAATGGACAATAATGAGTTGGCAAACCCTGAGTCTGTATATTCCTGTTAACAGTAGCTTTCCTTTTAGAGTGACAGAAGATCACATGCCCTTTAACCCCCTGCTTTGCGCTTCCAAAGTGCTCTGCCCCATTCCCCCAACACTCTTGAACAAATATTTCTAGTAACACTGGCAGAAGGAAAGCAGAAATTGGTTCAAATGAGAGGAGAGATTTGATAAGTGCCCACACAGAATCTACATCCCTCCTTTTAATCTAAGCATAAGAATTCTTCCTTTCAACTGGAGTGAGCTACAAAAGGTTGTTCTTCAGCACAGTCACAACAATGCAGTTCTATTCCAGGCGTCTAGAGGTCAACAAGAAAAGCCACAGTCTGTTGCAACTTAGTAAAATGACTGCACAGCAAACCTTTGACTGTCCTTCTTTTGTGTGGGGCCTGTGCAATTATAGAGGATGTGTGTATTTGTCTGTGCTTCTTTGGTTCATTATTCTACAGAAATGAGTGGCTCATATGCAAGAAAGCACCAAACTTTCAAAGTGAGGCATTTTAATTACTTCTGGCAGATGAAAGCTTTTTATTTCCATGGCTTGTTTTCTTCCCCACAAAGCAAGAAAGGCGTCAAGGCTCTGAATTTTAAATCACTTCCCATAATATACGGGATGTACCTGCACCAGGATCATTCACACAAAACAAGCCATCGTGTGCACTGCTTGTGAAAAACAGCAAAGGCACATACATTAGAGCACCAACATTATGCCCAATGACTAGCTGTGATCCAATCGGCACATATGCATGTTCCAGAGTCGACCCCATCCCCAGTTTTTCCTTTTCAAACCTGCATTCACCCCACCCCAACCCTACTCTTTGTTGTTGTTGTTTAGTCGTTTAGTCATGTCCGAATCTTTGCGTGTGTAGGGCAACCGGTCATCCCCCCTAATGAACTCACACGGGAGACATAATTTTTGGTTTGGTTTTTGGGCATTTTTGGCCACATTTATTGAATACAAATCACGTGAGTGGTTGCGTAGGCATTGGTTCACGCTGTCCACCGGGACAGAGCTGACCCTAGTCAGCAGCAAGACTAGCTGTCGCAGCAGGACAGAGCTGACCACTTGTCAGCGAAGGGAAACCATTAGCTGGGGAGAGTTAACGGAGCCTGGTAAATCAGCGACTCCCCCTCCCCAGGGGTCCACAGGGACTCCTGCATGGCCCTGCACCCACCAGGTTTGGACAGCAATGTTGAGTCCCTGGATTCCTTTGCGGAATTCCCATTTCCAGATCACTTCTTGGTGGGAAACGCCCACCCATACCACAGAACCAATGCCTAACCGCCACGAGCCACCGGCTCACCGCCAAACCACTCACAATCCCAGCCAAGCCCACAGGGCTCCCCCTATCGCCCCCAACCAAAGATCATTGCCCCATGGTGAAAGATGCACGCCATCTGGGCGAAACAAGGGAACATCCTGAAAAGTAATTGCGGGATGAGGGATCTCAGCCCCTCCCAACTCATAAACCACCCCCAGGGCTGCACTATTAGTACGCTTGCGGGCCCTCTTGACGGCCACAGGAGAGCGCGCACCCCTCCACGATTGCCGCTGTAACAAGTGAGACCAAAACAATTTGACCTGTGGGAATAAAACAGCAATTTTCTGCAAATCGTGTCGCATCTTGAGGCGAAGGACATGGCATTTTGTCGTTGGTAAATCATTTTCACCCAATTGCAACACCAAGGCATCAGGTGGACCTTCCCCAGCGGCACGACTGAGAATTACAGGCAACAACTCCTCCCACAACATACCCCTCTTGCCCAACCAAGAGACTAAAACATGAGGTGGAAGTCCGAAATTGGGCACAAGCCCTGCCTCCCGAGCTCTGACGCCGGCCCAGTAAATGATGCTGTGCCCGACAATCCAAACTCGCACGGGTGCAGGACCTAGGGAACAAAACAACACAATGAAAACCACATCAACGTCTCACATATCTTTTGTAAGCATCAGACCTCCACCGCCCCAGTTCTTTAATTCTGTCCGTGGACAGCCCCCCTCGTGCAGCCAACGTTACGGCCCCAATTCTGAATGGATGCGGGGCATAACCAGCTGGTGAGCGTCCGCATGCGGAAATGGCCTTGCGCATAACTTTGGCAACCTGCTGCCTGGTCAATGGCAAGCCATCCTCATGGACCAGAAAGGGGCATTCCCAGCGGGGCGCAGGGCGAGATACCGAGCAATGTCCCTCACCGGGCAAGGGCCCGGCCTCCCTGTGGTGGGCAGCCGCATCACAACCCCCCGGCCCAGCTGGTCGGTCTTGGAATTACGAACGGTGATGACTACCTCTGAAAGCGAGAGATCTACATCCTTCCACAATAAACCGCTGGAACCAGCGGGCTGGGAAACCACAAGGACCACCTCACCAACCCGCAGTGCCCCATAGAAGGCCAATGAAAAAGCGGCAGAGAAAAGGCGCGCCTCAAAGCGTGACCAGCAGACCACGCGAAGCATAGCCCACATTTTTGATAAAGGAGCAAAAGTGATAGGGTGCCTGGCCTGGGTCTGGGCCATCCTGGCCCAACCTTTCAGTGCTTGTCGAATGAAAAATGTAGAACAAGGGTCCTTTTCAAAGAAAAGCTTGGCAAAAAATGAAATAGCCGCTGCCTGGATCCTAATGGTCCTGGGAGCGCGGCCTATTGCAAAAAGGTGCGTCAAGTACTCTAGCACCATGTCTGCCGTCGCGGCGAGGCAAACCGGCCCGCCCCGGGCAGACCATGAAAACCAGCAAAGTCAGACCAAGCTTTCTTATATGAGGCAAAGGTGGATGGGGCAACAGAAGAGGCTACTCCCTGCATGGCTAAGTGCCTCCAAGGCTCCACAGATGGTCTGGAAAGCTCTCCGGATACTCTTGCGCTTCCGGAGCTAAGGATCTGAACCGGGCCATCTGAAAATGGGATAGAGCATCGGCAATATCATAAGAGAGGCCCGGAACAAAGCGTGCGGAAAAAACAATATTAGCACGCAAGCATTGGAGCACAAAAGCCCTGAGCAGGGAAGATACCCTGGGGGAACATGATGACTGCTTAGCCAGCATGCTCACCACCGCCTGATTGTCAATCCAGAAGCATACGCGACGGTCCCTGAATTCCTCGGCCACTGCAATGGGAAAAAACTCGAGAAAAGTCAAGTCCCGTGTAATCGCCTCCCCCTGCCAGGCCGCCGGCCAAGGCATGGCACACCAGCGACCCTGCCAATACAGCCCCACCTAAGGAACCTGCAGCGTCAGAGTGAACCTGGAAGCATTGCGGAGGTTCAAAGTGTCCTGCCACAGTGAGACCCCATTGAATTCCCGAAGGAATATCAACCAGTTCCGAAGGTCCTCCTTCACATCTTGGGGCAAACGCGTGCGGTGGTGAGGCGCCCGCAAGCCAGAAGTGAGTCTTGCCAGGCGGGAGCAAAAGGGGCCTCCCTGGTGCCCCCCACCCTACAAGCGAAATTCAAGTGTCCCAACAGCGATTGAAGCTGACGCAAGGTTGCCCTAGAGAGGGGAAGCACCTCCTCGATAACCTTCCTCAATGTGATTATTTATTTATTTATTTATTTATTTATTTATTTTATACGGCAGACTTGAAGTCTGCGCGACAGTGTCCAGCAAAATGCCTAAATAAACCAACTGGGTGGCCGGGCCCTCCGTCTTGTCCGATGCCAAAGGGATGCCCAGCTCCTCAGTGAGTGCAGTAAAAGCCTGCATGAGCACTGGGCAGTCGCCTGTGTCACTGCCATTGGCCAGAAAAATCACACTTGCTAATAGAGCATCCGGGCCAAATTTCCTAATCATTCTGACCGCATCGTCCAATGAGGCATGGTGCACTGAACAAAGCTCGGGGGCGGGTCACGTCATCCACTGACGTGCCCCTGGGGTGTGATAAATTGTGAATCAGGTGAAATTCCCCTGGTGCCTTTTTAGGCACCACTCCGAGGGGGGGGGGCAGGCTACTGCCCTCCTCCCTTTCCCCCTCGAAAGGGCCTTCCTTTTTAATAGCTCCAACAGCAAACCGCTGATTCGCCTTAGGAAGCGGCGACCGGATAGCCCGCTGCTTAGGAGCCCTTTTCTGTGAGGACCAATAAATCATGGATCAGACAGCAATCTCATGGGGCTCACTTAGGGACAAATCCCCAATGGCATGGGAATCCAAATATCTGGGGAGGGACCCTTCCCACAAGTGCAAAACAGCTGACCAATCTGTATAACCTTCCAGCCAGGCATCGATTGAGATAATCTCACGAGAGAATGGGCGAGAGGTAATAGGATCGTTGCTTGTCAGCCCCAGCCCTGCTTGGACAGGGGGCGTTCTGGGTTGCTATCGTTGGCCCCCTTCCCCCCAAAAGGGGGGGTGCCTGTCTAGACAGCAAGCAGCGAAAGGTATAATAATAATAATAATAATAATAATAATAATAATAATAATAATAATTTATTATTTGTACCCCGCCCATCTGACCAGGTCCCCCCGGCCACTCTGGGCAGCCTCCAACAAACACTAAAATACATTAAAATATTACAGATTAAAAACTTCCCTAAACAGGGCTGCCTTCAGGTGTTTTCTAAAGGTCATGTAGTTGTTGATCGTTTTGACCTCTAAAGGGAGGGCATTCCACAGGGCGGGCGCCACTACCGAGAAGGCCCTCTGCCTGGTTCCCTGTAGCTTTGCTTCTCGCAGTGAGGGAACCACCAGAAGGCCCTCGGCGCTGGATCTCAGTGTCCGGGCTGAACGGTATGTGCACCTATTTACCAGAGGAGTCACGAATCAAGGAACAGACAAGTTGGAAGGGATCCTGAGGGTCACATTGACCAACTCCCATGCATTGCAACAAGTGGTTCCCATCCAATTTGAACCGCACCAGAGCCTGCTTAGCTTTGCAAGCATGCCAGCATTTTTTACTGCTGCACCACCAAGAAGTGCTCCCGTCATGGCAAATCGCCCCTTGGACCAAAGTACCTTGGCGAGGCCGTTGAAGAAGAAGAGTTTCCCAGGCTCCTTTTGGCCTGCTTTCAGGAACGTCTCTTGTGTCAACACTTTCCGCCTGAAGACGTTCTCGCTGGCACTGGTAGGCTGACCTCCGCAAAGGACTCAGGCGCAGGGTCCTGCAGCAAAATACCTGGGAGAGGCTGAGGAAAAGAAACAGGTGAGATACCAACCCCAGAAGAAGGCCTGGGTAAGGATTGAGAAGACCTCCCGAACCGGGAGGGGGCCTTTTGCTGCCCCCTCCTCCTAGCTGCCCGCTGAGCTAATGCTCCCATCACCCACACCAGGGCCCGCGGAGAGGAAGGAACTGAACTCCGTGAAATTTGGGAAACAGAAATTAAAACCCCTGCTACTGGGAGCTCCTCTCCCTCCACGCTGGATGCTGACATTGCAGGAGATGAAGCCCCCACTGGAGGCGGTGGCCCTGCTTGAGCACTGGTTTGACGGGCAGAGCGTTGAAGGAGACCATCCATTCCGGATGCAAAGCGGGACAACGCTTCTGAAACACCAGCCGAAATTGCTATGAAGGATTTAATACGGCCCACAGTACAACTAGGATTGGGCGAATGAAGTGACTGGGATGGCCCCTAATAGCCCTCTTTGCTGGGATAGAGGAATAAGTCTGCGCAGAAGCCTTCTTTTGGAGCCATTCTAGCTGCGTGCACATAAAAGGAATCAAGCAATTCAATCACAGACCAAGCTGCTGAACTATTAAACCCTTGGCATATAAGATCCTGTCCGAATAGCCTTGATTATTCAAATTTATTTATAGAACAATAAGCCCCCCCCCCCCGACCAGTAAGGCTGTAATGGCTACCCAGCCCAGCCATTTGCAGTATTCCATGGACCACTAGGCCTATTAAGGCAAAGCCCTATTCCAGTGAAATAACAGCCTCGAGGTGGCCCGCCGCCTGCCCAGGTACCCCTGCTTGCCCTCTTTGAGGGAAGCACCCTCTCAAGAAATCCCAAGTTCTTAGGGGGGAGGGAAATTAAATCACAAATGGGCTGCCTTCGGGCAGGAGATATAGAAACATGACAAGCCGCACCCACAGGTTAAAGAACATTTTCTTTAAACCCATGGGCCGAGAGGCTGCTGAATGAAAGACAAACATTGCAGCTGACGTTAGGGGATTGGTGGTAGAACAACAGCACACAGAGTGTGCAAGGACTGAGAGATTGGGGGGGAGCAGGGCTCTTATCAGTCTCACTGTAAACATGTGGTACAGTGACAATAAAGTATTTCTATTTCTATACTACCTACCCAGCAATAGAATAGTCCCAGTAAAGAATCTAAGTAAAATAGACATCTAAAATTGCGACTGTCACTATCAGGGCAAAACATACTTGAAGAAATTAACTTTGTTCAGAAACAGCATAGCTAAAGAGCATAGACAGAGTGCTCATAGTCCTATGAGGCACAGAGAGTCAGTGGCTCCACTCTGTCTGCCTCAAGAGATACAATTTGCAACAGCAGCACAGACGTTCAGGCACACGCACACACTGAGCTACTGAGCCTGCAAACCAACTGATACATTTTCACAGAGCTAACAGTAGGAGGCTGAGGCTTGAATAATCTGTGCAGGCCTCACAGATTCTGCTTTTAAGAATCTTAGTCTCATGATGGGGCCCACACAAAAAGAGAAAGAAGCAGCCCACAACAGTGATCACGTCAAAATGCTAGGAGGCACACTCGAAATAGCAACAGGTACAGTGACAATAAATTATTTCTATTTTTTATTTACTATTCTACACACCCAAAATAAAGCCAACCATCGGGAATACTAATGAAGTGATTCCAGCCAGTCTGGAACAGCCCTGACTAACCCCCATTATAAAACAGGAGAAATGGGGGAAAACCTTTGTGCAAGGGAAAGCCCCTAATGGGGGCTCTCACTACTGGGAAGGCAAGCCAAGGAGAATTATGCACAGGCAGCGCTCACAGGCACAGGGAGAATCTTCCCCAAGGGCAGGTGTGGGGTGGGGTGGGAAATCAAACAGGGAAAAGGGGGATTAAAGTAATTAAGGGATTGGAGGGGACTAGCAAGAAGGGGGGAAATAGAGAAATTTAAACCAGACAATGATAAGATCGCTCCACTGTGCTCCAGACGGTCCAGGAGATCCGAAGCTCTGAAAAGAGTGACCCAAGATCCACGTGGGGATCTTTATATGGACGCTGGGACGTCCTCCAAAGTTGCTACATTCCAAACTGCCCAGCAACAAGCAGGTCCTGGCAGCTGTGGCTTCCAGCCCCAAGCCCAAACCAACAGGGATGCCCTCCTGCCCACCTCGCAATGGCAGCTCTCCTTGAGAACTCTCTTTGTGACCCCATGGACCAGAGCACGCCAGGCACTCCTGCCTTCCACTGCCTCCCTCAGTTTGGTCAGACTCATGTTGGTAGCTTCGAGAACACTGTCCAACCATCTTGTCCTCTGTCGTCCCCTTCTCCTTGTGCCTTCCATCTTTCCCAACATCAGGGTCTTTTCCAGGGAGTCTTCTCTTCTCATGAGGTGGCCAAAGTATTGGAGCTTCAGCTTCAGGATCTGTCCTTCCAGTGAGCATTCAGGGCTGATTTCCTTAAGAATAGATAGGTTTGATCTTCCTGCAGTCCATGGGACTCTCAAGAGTCTCCTCCAGCACCATGATTCAAAAGCATCAATTGACAAAAAATGGCATTGACATCAATTCTTCTGCGATCAGCCTTCTTTATGGTCCAGCTCTCACTTCTATACATCACTACTGGGAAAACCATAGCTTTAACTATAGTGGCTGAGGTAGAGGGGAGGGGAGCGCATCTCTCGCCTGCCTGCCTGCCTGCCTGCCTGTGTCTCGGGGGCGGGGCGTGCGTGCCAGGAGCAGGCGGGCCAGGACTGGGCAAAAGGCATCTGTTTGTACGCCCGCCCGCCCACCCGTCTCTTGCTCGCTGGCTCCCTGCGAGGGGGGGGCAAGAGGGGCTGAGGAGGTGGCGGGGCCGGGACGGGGACAATGGTGGAGTCTTCTCCGAGCCCGCGGCTTTTCAGCACCTGCCCTATAAGACGACTCCCGACTTTTGAGAAGATTTTCCTGGATTAAAAAGTAGTCTTATATGCCAGAAAATACAGTATCTTCCAATTCCAGAATTAATTATAGAAATTCTCTATATTATATTAAAGAGAGTGAAATGCACCACACAGAGGGAGCTTCTGAAACAATAAAGGAATATAGTACAGGAGGAAATGACACAACCCTAAGTGCAACACACCTCAGAGTTTTTGTGAAGATGAAATGTGATGATCTCCATGTATGCCCCTCTGAATTCCATGGAGGAAGGGCAGAATGCAAAAAAATGGTACCCCTTTGGACCATTTATCTTTTCTGATAAAAGACAGGCCATCCTTATAGGGAATCAAAGGCATCAACACCTGTGACGAGTGTAGCAGATTCAGATAAAATAAGAAACCTTGTATAAACAAGGTTTGGATAACAGGCTTGACAGTGTTTCATAAGAACTTAAGGGAAGCCCTGCTGCTTAAGATATTTTATAATGCAGGAAATGTAATACCTAAATCTATTTAGGCCAGTGTGGTGTAGTGGTTAAGAGTGGTAGACTCGTAATCTGGTGAACCGGGTTCGCGTCCCCGCTCCTCCACATGCAGCTGCTGGGTGACCTTGGGCTAGTCACACTTCTCTGAAGTCTCTCAGCCCCATTCACCTCACAGAGTGTTTGTTGTGGGGGAGGAAGGGAAAGGAGAATGTTAGCCGCTTTGAGACTCCTTCGGGTAGTGATAAAGCGGGATATAAAATCCAAAAAACTTTTCTTCCAAGGTCAGAATTTTGTTTTGGGCACAATCCTGGAAGCAATTCTTGTGATCATTGCCCATTTCGCGCAGAAATGGGTGAAAATGTTGCATTTCCTTTGTTACATTTGTATAGAATGTAAAGATATGCGTGCCTGTGCCTTGCAAGTTTCATAAAGTTGGGTTCTAGTTGGGAATGATTGTGGAAAGGCTTAGAAAACAGCATCTCTGTGATGTAAGGAGCATCTCTGTGACTTAAGGAGGCTAGAAACATAGCTCAGGTGTGTAGTCTCTATGGATTCCAATGTGAGGAGGCTTTCTTCATATTTTATTGTGCAGAACATTCAATCTTTAATGTGGATCAAAGAGTGAGGGCTATTTCACACAAAGCATATACTTTGGAATAGTTGTGCTTTAGTCGCTTGCTTTGTATGAGGAACCTGTGTGGTGTCACCATCATCAAGTCATAGACCTCCTTTGTCTTCCGTTTTCTCAGTATACAAAAAAATCCATTAAAATATGAAAAGGGCAGAACACTAACTCAAACAGGGATGGTGCTTAACAGGAGTGGGCCTTGACACATTGCCCACTGATGCTCTCTCGCATCCCTTGCTGATTCTTACCTACCCACCCACTGGAGCTGCTGATCAGGCCCCAAGCAGTGAGTTTATGCAGTGGTGCCAAGCTCAATTTCCACAGCTGTAGATCACCGTAGTGTTACTCTTCTCTCTGTTAAAGAGCCATGGTTTTGATATGTGCAGTGATAATATCGGACAGGTTTGCCTACCATCTGAAGGTAGGCTATACAACTTGATCCAATTACCTTTCATTTTAGCCATGAATTTTTTAAACCAGTCTTTTCATTTGCCTTTCTTTTCTTTTTGCCACACAGCAAATTTTAAAACTGAATTTAACTAGCATGCAGCCTTTTCAGTCAATGCCATTTTTTTAAAAGTGTGTTTCTTTTTCATTTTGTTTTTAACTGCACAGAAGTGCTGAAATATTATAAAGCACTTTGGTGGAATTTCTTTCTTTCTTTTTTTTTAAAGTGATATGCTCTCTTTTATGCCCACACATGCTGTCATGTCATGCTCACTACTGTGGACAGAACATAGCAGAATGCACACACATAAAAATGTTATAACCCTCCGAAGTGTGGAAAGTCAGCTGTGATTCTCTATGTTGCTTACAGTAGAAGAGCAATGACTGACAGATCCCAGAGCAACCCAATCTGCAAGCACCCTGGGTAGCAGGCCCTATGCCAGTGGGAGGGAGGGGGAGCACTTCAAATGTAAGTGAGCCTTAAGTAACTTGAAGAAAAGACAAAACAGAGAGAGTAGAATATTATTGTTACTGTCAGTGTTGTGTCTCTCGATAAATTAGGACTTCCCTATAGGCGCAGATGAAAAGCGGTGCATTTTCCAGGAAGATATAAGACCCCAAGATCTGTTGATGGTATAATTATACCTGTTTTCTTTTAATGGAGATATTATCAAGGGACCACATTCCAGTCTCTCTTTCTCTCACCAACCCCCTCTTTAATAGCCAGCTTCTTAATGGTGAAATTTACATAACTTTATTAACAGCAAATGCTCAGGCCTCAAATTTCCCTCTAAATGCAATTGCTTCTAGCCTGCTTATTATGTACAGACAAACCCATTTGCTTTGCACTTTGTAATAGAGCTGATCAATTGTTAAGTTGGTAAGTGGCAGAGAAATAAAGAGGTTGAGAAAATGCGAGGTGTTTGTGCAAGAGAGGGGGGAAGTACAAACTGCACTATATTCTTTGTATATCATTGGAGTGTGATTTACAGTTGGCTGCTTATGTTCATTTGTGTCACTACCTGGAGGAATCTGGGTATGACCCAGGTTGGTTTTCACCAGCATATGAGCCCAAATATTATTGTCTGCTACCATAATCCTGGGATTTATTGCCAACTAGACCTATGACTCACCTGCATGTTTTTTCCATGTCATCATGCAAGGTACTGCTATTTTTATTTTTATTTTTGGAGGGTTGTGCTTGTGAATTATCCCATTGTTTTCTAGGTTATTAAACAGGAATCTTGGGTACATTTTTGCTATTGAAGAATGCACAAAGGCATAAACCATGCCCTTTTTTTGCTTTTAAAAATGTATTGCAGAAATAAATGCTATATAGAAAATAAAACACTATAGCCCAGACAGAAAATAGCAACTGCTGTGCCCAAATATAAGTTATCTCTTGCTCAGGCTTGAAGGCTTAGCCTTAAATGGTACATAGTCCATTGTCCTTGTTTCATTCCTTTCTGCTGAATGTTTTTAAACTGCTTGTGTTCGCATTACGAAACAGATTTCCTGCCATTGAGCCCCTTGAGCACAGTAAGCTGCAATTCCTTTGTTCTTTGCTGGTGACAGAGTAAAATCTGGATGATCATAGGCTGTATTCCTCTGCCACAGGAGGTATAAGACAAGCTGAAGTGCTGGTCCCTTCCTGCCATTGCAGTCCAATGAGTCTGTGATGGTACCCTTAGGTTTTTGACTCTAGTCTCCATCCTCAGTTTTGTGGAAGCATTTATCGTTCAAATTTAATAGTATTAGCTCTAGAACCTGGATGGTTTGAAATGCCTGTCTAGGGTAAATTGCCTCAGAATGTTTTAAGTAGGAAGCAATGTACAAATAAATGAAACTAAGGTATGAGAAGCTCAGGATAAATGTGCATGCATGCCGGTCACTATGAGCCTGCTCAGATATGTAGAAGGTTGACACGTGTTTGAATCTGTTTCTAGTTTATTGTTGTTTTAAACTATATTTGAATGCTTTAAATAACTTTCTTAATTGTTTTTATTTATAATTTTCTTGTTTTATTTTTTTGTAAACCAATTTAAAGGTTTCTTCTTAAAAGTAGTATATAAATTTTAATGAACTTTTAAAAGGTGCTGCAAAGACAGACAGGGAGCTCAAAGATTCCCTCTTGCCTTTTTTCCTTTGCTTGGTAAAACATTTGTGAAAGAAATGGAAAAAGAGGCAAAACAGGATTTAGCCCTAGCAATGTTGCCTTCCTTCAGAATGGTATGAGGTTTTATGGGTACAGTTTGCTCAAGCCTGCAGCTCGATGCAGGGAGAGGCTGGAGAGGAGCAAACAGCATCTTCTCCCCTGTCCCCAGGTGAGTGAGTCGCTCTCTCCTTCAGTTTTGCACAAGCATACTCTCATGTGGGGAAGGGGTGTGTCTTCAAGTTTAGAGAGGAGCATCTCAATCAGGTTTCTGAAGGCTTAGAAAAACATTCCTCTCTGACAAGCTGAGGAGCTGTCCAAAAACTGTTGGTGCTGAACAGCTGTTCTGTTGCACTAAAATCACGCTGGACATGATTTTAAACATTTCTTTGAATCCTGTGCTTGAGATTCTCCTCTTTAAAAACCAAACAAACAAAGGTTAAGAGCAGTTGTGGAGGGCCCATTCTTGGTCGGGGCTTTGACATGGGGCAGAAGGAAGATTAACCCTTTCCACTTGCCATTTCCCTTGCTGAAAATACTCCCTCCTCACCACTAGCAGTGTTTTCTATTGTAATTAGCAATTAGGGGGGGAATCTTAATCCCTGAATATTAGTGGCTGAATCAGCCACTATGGCTGCTTTTACTAAAAGAAGCAGAGAAGGACAAAATCAAGCACAGGATTCAAAGGAACATTTAGTATCAATTATAGCTTGCCCCAAGGACGCATATTAGAAGTGGCAGGGCTGTCATTAACGTTTCTGCCCTGTTCAAGTGTAAAATGGTGTGTCAAAGCAGCATGTGGGAGAAGACCATTGAACCAGCCCCCACTTCACCACACCTCAGTCCTTCCCTCCCTTCCCATCTCGGATATCAGGCATGAGCTGGAAAGGGAGTAAATTGCCTGGAGTAACGTTTTGAGGGGAGGAGATGGGAAGAAAGGGAAAGGAAATGTTCAGCATCCCTCTTTTATGTGTTCATTTTCTGTTCAGGAAGGATCCTGTCCACTTGGCCACTGTAAGGTCTGTGCGATAGCTACTCAAGAGTAACGAGGCTTGACTCCAACCTGTCTTTTTACAGGTTTATTGTGCGAACTATTTACAGTGCAGAGCAACAAAGTTCATGACTGTATCAGTCGCTGGCAGAATCCGGGAGTGGCCCCTTCCGGCTCCGTCCCCAACATAAGAACTTAGGCACCCCAAGTCTCCTCCTCCTCTCTTTGCGTTTCGCCCCTCTGCGCAATTGGGGCGACGGAAGTGGTGTGCCTCCCTCCTGACCAGCCGGGTGATGGGAGTGCGGGACCTCAGTAACATCCCCAAGCCCTCTCCCCACCTGGCTGCCTCGTTCCCCTCTCTCCTCGCTACAGGCGGTGCTCCCTCCCTCACTGGACGAGGTACTGCTTTTCAGGAGGTGCGGGGGCTCTCTGTATGCTAGAGGGTCCTGCACCACCCTCCGCTGAACAGGCGGCATATCCCTGACATCCACCTTATAGGTGAATGAGGGAGACATCGGAAAAGAGCTAGTTATCTGCCATGGTCACATCTAGTTTAACCCTAGATGTGAACAGTTGGTAGTGTTGTTTCCCATTAAAGGGCCCTGCAGTAGCTTGCAAGAGTCTTTCATCTATATATAGCAGATTCCTCCTGTTTCTCCCCCTGGTAGGGACAGCTGTCTATTGTTTGGAACCCATGGTAACAGGATATGTGGTATATTTCCAAAATGTAAAGACGCCTGCTTAAATCCATGCATTGCCAGTTAGAACACTTATAAAACCTGTTACCTTTAATTAAAGAGACAACACTTTTTATCAGAAACACATAGCTGATTAGATTTATTGACTGCTTTTGCATGAGGGACGCAGATAAATAGCTTCATGCCATTGTAAATTCTGAAAGGCTTTGGCCCTTTTGGGTTTGATTCTCTGAGAAAAGAAAATGCATAAACAAGGAGGAATCAGTGAGCTGTTAATTTTTCCTTTTTCATGAAATACGTTTGTTCCAAATGAAGGCTTCTTAAGTGGGTGCTTTGCAATGTGTTGGGGAGGGGAGGGGAATACCTGTAAAGAGCCTCATTATATAATTGCCTTGTATTTAAAATAGCCAGTTGTCTGAGCTTGTATGCAGAGAGCATCCTGTTCTGTCATTAGTCATCACTTGACACCTGTGCACAGCCTAAATGGGTCCACACCGGGGGGAGTAGAAGCACGGTAGCCAAGCAGACATTGGAGTGAATCAAGCATGCACTGAAGGCAGTTGAGGTGGAAGCCCTTTGATTAAAATTCCACTGTCGCACTGAAGAACTGCTTTCACTTCCCACCCCCACCCCTTCTCTGGTGGATTTCATTCTACACTTGGGATGCAGTAACATTATCCATCTTTGCCGGAAATAACTTATCTCCAAGGTTCACAGACAGCAATTTCAGAATATGCTAGATTGCACAAAGTGTCAAGCTTTTTTAAACATGCTTCCCAGGGAAGATAGATCCCCTTAAATCTGCAGATTTCATTGCGATTGACATACGAACCACCATGACCTGCTCAATCAATATAATTCTTCTCCCATTACTCAGGTGAGCAATCCCAACTGATGGCTTGCCCACTTCTGCACTTCACAGGAACAAATGATAAATATAACTCTAGCTCTGACCAGACTTTTTTTTTTTTTTTTTTAAATAATATTTTTTATTTTGTAACACAAGATAAACCAACATACAATCAAACAATAAAACACAGACGCATACACCTAAACAATACTAAAACTAAAACTAGACATTACATTACACTACACTACACTACACTACACCACTACACATTTATCATCATATTTTCTTATCCTATTTCCTTAACATTTCTCCTGACTTCCTCCATCCTGTCCCTCTGTGTCGGTTCTCCTTATCTGTTAACTACCAGCAATTTCTCAATATTTCTATCTTATCATTTCGTAACACTTTATCTTATTTTAATTACCTTCTTTAAATCTAGCATAACTTCCATAATCTTTTTCAAAAACCTTGTATTTCCTAACAACTATTAATATATAAAAATAAAAGAAAAAAAAAAGAGACTTAAATTCAATATCACTTATTCATACTATATATCTACCATTCTATTTACTATTCCAATCTTTATAAACTAATTTTAATACATTGACATTTCTATTTATATTTAATTCTGTAGTTTGTAATGTTTTTTAAGATAATCTTTAAACTTTCTCCACTCTTTTTCCACTGCATCGTCCCTCTGGTCGCGGATTCGCCCGGTCAGTTCAGCGGTTTCCATATAGTCCATCATTTTCATCTGCCATTCTTCCAATGTCGGTAATTCCTTAGTCTTCCAATATTTTGCAACAAGAATTCTTGCTGCCGTGGTGGCATACATAAACAACGTGTGGTCTTCTTTTGGTAGTACTTGGTGAACCATTCCAAGGAGGAAGGCCTCTGGTTTCTTCAAAAAAGTGCTTTTAAACACCTTCTTCAATTCATTATATATCATCTCCCAGAAGGCCTTCAACCTTGGGCAGGTCCACCACATATGGTAGAAAGTTCCTTCCGTGTTGCCACATTTCCAACATTTATTGTCCTGCAAATGATAGATTTTTGCTAGCTTCACTGGGGTTAAGTACCATCTGTAAATCATTTTCATTATGTTCTCTCTTAACAAAGTACATGCTGTAAATTTTATGTCCGTTCTCCATAGTCTTTCCCAGTCCGCCATCATAATATTATGTCCCACGTCCTTTGCCCAGTCTATCATTGCAGATTTTACTAACTCATCTTGCGTATGCCATTCCAGCAACAGGTCATACATTCTTGATAAGGTCTTATTCTTTGGTTCTAGTAGTTCTGTTTCCAATTTTGACTTTTCCACTTGAAAGCCAATCTTTTTATCTAATTTGAAAAGTTCATTAATCTGATGGTATTGTAGCCAATCTCGAATCCTTCCTCTCAATTGTTCATAGGGTTTCAACCTGACTTGATCTCCTTCATATATTAACATCTCCGAGTATTTTAACCAATTTTCTTCCGCATTGACTCTTTTGTGGGCCTTTGCTTCTGCTGGTGACAACCATCTGGGTGTTTTCCTTTCAAGGAGATCCTTATATTTCATCCAGACTCTAAAGAGAGCCTTTCTTATTATGTGGTTTTTGAATCCTTGATGGGCCTTTATCTTGTCATACCATAAATATGCATGCCATCCAAATCTATTGTTATATCCTTCCAGGTCAAGTATATCAGTATTTTCTAGTAGGAACCAGTCTTTCAGCCAGCAGAAGGCTGCTGCTTCAAAATAGATGCTTAATTCCGGCAGGGAGAAGCCCCCTCTTTTCTTATCATCTGTTAGTATCTTGAATTTAATTCTGGGTTTTTTCCCCTGCCAGACAAATCTTGATATAGTCCTCTGCCACTTCTTGAAAGGTTCCATCTTATCTAGTATTGGAATTGCCTGGAAAAGAAATATTAGTTTAGGCAGCACATTCATCTTTATAACCGCAATTCGGCCCATCAAGGACAATTTCAGGTTGTCCCAGATCTCCAAATCCTTCTTTATTTCATTCCAGACCTTTTCGTAATTGTCCTTAAACAAATTTTGATTTCTCGTTGTCATATTGATGCCCAGATATTTTACTTTTTTTGTAAATTGCAGGCCTGTTTCTTTCTCCAGGTTTTCTTTTTCTCCTTGTGTCAGGTTTTTCCCTAGAACTTTGGTTTTGGCTTTGTTTAATTTAAATCCTGCTACTTCCCCGAAGTCTTGTATCACCTCCAGTGCCGCTGGAGCACTGGAGTCTGGTTTTTGTAATGTCAGAACTAAATCATCAGCATAGGCTTTTAGCTTGTATTCTTTGGCCCCCACCGCCACCCCTTTAATATCTTGATTATTTCTAATCACATTCAGCAGTACCTCCAGGACTGTGATAAACAATAACGGGGATAAGGGGCAACCTTGTCTTGTTCCTTTCTGGATTCTGATATTGTCTGATACCACATTATTGATGATAATCTTGGCCTTTTGATCAGTGTAGATCGCTTCGATACCATTCATAAAACCATTCCCCACCTCCATATGCTTCAGATTCTTTTTCATAAAAGTCCAAGATACATTATCAAATGCTTTTTCGGCGTCCACAAACATCAGGATTGCTTTGTTGTTCTTATCTTGTTCAAGTTTTTCCAGGATATCCACCACGTTCCTTATATTGGTATTTAAATGTCTTTCCGGTAAGAAACCGGCTTGATCTTGGTGGATAACCTCCTTTAGAACCTTCCTGAGTCTGCTAGCCATGATATTTGCAAAGATTTTATAATCCACATTTAGGAGGGAGATAGGTCTATAATTCTTCATCAATGTCCGATCTACATCTGGCTTTGGTATCAGGGTTATATATGCATCCTTCCAAGACTCCGGTGCCCCTCTTCCCTTCAATATCTCATTGCATACTTCCATTAGTGGTTGAATTATCCAATCTTTCAATGTTTTATAATATTTTGCCGAGAGTCCATCCGGTCCTGGGGCCTTATCTAATTTCATATTGCTGATTGCTATTTCCACTTCATTTGATGTTATTGGGTGGTTTAGGGGGCCTTTCATACTTTCTGGGATTTTCTGTAGGCCATTTTCTGCTATATATTGCTCTAATTTCTCTTTTTCTTTAGGTTCTTCTTTGTACAACTGTTTGTAGAACTTTTCGAAATTTTTCCTTATATCCGATGGGTTCACCACTTTATTTCCATTGATGCTAATGCTTGTGATGGTATTCTGTTTCTGCCTCTTTCGCAGTTGCCACGCTAGCAGTTTTCCACACTTATTTGCTGATTCAAAAGTCTTTTGCTTCAGCATTTTAATTTTCCATTCAATTTCACAGTTAATCATCTTAGAGAATTCAACTTGTAAATGCTTTATTTCTTTCTGTAATTTAATATCTTTTGGTTTTGTCCTTAATTGTTTTTCTTTCTCTTTCAATTGTTGCAAGATTAAATCCTTTTTTTCTCTTTGCAACTTCGCTTTGATTGCCTTTTGTTGTATTAAGAATCCTCTCATCACCGCTTTGCTAGCGTCCCAGATTATTCTTTTTTCTATTGTCGTATTTAAATTTATTTCAAAATAGTCCTTTATTACTTTTTGGGCCTTTTCGCAGATAATTTGGTTTCTAAACAATGAATCGTCCATTCTCCATCTAAAGGAACCCTTCGGGGTTAGTCTTAAGTCCAGTTGTACCGGATTATGATCTGAGCATGTCCTTGGGTGTATTTCCGACTGGAGCATCCTGGGTGTTAGTTCCCTGGATGTCCATATTTGATCGATCCTACTCCAGGCTTTGGCTGACTCACTGTAGAAAGTTGCTTCTAAGTCCGTTGGATTCAATGTTCTCCATGCATCTATCAAATCTAGGTTGTCGGTCATATCAAAAAAGGTTTTCGGTAGTCTTCCCTCATTTGTAAATTTTACTCTTTGCGATCTGTCCATAAGCGTGGAGGCTACCGCATTGAAGTCTCCTAGAATTATTATTTTGTAATCCATATATTCTAACAGCCTTTCGTGGATCTTCTTGTAAAATTCCGATTTTGCGTCATTTGGCGCATACAGTCCCAGTATCAATAATTTTTCGCCTTCTACTGTTATCTCTATGGCAACAAATCTTCCATCCTCGTCTTTAAATTCCAATTTAGGATTATATTTCTCTTTGGCATAAATTACTACTCCTCTCTTTTTCACTTTTGCTGAAGAAATAAATTCCAGGCCTATTCTTTTATTTTCCAGAACTCTTCTATGTAATCTTATTACATGGGTTTCTTGAAGGCAAATAATGTCCAGATTTTGTTTCTTCAATGTATGAAAGACCTGGTTTCTCTGAGATCGAATGTTCAAACCATTAACATTCCATGTTAGGATCTTTAATGCCATCTTCTATTGTGCAATTCCTCCTGCTGCTCCTTCAGCGTCTTCCTCTGGTGTGGGAGCAGGGCTTCCAGCTAAAATTCCAGGGAATTCGTCCAAGTTATTCTGTATGAACTTGATTTTGTCTTCTTTTGATTTGATTTTGATGAATTTTCCTTTATATCCAAAAGATAAGCCTTGTGGGAATTCCCACCTATAATTGATCTTCTTCTTGCTTAAAGCCTGTGTCAGATCGGTATAGTTGGGTCTTAAATCCAGGAAGAATTTGGGGATATCTTTGTATAGTATGACCTTCTTTGTTCCAACCTCAAGGTTTTTTTCGTAATGGAGTTTCAGAATCTCGTCTCTTTGAGCTTTTGTTTGAAATTCAATTAGGCAGTCATTAACTGTCTTTGTATTCTTCTTGTCCTTTGGTCCAAAACGATATACTCTCACGATAGTGCTTTCCAGTTTTTGTTGGTCCAGTCCCCAGTGCTCTCCGAGGACCTTGACTACGTAGGCTTTTAGATTGTCTCCTTCCCGTTCTGGCAGATGTCTCACTCTTAGATTGGTAGCCCGCTGCTTCATTTGCATAAAGGCAAGAGATACCTGAGTGTTATAGTGGTCTCTAATGTGTGTCTGCTCCAACGTCTGTACCTGGGCCTCAACTTGGCTGACCTTTTCCTTGGTTGTTTCTAATTCTTGTTGGAATTGTCCGATTTGGTCCAATTGAGTTTTAATTCCTGCGATATCCTGTTTAAGATCTTCGTTGTTATCTTTAATCTCTTTCCTCAGTGCCTCAAAATGTTCAAGTAATTGGTTCATGCCTGCAGGGTCCACTTGTTGTGACAATCTTCTTTTTTCCTTGGTGGCTCCTTCTGCTGCTTTGGTAGTGCTTCTTGTTGATATGCCCCTTCCTGCTCCTGCCGACATTTATTTCCAATTTTACAGCCGATTTTTAATTCAAAATCTGCTCAATTGAATATTCCAGGCCTCTGTTGCTATGGTAGTTGTGTAATCCAGGCCTCTGTTGCTATGGTAGTAAACTTTCTGTTATTTCTCTGCAATTCACACAGCTCCCACTGCAGCTGTTACCTTTATCACTGCTGTAGTCAAAACAATTGCTGCTCAAGGTCAGTTCACAGCAGGCACTTCCTGTAGCTACTTGCTTGCCAAAGGAACAAAGGATTTTACATTCCACTCTGATCCTCAAGTTAGTTTCACTTTTAAGGGGAATAGCAATCCTGCCTATTCACCAGAATGCAAGATAGTTGCGAAGTTCAACAAATTATAAATTGTAATCCACAGGGTTGTAGCTGGTACAAAGTATCCAAATGTCAAAAGTTAGAAACAGTAACCACAGAGTGTAGCAGAGTTATTAAATTTCTTCAACCCCTGTACTGCCCGGCTCATCTACAATCCAGAGGTGACAGTGGGTCTAATCCACACGTAAATACCTTTTAATTCTCTGTACAGTCAATTTATCCTTCCCCCTATCAAAGGGGGTTGTTTGACAGCTGTCAAATGTCAACGTTCTAAAGCAAAAAAGAGAAACCTCTTAACGTTTATATTGGCGACTTGCTTATTCAGTCACACAGCAGGGAAAGGTGGACCTCCTTTTTTCAGCCTTTCCCGTGGCCAAATTGACGAAGCCTAATTAGCCTAATTAGCACCTTTAATTGTCCCAATTACTCACGGTTCCGTTGAAAATTGAGTCAGTCTTTTGAAAGGAGGTGTTCTGCGCTCGTCGCAGCCCGCTACGCTGCTTCGCTGAAGCGGCCGTTCTCGGAGCCGCAGCGCCCAGACCTCGATCCGCTCTTCCTTCCCAGACCCCTTACGAGGTCCTCCGAAGGTGGGGAGAGGTCCCAATGGGCGCCGCCGGCTCTCCAAGCCTTCAGCCCGTCCTGGCTGAAGTTTAAACGGGGGTTCGTCGCGCGGTGACAGAACCCCCAGCCGATCTTCAGCTGATCCCCGCGCTACGCGACGGAGACCCAGCTAGCTGCGCCGGCACGAGAACCGGAAGTCCTCTCTGACCAGACTTTTTGTAGCTGCCCTCTTTGCGGGTGGAGGAGCAACTGCATCCTCATCTCGCCCACCACACAGATGTATGAAGATGTTCTACACCCATGGCCAGTTCACACAATTCTTCTCCCTAGGGACTAGCTCCCCCCCCCCAAAAAAAAAAATAAAAAGTAGGAAGGAGATTTCATGGACTTGCACTTCCACACACTCTTGTCAGTGTTTAGGGTTGCACTGCCCATCTCTTGGTAAACCCAGAAAGCCATAAGAAATATTGTAAACTGTGATGGATATGATTAGATGGATGGCCTCTAAGAAGAAATCAGTAAGATTAAGGGGGAAACAATGGAGAGGAAAAGAACAGAAAGCTAGAGGATATGAAATTGGGAGAAGTGCCCCAACTATCATGGGAAAACTAAGACTTGTCCCAATTAAAAACAAACAAACAGGTACTCTATGATGCACAAAGTCCTTTCTTGCCAAACCGTCCACTGTTGCCATTGATTTACAGTTAAGAAGGGCTAGCAGCAGGGATGCAATTAATGCTGACGTTAGTCTATTGGTCCTGTCCTCTGTAAGGAAGCAGAGGTTTGCTGAGATCAATTTTGTGCTGGATGTGTCAACTTGGGGAGCAATAACTTGGAAGTAAAACTCGGGTTAATTTGAAAATAGGTCAATGGGATGTGAAGATAACCCACTGTAATCTGAACCCATCGTATCAGCTTCAAAATGTCTCCCTTGGTTGATTAAATTACCTGTAAGGGAGGAATAGCAGGAGAAAAGCCTGCTGCAGATTTATTCTGGGATACGTGCAGCTGTTCCAGACAGATGTCCAAAAACAACCAGCAAAGCTTTCCTGTATAGGTGAACATGATGCCTTTAACTGGCTTAATTAAAGAGGAAACAATGTCAGCCATCACTCATGTTATTTCTTATTTAATAAACGCAAGCTGGTCTCATTTTGCAGACTCTTGTCTGCTCGTCTGCTTTGTTATACTGCTTTCCAGAGCAATCTTAATTAATGATATCCTCATAAGAGGTTTGTAGTGTCGGCGGCAAAAGGGGATTCATGGGAATTCAATCAAAAGCAGATTTCACTAGTCAATTCCTCTTCTTCTTCTTCTTCTTTTAAGATTAAGTTTTCAGAAGCAACTGGCCCTGGATGCAAAGATCATTCCCCCCCCCCCAAACAAATCTGTTAAGCTTTCAGCGAAGAAAGCATTTGTGTTCAATTTTATTTGCATAATTTCAAGCGCCATTAATAGTACATGGCATGAGGAAAAATTACCAAGATTTCATTCCAGCCATGAGTGAAATTGGGTTTAGTAGAAAATTAGTTGACTTAACTGGCAGATGATGAAAGCTTGAATAGAGAATGTTTAAATAAGGAGGAATTGTAGAAAAGGAACTTGAAGGTGCAGGCTGAATTGAGATCAGTGCTCAAGTTAAAACATATTAGCTAAAGTGAAAGATAAATGGAGACTGATAGTGAATGCAGAGGGAGGAATCCAACAACCCTCTCTGCCAATCATTCTGTCAGTGAAAGCATTTCTGCTTACCAGATGGAACCATCCCCCTCTCCTCCCTATTTGCATTGTTCTAGGGGTTCTTCTGCCCTTCCAGAGTGGATTGGGATGAGCGTGGGTAAAGGGGGAAGTCCCATTGCACTAGCTAGCTTGCTTGGCAATTTAGTGCAATTTTTCCTCCTCAGAAAGAGCCACAGGGCTAGATTTCCCAGTTCAATATAACTCCATCAAATACATAGAACTGGTACACATTTTTGTACCAGCTGATGAGCTTGGGCTTTGCTTTTATGAAAAATTATGCCTAATGATGGCAGACTATAATTGGTGCTCACCATTAGGTTACAGAAGATCTATCTCAAGCCTGTACCTTTATTTTTCTTGAGTAATTTGTGTGAAATAAGTGGAAGCGCATAAGATTTGTGTGAATTCTGCCACACAAACTATGACACTGGGCCAATTAAAATCTGCAAAGCAGATTAATTTTCAAATGAACACCCATTTCGCAATCATGCTATCATCAATCCATTCATCTAGTACAAAAGCAGCCAGTGTGGTGCTTTTCAGATGTTATTAGACTACAATTCCCATTACCCCTGCTCATTGGCCATGCTGGCTGGGGCTGATGGGAGTTTGTAGTCCAGAAAAATCAGTAGGGCATCCCATTAACTCCCCTATTATAGTACTTTTAATTTGCAAAGTCCTTTACAAGTTTCAGCTGATTCATTCTCACAATAAGCTTGTAAAGTAGGTCACAATGAGAAACACATTTTATTAAGGAGGAAAAAAAGCTGCTCATAATTTTTCTTGCTCCTTTGTGTGTCTTTTCTATAATTACAGTCATACCTCATGTTACGTTTGCTTCAGGTTATGTGTTTTCAGGTTGCGGACCGCGGGAAACCTGGAAGTACCGGAACGGGTTACTTTCGGTTTTCGCTGCTTGCGCATGCACAGAAGTGCTAAATCGCGCTAGCGCCGGCGCAGACGCGGCACTTCAGCTCACGAACGCTGTGGGTTGCAGATGTGCCTCCATCACAGATTACGTCTGCAACCCAAGGTTCCACTGTATATTGAAGTCAACAGCTCATAATGGTGCACAACATTCATAAGGACCTATTATTCTATGTTTTCTCTAGTGTACATTCCCGCTCATTCCTGTGTATGCGTTTGACTGTGTGTGCAGCAGAAAGCGAGGGAGGGAGATCAGTTTGAAGGCAGGATACACCTGTTGTCACCAAGATGGTAGCCATATCTGTCTGTTTGGAAGGAAATAAACTAATGCTATGAGGGATGATGACTTGCCAAATGCTACCTAACAAGGGAGCAGGTGGCACTGTGGTCTAAACCACTGAGCCTCTTGGGCTTCCTGATCAGAAGGTCGGCAGTTTGAATACTCGTGATGGGTTGAGCTCCCGTTGCTTTGTCCCAGCTCCTGCCAACCTAGCAGTTCAAAAGCACACTAGCGCAAGCAGATAAATAGGTACCACTATGGCAGGAAGGTAAATAGCGTTCCTATGTGCTCTGGCTTCCATTACAGTGTTCCATTGCACCAGAAGTGGTTTAGTTATGCTGGCCACATGACCCAGAAAGCTGTTTGTGCACAAACACCAGCTCCCTCTGCCTGAAAGCGAGATGAGCGCTGCACACCATAGTTGCCTTTGACTGGACTGAACCATTCAGGGGTCCTTTACCTTTACCTAACAAGCTTGTGACTCAAATTCAGGAAGAATTGTCACATACTCATATCCACAGTACCATACCAAGTTTCAGGTGTTGGAATAAATAAGAAATGGGGGCAAATTTACCACAAAGCTGACAATACATTTCACTCTCATTTTCCCCATCCCATAACACATGCTAACATCCATTCCACTGGCTGCACAACACAACTTCCTTGTGTTGAGGCAGGTATAAGATTGTAGCTTTTCTTCACAGTTGAGAAGATGAAATGCAACACAGCCAGCCTTCTGTGATTCCCACTTTTAGCTGTCCACTGTGTCTTGCAAAACCCTCAGTGGCTGAGATTTCGTTGCCTAGCAGGTCATGGAGCTGCCGGCCAATTACCCTTGCACTCCTAGAAACACAGAAATAAATGTTATTGCACTTCTCCTTGACAGTGCTAACCTTCCCATCCTCCACTGTGTAATCTTGAATTGTATCTACTGCAGCCCAATAGGGCTTTTTTCCCCCAGAGAAAAAGAATGAATGGAAAAACTTTGTAACAAAAGTGTACTATTTGCAGGCAGTAGAACCCGGTGCCTGTAAAATGTATAAATGACATTCATGTCTGTGAGGAGACCCTGCTGTCAGTTTTATGCAACCAGCCTTAGACATTCACACACCCAACTCAGCTTGCTGCCTCCCTGTGCTAACTCCATCCAAAGTCAAATGATCTCAGGTTTGTTGACTGAGTCAATAGACAATCCTTGGGGAATGCCCATAGCTCAGTCGTAGAGTGTCTGCTTTTCACTCAGAAGGTCCCTGGTTCAATTCCCAGCATCTCCAGCTTGGGCTGGGAAAGACTCCTGTCTAAAACCAAGGAGAACTGCTGCTGGTCAGTGCAGACAGTAATGAGCTAGATGGAGCAATGGTCTGACAGGGTATAATACAGATTCCTACATACCTAAGTAAGTTCCCTGTGTGTCCATAAGGGCAGAAGCAGTTAACTTTTACATACAACGACAGGAGAGGTTACCTGTAGCAGATCTTGGAGGGAAGTCTTTTGTACTTTGGGGGAAGCACTGTAGCTCAATGGCAGAAGGCCCTTGGTTCAATCTCTGCATCTCCATGCATGACTGAGAGAGACCCCTATCAGGAACCCTGAAGAGCCAACCACGGTCGATAATACTGAACTAGGTGGAGCAACAATGATTCAGTATAAGGCAGCTTCCTATGTTTCTGACCCTCTGCTTCTGCCCCACAACTGATTTGTCCATCCTGCTATAGCCCTGTTGTCCTATTCAGTATGCAGCCCATCCTGTTGTTTTCCCAAGCTGACTGACTGGGGGTGTAGGGGGGGAATTACCCCCCCCGGGACTGTCTTACAATGAACCAAGTGAACTAGGCTTTTCAGGTGGGCAAATGAAGCATTTTAAATTTCAAGGAAGGAAGGGGTCCATCTTGACTCCTTGCTTCTGATGTGGAGATGTGTAACCACTCCCACCCCCCACCCCCGTGCATAGCTCACTTTCTTCCTGGCTGATCTGGTAGCAGCTGTTGTGGGTAATTCAATGAAGTTATGAGAAAACATTCAGCTGATGAGTCATTATTTTAAAATCCCAGAAGGCCTATTGTACCAGTTCAAAGGGAACACTATGCTCTTTCAAAATTCAAATAAACAAATGAAAACACCACCACGAGAACAACCTTCACCTGTGTTCCTTTTTCCTATATTCCTGCTGACCTAGTCAATAGTCACATGTATTCCTTGTCATCTGCATATTCCTCTTTCTTGAACATTGAGTTTTCCCATCTATGACAGATAAAATGGCTGCTACGTTGTACTGCCGCACTGAACTACCACTTCGGATTGTGCACACCCTTTAAAACTCCATTATCAAGAGGGTATCATCCTTTTCTTTCTTTATAAAGGGACAGCTTCCTCTTACCAAAGGCCGAATGGTCATGTTGGGAGCCACGGAGGCAAGTGAAATTGTCCTCTTATCCAATGGATAGTTCTTCTTTGGGGCAGCTTCATTATGGGGGCTGAAGGATGGGATAAGGCAAGTGGAAATAGTCAGCCTCCATATGCAAATGCAGATCTCTCCCCTCTCCCCTCAAATGTGTTAAAAGCTGCTCTAAGCTGATGTCCATATTCTAAGAATCCACAGTATCTCCCTTTCCTCTTTGATTTTGCACTTTAATTCTTTACTGCTGAGATGCTCACAAAGCGCCAGAAAATCTCTAGCAAGCTGACCTGCTACTCCATAATGGGCTGCTGAGCCCTTCTGCATTGCTTCACTTTATTTATGTGGTGTGGTGTGGTTTTTTTTAAGGTGGCTGTCAGGCACAAGAGACTTTCTATTCATGTCATCTTCCCGGCCAGCCACTTAGCGTAAAATTGCCCATAAAAGTGAACTTAAATTACAAGTGATAAAACCGCAGCCCATCCTAGCCACTGCCAGCCTTTTTTCTGTTCTACATGGCGCTGAAGCTTATATTCTTTTTGACAAGAGCAATGAAGCAGCTTCACACACTTATCCCCAGCTAAATCACCATAAATTGAAAATCCTTGTTTTTCCTTGCTTGGAATGTAGCATGGTCCTTCATTAGTTTCTTCTAAGTGTTTCATAGTATCAGCAGAATGGTTTGTGCTGGTGGAACGCTTGACTGCATGTCCCTTAGCTAATGCCAGATGTGAGGCCTTCTAACGTATCCGCTTACCGGTATTTGTTTGTTTGTTTTCATCTGTTACATAAGCTACCCCATAACAAAGAGTTCCACGGGCAGCTCACAAAGCCAACACACACACACACACACACACCAAAGTACAATACAGAACAGGAAAAACTGTAGCACAATAATTTTTTTAAAAAAATGAAGCATAATTACAGTTTGGTGAGAGGTAAACTACATTTCCCAGGGTTATTTGGGGGGAGCCATGGACTCTACTAACATGAGTTTGGCCAAACTGCGAGAGGCAGTGAAGGATAGGCGTGCCTGGCGTGCTCTGGTCCATGGGGTCACGAAGAGTCGGACACGACTTAACGACTGAACAACAACAACAACAACAACATGGACTCTAAATGTATGGTGTGCATGCAGCTGAAGAAAAGAGGCAAAGCAAAGAGGTGAACCTTGCCAAGGTTGGAGGTGCTAATAAGGTGTTTCAGGATGAGCAAGAAGGAGCAAGGCAAGAGAGTAAGGTGGGAAAAGTGGTATGAAACAAGGAGGAGCCAATGGCAGGAAGCAGTGAAAAGTGGGGACTGATGGGTCCTTCAACTTCCAAGCCTTGTGAGGCACCTTTGCGACTTTGTTCCCCAATCCATTTCTGCAGTCACAGTGATTCCTCAAGTCTACCAGCTTTTGAAACTGCAGCTCACAAGCTTTGTGCTGTGGCCATCTGTGGCCAACCTGGAGCTGCAACTACAACCGCTAAGAACTACCTCCAGAAGCTGAGGCGACTTGCATGACCCACTGAAATTGTAACTCTGAGGGCTCATCCACACAGCAGCACATTCCCTCTTTCCCCGCTGTCTGCTATAAGTGTCCCCGGGGAAAGGTAGGCATCTTTAGGTAGAGCACTCCCTAATCATTCATCATGAGAGGCCTGTGCTAGAGAAGGCTGAGCCCATGATGCTAGACACATATAAATTTATAGTCAGCTTAGAGTTTCACTAGCCCCTCTGTAGGTCCTCTGCACCAGAGGTGGTGAACCTGTGACCCTCCAGAGATGTTTTTGGACTCAGTGAATGTAAATTCTATCTGGGGAGAGATGGTATGGCTGGGGAAGAGGGATATGGCTTGGGGAGAGTCTCAAGGGCCAGAAAGAAAGGGCTGGAGGTCCACATTTGTCCTCCTCCCCACCTCTGCTATATTGACATCCTTCCCTCCCTTTTCACCTCTCTTTCTTGCTCTTTCCAGTAACTTAGGAGTGCCTCCTGGCCGGGGTAATTGTCCCTTGACAGTCCCTTTGCCCTTTGACCTCATTTACACAGACTACCATGGGCTACAGCAGATGAAGCAGCACATGGGCCTCTCCTTTAAGAAATACAGGTAAGAAGAACTTGGTGGGCTTTTATGTCCACCTCTTGTATATTTTTTTATAGGCAAGTAGCTAGGGTTGCCATTTTTCATAAAGTAGAAACGAGGACACCCTGAAAGTTGTTGAGCTTTTTTAGACAAACCCTAAAATTCTTAAGCTCCCCCCCAAAAAAAAGTAACAACAAAACCACTGCACATCGGCTGAAATAATAATGACGAAAATAATAATAATATCAAAGATACTGTAATGAAAATCAAACAATGGAACCAAATATACTTATATATATGTAACGTATATGACCAAAATCAATACATATGAACCATTCAGCTTAGGATGTATTCAAACAACTCAGTGCCAACATAAGTTTTCAAAAGTTCACTGGGACAGAAAGACAAAACTGTCGATAGTAGGATGTAGTCATCTTGGATCCTTTCACAGAAGGGCAACTGAGAAGAAGGAGGAAGACCTGCCTTCCGGATTACAACAGGTTTCGCAAGGAAAGCTTCATCAGTTCTGTATGGATAATATGTCGATTACAATACAATAAATAATCATAACAGACTGTACAAATTATATAATGCCAAATATTATCAAAATATAGAACATACCTTCAAGTATATATGATCAATCAAACATACAGATAATGTAGGCACAGCTTGAAAAGACTAGCACAATGAGAAGTCTTTTCAAGCTGTGCCTACATTATCTGTATGTTTGATTGATCATATATACTTGAAGGTATGTTCTATATTTTGATAATATTTGGCATTATATAATTTGTACAGTCTGTTATGATTATTTATTGTATTGTAATCGACATATTATCCATACAGAACTGATGAAGCTTTCCTTGCGAAACCTGTTGTAATCCGGAAGGCAGGTCTTCCTCCTTCTTCTCAGTTGCCCTTCTGTGAAAGGATCCAAGATGACTACATCCTACTATCGACAGTTTTGTCTTTCTGTCCCAGTGAACTTTTGAAAACTTATGTTGGCACTGAGTTGTTTGAATACATCCTAAGCTGAATGGTTCATATGTATTGATTTTGGTCATATACGTTACATATATATAAGTATATTTGGTTCCATTGTTTGATTTTCATTACAGTATCTTTGATATTATTATTATTTTCGTCATTATTATTTCAGCCGATGTGCAGTGGTTTTGTTGTTACTTTTGCTGTTTAGCACCACTGCGGTACTGTTCATTGTTTGTGCCCCCCCCAAAAAAGCCAAAAAATATGTTTTTTTGACTACCTAATTGCACCTCATTTTGGAGATTCCCCCGAAATCCTGGTAATATCTATGAAAATCCATATGTATGGCAGCCCTAAAGTAATAATTTTTCTCAATACCTCTCTTGGCTAAAATCAAGTCTAAACTATTTACAAACTGAATGTTTGACTGTATTATTTACATTGTATATGCATGGTTTATATTTCTTGGTGGGGGGTATAAGGAGATTGATTGTTATATGTATTTTAAAAACTGAAAAATAAAGTAAAGAAGGACCTCTCCATTGGTGTCCTTTTTGATATTGTTTCCATTCTTCTCTATTCTTTTGAAACCACAGCTGTATATAGTACTTAACAAACTTTTGCTTTATATGACAATTATTTTATTTAAATAGGTTTCTTCTTAAGAGTTGGGTTTTTGTCTGCCATTTCAAAAGATCAAAATGCATTGCACTATTATTTTCCAAGAATTTAACCGCACACGATTATTCCAGAGACTGAACAGAATTGAACCTGGAATTCTCTTGAACTTTTAGCCTTTCCTTGTCCTTCAAGCTTCCAAAAGTAAAATTCCACGACACAAGTTTTAGACTTTCCCTTGGCCCAGTTTATCTCCATGTCTCTGAGAGCTGGTAAATTGCCCAGTGATTGGCTTCCATGCTGCTCCACAGCTGCCATTGTTACATGCTGGGATGTGTTTACAAAGGTGAAAGAGCAATCCTTCATACCACTCTCTTAAATGAAATAATAATAGTATCACTTTCCATGGAGAACACAGAGACTCTTGGGGGTTATGGACTTGTGAGTGAGAGCAAGGATAAATAATACATCTGCACTCTGGAGGTGTGTTCTGCAAGCATCGCTAGGAGAGAGAAAGAGGCAGGCAGGTGGATGGATCAACTTGGGAAACCTCTGCCCATTTTGTCCCTCCTCTTGAGATTTTAAAAAGTTCAGCTCACAGACTCTTGCCAGATCAGCAGCTAGCAAAATTTTGTGATTTAATTTAGCACTGGTAGCCCAAGTATTCATTACTCTTTCTCCAATCCCTCCTGTTATCCTGCACAATTTTATGAGGGAGAAAAATGGCAGGCGGTGTTATTGCTTCTATTGTAAATCAATTTTCTCTCTGCATTCAGCTTGGTTGGAAGAGAGGAATTGTTATTCCTGTGCTTGCGTTCTACTTGCTGTGTTTTCTGACTTTTCTTCCCCTCTCTCTTTTTATCAGTGCCATAAGCCAGTTTCAGGGTGGCTAGGATGTGGGGGGTCAGGGAAGTCATGTCAACAGAAAGAGAGGGAAGAGCTCTTGCAAAACAAGATGTGAAATCAATTTTGAATACGAGTCTCATATATTCAAACTTGAATACATCAAGCCTCTTCAAATTTAACAGAACGATGATTTTGGTAATTGACTCCTGTGATGCCCAAACATTTGTCACCAAGATGATTTGTTTGTGTTGCATTTTTGTTTCACTTCAGGGAGCTGTTGCCTCAAGACCTCATTGCCCACCTCCACCCCTGTTTTACCTTCTGCTTCACTCTTCCCCCTGTCTCACTGCTGACCATTTCCACCCCTTTCTTCTTCTTCTTTCAACCTAGATCTATCTTTCTTCTTCAGAGAAATATGATGCTATCCATCATTAAGCAATATTATTGGCTATGCATCTCATGCTGGTTAATTATGTGTTGCAGCCTCCTTACATATTTGAGAAAGTGGGTTTTGGTGATAATAAAAATATGTATTGTAACTAGGGATGAGCAAACTCACATCACCTCATTTTACAGTCCCTTTTTGAGACCTTTTCTTGCCAGCACTCAGCCAGGACTTCCAGTATTCACAGAAGATGCTCATCGGAGGGAGAGGAGTGGGTTATATGTAAGTCTTCCTCCCCTGCCAGTCTCCCAGTCTACCATTCCTGTCTTCTTCCTTTGGGAAAGGAGAGGTCACCAGTAGTTGTGACAGCTTGACAGAGACACAAGAGGTTTTGCTGAGACTCTCCAGGGAGCATCGGTTTTGTAGTTTCCTTAACATTTCCAGTTAAAGAAGAAGGCAGAACATGAGAACCTCCACCAAAACTGGACATGGCACTATGGCTCTAGGACAGCCTTTCTCAACCTTGGGTCCCCAGATGTTTCTGGCCTACAACTCCCATCATCCCTGACCACTGGTCCTGCTACCTAGGGATGATGGGAGTTGTAGGCCAAAAACATCTGGGGACCCAAGGTTGAGAAAGGCTGCTCTAGGATAATGTATCACTAGCTCATATTTTCGTGTTGCTCCTATGCAGGACATAACTGGCATGGCTTTTGTTCATTTCCCTTGCTCAGGTGCCGTGTTCGAGTGATTGACACTTTTGGGACTGAGCCTGCATACAACCATGAGGAATATGCCACACTGCATGGGTACCGGACAAACTGGGGCTATTGGAATCTGAACCCAAAGCAGTTCATGACAATGTTTCGTAAGTGGTATCAACATTTGACAGTGATTTGCCATGGAGAGGTGTGTGATGACAGTGGGTGCTCAGATATAATAACAGACCCTTCCTGAGTAAGGCCAGAAGTCCATGGCATCCAACTTTCCCTTGCCTGATGCCCTCCAGCTGTTCTGGACTACAACTCTATATTTTACTTTCTATTTTTTACATTAGCTGCTTTGAGCATCACTTGGTGGGAAAGTGGGATATAAATTTAACAAACAAATAACCTGTTTTCTGCTCTCTCCAATGACTTGTATTCAGAGAAGACTTGCAAATATGGAAGGAGTGTTTGTTTGCTTGCTAGTTTGCTATCATGGCCAATATCTGCTAATAGGGATATCTTTCCCACCCACCCCTTAAAGCTATTTAAGTCAGTGAATTCCATAATCTAATTGTGCGTTGTGTGAAAAAGTTCTTCCTTTTGCATGTCTTGAATCTCCTGGCCATAAACTTCATTGAATGGCTCTGAGTGTTATGTGTAATGTTATGAGAGAGGAAGAAACATTATCAATATGTACTTCCTCCCAAAACATGCAGAATTTTATAAACTTTTACAATGCCCCCCTTAGTTATCCCTCTGCTTTAAAAAGTTCCACATTTTTCAGCTTTCCTCATGGAGAAGGTCTTCCGAGTTCTACATTTTGAACAATTTGTCTACTGTCCAGAGTACTGAAAGTCATGTCTCCAATACCACTTGTTCATGGAGTCATGATCCAGGATTGATTCTTCCCTGCCTGTCCTTCCACTCAGCCCCAAACTGCTTCCCAGATCTACATCCTCCCAACTTGTCCATGGGTTCTGCCTCACCAGGAATGAGCACATATGAAAAAGAAAAGGCATCGTTTGAGAGTCCATACTTAATTCAACATAGATGAACCCCAAGTACTTGTTACATTCTTTGCTCTGAAAGTAGAAAATCATTTTCTGATTCATTTTCTGAGCTGTCACTTATTCACATGACCACTTGACCAATTCGCATGATTGTTTTTCAAGTGTCCTAACACACACACACACCAAACACCCTCGGCTTGGATTGCGGGTTGAACCAGTGGCCTGAATCATTTGTCTAGAGTAGAATTTATTGACACACCATTCTCAAAACTGGTAGAAATAAAACATAGGGAACATATCTGGAAGCTTTACAAGATGAAGAAGCCCCAAAGGTATCATGAAGACAGGAACTGAAAGTTCCTGTGCCCTGTGTTATGTCCATGCCATGAAAAGGGTAGTAGAGATACTGTCACATTTGCACCTCCAAGTTGATTTCCCGAGGGTTCTGGATAGGCAGATTTGCTGCTTCCACCTGACCTTAACCTTGACAATGATGCCCCAAGGAAAAGCTAGCTTAATGGGGCCTGCCTTTTTAATTAGCTTTCATACTTTACTGTCCCACTCCCACTGTTTTTGCTAATTATGTTTCCAGGCTGTCCCAGCATCTCCCCTTCTCCCCAGCATGGCCAGGGTGAAAGACTTGTAACAGACACAGAGCTATTTTGATGCAAGTAACTCTCTCTGGCGCTCTGCGAGCTGCCAAGATAACCAATCATTCCTCACCCAGCTAGAAGCACAGTGACAGCAGGAAGAGTAGGATGTGGTGTCATGGTAAAAAATATTTTCAGGACTGTATTGGAAATGAAATAAATGGGCCTTTGCAAACCAGCGGTTAGGAAAATTCCTTCCAGTAGCACCTAGTATCTGAAGAAGTGTGCATGCACACGAAAGCTCATACCAAGAACAAACTTAGTTGGTCTCTAGGTGCTACTGGAAGGAATTTTTTAATTTTATTTTGTTTCAGCGGTTAGGAGAAAGCTTTATTTTTGTGTCCCCTCCTTTGAGACACAGCATTGCACAGATTAAGTCTCAGAATTCTCTGGGATTTAATGGGAGATCAGTTCAGAACAACTGTGGTGCACAATTCTTGTTGGAAGGTTAAGGAGGGAAGGGACATGGGAGGAGGATGCCAACCTTCTTTAGAGGCAACGAAGTGTCCTGAAAGAACCCTCCTAACTACGGTAGGTGGACTGACAATTGCAGTATAACAGCTAGGAAAATGTAACATCATTGCTGCCATTCCATCATGTACTCAAATGTGTGGTGAGCACCATCATTGCACCAAATAGAAGAGAGTTCATTTGCAGAGACATGAAATAACCCAAAGCTTTGCAAGCCAACTCTACCAGTTGATCTGGGTCTGCTCTTCAGTGCAGTGCAGTCTTGACTGTGGTTTTCAACTGGGAACATGCAGCTCTCCCTTTTTTGCTTTATACAAAATAAAAGAGTTTGATTAAGTTTGATTGTATTTTATTTTATTTATTCCACAAACACACACTTCCTGCAGAACACGGCTTCCCCACAACACCAGACTTTATCCTCCCAATAACTCTGTGGAGTAGGTCCCTGACTGTGCAGACAAGTCCATAAATGAACAGTTCATATGAACATAGCATCTATTCACATGATCTACCAAACACATCTACTGCCTTGTGCCACCACCCCATCCTCCAGCATTCTCCCCCAGCTGTTGGATTCCCCAAAATATATCCTGTGACATTTCAGTAATCATGGAAATCTACTGAACTGCATGGCCAAAATGTCACCTGAGAAAACAGGAGATAAAAAGCACGTGAACGCCTTAAGAGCTATCCATAATAATCAGTAACCTGTAATTTTGGAAGGTTGTTTATCATTCTAAAAATGAAAACCCAATAGAAGAAGCAAACACAGAGGGACCCCCAGCATTGAGAAATTACAGGTTGTTTGAAAATTACTTGGATATTTGAAACTGCATCTTACAAGTGGAGGCTGTATTAGACTTGACTTTGCAAGTAGCAAACCAATAACATTTGTTGAATGCATCCTCTAAGGCAATTCAGCTCTAAAGTAATTCAATTTCTTCAACATTTGGGTTTTTTAAAAATAATAATAATAAAGCTGTTTTAGCTCTAGAGAACTAAGATAAGATTATACTCAGATTTTATGTTTTCAAAAAAGGTTGTGCCAAAGTGAAAATTCTCAGTCAATGTTTTAAAGAGTTTCAATTTTTATTTTTTAAAAAGCATTTTCCAGGGTTGATGCATTACATTTTTGTTAATTGCCATCCCTGCCTCATGTAGCCCACTCTACTAGATTTTGGTGTTGTTTAATGAGAAGAAAAATATAAAGTATTTCTGGGTTATTCCATTATTAAATCAAAGATGTTATGTAATGGAGGGTGTAAAATATCTCAATGGACTCATTTCTAAAATTAATGTAACTGACTTGTAAACTAACGAAGCAGATCTCCTGTGAATTATCAGAAAATGTGTGCTGCAATCGTGGTAGAATATGTGGGAGGACATGTGGCACTTTTAATATTATAAAACCATGTGGTGGTAGAAAGTCGAGTATGAGAGCAAAATTCAATGCAGCCCTAGCAAAGAGCCTGTGAGGCCTCTTTCCACAGCCTGTGAGGCATCCCATTGGGAATGGGGTGTTTGTGTTACTATGAACAAAGGGAAAATCTCTGGAGAAACCGAACGCAAGTCAAATGCATGGATGTTTATTTCTTTGCAGCTCATACACCTGACAATTCCTTCATGGGTTTTGTGTCTGAGGAGCTCAATGAAACAGAGAAGCAATTTATTAAATCCAACAAGGCTAACAACATGGCAGTGGTATATGGGAAAGAAGCCAGCATTTGGAAGGTGGGTAGCAAATAAAATAGTGGAACTTTTTAATGGTTTCAAAGGCATTTAATCGCTCAGCCATGGTCCAAAGTGTCCTAAATGCACTGTGGCTGCAATCTTATGCAAACTTATTTGGGAATACGTCCAACTGAACTCTGTGGGACTTCTTTCGAGTAATTAGGCATGGAGTGCATCTGTTATAACATTTAACAAATGGATGAGGAACCTGTGCCTCTCCCAATGGTTATTTTTTTACTCCATCTCCCATCAGCTCTAGCTAGCCAGTGTGGCCAATGGTCAGAAATGACTCTATTGTAATGACTGTAGTTTGTTTTCAACTGTTTTCATACATTTTAGCAGCAGCAACAATAACAACAACAACATGATGGTGGTGCTGGTGGGAGTTGTAGTCCAATAACAGTGGATGCCACAGGTTCCTCATCCCAGACACAGCAGAGGACCATATGAAGAGTTATAGGTTTCATCCAAATAATTCTTTAACTTTCAGGACCAGTTTAGGGCTTTGATCAGTATATCCCGGTCTTGCCTGGTTGCAAATGCAAAGGGTGGGGGGCTTCTCTTTCACATAGAACTACACACACATCAGCACACACACATCAGCACACACACATCAACACACACGCACATCAACACACACACACACACACACACACACACACACACACACACACACACTTTGTCCCACAGTGAGAGGACTAAGTGAATGTTGTCACTCTATGTACTCTATCCATGAACCTCTCTATATAAAAGTAAGCATTTGAAAGATTTTATGAACTACTTAGCCTGTCCTCTTCATTCATCTCTGCTGTATTATACCTTGCAGCAGCAAATGGTAATGATGGGCCCCAAGAAAGAGTGGGGAAGGAACCATTATGCTCATGTCATGCTATTTAAAAAGTGCTTTTAAGAACATTAAAATGCTTACCATATATGGTTCTTCAACTCCCCTGTTGCCAAAGCTTCCCCAGTAATCATGATGCTACCCTGAAGTTCTGGGGATTGGATGAATTCGTGGAGGAGGAGGCGACAAGCATGAGCTACTGTCTGTGACAGTTAAATGAATACCAGCGGCAGGATAGTTTGGGGTAGTTGAAAACAACCGCACAGGAGGCTGAATTGCCTTTATGGCCTGCTCACAGGCTATTTGGAAGCACTGGATTGGGCTCTGTTCAAACATGATGCTTGGCTAAATGAGACCTTGGTACAATCCTACAGAGCTTTCCTGAAGTTCTTCTGGTTGCTTCAGAGCATTTCTGAGATCTTCTTAGTTTGTTGCCATTGATACAGAGGAACTAACTCTCATTCCTTCTTGCTTATCTCTGTGTGCCCACCATGGGATTTCCAGCTGCAGGTAAGCAGAAAATCATTTTGAGCTATGTGCTTTTTATGTGTATTATTTAGATTTGAATACCCATTTGCGCTGACAAAATGGAATTTTATTCGAAGGATACATTGCAATGTGTACGTGTACAAAAATACATACACTAGTGTAAAGTGTGCATATCAATGCATATAATCATGAAAATAACATGGAACATGCAGTATATTAGGGTACATCGCCTTGGAAAAAATGCAAATATTGGGGAAAACTACATATTAAAATGTGCATATCAGGAGAAGTTACACTAAATTACTGGTGAATTTTCCGAAGCGCTTAAAAAAAATCTGATATAAAAAAGTTTGGAAAAATGAGAAACTGATAAAAATTAAAATTGACAAATTCACCCATCTCTGTCCCCCCCCCCCACAACACATATGGAGCCCAGAGCCCCAAGTTCCAGTGTGTGCCTTCTAAGTAGAACACTTGAAACATAACACCTCTCATTTTTGAATCAAACCCAGGTGGTGAATGGCTTGGCTTCTTCCCTTTGCTGTTTTGTTTTCTCTGCATGTTGTTTCCTCTGCACGCTTCTGTTTTCCAGGGGGAAAGCAGGTCAATTACCCCCTGAGTGTAGAAGCAAATCCTACCTAGAGAATGCTTCCTCCCCCCCTTTCCCCCTCTTGCACAGCTTTACTTGAGCCAAACATTGTGCATCTCAAGTTATGGAAATCTCTTGTGTATCAACATGTGATTGTTCATCACACAGATTTCTATCCAGCAAACTGCAATATGTATGCGCCATCAGGAGTGCAGTGGAGGGTTTTTTAATTATGGCTTCCGCTAAGCAAGAACTCTATGCAGAAACCATAGGTTTCGTCTGAAGATGATTATAACAATATTCACCCAAACCATATTTGCGGGAACCTGTGACGCACCGTAGATGTATACAACTTCCTTATTCACTTTAGCATGCCACTGATTTGAAAGAAAGAATTAATGTACTATAAACACAAAAGCAATATCAAGTGGGTGTTCTCCAATGTAGCATCTGCTTTTGCAACAGGGCTCCTCTTCTCTCTCCTACCCTGCATACCCCCAAAAATCAGCTCCAGACAGCTGATGTGGGGCATTTAGGAAGGCAGCGAAGGGAGTAGAGAAATGCGAAGTCCCATTGCGCAATCTGATTTCCATTTCAAAAGCAGGCAGACATCATATCTATCTATCCATCTATCCACACACACTATGCATATCTCCCATTATTTTAACAAATGCTGTCTGTAATATTCATATCCATTCTCAGAAACTCACACCTGATCTGAATATACTCCATTTTACTCCTCTAAGTATAAACCCTATTTTGTATTGCAAATGATTGCTTCAATGTGCTTATCTACCTGCCTTTAAAAAGTATAGCTTTATATATACTGGGCTCAGTGATCATTTGCAATACGAACCACTTGCTGACAGCTCAAAGGTCACTTGCAGACTTACTTCCTTTGGCCACAGTTCCTCTACATAACCTTGTCTCATACGTCCCACAGACTCTTGTATGAGAGACCTTACAGAAAGAAGTCGATTCCAAGTCCTCATGGAGAGCACTGGATGCTTCCAATTGGCACACTCAAAATGAATTTGCTCCGTTTGTTGATTTGCACAATTTTTGTTTTGCTTGTGAGCTGGTGCACAATTTTTATCCATTATTGTTTCCATCAGTTTCTGAAAACATCCTTGGACCGGTTAGACATGGCTGTGCGTTCCTTCCAGTCTCTGGTGTATTGTACATGAGCCCAAGTCATTATGTGACATGCCAGAGGCCTCTCACCATACAGGGCAAGACTTGGCACAGCCCAGATCTGTATGACATGGCAAAGCATCTCTGTGCTTACATGAGAGGGGCCTCATGCCAAGGTCCATTTTAAAGCCTGGCATTCCCATAATGGAATCTAAAACAGAAGCACCAGCAGAATCCAGGTTTGGATACTGGGCTTTATGAAAAATTTTCCCTACCCACGTGAGCCAACTCAGTCTTGTTCCCATAAGACATCTGACTGATCAACCCATCAGTTGGTGTGTGATGCTTTCCATGTGCAGAAAGTGCTGCACACTTCTTAGTGGTTTTACGCTTCAGCCACAATACCAAATGTGGTGGAAGAATTGAAACAGATCTTTAAGTGTATCAGCATCCCCCAGTGGCAGCAAAAGTTGCATCACTTCTCTCAGTGCTTGAGGCAGGTGTCTGCTGCAGACAGCACAGGGAGGATAAGTGAGAGCAAGGCTTGGTCATTCACGTTCCCAGCCTTCTTTGTCTACTAAACCATAGACCATACATTAATTTCTGTGGCTGGGAAGAGCTTCCTCTTTAGGCTGGGCTTCAATGAAGCCCAGGTCTCGAATGCTGTTTGTACCTCTGCTCTCACCCCCAAGTTTAATTTGGCTGGTTTGTGTCTTCTAATGCTGAAAAGTGTGAAGAAATTGGGGGAAGAAGGGAGAACAGAAAGCAGTCTGTTCTGCAAAGGACAATGCTGACCACAGCTGAATTCGAAGGGGAAGTTACTTCTCTTGTGCAGAATTTATGCTGGCAGGGAAAAGAGATCCATGCTTGGAAACATTGTGTGACATGTATTGATCTGCTAGCCTACTCATTTGATAGAGTGATAATGAAGTCCTTACCAGCTACGTGCAATTCTTAAAAGGCAACATCAGATGAGCTTCAGAGTTAATCAACCTAATGTGAGCCTCATTCCCAAAAGGAAAAATGCTGGGAAGCTGCAAGATAACACCTAACACATATGCCCAGTTTCATGCATGTAGGGGAGCCTGGAGGGAGAGAAGGAGCTCTCTACAAACCATCAGTTCAGCTCTTGGGCAACATATCCTTTTCCCAGGAAAAAGAAGTTTCCCCACCTCTGATTGGGCAACTGGTACCTGCTTCTCAAAATAGCATACCACCCACATAATTTGATCAGACATAATTTTATTCCAAAGAGCAGGACCTCCCTTTAAGAACAGGATACCTTTTGAATGCTCTAGGGCAGGGATGTCCAACAGGTAGATCGTGATCTACTGGTAGATCCCCAGGAGGTCTTGGTAGATCATGGTCGATCACTGGGTCCCTTTCTTTAGCGTTGGTAAAATAGAATCTGGCCCCACCCTCCATTGTTGCATGATCTACAGAATAGAAGATGGAGTTTACTCAGCGAGTAAACTCTTTCTCCCTTGAGCTTAGGCTTGAATTCACAAAAATCTGTGCTTTCCTCCTACCTAAAAAAAGCTCAACAACTTGTAGCTGAACCCCAAAAAAGGGGGTAGATCACTGCCAGTTTTTAATTCTGTGAGTAGATCGCAGTCTCTTGGGAGTTGGCCACCCCTGCTCTAGGGGCATGGTAACATAATGTACTGACATCACATTTTTTTCTAATTGCTCAACACACTTCATTTTAGATTGCTACTTACAACATAGGAGCCAACTCCTAGGGACCGAGGCCCCTTCACACACACCCATAAAATATTTGAGGTGGCATCCCCCCAAATAATAATTGATGGGCACTGCCATTCAAATGATGTACATGTGCTGTGTCTTGTGATCAACTATGTGGGGCAGGGCTTATCTGTTCCCCCCAATATTTTATTCATGTTAGCACCCCTGACTTACAATAAACTGGTTAGGTAGACCAGTATTATCTCCATATTATAGAGGTGGTGGCTGAGACTGAGAGATGGAGCAGCTTGCCTAAGGCCCACCCAGTAAGCTCATGCTTGGAGTGTGAATTTAAATCAGGAACATATTAGATACCCTAATCATTATACTAGCTGATCTCCCATTGTCTCTGCCGGGGTACATTTTTATTTGCTTGCTTAATTGGGGGAAGGGTTACCATCTGGATGAGCCATGACAAAATCTATGCAGCTGGATGGAATTTTATATGTCCTCACGAATTCTGAACTTTGGCAATTACAGATGAATTTCTTTCCTTTCTTTTCTCAGGGCAAAGAGAAGTTTCTAGCCATCCTGAACAAGTACATGGAGATCCATGGCACTGTTTATTACGAAACACAGCGCCCCCCTGAAGTCCCAGCTTTTGTGAAGAATCATGGTCTCTTGCCACAGCATGAGTTCCAGCAACTCCTGAGAAAAGCCAAGGTATTTGCCACAGGCAGAAAGAAAGAGGGTTGTGGCCAAATGAAACTTTCGCAATAAGAAATTCTCCAGTTATGGGATTTTTTAAAAAAGGGTTATATGCCAATGTGCTACAAGACAAAGGTAATGGAGAATGCAATGGAAATATTGCAGCAATAAAGATGTGGGAATCCACAGGGGACAAAACCCTTAGGCAGTGCTCCAGGGCTGGTAATGGTGGCTGGCTGTTTCTTTGTATATCTGTCTGTCTGTCTGTCTGTCTGTCTGTCTGTCTGTCTATCTATCTATCTATCTATCTATCTATATTAGAAGGTACCATGGAAGGGGAGGAAGGGAAGTTGATGTTTAATGTTTTGCTTTGTATATGTGATTATGGAAAAACTCTCTCATATATATATATGAGACAAAATAAAAAAGGGGAAATTAGAATAATTTAAATTAGAATAAAATAAGGAGTGGTTTCTGGCACTTTACATCCTGTGCCTCTTGGCATAAGGTAGCAGGTACCCTGCGAAAAATGATAAAATTGTTGCAAGGGGCCAAATACCATGGAAATGAAATTCCATGTGGAAGCATTTCTCAATCCAGATCTTATGGGATGTTTCCGTCATAAGAGAATGATAATGTCTGTTTTAAAGTTGGATTTACTTATTCCCTTTATTTTTTAACCAATTATATAAAAATTGAAATTTAGTTAAAGATGGATTTAGAGGCCTCTCATAACCAGAGGCCCTAAACTGTAGGTTACTTAGCATTGGTAGGAGTGCAGGTTTACAATACAATACAAAACTAGACAAGTCTACTCAGACGTAAAGCCTATTGAATTCAATTGGCCTTACTCCCAGTTACTAGGGAGTAGTATTGCAGCCTTAGTCACATAGCTTCTCCAGGGTCCTTGCTCTCTTATCTCAGTGGGCCATAGGACATGTTCAAACTAGAGCTCTTTGCCTGGAGCTGGTGGGGGAACTTTTTTGCTTTCTCTTTTTGCCAGTTCCTTCCACAGTGTGTTGCTGAATAATTTCTCCCCTCTCCTGATCTGATCACTCCGTAAGCCCGCTAATGGTTCACCTCCACAGCTGGTAATGCAAGGCTGATGAAGCCACTGCTTGTATGAAAATGGCATAATAGAATTAGAAGGGCAAAGTAGCGCAGAGCGGAAATGGTTTGGGAAAAGTTTAATCTCATTACGGGAAGAGATAGCTGAAGATCTTACAGATGGATCTTCTTCATAATTATAGAGTCAGGAGTTCCTGCAACCCTTTAGCTATCTTGCTAGTGCTTCTAAAGAATTCACTGAAGCATATAATTGCAACAAAGAATTTATTAGGTTCATCCTCCACTTTCTGTCCATGAACATTTAAAAGTCTCAGGTGTCTACACATTATTTTCTGTGACTTGCTCATGTCTTTAGCGACTTCAGAATGGTTTTTACTTTCAGCGTAGGAATGGGGAGTGAATGGAGCTTGAATCCCACCTCCAAATCCTTTGTCTAACCTCCACCCATTTCCCTCCTCACACCCCACAATGATCTAAATTGGGCACAATCCAGTCAAAGTTCACCACTCACTAGAAACACCTTGACTAAAGGTCTCTTCTGTGTGCCCCAACCCAGGGTGCAGTGGGGCGGGCCGCCCCGGGTGTCACCACTGAGGGGGGTGACAAAATGCTGGGCGGCACGCACTGCGGGGCCTGTAGTGCGCCCGAGCCACATGTCTCTCCTGGGAGTGACATGGTGGCTTGGGCACCCGCAGGCTCTGCACTGCCCCAAACGGTCTGCCCACCACCTCCCCCCCCCCCAGCTGTAGGGTGGCTGAGTGGGAGGAGGCAGGCAGACTCCTCAGAGGCCCCGCGGTGTGTCCTGCCCCAGCTTGCCCTGCCCTGTGGACAGCTGGCCCCACCCCTGGGTGCAGGGCACATGCGCCACCCCCACTGCCCCAACCCTCTGAGGTGGTGGCACTCACCTGTCTGTCATGTCCTCCCTGGGGAGCCTTGCTCCCCACCTTGATGGGGTTTAGTGCCGTGAAATGACATTTTAATTTTATTTCCCCTGGCCTCTTAATCATTTGAACCTGCTTTAAAATTGTTGTGCTGGTTTTTTTTTATTATTGTATTGTTGAAACTTATTCTTCTTAACTTAAGCTGCTCTGGGATGTCGCTTGGTATTGATGGTGGTGGATATAAATTACTCACTCAAGCAAACTATCAAATAGATAAAATAACCAACAGTTCTTTTGCAGTTAAAGGTAGATAGCCGTGTTGGTCTGTCATAGTCAAAACAAAATAAAATAAAAAAAATTCCTTCCAGTAGCACCTTAGAGACCAACTAAGTTTGTTCTTGGTATGAGTTCTTTTGCAGTTCATGATAAACAATTGCAAAGGCAGAATTGCCCACATACTCTGGGGTTCATTTCTCCCAGTAAGGTGAACCTCCATATGCCAACAAAACAAAACAAAACAAAACAAAACAAAACAAAACAAAACACTTATTGGTGGTGTTGCTCATGGAAGCACGTTGCTCAAAATAGCTATGTGCCTTCTCTTCCCAAGGGGAAGCACCACATGGAAAGAAAGAGAGCTTGTGCAGAGACACCCCGTGTGGATACAGAGATTTATTGTATTTATTTTACCAGTGGAGCAACTGGGGCACTGCCTGTCTACCCTCAACCAGCCCCTCAGCTGCCCACCTTCTAATTTACAACAGCCAGTCCTGTGGGTGGCACTGCCTGTCAGTTTCCTCCTCCTTAGTCTCAAAGTTGATTCTTTGTAGAACTCAGCAGGGAGGAGGATGGAAACAAGGCTAGAATGAGTTGGCTCTGCCTGTCATTGGCTCTGGTGCCACCTTCTGCTAGTCCTCCTGCCTTCCACCCTACCAGTCCGAATTGGCATCAGCCACCTTAATGTATTTTACAAAATGACAGGAGCATGCTAAAGGATAAGAGACAAGCCCAATCCCAAATCCACCAATTTCAACTCCTATGACTGTCTAAATTAAGAATAATAAAAGGTTTTTAGCAAAGGCAACAATATTTCTGAATAAAGAATATTGTTAAGTGAAACTGCAACATGTTCAAAGACTATAGTTTGCTATTTGCTGTGTTTGTTAAAATTATATGCAAATTGTTAATTAGTGACTACTGAAACATGCAAATGAGTAGAGGCTATCTGGGCCATGTGTCCATTCAACTGTTGTCCTCTTAAATGACACAGGTTGTTGGTACTGGACTAATTGCGGGACTTTCAGCCAACAGGTTAAAATGCCAAGCAAAGGGTTGGTAGACCATTAACTCCCATGGCAAAGAACTGAAGGGTTAAACAAATAACTGAAATCGCTTTAAAATAGCATGGTTACCAAAGATGCCTGAAATATCTGAATTTTCTCTTTGCAGCTCTTCATTGGGTTTGGTTTCCCCTATGAGGGCCCCGCCCCCTTGGAAGCAATAGCCAATGGGTGTGTTTTCCTGCAGGCTCGTTTCAACCCACCCCACAGTTCCCTCAATCATGAATTCTTCAGAGGGAAGCCTACATCAAGAGAGGTAAGCCTGCTCTTAAATTATGCAGCGAAGATCTTAAACCTGAGCCTAATTGATCTGGGTATTTCTAAAGCAGGGATGGGCAGCCTGTGGTCCTCCAGATGTTGCTAGACAGGTCAGGGATGATGGGAGTTGTAGTCCAGCAGCAATGTCCAGAGAGCCACAAATTCACCATCCCTGATATACTTGCAGCTTCATCACCACTCTACTAGTGGGGTAGGAGAGCTGGAAAAAGTTCACATCCGGCAAGCAATGTGCCCCTTGGGGTTCAGATAGTACATGGGTTGACGAGTCTAAAAGGCCCGGAACACAAATTTTCACAACCCTTTAGCAGCTGTGATGGCTCATTTACCAGAAGTATAGTATTTAGCATTAACTCTGGAAGTGTATACTCAATTCTGAATAAACTAAACCCCCTAGAGCAAAATATACATCAGAAGGCTTAGGTCAGAATTGAGTATACACTTCCATACATACATTACTTCTGGCAAATGAGCCACCATACCGGTAGCTGGTAAAGGGCTGTGAAAATTTGTGTCCCAGGCTTTTTAGACATGTCTATCCATGTACTATCTGAAACCAAAGGGTAACATTGCTTGCCAGATGTGAAATATATTGGCATTATTTTCAGCTCCCGTACCCCACTATAAAGGTGCCAGCCTTTCAGAGAACCAGTGTGTTTTAGGGGGTGGGATTATGGTCTTTGATTTGGGACAGGAGTACATTGGGTGGAATTCAACATAGTGCTAAGTCCCTCATTCCATCAGTGTGAAGATTTCACCATGATCAACAAGACATTATCTCCACCTCCACCCCCCTCCAGCTCATGCCCCCTAAATCTGTTATAAGATTTTCTCCAACCCTCTGGGGTAGATTTGGGCATGTGCATTGGGGGAAAAGAGGGGAGGAGGTTCCTGTTACTCAAGAAATCCTTGCACTGATGGGATGTAGTAGTTTATAATGCCTGTTGTTCTCTTCCAGCCTCAGTTCCCTCATTTGTAAACGTATTTGGGGGGGGGGGACCTGTACAGGTGAGCTGTTGTGAGAATGAAGGAGAGCTGCTTCAAATGTCACTTTGCCATAATAAAATTATAATAAGAAAAAGTGCATACTTTGTAATATGTATATAAGTGCATGAGGGAAGGGTGAGGCAGTTAGCCACATTATGTACAAGGATTAGAGAAGATGGTTGTACCGGTACCTGAATTAGTACATGTCTGAAAATGAATATTTCTTCCATGACTTAAAGAAGTTTGTACTATATATAAGCTCCACTCAGTTTCCTTTATTTCCTTATTGCCATTTCTGATCCTCACGCTTTGTTTTGTTTTCTGAAATGCTTGCAGTCACAGTGCCCCCTGCAGGAAGTATTATGTTTCCTTTCTGTATTTTAGGTACCCTCCCAGCATCCCTATGCAGAGGATTTTATAGGGAAACCCCATGTGTGGACAGTGGACTACAATAATTCAGAGGAATTTGAAGCTGCTATCAAAGTCATTATGAGGACCAAGGTAATTGCCAGCCAAGCCTCCTGAAATATTATTAGTCATTGGAACTGAGCCTTTTATTTCAATATTTTGCCAAAAAATAAAAAATACCCCAGTGGGTGGATTCAATAAGAACAATGGCAGGTTGAGAATGAATGTGGGTTTGCAGTGCATCTCAGGAAAATAAAGAAAAAAATGACCTATTTCAGGTGTATTTTATCCCCGCCCCTACAAACTGTAGGACAGGAAGTCAGGCCATCTGGATTAGAAGGTGTTAATAAGTGAGTGAGCTGTGTTTTGCTTTTACTTTCTTAACTTCTCCTCAAAGTTTCATTTTTTTTAAATGTCACTTTCAACAAACACAGTTAAAAATAAAAACCTGGCATTTAGAATCTCAAGACATGGGAGTGTGTCTCTCATGTGACTCCCAAAACACTCTTGAGTGTTTCATGACTGTTTCCAACTTTATTTTAAGATGTACATACAGGTGGGGGAGAAATTTGATTCAGTTCACATTTAAAGGCAAGTTTACTTGATCTGCACTTTCTGAAGCAATGTGAGCACCAAGACCTGTCCTTTGAAATTTTCACTTCTCTGAATTTTGCAATGCAATTTCTCAGCCTATCCATATACAAAAACCCATATACGGTGGAAAAGTGTGCACAAAATTGCACATATTCATGAAAATAACATGCAAGTATGCATTATATTAGGGGAAATTGCACTGCAAAAAATGTGTATGTTAGGCAAAATTGCATACAAACATGTATATGTTCAGATAAATTTGCAAAAAAAAAAATATGATGGCTTTTCATGAAGACTTTAAAAAAAACACATATGGGAGAACTGAAGACTGGGGAAAATGAGTAATGGAGACAAAACAGAACTGACAGATCCACCCATCCCTTCATGTACATAAACATAACGTAGGACAGGCATTAAAATTCAACTGTTTCATAGCAATGACCCACATATGGCAAACTCAGTGCTGGCATTTCTGCTCCTGGTTTTACCAAGCACACATCTTTGCAGTTAAAAGCAAAACTAAACTTACATTTGAAAGAAATACTTCTAAAGTGACTTTTGCAAGCATTCAAAGACCAAATGAGACATTGCAGTTAATATCTGACTACCACCAAAAAAAAAAAAAAAAAAACAGTTGCCACGTATTTTGTTCTCATTCTCCTCTGTGGAATATTGAGGGAGAATTTATACCTTGTGACTTGTGTGACATCAGAATGTTCAACAAGGTCTTAAGGATAGCTCAGTCTGGAGAAAATGAGCCTCTTAAGAGACTCTTAATCTCAAGGTCGTGGGTTTGAGTCCCACATTGCACAAAAAGTTTTTGCACTGCGGGGAGTTGGACTAGATGTCCCTCATGGTTCCTTCCAACTCTACAATTCTATGAATACATTTCTATGAAATAAACAGATGACCAGGCCTGCTGTCCGCACTGAGGTCTGCTCATGAGGGTGAAACACACATGTCATGAGTGACCCAAAGTTGCCTTTGCTAGTTGATACAGAAGAGGAAGCGGGAGCCAGATGTATATTCTGCTCTATTTTGAAAACTGTCACACCTTTGCCACTGTAACATCTAGTTTAGCCCTAAGATATGAGTTTTAAGATTGCATGTACAGAAAGACGTAACATCAGCCACAGGCCTCAGCATTTATACATTTGTTTTCAGATAAATCTTTTTCAGCTTCTGGGCAATTTCTCAAAGATTGCTCCGCAGAGCCTCTCCTGTATCAAGAGATATTAACACAACTTGCCTGCTGTTCACTCCTACCATGCAAGTGCTATAAAAGCTCAGGATAATTTATCTTCTTTGATTTAATTATTCATTATTAGTATATTAGCAGTATTTGTATTAAGCCAGTCAACAATAAGAGGAATAGCCTCAAGTGCTGCCTTTTAAATATGAGCATTGTAGACACACACACACACACACACACACACACACACTTTTTTAAAAAAAATAAATGACTGGGAAGTAAGGAAAAGGACCTTCTGAAAAATGTAGCACCTGCTGTGTGATGCAGTTTCTCAAAGACTTTTAAAATGTATCTGTCATGAATATTTACTTCTCCCACAGCAGAAGCCTTTCAAGTTGTCCAGATCATTAAAGTCAATTCTCCTGGAGGGAGAAAATGTGCTGATCTCCATTTTGCTCACAATTTGCTTTGGGTGGGGGAGACGGGTGTCTCTGTTGTTTCAAAAGACAATGCGCTGCAAAATGGTGCCTCTCTTAATACCCAAGTCTGACTCAGAAGGTTGGCAGGAATCAGGGAACTCAAATCAACTGAGTGGCTATTAAAAGGGATATGTTTTTTAGGAACCAGTGATTGCTGCTTCGCACATTGCGTAGTAGCAACTCCAAGCTTGTCTCCAAGTGAACACAGGCCAGGAAGCTATCACCAGTCCCAGCTCCCCAATAAGCATACCTGGATCACCCAATCCACAGAGGTAGCCATATTAGTCTGTAGCAAAAGAAAACACAGAGAATCTGGTGGCTTCTTAAAGACTATAGTGATACCTTGGTTTACAACCATAATCCGTTCTGGAGGTTCGTTTGTAAACCCAAACAGGTTGTAACCCAAGGCGTGCTTTCGCCAATGGGGGCTCCCCAAAAAATTTGTTCGTAATCCCAAATAAATGGGTTGTAATCCAAAAACAAAAAGGTTGCAAACCACGGCACGCACTTCTGGGTTTGTCGTGTTTGTAATCCAAAACGTATGCAAACCAAGACGTATGCAAACCAAGGTACCACTGTACTAGATTAATTTTTTTCATTACAGTTTCATAGACTGTAAAGGAAACAGCCACAATATATCTTCTCTTCCTTAAGGTGACACAAGACTCTTTTGTTTCTGTATGACATGAAGGTTTGCTACCTTGTTTAGACTGCTGGGCATGAGAGATGGGGCCTTTTTGGTGGTGGGTCTGCCCTTGTGGAGTTCTGTTCCAGTTGAGATTCAAATCACCCTACCATTCCAAGTGGAAGTTAAAGACCTATCTGTTCTGAGACTTTTCTCCCCGCCTTTGCAAGTATACTATACTTCTGCTGCTGTGTTTGGTACCTCTAGTTTCATCAGATGTTGCGGTTTTATATTTTACGTTAGTATGAAGTAAGCAACTTTGTGAAGTCTTGGCCCTGAAACAAATAAATTAATATCCTACCCCTCCACCACCATTAAGTTCAATGAATCAAATTTAGACAGCTCAAACAAGCAACCAAGTAATGGGTAGCAATAACAACTCTTCAGCATCTGAGTAGTTGGTCTGATGGGGGGGGGGGGTTCCGATCTCCATATCTCCAAAATTTTGAGAAATACCCTCTGTACCCTGAGAAACATAACTATTCTCTGAGCATGTAAACAGGATAAAATAGGGTAAAACTTCATGTCCTCCCTTGCAGATGTAATGTGGTGGCCTTTATCATGACACAACTTGCATTTTACAACAGGGGCAGCCAATGTGATGCCCCACAGATGTTGTTCATCTGATCCAGCTGGCATGGCCAGTGCTTAGGAATGATGGGGATTTTAGTCCAATGGCATTTGGAGGGTAGCATGCTGGCTAGCCCTGTCTTCGAGAAAGAACCCAATCTGAGAGCCAATGGGAGGTTTCATAATGTATTTGACTGAAGAGGCAACAGCAGATAGCATGATTAAAAGCAGGTGGGGCATGTCTCCTCACAAGCAGGCTCCATTGTCAGCCTTCTGCTATAGAAGCTATGTATCTACTCTATAACCACTTTGCTCCAACTGTGGGCCTATATTTGGTTCAAGTTCAAAATTGGTCCATAATGATGTAGGGCAAGATTTTCCTGTTGTTGGAGAACTGTATGAGATGAAACCCTCCAAAGGGGGTCAAGTTGGGTCAGGCCTCACATTTCAAAAGAACACGGTCAGGAAGCTAAAATAAGACCTTCAGAGCCTGCTTTTCTTTAACAAGTGTTAAACAGATTGAACTGCTTTCAATGAAGAGCAAAAGAGTGGCAATGAGACCTCTCCCCACCCACGCAGTAGACACACTTCAAACGGAGGACCAAGTTAGGCGCTCATCTTCAAACTATGAATTCTGGTCTCTTATTGACTCGCTTTGAAAATCCAGAGCAATGTCGCTATATGAATCCTTAGGTTTTGTCATTCGTATAAATGACAGGAGCTATTTGTTCAACTCCTCGGTCTCAGACACAAAGGTGGGCCTGCATCACCAAGAAATTAGGGTTGGGGGGGGGAATTGGTTTTGTTCGCATTTCAGTCTGCACTTCTCAAACCAATATGCAAACTGACACATGATTATCCTTCAAAATTCACACTCCCCTGAATTTGTAGTGCAGTTCTCCAAGCAAATGATGTTTACAAAAATGCTTCTGCTAAGGGAAAGGGTGCAGAATAATCCTGGCTGTTGTGGCAATGCTGTGCCAGGTAGCAGGAGTCCTCTTCGGCTGATGAAGTGGAGGCCTCTGATCAGGAAGTCAAAGGGCACACAGGGCGTGTTGCTACTTGACAAACCTGCAGTGCCTATGTCCCACCTAACCAGAGGATGTGGCACTGCCATCCTCCAACTCAGAGGACTCCATGGGGGACTCAGTGAAACCAGAGACTCCCCCACTCTGGGACAGTAAGAGACCAATGGAGAGAGCTGGGTTCCTTTCAGCAAAGCAGCACCTTCCAGTATAGGCGAGACTCACCATCTGGAGGCAGTTGTGCTACTGTCATATAGGGCTGAGGCTGAGGTTGTTCCCTGCTGAAGCAACAGAGGAGCTTTGTGTTTGCAGAGCACAGGTTGAGCCCCTGCATTCCAACCGAACCATTCTCCACCTATTGCAAATTTGCACTAAAATACTGATGAATTTTCAAGGGAAGATATTTTATTTTATTTTTAAGCAACAATGTGGAAATGTGAAGAACTGAAGACTGGGAAATGAGAAACAAAAATTAACATATTTGCCCAATCAGCAGACAGGTGGGTGGGCAAGGTCGCTCCACATACAGCAGGGAGACTAAGAAGGGTGGGATGCAGCTGCCCTCAGTGACGGAACCAGAAGTGGTATTGATCACACATGGGGTAGAAGCAAACAGAGTCAGGGGCTCCAGGTTCTAGTTTAACAGTTTCTGATGCCCACCGACAACAATGGAGTTTGGATCCACCCTTCATTTTAGTTTAAGATGAAAGAAAACTCTGATACCACAATGCAACTGAAATGTGCAGTGAAAGTCTGAGAGAAAATTGTTGGCTGGCGTACCCCCTCAGCCCTGTCCTACCCTCAGTTCCCATTCCGGAATGCATCTTCCTAGGCTACTCCCTCAACACATTAGAGCTGCTTTCAAAAATATGTTCTGTAAACCACCTGGAAAGCGGTAGAGAATACAAAGTGATTTGCAGCCACTTTGCTCCTTTTTATTTTTAAAGGGCTGGGATATTAGAGATGCTGTCAAGGCAATTAGGCCTAAAAACTGACCTACCTTAAAAGCTTGAAAGCCTTATTATAGTCTTTTTGCTGTTGGGTTCCCCTGATATTTTGTCTTTGAAACGCTGTTCTGCTGCAGCAGGAAATGTACAAAGAAAAAAACAACAGTGAGGTTGAGGAGGGGCCTGGGTGGCTTAGAATGGATGTTCTCAACAGGCTGTCTATGTCCTGAAGTTTTCTTCCCCTGCCTCCAATCTGACTAGAAAGGGAATCTTTGAATTTGTGAGTAATACAGAGGTAGTCAACATGGCATCCTCCAGATGTTTCTGAACTACAACTCCCATCATCTCCAAGCATGGGCCATGCTGGTTAGACCTGATTAGTCAAACAACATCTGGAAGCCACCACATTGGCTACCCCTGCAGTTGATAGTCTAAGTGTGCAGAGCTCCTTCTCTTGTTCCTCTGAATGAAGAACATTGCTTGTTACTAAAGCTTGTGCAAGTTTCTCTGTGCTGGGTTTATGTCTGCACTGTTTGTGGACCCACCAGCCAATCACAGCTGAGCTAGAAGCTCAAGAGCCCGCCCCCCTCAGAGGTTGTGCTGGCCTAGTTTATGCACTCATGTTTTTGGACCAGCTATGGTTCCTGAAGATAATTATAGCAAGAGCTTACCTTTTTTTTTTCTTGCGACACTCAGCATCTCATAGCATAAGGAGAGGAGACTACAGAGCAGATGCATGAAGCCAAGAGAGCATGTGAGACAAAAAAGACAAATTGCAGCCCACGGGGAAAGGTGACACTGGGAGTATTGTCCCTGTGATGAATTACAGCTCTTAACGGAGAGGTTAAAGGCGACAGGCAGAGACGGGGTGGCTTTCCTTTGAGGTCATTTGCTTGAACTTCAGCTTCTGCATTTTCAAAGAAAAAACCACGGTTCTTACACAAGCAATTTAATACAGCCAATATTCTGGTGTAGTGAAGGGAGAAGCCTTCATTATATTAAAGTCAAATGTACAGGAATATAATGGAAAATTATATATTTCAGGCTATGCTTGGGAGAGTAGCATATTAAGCATTGCTGTGAAAATAGCTGGTTAAAATATCCCCAGGCTGCTGCTACACACTGTTAGACAATTGCATTATTTTCTATTTATTTGGCTGATAACATTTAGGTTGGGCTTTCTCCCCCCTACCTTCCTCCCACAATTTTGTTTGAGAAGGATTCATTATTCTTCTCGGAGCTATGATTCCTGTTGGAGACCCAGATTCCTGTGGAGAAATCATATATTTGACTCTATTCCTGGGTTGTGAGTACGTTTCTTTGCTACCCATTATTTGAATGGAGGCGCCTTCTTTTAAGGGACCGTATTTATCATGGTACATTGGTACTGCTGCAATAAAGCCAACTTCCAGAGCACCTCTACAAAAATGTGACTCAGCTGACATGCCTAGAGACTGAGAGGAAGCTCACATCTAGGTGAGATGACCTGTTACTATGTTAGCCACCCTGAGTGGCTGGAGCAACACAGTCAGATGGTTATTACTACTACTACTACTACTAACCATTGTTCTCCATACAGCAATTGAGTCTTCATATCTGGTTCCCGACCAAGAAGGAAATATTAGATTTATTCAAGGGAATGTTCCTTGTTACAGAGTATCAATGGTATGCTGGCTGTTCGGCCGTAATAATAGATTTTCATTCATTCAGAGTATCAATGGGATGCCCCCTTTAATGACGCCTTGGTATTACTGAGTTCCTCACACCTGAACTCTCCAAGTGGTGCAGTTATGAACGTCACATCAGCACAGACATCTGCCTGAAGCTGCTATTTGCATTTCAAGGGAAGCTTCCTTTGCTGCCAATGGAATTGTGGCGGGGAGAGAAAAAATTAAGCATTCCCTTCCTAAGGCTGCTCCGGTTATCCCTTGGCTGCTATTTACATAACCTTCCATCATGGGACCCGGTCTCCCCAGAGAAATGCACCCAGCTGATTGGCATGTTAAAGGGTGGCAAATCACCTGCGGAAGACATGATGCTCTCCGAGGTCTTCCTATCAAACCAACATTGGTGGGCAACCACACTGGCCCCCACCTTCACCGCTATAAATTCCTCCCTCACGATACCGTCCAACTGGAAACAGAGTATTATCATCCCAATTTACAAAAAAGGTGATCCCCAAGACCCTACTAACTACAGGCCTATCAGCCTATTGGATATAACTTATAAGATCTACACCAGATTCCTCCTCGAGAAGTTGACTATATGGGCCGATGAAACTGACCTATTCCATCCAGAACAAGCGGGCTTTCGGAAAGGACATAACACCTCAGGCCACTGCCTAGTCCTTCAATCTCTGATTGACATAACCAGAAACAACAACAATAGCATTCATGCAATTAATGCCAGGCCCAGTTTGGGCCTCGGTGAAGAAGGGCTTCTCACAGAGACTGCTGTTCCAGAATAGCATGTGATATTGTATCTGGGCCTATTTTAAAAGGAAGGTACACATCTGTTTCTTTGAGTTATTTCTTCCTCTCAGTGCTGCTAATAGCCTCACAAAGTCCAAAGGGGCCTACTAAACAAACATTGTGTTTATGCCATGGATGGCAAAGAGAAGACATACTGTGAAGTGTCTTCTGACATGTCTTTCTCTCCCCCACCCACCCATTTCCCATTTCACCCACCTTATGCCTATTCGGCTAGATAAACCTGAACATAATTAAGAAAAACTTGTTACTTCTTCACTTCTTATGCAGGCTGTCAGGGCTACACATGCTGGTGGTTTTTGATGGCTCCTGTTATGAGGATGGCATCTGTTCCCTTCCTGGCGCCAGAGTGCAAAGGGAGTCTTTGATGGATGAGAGAAATGTGGTTTCCCAGCCCCTCTGGAATCTCCCCCTCCTCTCATTCAAATCACCCTCCCTGCCTTCCCTTGGGCACAACCACTTTCCTCATTATCTTGTCTTTTCTGCATTTTTCCTCCTGCCCTTGTCCCTGTAATCGAAGCACTCATCTTCGCTACACTATTTCTGATGACCCATCTGTTCACCACAGTCCCAAGAGCACCTCTTGCATTATCTCTTTCTTTTCTTCCTTCTGTTTATACATTCAGATTGTGCAGTCAAGGCCACAGCAAAGTGCCAATTCCTCCAAAATAATTGTTTAATTAAAATCCGACACTTCCTACCTCCTGTTGGTCACTGCGGTGTTTTGAGACCTTTCCAGAACACCATCTATCATAAGAGCGGCGGTCTCCCTCTGCGGGAGAAAGAGGATACAAACACGCTCCGTTTGAGGCCGGATTCCATTTTACATTGTACCCAGGTAGACCTACTGAACTTAGCACAAAATGCCAAAATGTAATTTAGTAGAACATTAGCTCTGATGGTGCCAGGTTCTGGCCTTGGAACTGAGGGGAAGCCAAAACCTAATTGAGAGGTGAGGCATTGTACCAGAGCCAAGTCTGCTTACTTATTCTTTGAGGGCTGTGCAATTTAGCTGCGGGATGACGCTGCTGGTATTAGACTCTCTAGAGTAAATTAAATAAAAATTATTCTTTGAGGCCACTAAGGTTGGCATTGTGCCATTGTGTGTTTCATGTGATGATTGCATTTGTCTTATGATGCCCTGGTTGTTTTAAGCCTTAGTTGCCTTGATGCAATCCTAAGACGTACTTTTTCTCTCCTTCAAGCAGTGCCCATCTGATGGGTAGGAAATAGTTTACTCATGATCAGATGGCATGGTGATAATGATCGAAGGAACCACTCCTCCGGAGAGTGAAACAAGCTCACTCCAAGGAAAGCGTGGTGATGAAGTGGCACTTAGTCAGCTTCAGGCCAAGAGCATGACATACACCGACACCCGACTTGCTCAAGGCCAGTTATTTTGATGGATTTTGATCAAAAGGTTTTTTATATGTGTTCTTAAGTTCAGAAAATTAGGCCACCACCATCTGTCTTAATACAATGACTTGTTCTGCTCCTTCTTGGGGAGCCAGCCAAGCTAAAGTCTCGCCCCAAACCTGGTATTCTGCGAGTAACGGCTTCATAATTTTTAGGCCCTTCTGCCTTCATTTGGGGCTTTGTAGGTTGAGGCAGCAATCCTACGCATGCTTACCTGGGAGTAAGGCTTATTTATTTAACCATTCCCTTTATTTCTCACCTTTACTACCTGGAGCCCAGGGTGGGGTAGTATGTGACTCTCTCCTTTCTCCATATCGCTTTCAATGAGATAGGTTAAACCAGGCGCACTGCATCCCATTTTCTCGCTTCAGGTAAAACGGGTAGTGCCGCCCTTCCACCAGCTGTGCCACCTGCCGCACCGCCTCCACCACCAGTGGAGAAGTGGAGCCAGCACTGGCATCGATTTGCATCAAGATCTCACCCAAACCTCATGAGATCCCACGCACTCCATGAGGTCTTTCAGGATTTCAGTGAGATCTCACCAGAAATCATTGCCGATGCCAGCAGCAGAGGCAATGAGCGAGCGGGAGGCCCATGGGAGTACCACCTCGGGGGCTTCATCCTGCCTCATGGGTGCTCCAGGCCTGAGTTAAGCTGAGACTTGGTCTTTACAGCTGAGGAGAGAGATGAACTCTGATCTCCCAGATCCTTGTCCAACACTCGAACCACCACACCACACAGGCTCTCACTATATACTACACTCTGGCTCTGAGTAGATGTACGTAGGTCTGTACTGCAAGGATTGTTCCATAGGTACCAGCTGTTTTCTAGTACTTGTTTTTTATTAATCATTTTCCCAATTTTGCATCTGATGGATGCTTAAAAACAAAAAACAAATCTGTTAATCTGTGCATATGTGCACTAGATTCTTGACATACGCACGCAGCCTTTGTAGAGAGTAAATATTGCTGAATGTGCTTGAGTCACAACTGTTCTATAATAAGCCCAATGAGATCCATTCTAAAACAGCTAGAAATGAGGAGTTAACAAATAAAACTGTAAACACACCCTGCTTAAAAAGCCAGTGCAAATCAGTCTGTCATGGAGTAAATAAATTTAATGACTTGCTAGTTGCGATGGTGCTATTGTGAGCATTTCGAAATGGTGTTTGTGGCCATCCACGCCTTTTGTAGTCTATTACTGTTGAGTCCATCCATCATGGCCGTCCATCAGTGGTGCTCTTGCAGCCTTCCTTGTGCCATTTGTTTGAAAAGAACCCAGCAGAGCAGAAGGCCATTGCTGACACATGCATGAAACTGCCCATATGAAACCAGGTGCAGTTCGAGGTGAAGGGGCGGAGGAAGGTGGGGGCAATGGGAGCGCACCGCCCCCATTGCCACGATCCAGGGAGGTTCCATCGCGGCTGCCCGCCCACCTGTGCTGGGCACCCCACCCCCACAGGCTGCGCGCTCCGCCCCCAGAACGTGTGCCACGCCCCTGCGGGCGGCGCTCCGGTGCCGGAGAATGAAGCTCCGCCACTGTCGAGGTGTTGATTCTAGCATTCAAAGCGCTAAACAACTTGGGACCATGTTCCCTAAAGGACCACCTCATCCCGTTTCCCCCTGCCCATCAACTGTGCTGCTTGGATGGGGCACAGCTGAGATTATCACATTCCCCAGAGGTGCACTTAGCTTATACCAGAAGCTGGTCTTTTAGAGTTGCAGCTCCAGCGCTCTGGAATCAGCAGCTGAAATTCAGTAGATGCCTAGCATCTTGATATTTAGGTGCTGAATGTATTTAGGTACTGAATGTATTTTTTTTACTAAGAAGGCTTTTCCTTAAGTGTGGTCCTATCGAATGTCAACTATATAGTTGTAGAAATGGTTGTATTGTTTTTTAGAGTCTGTGTCTTTTTTCCTTTCACCTCATTTCATCTTAGCTTCTGGTTGTGAAGCAGTTTTTAAATCTGCCAAATAAATAAATAAGCTGGTGAAATGCAACATTGACACCACCAGTACCACAAAAGCAGATTTCCCTTGCATTTGGAATTAAAGTAGGACGATTCTGTCATATAGAAATCTATTTTATGTGTGAACAATGAAGTACAATGCAGAGCTCTCTGCTAGGAGAGTCAAGTAGGCAATCTGTGCTACGACAAGCTAGACACTTCTATTTAAGGAACTCACAGAAGTGCCCATCACTTTCCTGTCTGAAGGTTCCCGAATCAAACCAGGGCAAGTTCAATAATTCATAGGCAGTATCAACTCCTGTCATTATGTCGAAACTGATTACCGTTTGCACCTGTAATTAGATATAATGGGTACAATCTCCAGCCTTGCTGAACTCTCATCTGAGATATTTATGGCAGAAGGTTGCTTAGCAGTGTCTCCTCCAGCCTTTGGAGTTACTCATACATCAGAAGAGAAGTAACTCCATTTAGCACATATGTGACTGGAACAGTAGACAGAAGATGGGTCATAAACTGAGAGAGAGCCCTTGGCTTGTGACTCATTTGCTGCTCATTGCCTGCTGAGATACTCCTAGGACAGTGACATTATCATAGCATCCTAGAGCTGTAGGATTAGTATGGTTCTGAACATTGACTGGCTAGAGCACAGGTATCCAATGTGATGCCTTCCAGATATTGCTGGACTACAACACCTATAATCCCTACCATTAGCCATGCTAGCTGAGGCTGATGGGAACTGCAGTCTGGAAATACTTGGAGGGAATCATGTTTTCTAGAGCCGGGATGTTGTGTATCCCTTGTGCACAAGTCCCACTGTAGTGGTGGAGTTCTGGTCAGTCTTCTGTGGATTTATCACCATGTGAGAAGTGTTCTGAACATAAGGATTCTTCCTTTTGGAATAGCTTCATGGCAAATGGTGAAGCAGTATAACAGGGAATAATTACACATGATAGTAACAACAGACAAAAAAAGTATCCAATGTCAACCTCGTTTTAGCTGTTTTGCTGGACCATTTGAATCTGAAAAGTTTGTTAGACATGAACTTCAGTGAGATAATTCTTCCATCAGCTTTAGCTACCTGAACAATCTTCACATTATTGTGCTGGACCACAAAGTTTGGGAGGTGACCAGATGCCAGCTAGATGAATGCTGAGAGATACTTTTCAGATATGGCTCTCCTCCCATTGGCAGTCTGCTGCCAAAAAGCAAAGGCATGCGGAACAAAGTAAGAATAGAGGTGTTCCATAATCCATTCCTAAAATGTACTATCCATTTGAATGATAAAGGCAAAGGAGATCACATAGCGTGTATAAATAGCAGCCAGAACATGAGAAATCACAGCAATTTGGAGCTGCTACACCTTATCTCTGTGTGCATCCAAATGTGTCTCTTTTGTCTACAGCCTTGTACACTCTACCAGAATTGATCTCAAAATACCAAGATTGCAGAAACCCAAATGTTTGTTGCAGACAAGAATCTGAGCACAGATTGTCTCAGTTACTTACTTTCCTTGATTAATGCTTGGTTTTTGTGCATAGATGCAACCTATTCATACTGAGCTTTCAGCTGAAATTTGGAATCCTATTGAAGGAGTCACTGAGTGTCCAACCATAATTTAAGGCCCCCAAGTTACTGAATCCCTCCTACCTCCCATCTTAGTACTGCTTCAGCTTCCGTAATACTGGTAAACACACATCATTTTGAACTTAGGCACGGCGTTGTTGTTGTTGTTTAGTCGTTTAGTCGTGTCCGACTCTTCGTGACCCCATGGACCAGAGCACTCCAGGCATGGTACATAAGCAAAAGGAGAAATAATGTGGTGGTCACGAGTATGATTGCAGGAGGTTCTGTATAGATGAAAAGTTTGCTTATACTTTTATGAACATGATTTATGCACATTGGGCCCCCACAAGGGAGCTGTGATTGATCTGAGATGAGGCAGGTTTGATTCCCGGGGCTAACAGTGGAGTCTCACGATACACAATACTTTGCCTTACTGGGGTTCATTATAGTTAGACCTGATTTGGAAGAGACAGCCCTTCAATTAGAGTACTTTCCTCTGTTTAAACAAAGGGACATACAACCACCCTTTTGGTGAGTAATGGGCAAACAACTAAGCTGGTCCCAGTCTGTATGAAATTCAGAACCTTCGTTATGGAAGGCAGACAGCAAGCAAGCAAGCAAGCTGGGCACTCCCAAATAGGAATTTGGCTATAGTGGGCTTCTATGCAGATTTGTACAGGATGTTTTGTGTTCTCAAGTGCCCTAACATTTAGAGTCTCTCCTTCTTCCCTCCACTCCAATGTTCTTTCCATAGCCCTGCTGGATTTAGTAGCTAATCATATCCCTCATTTAAATGCTAATCTCTCTCAGCAGCAGGGACCCATTTTACATACAGCTTGACTTTTCTGGTGCAATAAAGCTTAAGCTCAAAATGTAAAATATCCAATGAGACTCCTCAGGGCTTTTTCTTCTTCTTTGGGGATGGTAGGGGGTGGGATAGGAAATAAAAGAATGATGATAGATGGAGAGATGAAACATTGCCTGTAAAGCTAGGAAATGGCCATTTACTTCCTTTGTCTTTTTATTATTATCATTGGGGCAAGGGGAATAAGAGTTCCGTTCAATCCCAGGCCAGTAAAGGTAAAGGTAAAGGTACGCCTGACCATAAGGTCCAGTCGCAGATGACTCTGGGGTTGCGGCGCTCATCTCGCGCTATAGGCCGAGGGAGCTGGCGTTTGTCCGCAGACAGCTTCCGGGTCATGTGGCCAGCATGACTAAGCCGCTTCTGGCAAACCAGAGCAGCGCACGGAAACACCGTTTGCCTTCCCGTCGGAGCGGTACCTATTTATCTACTTGCACTTTGACGTGCTTTCGAACTGCTAGGTTGGCAGGAGCAGGGACCGAGCAACGGGAGCTCACCCTGTCGTGGGGATTCGAACTGCCGACCTTCCGATCGGCAAGCCCTAGGCTCAGTGGTTTGGACCAGTGGTTCTCAACCTTGGGTCCCCAGATGTTGTTGGACCACAACTCCCATCATCCCTGACCACCAGTCTTGCTAGCTAGGGTTGATGGGAGTTGTAGGCCAAAAACATCTGGGGACCCAAGGTTGAGAACCACTAGTTTAGGCCACAGCATCACCCACGACCAGGGCCAGACCAAGTCATTTTGCTGCCTGAGGCAAAGGACAAATGGCACATACAGAAGCTGGTTGGACTGGTTGTTGAATCTTCCTTCAGCAATGGCAATGCAATAGGCAGGCAAGTTTAGGGGGTGAATGACAGGCCTGTGGCACATGCATCTTGGATCTTCAACAGAGGGGGGTGACTAGGGGATGCAGGAGGAAAAACCAGAAGGACCACTGCTGCTGTACCACAACACTCCACATCAGCACCTGCCACCTGAGGCAATTGCTTCATTCTACCTCATGGCAGGGCCGGCCATCATGCCTATCTGGGACTTCAGCTAAAAACTGCAGGAAATGCTACTCCAGGGTTGTGCAAGTAAAGGTGGGGGGGCTTTGGATGTAGCAGACAAGCCACACCTCCAACTTCACCCTCACCCCCAATTTAATCTAAATCATTGGCTCCCCATAACCTTCTATAAACAGCACCTGGCAAAGGTCTGCCACAAAAGATGAGGGGACTGGGCTCTGTCCCCAATTAATTTGAACACTGGGAATTTTGCATATCATTTCCCCTTGTTGATTGTGCTGACTGCCAGGAAGCTTAATTCTTCCTCCTGCGGCCAGAACATTTGAAGCAAGGCCTCCTAGGCTCAACAGGCCTGGCTCACAACCAGAGGCGCCGTCTTCTCGGGATGACCAAAGGGGACCCAACGCAACATCCTGGCATCATCCTTGTGACATTGCATGATGTCCTGACATCGTGAGAAGCCGGGGGTGGAGCCAAACACCCTCTGAACATTGAGGGGACCTGGCCTCCTCAAAAACAACAACCCCATGGGGGGCCGAAAGTATCTCGGCCCCTAGGGGCCGGCGCTTATGCTCACAGGCCAATGTGTTTAGGAATACAGCCTAAGTCTATGCTGCATCTGAGAAAGAATGAATGTGAAAAATCAGCACAGTTCTTAGCCAGCTTCTAGAGATCAAATCCAGAAAAGCCCAACATGGACATGCCTGTGTTCACAGTCTTAGTATCAAATGGGAAAAGAACAGGTGAGAGGGTGAAAGGAAGATGTAAGATCAGATACATCTTAAGTTCAAAGGAAATCTATCCTGTTGTCATCAGTCACTGCTAAGCTGCTTAAAAACCAAACTCCCCTAGTGTGATGGGCTTTATAGTTAGTTCTTTGCTCTTCAGAAGAAGAACGGGCCTATCTAGAGCATACAGGGGTCTTTTGCTGGAAGTAGAGAAGATGCCATGCACTTTTAATCACTGAGCTTTAGTTTGATTCTTAATTGGCATATTTTTAACCAACTTTGATCTTTTTTAAAAAAAGAGGGAGAGGGGAAAGGGAAAGGGAAGGCGGAAGCTCATTAGGAGCCACTTGTCCTGGTGAGCCCATCTGTTGTTGGGTCTCTTTCCTTTCAAGATGAGGCTTCATCCACCTGTCTCCTGGTAGCAGATGGAGGCAGGCATCTGCTGGCATTGCCTGTTGTGAGTGTTTCTGACAGATCCATCAGGATGCTTGCCAGCATTCCTAAGGAGGAGAGGCTCATACACAAGGAAAGCTTTGCCGAGGAGCAAGCTTGAAGCCAAGTCATGTACACACAGGCAGGCCCAGCTGAACAAGCCAGCAGTCTTGCACACTTCAACAGCTTTGCACCAGAAAACAATTCTGGAGGGGTGAATCAATTCTGGTTGAAGTGATCTGAAGAATATTTGCATCCTTCTTTGCAACTCTTAAAGACAGGTGATGCCCTGCAGTTCTGGGGTTTCTGGGATTTAAAAATCTGATAACTGTCAGATTACTAGATTTCCTTGCCACTAGATTTCTAGATTTCCTATTGGAGAAAAAAAATGCATGGCTATCAAATCACATATTATCTGAATGGATATTCCCACATGTTATCTGAATGGATATTCCCATGCTCTGGAGGTTAAATCTTTGTTCATTGCACATTTTCTTTCCTTCTGGCATCTTATTCCCACGCATATGGTTTGCTGAGCTCTTCTGTCTTCCCAGATCCTTGCCAATAATTTAAAAGCCTGCAAAACTTGAGGAAGGCTGCAAATTAAGGACGTGTGATCAAATTTACAAATTTGCCTCTTTTGTTAGGCATGCAGATTACAAGGTTTTTTACTTGATAGAAATTGGTGATGGGGATAGTCTTCTTGCACTGATCCATGCCTATGCTGTGCTTTTCCCTTCCTCCAGGTTGATCCTTACCTGCCCTATGAATACACCTCTGAAGGGATGCTGGAGCGAATTCATGCCTACATTCAGTACCAGGTAGTTGATTTGCATCTTGTTCTGCAGTTCTTTCTGATTAAGTCTAGGAGGCAAGTGGTTTCCTGCCCCCAAGGTGGTAATGAATGGCACAATAACCACTCACTTTGGTTGTATGAGTTAAATTTTTACCAGTGTCAGAGAGTTATGTCTTGGAGTGGGGGTTGGGAAGCCAGCGGAAATTGGGGAGATGCAGCTCTTCTGACATCTTTTTCCAAATGATTAGTGAAATTGAATTAATTATATGGTTATTTATTTCTGGGCTCCCCACCCCCAGAAGTACAAGTTTCATCTATTTCTGGGCTTTTCTCCTCACGGTTCTGACAGTTTCTATTTTCAGCATTTATTATGTGTGATGTTCCCCAAACACACACACCGCCTCGCATTTGCTAACTGGCGAAACGCTACGCTTTGGGATCTTAGGAAACATCAGTTTGTAGCTCCATTTTTAAGCCTGTGCACAAGTATAATTAATTTTCTGAATAAAACTTGAAAGTGTGACCCAACCCCTTATGCATATGGACAGACATCAGCCTCTAAACATCTCACCTCACCCCAAGATTTACACCACGGAAATGCCTTGTAGATATACCTGGTTTCCCAAGACATACAGTATATCTGTGGTTTTAAAAAATTCATGTACCGGTAGCTATGAAACTGCCTCGTTCCAAATGATACATGTAGAGAAATACATTGGTAGGCAGGTAGATGGAACAATGTAACTGAGAAGCTACAATATAATGCTCTCAGGGACTGGCTGGGCAATGACGAGTGGTGAGAGGTGTCATGTGAAGAGGCTCCAGCCAGAGAACCCCATAGGGAAGCCTCAGAAGAGGAAGGCTCAGAGCCAGGGGAGTGGTGGTGGGGGGAGAATAGTTGGATGCTGAACAAGCAACAGGCTTGAGTGAGAGAGATGGAGAAGAGGCAGAAAACACTCCAGATGTAGAACAGGCAGCTGAGGAGGAGGTGGGGGCTGAGGCAGCAACAGATTCACAGGAGCCTGCCAGTCCTCCCTGCTTGTCTCCAAGGGTTCAAAGAGTTTTGCATGTAGTGGAGCAATGAGCACAGAAAGTGCAGACGGAGGGAGGGGGCTGCTGACAGAGCTTAAGACTGTGGGGAAAACAGCCGGATAGGGAGGAGACTTAGGGGGAAGTGGGAGGCCCAGATTGTCAGTTCTGGCAACTCATTTACAGAGGCTAGTCTTGCCGTAGGTTTCTTTCTTTGTATTCTGTTTCCTTGAATAAAGAATCAACTCTACTGCTCGTCTCTGAGTCTCCGTGCTGACCTGCAGCTGAACCAGCCCTGACAAATGTAATGCAACGTCAAACAAATAAGGAATGAAATAAATAATAAAACCCAACTAGAGCAACATAGCAGCATAATCTGAAACATTTTTAGAGCCTTGCTTTTGTCAAGGCACATCCTGACTGACAAAATACAGCGCTCACCCCTCTAACGTGTAGACATCACACCCTAATTCTGCCTTACACCCACGCAAATCATACAGTACCTCCTGCTCATTCAGTATCACTCATTGCAATCTATTCCCACACCTCACATTTGCATCCACCAGTACACACAAACACATCACCCACCCAATCAATCCAATATCTCCCACTCATTCACCTTCCACTATCACCACTCACTGCTCCCACTCAACAAAAACATACCGCAAAAAACACCAAGGAGACAATGAAAGCTTTCACTGACAGAACGGTATATATAACCGTACAAATTGCCACCCATACCTAAATCATACAGATGAACTATTCTCAACAGCGCTCACCCAGGTTGCTGTCTTCCACCCAAGACTCTTATGCACCAATGATGCTCTCACACACATGAGATGCCTTCATTCCACCAAGGAGTCCCCTGTTGCTACAGTGGCCAACCAGACACTTATGAGAAGCCCACAAACAGGAACTGAGTGCAGCAGCGCTCTCCCCGTTTGTCATTCCCAGCAACTGGCATTCAAAGGCATGCTGCATCATCTCCTCACCTGGAATGGCTCCATCCCCTTGATCATTTGGGTTGTCCTTTTCTGAACCTTTTCCAACTCTACAATATGCTTTTTGAGACGAGGCAACCGGAAGTGCTCACAATATTCCAAGTATGGTTGCACTTTGAACCATGCTTCTCAATTTGTATTGTATTATTTTATGTACTGTGGCTTGCCTTGTTTTATTGATTATTGTTTAGAAATTATTTATTACAAAATAAAAAAATTCCTTCCAGTAGCACCTTAGAGACCAACTAAGTTTGTTCTTGGTATGAGCTTTCGTGTGCATACACACTTCTTCAGATACACTGAAACAGAAGTCACCAGACCTTTATATATAGTGAGAGGGTGGGGAGCAGTATTACTCAGAAGGGTGGTGGGAATGGGTGATAGGCTGATAGCTGTGGTAAACCTGTTGACGACTGTTAACGACTGCAATTAGTCTTACAAGAAAAAGCAAGGGGTGAGAAGGTTAAAAAAGCTTTATCATGTATAATGAGATAAGAATCCAATGTCTTTGTTCAGACCAGGTCTCTCCATGGTTTTAAGCTTGGTAATGAGTTGCAATTCAGCAACTTCTCTTTCCAGTCTATTTCTGAAATTCCTTTGTAATAAGACAGCTACTTTGAGATCTTTTGTAACTGTTGTTATTTTTATACTATTCTAATAATTGCTGAATGTTACTTTTTTGATGTAGGTTGCTTATTTTAAAGTTTTGTTTTATTATCACACTTTTGTAGTGCATTAGATTGTTATAAGATGTACACTTTTTGTTTCTTCAGCTTGTAAACCGCCTTGAGTATTGTAAGATAGAAAGACGGTATACAAATTTTAAAAATATATGATGGTGCACTAAAGATTAGCATGGTGACGTTATGATATTAGCAATTTGATATTCAGTTCCTTTCCTAATGATTTCTAGCATGGGATTCTATGGACTCCAGTGGGGTTGCAGTTGCCTAGGAGTCAGGCCCTTCTTGAACTCGGTGGGACTAGCTCCTGTTCATGCCTTTTGAAAAATTCTGTATAAACATCTGTCTCTTTTCTTCTCGGATAGGATTTCTGTGCCACTGCTGCTATGCCAGAGAAGTCCAGCAGCCACACTATGCAAAGCTCTGCAAGCCCCTTCAGCCTGCAGCCCAATTCCACATACCTGGCCTGGTCTCACAATTCCAGCGGCAGCCCCTCTGCCTGGCCTCCAGTCAACTCCATGCAGGTGTGGATCTCAGACGCTGGGCAGGCCTGCACCAGCACTTGTCAGCAGCATGGTTTGGTCTGTGAGCCCGAGTTCTTCAAGTTCATCAACAAGAAAGGAGTGTTTCAGCAGTAAGTCTCTTCTCTCTCCCATCTTACCCTCACACACCCTGGAATCTCTTCTCTTCCCAGTGCTTTTTTTCTAGAAAAAGAGGTGCCAGAACTCACCATGGACATCTCCCTTGTTCTCTTGGCAATGGTGCCCACCTGAAAGGTGCCGGAACTGAAAATAAGTCCTATCTCTTCCCCTTTCCATAGCACACTAACAAGTTCTAGATAGCAACCCAGGCACTTTGTATTTTAAAGGTGTTGGGCAAAACTGTAAAGTTCATGTTTCGTTTTGGTTTGCATCTCAACTGATGTTGAGTTTTGATATTTATGCAAGGCGGTATTGGAAAGTGACGTTTTTGTGCCACAAATGCTGCAAAGATGGAGTTGGAAGAGTGCTGAGCTCTTTGTGAAAACACGATATTTGCTTGCAAAACTCACTTTTCAACTCCTAAATCTGAATATTACAGCCAGGTTTTGTTTCCTTGGATGCTGGTGCTTTGCAGGAACTGTCTATTTAAAAAAATCTTGAGTTTGAATTGAATTTTGACATTTTAATTGCATATCAGAACTACTTGAGGACCCCAAGAAACAGCAATATCCCACCATACAAAAGTTGGCCTAGACACCCCTTATTAATTAAAGGCCCTTTTGCTCCTCAGGCCCATTAAGCCTCTCCCAAAGTCTCAAGAATTGCTATAGACCTTCATTCATGCTGAGAAAGTGAATCCTTTCATAGATGCCTCCCTGACATTTGTTCAGTGCCCTTTGCACACAACACGGCAAACTAAAAATATTTGGACAGACCTTCTGGTTACATTGTGTGTGGGAATGGCTTTCTGTAGTTGAAAAAGGGTTTCTAGACACCGTTGTTCTCTTGTCTCCCTCCTTCCCCCTTTATCCCTCTGTCTGTAAGCATACATTTGGAACACACAGGCACTGACATTTTAATAGAACATAAATCTGCCACCCAGCTCCATACATAGCTCTGGACAATTAAAATGGGCGCATTATCATTTCTGTCACGGCGGCCAGGCAGGCAATTTGAGTCCAAGTGACATTTTTATATGATAAATTAGAGGCAGAGCTCAGATTCTACTTGCTAAGCTCCTTTAGCTCCTTAAAACCCAACCATTTTCAAGAAATTGCTGGTTCAGAATCACTAGTTCAAATCAGAGTTTATTAAAGAGATGCCGGGGAGTTTACTGAGTGGCTGGAGAAGGAAAGGCTATAGCATCGCCTACGGGTACATGGTTGACTTCTTTCACTAAGGTTTGTTTGAGAAGAGGCATATCTGCCACAGCCTTTGCCAACCCGATGCCCTCCAGATGTTTAGGTCTACGATTCCCATCAGCTCCAGCCAGCACAGCCTTGCCCCATGCAGGGATCCCACCAGGAGGCCAGCTCAGCGCCCACCTCACCTGCCCTTCCACATGCAAAACGTAACATCTAGAAATCTCATCACGGATCTTCTGCAAAACATATAATTGGGCCCTTCCTGTATGCCTAACAAACGATAAAAGTGGAAATGCAAACATTAGAACCAGTGTTTTGAAAAGACCTCTCTCTCTGTGTTTCTTTGTTTCCAAGGCTCAACATTGTCTGTGACAGCACAGAGTCAGAGATGAATCACCTCTACCCAGCTGTGGCTGAAAATGTCCAGGAGTGCTACCTCCAGAAGGAACCTCTCTTATTCAGCTGTGCAGGATGCAATACCAAGTACCAGCGCCTCTGCCCCTGCCGCAATTACCGCAAAGGACAAGTGGCACTGTGTGGGGACTGCTTGTGATTCCACTGGGACATGTGTGCTGTAACGTGCCACACATGCAAACAAATAACTTTTTTTTTTCCATAAAAGGCTTCTGCAATACTCAAGAAGGTTCCAAATGGAATCATCTTCTTGGAGACTTTTTGGATGTCAGTGAGATTCCATTGGTTGTTTTGTCTCCCAGTCAAGGGCCAAGGACCCGTTTCCAACATTTCTTTACTTCTTAAAGCATATCTCCTCCTGCATCCAAGACCACTGGAGACTTCAAAGCGGCTTAGAAGGGCCGCATTGAAAATCCTTCTGAAGGACAACAAGGCAGCCTCTTTAGGATTTCATCTTCCTTAAACATCTTGATCTATTTATTTTTTATTGGGAAATTGAAATTAAAGCAGGAAAATCGACAAATAGCCCTTGAGGAATGTGTTCTGTTTCAAATGCTTTCTTCAGAAAGAGAATCCTTTCGGAAGGGAATGAAAAGAAAAGAGGTGTTGAAAGGCTTGTAGAGGGATGCAGGCATAATATGGCACTACTGAATGTTTTGCATTGCAAAACAGAGAGGCATTGTGGCTGCAAATAAGAGGCTATGGGGACTGTTGGAAAGTTGAAGAAAATAGGAACCTGGCTGATATGGAGCCTGTATTTGCATGTCATGGTAAGCCATAAACCATGGCTTGCTGTGCATGAGCCAATCACATCTGCTTTGCTCCTTTGCACTACCACTGGGAAGAAACAAACAATGATCCTTAGCTTACCAAACATGGGGATCCCTGGTTCAGACACAATGCTAAGCCAGAGACCACAGTTTGTTTCCTCTGTGCACTCACAAGGGGCAGTCAAAGAGTCCAGGTAGTAACGTTACCATCTCCCCAAAGGGGAACTCCAAGGTACAGCCAGTCCCAGCAGGCTTGAAGTCAGCGCACATTACCTGATAGGCACTGACTTCAATCCCCGCTTTCATCAGGGTTGGTTGCCCTATAGAATTCCTGATGGGGGGGGGCTACAGCCAATCCCAGCAGGCTTGCTGTCATCACCAGTCAGCTGATTGGCAGAGGCAGCAGGTCTCCCTTGTAATGGAACAACTGCCTACACACTTTAAAGCTCCCGATGGTTCGTTGGTAGTCACACCTCTGCTTGTCCCTCACCTGATGTCACAAGTGATGTCAGCTGTGGGGCAGCTGTGGGTGGTTTCGGGAAACAGCCTCAAAGGCCAATTTGGAACCCATGCCAAGGCTAATTAGATCTGGATGGCCAGATGTCCCTCACACCTCCATTAGCAATTGTTTATTATGACATGCAAACTGGGCTGCTGACTTGCATATGCCACTATAGGCAAATAGGAATGGAAGGAGCTGTCCATTTCAGTTTCTCTTCCCTTCTCATTTTCCTAATCTTAAATTCAGTTCTCCACATTTCCGCATCAGTCTGTGTCTTTGTTTTTTAAAGTCCTCATGAAAATTCACCAGCATTTGAATGCGAATTTCTCCTAACACATTTTTTGTATGCAGTTTTGACTACTGTACACATTTTTTTTTGCAAGAAATATCCCCCAATATAATGCATTTTAAATGTTATTTTTACTAATATCTTCCATTTTTTACAGACACTTTCCCCTGATATATACAGTTTTGCATCGCAAAAATTCAGCTAAGTGTGAATTTTGAAGAATGGTTGTGCTTCAGCTCTTGCACCATCATCATCATCATCATCATCATTATCATTATTTTGGAAATGGTGAACTTGATAGAGTGGTTCTCAAATTTCTCCTCTTTCCCTACAAGCAGCACACAGTGTTATGTGAGTAGTGTGTTCATGGTAAACCATATGGTGATCTGGGCCTCAGACCAAACCTTTCATCTGGTGGTGGTATGCTGTGACTGGGTGCTGAATTACACCATATCTTATGCCTTGTCATGGCAACATGGTCACTCTGGGAGAGAAATTTCTTGGGCTGGGGCTGGCATAAAGTTCTGCTATCAACAGGTGCCTGACCATGGATCCATCCAGGATGCTAAATATGCTCCTCTGCTGTGCTTCCCTGTCCCTACTCATGACTGCTCTATTTTAGCCATTCCATGGGACATTTTCTCCAGTGGAACAGCTCAGGTGGTGTAGAATGTCCTACTGGCATATATCCCTGTCATGATGGTAGTGGCATCTCTCACTTTCTGCTACCTAATCCTAAAGCCCTTCAGCCATAACTTGAATACAGGACTGAACCCTGTAAAAGCCCAAATGAATACAGGACTGAACCCTGTAACTAAAAGTCCATAACTTGAATATAGGACTGAACCCTGTAAAAGCCGAAATGGGAAGAGATGCTCTTCAAACTCCTCAATCATCTTGCTTGTCCTTTTCTGTGTTGGTTCCTAGCATTACAGTAAGCTTTTAAAAATATTAATGAGCCAAATGATACATAATGTTCCAAATGTGGGCATACCGCAGATTTATAACAAGGGTTCACAATTTTGGGGGGCTTGGGAGCACATTTTGACATCTAAGCAATTTGTGGGCTCCACGAAATACCTATTTCACAGGAGAAAAACTGGTGATGCAAAGAACACATGCACACAGATAGACAAAACACTTACATCCCCCAAACAAACAAACAAAAGACAAACAAAAGGAGCAGGCAACACCCCCACCAAAAGGCACCCTCTCCGCCAAATAACAAAAAAGTCCGAAAATTCAATCTTTAAGATAATTGGGATGGGCCTTGATGTGCTCTAGCACTGGTATCTAAGGGTACTGTGGTGCCCCCACATGCCATGTTGTGGACTAAATAGGGACGCAGGTGGCGCTGTGGTCTAAACCACTGAACCTCTTGGGCTTGCTAATCAGAAGGTTGGCAGTTTGAATCTAGGGTGAGCTCCCGTTGCTCTGTCCCAGCTCTTGCCAACCTAGCAGTTCGAAAGCACACAAGTGCAAGTAGATAAATAGGTACCGCTCCGGCGGGAAGGTAAACGGCATTTCCATGTGCTCTTGCTTTGAAACCCAGCTATAAGGCATCATGGTACAAAAGGTTTAATTTTCTATAATTTTTCCAATCATTCCCAGCATGAAATCCCCTCTTTTCCTGACACCACATTCTGCCTTGGCTTTCTTCTTGAGTGATCCACTGTGACCCAAATATCTTTTTCGTGCTTAGCTACTGCCAAGTAACTGCCATGCATGCTGCCTTTTGTTCCATGCAGGAAGGGTGCTGTACAAATTTGGGACATGAACTGTATAAAAACTTGCAAACCTAGTTTGCTAGAGGCAATAGTGGGCTGAGTATACAAATGCCAAAGGTGACTTACACTATTCTGCTGGGGAAACACTCATTTACTTTATCTCCATTCTTTGCTAAAGCATTTCAGAAGTGCACAGAGCAGGTTCAGTGAGGGCTGGGTGATATGCAGGCATTTCAAAACTGATTTTATTCTGTCACTATATCTCTCCACACAATGGAATTTCTGTTGGATATGAAAGAGCCTTGGTCAAAAAAGAGCTGGTCACCCTATGTGTGTGGCCATCGACCGGGGTGACTTTCAAAGGGGTTTTGGCAAATTTGTGGAAGATAAGCTCACCAGTGGCTACTCTGATGGCTATGTGCCACCTCCGCTGGCAGAGACAATACACCTCTGTAGACCAGTTGCTGAAAATCACAAGTGGGGGAGAGTGCTGTTGGCATTCATGTCCTGCTTCTGGGCTTCCCATGGCCCCCTGGTTGTCCACTGCAAGAACAGAATGCTAGAGTCGGTGGACCTTTGGCCTGATCCAGTTGGGCTCTTCTTATGTTCTTATGAGGTCAAAGATATAGGCTTAGCTGCAATTCACAAATCTCTTGAACCAGCATCTTGCCATTAAGTGGAGATTGGGAGGATATAAAAGAAAAAAGACATATTTTTCTTCTTATTCTTAGCTGCTTTGGAGTTTAGTTTTATACCTTGGTGCCTATTGTGATGGCAACCTGTTCTGTGAATTCAAAGTAAGCACAATAAAATTCAGATAAATGAAAGCTGGTGTGAGCGGGATGTCAGTTTAAATGCAAGTAAGTGCACTATCCTGCCAAAAGTGATTTGTGAATTGTACCGTTTTATCTCACTGCAATGGTGTCATGCCAAGAAGACACTTTCAAGAGCAGACTTGATGGACAGCCAATTTATATCTGGATTGGAAGTAACAGACTTCGTCTAATGCTGACCATAAGCCAACACAAGGCAGATGGAACCAACCTGGTCAGTCTGCTCTCTGTTTCAGGTGTCTCTCATCCATTTAACATTTACATCCATGGCCAGTACAACTGCCTCCTACCTACAAAATAAATGGCTCCAAAGCCCAAAATTGTACCTCTTGTTTCAGATCCTGGTCTTCTTACCCAAGAGCCGTAGTTAGGGAACAGAAGCAGATTTAGAAATCTGAACTGATATTGTTCTGTTAGTAGTAAAATGGGCTCTCTATAATATCTGCTTTCTGAAAAAATCCTGATAATCTGTTTGCTAGCTTGTGGTTTTTTAAAAGCACGTTTCTAGATGATAGTGAAGATAAACTTGACAAACATGCCTGATGTTCATTCTAATGGTTCATATACTAAGCACAAGGATGAGGATGGGTTGGTGTGAAATGATTTAAGTGAATGAATTTGTCACATGCGTGGAAAGAGAAGGGTCTTTTGAGACTACCAAGTGAAAAAAAAATGCTGAATGTGTGTTCACAGTCAGGATGGTACAAAATTGAAAGCATAATGGAAGTAAGAGTGAATTCTTCAGTTGTTTGGGTCTAGATTTTCAGAAGCGTCAAACCCATTCTCACTGGACTAGACTTTCTATCAGCTGAACTTCTGGCTCAGTCCTTCAGAGCTGCTGTGTTGTTGATGGGCTGCTTTCATTTTATTTTCCTGACTGAGAAATTGTATTGAACAGATCCTATCTCTCCTGAGAAAATATTGATCTGAAGTTTAAATGGCTTCCCATTAACACGCTACAATGCGTGTCATTGGAGATTACTTTTTGATCTCATTACAAAGGGAGGACTCAGATGCTCTGCTTCAAAAGAGCCCCCTCCCCATTCAAAGCCTCTTCCCTTTGTACATAAAAAGAAGAACTACCGGTATTTATCTGTGCTTTTCACTCAAGGCATCTGAGAAATTTTTTTTAAGTTATTACTGCTTTTCAAACCTCCTCCTCTTTGCTAGAGGGGGGAAGTCAGGCAGTATTCAATATGTCCGTTTCTTTGCAGAATAATTTGGGGTGAGGGTGCTGTGCCGCCATGTGAAATGAGGCCCGAATTGTTTTAAAGTATTGCAAAGACGCAAAGTGGGGCACTTTGGCTTGCAAAGAGATCCATCTCCAAGGGGAATGGCAGCAACCAACCACTGCGCTCCTCTTTTAAGCACCAGGTTGGGATGCTGTGCCCAGCTATGCCCCCCCCCCCCAGATCCCGGCAATGATTGCAATACATTACACAGATTAGAGTCGTTCACATGTTTTATTCAGTATTGTGCAGTGCTTAAGCTGCCTACATATCTGTGTGTGCGGAGGCTGAATCTGCATGTGCGCTTAACAGTTTTGATTTCAGGGCATTGGGAGTGGGTAAAATATCAAGGAAATGCATTGGAGGGGGGAGTAAATAGGGGTAAGAAGACAGGTACTATGACAAACATACCGCATTTACTCGAGTCTAATGCACCATTGAATCTAATGCACACCTCAATTTTCAGAAACTTGAAACCAAAAAAAAGTATTTGCTGGCAAACGTAAATGTAGCATCGAATCTAATGCACCCCAACGTAATTTGGCCAAAAAAGGTGAGCATTAGATGCGTGGGCCGTCTCCCTATTCCAGACATCAACCCGGGCTAACTTGCCAGAGATCTCCATAGGAAAATTATTCCGTCAGGAATCCATTAGGATTCAAGAGAAGAAGAGAAGGAGGAGGAAGAAGCAAGAAAAGGATGAGGAACATTACATAGCTGTTATTATCATGTAAATAGGCACTACAAATGACAGGAATAATGGGGAAAGCTAGTAGAAAAATCACCTTCCGATTACAGGGCAAGCAATATTGCACATAAGTACATGTAACAGCGTCTAAACATATTTCAAAATGAAAAGTAGACTCAAGGGGCCATGATTTCAAGTGAAGGGCCAGTGGGGAGGGTATAGGGGCTACATGACCCTTTGCAAGCTATCTCCCTGCTCAAAAACTCCCCCATGCCTGCAGTTCACCAAGACCGGCAGGTGAAACTGAGGTTTCAGTGCTGATGGGAAGAACAGCCTGCTCCTGCCCTCAAAACTGGGAGCGGGGCGAGGCGGGGGGCAGTGAAAGAAAACGACATTGCAGTTTTGTAATATGTAATTGCATTGACATTTAGTGTTCCCCTTCCCTATGGGGGAAAAAACAGGTTCTATGTGCATAGATGGGCACGGAAAGAATGCCTTTGCCTGAAATCAGATGATCTATCATCATTTGCTGCCGGGAGGGAGCTCTCGCTTTTCTTTAGTGAACGATCCCAGGATGTGCTTTTGTTTCCAGGCCAATCAAGGCTGAGCACATCTGCCCCTATCAGTTTGCAAGCAAGGAGACTGCATGTGCCGGTATCTCCTGCTGCCGCCTAGAGCCCACATGGTCAGCAGCTGCTCTGCCTGGGGGTGCAACAAACAGAGCAGGAAGCCAAGCAATTGGAGGAGGCTTGACAGATTCCCAGCATTTGAGGGGCGGGGGTTCATTATGGAATCTCAGGAACTCAGGAAGCTGCCTTATACCAAGCCAACGGTCCACCTAGCTCACTGTGGTCAGCACTGACTGGCAGTGCCACTGTTGAATTTCAGGCAGGAGTCTCTTCCAGTCCTATTTTGGGATGTGTAAAGTGTAGTCAAAACCAACGACTTGTGTTTTTGACTGGCACATGATAGGACCTGAAGCTCACAGAGTTCTCACATTGTGGTGTAGTGGTTAAGAGCCATAGCCTCGTAATCTGGGGAACCGGGTTCGCGTCTCCGCTCCTCCTCATGCAGCTGCTGGGTGACCTTGGGCTAGTCACACTTCTCTGAAGTCTCTCAGCCTCACTCACCTCACAGAGTGTTTGTTGTGGGGGAGGAGGGGAAAGGAGAATGTTAGCCGCTTTGAGACTCCTTCGGGGAGTGATAAAGCGGGATATCAAATCCAAACTCCTCCTCCTCTTCTTCTTCTTCTTCTTCTTCTTCTTCCTCTTCTTCCTTCTTCTTCTTCTTCTTCTTCACCACAGGGAACTCTGCGAGAGAGATATTCCCATTGTGTCCTGACAGGAAGAGGGCGTAGAAATATACAGTGTCATTTTTCTAGAAAAAGAGGTGCCGGAACTCACCATGAACACCTCTCTTGTTCTCTTATAATGGCAATGACGCCCACCTGAGAGGTGCTGGAACTGAGTTCTGGCTGGGGGGGGGGAGCCCTGGCTATATATATTCTTTTACCTTCCTGGGCACACCCTCTTTTTTACCGCTTTCCATTGAGCCAGCAATGTGAGGACACCTGAATGTCTGGGCTCCAGTGTTCAGACACCAATTTAAGCTAGATTTAAGTATGTCCTTGTAACTGAATTACCATTTTAAGCCTGCCTGAACAAACCTGCTGTATCTGTTACTGTTCAACAAGCGTTCTGAGTGAGTCAGTGTTATTTTTACCTTTTACAAGACTGTTTGTGTGATTGGTGTTTTAAGGTGGAGGAAAGGGGGTAATACCTGGAGAATCCAGTCTGCCTTAAAGCATCCTGGATTATTTAAACCAAAAGGCTAAAACTAGCCAATCTAAGCGTGCTTTTAAGCTGCAAAGGGATGCTGAACTCACAAACATAAGGAAGGAAGGGTAAGATCTCATAAATATATCCTTTCTTAGCATCTATTCACTTCCCTACACCTACCTGGAGATGCCAGGGATTGAATTGGGACCCGCATATGAAGCAGATGCTCTACCCCTAAGAAATAACTGGGATCCACAGAAAGAAGGCCCACCTTGCATTGGTAGTGCTCATACTTTGAGCGTAGGCATAGAGTCCCAGTTTCTCTAAACCTCTGCATGAGACCTTGGAGAGCTGCTGGTGGTCCAAGAAGGTGCAGAAGGAAATGTGGCCCACTGGCTGAAAAGGGTTATTCTTTCCCCCCTCATTGTAGGTGGTATGAAAGGGGCAGTGTAATACATATTGTCTCCTAGTGGTGCAGCAATAACTAGGAGACATATTGTCTCCTAGTGGTGCAGCACATTTGCAAAGCTAAGCAGTGTCTGGTATGGTTTCAAATTGGATGGGGGCCCACATGTTGAGATTCCTGCATTGCAGGGGTTTAGGATAGATTGACCCTCTCAGGGTCCCTTCTAACCCTACGAGCCTATGATTCTCTTTGAAATGGTTCTTTGACCAGAGACAGCAAGATATTAAAAATAAATAAATGTGTGCAGGCAACAATGCCTCTTATGAGTGAGGGAGAGAAAATGTTTGTGTATACAGGGAGGCGCATGATTAGAAATTTCAATGGTAATGACAGCTAGTAACAGTAAGGAAAAATATAATGGGAAGTTGATATAAAGCTTTACAGCACAATCAGATGCATGTCTACTCAGAAGTAAGCACCACCAAGTTCAATGGGATTTACTCCTGGGTGAGTATGCAGCCCTAATACAGGAGTGAGATGTGTAATGAAGTATGTAACGTGATCAGTGTAATGAACATGAATAATTATTTTGGTGGAGGCATTCTCAATTGATTGGAATGGAAGTATGCTGGGAAAGCATTGGAAAAAAGATTACAGTAACCAAGGCTAGAAATGACTAGAACATAAATGGGAAATTTTAGCCATGAAGACGAGAGCTGAAATGAATTTAGGAGGAGGAAATCTCCAAGCCCATTTTTCCCAATTCGATTTTTTGTTTTGTTTTTTGTTTGTTTTTTGTTAAGAGTCAGATATGTATTCTCCCAATTCAGTTCTCTTCCACATTATTTCAACATTCTCAATTATGGAATTACCAAACACGCAAAGTCTTTCTAAGGCTGCAATCCTGGGAACAAGTGTCACTGAACTCAACAGGGCTTACTTCTGAGTAGATGTGTGTAGGATTGCACTGTAATCTAATTTGTGTACAATGAGTATTTCGATCATCAATAAATGAAGCCCATGTTTCCACACAGCTAGAAGAAGCCATTTTTCTTGCATGCAACATCCATTAGCTTCTCTGTTTCTGCAATTTTCAGAAATGTGATTATCAGCATTTGCTGACATCCAGTATCTGACTAAAACAATTTCTGTTGTCATCCATAGATTTTACAGAGCTCATCCTACTTGATCATGCATTGCTGCTTCCAAACAAGTCTGTTAGCATTGTTAAAGGTCAAAGTTCACTCTCCATCCTGTCATTTGAAATGCCTTCTCGGTTATCTGTAGCTAATCATTTGGACTTTGGCACAGCCACCAAAGGCAGCGAAACTATATTCTGGGGGGGGGGGGGAGCATTTCCCGCTTTTTAACATATTTGCATTACAGATCCTGTGCTATCTACTTGGAGATACCACCAACATAATAAATTAAACTGGGATTCTTTTAATGGTAAGAAAAGGGAAATATGGTATGAATCTGCTCTAAGCCAGGTCTACCAAAGGCAGCATATCCCAAGTCTCTAGCCCAATATGCTTAAAAGAATAATCTGCCACTTCTAAGCTTAATAGCATTTTATATAACCGTGACAACGCTTCTCAGTACTTGGTTTCTTGGGATAAATTTAGAAATAAATTAAGTCTGGGACTTCCTCCTTCATCCTCTGCTTCTCAGGATCATACATTTAACTTGAAGAATGGATGTAGAGTTTTTTCACTTTGGGGAAAAAAATAAGTCTGTGGATTTAAAGACTTTGTTACTGGCATAAAGCTTGTTTCTAGTAATGAAATTAGACTGAAATGTCAGAGTTGGGCACCATCTTGGTTTCAATACCTGCAGGGGATCTGTTTGTCATCAGCCAGCCTGGAAGATGAAGCTGAGTGAGCATTTCCTGTTAAATTCTAGCCTTTGTTCTGCCTCTCCTGTGCTAGTATCAGGAACAGAAAACCGTCTATTTACACATTCTGGATTCAAATTTAGTTCAGGGGCCACCAGCAAAATGCCAAAATGACAAAGTCCCCATAGTGTCCACCTTTACTCTGCCAGCCAGAGGAGTAGGAAGGAGCATTGTCACACAACACTGGAGCCCTTGACTGCAGCAAATTCTGCTGAGTCCCCATTAAAATGCATTTTAAAGCATTTCTCCACAGGCAAGAGGACTAGAGCCACTCACTTTTAAAAGAGAAGAGTGGTGTTTGCCAGGATGCTGACTGTGTTCCCAGTTTCCAGTGTCCCATTTCCTGGGTCAACAGCCAAAGTACCAAATGCACACAGAGCCCTGGGTATAACCGATTTTTATAGTGCTGGATTTGACAAAGAGGATTGCCAGTGAAGTCGCTGGAGGACATAGGCCTGTGCATATTTTGTCGGACGTAAGCCCCGCTGTGTGCACAGGACTGAAGCTTTAAGGATGCTTCACTGGTTTCTGCCGACTTCTAAAGCACTTTTCTGCTTCGGCTTATCCGCTACTGAGAAAGTCCGTATCCATCCCTAAAGCTCTGGCATTTGTATTCCAAAGTTCTCCTTCTCTCTAAACCTTTAGCCTGCCTGCCCTTCTCCTCCAGGGCACGCACCCTGTGTTGATCCTCTACTGATACAGTTCTGCCATGATTGTGAAGGCAAATTCCCAGGAGGTATTTGCTGTTTCTCAAACTAAACGGAACACTTTATTTATTTATTTATTTATTTATTTATTTATTTATTTATTGCACCTCTGATAGGAGAGGGGGAAATGAGCTGTTCAAAAATGACACGTGGTAGATGCAGAATTTATTTTATTGTCCTGATGAGGATTTTTCAAGCTAAACACCGCAGGAGAGAGAAAATTCTGCCAGGTCCGTCCTTGATATTTTACTTCCATTTCCACGCAATGTTTCCCATCTCCTGGAGGCTTCAGACAAAATGCCACCAAAATATAGTCAAGCTGGAATAAGCCAAACCCTTTCTAGAATAAAAACACCTTCTAAGACAGAGCAATAAAAGACTGGAAAAGGGGACAAAGGACCAAATCACTCCACTTAGGCACTGTATAGGTATGGTGTGTCCTCTCTCACATGTTGGACCTGTCCAGCACCTTCCCAGAGGCTAGCAGAAGCTCTATAGTGACTCAGCATTCTTTGGAGGGTGCAAATTCTGTAATAATATCCAGAACTTTGGAGGGAGTTGAATGCCTGAATGGAGAAAATATGTCTTCCTGTTCTGTTTACATACTCTCTCTCTCTCTCTCTCTCTCTCTCTCTCTCTCTCTCTCTCTCTCTCTCTCTCTCTCTCAGTGTGTGTGTGTGTGTGTGTGTAAAGAGAGAGAGAGAGAGAGAGAGAGAGAGAGAGAGAGAGAGAGAGATTTATATAAATAGAAAAGGGATGTATTCCTTCTCCATCCTGAATCCTTCAAGACCTGATTTTGATTCAAATGCTTCCTCTCTCTCCAAAGAGCCACAAGCCTCCTGTGGAAGAAATAAAAATCCCTTCCAGGATCTAACAATCTGCAAGAGAGAAATGACTCCATTTACTAGCAGATTTTCTTTTTCACAGGTGTGTGTGTGTGTGTGTGTGTGTGTGTGTGTGTGAGAGAGAGAGAGAGAGAGAGAGAGAGAGAGAGAGAGAGAGAGCATGCAGACCAGACAGTCACATGCTTCCAGTACTGCTTCCTCCCCTGTGCCTTGTCTTTGGTAAGCACTGTTGACCCTATGAAATCCCTGGCCTGGACCTACTACCCACTGCCATGTATCTTGCCATCATTAACAGAAGATTTCAAAGAGGACACAGGACATGGGCACCAGCAAAATGAGACCTTGTAGCAAGACCCTCTCTGGATGTAGCATGCTAAGAAGTAAGCCAGGAAGGGATGGCCTCAAAAATCTCAAGGCCATCCACAGAGAGGATGACAGCTAAGTCAGCGCACACTCTCACAGAATCAGCATCAAAAACCTGCCTTGCATTTTCTTCCCTATCTTTCCTGCCCCTTGTCTTCTTTTGAGCAACTGCTCATAATAAACGGCATGATTGAAAATCTTCAGCAACATAGTAATTACTTTCATGGCCACCTGCAATTTTATGCTCTAGACCCTGGGCAACAGGAGCACAGCCTAACATTTCCAGCCGTCGACTGAGAAGGCAAGGATAACTCTGCCCTGTATCTGTGAAGACTACTATGGGCTGCCTCTGGGCTGTCAGAAGCACCTACCAAAACTTTAGGTTTGTGAAATTAAATTGGATTTAAGCACTCTGTCACCCTAGCACAATAAATTCACCAGGTTCACACACAGATACCAATTTTTGGGGTTTGGAAAGTGTGGCATGAATAAATGATTAATGGGGAGATGTTTAAACACCAAGCAGAATGAATGCAGGATAAATTCTAATTCTTAAATCACTGTCCCATAAACAAACTGGAACAAATGCTCAGTTTCAGACCCCTCCAGACATCCTTTTAATTGCACATTCATTATTTGTTCTCATGATGCTATCAGGGTGGTCACACATGACCCCTGTCAATATTGTTTGTGCCTGCAAAGGTTTTGGAGCTTCACTTTCTATCAGTGCATATCCTGTAACTTCCTGCCGAAATCCTATAACTTTTTATACCAGAAATACTCTGTTTTGTTTTTGTCCTGCTTTTGTTGAGCTAGAGCCCCTACCGGTCAGCAATAATGTCTAAGGGGACAGCATCCCAGAACAAACCAGATCAGGATAAATCCAATGTTATCATTGTGCTGAGAACATCTACAAGACCAGTCTGGACAGGTCTAACCACCGCGTAAGCTTTGTGCAAACAAAACAGGATGAATGATAAATAATCAGGTCATCTGTAGAAGCCCATGGTCAATGTGAAAACAAAGAATGAAGCATGTTATTACACACTCCCCATTTCTCTAAGTGATGAGAAGATCAAGGGGCAGAAGTATCAGGGTCCCCCCCCCCCTTTGGACAAGACGGCATTGGTGATCAAAGGTACCGTTGTAAGAATTGCTTAATTTACAAATATATTTCTATAATATTGGTGTATCCAGCTGCTGTTAAAGGCTGCCGGAAAGGACAGTAAAAGAAAAAAGAAAGAAAAAAGATGGCAGCCTGCTCATACACAAAATTCAGGCCATGTTGGACAGTTGCTTGTTTAGATTATATATGCCAGAGATACTGCCTCTGGAAAGCTCCCTGCCCTAAAGAGGTACAGCTGCAAGTCAGTGATAAGGAAAAAGCATGGTGGCCGTATACCCTGAAGTGCATTTGATGAGGAACATCTGTGTTTAAAAATGTAAGAGAGAGAGAGAGCGCTTCCAGTTCTGCTATCTCTGAATACTTGTTAGGAGCAGGTAAACAAACCCTCATTTATTCCCCAGCAACTTGCACATTATTTCTGCTTGTGGGTATCTGAACTATGTTCACCGTTCTGGGGATCGGATAGTGATCAGAGCTGGGCACAAATCCCACAATACACTCAGGGGAAAAGCAGAATTAACAGGAGCTGTTGTACCAGGTCAGGCCAGTGCTCTCCACCCTGATTTGAAGGAACACACTGGTCTCTCAGGCAGATGCCTTCTCAGAGCGAAACTTGAATCACATCAGGTAATAACAGTGACATCAGAAGCCATGGCAGTGGTAGTAGCGGCGGCAGCAGCAGTGGCTGAAGAGGGGGCATCTAAAGCTTTTTTATTGCCAGAAATTGAACCCACAACCTTAATGAACTTTGCTCTGCCCCTGAGCTAGTTGTCCCCCTTTCCAGAAACCCGACCCCTCAAGTGCCCTGATTTAATTGGGACATCCCAAATTTACATGAGCTGCCCTGGCTTCTGATCCCAATCCAGGATGCCCGATTTTCCCAGAGGCTGCTCCAGGCGCACAGTGTCTCCTGATGTGGTGAGACCTGGAAAGACTTTCCGAAGGTAGAGCGTCTGGAGACACAGCATCTCGTGAGCAGGGGACCGAAGACAGCAAAGGTAAGAGATGGGAGGGAAGGAAGGGGCGAGTGGATGGGCGAGGAAGGGGTCAGCAGCAGGGAGGGGGGCAAGCGACAGAGATGGGAGATGGTGAGGGGGTGCCCCAATTTTTTCTCACAAAATATTGGAGGGTATGAGAGACAGCAGGTACGTTTGCAGCCAGGAGCCGCCTGTGTTTAGTCAGCAGCAGAGGGAGATCAGGTAACATTCAGACAGACAGCAGCAAGGTCAGCAGATAAGAGACAAAGGCGAAGAGCCTCTAAATTAAGACTGCTTTCATTAATCCCCTCTTAGAAGTGAATAATAAGAGTGACAGGCTTTTCTCAGCAAGTCAAAATCCCTGTAGAAAACCACTCTCTGAAAGTGGAGCGTGGCAAACCTGCTAGTTCTGGTGTGGGTTGCTGCCCCCCCTGCCATCATTGGTTGTGGGGTAGGGGTGGGGTATTGCCTAACCAGCCATCCGGCTCCTTCCCTCCCAACCCTCAGCTTTACTCACTTTTTGTCCAGGCTTAATGCAGCACTTACCCAAAACGTAACCTTGCGGCGCACTTTAATTTTTAATGCTTCAATAAAATTGTGATTACAAATACCCCCAATTCAACGTTAAAGTAAAAAAAGTATTAATTTCCTGCAGTTTAATTATTCAGCAGAACTGTGCTGCACCAAGGATAGATTTGGTGTTTAAGCAGTAGAGAAAGATCTGCCTGAATGGCTTCACTGGGTGGCAGGGGGGGGGGGGAGAGAGAGAGAGTTGCCTGTCCCAAAACCATAATCCTTCATGCTTCCAGACTTCAGGCCTTGCAGCCACTAATGACAAACTTTGGCAGCAGGTACTGAAAGGTCTTGCTCTGGGATGGGGAATCCAGGTCTTGCTAGGCTCCCATCACCCCAGCCAGCACAGCCAATGGGCAGGGATGATGGGAGTTGTAGTGCAGAAACATCTGGAGGGCATTAGCATCCCTATTCAAGCTGCACCCATTCATGTTTTATAATATAGGGAGCTAGAGTAGGGAAGGGCTGAAGAGCTACTCCAGCAGCCTGCTTTGGGCCCTTTTCTTGAATGAATTGCATGCACTGCATAGATCAGGACGGGGAACCTCAAACTTGTGGGCCCACCAATCCTACACCTGGCATCATCTCTGACATCAGGTAAAGGTGGGGCTTGGCAAAAGAGGCTTCGCCTTTAGGCAGTGCCTGCTGGTTCTTGGGCCTTTGGGAAACCCAGCGCTTCCCACGTTGGAACAAGCACCTATCCATCATAATGATGGCAGATGACCGACACTTGTCAAAATCTGTCCCACAGTTTCCAAAGGACCCACAAGGCAGCTGGTTGAAGGGCGCTTTGGATCCGCTGCACGAAGGGGCTTTGCCAGCCCCACACTCAGTGCCTGGGAAGCACCAAGGACAGGGCTTGCAAAGCGCTTTGTGCAACACTTTCTGAGTGCCTTGCAGCAATTTGGGAAGCAAAGCACGTTGGAAACCCAGTACTAAGCGCTTCCCAAGCACCAAGCCCAGCCCCTTGCACAGCTCCCGGCAGCTGAATGTCAAGCACTTTAGAAATGTGACACAATGGACTTTGACAGGTGTCGATCCTGAGGACATCAGGTGATTGACAGGTGGGTGCCGATACTCCCAGTTGTTACAGTAAGTGCCGCACTTTTAACATTTTGGGGGGGGAGGTGCTGGTACTGCATACCCTCAAGTACCCCCAGACAAAAAAAGCACTGTTCCTAATCAGCTCATGAAACTGCTGGTGAACATCTGGGCAAAGACAGCCGTTAGCAACTGGTAAAGCACAAAGCTTGACAGTCGTGTATTTCATGAGAAACATCAAGTTGCTGTTGTTAATAGTTATGGCTGCATTAAAATGCTAACCAGACATTTAGCCAAGAACATCTGGCCTGAAAGTAGTGGAGCAGGGCTCCCAATAATATTAGGAGAACTGCTTAACAGGGACTAGTATAATAACTCGATGTGTGACAAAGAAGCAAAAGGACCATCAGGCTTATTTAAAAGCATTGTAAAAATGACTGCTCAGTTGATTAGTGGTGTGGTTCTTTCTTAAAAAAAAGAAAGTGACTTCATTTGCAATGGAAATGAAATTATCCCACAGTTAATTTGCAGCTCTTCCATTTCTGATTAGTTGCTTTGGAAAGTGTCTTCTTGTTTGAGACACAAAGATCTTGGATCCTACCTCGTGGGGCTTGTCTGTTGAACTGCTGAGGTTCTATACAGTATCTGAAGAAGTGTGCATGCACACGAAAGCTCATACCAAGAACAAACTTAGTTGGTCTCTAAGGTGCTACTGGAAGGAATTTGTTTATTTTTTATTTTGTTTTGATAAAAGCCAGTAATTATGCATCTGAAGCTTCCTTGAGATACTTTCCCAGCCTCCTTTTAAAAACAAAAGAGGACAATTGACAATCTTCACTGTGTCACTTAATCCAAGATTCTGCTGTTGTTATAGTTTGGATGTGTTTGTTGTGCACTCCACACATTTAAAGCACAGACCACCCCCCCCAAAGAATCATGGGAACTGCAGTTTACCCCCTCACAGAGCTACAATTCCCAGCAAGCTTAACAAACTGCAATCCCTGGGATTCAAGGCAAGGGGAGAAAAATGAACTTTATGGTACATGCTCCTCAAACAACCCCTGGGATCTCTAGTTGTGGGAAAGCAGTCTCATGCTCACAAAACTGCAGTTCCTAAAATTCATTGGGATGCTCGTTGAAACACATAAATATGACACAGCCAGTTCTACTCACCTTGGGCGGCAGATCCTGGGGTACCATGAAAGGGCAGCAAATAGTTAATTAATATCTTCCATCATTTGCTACCAGGGTTTCCCCCCTAAAACACCAAAATGTACTGGGCCTTCATGGCATGATGAGCAGTCCCATGTTAGAATGTGCCAACAATGTGGCCTAGTTCAGCCCAGTAGATTTAAAAATAAATAAATAAGAGTAGCATCACAGTCCTTGAGACAGTGGAAATGCCAATACTCATTTGTAATGCAGATTAAGCTGGTTAGTTGCACACCGAAATGCTATTGGCAAGTATTTCCAGTCCCTCCTGCACCCAAAGTGTCCTTGCATTTGTACAAATAAAACAGAGAGCAGGCTGGACTTGTATCTGGTTTGAAATACAGACTTCCAAATCATGCATAAGTGTCACCTTCATGTCCAGAAACTCTTTGCTCTTTTCATGCCTGCCCATTGAATTCTGTTTTAAACACACTACCTGGGAAGCGTATCTGCCCATTACAGACTTTTTTTCTGTATTATAGATTTTTGAGGGGGTGGGAAGTGAGAGAGAGAACTGTAAATGGCAGATAATGGCTGCTTCTCTGATTAGATGCTACTCAAAGAAGTTCTAACTGACTGTTTGAACTGAATGGGAAGCCTTTAAATACACAATCCTGTCTCCAGAATGACTGGCAAAGAACAGTAACATACAACCCAGGTAAAGTTGTTCAAGTTTAGATTCACTGCAGACAAGAGAGAGCTCAGGGTGTAAATTCCAGGTGTTTGGAGCTGATGTAAGAAGGGTTAGCTGCTGGTGCTCTCCCATCTCTGAGTACCAAATTATGAGGTGAGATAGTTCAATATGACCAGAAGGGAACCATATAAAAAGAGGACAACAGAGTTTGATCTAAGTGGAATGACTTCTTAGGGGACACTCTTTGTGATCAATGCTTCTCAGTTAGATCATTTACATTTATATGCCACCTTTTCCTCTGAGGAGCTCATGGTGGCACAAATGGCCCTCCCCTTCCCATTGTGTGTTTCTGGTGCATGAGGTCCTTTCCTCCTCTCTTACATTTGGGAGGAAGGTTTGAGTCTACCTTCTATTTCTCCCCTCCTCATTTTATCCTCACAACAACCTTGTGAGGTAGGTGAGGCTGAGAGACAGTGACTGGCCTAAAATCACCCAATGAGCTTCATGGCTGAGTGGGGATTCAAACCCTGGTCTACCAGGGTCCTAGCCCAACACTTGTAACCGTTAAACACAAGCAGCCTATTTAGGGCTTGATGAGGTGAGTAAGTACTTTTCATTCTATCCCACTGTACACCCTACCTCAAGGAAGGAAGGAAGGAAGGAAGGAAGGAAGGAAGGAAGGAAGGAAGGAAGGAAGGAAGGAAGAGAAAATGCTAGACTTGGAAAGTTCCTGTTTCTCTGAGCAAATGAAAATGCAAATGCCTCATTGAGAAGGTAATTCAGATGGAGAAACATGTGGATGGAGGCATCACACAGCCTCTTTTCTTCTTCCTCTTCTTCTTATTACTACTACTACTACGGTTATTATTATTCAGCAGGACTACTAGTTACAGGTAGAAGGAAGATATATAAGTATCCTTCTTTTATGACTGCATCATGAGTCTTTGGTTTGGCCTAAACAATATATAATAATATAAGATGCACCAGACCATAAGACGCACCTATTTTTTAAAGGGGGGAAACAAGAGGGGAAAAAATCTGCCTCAAACCTGGCGGCGGTGGCAGCGGAGGAGGAGAAAGCAGCTTTTGGGCTGCACGTTCCTCCTCTGCAGCCGCCGCCAGCGGCAAAGGGGCAGGGGGAACGTTCCTCCTTCCTCCCCTGCCCCTTTGCTGCTGGCTTTAAAGCCAGCTGGGGAGAAGGGGAGGACGCTATGGTCCGTCCCTTCTCCCCAGCTGGCTTTAAAGCAAGGGGGGAGAACCGCTAGCGCCGCACACAGTGTCTCTCCCCTTCCGGGCCGCTAGGTCCCGCCCCCGCCGCCCCCACCTCTCGCTGCATTCAGTGAGAGGTGGGGGCGGCAGGCAGTGGAGCAGATGCTGCTGGATCCTCCCCGCCGCCTCTGTTCGCCTGTTTTTGTGAACGGAGGTGGTGGGGAGGATCCAGCAGCATCTCCGCTGCCGCCGTCCCCGCCCCCCGCCGCCCCCTGCCTCTCGCCGCTTGCTTGACAGGGAGCCTTCGCTCCACAAGACGCACCAACATTTCCCCTTACTTTTTAGGAGGGAAAAAGTGTGTCTTATGCAGCGAAAAATATGGTATAACCAGTTGCCTTGTGTGTTACATACACACACACACACACACACACACACAGAAAGAGAGAGAGAGAGAGAGAGAGAGAGAGAGAGAGAGAGAGAGAGCGCCAACAGCAGTATCTTCATGAATTGTGCTGCTCTCTGGGAGGAGGAGCTACTGCTCCAGGATGCCCCGACTGAGAAGCCATCAATCTCTTCATGAAAGAATCAATTTTTATACGCTTGTAGCTGTGGGGATTACTATTGACCTTGGGAAATCATAAATAGAAAGGTTACATTGGCAGACTCTGTTCCTGTACTGTTCCTTTTCCTTTCTCCTATTGCAATTTTTGGCTTTCTTTTTCGCCACAAGCGCTTGGGGTTTGAAGCAGGCTGAGCAGAATTCCCCTTGCAGGTGCATTTTGAGCAGTGTTGTGGTGTCAATGGGCTTCCCCCAGTGAGACCAGTGTTTGGAATTCCTTACCCAGCCACGAAGAGTCTTGTGACACTTTAAAGATATTGACTGATAGCACAAAGGCCTTCGAGACTCCACAAGGTTGCATCTCCTCCTTGCAGGTGTCTGGTAGATATCTAACTAATTTTAAGTGAAGATGCCTTATTTTAAAGGAATGTTCCTGATTCAAAAGAGGGCAGCAATCCTCCATGAGAGCTGGCCAGCCCAAGTCTGAACCCAAAATTACTGTCCACAGTCCAGAGAAGTCATGCAATTCATATAAGCATCAATAACCTAGAATCATAGAATTGTAGAGTTGGAAGAGACCATGAGAATCATCTAATCCAACTGCAATGCAGGAATATGTAGTTGTCCCATATGGGGATCAAACCTGCAACCTTGACATTATCTGCACCACGCTCTAACCAACTGAGCTATCCATGTCTCATGTCACCTTTGTTGTATTTTATTGCTGCTGTTTAATGCCTTTCATTGTTTTTAATAGTGCATTGTAGATTTTATTTTTTTTATGTACATTGTCCTTAAAATTTTTGGACAAAGATGAGCTACATAAATTATTTCGCTTCGTTCTCTCTTGCCTCTAGCCAAGAACTATAGCTGCTACTCTGACAACCCTGGATTTCCCAGGCTATTTCTTGTTTATCCCTCCCTTGTTACCGAGGAGCATCGCTACTTTGTGGTGAGTCCAGCGCAATAAATTGATAGACAAATCTTCAGATTCTCAACAGAGGCCACTGCCCTGCCTGGGCTAATGAGATGCTGCTATTTGTGAAAACACACAGATCTCTCCAAGATAGCGGGCACTGGGGAGCTAGTACTTCTCAGAATGCCAGGCCAGGCAGCACCAACAGAGGAATTGCTTTGCTGGGTCAGAATAAAAATCCATTTAGGGCAGTGCTCTCTTTCTAGTTGCAGCCAGCCAGGTGCCTCTGGAAATTCACAAGCAAGCCTTGAAGAAAAGAGGTAGCTCCCTCTCATCATTCCACCCACCAGCCCCTCTCAAAGCTGTTGTTCAGAGGTAAACTCTGCATGTGGATCTTCCATTTACCGGTAGCTATTATGGCTAGCAGCTTTGATTATCCCATTTTCCATGAATCTGCCTGTTCCTTTGAAAGCAAGGGTGGGGAAGTGGGTGGCCTCCACACATGGCTGAATTCCAGTGCCCATCAACCCCAGACAGCATTGTCAACTGCAAGACTGTGTGCTTTGCCATATTTATGTTTGCCTCACTGCGAGGAGCACTCCATGGGTGGGTGGAGGAACTCCTGCAAGCCTAATTAGGCCCAGCAGACTGTTTTCAGCAAACCATGGCCATGTTTCTCATGCCTTACATCAGATACGACGATCATTTTTGCGAAGTCAGGGGCAAGAAACTTCAAGCTGTAGCTAAAATGAAGAATTGGGAGTGCACTCCTTATATTTTCTTGGACTCAAAAAGTCAGTGCCTTTTCAATTTGGTCCCTTTTTCTCAAAAGGCACCAACCTTTTTGATACAAAGAAAGCACCGCTTAGAGAGTGCTCTTGATTCTTCCATTGAATCACCAACTTGAATTCAATAGAACAATGAGCAGGATCATAGAATCATAGAGTTGGAAGAGACCACAAGGGCCATCCAGTCCAACCCCCTGCCAAGCAGGAAACACCATCAAAGCATTCCTGACAGGTGGCTGTCAAGCCTCTGCTTAAAGACCTCCAAAGAAGGAGACTCCACCACACTCCTTGGCAGCAAATTCCACTGTCGAACAGCTCTTACTGTCAGGAAGTTCTTTCTAATGTTTAGGTGGAATCTTCTTTCTTGTAGTTTGAATCCATTGCTCCGTGTCCGCTTCTCTGGAGGAGCAGAAAACAACTTTTCTCCTTCCTCTATATGACATCATTTTATATATTTGAACATGGCTATCATATCACCCCTTAACCTTCTCTTCTCCAGGCTAAACATACCCAGCTCCCTAAGCTGTTCCTCATAAGGCATCATTTCCAGGCCTTTGACCAGGATCTTCCTCTGCAGGTGCAGCTCGAGCCACAACCACCAAAGAAGGAAGATGCTCCTGATGTCACTGTGGTGCCACGTGATTGACAGGTGGGTAGCCACACTCATCTGTGAAATTGGCCCACTGGGTGACTCTTGTCCTCTATCCTTGGGCACTGAATGGATAGCACCTGTGTCATTATGGGTGATGAGTGACCTAACTCATGCCCCCGTCCCATGGCCATGGAATTTGTCGGACAGTTACCATTGCTTGTCTATTGAAATATGTCTTTTTTTAAAAAAAAAAGTAATCATAAAAAGGCAGCCTCATTCTGTCCTGTCTACTTTGAAACCAGCCAGGTGGCACCCCTGTTTTGGTATCAAAATATGCTCTGGATTGTCCAGAGGGCTGGAGGCAGATGTCTGTAGGATGTAAGTAGTTCTGAAAACAACTGACAGTGTTTTTTGCTGCAAAATACAATTCCACAAATTGCATTAGCATGCAAACTTCCCCTGCCCAGAAAATGTGCACACCTGACCTTTCTGCTAGTCTACAACACAGCTCAACCACTCTCCATCATCTTTAAATGCTTAGATTCTTAGCTGAAGAGGGAAATGTTATACATTGTTATTGAGGAGGATTGGTTTGGCTGGTTCCTTGGGCCCATAGAGCTCAGTGGAAATGCAGAGAGTTCAGAAGGTCAATACTGAAATGGATCGTCAGAAATGTGTAAGGTGGGGGAAATAACCAGAAATGAAAATTGCAGAAGTGTGGAAGGTCAGGACTGAGGCAGCTTCGCAGAAAGCAATCAATAAAAAAAATAGTATTTTAAAAAGCCATTATGCTGTTCTACTCTGATCATAAGAAAATATCATTTCCCTGGTGGACAAAAGAGCAAACATGGATTACTGGTAATATTAATTCACCAAAAGCAGAAGCAAAATAATATTTCACACAAATATGTTCTACTGCACGGTTGGGGAACCTGTGGCCTTCCAGATGTTGTTGGCCTGCAACTTCCATCAGCCCTGACTATTGGCTGTGGCTGATGGGAGATGGAGTCCAAAAACAATAGGATGTCTACAAGCTCCTCCCCCTCTGTGCTGCTGTAAATCAGCTTGTAGCTAGAGACCCACACCATACATTCAAAACACTCGTATACCCCTTGAACAGTCATGGAAAATCCTAGGAACTTTAGTTCATCTGAGATGCTGGGAATTATAGTTTGTGGGACCAGAACCCTTAACAAACTACAGCTTTGGTGCGTTCCAGTTGAAGAAAGGCCTGCATGAATGCACGTGTGTTTGAGGAATCATCCACTATTTCCCAGTGTTTCTCATTTTTACCTCTCAAATGAATATAATCTTTAAAATACATTTTAAGGTTTTTTTGTTTTTTTGTGAAATCCCTTGCTTTTCTTACCACTCCTGCTTTTTACTGCAACATAGAGGGAAAGAGGATGAATAAGGGGTGAATTCTGAGGGTGTGATGCTGAGGGTCCTTGAAGCAATAAATCAGATGTGGGTAACCTTTGGCCCTCTAGGTGTTGCCAGGTGCAATTCCCATCAGCCCCAGCATGCACGACCAATTGCCAGGGGTGCTGGGAGTTGTAGTTCAGCAACATCTGGAGGGCCAAAGGTCTCCCCACCTGCGGTAAATAAAAACCATGTGGTACAATGTGCAAAGGCCATGTCATGATTTGAGGCACCCTACTAGAAATGTTAGACAGTAAGGTGAGGCTCCTTATCGGTTTATGATATATGGGTAGCTAAAATTAGAAATGTTTTAATTAAAGAAAATCCTAAAGGCTTTTCTAAATCCTAAAGACCCAATCCCATTGCGTCATAAAGGATCTATAACAGGAGTGCCATTTAGGGACGTTGAGAGGTGGTACTGACTCTCCCTCCCTTCCACCTCTCCATTTTTCGGACATGTATGGCTATTCCACAGGAGCACCCACATTTCCTGATTGTACACAATAAGAGGCTATTATAGTATACAATTAAATGGAGCTGTGTTCCGGTTACACACACCAAATGAACAAATCCCAGTGGTGTCTATATATCCCATTAGTTGCACCTTACGAGGTATTTTTTTTAAAAAACAAACAAGCCCAAGTACAAATTATCTCAAAGCGCACAGATATTAATTTTAAATGCATTCAAGAGGAGACATTTAAATCATACTAATTCCAGCGCAAATAAACACACGCGCACGCCTCTGCAAAATATTCACACACGAGCCCGAAATAGATATCAGAATATAGCTCCTGGCTAAAAGCAAAGTATTTGGAAGTCATAAGAATGCATGACAGTAAAAACTGCCACGCTGGGTTAGATCAGCAGTCCATCTCGCTTGAAATTTCAAACTAGATGGACGAAAGGTCTCACTCAGCATGGCGGTGCTTATTGTCATAAATTCTTATGTGCCTGTCAAACACTTTGCTTGCACCCACCAAATGACATGAAAAAATTCACAAGAAAGGCATGGTGGTAATATCCACCCTTCCTCCCCCCCACCCCCCACCCAAGTTGTTTTACTTTAATATGAAGGTTTTCCTCCCTAGCAGTCCTCCTTAATCTCTCTAGGAGGGGCATCAGAATGTTTTTTCCCCAGTCCTCTGCTAACAAGCTGCCTTCTTCATCTATCATCACCGAGAACATCTTTATTTAGTACCCAAAGAAATGGGAGGAAATGGCCTACATCTTCGTGATAATGTGAGTCCATCAATAAGCTGTTAGTGGCTAAAAGGTCAGATGAGAGCAAACAGAGATAAATGAAGCCTTCACTTAATGACATCAGAATCTCAATCCCAAACAGAAGGAAAAGGTCCATCTGCTGGTGGCACTGCCAGGGACCAAGCAAACATCTCTGTGACCTGGGAAGGTATCAGGGGCTCTAGAGCTGTCAACATGCCCCAGATGCCCCCTGTGGACCACGTTCCCAAGAGGGTCAGCTCCCTATTTTTACCCTGCAGCACAAGCAACAGGATGGCATCAGTCAGAACTTGGCCTAGAACATGAGTAGGCAAACTAAGGCCCGGGGGCCAAATCCGGCCCAATCGCCTTCTAAATCCTGCCCGCGGACAGTCCGGGAATCAGCGTGTTTTTACATGAGTAGAATGTGTGCTTTTATTTAAAATGCACCTCTGGGTTATTTGTGGGGCATAGGAATTCATTCATTATTTTTTTCAAAATATAGTCCGGCCCCCCCACAAGGTCTGAGGGACAGTGGAACGGCCCTCTGCTGAAAACATTTGCTGACCCCTGGCCTAGAAAGTTGTTCTGAATGTGGAGAGGCAGAAAGTGGCTAGTCATTGCAACTCTGTCCCACTCTGAGACATAATACATAATTCAGGTTTGCACAATGGTATAATACGCAACATGCATTGTATTCGTTCCAAGTTAATATGCATTTTAGCTCCATAAACCACATGTTGCAAATAGTGACTGTTCCGGGTAAGATTTCAAGCGATGTGCAAATAGCAATTTTGGGAATGATTTCTGACTCCCTTGGAATTGGCATTTGACACATTATTCAGCTCATATACACCCAGGGGTGTTATATTGGCCGCTTAGTAAAAGGGGGCTTTGTTTAAATTACACACTATTAATTTTTTGCACTGAGGTCAGGTTTTGCTTTTCCGGTCATTGGATTTCAGCCGCTGCATGTGAAAATATTGCTGAATTTTGGTTTGAGCTCCAAAGAATGGTTCAGGGTTTATAGCTTTAGACTTTCCTTTTTAAAGCACAATGCATTTGCTTTTTAAAGCGTATGACTTACCTACTTCTTAGCTCTCTCTCTCTCTCTCTCTCTCTCTCTCTCTCTCTCTCTCTCCCCAGAGAAAAGACAATGGAGTAGCAACAGTTGCTGACAATTACATCCATTTATGTCTCATCTCCTTCCACTAGATGAGCTGCTGTATTAAAAGCAGGAGAATTAGGCAGCCTCACTAGATGGTTTCTTCTGTGGGTACATATAGTATGAAATCTGTCTTGGTGGTTGGCTATTATCTGACAGCTTTGCTTCTTTAAAAAACAAAAACAAAACCAAGTCATGATTATACTGCAACAAACAGTGGTGGTCGGATATCTACACTGAGTCAGCATCCAGACAGCCATGCATTCAGATGCAAAGTTTGCCATCATCATTCAAGGGCAACCCTGGGTGACTGAGCAATCAGCTTAATGGGTGAGGAGGAATCTGAAGTCAGGTGCCCAACCAATATCCAACAACCTACCCATGACATCATACCGGTCCTTTCCAACACTTTCTCTAGCTTGGTGTTAGACTAGGACCTGAGAGACTTGAGTTCAAATCAGAGTCATAGCCGGGGGTGGGGGGCTAGCCAGGGGTTTTGTCTCAAGTGAAGCCTCCAGAGGGGAGCCATTGAGGCTCTCAGCCTGTGTGTGTGTGTGTGTGTGTGTGTGTGTGTGTGTGTGTACACAAATGCTCATGGAGGGGTGCCAAACTGGCTTTGACCTAGGTAAAATTAAGCTTAGTTTCACCCCTGGTTCAAACCCCCACTCAGCCTAACCATCTTGTTTTGAGGATAAAGTGAGGAAAGAGAGGGAGAACTATGTGTGTCACCTTGAAATTTTTGGAGAAAAGGTGGAGAAGAAGGAGGAGGAGGAGAAAGGAGGAGGAAGAAGAGGAGGAAGAGGAGGAGGGGGAGAAGAACCTGAAACTACTTGGATCCAATTCCTGATGCTGCCCCACAATCAGAACTGCTTAGTTCCTGGGCTCTGGCTTCCCGGAAAAGTAGCAAAGAGAGAAGGACACTTTCCCCAGATTCCAAGCTGTGCCTAAATCTCACCTTTTCAGCAGCTATTAGCAAGAGCATAGCTCGCAAACTCCAGTGCCATTTGTCCTGTTTCCCCTGGCAGATGGCACTGGCAAGAGTCAAAAGGCGGCAGGCTGCCCTGTCAGCATGTCATTGCCACTCGGATGCACATGAAAAATAAATAGATTATTTTACTGCCAGACCCTGGCTGTGAAATGTTGGTGTGTTTCCTTGCGATGGGTTTCCACGGACCGGTGCCTCTCTGCAAATTGTTCAGAGTTCTTCTGCAGTGAGGGCCCTCTTGGGACACCAACACATCCAGAGCATTGTAGCCCCTCTTTGCTTTGGCTGATTCCCATGTGTATAAGAGGGAAGCCCTGGAGTTACATCTTCTGTCTTATATGTTCTCTATCCTATATCCAGACACAGTCTTTGGAGGATTGGAGGAGATGGGAGTGCTTGTAAGGTGAAGACAGCACCACACCTATGGGATTGTTCTCATAGGTACAGTCCTTGAGAGCATATCCCGTTGGATTCAATGGGCTGAACTTCTGGGTGCAGATGCATAGGAACAGCCAGCAAGAAACACAACATAGCTTCCAGCATGCTTCTTGCTTTCGTGGTCACACACGAAAACACTTCACACCAGTCATCTCTCATAAAGGACCAGACTAATCTGGATTTTCATTACACACTTAATTTAGGCTCCTCCTGGTCCCCAGGCTGAATATACTCATTTTTCCAAGGTCCATTGAGTTTCCTGCTCTTCCATTACCTAAGATAATGCAAACCACTCTGTCTTCTTTGTCCTCTGTGACCTGGCCACTTGCTTAACTGAACTCTCCCACTATAGAAATACTCAACATATATACCAGTAAATATACCGGCACAACCTCGCTGTAGGGTTCCACATATAAATGAACAGCTTTCTCACAGAATCCTAGAGTTGGAAGGGACCCTGAGAATCATCTAGTTCAACCCGCAGAAATGCAGGAATATGCAGCTGTCCCTTACAGGGATCGAACCTGCAACCCTGGCGTTGTCAGCACCACAGTCTAACCAACTGAGTATATGTAACTCTTTAACGGGCATGAGAAACTGTGGCACTCCATATATTTATTGGACTACAACTTCCATCAGCCCCTGCTACCATGGCCGATAGTCAGGATGATTTGAAGACCCTGTAGGTTATCCATCCCCATGCTGAAACACCTAAGCATGGCATGACGGCTTGCAAGGATGTAACACTGGAGCCGAATAGTTGCTTCAATGAGAGGATGCAGCTTATGCGTTATAGCAGGGCAAGGCCATTGGGACACACGCTGCCCTCCCTCTCACACATTCCTTGGCAGCAAATAGGAGGGTCAGGCTGTTGTTGTTCTTCTACAGATGCAGAATGTTTATATTCAGTAGCACTACTCTGACACTCCAAGATAGACAACTAACAGGATTAGCTGCCATGTAAAGGCGAGTGGGTGGAGTGGAACGTTTCTTTGATACCTTTTGGGCTTTTACAGGGATTGTGTGAAAGATTCTTTCTGGCACTATCTTGCAGCCAATTATTTCGGAAGAGCTAAATGCACAAGCATTGTTAAAATGTAATGTTTTCTCTGAATGCATATATTTGGGGAAAATATATTCATTTAATCTGCTTTCCCTCCCCCACACCCCAATCTGTACTTCCAGGGCTGCCAAGAAGGTTGCAGTCCTGTACCAGGGCCAGAGCTAGATTGGGCTTTCAAAGTACCAGCTTCGTTTCCTGGGTAAATAATATTCGGAATGTGGCTCTATTGGAAAGCCTTATTCGCCATAAAGGTAAAGGTAAAGGGACCCCTGACCGTTAGGTCCAGTTGCGGACGACTCTGGGGTTGTGGTGCTCATCTTGCTCTATAGGCCGAGGGAGCCGGCGTACAGCTTCCGGGTCATGTGGCCAGCATGACTAAGCCGCTTCTGGCGAACCAGAGCAGGGCACGGAAACGCCGTTTACCTTCCTGTTGCAGCGGTACCTATTTATCTACTTGCACTTTGACGTGCTTTCGAACTGCTAGGTTGGCAGGAGCAGGGACCCAGCAATGGGAGCTCACCCCGTCACAGGGATTCAAACTGCCGACCTTCTGATCGGCAAGCCCTAGGCTTTGTGGTTTAGACCACAGCGCCACCAGTCATAGAAGGGTAACTAAAGGCACTTCGAAGATAGACACTTTTGGCAAGACTTGGCTTCCATTCTTTTCCTTTATAAATGAGACAGAAGATACGTTTATTCCACCCACAACACAAGAATTCCTGTGAAGAGGATACTTGAACTGACAATGCATAAATAAACGTATTGCTTGTGTACTGTGTACTGCATATGAAACTTAATAAGAATGTACCACTGGACAAATTACTGTAATTATATGTTGTTCTTGTATTTACATTAAAACCAATAAAAATTATTTGGATTTTTTTTTAAAAAAGAAAAAAGTACCAGCATCGTTCCAAGCACTTGCTTTCTGCAACAAGAGTCTGCTCATGCCTTTCGATGTTTTGAGCCAATGAGTGAAGTCCAAGCTGTGATTAACGAGTGCTATAGAGAAATTATTAAAATGTAGGAACTCAGTGGTGTTAGTGGTTTGTTTGTTTGATTCTCTCCCCCCCCCCAATTATTATTCTTTTTAAGGAAAATGCATATAACACTAAGCATATTTGGCAAAAGTCCCTATGTTTTCCAGAAAACATAAAGTCAAATTCTAATAAGATGATAATAATAGTTGTTGTTGTTGTTGTTGTTGTTGTTGTTACCCCGCCCATCTGGCTGGGTTTCCCCAGCCACTCTGGGCGGCTTCCAACAAAATATTAAAATACAATAGTCCGTCAAACATCAAAAGCTTCCCTAAACAGGGCTGCCTTCAGATGTCTTCTAAAAGTCTGGTAGTTTTTCTCTTTGACCTCTGATGGGCGGGCGTTCCATAAGGCGGGCGCCATTACTGAGAAGGCCCTCTGCCTGGTTCCCTGTAACTTGGCTTCTCACAGTGAGGGAACCCCCAGAAGGCCCTCAGGCCTTGACCTCAGTGTCCGGGCAGAACAATGGGGGTGGAGACGCTCCTTCAGGTATACCGGACCAAGGCCATTTAGGGCTTTAAAGGTCAGCACCAAGACTTTGAATTGTGCCCGGAAATGTACCTGGAATTGTGCCCGGAAATACAAATAAAGATCAGAATACAATAAAAATGTTGTTTAAATAAAACTATTGTTTTAAAACAGCAGGTCAGCAACTGAACAGGACCATACTCTGAAGAGGCCTCAGGAAACAGCAGGAGTTTTAAAGGAGATGTCTGAAACATCCAACAGATGGAGCACCAAAAGTCTTGGGCTGTAAGGTGAGGATTGGGTGTGTGTGTGTGTGGCAGATTTCCTTCTCTTAGGAAGCAACTATGATGAAGTCTGGGGAGATATTTTACTGGTAAAATTGAACGCAACTCAGTTTCGTACAAGTGCTGTGAAGTCCCCATTCCCTTGCCTCAAACAAAAGGTTAGGACATTCCTCAGACCTTGTGTGGAAAACCTCTGACCGTCCAGATGTTGCTGAACTACAACTCCTATCAGCCATATAGCCAGTGGCCATAGGGATTGTGGGAGTTGTAGTTCAGCAACATCTGGAGGGCCAGGTTTTCCACACTCCTGCCTTAGACCCTGGGAAATGGCCACAGGGTGTGTTGGATGTGCTGCCTGCCATTTGCAGTCTGAGTGGAAAGGTCTTCTCTCCCCCTGCTTGCACCAGAGATCCCAGGACCCTATTATGTGGGAAGAAGCTTCATTTCATCCAGTCAGCTGTGTGGAGGTGTGTTGCACCTGTTTGAAATGTGGTATGATTTTCTGACTCAGAAAAGATGTTTACATGGCCATACACCAAAAGTGTGTGGGCTCAACTGCACGCAATGTTGATGTTCCGTGATCAGAGTCTCCCACAGTTTTGTTCGGTTTTTACTCAAAAACAACTGCAGTGATGCTGCTAATTTGAGTAGAGAAGAAACACTGGAGCAGAGGCATAGCCTGTATTTCATTTCCCTGACCTAAATCCCACCCCTTGTTCCCAAAGTTGCTATTAGTGATGGGAAAGACCAGTGTGGTGACTTTAGTAAAGAACTAAGCATGTAATAGTACATGTTGCCCTTGAGCCACAATTCCCTTGATTGAAAGCTCTAAAGAGGAAGCAGGGAAGTTCAGGGCTGGCTTGCAGCACCGACCTACCAAAGACAGAACTGAGTTAATAAACTGGATGAGAACCCAGCTGACACACACTGAACAGCGTAGCCAGCTTCAGTTCAGGGTCAGTCACCTTATTGGCTGTGAAGAAGAACTCAAGCCGGGTGGCATAGGAGTCCCATTTCCCTGGAACCGTGGTGTCAAATTCCTCAATGTGGCCCTGGGTGGCCATGACGTCCACTCTGTGTGATCTGCCTTGTGGGTGCAGTCAGTGATTTTAGCTCAGCTGAGGCAACAGTTCCCCAGCAGTGATTTCAGCTTGTGGAAGTTAGCCAGGGCTGCGTACATAGCCTAGCATCCCACCTTCGTCGCCAGTGAAGTGTAGGTGGGTTCCCATGAGGCAAGACACAGTGAAAACAGCAAGAACCTTTATTGAACAAACAGAACTGGAAAACTACTGCTTATATACATTTCTGAAGGCCTGGGTCACTCCCACTCCCAACATGATTGGCTGTCTAAACTTCCAAACTGCGAATCGTGACTCAGAGTTCAAGGGCTAATGGCAGAGGCCCAAATCCTGAAATGTTCTGTGATTGGACAACATGTATCGAAACACAGGAGCTCAGAATCCTTAGTCCAGACTCAAGCTCAGGCAAACACAGGCCACTGAATACATAGCACCTGCATAGCTTAGGGAGACATTCTCCTGGCCAGATGTTTCTCCCTGACCATTCAGACCACAGGAATCCACCTTATCAAGTCAGAGCATGACTCTACCCAGCTCCTCAGACTATCCACTATTGTCCACACTGACTGGCAATGGCTCTCTGGGTTTCAGACAGATTTTTTCTGTCTTCCTTGGATGTATCAAGGACTGAACCTGCTACCTCTTCCATGAAAAGTATGTGTTCTATCACCTAACGTTAACATTTCTTCTCCATGTTCCTCCATTTGCTGGAGAGAAATCAAACAGAGCGCTGAGTCAGACTTTCTCCATGGTGGCTTCTATTCTGGAACTCTCCACCTGGGCAGATCCTGCAGGCAAACCTTCCACTAACACACGAATCCATTTTTGTATCAAAACAAAAACAAACAAAAAAACCCTCCTCCTGCAAGGATGATCATCTTTACTTCAAGATTGGTTCATGGAGGGAGGGGGGGGAATCTTCTAACTCAGTTGATGCCACTGTTACTTTAGTCTCTCATGCAAACATGCACATACCTATTTACCTGCTTTAATTGCAGTATTTATTGATTCTATATTATATATATTTTAAATTTTAAAATGTATAATGCTTTCCATGTGCTTTTACCAAAACCAGCTAATTTATGTTAATATCTAGTCAGTACCCTTTGTTTCTCCCAGCATATTGCATCTCCAAGCTAGTACAAAGTTCCCTCCTGCTTTTGATGCTGAGGATGCATTAAACAAGCCCTGAATGACCTTTCCTTTCTCCTCTGTGCCACTGAGCAGCACAAGGTGCTTGCAATTTGACCTGTTGGGCATCCCATCTCTTCAGCTCAATGGAGCATAGCCTCTCATGGTTTCTGCTTGACAGATGCTTGCTGTAGCCCCTTCTGACCTTACCAGGACCCCGTAACTTACAAAATGTAGCTGCCACTTCACACTTTTCTTACCGGGTCACAATCCATTTTCTCAGCGCATCTTTCTAACAGAGCACAAAGCAGATGGGAGCAGATGTTTTGTTATCTTCACCTAAATTGACCCATAAAGGCTATGAAGGCTGAAGTGAAATGTTATTATTCCAGGAAAAGAGGAAGATGGAGCTGTAAAGTGGGAAATTATGTACAGAAGGAGACAAGATCAGTACACAGGTGTGTGCGCGCACACACATATATAATTGTGAGTTGGGGGTGGTTAGGCTGAGGAAGGCAGAGGGGTGCAGCAGTAGCAAGGTTGGTGTGGTGCAAACCCATCAGCAGGAGCATCAGATTGGTTCAGCTGGTGTGTTTGTACCATGCCAACTTTGCTGCCACCTTGTCTCTCAGATCAGAACTACACTGAGGGGTGTGTGCGTAATACTCCTGGGAATGTACCACTTCAGAATGCAGGTAGGAATTGAAATAGATAAATACCGTAATTGGGGAAGTGCATGGCTGAATGTTCTTCCATATTTAAAAACAACAACAAACATTAAAATATTTATACATTGTAGAATAGATGTCAAGCGAAAGAATTCTATCCCAATATTTTTGTATTTGCTGGGGTGGGGTGTTTTATGGGAAGCAGTCTCAAATGGTATAGTCTAGACACAGATTTACCACCTCATCTGCCATAAGAGCCATAGAATACTACTCATGTTAAGAAGAATTTGGGGTTATAATTCTTCTCATAGTTTTCCATAGATAAGATATTTGGGGCATTGCATTGGTATAGTCCCAGGAACTAGAATTGCCCAAGGAGGTCTAGTCTTTCTATCTGTACTCAAGTCCCATTTGTTTCAATGGAACTTACACCCAAGTATCTGTGCCCAGACAAGCAGCCACAGCATCCACCATCAGGGAAAAGGAAGTTGTCAAAGCCTTGTCTGCTCCAGGGATCCTAATGCTAGCCAGCCAAAGTGCATCTTCTGTTCTCTGTTGCCATAGAAACAGGCAAAGGCCTTTAAAACACTGCACAAGGGGAATGTGTCGGTCATACAATAGAGCAGGCCACTATTCTAGAGTGATAATAAACTCAGGGAATTGGGAATTTGACAGAAATGGGGGAGGGGAAAATAATAAAACAGGCATCGTGAGAAGGAATAACGAGGTCGGAAATAAAAATAAGAAGCAACTGAACTATTAGTTCTTGTTTTAGGGTTCAAGCCAGGCAGAGAAATACTAGAGAATTAACTGGAATGATGGGTCCCTAAAGAATGAGGATAGGAATATGAAGCCAGCTGCATTGACTGTCTCTAGGGGCTGCTGGATCTCAAACATTATCTTCTTGGGCCAATCATTTCAAGGTGATTAGATCTGTAAAACTAGCTGGGAGAGGAGAGGGTGGGAAGAGAGGAGAGGATGGGAGCTTTCAGTTCACATTAAGAACCACAGGCTTAAAATATCAACGGAACAGCAAAAAAATGTAAAAATATGGAAACGCTCGTAGAACAAAGATAACTCTCTAGTGTATGCAAGAAGAAAGCCCGCCTTTGTTCTTGAATAAAATATGCCATCTTCTATAATTGAAGGGAAATAAGACATTGATTCTTTCCAAAACTGATAATATTATTTCTGCCAACAGTATCTAGGGGAAGGAAAGAAGCATACCGATTGGAACAGAAATGAAGTCATGATTTCAAGCTCTAAATGTGGATACTTTTTCTTTTCTTTATGCAGGTTCTAAATCCTCATAACCAGAACCATTGCATCGATTTCAGACCTTTATGAAACATTGATTGCTATGCACACACTCCAGTATGAGGACAGATTGTGCTTACCTGAAGATCTTTTGGACTCCAGCACCTTTCCTTATCTGGCACTTTGGGCCCACCCATGAGGCAAGGTGAGAAAGTCGCCTAAGGCAGCGGACCGGGGCTCAAGAAGCTTGCCACTTCCTTCTGTGCAGTGGTGCCACCACCTCTGCTGCAACCACACCCCACTGCCACCTCCTCCTCTGCGGGTGCCCCCTGCAGCAGTCGGGGCATGCCAGCAGTGGTGAGCATGGCTGCTGAGAAAGTGGTGGCAGGCATCAGTAAGGTTTTTTTTTTTTGCCTCAAACGGCAAAATGTCCCGGGCTGGCACTGTTAGAATAACCAGGATAATTTATTGGCGTTGTTGACTTTTACTTTTCTTTTTGCTGCAGCCAGGTCATTTCCCCAAGCAGCAGCTCTCTAGTTTGCCCTGATTTGCAGATATATTTAAATGTGAGCCTTGTGGCTCATCTCTCCCTCTTCCTCCCTCCTTCCCCACTCCCGTTTCCCTTTGCTGGCTGTCCTTTCCCTAATTGTGCTGCGGTTTGAGATGTAATTTACATCTCAACATCCTCCTGGCTTCGACAAGCAGGATTCCTCATACCGATTTAATCACCTCATTATGTCAAACAAGTTGCTGTTATTTCTCACAGCACTAATAGGTGCCAATTTACATGCCTTGGTAGCGTGGAAGGTCCCTTGCTAAGCTCTAACGCCCGTTTATCAGAGTGGCCTCCCATACAAGACATCTTCACCTGCTTTGCGGAGGGTCATCGCAGAAGGACCTGCAAAGAAAGCTTGCTCCTGGCCACACTTTTCTTTTGAAATGCCTCCCAGTTCTGGTTTAACAACCACCATGGCTGGTAGGTAGCAGTTACGTATCCCGTGGAAGTGAGTGTGGCAAATGGCAGTGTGGTGAGCCAGTGTGGTGTAGTGCTTAAGAGCAGTAGACTCGTAATCTGGTGAACCGGGTTCGCTTCTCCGCTCCTCCACATGCAGCTGCTGGGTGACCTTGGGCTAGTCACACTTCTCTGAAGTCTCTCAGCCCCACTCGCCTCATAGAGTGTTTGTTGTGGGGGAGGAAGGGAAAGGGGAATGTTAGCCGCTTTGAGACTCCTTCAGGTAGTGATAAGGCGGAATATCAAATCCAAACTCTTCTTCTTCTTCTTCTTCTTGTTGTAGTAGATACATTGCAGGTTCTAGCTACTGCATGAAGTATAGCTAGAGTACTAGTCTGTACTCTTGGGGTGGGGGGCGGGGAGCAGAACTAGATTTTTCAGTTCAGATTTTCAAAACATGGAATAATATACTTGTAGAGTTGGTGTCAGGGACTGGGCTGAGGAAGAATGGGGGCCACTGCCCCCCCTTCTCCTGAACCTTCCCGAGGACAGGAGGACATTATAGATTTAGAACAGTGGTTTGCAGAAGGTTCAGAGACTGCAGAGAAGCTTGGAAATATTGGAAGAGGAACAACAGGAAGAAGAAGCACCAGGGGAGAGACAACTGACAGTCTCAGTGTCTTTGGAAAGCATTCCTGAATGCTTTGGAAGCATTCCCCCCATCCTTGCCCATGACCAGGCAAGCATTGAGGGTAGTATAAACAGAGAGCTCAGAGGCAGAAAGCTCAAATTAGCCAGTGCAGGGGTGACGAAGAATAGGAGAGACATGGGGGGATGGGACTTTATTTGGAGCAACACCATTATTTAGGGAAGACTGCATTCCTTCATCTCTCTGTGTGAATAAATTGCGTGGTAAGAACTTTGATTGTTTCTCTGCTTCTTGGCTGCTACCGTGGGAGGGATCGGATTCCCCGAAGCCTGACAGTTGGATGTATTACCCTTTTTGGATGCTAGTAAACCCTGTTTGCTGAATGATAGGCCTACTGGAAGTTCTGGAGGTTTTGGAATATCACTGACCACATGCTGCACGCATAAAGCATCCTTCTGCTGGTGTTATTACCGTATGTCATATCTGTGGGTACGCATGGCCTAAAATGTAGGTGGACTTTTCCTGACAGTGGCAGAATCCAATCAGGTTCTAGAGCAGGCATAGGCAAACTCGGCCCACCAGATGTTTTGGGACTACAACTCCCATCATCTCTAGCTAACAGGACCAGTGGTCAGGGATGATCAGAGTTGTAGTCCCAAAACATCTGGAGGGCCGAGTTTGCCTATGCCTGTTCTAGAGAAGAGTCTGCTCAAGAAAGGTTGCCTTGAATTGGACACTACCTGTATGCAAGATTGCTATCAGGTTTCTAGGTGTTTTATTTGATTTTCATTCCATTTCCATAAAATCTAATATATTTGCTTCCTAATTATATTTTTGTCCAACATGAGACTTTGGAATAGATCGTTTCTTTTCAGAAGGATTAACATTCATGAGGGTGTTAAATTTCAAAAAAAGAAAAACCCTCCACAGAGAAGTGACATTTTCTCCCACACCCCCAGACTGAAGAATTGAGGCAGCATATGAGATTAATAATGACCAATACTTTGCACAATTTAACAGGCACCTGAAAATTAGCAGAAAATAGAATAGAATAGAATATATTTTATTGTCATTGTCCCCTTCAGGGACAACGAAATTACTTGGCTGCTCCATCCACCCAGATAGGGCACTCCACGCAAAAACAAAACAACTACAAAAACACTGATTAAAACCAGACAATGAGATACAACATAACAGGTAAGATTAGATGACTTTCAAAGTCCAGGCTTCCCATTCAGGGCTGAGATCGCTCTGGAGAAGAAGCTGTTCCTAAGACGGCTTGTTCTTGTCGTCATCGTCCTGTATCACCACATTTTGAAAAATGCAAAGTAGTGCACATTGCCATTGAAAGTGGTGAATGAGACCATTAAGCCCTGAATCTAAAACATGGATAGGCAAACTAAGGCCCGGGGGCCGGATCCAGCCTAATCGCCTTCTCAATCCGGCCCGCGGACAGTCCAGGAATCTGGGTGTTTTTACATGAGTAGAATGTGTCCTTTTATTTAAAATGCATCTCTGGGTTATTTGTGGGGCATAGGAATTCGTTCATTATTATTATTTTTCAAAATATAGTCCGGCCCCCCACAAGGTCTGAGGGACAGTGGACCGCCCCCCTGCTGAAAACGTTTGCTGACCCCTGGTCTAAAACAACCGAACCGCAGCTCTCCGTGAAGCAACAAGGAGGTCCGAAGGATTTCTCCTGGCTCTCTTCTTCAGGTAAAAAAAGCTCTTCGCCACTAAGATGCCTCAGCAACCTCACTAGGGTAGACTTGCCTTAAAGACCAAATCAGACTGAATTGCACAAAACCTCACCCCAGTAGGTTTTCAAAACAGTGTGGAATAGGAAAAAGAAGTCCAGCTGTGAGAATTATGCCTAAAATTCCAACAAAACCCTAATATATCAGTGGCTGACCTATAATGCTGGATCTTGGGGGCAGGGACAGAGCTGCCACAATGGAGGAAAGCTGCCCTCAAAGAGCAACCCCCACCCTTTAAAATCAAGCTGCTCCTCATGGCCTGCTAATTTTGCACAGCATCTGGTATTGGGGTGGGGCAGCTCCGCCTCCTCTGCCCACAAGCCTTGAGCTAAGGGGGTGGCAAAACAAGAAGCCGTGCTTTCCTGATCCCTGGAAGCTGTGCCCAGATTCCTGGTTTGCCTCCGCTTCTCCCACTTTCAGGACAATGACTTCAGGATTAAGGCTTATTAGATATGGGGAGCTGAACTCCCAGTGAAAAGGAGAATTGAGTCCAGTTTGAGTCCATTTTCTGCTTCCTCCCCCTCTCCCACCATCCTTCCTTGTTCGACAGCAAGGCATTTCTCAGAATACCAAAAGCTAAAATAATGAGACCTGCTCCTTCCAGCTGCCTTCTTCACCCCATCCTTCTTGCTGACCCACTTGTGGCACACGATGCAGTTAAAAATAGGAGGAGAGAGCAGTCGATGGTAAATCTTCAGCTAATTTCCAGTCCCTTCGGGAGTGCCTTCCTGGTTTCACACATTAAATAGGCTTATGGAATCTGGGTGTGCAAGTTCAGTTGCTTGAATTTCAGATCAAAGGACAAAGGAGGATTTTGGAGTTGGGGGAGAAATGGGAGGGGGGGAAGCAGGAGGAGTGGGTGGGCATCAAAGCAACAGCTGTCGGCTCTCCAGTTTTTCTTAGGGCATCCTCACAAATGACATTCAGTGCCAACTGACCCATTCCCCCACCCCCACCCCAAGAACATCAACTCAGTAGTCTGCACCTGTGGATGTGCTGAGGAGTTAGTGAAAGCAGAAGATAACCCTCTGAAATGCAAATGAAATCCCTGTTAACAACATGTGCCATTTTTAAATTGAATTATTTTGTTGATGTCTGCCGGTCGTGTTTTTGTGACTGCAACAAGCAATCTTGCTAATGCACATTCTCATTCTGCCTTTTGCCATTCTGGTCCCCCTTTGCCATTTATCACTCCCTTGGTTACTTATTGCCTCTCGTTCCTACTGCTTTTTTAAAAACATAAACACACTTTTGTCTTCAAAGGTAATTAGCCCTTTACATGCCACATAGACTCACAAGAAGCCTGTGCTTTGTTCTGGGTGGATTACAAAAGCTCCAGCTAAGCGGTGTCTGGGCTGTGCAAGTGAAAAGTGGTGAGAACGTATTTTTGAAAGGGGTTGTGGGAGATTTTCTCTAATTTAAATTACATGATGATGATGATGGTGGTGGTGGTATCGGTATCATCCAAGCAGCTGCAGAATATTCCAAAAAAAGCACATTCGTCCTCTCTTCTAACAGTGCCATTTTTACTCTTTTCTGCATGGTACAAAACGATAAATATTCATCTAGCCTTCTAATTCCAAGTCATCCCAAGCTGGCAGACAAAGCATATATAAATAAACCTTGGGTTGGTGCTTCCCAAAGTAGGTTACATCCGCCCACACATTTCTGAAAAGTTGTCATTCCAATTCATATCCTGGAGAAAGCTATGGGAGGAAGAGTGAAACTGATATGACACTTCTAATTCCACCTTGCCGGAAATGACATCAGTGTTATAATGCATGTCAACAAATTGGAACACCAGAAGCAGATCAGAGTCATTCAGAGGCCCTACTTTCTAAGCGGCACCAGGGCTATCCATGAAACATGAACAGGAGCACTTGCCCAGGTGATGTGCTGAATGGTGCCGCCTTAGGCCAGGGATAGATTGATACATGCACACATTCATACTGGCAGCTCTTTATTTCCAAGTACAGAAAATATGAGGTAGTGTGGTTGGCTGACTAACAACCACCACCTGCCAAGTGGCAGCAAAGGCTGCAAAGTTTATGATAGCGGCACAGCTGCCTTCATGGTTCACAGTAGGGAGTCCTGGCTATCCACTGTGCCTGTGTGCAAAATATAGAATCATAGAATTGTAGAGTTGCAAGGGACCCCAAGGATCATGTAGTCCAATGCAGGGATATGCAGCTGTCCCGTGTGGGGATCGAACCGACAACCTTGGTGTTATCAGCACCACGCTCTGACCAACCATCTGATACATGCAAAACCATTGTTAACTCCTAAAGACAGCACAAAACACAGGGACATGGGAAGCTGCCTTATGCGAAGCCAAACCATCAGTCCATCTAGCTCAATATTGTCTACACTGACTGGCAGCAGCTCTCCAGGATTTCAGACTGGGGACACTCCCAGATGCCTACCTGGAGACGCCAAGGTTTGAACCTGGGACCTTCTGCATGCTAATCAGATGCTGTATTACTTGTAATCAGGGCAAGAGTGGTGGAATCTGACAGTATTTTCACGTGCAAACTCTGGCAAATCTGGAGATAGCCCATTGGTTGAAACTGAATCATTAAAACAAGAAATTAGAACAGAGTGCACTTGAGAACTCTTCATGTGTAAGAGCTTATTGCCATCCTCCTCTGGGACAGAGTTTAACCCTCCAGTGTAAATAGTCCATTCAAAGAGCACTTAGTGTCTCGTCCAGTGCTAAGTTGGGCTCCTGATTTAATGGGATGGACATAGTTTGACACTCATGTTTTGAACACAACCTTGCAAAAGGTGTCAGGGACCTTTAGAAATCTGAACAACGTCCCTGAGGAATAAGCATCACCCCTGGAGTGAGTGTTTTAAGTGGCAGTGAAATTAATGAAAGTGAACATTTCTGGAACTCCTTGCAATTTCCTCCTACCTGCTTGAAATGTTGCAATGGGGAAATTCAGGGAAGGGAGATTCCATATACAACAGGGATGGGGAACTTGTGACCCTCTAGGTCACATCCCATCAGATGTCAAGGGATAATCAACTATCTGACTTTTGGAAGACACTTGAAAGCAGCCCTGTATAGGGAAGTTTTTAATGTTTGATTTTTACTGTGTTTGATGTTTTAATTTGTTGGAAGCCACCCAGAGTGGCTGCAGCAACCCAGTCAGATGGGTGGTGGCACATAAATAGGTTGTTGTTGTTGTTAGTGTTGTGGGACTCCAACTCCCATCAACCCCAACTTGCATGGGTCAATGGTCAGGGGTGATGGGAGTTGTAGTCCAACAATTTCTGGATGGTCCTAGGTTCCCTGATCCTGATATACAGGATGTCTCCCATAGAGAGAATATAATTTTTTTCCTAATGGTGGAAAGCAGAAGCCCAGCCTGCTGTTTGGACGCTAGACATAGTTGATGGGAACTGGAAAGCCATGTAGATTTCAGACACTTGACCTCAGGCAAACCTGAGAGGAAAGTATCTGCTGATACTTACCTGTGGTACTTCCATTGTCATCACAGGACTTGAGGGAGGAGGTCCACCTCTTGATCAATGGTGGTCCTTTATCATATTTACTCACTTGAAGCTGTTTAAAAAAACTTGACCACAGATAGCACTTTGTACTGAAGTTTGGAACAGTGCCTGTAACAGTGTTTGCTATTCAACATGAAAGAACCCAGAGGTTGCTGAACAATTGCTTAGGAAATGTTTTGGGATTTTTAAAAAGGGGGTTGCAAGTCCACAAGTTGAAGCTTGCGATGGCACGAAAATATGATGAGGTGACAATTACAACGTTTCCCTCTCCTTGCCAATATGCTTCTTAGCATTATTTTACCATCAACAACAGAATGAAGAATGGGGATAGGTACATAAAATGAGAAAGCTGTGGCTTTACCATCTGTCAGCCCTTAAAAAAAAAAAATTCAATTCCCTCCTGTTCTCTGAACTGATTGCAGCAGTTGCTGAAAGGAAGGAAGTCACCTTAATTTTCTCCTCTCATTTCAGCCGTTGGTATTGCTTTGTGTTTCTGTACATTATCTCTGCCATTCTTCCCCCTCCACCGCCATTGTTTCCTCCACTTCTCCAGCTACTGATATAATAGATCTTGTCAGTCTCACAACCATACGAAAACGTCGCATGGTATTCGCTCCCTGCCTTTCAAAAAAAAATACCATTGATGAACTTTCTCCAGACACAAAGATTCAGCTATTCGTTTAATCAATTGTGTTAGAGCTTTCTTTCTCCCCTGCCCCTCCAATAGGGTATCAGTGCAGCAAGTTTTATCCTTGGGGAAAATATGCCTCTGAAACGCCTCCCGTCGCAAAGCTGAGCCACAAGAGACATAGCAGGAATATTAGGAGCGTAAGAACCTTTAAAGGAACGCGGGTGGCGCTGTGGGTTAAACCACAGAGCCTAGGGCAGTGGTGGCTAACCTTGGCACTCCAGATGTTTTGGAACTACAACTCCCATCATCCCTAGCTAACAGGACCAGTGGTCAGGGATGATGGGAGTTGTAGTCCCAAAACATCTGGAGTGCCAAGGTTAGGCACCACTGGCCTAGGGCTTGCCGATCAGAAGGTCGGCGGTTCGAATCCCCGTGACTGGGTGAGCTCCCGTTGCTTGGTCCCTGCTCCTGCCAACCTAGCAATTCGAAAGCACGTCAAAATGCAAGTAGATCAATAGGTACCGCTGCAGTGGGAAGGTAAACGGCGCTTCCGTGTGCTGCTCTGGTTCGCCAGAAGCGGCTTTGTCATGCTGGCCACATGACCTGGAAGCTGTATGTCGGCTCCCTCGGCCAATAATGCGAGATGAGGCCACAACCCAAGAGTCGGTCACGACTGGACCTAATGGTCAGGGGTCCCTTTACCTTTAAGAACCTTTAAAAGGGGATTAGACAAATTCATGGGGGAGAGGACTATCGAAGGCTACTAGCCATGATGACTATGCTCTGGCTCTACAGTTGAAGGCAGCAATGCTTCTGAATGATGGTTGCTGGAAACCACGGTGGGTAGGGGTGAACGCTCCTCTGCTTGGATCCTGTTTGCAGGTTTCCTGTAGGCATCTGGTTAGTCACTGTGAGAACAGGATGGTGGACTAGATGGGCCACTGGCCTGATCCAGCAGGCTCATCTCATGTTCTTTTGAATAGCCTGCTGGATCAGACCAATGGGGCTCATCTAGTCCAGCATCCTGTTCTCACAGTGACCAACCAGACAGCTGTGGGAAACATTGAGTTCTACAGCAGGATTTCTCAGTCAGTTCCATGGTGAGTCTCTCTAGGTCAGGAAGAACTAACAGTGGCTTTTTGTCTTCTCAGGTCAGATCTCTATTGTCATCTCCTACTGCACTGCAAGACAAGCTGAGGCAGTAAGGAGAGGCTTCTTAACCCTTTCCTCCAGCACCGCCAGTTGCTCCCCCCCCCCCCACCGATGAAAAGAAAGATAAGCATGGGGAGGAAGGTAGAGAGACGGATGGAAAGATCTGGATAGATAATATATAAATCAACTCAGATCTTATGTTGGGTTTATTGCGCAAAGCAGGAAATCTGGGTCAGGGAGATCCATCCATGCAAAGCAGAAATTACATGTGCATGGAGTATTGTTGCACAATACATTATAACCTGCAGCATGTGCATTAGCAAAATGCAACAGCAGTGTACTGAAGACTTATGTTGTTGCAGGGCCAAATTAGACATGAAGTAGGAAAACGGTGAACACAATCTCCCTTTGGGTTTCTGAGTTCTTCCTAGAATCATAGAGTTGGAAGGGACCCTGAGGATCATTTAGTCCATGCGATGCAGCTCAAACCTTGGTGTTGTCAGCACCACACTTTAAACCAAGTGAGCGATCCAGCTTGTTAGTTTGTTTTTACGCATTAGCAGCTCCAACTTACATGGCTACTTTGAAGAACAAATAATGGGTAATTATCACCCCTCCCTCCTGCACCTGCTATTATGGAGGAAAGCAAATAAGTATGGTATGGATTTCTTTATTATGCACTGCTTTTACACAAATTAGGAGTCCAAAGCAGCTAACCAAAGCAAAAGCAACATGCCAATATAGTAAAGACACTTGTATGTTCAATTCTGGAACTAATGGCACCTTCAGGAGGAGGCTGATTTAGAGTGTGACTTCTATTACTACAAAAAAACAAAACAATGGGAGATCTTAATCATGTCAATTTTGGCCCTTAGTTGTTACATATGAAATTATTATTATTATTATTATTATTATTATTATTATTATTATTATTATTATTTAAAAACCCATAAAAATAGCAGAGTATTTTTTTTCATAGCAACAGAAACATAGAACAGCCTGTACTTAAATCACAATTAAAACATCTGGGGCTGCATATGCACTATATATTTAAAGCTCACACACCACAAAAAATATTGGGAACTGTAGTTTGCTCAGGGTGCTGGGAATTGTAGCTCTATGAAGGGTAAACTACCATTGCCAGGATGTTGTGGGGAAGGGTTGATTTCAATGTATGTTGTGTGCACAGCCTAGGTGAATAAAAATGTCTTTACCTGGCACTGAAAATACCATAGATTTTCCCATGGAAAATTTCTAGGGAAGCTCAAAAGGAATGTTTGGTGCTGATGCTGGAAACAGGGATAGAGCCCTGAGCTTTCTTTCCAAGATCAGGAAGAGCTCTCTCTTTTATCAGGAAACAAAATGCTCACAATTGCACCTCCATAACTAATAGGCGTCTTGCAATGGATCTGTTACAGCAGAAGCCACAGGAGTTCTCATATTGCTGCAAGGATCTCAGCTCCACCTGGGATTAAATGGCTGAATTAAGTACAGCCAGAAAACTCCTTCCAACCCACACTTGTGTGCTTTCAAACCTCCTGAGTTTTAAAGCCATTTGTCTCTGGTATATATTGCTAAAGCGGCTTTGCGAGCTCCTACAACACGGAAGGCAGGGGGCTGGAGTGGGAGGGTGGATCTTTTAAAAACATAATTGCTGTTTGCTTTGTAATTCCTCCGTGGACAATTAAAGTTACACAAAGAACCCTTTCAGCAATTCCAGGCAGGGTGTGCAGAATTGTTAACCAGCTCCTATTCACACAGCTGAGTCTTGAGCCTGCCTGTTGTTGTTTCTGACCTTCCAGTTGTCACCGCTTCTGAGTGCAAATATGCGTCTGTGTACGTTTAAAGCAATTTTAAGATAAGCGAGAAAACCAAAAGGCAAAGCAATGATATGAATTGGGTATGCCTTGTCTGCATCTTGCTAATAGGGCTAGAATGGTTTTCAATTAGGTTGCCGCTGAATTTCACCCCAATGTTGAATTGGACAGATGGTTTGGAGATCTGCCCATTGTGGAACTGAAGCAGACTGGGAAATAAAGGCACAGGCAGTGGGAGTTGGTTTATTCAGGCTCAGTCGAACTTTAGCCAGCATCTACCTGCCTGCCTTCTGTGGGAATGTTTATGATATCCTATTCCAACTTGTGTTAACAAGTTCAACAATATCAGCAGAGTTTACATTCCCCTTTTTAAAGTCACACAGCAGATAGCTTGCTCAGGTTCACTAGAACCTCTATAATAAATGTCCTGGTATTTTCCCCTTTATTTCCTCTTAAAAGATAAGACACAACACAGTCTTCTATAAAAGTATAAAAAGTTTACTTACAGGCATCCTGTTCACAAAAGGATTCCAGAAGGCAGGCTTAGAAAAGTTACATACATTAGGAGACTATTTCCATAAGGGAAATAGCTCCTTCTCCTTGGCTTCCAGCCAAGAGAGCATCTTTAGCTAAGCAGATGTTGCTTGCTTTGAGAGCGTAGTCAAAAGAGAGAGATGGTGTCTGACCCCTGTGCTTTTGTTTTACCTGCACAGGTGAGGCCACACCTACCTCCAGTTAAGTGCAGAGGAAGTTTGTCCCAGCCCAGGAGAAACAGGAAATTCCAACTGGCTGGTCCAAACATCCCCTTCTATGTCCACTCTAGGAATGTTGTACTTGACTGCTCCCGTGTTTCACATCCCGCACCTTCTTACGTACATCCAGCCCAGGAGGTGGCTCTGGTTGTGGCAGCTTCCTCCTCTTTAGTCTCATTGTTGCCCTTGTAGAACTCAGGAAGGAGGAAGATGGCGGCAAAACAAGAACTAGTTGGCTCTACCTGTCATTGGTTCTGGTTCTACTGTTGTTGGCCTGTGTGCTTTCTGCCTTAACAGTCTGAATGGGCATCCACCACCCAAGGACCCAGGACTCACAATACTCCAGCAGGAGCCACTTTAGTGCCATTGCTCACTTCATTGCTTGGGAAACATCCGGAAGCTGCAGTAATGGTGTTGTGGCATGCAGCTACAGCACGAGCTCTTGATACGTGGTCCAAGACTTCTCACATCACTAGTGGCTTGGGGAAGAGTGGCAGAGCAACAGCTCCCATGCCTCTGGATGATATGGGTAGCAGGCCAGGAGTCCAGTGGATTCCACTGTAGGTCGGGGGGCTTCTTCTCTGATATTGTAGGTTCTGCCTTGCATGCACAGAAGCTGACACCATCAGATCACACGGGCCCAGGAGGCTTTTGTGTGTGTGTGTGCACCATGGCTAATGTGTCTGGGACATGGCTGGAGATGAAAAAAAAAAGCCAGCAGAACTCACTGGATCCTGACAAGTTTGCTAGTGGAACTGGGTTATAATTCATATTGTGTTCCTGATATGTGGGATAACTCCTTCAGAAGACAGAAAATACAAGGTCCACAGTACATTTCAATAGAGCAAAACTGAGCAGTCCCATCAGGAGCTGAAACACAACTCTCTGCCCCCTCCCCCCAAATCATCAGAATTCTCTGCAAGGTTTGGTGGTGAATATTCTCTGTTGTTTGACACCACACTTTGACATGTAAACGTTTGGCAGTGACTGACAGCTGGCATACGAGGGAGAAAAAGAAAGTGACAGCATGTGACATGTAGCAGTCAGTATTTGACCATATTCAACAATGAACATGCTGGAGCTTTCAGATTTTGACAGTAGCAGGCAAGTAGCATAGTCACTGAGTAAACATGCCTAGGACTGTGTTGTAAAGGTGATCTGGTCAATTTCAGCATTTTGTTTGCAGGTAAAGGTAAAGGGTAAAGGGACCCCTGACCATCAGGTCCAGCCGCTGGCTAAAATTTAAGAGAAAATATCCATTTCAGTTCCTTTGGGTGTTGAATACAGAGCTCACAGAAACATTCCTCTGACAAGCAGAGGCACCTTTTTTCTGAATAAAAATGAAAGATAAATTCCATTCTTACAGGTAAAAAAGTTTTACTTTTACAGCATGCAAGATTAACCTGGCAGCCCTCAGGGGAAACTATACCATGTATATATCTGCATGAGTCTCTGATCTGGACAGGCTTCCTGACTGAAAGAAGGCAAGGACAGAAGAGTGATTCATACAGAGATGTGGTGGACAGCCTCCCCATATAAGCTGTATCTATACCTACCTATAGATGCGGGTGGCACTGTGGGTTAAACCACAGAACCTAGGGCTTGCCGATCAGAGGGTCGGCAGTTCAAATCCCCGCGATGGAGTGAGCTCCCATTGCTCGGTCCCTGCTCCTGCCAACCTAGCAGTTCGAAAGAACGTCAAAGTGCAATTAGATAAATAGGTACCACTGCAGCGGGAAGGTAAACGGCGTTTCCGTGTGCTGCTCTGGTTCGCCAGAAGTGGCTTTGTCATGCTGGCCACATGACCTGGAAGCTGTACGCCGGCTCCCTCAGCCCATAATGCGAGATGAGCGCACAACCCCAGAGTCGGTCACGACTGGACCTAATGGTCAGGGGTCCCTTTACCTTTTTATACCTACCTATACTTATAAGCTGCATCTCTGCATCCCGTCCCATGCCAGCTATTTTTATTTTTGGTTCACCAGGATTCCTCCTTGTTGTTTACAATCCACAACCAGAAATGTAAGTTTGCAATCAGAGCTGCAGCCGGCTTGGTAACACTCGGTTCTACCTGTGGTGGCAGCTGATTGGATTGGATTGCAAACATCTGGCTAGTGATTGCTTTCCTCTAGTAAAAAGGGGGAAATGGAAGCCAGACAGCAATAAGGGGCACAAAGAATGGGGGGGGGATGTTAGGGGGAGTGTCATGAAACAAACAAAATCAATCCAGTATTTTAAACAAGTTTGTTTTGCTCTCCAGTCAGCCAGATGATGTCAAGACTTAAAAGGTCGTCCCTCTGGCAGAGAAGGCAGACAGCCTTGGAATGACGGCAGAGTAATTGGTTGGTGCTTAAAGTCCAAGTTTTAAAGAGCTCAGAGTAATAACTCATTGGGAGGATATTGAGCACTCATCACAAAGGAGAAATATAGTCTCTATGGTGCACCATTTATCTGACAGCAAATCAGCACCAGGTTCATTACTCTCTGCAGCCACAGCAGGAAAGTGAAGCACAAAATTAGTAATAAACTGAAAAATGGAAGGGAAAAGAGTCAGGGGGCATATGCCTTATCAGGCAAAATCAAGGTCATCTCAAAGGCAAGCCCTGATCCTGTGTGCTTCCCTCCATCTTCCCAGAGCAGACGAAATTATCCTTAGAACAAAATCAATATAATAGATTATATCTGCCCTGTCCGACATGGGGAGGAGGGGCGCAGCAGCAGCAGCAGAGACACCAATAATGTAAGTATAGGGGACACCCACCTTGTGAACAACCTGCACAACACAGACATGGCAGGTCATTCAAATCTTCTTAACTTTTGTAACGTTAATCAGTAGGTAACTCCCAGCAACTACAATGGGGCTAAACCAGGAAGCGCCTCAGTAAGGAGCCACTTCACATTGTGGGGATTCAAAGCAATCATAGAACGGCAGAGTTGGAAGGAACCACACGGATAATCTATTAACTTTCTAGTTCAACTCCCTACAGTGCAGGAACATTTTGCACAATGCGGGGCTTGAACCCATGACAATCGATACTGATTAGAGTGGCATTGCTTGAACCTATATTGAGCTGAGCCATTTCTCCAAGGAAGGTTCGAACAAGAAGGGCACTTTACAGAATTTTCACAAAATATTCTCCATCGTTTTCAGGTGGCGGCCAACATTCCACACACCCTGCCCTACAATGACACTAGGTCCAGAACATTGCAGAAGATACAAAGTGGTGGCATTTGCCAACCCAGTTGCCATTGTGACAACTTGCAGTGGCAGCAGCAACAATACCAAGACTTGGTCAGGGAGAGAACCAGGACTAGTGCTGTTGATAAACCCCACCCTGAGAAACTGTTGGAAGATTTCTCTTCCCTCTGGAGAAATTGGGTAAAATGTTCCCTCCAGTTTTTCTGCCCATCAATATAGTGGAGAATTCCAGTATGCTATTTGTGCATAGCTCTAATCCACTTGCCTGGGAATAAGCCCCCATTCAACACAGTGACACATACTTCCAAGTAAACATGGATAAATCTGCACTGAGAATAAGATGGATATTGATTGCAAAATATGATTGATTGTAAATAGGGGCCAATTTTAATTTGTGCAGCTGAAATCTAAGGGCACGCTAACTTTCTTGTGCTATTTCGGATCCAGTGAGTTACTGTAATAGGGATATTAAGGATGACATTTCCTTCTAACAATGAATGGCTTTTGCTTATTTAATTCTAAGTTATCCCATACTATCTTCGAGATGATCAGAAAAGCACTTAAATTGAGGATTTTGAAATATGCAAATTTAATCGGTTAAAGGGCAGATGATAATCAACTACAGTTTCTTTAATTGGTTGAGAGCACTAATTAAAATGCAAAAAGCCCCAGGCACTCTTGAGGTATTGCATGCATTAACCCAACACTCATTATTATTGCAATTGGATAGTGGATCACATTACTCAGGATGCACAACCCTAGATTAGTCTGGATCTCTGCTCTACCCTAGATTCATTGAAGGTGCTTTCAGAAACCACCCCTAGCTACTATGACAGTGCTGAACCAGGAAGCAGAGCAAGCAATGCCTCAGTAAGGAGTTTTTTTCATGTGCCGGAGACTCAGAGCTATCATTGCTAGGTATGGGTATGCTGAGCCTCCTAAGTCCTATTCATGCATATACTCACCCATAGCAGCTGGAGTGGGGCTGTGCTTCTGCAGCTGCTCGCCCAAAGGATTCCCTTTTCAGACTCTGGTTCTCAACACTCAAAGACTGGGGTAACGCAGTGATGGGGATACAGTGTTGGGAGCAGGGGTGGCCACTGGCAGCTGGCACAATGGAGCCTGCCAACAGTGACACCCCCACCACTTACCAGGAGATGCCAGCAGCAGTGAGTCTGGGTCTGTGTAGGCTCAAATCCAGTTCTCCATCTGGTGTGGCCGTGATTCCCTGATCTCACCACCGCTCTGTCCCGTCCCTGCCCAAGTAGGCAGGAGTGCTGCCACTGTCTGATAGGCACCTCTGCCACCACTGCCTGACCAGGCCAGCCATTCCCAGACTCCCCAAGTGTCCCCATTTTCCAGGGACAGTCCTGGTTTTACAGAAGCCATCCCAGTTTCTGATTTGATCCCGGAATGTCCCACTTTTCCTTAGGATATCCCTGTTTTCATCAGAAAAATGTTGGTGGGTATAGAGTTATGTGACCCCTGAGCCAAGGAAATAAGTAACTATACAACGTTTAACAGACATCTGAAGGCAGCCCTGTATAGGGATGTTTCCAAATGTTTAATGGGTGGCATATAAATATCTTCTTCATCATCATCATTAAATAGAACATCTCTATTTTCATCAGAAAAATGTTGGAGGTTATGCATTCCTGCACCTTTTACAGTTATTCAATATCCTTTTTGAGGTGAGGTGACCAGAACGGTACACAGCAATTCATGTAAGGTCTCATTATAGATAACTATAAGGGCTTTTGAATATGGACAGTTTTTCTTTCAAACCCTGTCCTAATGATCCCTAACATGGAACTTTGACCATATATGTGTGTGCTCACACTGATTTAGGGTACCCATAGACACCCAGGAAATATCTTGAATGTTCTTGGGTATGTCAGTTTTATAGTTGTTACCCTGTACTGTAAAAGTACTGTAAAAGTATTAAGGCTTTACTTCATATGACTGTTGGAACAGAAAACCTAAGTTTTACAAAGCCCTTTGGGCAGTTAAAGTGCTACGAAAATTGTTAACAATTATTTAACGAAACTAGGGCAAATTCTCATCTGCCTGGAAGCCGCCTGAGTGTTGTGACATGATGTCATACAGTTTTTAATCCACTGTGTGCTAGTCGTTGCTTCCTTCTTGCTTCTGCATTTTCACACACACACACCCTTGACCTTTTTCTTTTTTTAGAAAAAAAATCATTGACGAAATATCAGAGCCTATAATCAATGTAAATTCTGTGCATCCGGCACGCATCATTTCAGACAAGTCTCCACTTTGACATTCCTTGCACATCAAGTCCTTGGAAGGCACCTCAAGCCAAGTGCCTCCTCCCCAAATCTGTGCCATCCACAATCATTACTCACACGCTCAGATTTAGCCTCCCTATCTGGCTAATTGCGACTTGTGCTCATTTGTCTAAATGGAGTGTATAGAAATGCAATTAAACAAAATTAGTTACTGTATCGCAGAAAGAGTCGGTGCCGGCTGCTATAGCAACCAAGGAGAGCACATCCTCTACTAAATTTCATGGCGATAATGACAAATCCGTTTGCTGCTAAAGTGGGATGTAAGGCCATAAAAATGACCGTTTGCTGCCTTATTTTGTGGTGCCCAGTCCTTGAAATGAGTATAAATGTTGCCTCTGATGGCGAGGGTTTTGTTGTTGTTCTTGTTTCTGGGCTTAGTGGGAAATGGCAAAAGACTGAAATGAAGGTCCACAAATGTTGATGGAGCAATCCCACGGAGTTTAGCAGGCATTTCAGTTCCATTTATAATCAACAAGACTTGATTTTGGGATGTGTACACTGGATTGTGGCGGATGTTGCATAGGCTGCCGGTCTACTCACAACTATCTTGCAATGTTTTATAATTGCACAGGATCTGGATCCCACCAACCCCTATGCCAGGTATGGGGAACCTTTGGCTCTCCAGGTGTTGGAGGACTACAGCTCCCATCATACCTAGCCATTGTTCATGCTCCATGGGGCTGATAAGAGTTGTTGCTTAGGAACATCTGGAGGGCCAAAGATTCCCCACACCTGCCTTATGCCATGACTTAATGGGAACTGATGAGCTTCAGCTGCCTAATTGTTTCCTAAGCACCACCACTCAGACAATGAAGACCTATGCCTCTTTTTTAAAAAAAATACTTGCTCTGTTATGGACAATATACATTGAAGGTGAGTATTTGGGAAATACGTTTTCAAAATATTTATCAGGGGAAGTAGTCAAACATTGTTTTAAAATGAATTACCATCCAAGCATGTAACAAAGGCAGAATGTGGGTGTTGTTGTTGTTGTTTTTACATGATATCAAATAAGACTGCAAACCTATGAACAGTTCCCTTGGACTAAGTCCCATTGAACTGAGTAAACATGTATGGGATTGCACTGGATATGGGGGGGAAATGACATTCATGTGTGCTTGAAAAGCTGTTGTTTGTTTGAGCTTTAAGTGGGCTCAAACTGTCCTTGATTGCCCTTATGAAGAGCAGTTGAGGGAGCTGGGTATGTTCAGCTTGGAGAAGAGAAGACTGAGAAGTCTTCAAATATCTGAAGGGCTGTCACATGGAAGATCGAGCAAGGTTGTTTCCTCCTGCTTCATGGGGTTGGACTGGAACCAATGGATTCAAATACAAGAAAGGAGATTCCAACTAAATGTTAGGAAGAACTTTCTGAACGTAGGAGCTGTTCAACAGTGGAATGGGCTACCTCAAAAGGTGGTGGACTCCTCTTCATTGGCTTATCAGCCAATCAGTCTAGAGGTCTGGCATTATCAATGGCTACTACGGTATGTTGTATCTCCACTGTCAGAGGTGCTATGCTTTTGAATACCTGCTGCTGGAAACCACAGGAGGGGAGAGTGCTGTTGTGCTCAAGTCTTGCTTGTGGGCTTTCTATGGGTATTTGGTTGACCACTGTTAGAAGATTAAGTTGAACTAGATGAGCCATTGGCTGATCAATCAGAGCTCTTCTTATGTTATCTTCTGATAGGGTGATGAAATAAAAAAGAGGGTTGTGCTCCTGAGCTTTTAAGAGCCAGAGAGAAAGAGAGAGAGAGAGAATGTTTCTGCATTTTTTATTATCACATGCTGAGCTGCACAAATGGCATTCTGTACAGAAGTATGAACCATTACCTTCTTTGTATCCTACCTTGTGTCTGACAAGTGCAGCCTGCAATGCTCTGTGAGGTCTCAGTGCAAAAGATCAGTTCCCTCAAGTGGAAGGGAGAAGTTTGTTGACTGAGGACTGGCATTGCGTGCCGCCTTGCCTGCAGAAGCTCAGGTGGGCTCTAGATCAAAAGGCAGTGAGTTGGCACAGCTGTCAGGTTGAGGAAATTCAGAAGTGCGTGAAGGGTATGCAAACTCCCTGCAACATAGCAACCCCTGCGCCCTCTCAGCTGCCCAGTGGCCCATTGAGTGAAGATGTTCTGCACCTATCTGTCCTTTTAGAATTGCCTTTTTCTGCATGCACATAGACACGCACAGGCGAGAGTGGAGGAGTTCTGGGAAGCACTCTGAAGACATATCTGCCCTGCAGATTTCTCTAAAGATCCCAGAAGCAATATTTCATTTCTGTGTACTGTCCCTCCAAGCCGTAACCTCTTACGCCGAACCTTCTAATGCACAACACTTCCTATTTAGCCTCTTTTAATTAACACTCCTTCCCACCCCTACTTTTAGGGAGGGTACCTGGTCCTTCTACATAACGCATTTGCTGAATCTAAGATTACCTGAGTTCTTCAGAGAATTTTACAGCTGCAAAAGAGAAGCTACCTGAGTCTAGGCTGCACTGCAAAGCCAAAGTGGGGGAAATAGCTCCTGATGATCCCATCGGATAATAGTCCTTCATTAACGAAAACAGAAAATGTAAATGGTGTTTTTATAGCAGAGCTTGCCTGGGAATAGGGAGAAGCTGAAAGGATTTGTGTGAGGATCCTTCCAGAGGGGTGTTTATTGTGGGATGGGGCTCTTTTTTCTTTTTTCTGTTTTCAGCGTCCACATGTCATGGACTGGCTGGATGCAGAGGAGTGGGGGGACGGACCAGCTGGAGAACCCCTTAGGGAGCCCCCAGAGGGAGAAGTCTCAGAACTAGGGGATTGGTGGTGGGATGATGATGATTATGATGATGATGAGTGGTCAGAGGGAGGAGGAGCTGACTGGGAGAATGAAGTGTCAGAAGCAGAAGAGGTGGCAGGCTTTAGTGAACAGGAAGAGACTGTGACAGAGAGCAGTTCAGACTCTGAGGCTGAAGCGGAGGCTGGAGGGGACGGTGGCCAAGAGGCAGAGTGGAGATAGGCTGCTGAAGAATCCAGGGAGTCTCCCCCTCCAGCTCCCCTCCCCTCTGGTCTCCTAGAACTTGCTGAGAAATGAAACTGGCAGAGCAGAGGGTTGTTGGGAGATGCACAGCTTTACCGAAAGCCTTTATCAGCTCCCTTGCCCTCCCCTGTTGCCAGCAGAAGCGGAACCAATTGGGTAAATAAGCAAATGTATGCAGGTACACCCTGTCTGCATAATTTATACCATCATGAGCAAACTGACGACCATGAGTCATCTGATGTATCAGAAGCAGGGCCCTTGCACCTGTTTGTTTATGTGTGCATGCATATTTTTAATTGTGCTCATGGTAACTGGTGGGCTGCATTATTCACTGTAAACACAGATCACCAACACATCGCATTCAGCTGAGAATCACTGTTTGGTGCAGCTGATGAGTGCCTTTACCCAGCAGACACCATCTAAGAAATCAAATCGCAAACAAGTCAACAAAGCTCCTCCCTCCCCCACCTCCCTTTGCATTTTGACAGGCGACTGCAAGTTCCCTGGAGGCTGTGTTCTTTTCTCTCTTTTTTAAAAGGCTTAAACTGCGTATTGTTGGAATGTTCAGCAACACTTTGCAAACTGTGGTCTTTTAATATGCACCTAAATTTTGGAATGCTCTCAGAGGAGGAAAGATGTTCCAAGTAGAATTAGCATGATGTTGCCATCTGTCGGAAATGTCATTCTGTCAAAGCAGTTTGTCACTGCTCTATTTAGAAGGTTACTGATGATGGCTTAGGTTGCTGAATAATGTGGGGTGGGGAGACGACCTCAGGATGATTTTGCCCTGCAAAGGGCAAGGTGGTCTATTCTGTAAAGCCTCACAAAATGACCTCATTGGGTATCAATGAAAGCACCAGGGCAAAACAGATATTAAGCATTCTATTATTCTTATCTCCCAGCCTTGCATGATGCCAATGCAGACCTCCTCAACCTGGTGCCCTCCAGATAGATATTTTGGACTACAGCTCCCATCAATCCCAATCAGCATGGTTTGCTGGAGCTGATGGATGGTGTGGTCCAAAATATCTGGAGGGCACCAGGCTGGGAAAGGCTGGGCTGGTACAAAACACAATCAGAGCACATGGGCAAAGGAGATTGAGAAAGGGTTTTGTGGAGGAGTCAGGTATAGGGGCTACAGAAGGGGTTTGAATTAAACCTCAGGGTTTGGGGACATTTCAGTCAGTCGGTCAATCCATCACACCTTTTCCTCTATGGAACTCAAGGTGGTGTATGTGGTTCCCTCTATTTTATCCTCACAACAACTCTGTGAGGTAGGTTAAGCTGAGAGACCATGACTAGCCAAAGTGAGCTTCATGGTTGATTTAAACCAGGGGTCAGCAACCTTTTTCAGCCGTGGGCTGGTCCACCGTCCCTCAGAGCATGTGGTGGGCCAAACTATATTTTAGGGGGGGGGAATGAATGAATTCCTATACCCCACAAATAACCCAGAGATGCATTTTAAATAAAAGGACACATTCTACTCATGTAAAAACACACTGATTCCCAGACCGTCTGAGGGCCAGATTGAGAAGGCGATTGGGCTGCATCCAGCCCACGGGCCTTAGGTTGCCTACCCCTGATTTAAACCCATATCTCCCAAGTCTTGGTCTGACACTCTAACCACTACACCGCAGGTTTGTATTCAATGAAGGCTAGGGTTCCATCAGCACAAGGATTTCTCCATGTGCAGTGGGATGTTCTCCCCCTCTCCTCCCACCACCTGCCCCCTAAATCTGTTCTGGGGGTTCCCCCAACTTTCTGGAGCAGATAAGGTGGTGGTGTGCATAGGGGTGGAGAGCAAAGAAAGTCCCATTGCACCAGCAGCAATTCTTGCCTGAGTGCAATTATTTAGTTGGATACCACCCACAGACTCACCCTGTTAGAACACTATGTTTTTCCTCATCAGAGAAAATGACTGGGTCTCTCCTTCTCCGGGTGGGATGTGTCCCATTGCAGGCACCAACAACGGATTTCCTCTGAGTGCAATTATCAGCTTCAGATCAGTGGTACACTAAGGGGGCAGACTGTTGGGGTGGACATCTGGGCCCCTGCGGCCCCTGCTCTCAACTCAGTTGGCAGGAAATCCCCTCCCCCAAATAGAATACCAGAAAAACAAAAGAGAGGGGAGGGCCCTCAGGACCCCACATCTCCCCTGCCATTGCTGGCAACTCAGCCAGCAGTGCCCCTCAGAGAAGGGCTGTTCTTCAGCACCTCAGCAGGGAAGGGCAGGAGTACAGGGAGAGTGGGGATGCCCTCGGGTCCTACCTGTGAGCTACAGTTTGGTCACTGTAGCAAAAGGGTGCCCGACTAGATGATGTCTCTGAGTGTGAGGCGGCAAGGCTCTAGTTAGGCTCTCGTGAAAGGGTTAAATTCCCCTTCCTCACCTGGCCACCAACTCTGATCCTATTAATTCTGAGCACTCTCTTGCTGAGGCAATTCATATTTCTTTTATATAAAACCCACAACTTCAATGCAAACAAGCATTCAATGCAAACACGCTTCTCGTCTTCAGGCAAAGGATTGATGCAGCGCATAATGACAAGCAGAAAAGTGTGTTCCATTCCCCTCAATTTTTTAGACTGACGTCACACATGTCACTTCAGGTATTTTTTTAGCATCTTTCCCACCATTAGTATACATGCATGAAAGAGAGAAAGATTCTTGTGTCAGGTTTTTTAAAATGCTTGCTTGGCAAGCAGGAAGCTGAATTTATGACCTTCCTACTTTTTTCTTCTTCCCCTTTTTGCTATCTGTGGAATAAATACAAGCTAGCAGAAGCATGTTTTTTAATCCTCCCCTCACCATTTTCCACCCATAGAGTGGAAGGCATTTGAGCACCACTTTTTTCAAACTTTAACCACCACTTCTGAGGATATGTTAGTCATTGTTGACAGGCTCCGGCACTATTCCTTTGTTTATTTATTTTTGTCTATTATTTCCATTCATAGGCCACTTCACTAGCTAAAAGATCTCAAAGCAGTTTACATAGACAATATGTCCCCCCCCAAAAAAAATCAAAATTATTTGCATAGCAAAATACATAAACAATATCAATAAATATGCAGTTAATGTCAGTAAAGTGTGCATAAGAACGCATATATTTGTAAAAATTAAAAATTAAAAAAACCCATACACATTAGGAAATTTGTATGTTTGGAGAAATTCACACAAAAATGCTGATGAATTTCCACAGTTTTTTAAAATTGTTAACTGATGTGGAAATGCAGAACACTAAAGTTGAGACTGGCTAAGTAAGATACCGAGAGACACCAAGATTGACAGATGCCTACATCCCTAGTTGATCCTGGAATCTTCTGCGTACGAAGCAGACGTTCTGTCGCTGAGCTACAGCGTCAACCATCTCATGATAAAGTGACAGATTTTTAGTCTAGCTCCAGAGTAGCAGAGAGCACCATCTGGAGAAGGAGAGCAGGAGAGGAAGTCTTCTCCTACGGTAGTAGAGATTGTGGTGACACTGATAGTGGGGGAAATGTAACTTGTGAATGGTGTTATGGTGTACAGGGCGGGCAATTCCCGAGGGAATGCTAAAGCACATGAAAACAACGCACTCGCCTTTCAAAAAGCTGATTTGACCATTTAATTAAACGACCTGAGCAAAGTCAGCATTGTTGCCTTTTCTTGCCAGGAGCTATTTAGCAGCTTCTTGCCTCCCTCTCTCCCTCGCCCACCACCACCCTCTCGGGGGTCCTCTCGCTAGAAAGCAAATGCAGAGCCTCCTGCAGTTTAATCGACCGGCTGTGCCGAAGTAAACAGTTGCCTTTACAAAAGGAACATGCAGACTGATCCCCTCTGCCAATGCCTTTGAGGACCCATTGTCAAGCCGCCTTGTATCCAAGAAGACAGAAAGAATTTGCAAAGCGAATGCCAAGCCAGGAAGACAAAAGATAAATCCTATCATAACTGGGGGAAATGATAAGTAACTCCAGGGGCTTCTCTGGGGAAATGTGTGTTGCTGAATAGCCAAGGTTGTTGCTTCTTTTCCCCCTCTTCTCCTTTTTCATTTGAAGGCACTTAAGAGCCTCTCATGCAGAAATCTTCTGAAAGATATACCTTAGAGGAGCATTGGGAAATATTGACAGATAAATATTTCACACTTATTAGGAGGCGCTCAGCAGGTGGCACACACACTGCAGCATGCACAAAGGAGGCCAGATCTTCTGGGGCTCCATCTTCTTCTATAGCATGCCTGCAGTTGGTTTGACTTTGTAGGAAGCAACCAAAGGAATGTGTCTTGAAACAGGAGCTGGGAGCATCAAATATAGGCCGTCGTGTATGGTCACAGCATACTAGATTACTCCAAGGCAAAACCACCACTATTGCAACTAAGAGCATGGCAGCTCTGAGTGCTGGTGGGGTCATGACAACAGGCAGGAGCAAGGGGCAGATGTCAAGCAAGGATGTTTATCCAGCACACGAGTCAAACATACAGTTTGGGTTTCATTGAAATTCCAGTTCAGAAGAAGAGCCCTGCTGGGTCTGGTCAAAGAACCATCTACTCCAGCATCCTGTTCTCAGTCTTGACCATGGGTAGGCAAACTAAGGCCCGGGGCCAGATCTGGCCTAATCACCTTCTAAATCCGGCCCCTGGTGGTCCAGGAATCAGAGTGTTTTTACATGAGTAGAATGTGTCCTTTTATTTAAAATGCATCTCTGGGTTATTTGTGAGGCATAGGAATTCGTTCATTTCCCCCCAAAAAATATAGTCCGGCCCCCCACAAGGTTTGAGGGACAGTGGACCGGCCCCCTGCTGAAAAAGTTTGCTGACCCCTAGCCTTGACTGTGCACTCTGCGGAAGCTCTACAGAGACTCTTCAACTGTGTTGCTCAAGTCTGCGGGGAATTCAGCTCTACCATCAGCCTGACAGAGACTAATATCCCAGGTTAGGACATTGCCAGCACTCCATGTATCAGTAGATGATTTTGTTTACCTGGGCTCCACCATAACCAGGAACCTTTCCACCAATGCTGAGCTGGACAAGCATATTGGTAAGACAGCTACAGCAATGGCTCACCTCTCCAAAGGGGTATGGGAGAATGTGATGCTAGCCAAAATGAATACCAAGACCAAGATGAAGGTTTACCAGTCTTGCATGTTGAGCACACCTCTTTATGGAAGTGAGTCGTGGGTAACTTACAACCACCACCACCAATGCCTCAATGTCTTCCACATGCACAGCTTCAGGAATGTTTTGAGCAACACATGGCAGAACAGAGTCTCAGGCAAAGATGCGCTCTCCCAAGCCCACATTCCCAGCACGCACACACTCCTGTCTCAGCAACGCATACACTGGCTTGGTCATGCCCACAGAATGGAAGATGGCAGGATCCCCAAGGATGTGCTCTATGGGGAGCTGGCTTCAGGCACCAGGCCCATTTGCAGACCAACTCTGCATTGCAAAGATGTCTGCAAATGACACACAAAGGCTGGCGACATGTGGGAATTGCTTGCAGACTACCGCAGGGCCTGAAGACAAGTCATGCATCCACAGCAATGACCAAAGGAGGAATTACCGCTGGGAGGAGCACAGAGAGAAGAGACACCATGGTACACCTGCTTCAGCCCAACCAGGGGCATTCAAATGCAACTCAAACTTTTGTGAAAGGCACCAGGCAGAAGCTGAGCAAAAAAAGAGAGAGATGGTTAAAAGAGACCTCATCCCTCCACTGGCAGCCCTTTCACCTGGTTTCCCCATAGCCACTTACTAAGATTCTAGGTTTCCTGCACAGGCATGAAGATGGGGTCAGACGCCTAGAAAACCCAGCACACTGGCTTTAATACCTTACTATGCAGCAGCTATAATTACTTGGAGGAAATAATTGCCTGCAAGTGCCTGTAATTGATTAACTGGGTTAAAAAGCAGATGATTTAATCACCTAACATTCTGTAATTGGTTGGCAGCATTTACACTTAAGTTTTGTTTAATTACCCATTAATATTTATACGGCACCCTTCCTCTGAAGAGCTCAGAGCAGTATTTTGACAACAGTCTTGTATGGCAGGCTATGCCAGGAGACGATGAATTGTCTGTGGCCTTTTGTGATGCTCATATAGCCAAGGGAGAATTTGAAAGTGGCCTGTCCTGTCCCCTTCTGCTTCCCCCACAAACCCCAAATCTGCTGAGGGATGGTGGGGAAAACCCCAGAACATATTTAGACATGCATTGGGGGGGGGGGCTCCATGGTAGGAGAACAGAGAGAGGATGTTGCATTGGATACCTGAAGTAGCTTGTATGGTGTAGTGGTTAGAATGTCAGACTAGGACCTGGGAGACCAGGGTTTGAATCCCCATTTAATCTTGAAGCTCGCTGGGTGACCTTGGGCCAAGCACTGCTTCTCAGCCTAACCTACTTCACAGGGTTGTTGTGAGGATAATATGAATAGGGAGAAGCATGTACGCCACCTTGGAGGAAAAGGTGGGATGTAAATGAAACAAATAAACTAATAAACTGTTTAGTTGGTTCCCACCCTTTGTATTGTTATCAGATATGATATTTTCTTCTGATTTTAAAACTTACAATTTGAAATTTATTTATTTTTTCATTTGCTTTTCCTTAGGATTTCATGTCCCTATCAGAGCACGATGAGATGCTGGAAATGATGAGTTCTGTGCTCTGAAACACTCACTTTTGTTTACGTTGCGCAAGTGCTAACTAAAGGAAATTAAATAGCTGGGCTTCTCTCAGTGTTTTACTAGGGACTCAGCGACATGAGTAAAGATAACAGCGGTTTGAGTGTGCTATAAACATGCAACACCAGATGGCGCCAGAGAGCAGGAAATTTTAAAACACGGTTTTGCATAGAGATTTCTTTCTTGTGTTATAATTTCTCACTTATTTATAGTGGTCCCACCGTCCCATGTCTGGATCCATCCTAGCTGTGTTTTTGTGCCTGAGACAGAGAAATTATCCTGGTAAAGATTATCCCACTAGTTATCCTGCTAAATGTCTGTGTTAGCAAAGGCCGATCTAGGGGAGTACGACGGGTCCAGTTGCACAGCTCCTGGGGTGCTGTAGCAGGTGCCACAACTTTGAGGTCCACCAGAAGGCGAGAGGCAAGGAGGTGCTGGATTTTGGCATTGCACAGGACACCACTGAAATTTGAGACACCGAAACCTGCCACTGGTGTTCAGTTCTTATTGAAGGCAAATATCGGGAACAGGGAACCTGAGACTCTCCAGGTATCTGTTTTTGCTTTAGCTGGACTTTAACTCCCATCTGCCACAGCCAGCACAGTCAAACATCAGGTTGCCCAACAGTGACTGGAGGACAACAGATTCCCCATTTCCAGTGCTTTTTTTTTCTGGGGGGATGCAGGGGTATGCATACCCCTAAACATTTTGTGAATCTAAGTTTGGCCTCATTGAGGGGCAGTATTTTAATATAAGTAGGAAAATGAGAGTGCCCCCTAAACATTTTTTTAGAATAAAAGCATTGCCCATTTCTGGGGGGAAAAACAGGTCTCAGCAGTGTGTGTGTGTGTGTGTGTGCATGTGTGTGTGTTTTTAAAAGGCCATTATAGACATTAAAAAGGTAAAGGTACCCCTGACCATTAGGTCCAGTCATAGAATCATAGAATCATAGAGTTGGAAGAGACCACAAGGGCCATCCAGTCCAACCCCCTGCCAAGCAGGAAACACCATCAAAGCATTCCTGACAGGTGGCTGTCAAGCCTCTGCTTAAAGACCTCCAAAGAAGGAGACTCCACCACACTCCTTGGCAGCAAATTCCACTGTCGAACAGCTCTTACTGTCAAGAAATTCTTCCTAATGTTTAGGTGGAATCTTCTTTCTTGTAGTTTGAATCCATTGCTCCGTGTCCGCTTCTCTGGAGCAGCAGAAAACAACCTTTCTCCCTCCTCTATATGACATCCTTTTATATATTTGAACATGGCTATCATATCACCCCTTAACCTTCTCTTCTCCAGGCTAAACATACCCAGCTCCCTAAGCCGTTCCTCATAAGGCATCGTTTCCAGGCCTTTGACCATTTTGGTTGCCCTCCTCTGAACACGTTCCAGCTTGTCAATATCCTTCTTGAACTGTGGTGCCCAGAACTGGACACAGTATTCCAGGTGAGGTCTGACCAGAGCGGAATACAGTGGTACTATTACTTCCCTTGATCTAGATGCTATACAGTCACGGACGACTCTGGGGTTGCGGTGCTCATCTCACTCTATAGGCCGAGGGAGCCAGCGTTTGTCCACAGACAGCTTCCGGGTCATGTGGCCAGCATGACTAAGCCGCTTCTGGCAAACCAGAGCAGCACACGGAAACGCCATTTACCTTCCCGCTGGAGTGGTACCTATTTATCTACTTGCACTTTGACGTGCTTTCGAACTGCTAGGTTGGCAGGAGCTGGGATCGAGCAACGGGAGCTCACCCCGCCGCGGGGATTCGAACCGCCGACCTTCTGATCAGCAAGCCCTAGGCTCTGTGGTTTAACCCACAGCGCCACCCGCGTCCCAAAATTATAGACATTAAGGATGTTTAAACATAACTGCTTTTTATGATATTTGATGCAGGCTTCCCATTCCATTGCTACCTACCCAAGTACTTGAGGCATGTCAAACTAGAATTAAAGCAATTAAAAAACCCTGAAGCAATCGCCCAATCCTCTTTTATATCCCCTTCCCCATTATTTCTTCACGTGACTTATTGCTGCAGTCATGAGCACACTTTGTGAATAGTGAGCCCCATGGACAATCCTCTTTTATTTAGATGCTGAATGCATAGTGCAATCCAATAGCCACTGGGAGTTAGCCCCGATGAACTGAATGGAACTCACTTCTGAGTAGCATTCTGGGTGGTATTCTGCTGTAAAACTGTAAATCTTGCAAGGCACAGACACCCTTTACACACAATGAATTGCCAATTCAAATTTAGATACCAACACATGGCCTCATTTTCCAGGGGTCTCCAGAACCTGCAAGTCAGAAAATGCATCACTGGCTGCATTATTGGATAACAAGGGAAGATACAGACACTGCATACTTTCCCATCCCTCTCAAATGACTCTTTTTTTCTAGTGAGAGAAACTATATTGTCTCATAATTTGCAATGATTACCGGTAAATAAAAGCAGAGATGTGATCAATACAAGAGCTGCTTCGTTATCAATTCTGCCAGAAAACTATTGTTCATTATTAGGCTGGGGGGAGGGGGGAGGTGAACTGCCATCACTTTGACAGCCGGCTGCATTTTAATCCATTGTCCTCGGGAGCATCATCTTACTGGTCAAACACCCAAAGATTGGGGGTGGGGGGATATTCATGGAGGTCTACAGCAGTGTGGCATTATGCAAAATAATTTTAACTGGTTTTAATAATCTTTTGTGCAAATCGCCCGGAAATTGTTTTTTTAAAGGGTGATTAATAAATCAATGGTAATAATAATTTATTAGGCAGGGGAGAAATTAACTGCATTTGAATGCAGGGGAGGGTGGAGAATGTGACATGGAAATAACTGGCCTTAAAATATAGGTTGTGCGCACATTACTGTTTACTGTTGAGAGCCAGTGTGGTGTAGTGGTTAAGAGCGGTAGACTCGTAATCTGGTGAACTGGGTTCGCTTCCCCGCTTCTCCACATGCAGCTGCTGGGTGACCTTGGGCTAGTCACACTTCTCTGAAGTCTCTCAGCCCCACTCACCTCACAGAGTGTTTGTTGTGGGGGAGGAAGGGAAAGGAGAATGTTAGCCACTTTGAGACTCCTTCAGGTAGTGATAAAGTGGGATATCAAATCCAAACTCTTCCTCCTCCTCCTCCTCCTCCTCCTCTTCTTCTTCTTCTTCTTCTTCTTCTTCTTCTTCTTCTTCTTCTTCTTCTCTGGCTTCAGTCTGTTCCCACCGCTGGTGTTTGAAGTCAAGTGCACCTGATGTTAGCCACAATCTATATCTATCCTGTAGTTTCTTGAGAAATACTGCTGCCAGATGCATTTTCCGTCAAACCAGCTGCAGTCCAATTTGAAAATTTGAGCCACATTCACTTCACAGTTAAGCTGAAGTGCACGTGCCCAGGTGACAGCTTCTTGAATAGGGGTTTGGGAGCGCAGGTACAGGGAAACCCAACAGGTCATGCACATTAGATGAAGACATCCACCACTCCTTCTCTGGTGTGTACAGTAATGTGCGATTGTGAGTTGAAGCATGGGGGCGGGGGGGAGGACCTTCCTGCATTTTAAGTCATTTTAAGCTATTCAGTAGGCACACGGTAATATTTTTTGCATGACTGCCCAACAGCACTTACTGTATGCCAGGTGCAAAGGTATTTGGAGCAGGCAGGACTTGAACCCAAAACACACAGTCCATGGAGCTGCTCTTTTAACCATTGGTTTTATACACATCTCTGTTCTAAAATATATGAAACTAAAGCCTTGGGAACTGGAAGAAATGTCTCATGAATATTTCACAGATCTTTCTGAGGATTTTCCTTATTAAATGTTGGCAGAGGAGGACTCGGGATCTTATTGGGGGGGGTATGAAAATGATGTTTAAACCACTGACTTTATTAAATGAGATTTGCAAAACAAAACATTTGCAACTAATTTTCCATGAAGTGTATCTGTGTTTGCCTGTTACTGGTGACTCTGGTAGCATCAGAAAGAAGTCTGAGCAAACTAGAATTCCTCAGAAATGGCAGGCATTCCGTTATAAGGGCAGAACTCTTAAACTGCTTAGATATTTTGCCTGTAAAGTGTGACCTTGCAAGAAAAATAATTCATGGAGGAGAGAGAGAGAGAGTTTTAATGGAAAAGGCCAGAAAAACAAAGCTTATAGTTTTAAAATATATACAACTGTATTGGTACATTAGATTTCTTTAAAATAAACAAAAAATCAATACATTTGCAGAGTAATACCTTTATTGGGATTCAGAAAATGTTACAAAATATTCAGCAAACTTTGTAGAATCCTTATTCAGGCTGGATGATATAATAAACAGAAATAGCCAGTGTGAGATAAGTGCATTTGGGGCAGGATAGAAAATCCCCAGTAAGGGCCACGGTGCAATTTCAGAAATGCAGAAATCGCCATTTCAATATAAATATAAAAATGAAGGCTTATTAGATTGTGTATGGGATGGGAATGTGGTGCTATGTGGGTTGGGGGCCTTTGTTGCAAGTTTGCACGGGTCTGCAGAAAATGATGCTTGGGTCCCAATCACTCTTTCTTTGGGGATATAGCATTGCCTAGGAAGAGGTTTGTTCCCATCTTGGTTGACCTTGACATGCTGACACGGCTTCAAATTGTCCCATCCTGGGGCCCACTTGCAACCCAGTTCTTGGGACGAGGATGCCGCTTTGCAAAGCTCCAATGCTCAGCTTTGTTTTGTTGGCTTGCATCCAGACAGAAAGAGATTCACTTTTAATTATTCAGAACTCATCTTTCCTCCCATTAAAAGCAAATGGGAAACGGATGGGTTTGGGCAATGAATCCCCAGCAGGATATTTAGGTTTAAAACAAAACCTGTCCAGTTAAATGTTTCCTTACAGAAATGGATTTGATTACTCTAATCTTCCCCCTTCAGTTTGTGTAGTTTGAGGCAAGCACCGTGCAAGGGATATAAAAAGCTGTATTTTTTAAAAAAGGAAAAAGAAGAAAGCCTGACACAGGATTTGCAGTGATGCCTTTAATGTTTTCTTCAATCAGGAGGAGAAAAGAAGGGAGGATTTAGGTTTTGTTTCTGCTTGGCTCTGCTTTGTGTGGCCTGTTTGATTCGCATTCGAGACCACTCTTCTCCCTTGTCTCTGTAGGCCACTCTTGGGCACCTGTTGAAGCCAGAAATGAAAAGGAGGCACAAAACCAATTTGAAGTCCTATTAACTGCATTGTTTGGCTGAGGCCTGGGTGAAGTGATCATGCCCCGTAGGCAAGGGGAAAGATCCATTGCATTTGTACCCCTCCAAAGCAGCCATCTAAGGTAAGCGCAGTGTACATTGTGAAATATGTTGTGTTTATACTGAACTGGGCTTAATGGTGGCTAATGAAGGCTGTTAGCTTTCCTCTTCATAGACACAAGATGGAACCTACATCATAGGTTTGTTAGCTATCCCCTTGGTTCCCAAGCAGGGGGTGGCGTGGGATACTCATTCCTGGGTCTGGAAAGCTGTCATCCAAAAGCCTGGTCTACCTAACAGGGATGACGTTGAACTAAAGTTGCTCATAGGAAAGATGGAATACTGATATATTAAATAAATGGCAGGTACTCCGGGGAAAAGATGAATAAATACAACCACAGGCCCAGTATCTGATTATAATTGCCATGTTTACTTCTCTTGCATCCCACAAAATCTCCTGCTGGAGACTCTATGTCAGACAATATGGAGGTGATGTTATGGCATCAGAAAGTACCAAAAGGCTTCAGACAAGACTCTTTGGCTTCTTTCCCGTGGACTGCTTTGAAATAACTAAAAGCTTCTGGAACAAAAGTGCAATTTGGGGGTGATTATGGGCATTTGCCTGTCCAAGCCTTCATTAACAAACCTTATTACAGGCATTTCTCTCCATGTCGGCTTTCATCTTCCACACACTAATTTTTTTTCTCTTTCACATGGAGAACAATCTTCTCTGCTGAAAATGTGGTGTTAGATTTGAAAGAATGGGAAGTGATTGCCGGTATTGGCTGGTATATCAAGCCAACAGAGATTGGGATCTAGGAATGCACTAAAGACCTCACCACTGGCTCCACTCTTCAAGAGATCCAACACTGTAGCCCTGCTTCTTGATGTGTTGTTACTTTAAGTCAACCAATCAAAATGCTGTTCCACCTTCCCTACTTTCCAGTGTGGTGTAGTTGTTAAGAGCGGTGGACTCGTAATCTGGTGAACAGGGTTTGCTTCCCCGCTCCTCCACATGCAGCTGCTGGGTGACCTTGGGCCAGTCACACTTCTTTGAAGTCTTTCAGCCCCACTCACCTCACAGAGTGTTTGTTGTGGGGGATGAAAGGAAAGGAGATTGTTAGCCGCTTTCAGACTCCTTAAGGGGAGTGAAAGGTGGGATATCAAGTCCAAACTCCTCCTCCTTCACCTCCTCCTCCTCCTTCACCACCTCCTCCTCCTCCACCTCCTCCTCCTCCTCTTCTTCTTCTTCCTATTCTTCTTCTTCTTTCCCTGTTGGCTAATTCCAGCAGCACAGATATGGGTATGAAGAGTGTGCACAGAACCAGGACCCCATGAGGCTGGGGGGGGGGGGAAGGGGAGATCTTGGTATACATTGCTAACTGAGAGGATACCTTTGAAATGTGACTACAATGAATTGTCATTGTTGAATTCTAGTCTTTTAGTCTGTTGTGTTGTTTCCTTTCTTCATTTCTCTGATGGAAGTCAGTGGAGACCTAGGCCAACAAGGGCTTCGCCCTACCAAGAGAAATGTCCAGCAATCTTTTCTAAAGTGGGAAAAGAACCCCACGCATGTATGCAATAATGACATGATTGACGGATGAGTTGTCCATCCCACTTGCCTCCGGGATGGGGCCAGTTAAAGATCTGTCCTCCAGAGACAAAAAAGGGGGAATGGGTTCCCCACCCTACTTTAGATCATTATTGCCAGTTTAGCAGACAACTGTGGGAAAAACATACCAATGGTCTGACTCACTATAAGGTAGAATCACATAACCAGTTCATAGAGGAACCTGGGTAATAGTATACTGTAATCAGGATCTAGGAATCTTCATGGGCATGAATGCAACAGTAAACCTCTCTTATGGGCCCAATTTTCTAGCTTCTTCCAACTGGCACATGGTGTGCCACATTGGTGTGCCAGCTCTTCATCCTATTGGTCAACTGAAATGAGCCACTTGGTTTGTTCAGTTTTTCCCTTGGGTTGTTTAGCCAGCTTGTTCAATCGTATTGCTCAATAAATTTTGATGAGCACCATGTATATGAAGTTTGCAAAATGAGAGTGCTTCATTTTTGGACCAGAGCCAAGGAAATCTTCTCTATTCAATGGATATGATCTTCTGTGGATATTCCTTCTCAAGATGCTCCTGCCAAAGTCATTTTCATTCATCAAGTATGTTTTTGTGTGCTCTTCTTTGAAAAGGATTTCAGCCTAAACAAAGTCTAGTGCCTCGTGAATGTGAGAGGAGCCTGTTGTTGTTTTCAAAGCAAATGAAATGTGTAGCAATGACAGCAAAAGAAATCAATTGTGTGTGGTTTTACAAAGCTTCCCTTTCGAGTCTTCTTGGCTCAAATGACAAGAATCTTCTTTTTTCATCATTCCTTATGCTTCACGGCTAATCTAACCATTGGAAGGTTTTCCTTTGGTTTCTTCCAGAAGACCTGTATATATTGTGCATTCATTTGTCTGCACAAAATTTGTGTGGCGGTTGTGCGTGGTGTTGTTGTCAGATGGTTGTTTTTCCAGGGCGTTCCCTCATCACTTTTCTTACTGCAAAAGTCCAATTACTTTGTTACACAAAGGCACCGTAGTGCCCTTGCTATTTATCGCAATGCACCTGCTTTCTTAAGAGTGGGCTACAGACACAGACCTCATTGCATCAAGGACATACATATACTGTACAGTATATACCAGCATCTACTCAGATAGGTGAGAAATCTGTGCAAAAGTGCTGATGTCATGGAAGCATCCTTTGTATCCCTCAAACACTTAAAAAGCAACATTGGCTGTAATGTGCAAAAGGCCAGAGCAGAGCAGTTTGTGCACATGAGTGCTTTGACCCAGGTTGGAATGGCTAGGATATGACATGGGCAATAATTTGCCCACAGATGCCACTACACACTACATGCACATGCAGAGACCGAGTGAATCATGTGAGTAGACCCTTGCATAAGCCTTTTTACATGGCAAAGTCTGGGTTACTGTCCTCCTTCCCAGTAATGATGCACCAGCCCTTCCTAGATGATTAGATGACCTCCACAGTCTCTTCCAACTCTGCTTCGTTTATACCTGTATATACCCCTAGTGGATTGCATGCCCACAACCTGAGACTTCTCCTGCATAGACGTCAATTCTGCTAAAAGTGCTTCAAGTGCCTCCTGGTTCTTGGAGACTGTGGGATGGGAGAAGGTAGGGAGTCTACTGACCTGTCTATTGCCAGAGCAGCCTCTTCTTCCTCCCCACCTGCCCTGATCTTCCTCCTTCCCTTGCCCTGGCTCCTCCTTGTGGGCATCGCTAATCTCCATAAATCATTGGTCCACTCTCCTGGGTCACTTGCCCAGTCCCCTGCCTCCACCAAACACTCTTCAGGGCCCTGCCAGTTTCTGGCAATCACTCCCCCAAAATAAATATAAAATAAGGACTGAGTGGCCATATATACAGCAGTTCAGTTCTAATTAATGTTCGCACAAAGGAGAAGCATGTGTGTGTTTGTGTATGAGTGTTCTTACAGCACACAGATGCCAGCCTTACCTGCTGTTGCTAGCATGCATCCATACACATTATGCAAGCTCCCATCCAATATGACAGCATTGCTTCTCTTTACAGGAACAGCTCGTGGTCCCCATTCCCCAAAGCTCACCTAACTCCTGTCGGCCCCTTCAGCTTCCTAGAAGCTGTTACAAGCTGCTGCTGCTGCTGCTAAGTGGAGGATTTGCTGAGGCATTCCACTGCACAGATGGATTAGGCAAGTGGTCAGAGAAGGCAGAAAAGAGCAAGCGTTCCTGTATGTCCTGAGAGTTGGCATGAAGGTTCCACACGATCCGGTCTATTTATGAAGCCAAGCCACAGGGAGAAATCGTCCAAACCATTGGCGTCAGGTGTCATCTCCCCCCTCTATTTTAAGCCTTCAAACCACTGTCTGGAGAGCAGGCTTAACTGAATGAGTATCAGTCAGCTGAAGGTAGAAGCGATTACAGTTTGGGGTCCTTGGAATATATAGAGGAGAGCAGCCTATTGGTATGAATATCCCTCCAGTGGCAGATCAGGCCTATAGGTTAGATAACCTACTAAGCTAAGGTGACAGCACTGTCCAAGCACATTCTACTAGCTACACTTTCTCTGGCAAATGTAGAAGCAACTGGAAGAAGCAACTATCACCCATGAGGCAAGGGAAGGTGACTGCCTCAGGCAGCAGAATCCACAGGGGCAGCAGATCCCGATGGAGTTATTTCTTTCATCCCCGTTGTTCCTGATGTAGACATTCCCTGTCCACTTCTTCCCTGGCAGGAAAGGGTGTGCAATTGGGGGGGGGGGGTCTGCATCAGGTGTCACCCCTGCTATCACCCATCAGAACATAAGGAGACAAGTAGATCCCTGTTGGATCAGACCAAAGATCCATCTAGCGCAGCATCCTATTCCCACTGTGGCCAACCAAAGGGCTATGGGAAACCTACAAGCAGGGCATGAGGAAAGCCCACACTCCCCACTTGTGTTCCGAACTGGTATTCGGAGGCATACAGCCTCCAATACTTGAGATGAAACAGCCATCATGGCTAGTAGCCATGCTCTGTAACTCTCCCAGCCACTGAATCTTTAGCAGAAGCCTTGCTTCAAGTTTCCAGGCATATGCTATTCCTTCTGTAAAGGTGGCTGTCAAAGTCTGTTACTAACCTTCAAGAAGAGGGTTAAAAACATTTTTGTTTAAGCAAAGCATTTGATGGCATCTGATGAGGGGTGCATTTCCCTGCTGGGAACTGGTGGGCATTGAATTTGCCATTTTGGAAGCATTTTTCAGGGTTGATAATCTTATTGATAGCCCCCACTCCCTTTCTCTTTCTTTTTCTTTCCATCCAAGAAAGAATGTAAATATCCAAAGTCCATTTCAGAAAAAAGAAAGCCTAGAATTATGCTAAGTCGTGAGAACAGACAAAAATTCCAAGGAGAAGATTATCTACTCTGCATTACTTCCACTTCTGTTTTTTTAACCATTGTTCTGTGGGATAAAGACCTTGCTTTGGCCTAGACAATAAGCTCAGTGTCGTCAAAGAAGGACAGTCTTTGCTACCATCTAGTGGCAAGAACTGGCTTCTAAATGGCATGTTGATTTCAGTATGTCTTTCTGAAGGTGTGTATCTCTCTTTGTTCGACCTAGTTCTTGCTCTCAACGGGTATACCTTGAAATTCAGCACCTGATTCACCTGCTGCTTTCCTGGTGAAGGCCAAACTACATGTGACACTGATTGTACTATTAGTTTTGTTTCACCAAATGTAGCTGTGAAGGCTGCAAACTAAAGTTGAAAGTGTGTATGTGTGTTTCTGCATGTGTGTTCAGATTCCTTTTGGTTTTCCCCTGGAGAATTCGGAAAGTAGATTTTTCAGAAATGTGCCCCCCACAGAATTCACCACGAAAGCTTGGCGCATGTTGTAGTCCATCTTGCAGGGTGCAGTCTTGACAGAAGTTGCTGCTGCCCTGCTAGTCAGAGTTCTAATTCTTAAGTGAACACCCTAAGGGAGAGAAATACAAAATAAAACTAAAGGGGCAGAACGATTGCTATTCTTTATTGCTATCAGAAACCCGGCAGGCAGGGACAGGGATAGGCAGCCTATACAAAACCCAGCTAATCTCAAGTATATGAATTTGAGCCAGTTCAGTTCCTTTGAAGTTAATGGAGTGAAATTGGCTTCCTTTCAGACAGTAGGGAGAAGTGTATGGGAGGCTTGATGTTATATGGAACTCCAGCATGGGCATGGGCTTCCCGTATATTGATAATGTCAAGGGCAGCTCTGTGTACAGCTACATGGAGATCTGTTGTTACTGCAGGCAAATGGGAAAGCCTGTACTATTTGAGAACTCCCTGCATGTGTTCGAGATTCTATTGGGCTGATGGAATGGATTGCGGCTATGAGCAACTCCATCCACTATGAATTACAAGTCATATTTTGTGTTAAGGCACTTAACCTGGGAACGAGGCCAACATCACAACCCTGTGATCCAATCCCATGAAAAGGTGAGGGGGCTGGGCTTGAACGGCCCAATGCCAGCGGAAGACCACAAGTGAGAACAGCATCAGGCGCTGATACTGCTCTGTGTGTGCCTCCCAGTGGTGGCACTTGTGAGGCAAGTTATTAAGAGATAGCACCAGGGACAGAGAAGTAAAAAAAATAATTATTTTTTTTAAGACAAAGGGTCCTCTAAAGTAGAAGTAATTTAGCTGTAATCCTCCATGCTCCTTGCTTTACTGTGCTGCACCAGCAAATTTGAAAGGTCAGTTTCAAATTTGCAGATGTGCAAAGGGCTTTCCCGTTTTAATCTGCAGGATGTCGCAATGACTTTCCAAGAATGAGCCTTGTGTTTTCTTGAACTCAATTATATACCATTGGCTAATGCAATGTCTTGTCTCATGGCAGTGCATTCCAAGGGTCAGTGGTGGCTGAGGGAGGGGGAATCCTATCTCCATGGTATTTAACTATTGTGCAAGTCATGTATATTAAAGCTCCTGTGTGTGAGTGTGTCTTTGAGTGGAATTCAACTAACTAGTTCCATCAGAGGAAGCCTGCTTTAGGAATTCCACTATCACAGCTGGGCTTGTTTTCAGCCATCCCTTTCTCCCCTAAGCTCCCTCCCTTCCTGTTCCCATTGCCACGGCCACTGCTGCTGTGCAACCTGCCTTCACTTTTGCCCCCCCCCCCCATCCCACTCTGATGTCATGCATATCTAGGAGTGTGATGAGGCTCCCGTGAGGGCTATGTTCTGACTTCATGCAAATCCAGGACTGGGATGAGACACTACAAATCCTCCAATGGGGGATGTGCGATGACAATATTACATTTTTATTATATAGAGAGTGATTAAAGCATCCAATATACCATATTATGCAAGTGGTGTAAATTAAAAGCATCTTTATATTTTATGTTAAACACTATCCCTTTCCCAGTAACCATCATCACTGGTTCTGCCTTTTGAGGTCAGCCATCTAGATTGCAATAACATTATTTATGATTTCTTAGAACACTGAAGTGATTCAGACCTTGATTTGGATCCAGCTCTAATGCTATTCATGGTGCTTCTGTTGAGCTTTCCTCCCTCCCTCCCTCCCATTCCTCATTTGACTTATTGTGGGTTCTATTTTCCCCCTTTGTTCTTAAGCTAATTGCTTAAGCATCCTTCTAGGGCTATTTAATGTCTGCTCCTCACTGCAGATTTGGAGAATCTGAATGGAAGAGGCTTTGCCACCTGCATTTTTCATGATTCCCTTCCTGTTTTGTAATAATTCACCAAGGAATTAGATTCCAATAAGCAAAGACACCTGTGTTTACAGACTGCATAAGTGAAAGAAACCCCCCCCCCACTGTAATAAAACCTGACTGGTCAACTTTTGCTTCTCCGCATTAAATGAGGAATTGCCTTCTTAAGTGTTCACATGCTTCCAAAGCACTTTATGTTCAGATAAATCCCATTAGTGGTTATGTTGATTTAAAGAATCCTGATGTACAAAGCAAATTTTCAAGCAAATTAAATAAAAGCGCAAGAGTGAAGCTAAGTGGCTCTGGGAAAAAAAGACATTTAGGACTCACAAAAGAAGAAACATTTGGACAAGAATGCTGAAAATGGCAGTAATTGTGAACACATTCATATCCCTTATTGCACTAGAATTGCTGCATTATAAAACACGCAAGTGTTTAAACCTTGATGTTAAATACTTTTTAATGAGCTGGCCTATCCATAGCATCTATTCAGGCCTCATGTTTTACATTCTGCACATATTTATCCTTTAGCTATGCTCCTCTTGCATTCCTTTGTGCTTCCTTGTTTTGCCAACAGTCTCCAATTGACAGAAGCATTAAAAAGGAACAGCACGTGCCTATGCATGTTTACTCTGAAGTAAGTCCCACTTTGTTCAATGGGGATTACTTCCAAGTTACTCTGCATAAGATTACAGCCTTAGGTGTCATCCTAACCTTATGTAGGGAAATATCAATTTATTTAAGGGACGTGGGTGGCGCTGTGGGTTAAACATCAGAGCCTAGGGCTTGCCGATCAGAAGGTCAGCGGTTCAAATCCCCATGACAGGGTGAGCTTCCGTTGCTCAGTCCCAGCTCCTGCCCACCTAGCAGTTCGAAAGCACGTCAAAGTGCAAGTAGATAAATAGGTCCCGCTCCGGCGGGAAGGTAAACGGCGTTTCCATGCGCTGCTCTGGTTCGCCAGAAGTGGCTTAGTCATGCTGGCCACATGACCCAGAAGCGGTACGCTGGCTCCCTTGGCCAGTAAAGTGAGATGAGCACTGCAACCCCAGAGTCGTCCGCGACTGGACCTAATGGTCAGGGGTCCCTTTACCTTTACTTTACCTTATCAGCTTATTTAGCTTTAGATGCATTTCTTTTTCTTTTATAAACGTGGAGGTGAGGGCCTGGGAGCATTCTGCAGGTATTTCCCACTCTTCACCCCCTCCTGGACACCATTTCTGTGAGCATGCAAATGCTAGAATGCTTTGTGGTGATAGACCCATTGAAAAGTTGGCGTTTTTGCATGTGGATGTTCATTTCCTTCAAAAACGCACACACACACCTCTGGCAAATATTAGAACATACTGGTTCAAAATAAATATTGTCTGCCCCCGAGCATTTGCATATTACCATGGGCAACCTCTTCACTGGAAGGCATCCCTTAACTTAGTATTTACCTTAGGAGACTCAGGGAGCTGTTCGTGGTGCTGAATTCCTAAACAGCAAATGGTGAGTAAATACCAAGCGAGGCTCCAAGCGCTTGCTGTATTTTTTATTATCATTCAGGCAGCACATTTCCCCTGTCTCCACAGGTGCTGAAATGATCCTCTACACTGTTTACTGTACATGGTTTTTTTGATTTATTCATTACAGATACCATCTTCAAAGTTCGGCGCTATCTTGATCTAATGCTCTAAGAGTTGTTTCCTCTTCTTTCCTTTGAACTCTTCCATAAGGAAAAATTGTGGGAGCCCAAGGCAATCACTCTACACTTTCTTTGAATGGGCTTGCCCTTTTTTTTATTATTCTGCAAAAAGAAAAAGAAAAATTAACAATGTTCCACTTGGAGATTACCCCTCTCCGTGAAGATGGGAGACGTAACAGAGCAGCTTGTTTTCTTTCCTTGTTCCCTTCTCTTATCTCGATTGATTAGGAGCGTCTGATCTATTTAAAAAAATAAAATCAAAACAACCCTCTTTTCTTAACTTCGCTGAGAAATCAAAGGGCAGCTGACAAGCAGATCTAATTTTATCATCACTTTGGTACTCGAGAATCCCAAGTAATTACAATGAAACTGCAGTGAGGGAACCAAAGGCTGGAGCACATAATGAAATGTAGCATCAGGTGAATAAAGTCAGCCTATGTTTCTGGGCTTTGCTAAAGAGCTCCATCCCAGGAATGGGTGCAGTTGTAGGGAGCTGGGCTGAATGAAGTGAATTGGACTTTTGAAAAGGAGAGCCACTCTTTGTGACATTTCTGTGTAAAGCAGGGATATATAATAATAATAATAATAATAATAATAATAATAATAATAATAATAATAATAATAATAATTATTATTTGTACCCCGCCCATCTGGCCGAGTTTCCCCAGCCACTCTGGGTGGCTTCCAATCAAATATTAAAACAATACAGCATTAAATATTAAAAACTTCCCTAAACAGGGCTGCCTCCAGATGTCTTTTAAAAATAGGATAGCTGCTTATTTCCTTGACATCTGCTGGAAGGGCGTTCCACAGGGCGGGCGCCACTACCGAGAAGGCCCTCTGTCTGGTTCCCTGTAACCTCGCTTCTCGCAATGAGGGAACCGCCAGAAGGCCCTCGGCACTGGATCACAGTGTCCGGGCTGAATGATGGGGTGGAGACGCTCCTTCAGGTATACAGGACCGAGGCCTGTGACACTTCAGATGCTGCTGGCCTACACAACCACCACCACCATCATTACTTACAGTTGTTTTACAGATGCCAATATTTTAGATATACCTGTTACATTGTTACTAGAGCCTCAGGTTCCTGGCCAGGGAAAAAAGTGGTATTTGAAAACACAGTATGAATGCAATTCTTAGTCCCCAGGAGAGTGTCTCAGGAGTTTGTGGATCTCCGTCTCTGCAGGTAGAGGTCTGCCCTCAGCAACTTCCTCCCAGCTTCCATAACAATGCCCAAAGCCATTGCTCTTGCTCAGGGGTCAGCAAACTTTTTCAGCAGGGGTCCGGTCCACTGTCCCTCAGACCTTGTGGGGGGCCGGACTATATTTTGGAAAAAATAATAATGAACAAATTCCTATGCCCCACAAATAACCCAGAGATGCATTTTAAATAAAGGACGCATTCTACTCATGTAAAAACACGCTGATTCCCGGACTGTCCACGGGCCGGATTGAGAAGGCAATTGGGCCGGATCTGGCCCCCGTGCCTTAGTTTGCTTACCCATGCTCTTGCTCAATGCTCTGATGGAGGCAAAGTGCGCGCGCGCGCACACACACACACACACACACCAAAAAACGATCAGTGGGGATGCTTTGGTTTCACTAGATCCGAAGCCCCACTAAACCCTCAATGTACTTCATGAATGGAAGAAAACTATGTCAGCCATGGGGCTTGTATACTCAAGTTTCCCTTCCATTGGGATCCATCAGAATGGAAACCTTTAAAGTAAAAAAAAGGATCAAAAGAGAAAGGAAAACACACCCCATACAGCCCTTCTGTCCTGTCAGCACAACCCTGGCAGGGCTCTGGATTAGACTGCCCTCCTCATTGAACTGTCCCTCGCCTGTAAGATTGTTTTCCCTATTTTTATTTTTAGTTCCCAGTGTCACATGTGAAATAGTAAGAGAGAGATTGGGGAAGTAAGCATCATGACCTCTGGATTTCCTACTGGTAGTAGACAACAGAGGTCTCTGAACAGGATGAGGTTCAGGCTGCTTCCAGGTTGGTGGGGTGGGCATCAATATATTCCAATCAGAAGACATACCTCTTCTGCCACCCTTGGATTCAGGAGATGAATCTCCTGCAATACATCTATTTCCCCCCAGCCATGCAGAATTCAGGGACTATGAAATAAGATGAGGGCCAGTCAACTACCGTAGTTCCCTCGGGGAGGCAGAGCATATCACATCAGCCTGGATAGCTTAGTTGGTTAGAGCATGGTGCTGATAACACCAAGGTTTCAGGTTTGAACCCTGTATGGGACATCTGCATATTCCTGCATTGCAGGGGTTGGAATAGATGATCCTCAGGGTCCCTTCCAACTCTACAGTTCTATGATTCTATGACACTCCAGCTCTTGTCAGCCTATACAAGGATTCAGTTGGCTCTAGCTCGCTGCAAATATTTTACTTAGATATTCCAGGATAAGAATGCTCCAGCCAGCTATCCAAAGTCGTCTTTTTGTGTGTTTGGGCTGGACCCTGCCTGCTTCCCCTGTAAGCTTCAAGTTCCCATGAAACAACGAAAAAGTGTGATTCAAAGGTAGAATGCAATATAAAGGGCATGAAAACTGGATTCTTCCTTTTTCATGGACTTACAAATCTCTTCTTGCTTTTCGTTTCATGCACCACTAATTACAACATAACAAGAAGAAAGAGCCTAACATTGCCCAGAGACCATATCTGGGTGCTTCCCCTGCTGTAAATTATGAGTAGATACAGCAGATGGAGCACTGGGATATTAATTTCTGTTGTTGAAAACCACAGGGCCATCCACTTTAAATTTACAACTAAATAATAAATGGCATTGGTAAAATAATCAGTAGAGATAAAGATGCTTCAGTAAATCATACATTTGGCTCATAAAAGCTTTATGGAACAGTCCATCTGGGAGATTGTTTAAGTAGCAGTTGTTATGCCTAAGCTTTGGCAAGTAGGCATTTGACTGATGCTGGTTTCCAAAAATGTCTAGCAAATCATGAGGCATGGCTGTTAACTGCAGGGCTTGTCTCAGCTATCTCTATGAGCTGGCCATGTTTCCAAAAACAAGTGATATGGAAGGCTTCCGTAGCTTTGCAAATGTATCCATTTGCAAATGGATTATTCTGGAGCAGTTTCATTGCAATCAGGACTGTTGGAGATCATGGCAACAGGAGCAAGCTCTGGACCTGTGGACTGAAACTGAAGTGCTCCAATTCTAAAAGGAAAGTTGGCTCCCCACTTTCCTAAGAGATGCTGCCAAAATGCCAGACTCATATGAGATGTTTGTGATAGGTTCCAGTGTAGTTACCACATTTGTGTACATAAGCTATGAGTAGACTGGTTGTACACAACTTGTTGGGATGAGAGCCCATGTGCTTATTATGTACATGAGTTGAGAAGCCATAGCCAAACACAGCTGTCAATCACATCTAATGACTTAGTGGAGAAAACTGAACCTTTTTAGCAATTGATACCAGTTTGGTCCAGATGAGAAAAAACGGTGCCCATTCATCTTTCACTCCCCTCTTTCTTCCCATGCATCTCCAGGGAGTTGGAGAGGTTACACATTTTCCTGGTTCAAGACAGCTACTTTGTAAATCTGAAGGAGTGCCAAAATGAGGCAATTAAAAGTTTCAAGAGGAAATGAAAGTTAGATGAGATGGCTATTCACATATACATTTGGGGTTTGCTATTTAAATTGGTTGGGTCCTGTAAAACAAATGGCACACAAAGGGGGACTGGAAGAAGAACTGGCATCAATGTACAAGTTGTTCCCCCCCCCCATTTGTATTATTGTAAGTGGAAAAAAGTTTGTCGTGAATGTGATGGATGCTGAGACTCTCAAATCTCTGGCCATAGTGAAAGACTTGGTGGCGAATGCATTGGGTGTTGAAAACTCTCAGAGAGCAGTGTCAAAGATTGGCACAGATCATCTCAAGTACAGCAACTTTAAAACAAATAATATTTCTAGTCTTTACAGCTGAAATAAGAAAATGAGCATTTGCTGTGGTGGAGAAAGAGGATTAAGTGGGCCTATTCAAATGATACCTGAGAAGTCCAAACTGGCCCCACACATGGAGGTGATGAGCTTGGTCATCCACATGGTGGCAGCACATCTGATTGTAGCCCTACAAACACAGGCTAGTACAGTACTGTCCATTTGGGGGCCTATATAAGAATATGAGAAGAGACTTCTGGGTCAGACCAATTGTCCAGCATCCTGTTTTCACAGTGGCCACCCAGATGCCTGTGAGAAATGTATGCAGGTGTTTCATGCCTGTTGGCATGTTTAGATTGCCTGTCTCCCATCTTGGATGGCAGGTGCCATTAGAGTTATAGGCTGGTTCCACAAAAGAGACTGGTCAACAAAAGAGGTTTAAAGACTCTCTCAAGACAAATCTTTAAAAATGTAGTATAAACACCGTCAACTGGGCAACACTGGCCTGTGAGCGCTCCAGTTGGAGTACAGCCTTTACCAAAGGTGTCATGGGCTTTGAAGATGCTCGAACTCAGGATGAAAGGGAGAAACGAACAAAAAGGAAGGCACGCTTGGCAAACAGGCCCAGTGCTAGGGCTTTTCACGCCCTAGGCGAGGGGGCGGGGCCACGTGACGTCATTGCGCATGACGTATGGTGCCCCGCCCCCTGCCGCCGGGCGCCCCGCGCCGCCACGATTTTCACCGCTGTTTGGGGCGGCACTGGGCGGCGGTGGGGGTGAGGGGCTGGCCAGCGCCCCCTCCATTCCCGACGGCACTCGCTCGCTCCGCATCCGCCCCTTCTGCAGAGAGCGGCAGGGCGCGCGCGGCTTGAATGACCAGCTTGCGCGCACCCTGCTGCTCTCCGCAGAAGGGGCGGATGCGGAGCGCGAGCGCCGTCGGGAACTCGGGAAGGGTGCTCGCTGCGCCCTTCCCGAGTTCCCGACGCGGCGCTCGCTCGCTCCGCATCCGCCTCTTCTGCGGAGAGCGGCAGGGCGCGCGCGGTCTGGATTGGGAGCGCCCCACTGCCGGCGTGGGGCTGTTTATGCGCCCCCTCCATTTCGGCGCTCTAGGCAGCTGCCTAGTTGGCCTAAATGGAAGCGCCGGCCCTGTTGGCAAATCCACACTGTGATCAACTCCCACCCGGAAACCTGTGTCTCCACTGTGGAAGAATGTGTGAATCCAGAATTGGCCTCCAGTCACTTACGGACTCAATGTTAAAACCATGTTTATGGATGCACAATCTTACTCAGCTATGAGTGATTGCTAAAGAAGAAGAAGAAGAAGAAGAAGAAGAAGAAGAAGAAGAAGAGGCGGAGGAGGAGGTTGGTTCCATGTGCACAATAGGAGAGACTAGACCAAAAAAAGGAGAGGCATGGGGAAACGGCTATACTGTACACACACCAAAATACACCAGACAAACAGTCTGTTATAGAGAGCAGCAACAGTGGGATTGCAAAGGAAGGTTAGTTTGCACATGACTTGATAAAATGGCAAGACCACTTATTTGCCATGTCAGATAAAGGGCTCCAGAATGAGCAACACCCCCGATGTGATAATAAGCAAGTGCTCACCACAAGTAACAGACACAACAAAATGATTGCATGTTGACTTGACACCACGTAGCAAGGGCAAACCAGCTTCACACTGGAATCTCCACTTGGGTTCCACTGGAAAGCTGTAGCTCTGCTACCTCTGTGGCTGGAGCAGTGTGCCGGGAAATGGGTGAAATCTATGGACATTCCAATTACCCTGAATCACTGGGGTACAAAATGGCCTGCTTTAGGGGATTGTTTCTATTGAAAATTGCCTGCAGAAGAAAACCGTTTAGCTAGAACTTGGCATGTGTGGCTGATGGCAGGCAGCGGGGGAGGGGGAGATACACCAACAAATTACAGTAGTAAAAAAAAAATGTGTGACTCCATTATCAGGGGAGTCAGGAATTGGCTTCTGAATCCATGTTCAGGACTGTGACAGTAACCATATAATAGGCTTTTAAATGTCAATGGGATAAACATGGTCTAATAGCAACAAATAATATGCCAAGCTGGGAAGCATGTAACAAAACAGATGGAGGGATAGCTCTACCTATTATCTGCTCCCTGCAAAAGACAGAGAGAGAGAAGACGATGCAGGTTTATGCTCAATCTAGTGTGTAAATCTCAGGCAGCCGATGTTTTCTTTCCCCCCCAGAAATAGGTTGGGGGTGGGGAGGGAGTGAAGGAGAGAGAGAGAGAGACAGGAGAGGAGATGATAAAATATAATTAGTTTGTTTTCAGTACCATTTCTTGCTTTCAACCAGGCAGGCTCAGGTGAGCTGTACAAATGAGATACATAACATTTTCAAGCTTGCTGCAGGCAAGGGGGGGAAATGGGGCAGAGGGGAAGGAGGAAAAGTACCAAGTAGTTTCTTTCGGCAATTTAATCCTAGCATCTGCAGCAGCAGACGTCCCCTGTGTGTGGTCAGCAGAGCCAATAATAAGTTGAATGCATTTGTGGCCATGCTCATGGCAGGATTCTCCCTCGCCCACTCAGAAATGTATGTGGGACCATGGAGGTTGGTGCATTTTTTTTCCTGGCATGTGTCCTCTCTGGGACCCACAGTGTCAGTAGGAATCTCTTGCCAGTGTGGTGTAGTGGTTAAGAGCGGTAGACTCGTAATCTGGTGAACCGGGTTCGTGTCTCCGCTCCTCCACATGCAGCTGCTGGGTGACCTTGGGCTGGTCACACTTCTTTGAAGTCTCTCAGCCTCACTCACCTCACAGAGTGTTTGTTGTGGGGGAGGAAGGGAAAGGAGAATGTTAGCCGCTTTGAGACTCCTTCGGGTAGTGATAAAGCGGGATATCAAATCCAAACTCTTCTTCTTCTTCTTCTTCTTGCAGAATGGACTACCCAGGGTTTGGTGTAGCTGTATGGATTGTAAGGGATGGATGAATCCATCTGAGACCTGGCCCTTTCTCGAAAGTCCATACAGGCATGTGTTGTATGCTTGTACAGGTGAGTGAGTATCTCATGTTGGACAGTAATCAAGAAATGACAATTAACAGGGCACCGTTGTTTTGCAGATGTGTCCGAAAACTCTCTACAAAAGAAGCCCAGATTTCCTTGCATGAAAATGTCTTTCTCTCATGGGAAGTGTTTAGGACTGAGGGAAAGTGAGCTCTGGCCTTTGCTTCTACCAGAGGTACAAGGAGTATTGGGAGGCTACACTTTCTGCCTTCCAAGATTAAAGTCATGGCAAGGGAGAGACCAACCTGTCTCTGTCCTTCAGCCAGAGAAGGAACAGCTGCAGAGAACATGCTTCCTCACCCCTGCAAAAAGAAAAACTCCAAAAGCTCAAATTTCTGTCTTGTCTCCAGTTTCTCCTGGAACTGCACGTGCAAACAGGGCAAATATTCTAGGCTGCCTTTGGTATTATTTTAATGTGTTGCAAGTCACCTCATAGATAAATTAGTCTATTTTTCCTTTTCAGTTTCCCATTGCCCTTTCTGCCAGCCGAAAGAGGGAACATTACATACTGTAACTGCAAAAATGACAGTCCAAGTTTTCTGTAAAAAAAAGAAGAAGAAGAAAAGACTTTAGTTCCTGAAACACCCACCGAGAATGCCAACTGTCTCTCAGGGAGACAAGTCATTGCTTCAGAGTTTTTCCCTCAGCTACTTTGTGTGGTCTGAGCTGCTGTAAAGGTCAATAGAAAGGCAGAACACGCAGCCACAAAATTTCTGCTTTCTTTTCATATCTTTCTTCCACACACATTTAATAGACCGAGCATATTTTTCTCAGGGAAGGCGGGGGGGGGGGATGAATGACAACATGTACAGAGTAAATCCCCATTGTCCTATGTGGAGGAGGAAGGTATTTGAGCAGACATTTTCAGCTGTGAATGGAATACGATTTGCATAAATCATAAATGGAGCAGAGCTATTGCTGTTTCTATATTGCACAGCCTATCATTATATTTGATGACTTTTTAAAACACACACACACACACACACACACACGTACACGTTGGTTTAAGACCAGTGTGTCAATGCTATTTCATGTTGGCTCCAGCTCCACAAAGTTGGGAAACTGGAAGCCAAGGATGATGCCATAACAGGTGTACTCAAAGATCAGCAATGGTGTTGTGCAATGTCATAAAGTATGCTTGCTTACAACTTACCCTCCATGCACTCACACTTTTGCTTGGTCTTTCAGGCCTAGATCTAGATGGGGTTGGGGAAGAAGGACCTGGGGCCAGCAAAGATACCCAGTGCTGTTCTGGTCCTATATTGCCTTATGAAGCCTCTGAGCCTTACTGCATTACTAGAGGAATCCTCCTTTGTGTTGACCCATGCCTGTTTGCTGCTTACATCAGTAGCTGGCAGGATGGGTTGAACAGTGGGAGATTGGGAGGTGTGGCCTCCCCTGATGTAAAGGTAAAGGGACCCCTGACCATTAGGTCCAGTCGTGACCGACTCTGGGGTTGCGGCGCTCATCTCGCTTTATTGGCTGAGGGAGCCAGCATACAGCTTCCAGGTCATGTGGCTAGCATGACAAAGCTGCTTCTGGCAAACCAGAGCAGCGCATGGAAAGGCCGTTTACCTTCCCACTGCAGCGGTACCTATTTATCTACTTGCACTTTGATGTACTTTCAAACTGCTAGGTTGGCAGGAGCTGGGACCAAGCAACAGGAGCTCACCCCGTCACGGGGATTCGAACCGCCGACCTTCTGATCGGCAAGCCCTAGGCTCTGTGGTTTAACCCACAGCGCCACCCGCGTCCCTTTAACTTTCTCTCTTTCAAAGTATCATTTCCGAAGATGAGATGCCCTCTTATTTCCCCTCCTGCAAAATCTATGGGAAATTATCGTTGCATGGTCTGTAAATACCAGACATTATAAAACTTTCCTAAGCAACTGAGCTATTATTATCAAGGTAAATCAATGCCGAACTTGCATATCACATTTTGATACCATGGCAATTGCAGATTTTAAAGGCACATCTGGAATAGTTAATTGTGCAAAGTTCAAGGGCATGCATTCATCCGTTGTTAATAAACCATTTATTGAAGCAGCTCTTATGTGTTTGTCTACTTTTTATTAGCTACTAGAAAATGCCCATAATTCTGATAGTGGAGTGGATTCAGAAGGAAGGTTCAAGAGGAGGAGGTAGGCGGAAAGGAAGGCACGCAGACACATCCACATGCACACATGCACATCCACGCATTCTAGGTGAAGCACATGGTGACTGTGGCTCTGCATATTTCACTGGTAGCACTGCACCTTTTGAAAGGGCTGCCGCTGTTGTTGTTTAGTCGTTTAGTCGTGTCCAACTCTCCATGACCCCATGGACCAGAGCACGCCAGGCACTTTTGTTTTCCACTGCCTGCTGCAGTTTGGTCAGACTCATGTTGGTAGCTTCGAGAACACTGTCCAACCATCTCGTCCTCTGTCATCCCCTTCTCCTTGTGCCCTCCATCTTTCCCAACATCAAGGTCCTTTCCAGGGAGTCATCTCTTCTCATGAGGTGGCCAAAGTATTGGAGCCTCAGCTTCAGGATCTGTCCTTCCAGTGAGCACTCAGGGTTGATTTCCTTAAGAATGGATAGGTTTGATCTTCTTGCAGTCCATGGGACTCTCAAGAGTTATAAGTTAATAAGTTATAATGCATAACTTATTTTATTGCCCTCTTTTCACATGAATGGTTTTTAAAATTGGAAATGCTGATCTGTAAGCTGCCTTAAATTTTATGAGTATAAATGCATCCATTAATTATTGCGGGCACCCCAGAGTGGCACAATGCCCCTTGGTGCGGTGTGCCACATAATTCTACCCCTGGCTGCCCACACATCTTCAATGAAAAGTGGCATCACCTAGTCTTAGGGAACAATTTCCTTCCACAGCAACAATGTCCACACAGTTCAGGATGGCTATCCCAGCTTGTTGTCTCCTCTGCTAGGCAGGCAGTCATGCTGGGCAGAACTTAGTTTAAAAATAAAAAAGGGTGACTTGCTGAAATCAGACAGGCTTGCCAAGAAGCTGGAGGATATGGTTGTGCTGAGAGTTCAAGGATTTGTGGTTGACTATATCTGACAGATACACACAGACATGAGCTCCGGGGAATCACTACATCATGCAATGGAGGCACAGATAGGGGTTATGAGGTCTAATATCTCAGACTGAGTCAAGCCATATATGCCTCCAGAAGCATTTGAGTCTTGTGCAGCCCCATCCTTTGCCTGTATACTCAGAAACGAGTCCCAGTGAGATCAGTACATAGGATTGCATTTTAAGTCTGCAATCCTATGCATGTATGCTCAGAAGTCCATCCCATTGAGCTCAATGTGGTTTGTATCCGATAAGCAAGTTTAGAATTGCACCCTTAGGATCTTTGAAAGGCAAAGATCAGGCAAAGCAAAAAAGAGCAGTCATGTTGGCAGAGTTGATGATCTGTGGGGGTGTTATAGGAATTTTGGGGGGGGGGAGCTTCCCTTCAAAACACCCCAGTACGCTGTTTGGGACATGAGCAGAGAGGGGTGACTGGGACCCCAGTACACTATTTGAGACATGAACAGAGAGGGGAATTTTATAAGAAATCTGACAGCTGTCATTCTAAACAGAGCTGCCAGTTATTGGACATAAGAGTTGTAGGAAGACCCTGGACTGACCCCTCAGCCTCCCACCTTTTCGACCAGAGACATTTCCATAAGCCGATCTGCATAAGCCCCAGAAGATAGACAATCTACATAAGCCACAGGATGACTCCCTTGCCAGGAAGCCCTTAACTACTACAGGGTCTGCAAAACCAACAAGAATACACAACCAAATGTAAATTCAAGTGATCAAGTTTATTGACTGTCATCTGAGTGTCATCTTGAAATGATCAGGACTTCCCGTTGCACCCTTCCTGTGGAGAGAGAAGAAAAACAAAATCATCAAAATGTACTCAGACAGGACTATGCCTCACCCAAATCCCATCTCCCATGTAAATTTCTGTTTTCCCGCCTTTCCTGTCCCATTGAAATGTATTGAACTCAAAATGTATATAACTGAGAATTTCCCTTTGTTCTGGGTCTCGCTCTTCGCTTGTCAACGCGAGTGGGACCCTGCTGCAGCAGTTCTTCTCATTTTTGCGCAATAAAGGATCTATTTACCTTCCTGGACGTGGTCTCTGTCAGTTTTCCCAACCGGTGTGAACCTTCCAAACGTGTTCCTCCGGGTGTTGGGTCTCCTTACGAGACCAGCGCCGCCTTCAAGGGAAAGGGGTAAATTTCCGCAACAATTTGGTGACTCTGGTGGGACAACGGTTGACCGGGGTTCTGGGGTGCCGAGGTCTGGTAGCCCAAGCGCAACCCAGCCACTTGCAGGGGGGTCTATCTTTCCTCGACGACTCTAGAGTCCTGGCACTAACTGGGAGTCTCAGCGGGACCAACTAGGAAGGTAACTGCGATCCGGAACGGCCGTGGGGTTAAGAGAATCAGGAGACTTTTTCCCAGTTCCTGGATTCTGATATTGGGAGTCGGAAGACTGCGTATACGTGAGTATAAATAGGAATTTGGCCTTGGGTGGGTTCTGTCACAGCAACAAACTTCTTACTGTCTTTCTTCTCTACCTGTCTCCCTTACCCTATCCTTTGTTCGCACGCTCAAAGTCCTTCGGAGGTCGGCCAGATTGAGAGCGTTGTGATTCCTCTCCCTTAAATTCTCTGAACTACAACTCCCAACCTATAACTTTGACGGGTGTAGCCGCAAACCGCCTCGTGGAGACCTTAATTGGGCATGACCCACGAGAACGGGAAAGCAAGGGCGCCCATTCCATTCTAACTTTTAAATTTCTCAGTCTTGATCTGGCATTGCAATACTGCAAGCGTTCAGTAGAGACTGACTTAGATTGTAAAAGGCAGGGTGTTGCTGTGACTCCAAAATTGTGGGTGGGTTAGTTTTCCTATCGGAGTGTGTCCATTTCCCACTCGGAGAGTGTCCACCCCTTCCCTAGATTGTCTAAACCCCTTTCCCGCTCGGAGAGTGTCCACCTTCCCAATCGGAGGAGTCCACTTACCAGTCAGAGAGGTTGTCTACTTCCCTAGATCGGAGCTAGTGTCCAGTGAAAAAAGAGAACCCGTGAACCCCAGATCCCCAGACCCCAGGTTCGGAGATTGTCCGGAAAAGCCTAGGTAGAAGGAATGGGTGCACCCCTATCAAAGAGACAAAGTTCCCAGGCCCCCGATGAGAAAGAAGCCCAAACTGGTGCTTATTTCCCATCTGGACTCTGGAAGACCCCTTCAATTTGTGTTTAAGAAGCTTTGTGTCTGTGTTTAAATTTGGTTTGTGTTTAAATTGGCTACAACTTCTCTTAACTGTGCACAGTGGGGCTTGATCAACCCCCCCCCCCAAAAAAACCATGGCAAATATTGAGAAGGGCTATAGAAGGCCAAAGAGTAAAAAGTGTGTGTGTGTACTTATTTTTTTTCCTGCAGTAAGGAGAAGCAGGACAAAAAGGAAATGGGAGATTGGTAACCTTGAAAATGGTTTGTTTACACTTTGAATTTGTGAACTCACAATGTTCAAGGTCTGCATAAAAGGAAGGCTGTGCTCTACTTAATTTTCCTGTTGCAAAAGTCTTAAGTTTTACAAGATAAATTGCAGTGTCTGATTTCCATTAGCCTTAAGCATTGTAAAATGTCCCCCCTCTTTTTTTGTTCTATCTGAGTTTGTTTGTTTTTCCCTTTCCCATCTTACTTCTGTGCTTAAACAGGTAAACCTACTCCTGAGTAAGCTTCATTTAGCAAGGAAACTGCAAAAGGGGGAATGTTAACTTTTTAGCTTTTCTAAAATGTACTTCTATCAAATCTATGGCTTTATATTATTGTGGGTGGTTATATCAACTCTTAGTCTTCCTTATAAAAGACTCTCTCCTTATCTAATTCTAGGAAAACTGTATTCACTTGTATCTTCCTGTAAGAAAATTTCTCTAGTAACTTGCACTCTTTAAGGAAATAAACTCACTCAAACTATCTTTAGATCTGCTAAAGGGTTCTGTGTAAAGTTACTAATATTCTTGCTCTTAGTACACGTATGAGCTTACATGATAGTCTGTGTGCATAAGTATGTGACTTTCTCTGGTAATACAAATCTTGTGAACCCTGTATTCCAAGGGGTTGGACTAGGTGACCTCTGGATCCCTTCCAACTCCCAATTTATGGCTATGTGAAAGGTGCAAGCATTTGGAGAGGTGATTTTAAAAATCTTGATGTGGTGCTGAGTTAACATTCAGCCATGGTTTGCTTTTAGTACAGAAAGATGGAAACACTGGATTTCAGAGTTTATTATAGAGTGATTGTTTGTTTGTATTTGTTTCTAAAAAGGAGATTTGTAACTTTGAAGTGTCTCAGTCTTTACCATTTGTCTATTATTTAAAGTTTAAGCAGCTTTGACCATTCCTGTACATAAAGGGCAGAAAATCTTTGTCTGCAAAATGGTAAGACGAAAATGACTTAAAATGTTAGAGAATATGAATTCTGACCCTGTAGCCATTTTCCCATATATATAAGGGAGGGCAAGGAATTTCTGCCCATGGCTGAAATTGCTAAGAATATTTGACTCCCTATGCCATTCTTACTCATAAATAAGAGGGTGGGGATTTCCACTAAATGGCCAGAGAATAGAAAAGAAAAAAGATAGCCCACATTTTAATAGAAATCTGTGATAGAAGGGTTGGGTTGCCTGGAAAAAATTTCTATATATATAAAGTTTTAAGATTTTATAAGCCTACTTCATAAGCAACAAGAAACAGGAAATAATATGTATCAGAAATGTCTTAGGACACAAAACTAGGAAATTGGATTTAAACTGACCAAAAGCTACTTTTGATAAAAGCATAAATTGCTGGGTTTCTGTCTAACCCTGTTCTTTAAATTCTACTCCTCAAACTTCCCTTTTTCATTCAAATGGTAATTTAACCAACAGATGCAATTCTTTCAAATGGTACAATAGACTTCTGAGTCATGAACTCTGTACATGCACAGAGGCTATGTCAACTTTTAAAAAAAAAAGAGAGAGAGGGAGGTTTTAACTAAGAGGTGATAAAGTCATGCTCTCAACTCGAAACTTAAATTCAACTTTATGTAAAACTTGGAACCATTGAGAAATTGTTAAATTGTTGATGTTGCAAAGTTCCAAATTTACTCCTGACAGAGATTTCCACATGAAGCAATTTTCCCTTCAACAGGATATGCGGAGAAGGACTTTGCTGTTCTTTCAAACCTTTCATGCAAATTCTATCTCCGAAGGGGGGGGAGGAAGAGGAATGGGGGGATTGTTCTCTCCAGGTGACAGACTATGCAAAACCAAGATTCCATTGTTCTATCTCAGTGGGTACTCAAGATGTATTATCTCACATTTGCATTGCAAGATTTCCCCCCACAACTTTTAACAGGATACTTGAGAAGTCTCAAAACGACTTCCCTCTATGACTTTTATGTCTATTTTGTGTGTGACTTTTATGCTTCTCTGTTGGTTACAAATAATTTGCTTTGTTCGCTCTAATATTTCCTATTAACATTCTAGCTGATCTTGCCACATAAAGAAACATTTCCCCCCTATTCTTTTATGTGAGATGTTTAAATTTTGTGTGTTTTAGTATTTATTTAATTTTGGTTCCTCAGGCCATGTTTTATATTTTGAGTACATGTGCATCACATGAAAAATAAATAAATAAATAATAAAAACTTCCCTTTCAAACAGGATATGTGGACCTCTAAGAAGACTCTAACCCAACTTGCCAATTGTGTCCAAATTAACAAAATCTCTGTCCCATCTTTCTTCCACAGCCAAAGTGAAGGAAAAAATTAAACAGACTGAGCAGGAAATAACAGTAGTGATTAAATGTAAAGGATAATAATATTTAAATGAATAAAATGCTTAAATATGATTTTGTATTTACAGCTTCCCAAGAAGAAATTTCTAGAATATTCTCCCCTTTCTTGTCTATTTCTTATCCTCCTCCCTTTTTTTTTTAACTAATTATGTCTTCAGACCCCAAACCCCCCTGCAGGCCTATTTTCGCAGGAGACCAAATGATAAGACCGTCTCCTCACCAGCTAAACACGCCTGCCAATGCATCAATGGCCACAACAATTTCCTCCCATAAAGGACTTGAGGAACTGAATAACTGAATTATGAAGGACATTTTTATCTCCTGGACCACAACCTAAGAAGGAAAAGACCTAAAAAGCTATAACTTTTCAGCAAAGGTTTGGAAGTGCTGTTATCTTCCTCCCAGTGACTCAAAGGCAGGCAAGAAATGCCCTTGTGCCCAAGGTTGGAGATGCATTTAAGAGTAGCAAGAATGTCTCAAGATCACAGGATTGCCTCAAGATATGCAATTGGTGTAGAGTTAATAATGTGTATGTTTTGTGTATTATGTGTTATTATGTATGAATGCTGAAATGTGTCTGATACTGTGATATTTCAAAAGGGGGGGAAACCCAATTTATGTGAGCAATGGTTTCTGTATAATATAGTGTCTAACCATGAACAGCAAAAGGGTTTGGCCTACACCCCAAGTTTTCCCATGGAAAATTCTCATATACTACATGCTTTCATGTTTGATTAAGTCGACTGATGATCATATTTCCTTGTCCCACCTGGCACTCTGTACCAACCTTTTCTACCCATTTTATTATATTTATTTTAGTTTAGTTTTCTTTTGTACTACTTCTTTATTTCTTTGCAGTCACTTTCTTTCTGTTCCAGAAAACTATTTGAATCCCTGCTATGACTTCTCTCTATCTCTTCTGATTTCAATACTCTATCTCTTCTGATTTCAATACTGTCCTTAACTAGCAATTGTCCTGCGTTATTTATTAATCTCAGTTTTCTTGTATATCTCTGAAATTAATCTAAACACACCCAAGTATTATTTTAGAATCATATTTTATCAGGTAGTTTTGAAGCAAGCCCACTCTCTTTTATCGTGTGAATGCCAAATAGGAATGCTTCCGGTTTCTTTAGGAATGCATGTTAACATTTGTTTGTTTGTTTTTAGTTCTTCATAGATCATGCCCCAAGTTTTATTTATTTGGGGACACGACCACCACACATGGAATAAGGTTCTTTTCCCCCCAGATAGCATGCAGTGAATTTTAAGGTTTTCCCCATAATTTCTCTCGCCCACCCCTTATTTTTCCATCTCAATTGGACAACCATTTTAACTCTACCAAGGAGAAGTTTCACGATCCATGAAAGCCCAGATAACGGAAGTGTCTATGCTTTGATTTAACAGGAGTGATCCCTTATAGAATTAAATTAAACAATCTGAACAAACTGCCTTTTGGAGAATGGTTTTAACAGATTGGTTTGGAAAGAACCATGGGCCTATATAAATTCTGATTGGACTCAGTTTGAATTTGGCAAGTGTATCCAAGGTGCCATTGGCTTTCGTCCCTTTAAATAGCAAGAGCACAGGCCCACCCCTTTGTGAGTGCAGGACCAAAGCCACAGAGGCCCAGAGGTGGCCAGGGTTGGGCATTTCCTCTCCAGGGAGTGTCACACCTAAGCACATGGGGTACTGCTTTGGGTCAAGCAAATGCAAGCCCATACCAGGGATGCATGTTGGTGGGTGTTGTCTGTGGTATGCTGAAGGTCAAGGGACCCCAGAGGACTGTGAGCTATGACACCTGGGAACACAGACAAAAAAAAGGCAGAAACCGAACAGACTGCACTTTTCAGTCACTTTCCTGCTGAGTGTAAAGCATAGACCACTATTGAGAAAATGTTTATCCCAAAGTCCTGGACTACCACAAGTAATTTAGTAACAAAATGCAACATGTGTTATTTTTCATATTTTTTTATGTCCAGCTATGTGCACTTGCAAATATCCCTTAGGGGCTTGACTTGCAAGACTTCAGATTTATACAAAGGTATCCATTTCATTTTTCCCGCCATGCTGACAAACCTCCAAACAGCCCCCACCTTTTCCGAAGTTGTCCCAATGTACTACCTGGGAGAAGGCGAATACGTGACCATGGATTGTGTGAGGCAATGATTGTTGTTACACAACAATCTTGCCTCAGAGAGGGGGATTGTTATAGGAATTTTTGGGGGGGGGAGCTTCCCTTCAAAACACCCCAGTACGCTGTTTGGGACATGAGCAGAGAGGGGTGACTGGGACCCCAGTACACTATTTGAGACATGAACAGAGAGGGGAATTTTATAAGAAATCTGACAGCTGTCATTCTAAACAGAGCTGCCAGTTATTGGACATAAGAGTTGTAGGAAGACCCTGGACTGACCCCTCAGCCTCCCACCTTTTCGACCAGAGACATTTCCATAAGCCGATCTGCATAAGCCCCAGAAGATAGACAATCTACATAAGCCACAGGATGACTCCCTTGCCAGGAAGCCCTTAACTACTACAGGGTCTGCAAAACCAACAAGAATACACAACCAAATGTAAATTCAAGTGATCAAGTTTATTGACTGTCATCTGAGTGTCATCTTGAAATGATCAGGACTTCCCGTTGCACCCTTCCTGTGGAGAGAGAAGAAAAACAAAATCATCAAAATGTACTCAGACAGGACTATGCCTCACCCAAATCCCATCTCCCATGTAAATTTCTGTTTTCCCGCCTTTCCTGTCCCATTGAAATGTATTGAACTCAAAATGTATATAACTGAGAATTTCCCTTTGTTCTGGGTCTCGCTCTTCGCTTGTCAACGCGAGTGGGACCCTGCTGCAGCAGTTCTTCTCATTTTTGCGCAATAAAGGATCTATTTACCTTCCTGGACGTGGTCTCTGTCAGTTTTCCCAACCGGTGTGAACCTTCCAAACGTGTTCCTCCGGGTGTTGGGTCTCCTTACGAGACCAGCGCCGCCTTCAAGGGAAAGGGGTAAATTTCCGCAACAGGGGGTATAAATAATAAATTTATGATGATGATGATGATGCTAAACAGAGAAATTATCTAGGTCAAATTCCATGATGTTACCAAATAACGTTAATATAAGGCTTGGTGTAATGATATCTTAGAACAAAGTCCCACTTCTCAAAATTTGCAATCAGTAGAATATCGATCTAGCAATCGGTGCGAAGAAATCTCAAAGCCTTGACCAATGTTTGCTCATCCCATTCCTGAGGTTCAGAGCTATTTTCAGGAAATACCAACTCTTATTAGCCCTTAGGGAATGTTGGAACCTGATTCGTTGTTGTTCGCCTGTACCTTGGAGAGGAGGCAAGCAAGAGGTCTGCACTCAATAATATTCATGGAAGAAATGCTGGCATCAAGAGAAAGCATCACATCTGGAGGGAGTCAGAGGAGCTAAGAGGAATTAAATGCAGTTAGCACCAAGGGGTTGATTTCAACAAATTTGATTTTTTTTTCTGGAAGGGGATGTGAAATACAAATGTGTTTGAATTAGTTGCAATCAAACATATGCAAATTTACTGAAGCACTCCCTTAAAAAAAAAACTATTTAAAGACATCGTTGAAATCAGCTGGATTTATTTTTATTTTCATTTCTCACGATGCAAAGATAGCCAGGTTTCTTCGTACCACACAAAGACTAGGATTTACTGGAGCTGTTATCTACAATTCCCCAATGCTGACCTACTTACATTTAAATTGGGCTACAGGGCTAACACGGCACTATCCACAAACTGCTTGTCAGCTTCCCCCCACCCCAGAGCTAAGGGCAACTACTGTGCCTCTCCTAGAGCTGGGATCGAACCCAAAGCAATCAACCCAAACCCAGTTATGTCAAAGTTGATAAATTCCTTTGCTCATGAACAAATTGTCAGTTTGCAGCCCAATCCTAAATACCTCTATTCAGAGGTGTACCCTCCTTGAGTTCAGCGGAACTAACCGGTACTTCCAGGTAAGGATACTGAGGGTTGTAGCAGTTTCACATTAAAATCTCACCGGCACCATTGAGAGCTGCATTCTCTCTGTATTCTGAAAAGCCATTTGACCATGCGACTAAAAAATGCCTGCAGACACACACCATCTTTTAAGGCTGAAATCCTGTAACCATTTAACCTGGGATGAAGCCCCACTGAACTCAGTGGGTTGTACCCAATGTAGCACTAAGTCCACTTAGTGGCCTATTTGTTACGCAGGCAGAATGTTGTTGCACAATGAAAAGCACATAGTCGCACAATGGATTTCACAGCGAGATTTCGCAGAAGTTGCGCAACAAGATTTTGCTAGTGCAACTGTTGCACCAGATTCATTTGCTGTGCCACCTTTAAACCCTGCCATCTGCTGATATAAAGTATCTTACATTAGTGAGACAGAATGTATTGGATACAGTCTAATGGCACGTACTTCTGAGCAGGTGCTGAAATTCCCAGAATGGTGGTAATAATAATAATAATAATAATAATAATAATAATAATAATTTTATTTATACCCTGCCCATCTGGCTGGGTAATCTAGTCCGATCTTTTAACTGTCTTTGACAGCTGCCTGGAAGTCCTGATTCAAAAACTTCCTGCAACAGAGGTTTCCCTAATTTCAGTCAGGTAACTTGATCCACGGTCACCTGTTCTTGCAAAAGGGAATGTCGAAAATTGGCCTTTGGGGTGCAATCCTGTACACAATGTATCTGGGAATATAAGCCCCCACAATAATTTAGGGCTTACATCGGAGTGCCCTCAGCTGCATGAAGGGCAGCTGCAATTTGTTTTTTAGCCATTTCTGTCTTGAGAAGTAAGCGCCTTTGATACAGCCCCGTTCAGAGGCCGGCCTTGGAACGCACGACGGTAGGATTCCATTCAGACCCCGAGAGGGCGCTCTATAGCTTTAGGCGTGAACCTCGGTCACGGAGTTGGAGTCTTAGAGCGGGAGCCCCTTGCTTCCTGCGGATCGCTTCCGCCCTCGAGCCGCGGCCTGAGTTCCGCTTCCGCGTGAGTTGTGTGCGCGCGCGTGCGCTTTCGGCTGCAGGAGGGTCTGGTGGAAGGTTTGCCTTTCGCGGGCGGCGGGGCTCACGAGGCGGCGTGGGTGTGGAGGGGGGGTGGAGAGGGCGGCGTGTGCGGCCTCCCCTTTTCTCTCCACGCGCTTCTCCACAGGACGTGGACGGGGCTGCTGCTGGCAAGAGCCTTAATAAATGGTCAGGGTGCCGGACCAGGACCTGGGTTCGAATTCCGCACTCGGCCATTATGCTCACCTGGGGTGGCCCTAGCGGGGCCGGGCGCTACCTCTCTCAGCCCAGCCTAACCTACCTCGCAGGGTTGTCGTGGGGATTGGGTGAGAAGGGGGAGAGCCATGTATGCCACCTCGAATTCCTTGTTGGAGAAAAGGGGTATAATTGCAGTAAATTATTATTATGGCCTCCCCCGCCAAAATAGTCTTTTCTTCATTGCATTACTCCTACAGTTAACAGTACACGGGAGTTTACTTCCCAGGGGTGCCCATTTGGACTTTCAGCAAGACTGCCTTGCCTCTCGTAGATTTATTAGTGGGCCATGTAGTAAGGTGGTTTGTGGCAGCATGTAGATCTTCTGCTCTTGTGGGTAAGAATGTAAAAAGATTGGACCCAATGGCCCATGTGGTCCAACATCCTGTTCTCACAGTGGCCAGCAAGATGCCTGTGGGAAACCTGCAAACAAGACCTGAGCACAGGAGCACTCCTATGTTTTTCAGCAGCTGGGACTCGGAAGCATTACTGCCTGGGATGGTGAATGAGAAATCTTTATTGGAACATGTATTTATGTATGGGTCTGCCTGCTTTACTTGATTTTGGGTGCAGTGGTGACTTATCTGAAAGAGCTCCATTGAGGGAGCTAAAAAGGAAAGACAACGGAGTCAGTGATGACTGTGAAATAAAAGGTTTTAAGAAGGGGACTTGAGAAAATGCGGCAGAGTAGGTGGGAAGTCCCATGGCTCCAGGTAACAGGGAGATTGTAGAAATTGAGTACTTGGAAAGTAAAGGGAGTTGGGTAGTGTGGCTGGGAATTGGGTCGTACCACTTGCTCCACCTTTCTGTCTTTGGTCTTCTGGCAGAAGCCAAATTTTAGGGGAAGTAAGAGGTTTTGAACTTGCTAGAAGATACTTAGAGGGTAAAAATCCAGTTGAGAAAGCAAGACAGTGGGAATTATGTATGCAAATAATTCTTAAATATTCAATATGTGACATTGGAGAAAGGATAGCCTATTATGGGAAGGACCAAGCTACTTTTAATGGATCCAGATTACATAAAGTACTTCCCTCTCAGACGAATCCTGTCACTCAGGTGGACCCAAATATACTTTAGAACAGGCTTCCTCAACCTCGGCCCTCCAGATGTTTTGAGACTACAGTTCCCATCATCCCTGACCACTGGTCGTGCTAGCTAGGGATCATGGGAGTCGTAGGTCAAAAACATCTGGAGGGCCGAGGTTGAGGAAGCCTGTTTTAGAATATTGAATGAGTGGGCCCTTCACCCTTGGTAATGGAAAGGGAATGATCTGTATACTGTTCTTTTTATTATTGGTGCTTTAATTCCTAAAAGGTAAATATTTTTGCCAATGTTCATGCTTTGCTCATACTGCAACTTTCTTTATATGTAGTAGTGGAACCACCCCCAAGGTAAAAGCTATTTGCATTTGGACAAGTTGACTACCATTTTGGAAGTACTGCGTTTTTTTCCTTGAGGTAAGACAATTGTTGTGATTTGACTTTAAGAAGGAGGTTTGTTTTAAAAAACAACAACACCAAAATGAGTATTTGCTGATTGGTATAAAGCCCATGGGCTGGGAAATGGTTGCTGCGTAGCTGGGCCTGCTGTGGTCCTGCCTTGTACCAGCTAGCCTGACCTTGCCCTAGATGAAAACCTGGCAGCCTCCTTTTTGGGGCCTGCCCTGTGCAGTAACAGGTGTGAACATTCTAACAGCAGCTTGATGGTCATGTATGATACTGCATACAGATCTGTTGCGACTTGCAGAGAAAACCCAGACTGCATTCTGTTCTGTCAAGTGTCTAATTAAGGGTGGAGACAAAACTGAGTAACTGATGGATTTTGTATTCCCAAAAATTGAGGGAGGGAGGAGACAGGCAGCCATTATGTGTTCATTCATCTCAGCAGCCTTTGGTACAACCTGAAACTTGCATAGTGCCTGAAATAACATCATTTGAATGTCTGCTACCTCCTCCCATATTCCATCTAAAGATTGTAATGTAGATTCCATGGCTTCACTATCAGCAAACTTTTTCTTACTTTCCCTTTCCCCCCTCCCCACTTTATTTATCATGTAGCCCAGGGATAGACAACATGGTGTCCTCCAGATGCTGTTCTGATCATTCCTGGCCTCTGGCCGTGCTGGTTGGCACTGATGGGAGTTGGGAGTCCAACAACATCTGCAGGACACCAGCTTGGTTATCTATGATCTCTAGGCTGATGAAGAATTCTGGCAAACTTGAAAGTTGGCATGCTATTTGTGACATTCTGATGGCCGAATAAATATATGAAACCTGATTCAGATTTTTGAATTTGTCTAATAGAGTTATTCATGTAATTGACTTTTCGAGCCCTGCTGCCCAGGACTAGTTTGAGAGGAAGGGTGAGAAAGAAATGCAATTAATAAATTAAATTAAAGGGCATAGACATACTGCTTGTAGTATCTAACTTAGTCTCTAATTTCCACATTCTACTTGGTCCTGGGTGTGTGGCATTGATTTGTCACACTGTTTAAATTCTGTAGCTGTTTAAATTCTTATAGGACCACCATTGCTAGATAAGGTGTGTCTGAAAGATGCAAGCAACCATCCTGTGATATGAAGTCTGTTTGTTTCCTGGCAATTCTTGATACCAGGGTGGGCCCTTTTAAAATTCCAAGAATCGTCATGCTAAATAGTGAAGCAGAGTTCTAATATGCCTGTAGCTGATCTAGTAAACATTTCATTTAAAAGTTTAGAAATGTCCTCTTGTACAATGAATTTTGATCATATTAAAAATGACACCATGACAGTGACTATCAAATATATCTTGTAGGTACTGATGGGCCAAAAACAGTACAGAAAAATGATTCTTATAGGTAAGTATGACTTATTTGAGATCTACCTAATTGGTTCTAGATGCATGCAGGAGGACCTGTTACGTATTAGGCCATATGCTAGAGATACAAATTGTATATTTCTATTGTACAGTAGGCCTTGGAGAGGGGAAAAGATTGACTAGGGACACCAGATCTCATTTGTGCATTGTCACATGCCTTATTGGTCCCTCTGTGTGTTCTTGTTTTTATTAATTAGCAAGCCATTGTGCCTCTCATCAGTGGAAGCTCAGTGCTTGAAATATGCCCGCTTTAATAATTTGTCCTAATATTCCATACTTAGCAGAAGCCACTATCCCTGTCATTTTGAAACATGACTTGGAATGTCTTCCTACTTACATTTCAAAATAAACTTGGTGTAACTTAAAGAGTAAATCAGCCAGCAGCAAATACATTTTGAGTATACAGAATAGGTGTTGGGATTATCGCCTCATTTAAGGTTGCTGATTAATTCTCACAATGGGGAATTGTTGCAGCTGCTTGATGGGCAGCAGTTCACCAGGTAAGGCATCTGGAGGCCTGAAAACAGAGATAGGGGAAGCTTCAGTGCCTGCCTATCTGGGTTGCTCATTGGACTGGGACCAACAGATGGAGGAATAAAAACCTGTCAATACAAGTATTGCAAGCCTGAACATGAGAACTGCAACTATTGGCATGCTTTTCAAGTTGTTTTCTGCCCTCAAGGGGAGCTAAACTGTGTTGCTAAACTGGGCCTTCATCTCCTGGAGGCATGGAGCAGCTTGAGCTCTGCACTCTGTTATTCCACAGGTAGCGTATTAGTTTTGGTTACCTTTGTTCATGGAGTGCTAAACTATCAGGCCACCTTGGCACAGGGAGCCCTTGTGTGCAGTTTTGGAACTCCTCTGTAAAGGTGGCCGACATCATTCCGTCAAAGTTGCAACACTTAGGATCTGTCCCAAGAGTGTCTTTGAACTTTAAAAGCTGTACTCAGGCATCTCATTCTCTGTACTTAAGTGTCATACCAGGCTGGGGAACTTTAGGTTCAGGGTCATATTCAACTACATTTTACTCAGAGTAGACTAACCTGGTCGTGTTCATTTCAACGAGTACAACTTAGTTGAACACCACTCTTAAATCCCCACCAAACCATGAAGCTCACTGAGTGATCTTGGGCTATTTTCCATCTCCCCTTAATTCACTACATACATGTGATGAATCAGTGTTTTGGGCTTGTAAATTTCCAGCCATTAGACAAGCATTGATCTGGAACATAATCAGAAATGTAGGGGATTGTGAGTAACTCCTACTGTTAAACATTAGCAAATAAATATTGGCAAATAAAGAGAATCTCCGGTTTTAATTCAGAAATAAGTAGATCTCTTCTATTGGAGATTATGGAGAAATACTAGTTTCTGATGTTATGTGTGAAGCTTCTGACTTGACTTTTCCTTACCATAATGACCACTATCACTTTTACATTCCAGGTAAGTGCTGTTGGAAGAGCAGTGCTCAGGTTCTGCAGAGGAAAGAGTTGTCAAAATTCCATTTTGTTCTCTTGTGTCATTCTGGTTTGTGTAAAGTCACTTCATTAAAATCAGATGTTCTATCCTAACTGTGGCTTGAGTGTTAATGTCCTGCAAAAGGCACACTTAACAAAATATTTATTTTTTTCTACATGTTGCTAAAGAGAAATGCTCCTATCTTCCTTATCCCTGCCTATATCCACTTTGTGATGTGGCATGTATCTGCATTCTCAAATTATTCTGGCTGTTGCATCCCTTTCTACCACCAGAGGGCGAAGAATTATACAAAATGACGGCTTATGTCTCCCTGGTGTCTCTTCTGGTGCAAACAAAAGGCTGCAATTACATTCCAGGAATTGTTGTCATAATAGATTACACAAGTGTGCTAGATGTTCTATGGTGGTTGTTGTTCTTTTTTTTTATTACAGTACTGAGCTTTTAGCAACCTACTTTAGAAAGCCTGGAAGAGCGTCTCTTTAGAAGCTTCCAACAATGCACTCTGCAGAAATTCTCTGCATTGTGCATATATGAGCACATACATTGCTGTTTAATTCAAACTTCTGCTTGAGATCTGAAGTTATGATAGCGGGAATGGGGGAGAAGGAGACAGGGGGGCATGGTGTACATAAGGGTAATAAAATGCTGTTTTGTTATACCAACTTGTATCCACACACCCCTATAGTTCTTGTGGTGCTGCATTATTTTAACGCTTTCTACATAATTGAGCGATCTAGAAGCACACCTTATAAAGGCTTAGTTCCTCAGGATTGCAGAAAGCCCCTAACTTCAGACAATGAGTTTACAGTCTTCTTTTACAGAGCCATCATGTTCCGTAGCATATATGTGATGTTCATGAGGCAAGTCTTCTTTTACAGAGCCATCATGCTCTGTAGCATATATGTGATGTTCATGAGGCAATGATATCAGAATATGAAACTTATTATTTATTCAATTGATATGCCACCCTTTATCAAAAGATCCCTGGGCAGTGTACATTAAAAACAAGAGTCTTGTGTCCATACATACCGTAGCCTAAAGGGAGATTAAGATGCACATTCTGCCAATAGTTGTATATTTTCTAGGAAGAGAATGGCTCAAGTGTATCTTCTCACTTGATATACTTGCACTTTGCATTATGGATATTCTGTTAATAGCTCGTCAGCTTTGGCCCCCATCCTAAAATTCATAACCACACTTAAGCACAAAACTGCAAAAGTGGGGTAATGCTACTAGAACGCTACAAAAGCAAATTCCTTTGAATGACTTTTGGCAGGGGAAGGGATTGTGGAGAAGCAAGGCAATTAAAGGAGGGAGGCCAGGTCATGGGAAGCTGCAGAAAAAGTCATTTGGGATTTGGCACAATTACATATTTTTATGTTTTCTACAATGGAGAGGTCTATAAACAAATAGTTCTGAATAAATTCTTGTGTGCTAAGCTCAGTTAATATGTCCCTGCATTTGGCAATCCTTTTCACAGACTTCTGCAATGGGTCACCAGCTTGAGCTGTCAACATAGCCTAGTACGTTGCACTTCATACTTGTGTAACCTTTATCCTGATCTGTAAATGCCATGTTGTGTCAGCAGGAGAAAATATCTGGTGTCTCTAGAAAGAAGAGTATTGGCTAATGGTAAGTGAGTCCTTAAGCTTTCTTAATTAAGCTAAACAGCTGGAATTGGGAAGGGCTCCTGTTACATAATCTTTCTATATTTTGTAATGGTCATTCTGGCATAAACTGTTGGGAGTGGGTGTAGCTCGCCTGAGCTAATCACATTTTTTCCCTGTTGATAAAACAAATGTTGGGTGTGTTGAACACATTTGTGCCAAGGATCCTGTTCCTTAGGGCTATGTACAAACTTGTGTTTTGAGCTCTTAAGTGAGCCTTGCCTGCCTGCGTTAACTTCTAATCCAGCCAAGAAGGAGGAATTCTTGTAGCTTAAAAGGTGATTCACGTTTGAAGTTGGGAGTATAACTGGAGCAGTTATATGGCTTCTGCCTAACCAAAGACTACGTGGATGTGGGGAAGAACCTTATTAGCCTTGCCTAAGTGATTCCTATGTGCACATCTAACTGAGTAGAGTGAGGAGAAGCAGTGGATGCCATACAAAAGAATGGTGGCTCCCATACCACTGCAAGAAAGTGCATCTCTGGTTGGCAAAAGGCAGCTCCCATTATCCCAGACTATTAGTCATCATGGCTGGGGCTGATAGGAGCTTGCATCCAACAGTGTCTAGATGGCACCTTGTTGGCCGCAGTTGACTGACTTACAGTTTTCTCACTAAGGGTTTTTGTAGCTGTGCTGCTATGTTAGTAAGCCAAGTGGTGACTGTTGAGTAAGAGAAGGGAAATTAGGGTCTTTTCACTCATTCGGAGAAGGGGAAACGAGACAATGGACCTTATATTTTTATTTTCTCCCCGGCTGCCTTTCCAGGGCAGAAAAGCCTTCTCAAGGTGGTTTACAGAAATAGCACAAAACAACCTTTAAATGTGTGGTTTTATAAAGTAAAATGGCAGCATGAAATGGTTCAAAGCCAAACCAGCCAGCCACAGAAAGAAAGATGCAATAGTATCAGCGGCAGCTGAGAAATCCAAGCTGATGTCAGTTCATTAAAAGCACATTGGAAGGTCCTGGTTTAAAATGGCTAAATAGGCGGACAAAACAGATGCCCTGTGTGAGTGAGCTCAGTGACAGGGCCACCACTGAACCAGCCTTGCAATCTGATTGGCCTTAGCTATGGATCTGTGAGCAGGGCCCCGGTAGCTGCTCTTGGGACCCAGCCAGGTTCATATGAGTACACACAGTGTGAAAGGATAGTTTTTCTTCTGCTTTAAAGAAAGGCAAGCTGTTTTTTTTGTTATGTAAGATTTTGTTCCAATGCAACAGACTGCGGGGGGGGGGGGGAAGCATCTGAGAATACCTGTTACTTAGCCGTTTTTATGACCTGTTGCTGTAAAGTTAAATAGCAGCTTTAAGCAAAGAATGCATCCATTATATAGCCTTTAGCTAAAAACGTCTGGGCTCAGTTCATGTGAACAGGTAATTTCAATGCTCAACCTTCTTGTTTTTTAAAAGTAGATTGACTGCATCACTCTGCCAAAATGTGTTGCAAAAGGAAAGGGTGAGGTGAGTTAAAGGTTATATGTGGCTTGGAGAACTGTAACTTTCCTTTTTGATGGAACGACAATGCTTAAAGGCCAGCTATTTTGCTTTACAAGTGCAACCTGACTGTTGGGCTCCTTTTACTTTAGCATTCTTTCTCTCTTAAAATGGCTAGTTTGTCATACGTAGGCATTACTACCAAGAACCCTAAGAGGACTCAGTTTCTCATCTAGCCTTCCCCAAAGTTCTATCCTTCAGATGTTGCTAGACTACAACTCCCAGTTATAGAGAGAGAGCCAGTGTGGTGTAGTGGTTAAGAGCGGTAGACTTGTAATCTGGTGAACCGGGTTCGCGTCTCTGCTCCTCCACATGCAGCTGCTGGGTGACCTTGGGCTAGTCACACTTCTTTGAAGTCTCTCAGCCCCACTCACCTCACAGAGTGTTTGTTGTGGGGGAGGAAGGGAAAGGAGAAGGTTAGCCGCTTTGAGACTCCTTCGGGTAGTGATAAAGCGGGATATCAAATCCAAACTCTTCTTCTTCCCATCATTGCCGACCATTGGCCATGCCTGCTCAAACTGGTGGGAGCTGGAGCCCAACAACATCAGGATGGTGCCAGGTTGAAGAAGGCTAGTTCAGTTGATTCATTCTGCACCTCTAGTGCTCAACCTTGTAATTCATAAGACCAATCTGCTCTTTGACACTGTTGTGGCAAAGGTCCCACCGAGCCCCCTCTCCTTCTTTGGTCTGGTAAGGATGTGAGGCAATGCAGGGGAATGCAATATGTGCAGTTGATAATGTCATCTACCTATGCAGAGGTATTAATCTGAATAGGGATACAGTGGTATTCATAGGGAAATCTAGGCCTCTATTGCAGCCACAACATAGCAGCAGCCTGATTCTTCTGCTTCCCTGTCCCAAACATGTGCATCAGTGGGTAGGGAGCCTTTTTCGGTCATCAAGGTCATCATGCTCTTTCACACTTAGGTTTTTGTGTGGATGAAGGGTAGGGGTGGGCTTACAAACAACTTAAAATTTCCATTGTTAACGTAGTACAGAATTATTCCCATATAGTAGCTGAGCCTGAGTAACTTGACAAACCTGTAATCCATTGAACCAAGTCCACTGTTTACGTTTCCATACTGCAGATTGGTGTGGGCACTACAACAGTCCTGTGTTTGCATTTGGAATGGAAGCTGGTTTGCAGGGAAAGCATCAAATGAGTATTTTCCAAGATATTACAGGATACAGATAGACTCTGGCAAATATGATGTGCTCTCAGCATCAAACACCAGTAGCATGGTAATGTGTAGGTACATGCCCATAGCTTGTTAAATTGTTTTTCTGTAATTTTATTATTGTGAGTCCCCCTAAGCTCCCTGTGGGGAGGAAATTTGAAACGATCATTTAGCATATATTCTGGAAAGCAAGGTGGAATGCGTTTGGACACTTCATAAGGTATTGTTAACAAATTTTGCATGATAGTCCCTGAGATCGAGGAACACATTTTCATCTGTGCTTGGATATGATTAGATGCTATTTTGAAACAAGATGGTGGGCTCAAGTTTTCAAAACATCACTGATTTTAACCACTGATTTGTTCAAAAGTGTACTGATTTTTCATTGTTTGCTGCTTACGAGTTCCTGAGGTGAGAGGCTGCCGGCAATAAAATAACAAGCGATCATGCCCCACCAAGCAAAATTTTGAGATAAAAAAACAGTTACATAGGATAGACAACAGGAGCTTGTGGAAACTTAAAAGGCTAACAAATTTATTTTTGCATAAGCTTCTGTGAGCTACATACTGTGGGTGTTCTCTCAGCTTCATTCTGTATTAAAAAAGCAGGGCTTTTAGAATTGCTCCAAAACAGAAGCTGTAGACTAGCACAAATTGGCTATGTAAAGTAACTACTAAATCATGACTACAATCTGTGTTTTGTTTTATTTTCCTTTCTCTTGGTAAAATTATTGTTATAAATTGCAAAACAGCTGTCAAAAGTTAAAACCACCATATGAAAACAATACATATAAATGCTACTTTAAAAAAAAAAAAACACCTTTTAAAACCTCCTGTAAAAACAGCCAGGGATCATAGTGTATACAGTATACACAAACAATCTGATATCTTCCTTATTAAACGAGAGGAATCTCTTGTACAAAGGTTCATTCTTTACCGGATGAAATTCTGTGGAAACTGTGCAAACAATTCTGTGGAGCATCTGATTAGGCCGTTCTGGCGTTACTAATGTAGTTCAGAGAACTGGGCACAGCTTCACTGTGGTACTTGCTGCCACCATAATATTTACCCAAAGTGCTGTGGATACATATATCTTGATTGTCTCCTTTTTTTTCCATCTCAACCAATCAATGGTGCTCAGTAAACCTGCCACCCCCTTTCACAGTAAACAGTCCCACTATTAGTGATGTCTTTAATAATAATAATACAGCTCTGAACAGTGTTGATGCTTTGCTAAGGCAAAGCACATTTGTTCAAGTTTCCAGTGTAAAGGTGGGTTGTTGTTTTTCCTGAATGGGTAAGAACGTTTTTTAATGGTCACTTACTCTACATGGGCCTCTAGAGGAATGATCTTATCTGCTTGGAGTAATGCCATGTGTCGATTGAACGTCAAAGAGGAAATGTCCATTCTGTTTGAGGAACACGCTAATTATTTTCCATTTTTAAAAGCACAACAACAACCTCTCGCTAGCGGTTCCTGCTTCTACTTGCACTTTGGTTCTAGCATTGTGGGCTGTAACCACGCTTACCTGAAATAAGTTCACTTAAAATTAAGTAGACTAAACAAACATATCTAGGATCGGGGTATAAGAGCCATTGCACTTCAGTAACCATGTTGGAATGTAGTGTGAGGGCAGAGCTGAAATTTGGTGTACTGCATCTTGCCCCCCCCCCCAAGCCCTTATCTCACAACATGGAATAGGGATGGGAAGCCATAGGCCTGGGGGCCAAATGTGACCTCCAGGCATCTCAGTGCGGCCCTCAGGACTTTCCCCAGATGACACTTTCCCTCACTTTGCACTGTTGTGGAATCACTTGGAGATGGTTGTATTTAGGCTGTATATTAGCAGGGTTGGCAGAAATAAATCTGTTGCCCTGCCTAAATTTTACATCTCACCCTGCCCGTCACTAGCATACAGCCACTAGGAGGCTGCCTCCTGGCTGGAAAAAGCTGCCCATCCCTAAAGTGCGCAGTCTGGCACATAAGGGCTGCACTTAACACTTTCCCTCTCATGTTTCAGCTGAAATTTCTCCCCTTGCTCCCAATTCTGTTACCTGATCACGATAAAGCGTGCCTTTTTCTTTTGATTCCCAATCCATGTAGCCACCCAGAGGAAGAGCACAAGGTGAGCAGAGGCTGATGTCACCGCTCACTTGTTTAGCAGGGACGACCTTAACCATTGAGTGCTATTCTGCAGCAGCTTGCAAACTCCTCTCTTCCTCCAATATGTATGAAGAAGCCTGCTGGGTCAGGGCCGTAGCCCATTTGGTCCAACATCCTTTTATCACAGTGGCCAACCAGATGCCCATGGGAAACCCACAAGAGAGCACAAGAGCGCTCTCCTCACTTGTGAGTCCCAGTCACTTATTCAGAGTCCTACTGCCTCCAGCAGTGAAGGAGCAACATAGCCATCAAAACTGGTAGCCGTTGATAGCCTTATCCTCCAGGAATTTGCCAAAAACTCTTTTAAAGCCATCCAGGTTGGTGGCCATCACTACATCTTGTGGAAGTGAATGCCACAGTTTTAAGTATGTGCTGTGTTCAGAAGTACTTTTTCCCCACCTTCCAGCATTCAGCTTCACTGAATGTCCATGTGTTCTAGTGCTGCGAGAGGGGGGGGGACTCCCCCCCCATCCACGTTCTCCACACCATGCCTACTTTTATTGGCCTCTATTTATACACCTTCCAAATCATTCCCTAGTGAGCAACAACAGCAAAACACCAAAAAACAAAACAAAACCCGAACAACCCTACAGCTTGCAGTCGGGGAAACTGCAGGAACACTTAAGCATTTCCTCTGAGATCAATTCTTGGTCCTTTTCCACTTGGTAAACACACAAGGCTTTTAATTCCAGGGTTTGCTGACTGTTTTGGATTTAGTGGTCCCCCAGGAAACTTCTCATCCACAAACCATCTCGTAGTTAATTGCCTGATGTCAGGTGCTTCAGTACAATCTATGTTTAGCAAGGGCAGCAGTCTGTCCTTTCTGCAAACTGCCAGGAAGGTCAGCAGGTTGTTTTGGGAGTGTTCAAGAATGGTCCCAAGTCTCACAGTCAGGTACACTTTATAGATATTAAAAGAGAGAGATAATTTTTCTTGAGTGCAGGAGCATCATGGCATTTAGGTTCCCATATAGTTATCGTCGGGGCTTTTTTAAAACCGGAACTCAGGTGGCACCATTACCATTATAACAAGACAAGAGTTCTGGCACCTCTTTTTCTAGAAAAATAGCACTGGTTATTGCCTAGGTTACTTGTGCAAACTCGCATAGGAGGAAGCTAAATCACATCATAGCACTGTAGCACTACTTTGCACAGATTTTCAGCTGTAATGACAGAGTTTGTAATTTAGAAAAAGTGGAAGTTAGGGCAAGTCCTCATATTACTAAGGTCACATGGTTCCATGCAACTGCTCATAAACAAATGAATACACACTTCTAAAAGAGATGGGTTCATGTACATTTTTTCCATTTGGAAGTTGCCAGGCCAGGACGAGCATAGCCATATATTACAGGGATCACCCTGCCTGCCTTTAAGAGATGAAGCCTGAATGCCACCCTGGGGTCCAGCTTGGTGACCATGGATTGTGGAAGAGCGATGAGTGGAGGGGGTTCTTTAGCAGCCTAGGTGGATAGGTGGCTGCTTGTAGCTTGCCTGTCCCTTTTAGAAATAAGAGTGCTTTTATTTTCCCAGTTCTTCAGCTAAATTTTTTTGTCTTTAAGACCCGTCGTTAATATGGGAGATGTTGATTTCCTGGAACTGTGAGTAGGCCCTGCACTGATTTCCTGCGTGTTCCATTGTAATTCTATCTCGCCTTGAATGTTTGTGCCAAGTCTATAGCCTGAAGACCACACTGCCGTGTAGACAACCTTCTGGGGATGCATGCCATTGGTGGGCAGGGCCAGAGGCAAAAGTGGGTGGAGCAACAGATGTGACTCATTTGTACAGTAGGCTACACTCCAGCCCATGCAAAAGTCACAGGTTTCTACACATGCACCTCTACATCTAGGCAAGCAATGGGCACTATCATACTTCAGTGGCATCTTCCAGCCAGGCAGAAGCAGTTAAAGGAAGGCATAGCACTGGGTGGTCAGCAACATTGCATGGGGAGGAGAAAGATAGGCTTGGAAGGCCACATTCTGCCCCAGGACTTGAAGTGCTGCACCCCTGTCATAGACCATACTATTTAGATGGACTGATAGTGTGACTTTGTAAGGCAGCTTTCTGAGCTCCTGATGTTCCAAACTGCAGTGGTAACAATGCACCAATCACCTTAACACTGAAGAATATGTCTAAACATGCAATCTTGCCTTCCCGTGTTCTTTAAAAACAGAGTGATGTGCTCAAATAAATTAGCCCATTGTGATGCATGGGATATAGAGTCCCACCCTGGCTCCAGGCTCCTGCCAGTAGTGTGTGAAGCACAAAAACAGCACAAACAAAAGTCTTAAGTCAAGAAGTGATAAAGGAAAAACTTTGCCTCTCCTTGCCCTGGAAATAGATCAGCTAAATGCAGTTTTAGCCTGTTAATATAGTTCCTCCATGAAGTTTCTGGTCATGGGTGGGGAGCCAAGGGGGGACGACGACAGCTGCTCTCCTAAATCAATAAAAATACTTTACTGACTGAGGTTCTGCTCCCCTTAACATAAATCCTGGGTATGCTCCTGTTTCTGATCTGTTGTGGGTACCACAGCCTTGCCTAAGAAATATGGAAGCTAGTTCTATTACTTTTATTATTTTACTCTTAATGTTGTAAACTCATCTGAATAACTTGGCAAAGCAGTATAGCGACGTTTTATTTAAAACAGACAACACGAGGGGAAGGTGGAATCCTTTGGACGTGACATGAGTTCTACCTGGATCTCTCGTTTACTGTCACAGCCAGGTTGACATAGCAAGGTACTATGGTGAGAAACCAGGAATTCTTTGTTGTATCCCAATGTTAGAAAACATAGAACCATAGAATTGCAGATGAAAGGGGAAACACTAGTGCTGGAAATATTTGAATGAACGCACTCCCTATTTTTAAAAAAATGTTTTTGTTTTAACAGTGACATAATTGGACGGCCATTTCTTAAATATTTAAAGAGCTGCTAGGAATAAACTGAACACAGCTGTGCAGTGACCTAAATTCCACTTGCTGTAGATTTCGTTAGAAAGTGGATTTGTTTGCTTGCCAAAAATCTGACCAAGGCCATTTGCTGCTTCAAAGAGTGTCGTCAGCAGAATTTAAAAAGTGTGAAGTTGGCAAAGCTTCTTCCAGCCTCATTCCTCTCCTCCTCCCTGCACCCCAATGCATTTTTTAAAAACGAGCAAATGTTGCTAACCAATTCAAAATAAAGACTAAATGCAGAAGCACCATACAGACCCCCTTACCCTGAGTACTGTACATGGGGGTGAAGCTGCTTTGCTTCGTATAATAAGCACTGGCCCTAGTCATTGCCATCTATGGCAAACACTTTCCACTTCTTACTCAGCTAGACTCTGCAATAGGAACATGTGGCATAACTGGAATGTACCCCTGGAGATAAAACAGCAACAGGCAAGACCTGATTCAAGGTCATTGGCTACTTCCCAATAATTCCTAACATTTCTGTTTGTTCTCTGATTGTCGGAGTCCTCCTCATACACTACAAGATTTAACACAGAGAATCAGTGCACTGCATTGAACCCTTGAACCTGGTGACATTGAATAGTGATGTGTAAAATTGTTTATACCTCTTCAAGATTGATCTGAGACTGCATATATATGTATAGTCTTTAAGCTCACATTATTCTGAGTTCTAGTACATGTTGCATTGAGATATTTAGTGTACGGTATTCTCTTATTTCGTATTCAGGGTTGTGCTTGATGAGGTTCTACTCTCTGTATTCGTTGTTTGATACTGCTCTCCAGTTGCAGCATCCTGAGTTAATATTTGTGCTAAGATCACCTTCGGTGACTCTAGGATCTCTTTCATGAATTGGAAATTCTAATTTTAGAACTCAGGCTTGCGTGTGTGTAGTAGTTGCAATTATCTACCATATTTCTCCAGCATGCATCCTTTCCAGGACACAATCATTCTAAATTTTTTTCTTACCGAGCGTCTCTGAACTTCCAGCAACTGCACTTTTGACACCAGTGATGTTTTTGCATCTATAGCTGCATCCAAATTACCACTTACTCCAGCTCCATCGCCTTCTCGCCACTTGTGTTTGAAGCTGAGTATACATGACATTAGCCGCAATCCATTTGTATCCTTATAGTTTCTTGAGAATTGCCCATTTGATGCATTTCCTCTTAAAGCAGTCTCCATCTGATTTGAAAAAGTCAGCTGCAGTTGAGCTGAGGTGTGTACATTTCATATATCCATTACTGTGTGAGCAGATGACAGCTTTGTTGGAGTTTGGGTGTGTGAGTGTGCAGGGAAACAAATTGGGTAATGTGCATTGGGTAAAGACATCCCCACCCCCTCTCTGGTCTGGACAGCAAGGTAAAAATATCCCTTGAAATGCAGCAGAGGGGAAATTACCTCACGGTGTTTTAAGCCACTAATGTGTATGTTGCTTTCAGTGGGTTGGCTGGTAACTTTCCATCAGGGCTTGTAAACCAGAGAAATCTTCAGGACTGAGGTAAGGAGCAAAATATACAGCAGCCACCTTTCCATTAACTGCCTGCCAATTGTTGGCTTCCTTTTTTTGAGCAGTTTCTGAAAGGGAATGTGATTATTTTGCTTCCTGGCACAAAAGAAGTCTCAGCAGCAGCAAATTATACTGGTGAACATGCTTCTTGTAAGCCACCTTGAATTTGCCTGCCCTCGGAAATCTGGATACAAAGATAACAAACGCATACTGGAAGGCAAAGACTTTGTTTAAAAAGAAACATAAAAACTTTAATATCTTTCCACCCACCCTGGTGGCTGCTTTTGCTTTGAGCCTGCTAGAAATGTCTTGATAATAATAGATATGTATTCCACAGAAGCACAGACAACCTATACAGTGGTCCCTTGACTTACGAATGACCCAACTTCCGTATTTTTCGAGTTACGAGTGAAAAAAGTGGCTGCGCGCTTACGAATTTCTTTGACCTCCGAATGGAAATCGTTGCCGTTTTAGATGCAGTTTCCTCGACTTACGAAGTTTAGATGCGGTTTTTTTCGACTTACGAATTTTTTCGGATATTTTTCTCCCAATGCATTCCTATGGGGATTCGACTTACGATTTTTTCCGACCTACGAATGTCCATTCGGAACGGATTAAATTCGTAAGTCGAGGGACCACTGTAGATTGTAGTATTGGGTGTGATATCATTAGTTTCTTGACCATCTCAGCTGTCTTTTTCTCAGTCATCATAGTTTGAGAAGTGTGAGGCATTCCCGAGGAGCTCTCAAAAGTCAATATGTGGTCTGTGGTGCTTGGGGAAGTATGCTTTCCAGCGCTCAGGTGAAGTGCCTTTGTTCTCCCCACAATTAAAAGAAGCAAACTAAACAATGGAAAAAGGAGCATAGCATGCACATTTGTTTCATGTACATAATTTATAAATGTTATATCCTTCAGCTTTTCTCTGTGTGACTCTTTCCTCTTTTTATGGCTGAGCTGCTAATGGTTTATTAGAAGGAGTTTTGGGCAGGAAGTTTTTAAGTGGAAATTTTACGGCTGTTTCCCCCCCGTGACCATATCCTGTTCTGTTTCAGACTCAATGAGTTAGGATTTAGTTCAGGTGGTTCTTTCTCTCTCTCTTTTGGTCACACATGAAGTGGAGGGCCTTCCCACCCCAGACTTCCTCTCCCAGTTTCTGAGAAGCCTGAGGCTTGGAAAACCTTCCGTGAGTTGCTCACAAGATCATTGTATTCCACCGGAACAATCACAAAAGTTGACTCACAAAAAAGTCAGGTATTTTCCTACAGCCTCTGATGATTTATTTTAAGCTAAGTGATGTTGATGTACCTTCTGGGGGCAACACACACTACTGGGCCTCATCCACAGTTGCAAGCATTCAGTCAAGCTTTTGTTAGGGAGTGGCACAGGGTCTCACATCCTTCCAATAATTCACTCAGCCTCTGTCTCTTCTCAGAAGGCCCCTCCAATTGCAGTTTGCAGAACACATTTCTTTATATCCCAGAAGTTTTCATTATCAACCGATAAATGGTGTGTGTGTGTGTGTGTGTGTGTGTGAGTGTGTGTGTGTGTGTGTGTGTGTGTGTGTGTGTGAGAGAGAGAGAGAGAGAGCTCTATTGTGCATTTCATAGAAACTTGGTGAACCCAGACCACTGAACTAAAGGGATGTATTTGTCAGTAAAGCAACATGGAATGTTTGTATTGTTAATCCCCGATAGAATTCAAGACAGGAAAGGATTCCACCCCCCTCCTTTATATAACTTCAGAAAAATGTTGAAATCTTGATCTTATTCTGCGTCCCCCACCTTTGTTCTCCTAGCTCTTGTCATCTGCCAACATACGACAATTAGAGAGATGTTTGCTGTTGGTGATGAAAGAACCAAATGGTGGATTCTTCCATGCAAGCTGTTTTGTCTGGAGCTGTCATTCTAAATTCATTCATTTTTATGCAGCAATGTTATTTCAAACCATTCATTCTGCTATGTACCACAGTCCTCCCATTCCACTCAGGTGATTTTTTGGGGGGTGGGCTGGTAAAAACTACTGCAATTTGAGATATAACACTTAAAATTAGTAATGCTTAGTATCACTCAAACTTTGATTCCAATACACATTAAATGATTTATAAAACTACAAGTGAGGAACTCAAACTATATCCTTGTTCTTCCTTTGTATGGCAGTTATTCTGTCTGTGGTGTTTATTCCTGTCCTTGTAAGATGTTATGTCTTCCTTTCCCCTGGTTGTTGCTGTTATCCGTCATGCATAGTTGTTATTTTGACCAAATCTCAAATTCGGGCAAAATTCCAATTTGGCTTACATTTATAGAACTGACATTTCATTTAAATTATATCAAAACTGCCTCCATTTGTGTCATTTCCTATGATGTCAGCAAGATGCTTTGCAGCTTCATTAATCCTAAGACCTGGTGAATGATGGCACTTAATTCTGTATCTGTTTGGAAGCCGTGGCATGAATTGTTTGCTTGCTTTGCAGGATGGGTTTGGCTTGCCAAGGTTGTTGTGGCCACATGCTCACCCTGTTTCATAATCTCCATGAGTCAGGCTTAGATGCATGCCACTTCTGGTTTTGCATAAACTTTGGGCAATACCGGTAGTACATTGACTTTGGAAGGTGGGAAGGCAGAATGCTGGCACCTGAACTTATTTGATCTGTCCATGACAATTTTAATGGGAACGGATGAATGAAGACCAAGCAGAAATAGTACAAGAAGCTGAGGGGAAAGAAAAGGCAAGTTTAGTGTTATAAACAGACTGAAAACATAAACGGCAGGTATCGTAGCGCCATTTTATCCATAGCATAACCACATATGGAATCCTGTGCACAGTTCTGGTTGCCACATGTAAAGAAAAATGATATAACAGCATTGAATGAACAGAAAAAGATAATTTCAAAGGTTAGAGCACCTTTCCTACTGAAACATCTAAAGAGGCTAGTGAGGGGAGGGAGACAATAAGTGAATCAAATCTGGCACAGATTAAGTCCCCGCCTGCCCCAGAACCGTTTTTAGCCTGAGAAGTCCATATTGCTTTCTGGACCACCATCTGAGGGTGACATGTCAGTGGACATTTTCCCAAGAGACAAGTGTGAGGAGCAACAGATGTCATTTTTGGTTTTGAGCAGTAGGATAGCTTCTAAACACACACACACACTCTTCCATCTATGCAGGAAAGAATCATTATCAGAGTACAAGGACCTACCTAGCCAAGCAAAAACACATGAGGATTGGAGCGGAGGCAGTGGGGCACCTGGTAAAAGTTCCAACCAAAACTTGACCAGCCTAGAGGAATGCATTTGGCCCCTTGGACTGACATTCCCCATCCCTACTCTAAGGCAAACTCTTTCTCCTCTCACTTCCAGGTATTTGCAGCAAAGAGGAAGCTAGAGCAATTTTTTTACTGTAAGGAGGGAGGGAGGGAGGGGGAAGGGAAATGGTCCAAGCAACCATCCAATGAGAAGCCACAGGTACCTTGTGTTGGCTGGATAGGCTTATACGCGCAACAGCAAGATGATGAAATGTGCTGAGGTTATCTGTTGCCAATCCAGAAATTGCTGATTTGGAAAATTGCCCATTTTCAGAAGCTTGTGTCCTACTTTCAGGAAATGACTACATAATGCGAAACTGTGTTGCTAATTCTGTTAGCAAGCAAAGTAGAGTTGCTTAATATGGGTTTATTTTCACAAAACGCTCTGCACCCTTGAGGGAGCTGGGAAAGGTTTCATTGCAGCATGTTAAATTTAAATCAAAATGTTTTTCTTTAGAATCAGGGAAGGGACATTTAAGATAGTGATGAATGGTAAACTACTTTCCTTAGTACTTCACACAGACACAAAAGTTAACGCTTTGTTAAAATGCTATCTATAGAGATGTCTTCTCTTTTAAAATCTCTCTCTCCATTCACAAGCTGATCTTTTAAATATGCCACATATGGCCCAGGAATAATTTAATCAGGCCAGACAAAGAACTATAAACCCCTGACCTGAATAAGGAAAACTAAAATGCCATGTATTTTTATGCCAAAAAATCGTTATACATTACAGTATAATGCTGAGAACCTTTTGTATTATCCTTCATACAGAAATTAGTTCATTTCATTACAACATCTTAGATAAGGAAAGATAAAGTAATTTTAGAAACTAGTTAAAGTGATTTCATAAAAAGGATACAATCAGTAGGGGAGTTTGAGACTGCATATATATACTGTGGGTTATTAAGCACCAATTCTAGATTAAAGCATTTATTGAACAATCAGAGACAGAGTAACTTACTCTTGGAAAATTTCCACCATTCCTCATTCCTCTCACATTGCTCTCTGATAATGTTGCTTAGTAATATTGCCAACTTTTTAAACAGGTCCCTGCTCATTTGCCTTCAACAGCTTGATCTGCAGATGATGATGCTTATGCCAATATCATGAAAGGTTTTATCTGCTGATTTTGGCAGGTGACCTGGCTGGCTTTAAAAGGAGCTTGGATAAATTCAGAGGGCAAGGCCACTGTTGCACGCCACCCCAGTCTCTGAGTGGTGCGAGATTGCAGGGGTTTCAGGTGGTCACCCAGGGTATTTCCTTTCGGAATGAGGCACAGCAGAGACTGTGGTGTCTTTATGATATATGGTTTATTTACACATATATACAACCTGAACCTACGATGGAGGGGTTCACAGCATTTACACACCAACATGGTAGTTTCTCCCACAGGAAGCCTTGGATTCAAACAGAAATAAAACATTACTCTCACAAATTCTGGCTTGCATCACATACTTTCTACTCTGGTCTTTTGTATTTCAAACCATGTGCTGGGGGAAGGGGCCCCATCCATTTGCCATCTCTCACAGAGCCCCTTTCCTTTGTTTCCCTTAATGGCCAATATTCTAGGCTGTCTCTTCAACACAAGAAAGTATGGTAGCCTGGCTTCTAATCCAGGGGTTAGAAGGATCTCGCCTACAGCCTGCTCTCCCACCCCAAACTCATAACAGCCACTATGAAGAATGTACCTTACCTCCAATAGCAGTGGCTGTGTGCTGGGGAGCGAGCACAAGTAGACTGTTGTGCTCATGCCCTCCTTGTGGGCATCCCATAGGCTGGCCACTGTGGGAAGAGACTGCTGGACTGGTCTGATCCAGCTGAGTGGTTCTTATGTTTTTAAGCTGCTATTAAAGGCACAGGAATTGGGTTTTTGTTTTGTTTTTTGGTAAATTAAGAGACTACAATGTAGTAAATCACTTTTCTTAAGAGTAATCCTGGAGCATATGTATATATTAAAACAAGTCAAATATTCATTACTCTGGAGGAAGAGTTTGTTAACAGTAGCTTGAGAACCTCTGATGGGGGAAAGGAAAAATAACTAAGGAAATTCCTGCACAGGAACAACAAACCAAATCCCCAATTCTGGCAGCGTGAGAAGGAACCATGTGAGAGTCACAACCTAAATAACTCATGCCAGATTCTGTCTCAACGGCCATTAATAAACAGTAAAAGTTTGTGTCTGGAAAAATATTGTTATGGCTTGATTTCAAAGCCTGCACTGTTTACACTCACCCTTTTCTGGTTACAGACAAACACATTGGCTAATATTTAATTTAAACAAAACAAAACTCACTCCTTCTTTGAGGCTAACAAAAAATGACTCAACAATTATATAAATACTGATTTCCCCACTCCACCCATAAAAGCATGAGAACTGTTTACACTTGTTTTCTTGAGTAACTGCACAGAGACCGATTCTTAAAATACGGCATTGGGCTTTCAAGCTGCATTCCTAGGAACTCTGGACTTGAGCAGAAGCTTAACAGAAGTTGCTTAATTAGAAGCTCAGTAACACGGTGGGCAACTTGAAAGAGAGCTTGTTCACCAGGTTCAAGCTTCTCTTCCAAAACGCAAAACCATTTGGTGCATTGGGAGTGTTCTAGGGTTCACTCTCATGAGTTGACAGCTAAGTTCACCAGGCTTAGACTGCAAACACCAGAACATGTCCCAGAATCCCCAGTCAAGTGCACAGAAGTAAAATATCCAAATATAAGAATGCTTCCTGCAGAACATGCCTCTGAGACATTCCTTCCCACGTATCTGACCCAGTGAATAGTTGGCTAGCATTACATTAACATGCCCATGCAAATTTGCCTGTTATAGGGTGTTAAGACGAGCAAAACTCTTCCTGTTCTATGACACTGTAGAAAGAAACCAGCCTCCTGAAGAGCTGTGTTTTGGGCATGATTAACTCCCACAAGTCTTTCTGAAAACAGCAGACTCTCTACTGTTCCAAGGATGCTGCAATGAGATTCTGAAACTTGCAGTTTTATAAGGATAGTGTTTGCTCGCACTAGACTGGCAGGCTCAGATGTTTTGGCTTTGGGATGAAGAGCACTGGACTGGAGCAGACTGAAGCAAAAACACAGCAGGTACAGGTGCAGAAGTTTACATGGAAGTTCACTTCCATCAGCTCAGATTTCCAATGGTGAGGCAAAGATGATCTGTTCTCAGAGGCACTTTTAATTTTAAAAAAACTGACATGCTCTAGGCTGAATCCTGGCATTAAAAGCAAAATCCAGCCTGCGCTAATTTATTATGGAATTATAATATTGTTTACCACAATTCCCCAAGTGGTGAGGAGTTTCATAGGTGTAGCACCTACCTAGATTTTATTTCCTTTGGAATAAGGTCAAAGGAGGCTTACTGGTCTTTTGTAATATTGGTGTTTATTTGAAAATATACAGGTCGAGTGTAGGTGAAGACACAGCATCAAATCCCTCCAGTAGGCACCCAAAGTTCACTGCAGCCACTCAGTTTTCCAGGTCTATTACTTACACACACACACGCACGGCAGGGGTGAGGCAGATCATTGAAATCTTTGCTGGCCCACTGGCCACTGATACGGAGAGTAGTTAAGAGCAACCCGCCTTCAATTTCTGTAACAAAAACACCTGCCAAGCGAAACTTGTCCAAACTGTTAAACGATAACACAATCCCCAAATTGAAAGGGACCCAAAGAGATCATCCAGCTCAGTCCCCCATCCATAACACTATGCACGGCATATTATTGTACAGTACTGTGTGTCACATTAAAATGAATTAAAAGTAACACATCGGTATGTTGTATACGCAGTACAAATGAACATGAGGTTTTTGTGTGTGATGTGTCACGCATAATTACAATGTTTTATGTTCTTCTTTCACATTTGTGTGTAAATAAAACATCGTATGGGTGGACAACCTGCCTGTGACAGTCACAAATAAGTAAGGATGACACAATGGGAATTTGGAGTCGACTTGGAGGGGAGCAGAACCTGTGAACCTAGTGGCAGTAGAATGCCCCACACTCCTGCCTGTCCTTCAGGCATCGTGCAGCCACCTGCTTCACAATTCAGTAGTCTAGACTAGAAGCGAAATTGTTTGGGAATGTGTTGCTCCCTGCCCCCACCACTTGGGAGGGGTGTTTTGACGTTGGCGGCAGCTACTTCAGCCTGCCTTATGAGTGAGCCGGCTCCAGAAAGTGTAGTGGCGTTCTCTCTCTCTGCTTTGAGTTTTACTGGTTTTCAGTTATGAATGAATCGGATATACAGAAGGAGCGGGGGGGAAATAGCAATACCAACAGATCGCAGTACAGACCCATCACAAAAAAGGGGGAAATGCTATAATCTAATCCCAGCTGTGGTTCGCTGGATGCACGGTATTTCAGATAAAAGAGCCATTGCACCATGTTCCGTGTATTCTGCTGGTGGATGAAAGCCATGCTCGATCGATTGCGCCCATTCGGCGGCGTTCTCTATAGCGATCAGCTGCCACAGCAACACGGTAGAAACGACCCCACTTGCTGCGCAAAAACAGCTGCGCGCCTTTGGCTCTGAGCGTTCCATACAAGCCTGCGCGAGCGGCCGCCTGAAGATGCCTCTTGGGAGCATGCGCAGACGGAGGTGCAGGGGCTGGGGCGGAGCGTCCTCTCGCCTCCTCACAGTGCGCAGGCGCACGGGTTGGAAGGCAGCCGGGCCCCTCCTCTGCTCCGTCACTGGCTAACAACGAGCCGGGCCGTCTCCGCTCTCTGTTCCCCCCTCCCTCTTCCCCCCTCCGGAACCGGCGGGGGCAGCAACACCCGAAGGAGGGAGCCGAGCAGAGAGCCGACATGAGACAAGAGACCAGCCGGCCTTGGCGATAGAAGAAGAAGGTGGGTCCTCCCTGCGGTTCCTCTTCATCCGCTCGGCTGCTTCCCTCGCCGCTGCCCCAAACAGCGCCTTCCTCGGGCTGCTCTCCCCACCCCCGTCCCCTCCCTGAGGAGGCCCCCTTCACCCCCACTAGCCGCCCCCCCCGGTTCCCCTTCCCCCTTTAAGCACCTTCTCTCCCCCGCCCCAGTTCCCTTTGACTCCCACCCTCAGTGCTCCTCTCCCCCGGCTGCCCCCCTCCCACGTCCACGAATATGGTCTCCCCCTGCGCCTCCTTTTCTCTCTTCTTCTTCATCTCTGGCCATCTCCCATCCTCTTCTTCCTCCGCCGCCTCCTCCTCTCGGTCCTTCTTCCCTCGCCTACTCTCAGCTGCTTTCCTCTGCCCAGCCCCCCGCCCCCAGCCCCTCCGGAGTCGCTCCACACCTGGCTCGCCTTCCCTCTCGGGGTCGCCCCTCTTCCTCAGCTCCTCCCCGCCCTCCGGTGACCCCGACTTCCCTCTCTTCCTCTGGCCTATATGCCTCTTTTGAGGATTCTCTCTCCCCACCCCACACTTATCTCTCTGCTCCAAAGTGGCTGGTGCAACCCAGCCAGATGGGCGGGATATAAATATTCTTATTATTAATATTTCCCTGTTCCTGGCTTCCCACTTCTACCTGACTTTCTGCATTCTCAGTGCATCGTACCTCTTACCTCCGCAATCACTTCCTCTAGCTATCTGCCTGCCTGCCTCTTCCCTTCCACCCACCACTTTCTGGTACCCAGACTCTACTCTTCCCCATATTCACATTCACATTCCCTCTTCCAGCTTTCCCGCATGTGCCATTGCTGTCTTTCTCTGGCTTCTTTCCCATTGATCTCTCCCCACGCATGTCCTTAAAATGCCTTGGCTCTCCCCTTTGTCCCCTGGCAGCTCTCGGCTGTTCCCTCCTCTCTTTTAATTTTCTTCTCAGTTTATTAACCCCCGACTCAGGCTTTGTTTACTTGAGTGCCCTTTGCTTTGCCCCAGAATACTTCTTTCTTTCTCATCCAGCCCCCACCACACTCCCCCACTGTGGCTTTCTGTTCACTTCTGCTTGCCTATTCTGAAGTTAGGCAGCTGTTCCCTAGCTGGCTCTTAAAACAACTGCCCTACCTTCAAATAGGTCAGCTGGATAGTGGCCAAATCTTTGGGAAGTTTCCCCCCTTTTCACCAATTCTCTTCTGTGGTTCTTAAACCCTTTCCCCTCTTTTTTAAGTTTAGGGAAAGTTATTTGTCCCATTAAAACCTGGCTTTTCAACTTCAGTTGCTGGAAAGGGGCTACAGTGCACAGGCGATTATTAAAGTTACTAAAGTCACTTAATTCTATGAGTCTGTGGTAGATGAATTCGGAATAAATAGACCCCAAACTTAGTCACACTTGGTGACTTTTTCTGTTTCTGCTTTCGACTGCTTTGCAGGCTGCAAGTGTGGTGAGAAAGAGGAAAGAAAACTGTTTCAAGCCTGTACTTTATCATTATTTAGATTGGGTTTTTCTGCTTAGATGTGTCAAAAATACTGTGACCAAACGTTTCTTTTCGCGTAGTTCTTGTCTTTCTAGCTTCCTAAGAATAATGGTTTGGTGGCTTGCTAACAAGCCGATCACTGTGTTGCAGGGAGTTGATCTTCCTCCAACATTCTTCCCTTTAGCTGCTTACAGAATTATTGTTGGAATCTTGGAAGAGACTGTTAACTTCCATTGGCATTCTGAAGCTAATTTGGAGAAGCAGCCGTTTGTAGACTCTTTTTTTCTGAAGCTGTAGAAACTGGTCCTAGCCACCCAGACTGGCTGGAACAACCCAGTCAGATGGTTGCGGGACAAATAATAAATAATAAATAGAATGGCTTCCTAACACCCATTTATATTAGCTGTGTACACAAGATTTGTGTACATTCTTTTGTGTGTGTGTGGATACCGGTACGAAGTCATGATTGTTAAGCAATACACACCAGGCAGTAATATTCAGTCCCATGAATTCCTTAAGGGCGTTCCTACTAAGTGCCCTAGTGGCAATTAATTATCTGTAGAGCATTGTATTTTTCATGAGCTTCTGTGTGCTTGTGCAGAAGTAAATTAACTAAACATATACAAAATGTATGCCTGGGAGGTATTTATTTTACTACTTACCATCTTTATTTTGTTTATAAGAAACAAATTATTTTCCTTTAAATTATTTTCTGTCTATTAAAATGATTGGTACCAGCCCTGAGTCTTGGGGAAAGACTGAGCTAAATTTCAATAATTAGCCCATGTTGCATTTAGATTTCAAAATAGGTCAGTTTTTTATTTACAGTTTGGCAACGTGTTGCTCTTAGATATTAATTCAAAAATCTTATTCTAGGTATACTGAATAATTTCCATACTTTCTATGACTTCTTTTTGCTAAAAACAGATGTTGTTCAGCGCCACTTTAATGGGAAAAATCAATAAAGAAAGTAAGAATAAAATCTTATTCCTAGTTTTCACATTCTATTCAATATACCTTGTCCCATTTTTAAAAAGAAGTTGCCTGCGACATTTTCCAGTTAAAGTAGTTGAGTCTGTGTTTACAGTATATAGATCTGCTAGTTTTAGTATGAAAACATACTGGATTTTTGGAAGGTACCCCCCCCCTAATTTCCTTTTCAGAGGAACTTATTTGAATATATGCTTAAGTAGCAACTAGCATAGAAACCTGTTATAAGGCTTTGTATTTGTCACTTGTCAAGTAACATAACTTACACCATTGAGATGAACAAATCCTTCTCTGACTTTCAGCTTCTTGGAGTTAAGTAAAGATATAGAATTGGTACCTCCCAAGGTGCAGGTGCCATTATGTGAAGGAACTGGCATATGCAAGTATAATACAGGGAGTCTTGCAGACGTGATTGGAAATATGTGGGTGTAGGATTGCATTCTTAGTTGCCTTTTGACTACTGATTATTTCAAATGCATTTATTAGTGCATTCAAGCTTATGTAAAACCATGAGGACCACAACCTTGAAATGCCATGGCTGAAGTGAAAACACATATGTAGTACAAATGTTGCTTTGTACTTCCTGTGGTTGATTATGTAATGCCTGTTCCTGGTCTGTATCAGTAACTGTGCAGGGTGTTCTGCTGATGTTCTGCCATCCTCTGAATGTGAAATTATAAACTGAGCCAGAAATGTGTTGCTTAAAATAGTAGATTAAGTACCCCTCCCCCAAACACACACATTTTAGCCCATGTAAACGATACTAATTTATGACTTAGTATAGTTATTCAGATTTCATAGTGGTAATGACCTTGGCTATTGCCTTTTTAAACATGTGGTGAACAGTGAACGTATTCTGATAGTAGCACCACCAGTAGAAATTATTGACCTTGAGTTCTCAGTCCTCAAAATCTTCTTGCATATGTCATCAGGATGTGGAATTTTGGTGATGGAAAGGAACATGCAAATAGTCTCCATGGTTACTGTGTAAATTAGTGTCAATAAATGCATTTATTTCCCACTATTTTTGTTCTCTTTTCCCAGATCTGTATAGTACCAACTCTGTGCAACCATGGTGCAGAAATACCAATCTCCCGTGAGGGTGTATAAGAAGCCCTTTGAGTTAATTATGGCTGTAAGTATCAGTTTATAATATATTAATGAATTACTCAATTGCTTGGGTGGATAACATTGGTTAATAAAAACTGAGTGCCATGGGGTATCTTTGCTCTGAAGTGGGTGCTATGTAAGGCAATTTCCAGTTACAAATAATTTATGCAGGCCTTTCACATTTGCTCCAGGATATGCTGGTTGAAAAGTTTCAGCAGGTGATCTGGAACAAATACCTGAGGGGAAATTAGAACGTCTGTTCATCTAGATTAGGCAGTTCATGGGATCATTTCCATCACCACACCAAACTATGATTAATGAAACTTAGCTATAGTTTTAGCATATGTGAGTTGATAAACAATAGTTATAGTTGTTGCTCTGTCTCCAGAGCCTGTTGCATCTAGAGATTAGATTAGCCATGGTAGCCATGGTTTGCTCTCAGACTTTGGTTAGGTATACCATGGTTTGATGTGATGTCTGAATTGAAGCCACTGAAGCGTATAGTTTAGGGATTGCAATGTTGCACATACCTTTTCTTAGTGTAGTCTTGAGATAAGCAACGTATTTGGGGAGGAGTGAAATACGTATTTGTAACTTTTTAAAAACCTCTTGCTCTGAAGCCTAGCAGGAACTCCGACAGACTTGTTGTAGGAGGCACAGCAAGCCTGAAGGTGTTGGCAATGGCCTTTTAAGCAGATCACCAGGACATGCTATGCAAAACAGCTTCTTTTTACTATAGTGCCAAGATATATTTGAAACACTGGTAAAGAGGATCAGTTCAAGTTGGCACTGTTTATACCTATGACTCGGAGAGACGTCAGCACAAGTATAGGAGCAGGAAGAAGAACTCCTACATTAAGACAGTACAAAAAATAAAAAAAATTCCTTCCAGACACTGTGTATCTGAAGAAGTGTGCATGCACACGAAAGCTCATACCAAGAAAAAACTTAGTTGGTCTCTAAGGTGCTACTGGAAGGAATTTTTTTATTTTTTATTTTGTTTTGACTATGGCAGACCAACACGGCTACCTACCTGTAATTAAGACAATATTAAGTGATGATATTAATGCATGTATTTAATCTGATTTTCCTCCTTAAAGTCTCTTCAGTTGTAATGGCATTCCTGTGACTTGTCTATGCACACCTTGTCTGAAGCAATGTTGAGATCTGGGGGGGGGGGGGAGGTCTTACCACCATTATATTTTATTTTCTAAACATCCTAACTGAGCATAGCATGATAACTCATGGGAATAGGGGTGAAAAAGAAGTTAGGGTTTGGTTAAGTGAGAAAGAGAGCTGAAGCCATCCTTTTTGTGTTTGTAGGAAGTTGCTTGCATAAATGAACATAGGAGAAGCCAGCAAGATTTATAAAAAACAGAACAAAACCTAACCATGCTAATAGAACTTCAGTTTTGTTGGCAACATGTCTCAACCCTGAGCATGCATCTTAAGGACAGAAATTGTGCTGATAAGCACATGAGAGAGATGTGTTCAGTCAAGTTCTGCGGATGCTTTTAGCAAGTTTGCAGATAAAAGTACATGGTTGTGGACATGCTGAAGGAGCTGTTATTTCTCATTTTATACAAGGGCTTAAACAAGGTTCGGTTCAGGAAACAGTATCCTAGATCTAGGAAATTCTACTAAGTACCCTTGGGTGGCGCTGTGGGTTAAACCACAGAGCCTAGGGCTTGCCGATCAGAAGGTCGGCAGTTCGAATCCCCACAACGGGGTGAGCTCCCATTGTTCGGTCTCTGCTCCTGCCAACCTAGCAGTTTGAAAGCACGAAGTGCAAGTAGATAAATAGGTACCGCTCTGGTGGGAAGGTAAACGGCATTTCCCTGCGCTGCTCTGGTTCGCCAGATGTGGCTTAGTCATGCTGGCCACATGACCCGGAAGCTGTGCGCCGGCTCCCTCAGTCAGTAAAGCGAGATGAGCGTCGCAACCCCAGAGTCGTCTGCGACTGGACCTAACGGTCAGGGGTCCCTTTACCTTTACCCTCTTCCTTGTTCAGAAGTCCTTGAGAAATCTTAGCCTGGTAATGGTATCTCCTAAACACAATGGCCAACCTTCCTTCCCCCGCCTCCCAAATTCCTCATGGGAATGGACGGGCAGCAAACAATGTGAACACTTGCTAGGGTGAGACTTGTTATTGGTAAGTAAATATTTCTAACACTCCCCAAGAAACCACCTTCAAAAAATAAAGTGATGTTAGAAATCACTAGGCACCAAAGCAAAATAATGTGTATTTTTGGTACTTCTGCTTACTGTTTTAAGGCAGAGGTTTGTCTATGAAGGATGGAGACATGAGAGTTTTAAGCAGTTTTAAGCATAAGCTTTAGGCTTCACTTTGAAGCCTTTGGTTGTTCATGGCCCACTAGCCATATATTGCAAACATCTTTGCAATAGGTATGCAATAATAAGTATGTAGAGTTCTGCTCTAGCTGTGTAAAACATAATTTGTGTGCATCATACATAGAAGCCCCCATATATGCAGTGAAAATGTTCAGTCTGTTGAAAAGGAAGACGAAACCAAGTTTACAAATATCTTCAAAACCTAGAAAGAGCAAGCTTTTTAATGCTGGCTTAAATGGGTTTCATGCATGAGCAATGCAAACAGTTTAATGGATTTGTTCAAGCTTGGAATATATAACCTACTGAGCTCTGAGCAGCAGATACATTTCAAAAATATACACTTAAAACTTGAGAATCTGGCTGAAGGCGTGCTTTATAAAATGTCCCTGTAATGCAACTAAGTGATTTACTTTAAAAACTAGACTCCCTGAGCTCAGTTCTGCAAATATGTGTATAGCAACACTGTTCTAGATTAAGTGAACACAGTAAACAACGTCATCTTTGTCCTGATGAGGAGTTGCAGCCAAAGTTGGTCAGGGTTTGATAACAATGAGGGTGGAGTAGAAATGTTTTTTGGGAAGGAAACTGAAAGAGAAGGTGGTGGTAATTCCTTTGCGCTGTTCTCTTCCTTCAAGTAAAAGCCTTTTCAGTGGAATTAGATTTCAGAAAGGGAAAGTGTTGCACTTACAGTAATTAGGAAACCTTTAAAAGGCTTCTTTACTTCATGGTTCACAATGCTAGCTATATTGATTCTTATCTCTAGTAGGGGAGAAGTGTGGCCTAGCCAGAAACCAGTAGAGCAGGATTGGTCTACATAGATTTTAATCAGTTTTATTGATGCTGAAGATGGATGCAAGCTTTTCTTGTCAAGAGTTGCTAAAAAATCAGCAAATGTCTTTGACTGGCAGGCACCATAAATATTGGCTTGGAGTTCAGTTCTGTTGAAGTCTGTTGCCTCTGTAATGCTAGAACAATGAAAGGCAACACGTAGACCAATAAACGATAAAGGCACTAATTCATTCAACATAACAAACACATAATAACATCAGAATCTCCAAAGATAAAGTGCGTAATATAGTCTTTTTAGCAACAACTGCAATAATATTCTTCTGGCAATTCAGTAAGAAGTCTTTAGATGCACATCAATATACGTAGATATACGTGGAATGGTGCCAAGGCGATCGAAAGGACAGTGGGATAATAGCACTGTTTCAAATAAATCTTCCTCAGCAGTAGCTACAAAAAGAACAGCAGCGATGACCCGTATATGCATGAGTACTGGTAACCAAAATCATTTACAAAACATATGATGTAAATTTAACACAGGAATAAAAACCAAATACATACCACTTCAGTGAAAAGAATAGACTTCTATGGAGCAGTGGTCATAAACCTATGTACCACTGCCACTGATTCCAAAAAAACACAAAGTATAAATAACCAAACCAACCAACCCAGGTGGCTCTCATGATCATGATACAAGGTAGGAGAAAAACAGCATCTTAAAGGTACAGACAATGGCAATAGTAATTAAATGAAACAATTCAGATCCAAATCGGAATTTAATCCTTCTGGATAGAGAGTCTTGAACATAAAAATAAATTGAGGAGATTCTTTCTGTCTTAGCCGGCTCCTTATTCTTATTTCAGGGCATTATTCCTCATTTGACTTATTTAAATGTCAGATTTAAAGCATTATTTTATAGTAAGTGATTACAGTACATAAAAAGAACTCTTAAGAAAGCTTAAGCAGGGGGTTCTGTTCCTCTATTAACAGCCAAAGAAATTGTGGGGAACTTAACTCTGCTTTTGTACTATACTGTACTCCTATGAATTAAGGGAGAGGCTGGTTATTGCGTTGTGGATTAGGTGTTTTATTGGCTTCCAGCCTTTTTACCAAAGTCTGTCCCTCCGGAAAGTATTTGCTGAAAAGGATGGTTGGGGGTTAGCATCAACCTGTCTTGATGCTTAGGTTCTGAAGATTCCCTACCCCTATTTCAGTCTATAAAAAAAAATAACCAAGAAATGTAGCACAAAATGAAACTGAGTGTTTCTGGCACCTGAATAGGAAATCAGGAGTTTCAAAAGCACAGATGGATTCCTGAGAATCTGTGTGCCAGTGGAGACTGTTCCATTAGGGTGAATGGGGCACTTCCCCACCAATCACATTCTGCCCTCAGTCATCCCTCCTGCCTGCCATCTAACTTACAATCAGCTCAAGAGGTGGCCGTGGCTGTCAGCTTCCTCCTCGGTCTCAATTTTGACCTTCTGGAAAGCAGCAGAAGGATGTGGGACAGAACTCGAATTACTTGTCCCACCTATCATTGCTCCAGCTTTGGCTTCACCCGTGCTTGGCTCCAGCTGTGGTTCTGACCTGCCAGTCCCAGTTACCACCATGTGCTGATAACATGAAGCTGCTCTCAAGGTACCCTAATGTAATGGCCTTTCTGAACATGTGTTGTGGTTTAATGCAGCAGCAGGCATTGATGTTATCATGCTTTTGCTTTGATAATACTGTGATACATACACCCTCTGTGTGATTAAAAAGGGCACATTTATTGTCTTTGTAGCCTCTTGTCTCCCACAACACTGTGGGAACTAATGTCATGGAATTTAGATATGCTCGGGCCACAATAGGAGAGCAAGCAATGAGTTTCCTGACAGAATTGCTTACTTTTCCAAAACTTATTGTGTTTCTCCACTTGCTGGAAAATGTGAGTGACATCAGCCTTGGGTTTAGTTCCAAGAACCTGAGTTGTTCTGCCAGTAGGTCTTCCTCCCTCTTGAGGGTGTTTTCTAAATATGTGTACTGAAAAATACCCTTTGTTTTTGAGTATACACTTTCTGTTCTGCAACTTGTCAGAATTTAGTTGTCAACTTCGCAATTCTTCCTGTGTGCTTTTGTGGTGGTAGTTCATGGTCTCTGCAGATGCTGCTGTTGTCACAATTTGTCTTTAATATGAGTGGCTGATTGTAAACTTGTTTGTCAATACTTCCTGGGGTGGTTTGGGTTTCCACTCCCAAAGCTGGGGAAGGAAGAAGAGGCAATGTCAAAGGAGGTTTTATAAAGGATGTTGGGGCATAGTAGGAAAGCATTTGCCAAAAGTGACTCTCCACTGTTCTTCTTTGATGTTGAGACTTTGAGAGTGGAATTAAATGTAGTGTAGCGCTCAGCAGATGTCTGTATCAGCACAAGCATTTTTGCTTGTCTGATGGAACAATCTGTCCTCTCTCCCCCCTGCACACTGTTCCAGGGATTCTCCCACCCGCTATGTGGTGGAGAGAAGCCTCATTGCACTAGTGGAAGACCTTATGCAAGCTTTGGCTAGTTGAATCTCAACCATTATTTACATTTTTGTAAGGAGACTGACTCCTGGCCCTGCATTTTTGCATTTTACTTTCCGAGTTTAGGTAACCTACCCCTACAAAGCCCAGTGTTCACAACTGTTTTCCAATGATAGTTGGAGTGTATATGTCACATTTTGACTCCTGTACTGCATTGGCTACTGCTGCAGTTAATGGTATGACTTCTGTACTGAATCACAAATTAATGGGTGATATTCTGCTAAGTTTTGCTCTGAGCAAATCCATTGAAATCAGTGACCATGACCAAGTTAGGCCCATTCATTTCATTAGGTCTACTCTGAGTAAAATTTAGCTGACTACCACCCTACATAAGGAGAAAAACCCATGATAGTGTTTGAAATTAGCCAGGCGCCAGGCACATTTTGCACCAGGCTTTCAACCAGTTGCGATCAAGTGAAGATGCCTGGGTGCCAGGATGACACCTGACATCACCACCATCTGGGGATCATTGGATCTGGACTGTTTTCACACACAAATGTCCCATACTGTAGAATTCTACCAGTTATATTTTTTCTGCACAATCAGAATGAATTTTGGGAACCAAATTGCTTTTTGTGTGCAGCCTGAGGAGGAGCAGTCACCATTAAGAAAAAGTGGACTGTCCCTGGATCAAGTGACTTTTCTTGTTTAAATTCTCAAAGCTCTTAACCTAGCTCAAGGTTGTCATCTGAACTAGTCAGATGTTTAACTGATGATCAATCACAGTAAGTTCATCATTTGAAAAATATGAACATCAGGCCCAAAAATGGCAACTAGGCATTCTGTTTTGGCGACTGTAACTTTGGTTTAAGGAGTGATTTGGCGCCTAGCATACATATCTGAGTTTCTAACACTGATCCATATGTCCACCTGTATTCCAGTGTTTATATTCTGCTGTTAGTACCTCTGAGGGAAGTCTTCATTATTTGATTATCACTGGTGGTGGTTTTATGATTGTGTATGCTGCCAAGCAAGTGAATGCAGCTGGTGTTATATCCTTATAGAGTATGTGGTTTTTGGCTATATTTATATCGAGCCCCATTGCTTTGCGACTTCCTTGCAGACATCTGTTTGCCTTATAGGGGAAATGCCTGACTTTCCTGTCTTGTAGCATTTGTGGAAGGCCATAGCATCAGCACAAGGGAGCCTGTTAACATAGCATGCCACCCCTCCATTCCCCTTATAAGCCTGCCTAATATGCCATCATTATCAGTAAGAGGACACCTCAAACTCCCCTGCCATTTGCACTTTATCACAGTCTTTGCTATTGACAGGTAGTTCAGGGTTTTGTTGCTGAGCGAAGGAGAAGCTTGCTATTCCAGTTTTGTGAGTAGCCCGTAGCAGTAGAAGAAATAAACATAATTGCAGAACAATTGCATAACTGGAGAACAAAAGGTCACAGCTGCCATGCTGGTGGTCTGTACCTTGTTGCGCAGGATTCTCCTGAAATTCCATTATTGTAGCGAGCTAATCGAGATTTAACTGGTGTAGACCACACTGTAGCAGCTGCGTCTGGAATCCTGGCAGTATTCTCTGAGTTAGGTCCTGCTAATTGAATCTGGGAGACCAGAATATGTTTTTGGTCTGGTCTTAAATATTTATTTGGGGAATGGACATGGTGTGTAGAATGAGGTGGTGGTATCCGTATGCATAGATCTATGCCCTTGGAACAAATTCAGGTTCATTGTGAGTGCAGTTTCTTCAAACTGCCATTTCCTTGAACTCCAGGTTGGCTGCCTGTCAGCTCTGCTGTGTGACCCACTCAGCATGTGGAAAATTGTATCTAAGGGGAGGGGATGGTTTGCACAAAATTGCAAAGCTTCAGTATCTGAGACCATTAACCAATGTTCCAGCCACTGAGCCATGCATTCTGAGTTAGAAAGTTTTGCTCACGCCACAAAGGCACAGGCTTCAATGATTACTTGATGTCTTAAGAACAAGGAAACGAGTTAATTAAAACATTCCAGCCGCTTAGAATTTTGTGATGGATTTAGCATAACCCAGTAAGGCGACAGGCAACCTTTTAATGCTGGGCTTCACTGATACATCGTTACTAGAAAGCCTTCTAAAATTTACCCAAATGAGACCTGAAGCTGTGCAAGTTCAGATCAGCATATAAATAGCTAAGCTACCCTTTCAACGAAAATTTATTTCAAATCTTATGGTTGCTAAGCAACCCTCTGCATTTTCATGGGTTGAGCTGAGATTTTAAGCTAGGGGAGGGTGATGTCGGAAGCTCTTCTCCACTGTCTCAGCTGGTGACGGGCTCTGTCATTTCCCAGCATACCAATCGCTCTGGGAAAATGAAATGGTACAGCCGTTGACTGTGCACAGATCATATGAGGGAAGTCTAGCTGCTGAATGTCTTGAAAGAAATAGAGAATGCCTATTGTAATCAGATTTTCACTGAAGAGTTCTAAGCATGGCTGCGTTTAGAACACCACCATCAACCAAAATCATGCACTAGCCACACTTAAAATTGCGTAGCCATAGAGCAAAGTAGAAACTAGTAATACTGATTAGGCCAGTGTTTCCAGATCTAGATGCCGTCCTTGGTGTTGAACAAAATGTCTACTGCTAACATGGAGCAATTACAGGCCAATAAAATATTAATAGTTACCTGAAACTATGAAGTTTGTGTTGAGGCATCAGCTTGTTGCAAGACAGCTATAATGCACACCACATATTTCAATATATATATTTGAATTGTGAAAGCTAAAAATATGTTACCATTTTCATATCTAAGCTTAGGCTCACTTTCTCCAGTCTTCTGAACTAGAATGAATTCTTTGCACAATTATAATTACAGTCATTCGTACAAATCATGCTTACTCTTCATGCACAATTCTTTTAAGCTGAGAGTAAGAGGAAGCATTTGGTCTCCTAAGTTCCTCATGCTCTACTATGTATTTAGTTTACCTGCCCAGTCTTGTTGTAGTGCTCTAGTTTTGTTCTTTCCATAATCCAGCTGCTTCCTTTTGAGTCACAAAATAAGTATGATGGGGTATTCATGTGCTTTGCACCTTCAGGGGTTCAAAGCCATCTTTTTAAAAAGATGCCATTGCTTCTTTAAATACAAACTATAATAGCATTTGATTCTGCTTTTCAGCTACATTTGGGGCACTGAACAAAATGTGATCAGCATTATAATCCTAGAACCTAGGGTTTTAAGAGTGAATGGTAGGGGCACAGAAAAAGCAACATTTAAATGAATTTAATAAGCTTCCTTAAGATACTGATTCACAGCAATGTTGAGTGCAAGCAAGAGCAGCAGTTAGTCTCGATGTGGAAATAATGCAAATACATTATGTAAGTAGATTCTGCCAGGGAGCTTATTTCTCTTGTAATCCTGTTCAGAAGCAGAATTTGTTTCCAAATCATGGTACTTGATTGTCTGAGCTCACCTATTTTGGGCGATATTTGGAAACCCATTGCTCCTGCCAAAATTAAGGTGACTTAAATGGGTGCACGAACAACCTCCTTGGTGTCTTGAATGCAAGAAAAATACTGTTAAAATGCTATTTTTTATGGTATGTGTAGCGGGGTCATCATGACATTTGGTATATCACAACGTGAATGCAGGATTTTGTTAAGGCATTGGGGTGGATTCATCAAGCATTTGGAGAGTGTTATATAAGTTGAGACAGTTTTAGATGGCTGAAGACAACATAGTCATACTAAGTACTGCAGAATCTTGAGACAGATCATTGCTGTGGAAGTGGATTTGATATGGAAGCAGCATTAGACTTTCAACAACTCATCTATATTTTGGGAAACTGATTTGTCAAAGCCTCCTAAGTGAATTTATTACTGAGTAAGGATTTGAACTCAAATCTCAGTCAAAACTCACAATATCCATTGAACCAGATGACTCCGTACATTGGCAGTCTTGAACTGCCAGATTAAATTAGTTCAGACCAAGTTCACACCTCCAGTTTTGCACTATTTTGCCATGGAACATGCAGATAGAAATAGAGGCTATCCAGCTGGCAGAATGCTTTTTCTGGACTGCATTGCGTCAAGGCTGCAAGTTTATGATGGCTTTGGGTGTACTTCATATTTGAATGTTCTCCACCAAATGAATTTTCTGCACATGCTGTTTTTCTATGGCATGTGCTTCACTCCCCCCTCCCCCAGCATGTGTGTTTGTGTGTGTGATGTGTGCACTGCAGAGCATTCCAACATTCAGCTGCCCTCCTTCACTGGTACAGCTCAAGGAAAGCATTCCCACCTGTTTCTGCTGACTATATAAGTTGGCCCAGAGTTCTGCTTGGTCTTGGAATACCATTATTCTCTCCTCCACCCCCCATTTCTCTGTTAAATTTGGGAGTAGAAAAGCTGAGCATTTTCAGTAACTGACACCTTGGACTGAGTTAGCAGGGTTTTTTTTACATAATAAGTAACTTCATAGTTACTTAATTCTACGATGTTATTTAATTCCATGAAGCTACATAACTTGGACAAGTTATAGAAAATAACTGTTTCTCAGTCCTGGTGGGCAGAGTGTTGATTTTATGCTCATGGCTAATATCAGGTGAAAATGAAATGCCTGTGTTCAGTAGATAAGAGTGTAAATATTGATATTTGATGAATGATCAGACCGGCTCCTCATTTGCACAGAAAAACTTTCCTTAATGCTGAGTGCTTTGTGGTGACATTGAATCAATTTAGGCCAGCTTTCACCAACTTGGTGTCCTCCAGGTGTTTTGGACTACGACTTCCAGCCAGCACTTGCACTATAGCTGTATAGCACAGCCTAGCATGAAGAAGAAACTGTGCAGGTTCCAGGAGAGGAGATGGCAACCACTTTGCTGCTGTGCTAAATCTTGGTTTGGTTTAACATTTTGTCTAAACCCAAAACAAACCACAAGCTATGGACCATAGTTGATTGTTGTCTTCAAAAGCCCCCTTCAAAGTGTTATTTCACACAACACTTTGAAAGGCACTTCATAGGCCCCTTTAAGCCAAGTCAGGTTTTTACCTGCTCTGTTTTTGACATCATACGACATGAAGTTTAGAGCAGCTGGGTGTGTCCTGTCAGAAATGGCCTCTTGGGCCAAAAGGGGAGGCCTGGTGGGCCTAATAAGGCCCGCAGGCTGGAGGTTCCCCATCCCTGTAAATAAACCCACCCAATTTTGATGAAAAATGAAGAAATTGGCATGTGCTTGAGAGAGATCAAGAGACTGATGTGGTTCAGTGCAGCGGATATTCTTTACTTGCAGAAGTGGACAAGAGCAAGGTTTCACTTCTGCATTTAAGAATTCATTTGAGTGTGACCTTCAGTTTGTTGCTGTTGTGGTAAACCTGTGTCTGGGCTGTGCCACTTCAGACTGCTGGTAGGCCTCTCTCGATTGAATACTCCTCCCAACTGAATACTAGTGTCTTAGCTGGGTGGGCTTTGTGTGCTAGGCTTTCAACCTTTCTCACAGACTTATAGCTTTGCATATGAAGAAAGAGGTGCAGGAGTTGTGTGTTTGTACGGAGGAGCCTCCACTTGCAGTCTGAAGCAGTACAAACTGGACACTGTTTAACCAACTAAGTCAGAACTAGGCCTAAATCAATCTGTGCCCTGGACATCATGCCTGCATGCCGCTGCTGTTGCAGCTGGGTCCCTTGTCTGGCCATTCTAGCCAAGCTGCCATTTTAAGACTCTACTTCCCTTATAGGAAATGGTAGTAATGCTTCTACTTCCTTATTCCTCTCTCAGATCAATTCCTTTAGGGTGAATGTATGTTTCTCTTGAGTAAATTTGTTGCCATGAGAGATGGAAAAGGGTATCAATTTAATAATTCAGCCACCTTCCCTGTTGTTTTCAGCTGCATGTTTGTTCTTCCAGCCCATAGAATCCCCATCTCTTCTCATGACATCTCCATGAAACAGTCCACTGTGAAAGAAAGTAAAATGGAACAGAAAAAAAGCCCTGATTCTGTAATTGGGCATTATGGGAGAATAATGGTATTGTATATATGTACACAACACAACTGTTCTCTCTGCTTCAAGTGAGGCCCCGAGAATAGGGAATGCAAAACAGTTTGTCAGTCTATATTCAGGGATTCAAAGGGATTCCAATCCATGGAGTTTGTCGTTTGGAGTTTTCTGGGGGTTTTTCTTGAAATACAGTACCATTTTGGGGGCGATTCAAAGATTTATGGATGCTGTGACCATGTTCTTTGTTTAGTTGAACTGAGGACATTGCTGTGTGAGTAACTTAATAAAAGGCATTAAGTTCTTAGGCACAAGTATAGTCTGGTAATGGCACATTGCAGTCATTACATGAATGTAGCTATTGTGCTTGGGGAGAGCTATTATTGCAAGGAACAGACCTTGAAAGTCTTTACTAGCCTCTGGGGAAGTACTTTTGAGAGTCGCCTGGAGAGCTTTCACAAGGAGTGAAAATTAGACTCTGAGCCTGCTAGTGCCACATACTGTTGTTGGTAGATACTTGAAATGCACAAATCATCATCCTTTAATTATTTTAACAACTTGAAGAAAATGCAGCGGGTCGTGATCAGCTTTAACTCAAACATATTACAATGCTATCTGGAGAGTCTTGTAGCGGGCTTTGACATTTGTTCTTCCTTTCTTTTACAGGCTTACGAAAAAAGGTTTCCTACATGCCCCCTCATTCCCATGTTTGTAGGCAGTGATACTGTGAACGAATTCAAGAGCGAGGACAAGGCCATCCACATAATTGAAAGGCGCTGCAAACTGGACGTAGATGCACCACGGCTCCTGAAAAAGGTAGCTGAATAACAATGGTTGGCCTGAATAGATGGGCCTGGATAGCTGGTCTGCAAGGCTGCTGCTACTCTGCTTTAACTTTGCCTCTTCCCTTCTCTCAGATTGCAGGGGTTGATTATGTTTACTTCATCCAGAAGAACTCGCTGAACAGAAGAGACCGCACTTTGCACATAGAGGCCCACAATGAGACTTTCTCAAATAGGGTCGTCATTAATGAACACTGCTGTTACACGGTGAGTCAAGGCAGGTTGGTGTGACTTAAGCCTTTGGAGGCCTTCAGTGGAGGCTTGCACTTTGGCTTTTCCTTCAATAAGGAAGTCTAATAATGCTGCACATATTTCGCTGGCATTTTTAAGCTGGGTAACTTGCAACAGCTTTTTGGGAATTTTCTTGTTTTGGACGGAATCCCACAACACTGAAATATCAGATCTAGTCATATTTAACATTCTGTGCTCAGGCAGTACAAACATATTGAATATGTCAGGACTGGCATGCGTTCAGAACACTTCATTTTCATTCTGATTTAAGTATACACGGGTGCTAGCAGGTGTTCAGACTCCTACTTGATAGTATGTCGGTGCCAGGGCATAGGATATGATGCAGGTGAGCCGACAAGTTCTTGTCCCAGTGTCTTTTAAACTTGCAGACAGCCATGATTTATATTTTAAGGAAAAGCTGACAATCAAAGCAAAGAACTCTGTTGCATGCATAAGTTTCCACATTCTTGCCAACAGGAAAATCTAAATGCCAGGTGAAATAGGCATATAAATCAAGCCTATGTTCACTGTCTGCTTTTTGTTGTTGCTTTTAAAGAGGGTTAGACACCAGAGCTGAAAAATCTAGAGCTAGCAATTTCTTCAATGATAAGGGGGTTTTAGGCTGCTGCTTCTCTTCAGAGAGGTGACAACATCGCAGCAGCCATAAAAACTCTTAGCTGCTAAAAAGAAATAGGAGTAGTGTGTGGCATTTTGAATACTAAAACCCAATTTTAATTCTGGCTGCTAACCTCAAACATTTAATATTCCTCTAGAATTGCTTTGAAGGCATATACCATAATCAGTCATAATTTTCCAAGTAGAATTAATTTAGCAAAGTACCAGGAGTTGCCTGCCCAAGTTAAATGTGCCAGATCTCTGCTTTCAGCCTTGCCATTTGCAGAGTTATATTAGCCTAATTAATCAACTCCAGTGAATGTAGGAATGCCTAAGTCTGCACAGGAACAGGCTGTTAAATTCCTTATGCCTTGAGTTAGACAATGCACAGCAATTCCTTTCTCTATGACAGTTTTCAGGATGACTTGTGTGATTTGTGACAGGAATTGAGAAAAGCTGACTTCTGTGATGGTGGAAGCCATGTTGAGAAACCAGCGAAGTGTTGCACCAATAATTTGAATGTGAATACTAGGAATAGTTCTGCTGAAATGCAGGGGATACACATGTGTCTTGCCTTTTTGGATCTTGAAACGGGACTAAAAACCAAGAGAACTGAAAACGCATAAACGTGAGCTTTACAGAGCCCACTTAGGTTGATTACTATTTTCAAGCTTGAGTCCTTGACCAAAGTACCTTGGCAGTCTTAAGCCACTGTGATTTACATTGCATAGTGGTGCAGCTTTAAACTGAAGCTTAGTTGTGTTGTGCATTGGTGAGCACGCCAGTTGGCTGCACAAAAAAAGAACATTGTATGCTGCACTTCAGAGTTTTCTTGTGATACTTGATCAGATTTCTCACACTATGTGCCAACCTTTTGTTTCTCAACTCCCCAGGTGCATCCAGACAATGAGGACTGGACATGTTTTGAGCAATCTGCAAGCCTTGATATTAAATCTTTCTTTGGATTTGAAAGCACAGTAGAAAAGATTGCCATGAAACAATACACCAGCAATATTAAAAAGGTGAGCTTTCAAGTTTGCAACTCCTTGGCCTGCTGGCTCTCGATATTGCAACTGGAGTGGTTTTGAGCCCATTTGGGATTTGTCTGGCCAGGTATGGCTTTATTGGTGGCTGCTCTTGTCCTCTATGAATGGTGCATTCTTATTTAGACAATATTGATTAATCTGCTCTTGTTGCAAATAGAGGAGCCTGCGTGTGCACTGACTTTGTGATTTGACAATTGATTATGCGGTTCCTGGAATGCGTCATAGGTGCTTAAACTCTTTGTTATAACAAAGTAAATAAAGATACTGCTTTTTTAAAAATCTCCCTAGAGGCAGTTGCCCAACTGCAAGCATGGCTTGGATTGGCAGTACTTTAAATCATACTGTGCCAAACAGCATGCGACTTTAGAAGTTCTCCCACAAGAATAAAACAACTTGTCAAAAATAGGAGGTTGCCTCGCTTATTGTGCCCAGGCTTTAACCTGTCTGTAGAGGAGATGCTCAATTGCCCTTGTCAAAAGTGGGAGCTCCATGCTTCCCAGACCAACCGTATCCATGCTTGGCCGAAAAGCAGTCGGTGGGCACCTGCATTGCCCTAGGTCTCCTTGTGACTTTGAGTTGGTGTATCTTTTGAGTACCATGGAAATAGGTTCATTCTTTTCTAAACTAGTTCATGCTCTAGGAGGGGTGATGCTGAAATGCAGAAGCATGTAGTGGGGCTCTCACTTTCTTAGAGTACACCTTGGTTTACATAAGGAAGAACTAATAGTGCAATTTCCTCTGAAAACTTATGCCCAAAGAGAAGTGCATTGACTAAAGAATTGCCTTGTTTTCAAAGGGCAAAGAAATAATCGAGTACTACTTGAATCAACTAGAAGAGGAGGGAATTAATTATATTCCTCGTTGGAGTCTCCCGGCTAAATTTACGTTTGAACATGGTGCATCTCATGTAAGGCGGCCACTGTCCCCTCCAATCAACATACCTGAAACTACAACCAAGGAGGGACTCAGCCCTAAGGAAATCAACAATTGCAACAATGCATCAGAGCCCACAGCTGGAACACCCGATGGTGCGTTGTTTGCCTGCTCTGTCTGCCTTTTGGGGTTATTTTGTGTGTCTCCATTAATATAACCAAGGAGTTGGTGAATCTCTATTTCTGTGCTGAAAGTCTTCAATTTCTATAGCCAAACTTCATGATTTTCGCCGCACAGCATAAATAGCACAAACAACTGTATACTGATGTTTTCAGATATAAAATCTGTATGTTGCATTTTATTAACAGAGACTTTGAGTGATGGAAAGGCACCCAGTATTGACTAGGGCGATGCCTAGCTGGAGCTGGTGGAAGAAAAAACAACTCAGCTAGTAGCATTTCATTCTTTTCAAACTATGTATTAAAAATGGCAGCTTGCTCTGCAAAGGGACAAGCCAGAGCTTCAACTTGAAGAATGTATACTGAAAGCCATTTGTTAATTGATCCAGCAATCATTGATTCTAATAGCATTTGTGTAAATAATGGTTTCAGACAAGCTGGATGCAGACTATATCAAGAGGTATTTGGGAGATTTGACACCACTTCAGGAAAGCTGCCTCATCAGGCTTCGACAGTGGCTCCAGGAAACGCACAAAGGCAAAGTAAGTATCTGTCTCCCTGCTTGACTTCCCGTTCATCGGAAAAGTGCACAGCATGCAAGATGGTCTGGCAGCATGTCAATAATCCATCCAAGGGAATGGACATTTTTACATAAGATGGCCTTGAACTAGTTTGAACCTGATACCTTTTAGTTTTTCTGTGTGCTGTAAAAAGTCTAATCTTTAAATCTACTTCCCAGAGTGCAGAGACCAGATGCTTTTATACTTAAAGAAAACAAAAGATTTGGCTTGGTAGCCTAGATATCCTTTCATATATGCTAAAGGTTATGTATTGTAGAATCATAAAATTGAAATGTCAACAAATCAACCAGTTTTACTGTGTCCTGCTTGGAGATTTAGTTGCTTGCAAGGAGGCTCCTGTTAACAACGTTCCTCCGTTAACCACTGCCATGCCTTTCTCACAGCATAGTTTGAAAGCATGCAAGACTGCACACTTGTGCAGGTGGTCCGTAATTCATGGAACGTTGCACTGAGATTATATGACTAGCATAAAAGCTAAAGGCCAGTTGGACATGCAAATACATCTTTCCTGCAATACCACAACAGCCAAATTCCAATTTCCTGTTTCGTTCACCCCGCCTTCCACAGCAAGTACTTCAAGAGTAAGCTATTTAAAATAAAAGTTAGCTTACTTCAGTTCTAAGTCTGAAGTTTAGGGATAAAACTTCGCATAGGAGAGAGATGGGCACGACATGATCCAGCGAATTGTGAATAGCTGTGGCTGCTAAAGGAATGTACCCCACTAGTGGTAAATATGTATTTGTTGCTGTATAGCACATGAAGCTACCCTAAGTTTGAAAGCAGCTTTCCACATAGTAAGTACCTAGCTAAACTCAACTTAAATCCAAAGCTCCCAGCTCCACATTAGAAGCCACATTGTGCCCTGATCTCTTGGTGTGGATGTGCTACTTAAAATGGATTGTGGTTCATTCTAACTTTCCATCATTAGTTTTCAAAATCAATGTAGCATCCCCCCGCCTCACCAGCTTGCAAAGTTTCTGTGCCCCTCTGCTCCCCAATGTGGTGGTTTATTCACACCAGTCTGTGCTTTTTGTGTTTCCTTAAGTTTCTTTCTTGCACTTTCCTTCTATCGTAAGTCAGCCTGTTCACTCCTACAACTTCCAGTTTCCATCCAAGATTTAGACATGGTCATTTTCTCTAGCCTAATATTATCTTTGGAGCTATAGGGCAGAAGCTCAGTTTAAATCACATTTTAATCATGATTATGTCATGTTAACATCTAGAATATCTAAATTGATTTGGCTCCATTAGCAGTAAAAAAAATGATGCTTCAAACATTACCTCTCACCACTCTTAAGTAAATATTTTCTGATGTAGAGGCCAAAAGTTGATTATATTTTCAAAATCTGGGCTGTATTTTGTTCCAACAGATTTGTAAGTACTAGTGCTCTTTCTTTCAAACCTGCTTATTTTTATGCTATCTGCCATATAACCAAAATCTCCTTAATTACTTTCCCAGTATTTACTTAGTGGCTTGATCTTCACTGCAGATATATCCTGGCTTAACTCTGTTATCCAGTTCACTGCAAAACCCTTGAGTGTCTGCCATTTCCCTTCTTGTCTCTTAAATGTCTTGCCTGATTGTACCCATTTTTCTGTGGATTAAACTAAAGAACTGATGACATTTCCATCTGATTTTTTTGAACAAAAATTTCACAGCTTTGATTTGCTATTTTTTCACACCCCGTTCTAGTTGTTCATCTCATTAATATACGTTTTCACTCTAGTCTGCTTGGAGGTGGCATAAAGTAATGTTTTTCAGGATGGCGTTGTAAGTCAGTTATAGTTTAACACAGATAGAGCAAAGGAATAACAAACAACTTTCTTACAAAGTGTGCAAAAACTTCCCAGCTTGCTTTTCCCCCCTTGGGGCACATGAACAGCAATGCTGTGAATGGCAAAGTGTGCTGTGCTGTGGTCATTGTCCACAAAAGGGGGTAAACTGACAAGTGCTATTGGGAATCTCATTCAGATTATTAATCCTATTTTTGTGTTTGTATGCATGCATGTGTGTGAATACGAGTCTCTTTCTTTTACTGACTGCCTCCTGTTAATTGCTAAAAGTCTAACAGCTATACTATAGCAGAAAACATGCAACCACTCCGTTTTACTATTTCCTGCTTTCTCCATCTTTTCTCATCCAAATTTCATGGAATTTGTAGAGAGGGCTTCAGTAGTTTTCTTTGCTGTTCTCTTGATGCTTGTATCCCTGAAACCATGATGTAAAGACCTAAGTGGAGCTACTGTAACCCAGAGCTTTCCAAACTGTGTGTCGTGACCCATTAGTGTGTCGGCTGCAGTGTGTAGGTGTGTCGCATGAACACTCCTCGTGCTCCTCCCAGGGAAAGGGATTACTTTAACCTCTGGTTTGCTAGTAAAACTGAATTGCTGTGTCACGAAATGATGCATGTCTAAAAAGTGTGTCACCAACATGAAAAGTTTGGAAAGCTCTGCTATAACTGTATTCCAGTGGGCAATAGCTATTTTTCTTCTTTAGTTCTCTACTGCTGGTGTCTTCCTGGTTCTCCGTGAGTGAAAGGGATGGGGACGGCCTCATCTAAGAGAAACTTCCTTTGCCTCATGTGCACCATCTAAGGAGCATGCAATACCTAACATTATTGTTTTATCTAAGATAGCATAAGCCACCTTGGGTTGGCAATTTGCCTCAAAAGCTGGGTGTAAACATTAATGCAAATATTAGAACAAGTTATTTATGCAGAGTAGATTTGAATCTAATCAATTAAGGCAGCTGCCCCAGTTTTCTGCTCTGAGGGTGTAAAATGGATATTGCTCTAGCAAATGAAATTCACCTCCACTGTTTAGATTAACTTTGGAATCAGCTGGTTTGTAACGTTCAGCCCCCTTTCCCTGATGTTTGCAGATCCCAAAAGATGAGCATATCTTACGATTCCTGCGTGCGAGAGATTTCAACATTGACAAAGCCAGAGAGATCATGTGCCAGTCCCTAACGTGGCGCAAGCAGCACCAGGTGGACTACATTCTGGAGACTTGGAACCCTCCTCAAGTACTTCAGGATTACTATGCTGGAGGCTGGCATCACCATGACAAAGGTAGAGTAGCCCTGCTGCCCTATGTAAGCATAGGTTGTTAGCCCATTATTCACTTTGGCTGGTATGTGTAGCAAAAGGGGCCATGGGAAAGGTTCTCTGTAGATTTTTATAATGTCCCTTGAACATTCCTGCAGAGGTAGGAACAAAATGCTTCTGAATCACTACGCTGTTTTCAAGCATCATTTGGGCAGGATTGATGTCATGAAAGCATAGTTTTCAGAAGCGTGGTCCAAGACACACACTGTGCATTTGTTGGAACAAGCGAGGAGATGTGTCTGTTATCTCTGCTGCTTAAAGATAGTGTTTTAAACAAATATTGCCACTCTGTTAAAATTACTCGGCCCCTGAAAGCTGTGCTTCAAAGAATAAAAGCTGGCAATAACGTATATTGGAATTCTGAGAAATTCAGCGTGATTTGTTTTAAATAAAAAAACTCGCCTTCACGGTGGGGAAAAAATAATAATGCTTTACTGCATCAAGTTGTGCTTTAAGTGAAATACCTAAACTTTTAAAGGTGCTCACAGCAACTTTTGTCTTTTCTTTTTTTTGCCAAGTATTCTGCTTTCAAGTACTGAAGCTACTATAGTTTTCTCACAAACTTATAAAAGGTTTTATTCAATCCTCAAAGCCACACTTTTAAAGAATAGCTTTAGGTTTTCATCTAGCTGCATTCCATGAATAGCTCAGACTGTAGGAATGTTAAGCTTTCCCAAGGCTGTTCTGCCTGAATCTGCAATTATTCAGATAAAATTGAAAGCTGCAATTATTCAGATAATATTGACCAATACATTAAATTGGTCCTGCAGCCTAATTTTTTATAGCTTTGTGCCAAGTTGCCAGCATTGTCCTGTTTCGTACAATGTTAATGAGAACATACAAAGTGTGTTTCTCCCTCTCCTTCACCCCAGGATTCTTGCTAATACAAGTTCCTAATGAGGTGGTGGAGAGGTTAAGCTATGCCAAAGTTCAGATTTCCTTTGCAGCCAAGGAGCGACAGTTGCTTTCATAGAAACCAAAGTTGCCAAGCAAACACTGATCATTCTAGTTGCCCTTGCAAAACCACAGTTGTCGCTGCTCTTTTTTTGTTCAGATGGGCGTCCACTGTATGTGCTGAGACTTGGCCAGATGGACACCAAAGGCTTGGTGCGAGCTCTCGGGGAAGAAGCCTTGCTTCGCTATGTAAGTGCCTTTGATGCCATGTGTTTTGGTAGTGAACACGATGTTCCTGTTTTATAGCTCTGCTTCATATTAGAAAGATGAGCACACTGTGCCTGTCTTCGTCAATCTGTGTTCATTTTTCATGCTGTTCTGCCAGAATATCAGAAGTTTTGTTTTGTTCTTTGTGGGTCGGATGGAGTTCTTACTTTGTGGTCTACATATGCAGGAAGGTGAGATGGTGGAATCCTGAGGTCATAGAGTGGCTTGCATTACTTCCGGTTGCAGGTGGTGGGTTGTTGTTAATAATAAAAATGTCAGCATGCAAAGGGGGGAAAGCAGCACATTAGGGGAGAGTTTCTAAGCCAGCTTGTTTCCCATTTGCCAGGTTTCTAGTGTGTGCAAGGGGATTTGCAAAAAGGCGATTTCCCCACTGTGAAGTAGAACAGTCCACTACATTACCTCATCCCATAACATTCTGTGGTATAGCCAGACAAAAAGGTTATGAAGTTTGGTCTGTGGTTTTTCCCTGGGCCAGCTCTTGCAATTTTTCTTATCATGCAGCAGTTTTAGCTTGTCTGATTAAAAGAGGAGGGGAGAACTTACCGGTATGTATGTCACTGAGTTCCTTGGAGAAAACATGGAATATTAATGCAATCAACCCAGCTTGCCATAATATTAAATACCTGTTCTTTGTCAGTAACGTAATCTATTCAAGAATGGACTAATGAAGTAGGCAGGGGGGTTACATTATTGGCAAACTAGCACATTTTGTTAGACTGAAAATAACAAAGAACTCCAGTTTCCCTGCATATAGAATTCTGGCTGCTCCCACCTAGCCCAGGCCTTCCATTATCCAGAGGAATTTCATATTCTAAAGTCTTTCTTAATTGTATGCTTACTCCAGTCTCTCCCCCACCCCTACCTCACATTCCTACCACAATTTTGGGGGTGGGGTGGGACTCAGTTCAGTTTCTGAGACTTCCAAACATGGGGATGAGTAACTTTTTCTATTATTGTTGACAAACATAAAGCAGAAACATAATGCAGAAATTAAGTTAGTGGAACATCAGGAAAATGAAATGTGAATGCAGCCTAACGAGGTTAAAACTTGAAGATAAGGAATGGAAAGTTTGTAGAATCAATGAATTGGGAAAGCAGGAACAGGGGATGATTATCTCCTTTCAAAGGTAAAACAGAGATGATAGAAGCAGTTCTCTTTATCCCGATTTTCGCCATGGCTATTCTGCTACAGCATCTCTGCAGTATCCTTGTTTCTCATTTTTGTGTGTGTATGTTTAGGTTCTCTCTATTAACGAAGAAGGACTGAGGAGGTGCGAAGAAAATACGAAAGTGTTTGGAAGACCTATAAGGTAAAAGAGAATAGCTGTTAAATGAAATATAATGAGTAGTGGAATGTGAAGTGTTGAGAGACTCCATGCTAATCACTCTAAGATTGATTAATATGTTAGCTATGGAGATATACTTGTGAAATTCCTGTGTATGAGGGCTCCAATTTGTCCCCGTGCCCACAGATGCGATGGCATGCCATGAAAGCCATGATTTCAAAGTGAGGTGCATGGTCCACATATGGATTAGGACACATCTCATGTGAGTTTCAGCCAAACATTTAGGAAAACATGGAAAACGGCTTTCCAGGCCTTATGTGGCACTTGGAAGTAGATTTTTGCCTGCTCCACATTCAGGGTGAAGACAGGTTGTCATCCCACACACCCAGAGTATAGATGAAAGGGAGTTTTGTGACATTGGGGACTCCCTTGAACAGGCATAGCCAAACTTGGCCCTCCAGCTGTTTGGGGACCACAACTCCCATCACCACTAGCTAACAGGACCAGTGGTCAGGGATGATGGGAATTGTAGTCCCAAAACAGCTGGAGCGCCACGTTTGGCCATGCCTGCCCTAGAAGCTTTGAATGTCGTCAGTTCAGTGATGCACCCAACAATTAAGGCAAGGGTGGCTAGAGTAAAACAGCTTTCTAGTGATTGATGTTAACCTCTTCAGCAAATCTGATTTTGGGGGAGCTGTGGGGAGGTTTTTGTTTTGTTTTAAAAAGACACATTTAGTAAGTTCATTGTCTTTGCTTTGGGGCAAACAGTTGTTGGACCTGTTTGGTGGACCTGGAGGGCCTGAACATGCGGCACTTATGGAGGCCTGGCGTCAAGGCTTTGCTAAGGATCATCGAGGTAGTTGAAGCCAATTATCCGGAAACCTTGGGGCGCCTCCTCATTCTGCGAGCTCCCAGGGTGTTTCCAGTCCTCTGGACACTGGTACGTTCATCTGCTTTTGTCTCCCTTGGGACCTGTGCTTTGGAAAATGGGACCCAGCCCCGTACTATATAATAGCCATGGTCAACACTTGCAACATTGTTTTTTATAAGGAGCATCATTTCTGAAACAATGGTAATGTGGCCTGGTGGAATAGTTCACCTCTTGAACATGCCACTTTTATGAGTATCACCAATAGTAAAAGTATCCTCTTGAAGCCATTTGAGGATCCGGGGACTTGACTCACTTGGTGTCAACAGCCCTATTTGCAAGTGAGCCAGCTCACAAAGTTGCAGACAGGCAGAGCCCTCTGGCCACAGGGAGAAGCAATTGGAGGCTGTAATCTACCCCCTCTAGAAAGAGGAGCGGCTGCAGCACACCCTGCTCATTTAGGCACCCTAGAACTTCCCACTGTGTCTCTGAAGCTGCCTCTTCCTCCAGAGCATTCACCTCAAAGCCAATGAGCTACCTTTTTAACTTAGTATTTTACTTGCAGGTCAGTCCATTCATTGATGACAACACAAGAAAGAAATTCCTGATCTATGCTGGCAATGACTATCAAGGACCCGGTGGGCTGTTGGATTACATTGACAAAGAAATCATTCCAGATTTTCTTGGTGGAGAATGCATGGTAAGTAAACAGTAGTTGTAGCAGAACTGCATTCATTGATTATTTTCTTTATTCCATAAAATTTATACACTGCTCGATTGTAAAAACAACCACCACCCAGAAGTGGTGCACAGCAGATAAAAAGAAAAAAAACATACAACCCTATTTTATAACATGCAAACATTTAAATACTAATACAGATTAAAATTACTTTAGCTTTCTAAACATCTGGGTAGGCTTGTCTAAACAGGAATGTTTTTAGCAGGTGCCGAAAATAGTACAGTGGAAGGCACCTGCTTAATTTCAATAAGCAGGAAGTTCCAAGTGGAATTGAGTTCTTACAAATGCAGAACAGATATTATGTGGCACCTGCAAGTAGTGGCAGTTACACTGATCCAAGCAGTCGAGTGGCCATGTGTAGGGTAAGGCGATCTCGTAGGCAAACTGGTCCCAGGTTGTTACGGGCTTTATATACGAATAGGAACACCTTGAACTTGGCCCAGTAGCAAATGGGCAACCAGTGCAGATCTCTGAGCAGAGCTGTGTTGTATGCTGACATCTGGCAGCACTCTTGCTGTGGCATTCTGCACTAACTGCACCTTTCGGATCAAGCACGAGGGAAGCCCCACTGTCAAATGTGTAATTCCCCCCCCCCCCACACACACATTTAGATAACTCAATCAATGGAGCACAGTGCAATTCTAATTAACAAATGCATCTAGAATCACTGGTTCCCTGAAAGGTTGTTTATACTCCTGCAGTTCTCAGGGTTACCCAACTTTGCTAATGACCTCCTTGTGTGGCTGTTGCTATTTTGGCTGTAAAAACAACAGCACCAGGAGAATCAAATAAGAATATGGGGTGGAGGGTCTAACCCACTATATAAATTTTCCAAACAGACAAACTTGCAGTTTGGTCTTGTTGAACCAATATGTTTTAAAAAACCAATTCACATGTGTTCTTCTGTGTCTTTGTTCAATGATAACTCGCATCCATTAAGAGCTTTACTTCTGAGCAGATTCTTTTTGAGGTGTGATCTGTTTGAGTAGAGATCTAATTCTGATTTTTCTCTCCCCTCCACAAGTGTGAAGTTCCAGAAGGTGGGCTGGTTCCCAAATCTCTATACCGTACAGCAGAAGAACTGGAAAATGAAGATATAAAGTTGTGGACAGAAACAATTTATCAGTCTGCAAGCGTCTTCAAAGGAGCTCCCCATGAGGTAAGTTTCCTTGTTTTCTTTCTTGCATCCAATTGTCTATCCATGACAGACAAGCTCAGTCTTCATTGGTTTGACATGGGCTTCATGCCAACTTTGTGCAATTAGAGGTGCTTCAGATGATATTTCAGCTGGTCCACTCTCAAAATGAGTTCAACTGAGTAGAGGAATCTTCTTCTCTTCCAGTTAGAAAAATGTTACCTTAAGCATTTTCTATTCACAACGTAGGAGCTCAAATCTTATTCAGCTTTGTTCAGCTGTTTTGTTAGTAATGTAAGCCGACCTCACATGAACAGTTATTGGTAAGAGTGGACTTTCTGAAACATCTTCTTAGTTCCTTCTAAGTCCTTTCTTATGAGCTTGTGTTGGTGAACAATGCTGAAATAAGGGGAAGAAGTAGAGAGACACACAACTCCATCCCCATTTTTAGTCTAACATTGCTTTCCTGCAGTCTGCTAAAAGTAGTAGCAAGGGGGCTGCCTCAAAAGATAAGGGGGTCAAGCCCTTCTGGCCCACCTGTAATTTGAGCACAGCTCAAATTACTGTTCCTTGTCCTGCTGTGAAGGCAACCCTTGACTCCCCCCCCCCCCCCGCCTTACTAAACTTTTTTTTTTTTTTTTGCAGAAAACAGTAAGATGCAGTGCACTTTGAATACTCTCAGTTGGTGCCTGTAGCATACTTTTAATCTAACTTTTTATTATGTAGTAATTGGAAGTATATTGATGCAGTTGAGCCACCAATTCCCCCCCCCAGCAGCATTTATTGAAGGGCCAGTCTTTTAATCTGCATTTCCTTAAAGCAGCAGGACAGAAATGTGCTAGATGTAGAAATTGTCCCTTTCGATCACTGGAAGGCCTATATTATTATCTTATTACTTGCCCTTCACCTTAAGGTCCCAGGGCAGGTTACAACAATTAAAAACACATCATCATTAAGAAACCTTAACATTGCAAAAAACAAAACAAAACCACAATCACAAAAATTAGCATCCAATAAGAATAACAATAACATCTAATGAAAAGGAACAAAAGTTCAGACAATTGCCTATATTAAAGACTTCCAACCATTCTGCATTAGAAATATTCAAGGCTGTTTTTTAAAGAGAGATTACTTTTCCCATGCCATCAGATGCATCCAGTTAGATGCTCTCTCATGCTGTTTTAACATCCAACTATTGACAAACAGCGAGCTTTCAAAATGACGGAAAGGGCTGCCACATCTCCTTGCTGTCATAAAGCCAAGGGTGAATTTGTTCTTCCCCTTTCTATGGGTTCTGAAATAACATGGTTTTTATTTATTTATTTAATTGTAGGGCCTAAATGAAAATTGACTGTGTAATTTGACTTTGTACCGCTTTTTAAAATGTTTGTTTGTAAATGTTACGCAGTTGGATGCAGAAGCAATTAAACTCTTGCATCTGGTTACAGAATCCCTCATAGCAGGTTTTGTAGCAAATACAAACACAGTGGGTTTCTACCCCAGAGCATTCGAAGTGTGTGGAATTTGACAGCAGCGCCAAATTGGCTCTTCTCATTGAAAGGCTTTTTGCTTTGACCGAGCTTTTAATATAATTATCCTCCAACTCTCTAGATCTTCATTCAGATTGTGGAAGCTTCGTCTGTGATCACCTGGGATTTTGATGTTTGCAAAGGTGACATTGTATTTAACATCTATCACTCCAAGAGAGCACCACAGCCTCCGAAAAAGGACTCCCTGGGGGCCCACAGCATTACTTCTCCCGGTGGCAATAATGTGCAACTGATAGACAAAGCCTGGCAGCTGGGGCGGGACTACAGCATGGTGGAGTCTCCGCTTAGCTGTAAAGAAGGGGAGAGCGTGCAGGTGAGAACCAGCCTCTAGGCAAAATCCATATTGTTAGGTTACTTTCAACTGGCTTCTACCCCAAACAGAAGTCACTTGAATTGGTAATAAGAGACTACAGCAGGGGTTGGGAAACCCATGAGACTCTTGATATCAGTCGTGGGTTTGAGCCCCACGTTAGGCAGAAGACTCCTGCATTGCAGGAGGTTGGGCTAGATGTCCCTCTTGATCCCTTCCAATTCTATGCCCCTGCAGATGTTTTGACTCCCAATGCAACATCAACCCTAGCTAGTGCAACTAAGTGATGATGGGAGCTGTAGTCAGTAATGCCTCAAGGGCTACGGGGTTTCCATCGCTGGACTACAGCACTAAGAGAATTCTTAAGTTGCGATGAAAAGTTGCCTTGCGTCATGAGTGGCCTTACTGAATGTATGTAGCCTTACTGATTGCTGTGGAATGGTAAGGGATTTTAGGATGGTGCTGGTCAGTTTTTAAAAGGAAAGCCCTGGGATTGCCAGCTACTTCCTATCCCCAAATATATCAATCAAGTATTTGAGAAGAAGATCCAGCCAATGGGGGTTGGGGGAGTTGAGTATCACCACAACTGTAAGGCTGAAACACGTTGCAGCCCATCCGTTTCCCACAACACTAAAATTGCCACATGCAACATTCTGAGAGGTGATTATCTAGCTGTGAGTCCTGGAAGACCTGGTTCCTATGGTCCATCTGGGGAAGGTGGGGCCTTGACTGACTCCAGCTATAAAGGCTAAACCTACTGTTCAAGTTGCCTACAGACCACCTGCATGGGGTTTGTTTCAGGATTGTTGTTGGAGTAAACAGTTTTAGAGAAGATGTATACTGTTGCTTCTTCACTATGAGTCGCAAACCAGAGTTGTGAACAAAGCTCATTGGGATCCCATCCCACCCCTGCTTTGCTTTCAGGGGTCCCATGTGACAAGGTGGCCTGGTTTCTACATTCTCCAGTGGAAGTTTCACAGTATGCCTGCTTGTGCTACAACCAGCCTGCCTCGTGTGGACGATGTCTTGGCATCTCTACAGGTCTCATCTCATAAGTGCAAAGTGATGTACTACACAGAAGTAATTGGGTCAGAAGATTTCAGGTATGCTTAGCTGTGCCCTTTGCAAGCACCATGCTGGGGGAAATCCCAATGGAAAGACCCCTGAAAGGAAAATCAAAAATAGTTCTTATGATTGCTTGGTTGAAAGGCAATTCCGTGAAGGCCTTTTAAAGATGGAAGAAGGGTCCTTGCAGTTCTGCCATGTAAATTGGGGATGAGCAACTTTTTTTTATTATTATTATTTCTGTTGAGGACAACATTCCTTTTGTGGGAGCTCATATGCTGGTTGTGGGCAGAGCATATACAGATGGGTTTAAAAAAAAATGCAACAAACCCAATACAGCTACTGTTCTGGAAAGCACAGGATAATGCAAAGGTTGCAGGTTCGATCCCTGTATGGGACAGCTGGAGACTGCATTGCAGGGGGATGGACTAGATGATCTGCAGGGTCCCTTCCAACTTCTGTGATTCTATATATGAGAGGGAACTTCCACACAACCAGGATAATTAACAAAAGAAAGAAAGAAACAAGTTTGTATAATACCTTTATTGTCTCTTTTGCAGAGGGTCCATGAGCAGCCTTGAATCAAGTCACAGCGGATTTTCTCAGCTCAGTGCTGCTACAACCTCTTCCGGCCAGTCTCACTCCAGCTCCATGATTTCCAGGTAGTGCCACTGCCAGCCAAAAGCCAGTTGATGAGATGGCCGGACCCTCGTCTATGGCAGCCAACTGCAATACAGCTTAATCATCGGTGACAATTGCAAAAACAAAAAACATGTGGAAGGCCTTTTTATAGATAGTAAAGTAGCTGTGTGTGCATTTAAATATACTGGTTTTGTTTTGAATTAGAACTGAAAGCGTATCCAGTCTTAATGCGGTAACCATAGTATTTCCCCCCCTTCCCCAACCATAAACATGCTTGCACAAATCCTAACCTGGACATGCAAGGGCTGTTTTGCAATGAAAGGAGTAATCAGTGTGGTTGAGAATTATTTTTTTAAAATACCATCCTTTCAAGACATTCTATAGTGCGTTAGAAATCTAACCTAAAGCTCCTGCCAGTGAGGTTCTCACAAAGCTCAGAAACACTTCCTCCTTTCGTGCTGCTGTGAGAGTCTTCCTCTGCTTCTGCCCAGCATTTAGGTCTAGAGGAAGGCAGTAGCTAGAATACTTGACATTTCATGAAGTGCCAGCTGGTGCCTGGCTGAACTGCTTACCTTTTTCTCTAGCTCTGTCATAGGTGAGTGCTGCCTTCGGCGGAGGAAGCAGGATTTCTGGTCTTCTCAGGCAGCCCTTTTGACATTCATACATTGCACTTAATCTCACTGCTAAGGGCTTAATAACTCCAGCTTTGGGCATTGAAAGGTTTTTCAGGTCTATAAAGTTACACCCCTGAGCACTGAAGAGGACAGAGCAGGCTCGTCTCAACATCCTAAACTTCTGGAGCCCCATCTGACCATGCCCCAACTTGCATCTTTTCACCCTGAACAACCACCCACTGAATGCTGGCATCTCTTCTGCCAAGAGCTGATGAGTGGAAGGGGGTGGCTGCTCTTTTCTCAGATTCTTATCTGTCCTACAACTGCAATGAAAATCTCACATGTCACTAAGATGCCACCGCATCCTGTCTATAACACAAGTGTAGTCTGCTGTGGCTACAATTATTGCAGCTTCAATTTTCCTATAACCAGGGCTTTAATTACTATGCTAAGTGCTCTTTTAAGCACCCTTCCCCTGCTACTTCCTTAATATTTGAGAGACTTCAGCGTGAAACCTTGCATGTATTTTTTTGGAAAGCTCAAAACATTCAGCCAGTCTTAAGTTTGCTGTGTTGCATCGGACCTTAATAGCCAGCTAGTTAAAACATTTCAAAGGCTGCAAATTACTTGGAAAAGCGGGTAGCGGCTGAAGTTGTATCCTCTTCAACCCACCCCAGATCTGAATTATATTTAAAATAAAAGCCCCTTGTTTATAAATAGGACTAGGCCAGAGAAGGAGCTTGTAGAATATGATGGTGCTGTGCTCTGGAAATCGGTTTAGGATCAGGGTGTCAAATGCCTATGTTCATTTAAAGGTCGCAAAACACTGACTAAAACAGTTGTCCTAAGAATTAGACAACGAACAGTTGTGGTGTTTGAAGTATTAGGTGAAGGTGACCCTTCAAGTATTGGTCAGATTGTAGGAAGGGTGGCAGAATATACATTAGGTCACAAACTCACACATGCTCTCTTGCTTTCCTGCTGCCTGTGGCAGTTGCTTAACTAATAAGACCCCCCCCCCCCGATGATTTCAGAAGCGGTGTTAATGCTTGATATGCAGTCATGAACATAGCTCCTGCCTCAAAGAAACATAGTGCCATGTGCAGCCAGTTAGTGTTTCTGGTGCAAAAAGGCATGTCCTCTTTTTTCCCCACTTGTAAGGGATGGTCCCCTCTTTTTTTTCTCTCTCTCTCTCTTTCTCTCAGATGGCGATTTTGCTGACAGCTGTAAAGAAACCACTTCACTCAACAGTCCACATCAGCTCAGAGATGTCTGGCTTTGTAGTTACAGCCACTTCTCCTGTCTGAAGATCTATTAAGTTTGCTCAGAAGTGTCCCATGGGGATACTTTGTTTCCTAGAAGTCAAATGCATCTTTCAGAGCTCAAAGCACAAACACTTGAGGGGGTCCATACATCACAAAAAGCAGCATTTTAAAAAAATGGAGTGCCATGGCAACTATCACCTACCCAACTTATCCTCTTCTCCATAGTGTGTGGTCCTACCTACGCGATCCTTCCTTCCTGTCAGAACTGATAATTCTGCTGGTCCTACCTTTACTGAACTTAATTTAACAACTTTCCCCCTCTCTCCTCATCTGTATTCATGAACTTCATATCAATTTCTGTAAATGTTTTGTAAACATATTACCTCAATCTTGCTAATAAGATAACGGTCTTTAAAAGATTTTTTTTTTATTTGTATCAATAATAAATGTGAACTGTTTGGGAAAACAAGTCTGAATTATTTCTTCCCAGCTGAAGAAGAGGTGGTATAACAGGGCCGAGCCGAGGAAAGTCAAACTATTGAATTCCCAGTGCCGCATATGACTGCCCCCTTTTTTCTCTCACCTCTCTGGGGCTTAAGGCAGGCAGTACTTCCAGACCTCAAAGGGCTCTTCTCTAAGGCCGCTTTCAAATGGAGGATTTTGGAGGATTCCGCTGCACTGATCCAATGCATTCTTCATGACTTTGGGCCAGTATCAATCTCTGATGGGTGTGTGCTTGTGTACACACGCACACACAAACACAAATCAATATTTTTTAAAAAAAACACCTCAATATGGGAATACAGGGGGCAGGCCTACTACTGTACTCCATACTCAAGCTCTCTTTATTCATGTATTACAAGCCCACCCCCTTAAATAGTTTGTGTGATTACAGCAAGAGAGGCTAGCTATCCTCTACCATTAAGCAGAATGAGGCAACCACTTCAGGCAGAATATGCTAGGGGGCAATAGAGACAGACCCTGGCAATTCTCTTTGGTTGGGAGGACAGAACTGTTGTGTGCCATACACCCAGTCCTGCAGCCCTTGAACTAGCTTGCTTTCCTCAGGTGCACTGAAGGAGATTCCCCTGCCAGCCCACTTGGCTACTGCATATGGAATGTCCATAGGAATTGCCACCATGCCCTTTGCCACAGGCAGCAAATTATTTTGGGCTGGTCATGTGTGTTGGGAGCAGGGGCGGGAACTTAGCAGTCCTCTAAATATTGTTGGGCTGTTAGACAACTATCACCATTGCTAGCCATGCTGGCTGGGGCTGATGGGAGTTGTAGTTGTGCAGCCCTTGCTGTAGAGAAGGCACGTCCAACTCACAAAGAGACTGCGATCTGCTCCCATTATAAAAATTCTGGAAGTATTTGGGGGGCGGGGAGAAATAGCTAACCTAAAAGAACGTCGCAGCGGTAACCACTACTTTCATTTCCTAACTCGTCGGCTAATTGCAATTAAAGACCACCCATTTCACACAACGGAGGAACAGAGCAACGGGAGAGGGGACTTTCAATACCAAATATCAAGAGGGGTCCCCGTGATTGACGCAGGCAACCGGTTGGACATCACTGCTGTGGAGAGTGCAGTTTAATCAGCCACGGGATAGATTCAAAAATTGAGAGGGTTCAAGAGTGCAACAGCCATGAGTTGCATTCAATTCATGGCTACGTATGCCTTTCCATTTGCACCTTCTGCTTTCACTAGCTTAGGTTTTGTCTGAAGACAGAAGCTACGTAAAAGTAGTAGACCTTGGATAGGTATAGCTGCTTAACATGGGCAGCTTGGTTACAGGGAAGAATGTGGCCCAGAACCAAAGTTTCTGTGTATTATGCTGTATCTGTCAACCTATGTTAAGGACACGGGTCACCTAGGCACCCTTGGGTGCCGGTGCTTCCTAGGCGATTGCAAAGGGTCTCGGTAAGTATCTTTACAAAATTCTACAATGCGCAAGAGGCTGTTGCCTCTTCCTGGTTTGCACTGGCTCAGCCCCTCCTAAACTGAACATGCCCTCCTTAGGCACACCCACTTTTTCATTTTTTAGAATACTGCATGTCTTTTGCTCTCATGAAACTTGCACACCTTGTGAAAATACAGCTGAATTTATTCGATTCTACATGAGGGTGATCGACTGGTGCAATGAGGATGTCAGGCTGGGGAAAAGATTTCTTAAGTATTCATGGGAGCAGATTCCCAGGAAATCCATAGCTTGTGTACAAATATGCTTGGTATATTCTGCTGAAACAGCAGCACTTGGTGCCTTGTCCTCTCTTCGTTTTCACCTCTGTCAAATTACCAATACATACTTGCAGGCGCTAATGTAGATACCTTGTCAGTTTTTCTCTACTGCCACCTGCTGGTACCTTAAAGGTAAAGGTAAAGGGACCCCTGACCATTAGGTCCAGTCGTGACCGACTCTGGGGTTGCGGTGCTCATCTCGCTTTATTGGCCGAGAGCCGGCGTATAGCTTCCGGGTCATGTGGCCAGCATGACAAAGCCGCTTCTGGTGAACCAGAGCAGCGCACGGAAATGCCGTTTACCTTCCCGCCGGAGCGGTACCTATTTATCTACTTGCACTTTGACGTGCTTTGGAACTGCTAGGTTGGCAGGAGCTGGGACCGAGCAACGGGAGCTCACCCCGTTGCGGGGATTCGAACAGCCAACCTTCTGATCAGCAAGCCCTAGGCTCAGTGGTTTAACCCACAGCGCCACCTGGGTACCTTAGCTTCCAACAAATGCTGTATAAATTTTATCTTACCTTCATCAGCATACATTCCTTTCCTCTCTTTCTCAGCAGACTGTGGGAGAGTGAGTGGTCCAAGGTCACCCAGTTAACTGTGCGGATAAGTGAGCATTTGACTCCAGCTCTCCTCTAGTCTGTAAAAGATCATGTAGACTGATGTTACTTCCAGATACTGTTTATTTATTACATTTATGTGTTACCTTTCCCCCCAAGCTGCTCAAGGTAGTGCATATGGATCTCCCCCATCCCATTTTATCCTCATGACAACAACCTTGTGAGGTAGGTTAGGCTGAGAGATGGTGACTGGTCCAAGGTCACCCAGTGAGCTTCATGGATAAATGGGGAACTGAATCCTGGTCTTCCAGGTTCTTAGTCTGGCACTTTTAACCATTACTGGCCAAACTGTCTTTTCTGTAGGAAAATTGGCCAAAGAGACATGCGCCTTGCGAGGTTATGGATTCCCAATGAATCTGCATTGGGTAGAAGAGGTATTTTCTGCATCTGTCGTCTGATGCAAACAATAAAGGCATATCCATGTAGGAAATCCTCTTAATGATTGCAACAACAACCACCACCATCAGGTTTCACAAACCTTGGCCTCAGCTTTTTCCAGAAGCAATGCAAAACACAATAGGCCTCAGATTAAGTTTTTAATGCTGGCATTGAGAAAGGAGGAGAGAGAAACTGAGATTAGAGAAGCTAACAGGTTTTAAACACCATCTAATGCAAGTCTCAAATATAGAGCTCAGCATCATTTCAAATTATCACTGGTTTTAAAAACAAAAAACCTCACTGTTCTTATTTCATTGTCCCTAGGAAATTGCATTCAATCCTACTTGACAAATATTGTGTGCTAGTTCACTTTGTGGATTGCCATGGATAGCTCCTTTCCAGTCCAACCCAATAGACACCATCTCACAACTATAAATATAATAAATAATACAAAATAGGTAAACATTTGCTTGCTTCGCATAATTTGTGTAGGATGCTAAATTTTGAAATGTTCCTGGTGTATACACAGCCCTACCTATGTTCTTCCCAGTCTGAAGGGTATGAACATCCTTCTCCCTAAATAGGCACATTAAGTCAACACTGTTGAAGCAACACGAGGTTATGAAACAAACCTATACCCAAACAACTCAAGGAAGCACTGTCATAATAACAGTGTCTCTCACTAAATGTAAAGGAACTGTGAAAAACACTGAATTTAAAGTGGAGATTATTTTAAAAAGAGAAAGCATTGTCATTCACTGCATGACATGTTCGAGCATGCAATATTGCTTCCATGTCCTTAATTTAAAACATCTTGATCCGGTCAGGATGCAATATTGAGTACCATTACATGTGTGAGCCTTGGACTTGGACATGGAAGAGGTTGGGAGCTTTTACTTCCGTTTTTAATCAATTATGATGTCCAAGCATGGAGCTGTGGTTAATCTGAACTGTGCTTTAGGGAAATGAGCCAATATAATAAATTGTGGTTTAAAGTTAGCTTATGCTCCTAAATCATGGACTGGCCACACTTTGTCCAGGTTCTGACCAAACCAGTAACTGCGGTTAGTTGAAAGCAGAGCGAAAGCTTCTAATTCTTTCCTTGTGTTGGTGCTAAAGGAAGAAAAGGGAGTGTAGCTCATGAGCCCAAGGCTCAGTCACAAAATGCTTAAGTAAGAAGTAGAGGGTATCCCCAAGGCTTTGAAAATGGAAATTCACTTCCAAAGAAGTGAATGAGCCTACCTCATTCAGGGTATAAATTTACATGTTAATGGTGGAGAGTCAGAAATGTCCACTAGGTGGTGCTAGCAATCTTTATAAAATCAGGATAACTTTCCCAGCATAATGTCTGCAGACCTGCATTTAATCGAAGCTGAGGTCCTGTCAGTTCGTGGTACTTAATTTAGCTGAATCAAAAGGCATAGTGCACTCTATAGCCCTGGTCTGTAAGTAAATGACAGGATGTTTCTAATGGAATATGTGCCAGAATTGCACACTAGATTTAAAATGCAATGTAGACGTCACTAAGAATCACAATATTTGCTATGGTAGCCCATATGATTCATATTATAGTTACTGTGAGGAGGAGAAAGATTATGGTACCCTTATGCCATGGCTGGCTGTAACAGATCAATAAAACAAGTGGACCCCACACAAAGTCCAAGTGTAGTTAAACACAATAGCAAGATTTGCCAGTCCACACAACTGTGCTTCTGACACACGAGCCGTGTTGCCTATCTTGAGGATCTGTTATGAGTGAAATATGCAATTGAAGAAAAGTTACTCTGGAAATTATTAGGTACCTTCCAAATATCTGAAATCTAAATGTTTCTGTGGCAGGGAGTTGCACTAGCTGCTCATAACTCCCTTTTAGGAACTAGGATCTAATTTTAATCCAAATTAGGTATAATGTATTCATTTGCACCAATTTAAATATTAAAATGCCCTAATCCAAATTCAGTTAGTTGAATTTAAAATGAATGCGCACACCATTTCATTTATCATGATGTACTCATTTCAATGTTTAAAAGTGTATTTTTTTTATTTGTGCATGACACAAAAATAACAACAGCAAATGCACTACTATGGGGCCGAAAGGGGTAAAAGCTGCCTTTCTGAAGCTACAGAAAGGAAGAGCCCCTGGCACTTGCTGCCATTGTGCCAATAATTTCAGTGTGTGCTCAAATTACCGCCTTAGAGCAAGTTGGCTAGAGACAAATTAGGAATGGCTTAAGGACTTCAATCAGTGTGAAGGTGGTTTGAGAAACACATCAAACCATAGTTTCATATAACAAAGTGCAGGATACATATGTATTTGGGATAACCTGTCAAGTGAACACAGATTAAAATCCCAGCATTGAGAATGATGTGTGTGCAGTAAACAGGTGTAGGGACATAGCCCAAGTGCTGCTGCGATTTAGACTACGAGCATGGACTGCATTCGCCCCACGTGCTTTGATTTGGAAAACTGGAGTGCTGCAAGAACGATTTTGATTCTGAAATAGCATCCTTTGTAGGAAGTGAACTTGTTGGCCTAGACAATCCAATGAAGCATCAATGTTCTTTTTCTCTTTATTGCACCTAGACACCTGGCTAATAGCTGTGATAAAAACGGGCAGGACTGTAGTTTACCTGCTGGGACAGAAGTAGATCATTAGCAATGTTCTTGATGTTTTAACAAAGTGGATGGTGCCTTGCCTGTCAATTCAATTCAACGGCTCCTTCCCCAAGGTATTAGAGCAAGGGAAGTCTTAGCTTTGATCTCTTATGCCTTAGGCTCCCTCCTGGCAAACATGAAACGTATTTAAAAAGGCGGGGCAAAGCCATGAAGCTTCATTATGCTGTATTGTTCCACTTTCTCCTGTCACCCATCTGGTCTGCTTGGGCCATTAGTTAAATGCTGAAATCAAACCTGCTCCCAGTCTACCTGCACATTACTAGATTGAAGCAGACTACAGCCATCCTATCTTGGGAGGAGGGTTTGTTCCATGGCGAGAAGTCAAAGGGCAAGAGGGAGAAGTTTCATTGCTAGCCTATCTGGAAGATCATTAAAGGCGAGAACGCAGGGATGGTTGAAGAAATTCATCCCTTGCAGAACGCCATGGTGGGTTATATGTTCTGCTTCCGGTTGCTGGGAACTGCAAGTGGGCAGGGTGCTCTGGTGCTCAGGTCCTGCCTACAGGTTTCCCACAGGCATCTGGCTGGCCACTGCGAGAACAGGATGCCGGACTACCGTAGATGGATCCACTGAGATGATGCAGCAGGCTGTTCTTATGGGCAGACTCAAGGGATGCAGCAGCATCTACTCCAGGCATAGACAAACTTGGTCCTCCAGGTGTTTTGGGACTACAACTCCCATGATCCCTAGCTAACAGGACCAGTTAAATTAATTTGCATAGGAGGCAAAGCTTTTGCAAGGAGCCTTTTTTGTGTGTGTGTCTAACATCTGCTGTGTTTATTTGACTTCTGTCATAAAAGCTAACACTATCACTTAAGAAATCTGTAAAGCAGAAGGGGAAAACCTTTTTCAGGCCTAGTAACCCTACATTCCCATGTGGACAAGTTCTGAAGGCTGCATGGCAGCTGTGGGTGGAGCAAAACATGGATGGAGCAACTCTGGCGTCTCACTTTTGTACAGCAGGCTACATTCCAGCCACACAAAAACCAGAGATTTACATACACACCTCTGCAATTGCATCCTCCATACCAGCAAGCAAGAGGCACTATCTGAATTCAAGGACACATTCCTGCCCGGGCAAATGTATTCAAGGGGGATGCAAAGGAGGGCTAGTGAGAGCTCTTTGGTTGGAGAAAAGTCCAGAGATCCAGATCAAGAAGCATAGAGAGCTGCAATTGGCCCCCAGGCCTGAGCTTCCTCGCCCTGCTGTAAAGGGATGCTTTTTGCCGACTGAGAGTAAGCTGCTCAGAAGGAAAGAAAACTATTAGGAAAAGGGTAGGAACTAAAGAAGTAGAGAAATTATGGAACAGTTCCCAGACACAGATATTTTGACAGTCGCTGTAAGAGGTCCAACAACCACCATCTGCACAATGTAGTGTTCCCAAACATGGCACAGTTGTTTACAGGACCAGCACTAAGGCTGAAATCAGCCCTTTTCGCACCTGGTTGCATGGAAACAGCTCTCCCCATGGCTAAATTTTGGCCCATCCAAAGCCAGCTTGGACAAACACTCAGCAGGTAGCAGTAAGGAGTTGCATTTATCAATTTACAGAAACAGGACTACATTCATTTCGTAGCAAAGATGTGAAACAGAAATTGGAATATGCTGGGTCCAAACTGCAACCGAAGGAAAAGCAGTTCTGCTTCAAACTCATTAATAGAGTATGCCAGCCTAGCAGAGGGCCAGTCCGTGTCCGCAGCGGCATCTCTGGCGGAGAGGGAGGCAATGAGGTAGAGACAGAGATGGACGCGCCTGCCAGGGACGCTTAGCTCACCCCACTCATTCAAGTACATTATGCAGGATTAAGAGCCAAGACTGCTCAAGCGTGCGGTCATATGCCACCACGTGAGGCGCCGTTTCAGGGCCTTTGTGGTTTCCAGGAAATGCAAGAGAAGGACAATATTTATACAAGATAGCAGTCACAAAAGGAAAGGATTAGGGAAACTAGTTTCCTTTCTCTGCTTCCTCTGGTTCACATGATAAAATAAAGGTACCATGTGCCAGGTAGCACTTCTGAACTGTTTGGCCCTGAGAGGCAATTTGTAATTTGAGCATCAGTCATCAACTTTCCGTGTGTGTTGGTGTGTCTAGTTCTTACACTATTACCTCTTGCCCTCCTCTCATTCCTCTCTTCCAGTCCTGTAATACAGAGAAGTAAAAAGCAGCCTTTTTAGTACAGTGGTACCTCTGGTTACGTACTTAATTTGTTCCGGAGGTCCGTTCTTAACCTGAAAACGTTCTTAACCTGAAGCACCACTTTAGCTAATGGGACCTCCTGCTGCCGCTGCCCGATTTCTGTTCTCATCCTGAAGCAAAGTTCTTAACCCAAGGTAATATTTCTGGGTTAGCAGAGTCTGTAACCAGAAGTGTATGTAATCTGAAGCGTATGTAACCCGAGGTACCACTGTAATACCTTCTACAACATCATTGTCAACACACTAGTGCCATGAAAGAATGAACAGACATTAGCAAACCTCCCCGGAGACCACAGCACATAAAGGTTCTGAGAAAAGTGAAAATATGAAGATTATTTTTGTTAATAAATCCATAGGGCCTAGCAATCTAACTATAAAAGGCTTCCACAATTGAACAGTTTGATTTAATTATTTCAGAAGACTTCTCTGGAGAGTGCAATGCTGCAGAGAGACGCCGCTTGAATGAAAGCGGTGAGTAACAAACACACTTCTGCATGCCAACACATAGCCCCCTAGTATTGCTTCGGACACAGAGCAGGAATAAAAACTGACCAATGAAATGACTGACCTGACACAAAATATCATGGAAGAAATGAAGGGAAGACTTCCCTCTCTTTTTTCCAAAGGCCAAAGATCCTTCGACAGGGCCGGCCCAACCATGAGGCAGAGGGAGGCAACTGGCTCAGGTAACAGATGCTCAGTGACTGTTTCTCTTGAGCCCCCAGGTATTCTGTACCTCAAAGTGCAGGATGCTATCCCTTCACCAGTATAGAAGTAAGATTTAACTGGAGTCCAGCCAGTTTTTGTTTGTGGAATTGGGAGGGGAATTGCCTCAGGCAGCAAAATATCTTGCCCACAATGGTCTTCACAATGGCACAACAAACCTTGTTTTGTTATCACCAGAAACCAGTGAAGTAAAGCATAAGCTCTGAAAGCTTGCCTGGTTCCAATCAGTCTTTTTGAATGAGGTTTCCTTCCTGCTTAGGCCAGCTAGAGAGCCCTGCCCTGCAGCTGCACAATGAATCCCCCCTCAGTTGTTGCCCTTGGTTTATAATAATTTCTTTTCACAGCAAACTCTGAAGATGCTCATTGTTGTTGGCTTTCAGGAATCTAGTTAAAGACTTTTTTGATTTTGAAAAGCTTTTTATTCTACTATTTGGAGATACAGCTGGGGAACTTATACGAGGTGGTCAAAGGCATCTCCGCTGGGTAACAGGAAAAGGGCTAAATTCTATTCACAATCTCTTCAGCCATCATGGTAAATGATCACAGCTGCCCCTGGTTTAGGAATATTTCAGGCTAATAGCTGTGAACTGGGGGTGAGATGGGTGATTTTGTGTCAACTGAGACTTTCCTCCCCCATGCAAACTGTAGTAGAGGGGACAGATTTTGTCAGGACCACAGTAAGGACCTGATTCTGACAGACCTGATTCTGTTATTTGGATAACAAACAACATGCACATTGATGGCACTTCTGGAGTGACCTCTTAGTCTTAAACCCTAATTTTGAGAGCAAACTTATCCTTCCCTTTCTTTCATTATTCCCTAAGGGGAGGAAGAAGGGGAAGGGGAGAAAGCATGCTCATTGGACCATTCAAACACACTACCACCACAGAACTAGTCTTTACAAAGCATGTAAAAAGCTAGTTAATATTTAAAATGTTGTAAGAACAGTGTGAATTCCCACCAAGCCCCAGAGACATAGAGCTGTCCATGAGTACATGCCTGGATAATTGTGGTCTGCTAAGGACTCTTTCTGAGGTAACACGTCAAAAAAGCTGATGCTGCTCAAAAACACTAGTAAAGGTAAAGGGACCCCTGACCATTAGGTCCAGTTGTGACTGACTCTGGGGTTGCGGCGCTCATCTCGCTTTATTGGCCGAGGGAGCCAGCATACAGCTTCCAGGTCATGTGGCCAGCATGACTAAGCCGCTTCTGGCGAACCAGAGCAGCACACAGAAACGCCGTTTACTTTCCCGCAAGTATTTATCTACTTGCACGTTGACGTGCTTTCGAACTGCTAGGTTGGCAGGAGCAGGGACAAAGCAATGGGAGCTCACCCCGTTGCGGGGATTAGAACCGCCGACCTTCCGATCGGCAAGCCCTAGGCTCTGTGGTTTAACCCACAGCGCCACCACTAATTAATTTAAAAAATGTGTTAATGTTAATGGGGCAGTTTCTCTCTTTTAAACTTATTCTCAGGCTGCATATACACCATACACCATACACTGACACCAACCCACCAAGAATCCTGGGAACTGCAGTTCAAACCTAACAGAGCTGCAATTCCCAGGATTCAGGGTAGTGGTGGTGTGTTTTAACTGTATGATGGTGTATGCAGTCCTAAACAGCAAAATCCAATCTATGCTGCTGTCAGTCACAAAATGGTCACAGAAAAATGGGTGGGGGTTTCCCCAAAATGAGCATGGAAGGAGGGCCTGATCCCTTCATGACAATCGCTTCAGTGCACACTCCGAGGACTCCATTTTCGATGAATGCACCATTCCACAAATGATGGCAACACATGCATATTTTTGTCAACAAATCTCAAGACACTTTGTTCAGTTCAAAAAACAAAGTGCAAAATTGGTTCTGAGCTCTTTCATCACAACAGGCCATTTCCAAACCTTTCCTAAATAATTATTCCATGATCTGCTTCTCCTGCAGCTAAACCAGGAGCCTGCAACTCTCCATCACTCTCCTAACATCTCCCTTTTTTTCCTAAGAGGAAAGTGGGAAGGATAAACCTTTCACACTGAAGTACCTTGAACTGAGAGAGGTGATGTGGTCTCAACATACAAAAAAGCCTTGTTCCTCAAGCAATGAATAGAGGACCTTCTTTAGAGGCATGCAGTTTGCACAAAGTAACAGGCAGAGTAGATGGGCCAAAGTGGCTGTGCACTCACCCCTAAGTTTGTTTGTTTGAACAGATGCTCTGCCCTTCAGGTTAGGATAGGCAGCATGTGTTCTTTGAAGGATGAGATTAAAGGCTGCTTCGGAAAGCAGGAAAACGCTGCATAAAAAGGAACATGGATTTATAAGCGACAGAGACTAGCTGGAATGATCAAAGGGACCACAGAAGGTTATCTATTCTCCCCAGTGTCATGCATCCTTATATAAGAGCCAGCATCAGCTCCCCTCCTATACCCTAGGTGGCACTGTGCCATAAATGTCAATATACATCATACACCACATTTCTCAAACTGTGGGATGCAGCACAGATGCTGGAGAAAGAGCAGAAAAGTATACCCTCACGCAGATTCTCATCTCATCATACGCTAATGCATAGCTGTCAACCTTTCCCTTTTCTTGCGAGGAATCCTATTTGGAATAAGGGAATTTCCCGCCAAAAAAGGGGAAAAGTTGACAGCTATGCGCTAATGCTCAAATACTTTCTGCTCCTTGCAATAGTTATTGAAGTGCAAAAGTGATGCCAGGGGTGTTGGACATATTTCCCAGGCCTGAAACCACCAGTGAAGGATACTGAACACAAGCCACACAAAAATATCCATGTGTAACCCAAACCACTGTGTAATTATATTGCTTCCTTTCCCTCAATCCCTTTCCCGTGTTCCATGTTCTATACCAAACCTATCACACCAGGAGCCGTTTTGCAGATGTGCATTTGAACTGATGATTTACAGTGAGAGCTTGGAGCCACCCCGCAGTAACATCCCCTTGCTTTGCAGACAGCAGATATAAGGACATTTCTTGGTTAGCTTGACAGTCTTTGGTTGTCATGATGCTATATAATACTCACATATAGACCTCAGAGTCACTAAGGACAAGGGTCACCTTGGCTCTGCAGGGCCAGTTCTTTGACAAATAGCAAACAAAGGTGTTGCAGGTGGAGGTTCACATGAAAACTAGCCTGCCGGAGAGAAGAAAGCTCCCTGACATGCTTATTCTCTCCCTGCAGGGATTGATTGATTGATTGATTGATTTTGTATGGTGGCAAACACAACTGTGCACCCACAGTCTGAACTCCAGACACAGATTTATCACTTACTTGTGCACTGTTTGCGAGAAGCAGTCCACAATGCACCAGACAAATCTCAACTCTGCAAGAGAGACCATCTTGATAGGGCAAAAGAGGTCAGCAGACCTTAAAGGAAAAACAGCACTAGAAGTGGTCACACCAGGGAAGACAATGCCCCCCCCTTCCCCATTTCTATGCAAGTGCTTGGCTCCATTCTCCTGTTGCTATGGTGATGCATTAAGAGGCTGTATTTAGCCAATAACTCCAATATCAAAGATGAAGGCTCATGGTGGAGAGCTCTCATTACTGCCTTGGAAGCAGGGAGCCAGCATTTGTATCATCTGATAATAAGCTATAAAAACTTGAATTAGACAAAAGCAGCCCTGGATGTTAATTGCTCTGCCGTAGCAACACAGCTATTTATCAATAGCTGCTTATGAGCACAGCTTTCAGTTTAACTCAGACTGCAGCTAATTGCCCCCTGTCTAATTGATATTACAAAACAAGAACAGCTTGGGATGGGAGGGCAAAACAGAAACCAACACGATGGTTTGCATATGTAATCAGAGGCTGCAAGCAGAACAAGAGGCGCCTTTTGCAACTCAAGGCACTGCAGGCATCAAAGGCTGGAGGTGGATGCAAAACACGAGAGAGAGACCCCCCTTGGGCATTCATGCCCTTTAAACGCTGTGCATGAGTGGAAGTGACTTTTGGGGAAATGCAGCTTCTCATCATGAAATAGTGTCTTAAGGACTGAGAAAAGCTGCATGTGTGAAAATGCCCTCTTCTGCATGACATGTTGAAGGTGCAGGAGACCTGGTCGCACTACAAAAGATTCTCTGCTCCATCAAGGCTGTGTATGGCAGCACTTGAATTATAGTGGGGCTGAAGAGGCCTGCTCCATCTTAGCTACTGGTTTCAGATGGCCGAGGAGGATATCACGATTTGACCAAAATGGAAGGAGGTGTAGTCAATTTTGGGTTTCATTAAGACCTCCTCCTGACCTTTCTGCCCCCCTGAATTAAGCATTGGCTTACCCTGATGGAAATCAATCACTGTGGCAGCTGAGTAAAAGGCAGAGGATCCGCATCAGCTCCATGTGGTCCCTGGCTAGACCTGGCACTTTCCAGGTGTTTTGGACTGCAACCTCCCATCAGCCCCAGCCAGCACAGGATGATGAAGGCTGCTCAGAGAGATCCCTAGCATGCCTGGGGTGCTGGGAGGTTTTCAACATGATCACTTATCCAAGCTGGATGAGTAACTGCAGCTGATCATTTTTAATCAAATTCTGTACCCATCTCACAGCCCAGACTCCTCTTCTTAGCTTCTCCGTGCCCTCAGCTCTCCAGTGCACAAGGAGTTACTTGTCCTACCACTACCCCATCCATTTTTTTCCTTTCTCATCTGTCCCCTCAATCTACTTCTATGCCTCACTGGGCATGTCACACGTCCCTGGTAGCACATTTGAGAAACCGAGATAGCACTAGTGTCAGCCAGAACAACAATTAATAATAATAAATAATAACTGCAATAATTAACCAGGCCCTGCATGCACACATTTTGGGTTTGCACTGAAAATCTTAATGCTGTAATTAATAGCTCGTGCCCATCCAGCAGCTAAGCCGAGCCTGCTTGGATAAGAGCACGGCACGGTAATTAATATCGTACAGTGAACACTCCTAATTGCAGGCCTACAGGCAGAGAGCACAATTTGTACACTGTATGATACATATTTACCAGCCATAAAGATCTTATGAAGCTGGATTATTTGACTGTTTGTCTGTTCTCAGCTCTCAAGAATGTAAGAGACAGCCAGGAGGCGGAGAGGGGTGTTGCGGTGGATTGAACACAACATTGTATTGGTGAAAACATGCAATCAAACATGTTTGCACAATACACATGGAAAATAAACATACACAAATTGAATATGGTGGGGTGTTGCAGGCAGGAAACACAAATATTGTGCAAACAGGGCTTGTTGGTGTTTTATATAAGAACAGCAATAACAACAATTGTTTATTAATTTAGGGAATTTATACCTCAGTCTTCATATGATGATAGTCAAGTGGCCAATATAATATTTAAATGCTAAACACCATTTTGGGGAATAATTCTCTAATAAAGTGATCAAGTGAAGTGCTAAGCAGACCCAAGGGGTAAATGTGCGAAAGATACGGAGAACCCACTTGGTGCAGAGATTTGGGGACATCATGTTTCATCCATATGGGAAAGTCCTCTGAATTCACTCATAATGGAGCAAGAGAAATTTCACAATGGGATGGTCCAATACGGCCCCAAGCTCCTCACTTCCATGAAAACATTTTTGCTGCATCTCTCCACACACAAAAGCTTTTATGTGCTTTCCAATAGATAAAAATTAGCGAGGCAGCTGCTCAGCACATGAAGCCTTGCATCATTAGTCTTTTAAATCCTTTTCATTTAATGCGAGGGCAAACACAATACAGTACATGGTGGATTTAATATTAGTATTATTTTGCCTCTTGTTTCCGTAGAGAGCCCCCAAGTTCAATGAATCACTATATGGATCAGTTCCAAGGCCCAGGAAAAGAGAGAGAGACCAGGGCCCCTTGGCAAGTGCATAGCAATGACCCTATCACCGCCACTTGCTCTCACATGATCTCTCCTTCCTTTGCTGTTTCACCCAAGAGCCTATTAAACTGACCCTGGTTGGCTTCTGATGAGGTGGAGCGAGAAAGAGATGGGGCGGAGGGGGGGGAAGGCAAGGGTCAGGGAAGAGGGAGTTTTGGTTTTATCAAAAACATTGTTAGCTGCAGTCTCCTTTTCCTCTCCATTTAGCAGCACAGGCTGCAAACTGGCTTGTGAAACATGGATATAAGTATAATTAAGATGCCAGGTAAGCTAACAGGGTAGTTTGAAAACAGTCCATTGTTTTCTAAATTCTGGAAGATTAAGGGGGAAGTGGGAAAGAGTTTAGAGATACAGGCAAATGAAGTGAGGTCCTCGCCAAAGGTGGCGGCAGACTAATAAGGTCATTCATTTTACGGTGTTATCATGAGGCAGCGAGCAGAAGGGGCAGGAAAGGTGCAGGTTCAACAAAGGGACTTTCAAAAGCTCTTGAGATCACATAGTAGTCAAAGGCAGCCACTGACAGGCATCTTGTCAATCAACACTTAGCTGCTGCTGCTACTTACTTACCGGTACTTGCTGCTCCTGTCTTGGGCACTTAAATAATAATTCCAGTCTTATCCCTGGCGGTAGTGAACAGTACATTAATGGCCTCTTCAGTTTCTGAGATCGGGTAGTAAGGAGGAACCATTTCACCAAATCTTTACAGGTAGAAGAGAAATTCTCCACCCGCTTCCCAAGGTGGACTCACTATCAGTAGCAGCACAGCTTCTATTTTCCTTTTACCCCTAAGGGCTTTTCTTTTTTGTTGCCATTACCGGCATTTTGAATAGTGGCAGTGGCAGCAACAGCAACTGGACTGGCAGCCTGAGTGCCATTTTGCATTTGCTGCAATGGAGCACTGAAGGAGAAATTGTGCCCACTCACCCACCCCAAAAACTGACGGAGAGTTTTCGGGGGGGGGGGGAGTATGGCCAGCCTTTTCTCTTTTTTTATAACCTATTTTAAAAATTGGTTTTGCAGTTATAGTAGTAACGACATTCATCCTAAAATGCAACAACTTGGAAGTAAGTGGCAAAGAAATTTAGCCGTTACAGCACCTTTGGCTGGGGGGGGGGGGGTTGAGAAAAAGGAAAAGAATCAAATTCTCTCAGGAAAATGGCCTCTAAGAAAGTTTGGCTCAGCTACATAGTCCATGGACACTGCACATGTCCATTTCATTCTGTGTAGAGCTGTAGACATTCTCTGCCTTCACAGTGTAAAGGTGGGGAAACCCTCACTCCTATTATTCACAGGTTGCTAAAACAGAATTGACATGTTGGAAGAGGGTCTGGGTATGATGTGTGTGGCACAGGAATGTAGTACCCTGCTTTACTATGTCAGAACATAGTAAGTCAGAACGCTGGTCGGTCTAGCTCAGCATGGTCTATACCAGGCATCTCCAACAGGTAGATCATGATCCACCGGTAGATCACTGGACGTCTGTGGTAGATCACTGGTAGATCACTGACTCGCCAAAGCAGCTCAAGAACTTTGGCTCCTCTAAAAAAAGCTCAACAATTTTGCCCTGCCCTCCTAAAAAAATGGGGCTTTCCTCCTCCCTAAAATAGCTTAACAACATTGCCCTGGTGAACCCCTAAAAATGGGGCTTTCCTCCTCCCGAAATAAAGCTCAGCAACTTTGACCTGAACCCCCTAAAACGAGCCTTCCTCCTCCCTAAAAAAAGCTTAACAACTTACCCCAATAAAGGGGGTAGATCACTGCCAGTTTTTAACTCTGTGAGTAGATCACAGCCTATTGGGAGTTGGCCTATATCAGGTCTATACTGACTGGTCCTTGGTGTTATCAAGCAAGAGTCTTTCCTATGCCTATCTGGAGATGCTGAGAATTGGGACCTTTTGCATGCAAATCAGTTGTCCACTGATCTTTATTACCACTGATCTTTATTACCAATGTCCCCATCAGTATATTGATCTGATAAGAACTTGAGTGCCGTGAGTGGCTGGGGAAACCCTGCCAGATGGGCGGGGTACAAATAATAAAATTACTGTAAAATTCCTAGAACAGGTCAAGGTCCACCTGAGGTAGCTAGCATTCTGTTTCCAACAGCAACCAGATGGATGGTTCTGAGAAGCTCACAAGCAGTGCAACAAAAGTGATGGTGGCCGACCTTTCTTATTCATCCCCAGCATCTGGACTTCAAAGTTCTACTACCTTTGGTCATGGAGACCTCATTTATGCCCAATGCAAACTGCATGGAGATTTCGATAATTAAACCGTACATGCACCATAAAAATAAAATAAATAAAATCTTACTATCGTGGCCAATCATCGCCTTTGAGAGACATATCCTCCCAGAACTGATGGGCTGAGTTTATTTATATGTCATCGCCTTTACACAGTGAGTTGTGGCAAAAGTGGCATACAACAAATCTCCACTTATGATCAAAATACAGAACGCCGGGTTTGGGGGTGGTGGGAGAAAAACCAATTTACAGAATGCATCAGTAAATTCACACAGGATAAAAAACCGACGATTTGGGCAAACAAAAATAAATTCACTATCACAAAAGGGAAAAAAGAGTCTGGACTTGAATATATAAATGCAGAGCAAAAAAGGAAGCTGCTGGTCTTTTTGCACTCAGCGGCCAGGCTGAAATATTGCCCAGAGCTGAAGAGGCCTTCTCTAGCCAATGGCCATAACCAAAGCATCCTCTATGACAGTCCCTCCTGGCCAGTCCCTCCTCCCAACATCAGTGAGATTATTAAATCAAATAAACAAGTTAAAATTCTTTGTTCAGATCAGAACCCCATACAGCTTTCTCGTCTTTTTCTTCCAGTTAAGCCAAACAATTGTTTAAAAATTCCTTCTGTGTTGAGACAAACATCACCTTAGGCCCTATAAAAATGCGGAGGTACTTTATGGCATGGTTGTTAGCAGACACAAATTAGTTCTAAATTATGTCTACTTGCAAGCCTGCTGCCTTTTTTTTTTTGTTTTAACACTTATTGCAATTAAGATTAAAAACAAGGGCTGCTGATTCACAGAGCAAGAGCCACACTGCATGATCAGAAGAAACCGTGTATTCTGGCTGCAGGTTGGGGGAATATGACATGTCTGAATGCTTCTCCACATAAGCTCCTTGTCCTGGGGCTTTACCATTTGCAAAAAGAGTAGACAGGGATGGGAGTAAGATCAGGCACAGGTCAGGTAAGGTGATGGCAGTGACATCAGGCTGGTTCCTGAAAGAAATGGGACTTCAGGGAGGTCTTGAAAAAGGCAGCCTATTCAACACAATGAAGAAAATTGATGTAGGCTTAGGAAGCAGGAGAGCAAAAAGGCACCGAGACGGAAGCAGGAGAAAGGGGCAGACAATCTGCAATAAGGTAGGGAGAGCAAAGGAAGGAGCACCTGTGGTCAAGGGTAGTCAGAAATTTGAAACTGGAGAAACAGAACCCTGAAGCTGGTGTGATGTGAGATAATGGAGAGGACTTTAAGAGAAAGTTGATTACTCAAGCAGTGGGAGAGATGAAGGACTTTACAGGGGTATACAGATACTAAAAACTGACTAAGTCTATGGCCATGCAGATTTTCTCTCTTCTAATGCCTGTCAACTGGGATGCTAGTATCAAAATGTACCCACTTCTCTCTTGGTTTTGCTAGAAATGACAAAAGAATCACAGCACAGAAAAAAAAACACACCTTGTTTTTGGAGGGGGCGGGATACATCCCATAGGCTGCCATGGGCAAACTATTATAAATCCCGAAATATTATTTCTCTGTGCATGTCAAAAGAATGAAGCAGCTTTCCCGATCTCCCCCCCCCCCCACCTCTGCCCCGCGCATCTTCGCAAATATGCCCACATCAATATGAGGCCACAAACTCCTGGCAGCTCTGCCCAATTCTTTCCTCCCACAACATTGCTAAATGAGTCACAGCTGGGAGAAATGACTGACATTTCACTTTGAAGGATTTGTTCCTTCGTTGGCAAAGGAGGTCAGACTCACAGCAAAATTGGGGGGGGGGGAGAGAAGAGAGACTTGGTACCCTTGTTGCCAAGGAAACTGAAATATTAATGAAGCTTCCCTCTAAGCAGGAAAGGATGGGGGAGTGCCCAAAATACACAATTCATATTACTTCATATTGGTTTTCCTGCTCTTTCTTCCTTTCTTATGGAGCTAAACTTGAAGGACTAGCTATCTTCTTTATGGGAGGGGGATTAGACCTGCCATTTCCTCCCAAACAGCACAATTAGAATTCTAGCTAATGAACCATCCGTTTTAATATTTTGGATTCAGGAGGGGGAGTACGTTTGGGAAAGGGAAATTCACTTCTCTTCCTTAGCCTTCCATGAAACAGCCGCTTCAGTCATCCCTTTTCACAGCAGTTCCTTTACCCCTCCCCTTCTTTTTCAGATTTTAAAAATACATTGCCAGCCTCACCTCTCAGACAATGTAACTTGCATGGCTAGGAGAGAGAAAAAAAGCAACCATCCTAAGCAACACAAAAGGTGAAAAGCCTAGTTGATTCCTGGTTCTTGGACATGTTGTGAGTAGGACAAAGGGATGGGACCCACAGGGGTGATTTTGTCTAGCAAAATGCCTACCAACAGTGCTATGAATGCCTCCCTTGTTCTCTTACAATGGCAATGGCGCCCACCGGAGAGGTGCTGGAACTGAGTTCTGGCGGGGGTGGGGGGAACCCTGCCCATGAACATGTTGAATGGGGTATTTGGGGAGAAAATGTGTGCATGCAACCCCCTGCAGGTCTCTGCCAGTGAGAGCTGGGCACTCACTGCTTGCCACTGGTGGTGGGAGGCAAGCGCAGCATTTGACTGATACCCACACATGAGAATGAACATCATCTGTGTACTTATATGGGGATGGGGATGCATCACTGAGTGCCAAGAATGCCCATAAATGTTGCAGTGATGCTGAAGGTATAGGAAAGGCCTGCTTCTGGCAGCTGGTCAGATTATAACCCATTGGGTTCCTTTCACCCATACAGTTCTTGTCTACATGTTGACTGTATGAGGAACAGAAGTGCCTCCCCTATCGTAAGACAGAGTGAAATCGCTTCCTCGGTTGCACATGATGGGAATCTTTAGGTATCTGCAAATGTTTTACTTATTTCGTTACTTGGTTTATTACTGGGGGGCGGGGGGAGAGACCAAAGACACAGTGCCTACGTGTCTTCGGCAAATTCTTCTTTGAAATAGGAAAGGGCTTCAATAAATCAGATGGAGTGAGATCTCTCAATATTCTTTTCAGCCTCCTATTGTGTTGGGGAAGTGAGGCGGGAGTAACTTTCTGATTCTGTTCTATTCTACGGCAGATTGTCATAGACTTGATCTGGCCTTGCCTGTAAAGGGCCCCGATCGCCATGGAAGATGCAGCAGTAGAAGAATCCAACTCTGAGATTCTATAAATGCTGGCGTCCTTGGTCTCACTAAGAATTAAAAACCATATGCATAAAATCCAAGAAATTGGGTGGCAAACATTTATCTCTGTTTCCCAAGATGCCTCCCCAAGGGCCAGTGCTGTTGACTGGGTTACAGTGGCTTCTTGATGGCCTTATCCCACCCCATCTCAGCATTTTTCCTCTCCGGCTGTCTCTCCTCATAGCTCTACAGAGACAGTCTGTGGCAAATCTCCCCGCTCCCCCTCTAACTTTGAAGGGCAAAGAGATGCACAATTCCATTTCTGCCTGCAGCATGCTTCAGGCGACCACAAGGTCGTGTCAGCGTGTCCTTTTTCATTTTCCAAATGGGATAGGAATATATAGCCAGCTCCTTAAACGGATTAGATTGGAGACTCTGATGGGCCGCCCAATCCAGCAGTTTCTTCCTCTCTCCCAGTCCAATATAAATAGCTAGTCAAAGCAAACAAATGCCACTGAGAAATGGGATTAAGTAGTTGGTGGTTTGGGATCTTACCTACAGCCAAGTCAGGATTTGAGTTTGGAGGGGGCTGCACACTGTCTCTACACCAGTGATTTTGCCAACTTCTCCCACTGTGCTGGGGCTTCACAAGACACCTGAGCAGCATATCTGAATGAAAATTTTCCCTTCTTCTCATCTGCATATGGCTTATGGCCATAGTGGAAGCATCTCGGTCAACACTGTACAGTTTCTGACTGGCAAAAGCGTGCTCAGCACAGGTGCAGCAGCCCACTGGCACAGTCGACTGAGTGCATGTGGCCAGTCAGAAGCTACACACCTGCACAGTACTGACCCAGGTGCCCTTCTGGCCCATGACACCTGGAAGGAAGGGCACAGTGCCCACTTCCCCTAGCCTTGGACCGAGATGCTTTAAATGTGTGGTGTGTATGCAGTCAAGTCTGTTGGCCTTGACCCAATTGTCTTTTGCTCCTCACTTTTCCAAAAGAATTTATATGCTGCAACCTTCAAAAGGAACCCCCTAATGGTTCATGTCAAAACAAGATAAATGTTCTATCTATCTATCTATCTATCTATCTATCTATCTATCTATCTATCTATCTGCACATGCAATAAAACGCAGATCTTGCTCTGGGAAGTCTCTAATATCTTGCACTGAGTTTGGGATGTCTGAAATCACTTAGTGGTTTGTAACCAAACTGAAATACATTAGAATGATGCCAAATGCTTTCTTTTTTTATTATAAGGATACTATGCAATAAAAAACCCCAAACAGCTAGGAGAAATATGTTGAAGAAGGGGGCTCCAATCAAAAGCTCTGCTCCAGTTTTACATTTTTCATGGGCATTGCCCAAAGTACTGAAATACTTTGGAAGAAAACACACACATGTATAATCAAGCTAATCATCTGGTTGATCGCTATGGAAAACTGGATGCTGGATGTGGTCTGATGCAGTAGGATTCTTTCATATATTTTTTAAAGGTATAAATTACCGTATTCTTTTAAATATCTATCTCTATAATACTCTGCAATACCATAATGCTTCTTCTTTTGTTTACAGAATCTTAAGTTTCCCTTCATTTGACTTCTCTGTTTCTGAGCATCTTCGGTGATAGACTGATCTATTAATTGGCTGATATATCATTGGGGGGGGGGGGAGAGACTGAAGCCAGAAACTATATTAAAAAACCCAGACTTCCAAGTTAGCGATGGGTTTCTATAAAACGGCTACAAATCTAGCTAGAAATGCAGCTCCTCTTGTTCAAAAGTCTACTGCCTCTCTAAAATTTTATAGGGGGTTCTATGTATGACTGTAAATAAAGCTAGAAAATAATGAGCTGTCGTCGAGGACTATTGTTTCATTTTGCAATTTTCCTAGACAATAAATAATGTGTGGGCCAGCTAAAGCATAACCAGCACTTTGCTGGTAGGCTAAAAAACAAACAGAGATCCATCTGTGTGTTTGTGTATGCGACTGAGGGAAATGCTAGCAGTCTGGATGCATAATAAGGGCAAGTTAGCCCTGGAGTGCCTGGGAGCCAGATGGTCCGGGGACCCAGAAGACATGATCCAGTCAGAGTCTGCTTGAAGAAGACAGAAGAAGCCTTCCAGGTACAGGAGGCTTGTCCATCATCAAAACCATAGGCTATGCAGCACCATGGGTTGCTCACCTCTTCACATTGCCCTGTCTTCCCAAAACTGCTAAAGACGACAGCTCTTTCCAGAAAGAAGGGAATAAAAGCTTCACTCACTCCAGTTGTACCCCCTAAAAAAATACAAGATTTTTCAAGACTGAGCACACTTGTGGGGAGGTTGTGTGCGTTTTGTGAGTGCAATAATAATAATAATAATAACAATAATAATTTATTATTTGTACCCCGTAGGGTCAACCTTGCGATGGGCTGCTCAGGCGTGCCATCAGGGCAGGGTTTGGTGCAGTGGTCCAGGGCCCACTCAGCAGAATTTGCAGAAAAGTCCCAAATGCAGCAAGATTGACTTATGAGTTTCTGAGCTTAAGTGAGGCAACACTTTTTACTATCTAAAGAGTCCCCCACTCACTGAAAGAACACAAAGCCTGGAATCTAAAAGCTGTACCTTCCTAACAAGTTTGCATGAGGGTGCTTGGTAATACTGCAGTGAAAGTCTAAAGGGGCCCTGAAGACGCACAGGAGCGCATGACAGGAGCGCACTGCTCACTTTACCCTCATGCTGCCTCTTCTTGACTCTACGCTGTCAGGAGCCAGCTCTTAGGAGGCCTAGTTATCCGAAACATTGTTATGCCTCTTCTGCGCAGAGTAACACACATTTTTAAAATGCAATTCCAACCAATTTAAAATACAATCCATCAGCCATTTCAGCCACAACAGCCTCCAGCTAAAACGATCAGGCCCCACGAAACAGACCAGGCTCCCCAAAGAGAACAGAAACATTTCACGGCCTAAGGCAGAAAAGAGAAACCGACCTCAACAGATAAGTTGTTCTGTAATGGAGATGGGGAACCACAGGCTTGGGTTCCAAATGCAGGCCTGGGTGCCAGATCCACCCTCTGAAGGAGGGGGAAATGCAGGGTTTGCCTGGTGAGAGGGTGCAGCATGCTAAGAGTCTGGCTCTCAAGACTCTTACCACACTGCTCCCTCACACCAGGCACACCCTGTATTTCCCCCTCCTTCTGGGGTTTTGCCTGGCTAGATCTTGTCTCTGAACACTGATAATGGTTCCTGCCTGTCTGGGTGAAGGACAGTATGAGTAAAAGTGCTCTATCCACTTTTGCTTCTGCCACCACCCACCGCTGGCATGTGGAGATGTTGCCTAGAAGGCAATGCAGTCCTCAGGCTGTTCTATAACCTAGGGGCTGCTGCAGCTAAGGCTCTGCCCCTGGCAGCCAACCTTCACGAAGCGCAGGCACACGGAGGAGGTTCTGGTCTCCTGAATCCACAGGGCTGAAATAGGGAGAGGCAGCTCCTGAAGGCCATGAAGGATGTCGAGGAATGCACAAAATGCCTAGAATTGGACCCAAAAGCATCATTAGGATGCAAGCAGACAGTTTGCATCCCCTGAAGCTTCCGAGTCACTTCCAAGGGCAGCCCCATGCAGAGAGCATTACAGTACTCAATCTTACATAGGTATGGATGCAAGAAGCAACAGAGCCTATGCAACAAATATAGCCTGTAAAATGTCAATCCTGGCCACACTGGTCTCCAAATGTGGTACTTCTATGTGAGAGATTTTGCCATGTTTACTATATTCACCACCTATGTTTTCCATGCAGAAAACACATGACAGAGCCTTATGGGTTTCAGCTGTATTTATTACACATTCTCTTTGCTGCAGGCAGAAGCTGTACCAAACACCTACCAATCCACTTTCCTGAAGCTTGACACCCATTTATTACAATGGATTCCTTTGCTTACAGGCTCGGTGCTCTCAAGTGTATTCACTATTTGCCTCATGGCGATCCCGCCCCGGTCTCCTGTTGGGAACAGAAGCACACCTAACACCTAGCCCCCTGGGGGAAAGGAGCACTTCCTTCTGCTCTCATTGTGTGCGTCACAAATAGCTTCCCCCCAAAGTTGCCTCACGAGAAGGGGGCCAGAGAATTCGAAGCACATCTGGCCATTTGAGGCCCCCAAGCCCTGCTGTCTGCCATGCAGATCCAGAGCAAACTCTTTGGCACTCCTGTCCCCAGCCGGCCATCCCTTGGTTGCCTTCGATTGGCAGAGCGGCCTGTTAGTGGCATGCTAGCCAGCTGCAGGCGTGCTGTGTTTTCATGCTAAATTCTCCTTAGAGATGTCAGCTGCCACAATGTGTCATTTCTGCTTCACGGAGCTGGCTGGCTTATACAGCCAGGAACAAGTTTCTGCAAAAAAAGAGAGTGAGAGCGTGTGCGTAGCATGACATGATGCCACTTCCTGAACAAAAATGAAAACAGTTGCTAGCGAAATGATAGGTCAACCATGCTGAGATTTCACAGAAGGCTGCCTGGTTGGGAGAAATAATGGAAATTTTTGCCTACCGGTAATGCAACCGAGCTCTTGGTTAGGATGCGGATGTGACACAAAACACACACAGCAGGACTTCAGAATCATGGAAACATCAGGAACACAACTTGCGTGTAGAACCAAAATGGGTTGATAATAGTTGTTAAGGTTCTTCCCATACCACAACCAACCCTTTTAAGTCCCCAGGTCCACAAATGATCTGTCATCTCTTTGTCTCACACTACTTCTGTTCAAGCCAACTCCTTGCACAACCCCCTCACACACAAAACCCAGGCTCAAGGGTTGCAGAACCTTCAACTGAACGTATTTCCAGCTGAATGGCAGTAGCTGGCATGGGCTCCTCCCTTCTCCATCCAAGGATGCCAAACTGAATACAAAACTATTTTGCACCCATACAGACCAAGGAAAAATGAAGCCTACTAGGGAATCCAATTGACCTGGCATATAGCAGAATGCCACTTCTGGTGTTTGAACTGTATTTTTCTGCATGCATGATACCTCCACAGTAGGCTTAGTGACAACAATGCAAACATTTCTTAGCCAAACAAATAATAGGAGGGCACTCAAGATGCTACCAACATTCTTAAAAATCCATGTTAAGTTTTCACGTTATCCAGAACTCCTTCTACATCAGGCAGTATGTTACCAAAGCAGAGGGGCTGATGGGAAAGGCATTCTGGGGCACTTAATTGCCATGACTAGCTGTAGTAATTGTCACTGGAAGAGCATCTATGTTGCATGTGGAATAATACCGATAATAATAAATAATAATAATAATAATAATAATAATAATAATATTTTATTATTATTTATATTTTATACCCTGTCCATCCGGCTGGGTTTCCCCAGCCACTCTGGGCGGCTTCCAACAAAATATTAAAAATACAATAAAACATCAAACATTAAAAACTTCCCTAAACAGGGCTGCCTTTAGATGTCTTCTAAAAGTCAGATAGTTGTTTATTTCCTTGACATCTGATGGGAGGGCATTCCACAGGGTGGGCACCACCACTGAGAAGGCCCCCTACCTGGTTCCCTGTAACCTCACATCTCGCAGTGAGGGAACTGCCAGAAGGCCCTCAGAGCTGGACCTCAGTGTCCGGCCAGAACGATAGGCGTGGAGATGCTCCTTCAGGTATGCTGAGCCAAGGCCATTTAGGGCTTTAAAGTTCAGCACCAACACTTTGAATTGTGCTCGGAAACGTACTGGGAGCCAATGTAGGTCTTTCAGGACCGGTGTCATATGGTCTCGGTGGCCGCTCCCAGTCACCAGTCCAGCTGCTGCATTCTGGATTAGTTGTAGTTTCTGGGTCACCTTCAAAGGTAGCCCTACATAGAGCGCATTTCAGTAGTCCAAGCAGGAGATAACCAGAGCATGCACAACTCTAGCAAGACAGTCTGCAGGCAGGTAGGGTCACAGCCTGCGTACCAGATGGAGCTGGTAGACTGCTGCCCTGGACACAGAATTGACCTGTGCCTCCATGGACAGCTGTGAGTCCAAAATGACTCCCAGGCTGCGTACCTGGTCCTTCAGGGGCACAGCTACCCCATTCAGGACCAGGGAGTCCTCCAGCCCACCTCCTGTCCCCCCAAAAACAGTACTTCTGTCTTGTCATGATTCAACCTCAAGCTGTTAGCCGCCATCCATCCTCCAACTGCCTCCAGGCACTCCAGGAATGTCCCTGGTTCAATCTCCAGCATTTCCAGATAGGGCTGTGAGTGTTCCCAGTCTGAAACTCTGTAGATGGACCAATGACTCAGTGTATGACAGTTTCCTACACACCTTAAAAATAACCATACAAATAAACCAGTGAGCATGAAATTATACTTGCTAATCATCTGATACAACACAGTATTTAATGGCTCTAATCTTCTTTGATTTTCTCCAATAAAGGATGGAAAGAAACCCTAAATCTTAAGCACATCAAAGCTTCTTTCAGGTTTCACAAGATATTTCTCATCAACACACCCTCGAAGCAGCTTCATGTCACAATCAGTCTGCTTATCCCCAGCAGAGGGAATCCATCTTTATTATAATTTTTCCTGACACTCATTCTCTTACTTGTTTTATCTAACACGCTTTTAGGCCAAGGAAGTTGAGGACAAATTGGTTCATGTTTTAACATGCTGCCTACCCTCACAGTTTACAGAGACTTATAAAGTGCTTCTTTGAAGTTCTAAAAGATATTAATAGTTATCCAACCTTGCCTAGAGGTTTGCATTGCCAGTGTGTGTTTTCTCTTTGACAGCCTCGGGTTGCATCCCGTCTCCCTTGCTGGCTTCGTCATGAAAGGAAGGAAAAGACTTACTACAGTTCAGGCATCCAAATATGTAACTTTCTTTAATCAGAAATTAGAACTACCACTGAATGCAGGGCTTGTGCTTGAGGGTAACACCGGATGTAAATGCACAGGACAAATTAAATGGGTAAAATTAGTCAACTGTGCAAAGGCTACTGTGGGCAATGGCATTATTGGCTTTATGCATCATACAGTTCTGACACTTTTCCTTCGTAGGAAAAGTGAGCAGACTTGCCAGGAAGCAAATGCACTCTGTGGACTGGGATCAGTTAGTTAGTTAGTTAGTAAGTAAAGTACCAGTGTGATCCAGTGGATATCCAAACGGACATTGCTTGCAACAGAACTGGCTCTATCATTAGGCAGAATGAGAGGGGCCACTCAGGCTGCAGTTGCTGAGGGTGTGGAGTGGACAGAGCTGTGTGTGCCGTGTAATCTACCCTGCATCCTCTAAGCTACTCTGCTGTGCAGTGAAATCAGTGTTGAAGTCAAGTTGCAACGGCCATTCCAGTTACCCGGTAGCTTCTGTATGTGGAATGGGCAGGGTGCCACCTTGTTCTTTTCCTCAGGCAGCAAAATGTATTTGTCTGGCATTGGCTGGAAGGACAGCGTCCCGTAAGAATCTAAGACTTGCCTAACTGGATCAGACTAAGGTCCATTAGCACAGTGAGTCCATTTCCCACAGTGGCTAGCTAGATGCTTTTGGGAAAACCGAACACAGATAATGGTGGCAGTCCCCAGCTCTTATTATCCCCCCCAGCACTTGGCAATCAGAGGGATACATACCGGTATATATGCTGGTCTGAGCAATTTGGCAGAAGGTTGGGATAAAAACGTCGCCAGCCATGGGTGGAAGAGAGAAGGCTTACTGTGTAGAATTCCTGGGCAGTTTTCAAAAAGGCTCAATTAATTTCAGAGCAAGGACCAGGGTCGTGCGATGAGAACCTACCAGTGGCCAAATTCTGCCTCACCAGGCACTCAAAATGACAGCAGACATTTGTAATATTGCACTGAGCATCATTAGTTCACAGTGCCTTTCCTAACTCAGATACAGTTGTGTGGCCTGTGCAGGATCCTACAAATGACAAGTCCAGTCTGTTTCAAGAAGATACTCAGGAAAGTGTAAGGCAATGAAAGGCATATCATCCAGCAGCAGCTGCAACTGAAGGGGGATGCATACAGACATGTAAGCAAAATCATTGGTGACATACAACAAGGCTCACAGCTGCTCTTTGCAGTTCTTCTCTTCTCTCATAAGGAAACAGCCAAATCAACCGGACAGCAACTGCCATTGCCCTTCGTCTGGCGCTTTGCAGTGGCATATAGATGCTTTTCCAGAGAACTTTATCCCCCTTCACAAAGGCTGTTCTTTACCCCCCTTTCCAAAGGATTACCCACTGTTGATGGTGCTTTACAAACTAGAACCACAGGCCAGGATCCAAAGTGCCTCCTAGGTGTGTGCAAGTGAGCCTGCACATATTCTAAGGTTTGCTGTACTGAAAGCACACCTCAAACACCCAAAGGGGTTGAAATTGCCCAGCACAGAAGGCTGTGCTCAGAAAAACAGGGACCTCAGATATCGCCATGCTGTGAACAGGCTCCTCCTTGTTAGCCCTTTGAATCCAAGCTATAGAATAGGAAAGATCACCTAGTGTTCCCTCTTCTCCCAGGACTTTGTTCCACTTTTAACATGCATCACATTCTCTCTTGTTTATATACGTGATGCAAAACCATCAATAGAACCAGTGGGTTTTGAGGGGGTACTCAAGGGTACGCAATACCAGCACCTCTTTTTTGTCATGGCACTTACTGTAAAAACCTCATAGCGAGTACTGGCACCTATTTTTCTAGTGGGGGGGGGGAGCACTAACTAGAACACATTAGAAAAGTAGATCTGTAGCTATGATATACACATGTGTTGCTCAGGTGAGAAACTGAGGCTATAGATTACAGTATTATGGGCTATATGTTATGAAATGGGTGGTTAGCCAGTTCCATTGGCTGGTGTGCTGTTGTAAACCAATGTGCTGGGCAACCAGACTTGGCAATGTGCAGCTCCTTCACCAAAGCACGGCATTCTGCATAACTCTCTGTGAGAAAAAAAACAACCTGGAGGTAAAAGGAGGCTTATGGTTTATAGATTGAGGTCTAAAGAACCAAGACAATCAAGAGTCGGGTGTAAGTTAGGTAGAGCCCTGATGGATCGAGTCAATGACACATCTGGTCCAGCATCCTGTTCTCACAGTGGCCTACCAGAAGCCTGTGGGAAACTCACAAGCAGGACCCAAGCACAAGAGCACTCCCCCCACCCTGTAGTTTCCAGCAACTGGTATTCAGAAACATTACTGCCTCTGAAAGTCAGCAAGAAAACAATGAATACAGAACTGGAAGCTTACATTCTAATATAGCTGCCCTGTCATAAGGATGACAATAGCCCTGTGGGCTGATAGGAGTATGCTGCCGATTACAAGGCATTATTGTGTCCTAGAAAGGAGGCATCCTGACAGGTCTGCTAGCCCCCTCCAGTTGCTCAGCACCCAGTGGCCAAGCCTACAAAGCTGACATGGCAGCTACGACAGGGGGCTGTCAATGGCGCTTAGTGTTATGGCACAGCTGGGCAAGGTTGCTTTTAACTTTGAGAATTAGCCCTCAATTTGGCTGCATTAATAGGCAATGAAAACCAAGGATGAAGAGGGGAAGTTTCTGCAGCTGCTGCCCTCTCCCCTTGCTCTCTGGGACAAAGGCTACAGTTACAGTAGGACTACAAGGAGAGACTGGCCATATGTCTCTAGAAGATGGGCTGATAAGGGAGGCCAGATCTCCCTTATTTGAATGAACAACACAGCCCCAGGGGATGAAGGATGACCCTTTAGAGTACTGTACTACCACCAACATAGACCCCTGTAGGTCTGGAGAATCCCTAATTTGTGAATAGGCAGGCATATGCTCTGTTATCAGTCTTGCTGCAGACTGCTGCCTGGTGATGGGAAGTGCCGCTTGGAGGCTGGCTAAGCATATTTTATTGATCAATATTACATTATATGTTGTTATCTTTGTTTCGTTGACTTTTTTTTCCACTCCTAGAATGAGGTATCTTCAGCCAAAGCTATCTGCTTGTTTACTTTGGGAGTCCCTAATTTACAGCCAGGCAGGTTCATAGTCTGTTACCAGTGTACTATCTAAGTATAGGAAGTGCTGCTTACAGGCAGGTCTGTAGAGTAGTGTTTTAAGTGCACAGCAAACAGAAAATGGACTTATTCCAACTCAGAATGGTAGATGTCGATGAGTGCAGCTGCTTGATAAATAGTGGAGCTTCAGGGCTATCATTGTGAAATGGAAATCGCTGGCATTGTCCACCATTTTGTTGGAAAGGGAAGTGGTCATGCAAGCATTTTCAGTATTTCTGTTCAGAGAACAAATCACAATGTCGCTGCTTTATGAAGACACAATGGGGCTGATTAAGGCAGGCTTCTTCAAACTCGGCCCTCCAGATGTTTTGAGACTACAATTTCCATCATCCCTGACCACTGGTCCTGCTAGCTAGGGATCACGGGAGTTGTAGGCCAAAAACATCTGTGGGCCGTGTTTGAGGAAGCCTTCCTTAAGCCTAAGGCTTACAGAAAAGTCACAAGGTTGCTTCATCATGTGGGTAGGTCAACTTAGGCTGAGTTTATCTCATCAAAATGCAACAAACTATGATAATGTCAAATTGTTCTAGATCAGACTGCTACTATCACTTTTATTCCTCCACAGCAAGCTTGAATTTTGATAACACTACCTACAGGTCAGTGGCAGGGTGAAATTATTTAATGTACCTTAAGAGACGGCACCAGGTAACTGTGTCCCAGCCTTTAGGCACTCTAAAGGTTGATCAACTCTAATGTGGAGCCATATGTTGCTGCTTAAGGAGTTTCTGCTTGAACTAAAACAGCAGGGCAGCTAAGACGAACTATTCGCCCGAAAGAAAACCTAGGGGGAAATAGGCTAAAATAGGACTCGCGAGTAACTTAATATTTGAAATAGAACTATAAATTTGTTCAGCTCTCGCTTTTAGTGGACAAAACTAATTCCAGCTTCAACCATGGAGTGAAGTCCAATTCTGAAGATGATTATGAAGTCATTCTCTTTTATTGTTTATTGACAAATTATCCTTGCATATTCTCAGTCTTAGTAGCTGAGCTATTTCTTCATTTTAAAACAACTGATTTTTATTTTTAGCCCTCCCCGTTTAGCATAACAAAACTAAAACAATCAACATACTGTAACACACAAATAAACACCATTAAGATGCTTAAAAAACTTGTATGAATTATCCAATAGCTGCATAGCTCAAGCTATTAAAAGCCAGTCCAAATACTGATCGTCTGGAAAATGTTTCTAAAATTTAGGTGGGTAGATGATTTTCCAACATGTTTGCATAGCTGCTACTCATAAGTTTTTTCCCCTGGTCAGGAAAAAAAGGGGAGGGGGCATCAAACTACATACAAAAACTACAACACTTTCAGTCTAGCACCATTTTGGGGTGGGATTCAGTCACATGAACAGCAAATCCATGTTGCACAATGATAGCTGATTGGGAGGTGCTGTGCTACAAATCTGCTTCTGCAAAAGTGACAAGAAAAAAATGCACTGGAAAGTGTGCGATAATGCTTGTTTTGATGCAATGTCATCTAACATCCCTGCAAACAGCTTGGAATGAATGCTCAATAGCTGATGTTGTCCATTCTCATTGCAAACAAATCTGTTTATTGAGCATTCATCCTGGAAACACACACACCCCAAACAGCAATAAAGCAAAATAAACCACCTCCAATCATAGAATCATAGAACTGTAGAGTTGGGAGGAACCACAAGGGTCATTTAGTCCAAATCCCTGCAATGCAACCCACCCACCAACTGTTTTTTTGCTGCCTCATGTTTCCATGGTGTCATGCTAGGTTGGTGCTCTTGCTTGAGTCATCAGGATTACATTGACTGAATTACTTCCTTAGCTCGAATAACAGAGTAATTTCCAAAGCATGCATGCAAATTAGATATGCAGCTTTCTCTGTATTAGGAACAGCACATAATTTTCTTACTCCCATAAACTAATCTAGGCCAGATACAACCTGATCCAAAAAACAACAGTAGGCTAAACAAAACGACAGCCGTACAAGTGGGAAGGGGGATGAAGAAACTGAGAAGCAACATCACATATGCAAAGGATCCCAAAGGAAAACAGGCCCACCTTAACCAAACCTCGCTCACCTGAAGCTCCCCGTTTTTCAGAATCTGTTGTTTGCTGCTTCTCTGTCCCTTTTACGCTGCCTCCATCTCTACGGTTCCTTAAACTTGTGATTCTCAAAGAAGTTTGAATGACTCCTTGTTCGTTTGGGGATTGCACAGAAACCACTGGCAGCTTGAATGACTGGTATCATGACGCGACAACCATTTTGGGGGTCCTGCTTCTGAGTCCACACCATTTTGAAGTGACCAGGAGTGGGAGAAAACTGCAGTGTGTGTGAGTGTTGTATTCAATCTCTCCCCACCTCTCTCACTTGCTAACCCTGTTTCTACTCAGGGGAGTGTTTCTACTATTAGGGTTCTCCGGGCACCAGCATGATCTGTGAGCTGCTCTGCTTCTACCTCAACCACTACCGTTGCACGCAATTTCTATAGGCACTCCACGCGCAACTTCAAAAGGAACAGCCAAGCGACACAAATCCAACTGAAAACAAAATGGCCCCCTTCTCCCCCTCTTCACTTACCACTCTTCGTTTATCAAGGTGCAACGAGCTCCTCCAGGGAGGAAGGCAGCTCAGGTGGAGCCAGAGGGGAAGCCAAGAGGCCTCCAAGCAGGAGGCAAGAAGTGAGCTCCTTCTGGCCCACAGCAAACATAGCAACTTCCTGTCTGCCCGGTGTCCCTTTTAAACTGCTCCCCTGCCTGCTTGCCGATTCTGGGCTGCCTGCTGGTTCTCCTTATGAGAAAGAGCGTTTCAGGAGCTGCGGACGCCGTTTGCTTTATTACTGAGCAAACCCGAGTTGTACAAACAGCTACCAGAGAAGGTGAGAGAAGCAAACACAACCTCTAAGCATATACAGCATACACTATAGAGTCGCCAGATTTAAGCCTTATATGGGTGTTTTTTTTGTTTTGGAGGAGCTGTTGGCACTCCTGCTTCCCCTGTTTATCATGGAAGAACCCCAACTTTTCAGTACTTGCCCTGGTAAAACGGTGCTCCCCGTTTTTGCTTTCGGGAGGGAGATGTCGGGGATCTGTTTTCTAAATGTTCCTGTAGGCACCCGTGTTGAAGTTTCAGGCCCAGCTCTCTGTTGCTTCTTAAGAGCACCTGCGCTTGTGCGTTGCAGCTAATGCAATCAGGTCCGTCCACATGTTGAAGATAGTTGATATAACTTTTAAAGGGTAATTTAATAGACAGCAGGTGGAGAAGACCAATGTGTATGTGCGATGATGTGGTGCCCATCTGTTTTTTTTAAAGAGATTTGATTGTTCTGGAATGTGGAACAGATATTAAGAGCAAGTGGGATTTGGCAGCACTGCCTCCAGCTGTGGAACTGCTTGCTTGTATGTAGGCCTACACAGCCACAGGTCTAAGGGGTGCTTCTTATGTTCTTTCCCAAAGAAGTAGGAATGTTAGAAGCAGCATAAATACAATGTGAGATCTAGGCAGCTCTCTCACCAAGACAATTTGATGATTTCCTGGGCTGGTTTCTGTAGGCTTAGCCTGTGGACATTTTTCCCCACTGTGACTGTGTGAATTATAATTCTGACAGCACCTTTTCATGCTTTGTTTGAAATGGTTATCACTTCCAGTAATGAGAGTCGAGATATGCTAAATATATTACTTTTCCTCTCTTTCTCCACCCACTTGGTGCCAGTTCACACATGACATATTACGGTATCTACAAGAGTGTGGCATGTGTGTAATACACTGATGTGGGAAGGTAATGCAAGTTATTTGTTGGAAAAGTGCTACCACTAGTAACCACATGTATACCACTGGCAAAACAAACACTTGTGTGATCATCACATGTACTGGTGCACATGGATCCTCCACTCTTTATATCATTGTACTTATGTGTAGGGGAAAGATTGAAGCAACCCTCAGGTAGTGGTGGAAATGGAACTGAAAAGCAAGACGTATGCACTGAAAGCTTGGAGGGTGCTGCAACACAGACATTCCCTGGTACCGTATCTCCAGATAGGACTGGAAAGATCCCTGTCTGAGCATGCTTCCAGTTCCACATAAGGGATTAATAATACAAATTGGATATTTGGACATCACTAATGAATTGTTGGTAGCAGCTTTTTTTAAAAATGGGTTTTATACAGAAAGGGTAAATCCGAAATAAATTGGGGCTGGGGCTGGGGTGGAATACCGTAGGAGCTGACATTTTGATGCTGATCACATCATGTGGATTCTGTTGAAAACTTGTGTACATGAGCAGCACCGATCTCACAATAAACAGCTGCCTGGCAGCACACTAAAACCCTGGAGAGCCACTGCCAGACCATACTAAACTAGATGGACCAATGATATGACTTGGTGCAAGGCAGCTTCCTGTGTTGTTAAAAGCTGAAGTGGAAATTTACTGATTTAACAGTGGCTGCCTTTGGATCCCTTATTCAGCTTCCTAGCGTGCCTCCAGGAAGGACAGTCAGTGAAAATGAAGGATGCTTTTGGTTATTCATGGTGCATTTACTGACTCCAGGAAATTTGTTTGGGTCAGGGCCTGTCTACCCCCTGAAAACCAGAGCCCTTCACTGCTGTTAGCCTGTAGTGGTGCTGTTTTGAGAAGTGTGTGAGGCTAAATTAATGGGGAACTTGAAGGAATTCCATGGGGTCAGATGTGGGAAGGCTGGGAGGGTGGTCAGGTTGCTCACCATGATTTAGGAAGATAGGACAGAAGACCTCCAAATACCTCATGGTTATACTGTACAATTACCAGTACGTGATTCTGGTGACAAATTAAGCACACCCTGCATGCAAAAAACAGAGCCTGCTCTAACATTTGAGCTATGAATTTGTTACAAATACTAGACAGGATTTGGATCGGTTTTTAAAAAACTTAAAAGTCTGTACTTAAAAATGAAAGTTTACTTTTATCAACACCCCCTCCCTGCAGATTTGATTCTTACCTTAGTTTCACATAACATCTTCTTCCCACCTCATTGTAAGTCTTAGGGGCCCAAATAACTGGTGGCTTGGTCTGAAAAACCAATTGATTTTGTTTGTTAATTTAAACTCCCCCTTCCCTGCCCTGCAGTACAATCTGCTAACGGAGAGAAGTTACAAGAGCCAGGCACCTTCTGGGAATTACAGAGAGCAACATGCTTTTGCCTTCTAACGTGAGCCAGTCTTCAAGAAGGGCAGGTGGTTATACTTTGCATTGTGCAAAGCAGCTGAGAGGCAGCCAAGCACTCTCTAGTAACCAGCCGCTGAGTGAGCTGTGTTCAATGTGTGCTAGTGCAGTTTCTCTCTCTCCAGGGGCTGGGGATGGATTTCAAGGACAGCGCTCAGCTGATTGGCCCAGAGCATCCTTCGGTCTCCTGCACTCCTCCCTCCACACATATTCCCCACAGCAGAGATTGGAGGAGACAGTCGAGACTGTGTGTGTGTGCAGTGTGGCAGGAGGGAGTGTAAATAAATGGAAAGATGAGCTGGGATGCTGTGCGCACAGCAGCAATTCGGCCGGGAGAAGTTGATGAGCAAAGAGTGTGGAGGCGAACTTGCAGAGCTACTGGGGAAGGAGACGCTGCTCTCTGAAGCCGGGTTACATAAAGACCAGGCACACATTGCTTCATCACACATTGAGGACTTAAAAGCAACTTGTCTCCCCCTCCGCCCAAGCCAACACATCCACACAGACAGGCACAGAACCATGTCTTTGGCAGTGAAGGAGAAGAGCCAAGTGCGCCTGGTGTTTCTGGGTGCAGCCGGGGTCGGCAAGACGGCCCTGATCCGGCGCTTCTTGCAGGACACTTTTGAGCCGAAGCATCGGCGAACAGTAGAGGAGATGCACACCAAGGAGTTTGAGGTGAGTGGAGCCACCATCAAGGTTGAGATTCTGGACACCAGTGGTAGCTACTCCTTCCCAGCGATGCGCAAACTCTCCATCCAGAACAGCGATGCCTTTGCTTTGATCTATGCTGTGGATGATGCAGAGTCCTTTGAGTGTGTGAAGACTTTGCACGAGGAGATCCTTGAGCTGAAAGAGGACAAGTTCCCTCCCATCGTAGTGGTGGGCAATAAGGCAGAAGCCGGTGGGCTTAGACAGGTATTGCCCGAGGACGCCCTTTCCTTGGTGGAGCTTGACTGGAACAGCCGTTTCCTGGAGGCATCTGCTAAGGAGAACGAGAACGTGGTGGAGGTCTTCAGGGAGCTGCTTCATCAAGCCAACCTGCCCAGCCGGCTGAGCCCTGCCCTCCGCAGGAGACGGGAGACCTTCCCTAAGGAGCCCCCACTGCGGCCCCCCATGAACAAAGCCAATAGTTGTACTGTCTGTTGAACTATGTTAGAATGATAGCTGCATGGGTTTTTGAGAACTTTGGTGACCTGAGTCTAGAGATCAGGTTGCACCTGCCACAACAGCACTGTGGCACTCAGTCATTTTGGGGCTCAGGAGCTGTTTGTGAACCTTGATGGCTTGTCGTCATGACATAGTAATTTCAGCTTTAGCACCCCAAAGTCACCAATGTTTGTGCCCATTTTGTGCATTTGATTTTCAGTTGCAACCCAAGAATTGGGAAGCCTGTGACGCTGTGCACAGTGTAATGTCTCTAATTCTGGCCTGTTCTGCAGATCCAAGCTGTTACTGTATAAATGGGAAGATATGTCCCTTAAGTCATGGAAGTGGATGCCCCAGGAGTGAAGGATGGATGGCCAAACAGACCAGTTTTTGAGGCAACATGGCTGATGTTGACAAGGTCCATAGCATGAACTTAGAAGGCAAGAATCTGAGGACTCCCCTAGGAAACATTTAATTCCTGGGACACCCACTTACTTTTCCCTGTTGCATTGATTTCTTTGTGTTTTGAGTGACTGAACAGACACGGTATGCTTGAAGATGGGAAAGAAAAGACATTTTTTGTGCCTATTGAACATCCGGTGTGTGCGTTGCCTCCCCCCAAAACAGTGGGTTTTGTTTTACTTCAAATGTGTGCATTGACCATTTGCATGCATGTGCTTTTGTGCAGATTTTGTTTAAACTGAGCTCACCATTGTCTGAAGCACCTCTGCGTTGTGGAAAGAAGTGGGTCAGTGTGTGCCTGAGTAGGTATGATTTTAATTTCCAACATTTCAAGGGTTGTAACTAATAAAAGAAAACTCAAACACCACCCAAAGAGTGTTGATGTTTATTTTATTACGAGGCTTGTGATTGGAAAACAAGCCACACTTCGAGTTCTTGTCACCTGGTCGTTACATAGCCTCTCTTGCTCCCATGTTCTGCTTTATGCCTTTGCCTTCATATCTTTGTAGGACAGCCACCCTGCTGGGTTTCTGTCGGTTTTTATGCTCTCGTGGTTTTTATGAGAGACACTGTAGTCTGGGGGCAATATTGTCAGATTTGCTCCTAGGAGACCATGGCTCAAACTCCTCCTGAGGCATAAACTCACAAACGTAGCCAGGTCAGTCCCTCTCAGCTGGGCTTCCACAAAATGGGAATATTCATGAAATCTCTTACAGAGCTGCTTTGAGAGAAACATTGCACATCAGCACTCCAGTCCTAGATTCATTTACTGGGAACTATGTACCATTGATTTCAGTGGACTGTACTTGTGACTGATGTGCATAGGACTGCAACTTGAAGGTGGTGCATAAATTAATAGCATCCACCCAGCCACTCAAGTGCTTCCAAGGTGGGAAGCAAATAAATGTCATTTGTTGTGTTACAGCAGAAAGGGATGATCCGCCGTGGAATGACAGTTCATGTAGTGAAATAAAACTACAGATATGTTGAAAATTAATGCAAGTAAAGATGGAGGGAATGAGACGGCTGGGGATTTTGTCACATACTACATGCAATTTAGCCCAAAGGTTGAGAAGAAGCTGCCACTAATTTGCCCAGCTGCAACGCTACACATGTAGCTCTACTAAATTAAAATGCAATATGAGGCTACCTGTTGGCATCTGATAATGTTTTGAAGCCAAACAGACACTGACCTTAGGGGGTAGTAAGAATATCAGGAACTCTGAAATACAATGCTCTTCCTCATTTTAAGTTTCTCCTTGAGCATTCAGGTGCAAGGCAGGGCAATGGCAAGGGTGGGATTATTCTTTTTGAGCTGCAATGAGGAACCTGTGGCCCTCTAGATATTACTGGATGCCAACTCCCCTCAGCCCCAGACAGCAAAGTCCGTGTTCTGCGACGAAGGGGGTTGTGGTCCATCTGGAAGGCCACTGGTTCCCCATCCCTGTGTTAGAGCTCTGTGCTTTCATTATTTCTTGAAGGCATCTGGGAGTAACCACAATCAAAGGATCCTGGTGGAAGGAAGACTCTTGGTCTGACCTGGTAACACTGCTTCCCTTGCATTTTCTGTGCTGTTGGTGAGCATTTGAATCTGCATAAATGTGACCCAGACAGTTCTATCAACGCAATTTCCTGAAAGTTTATTAGCCAAACATTCTAGCTGCTGTTTTCAAAAAACTGCCTGCCTACCCTCCATCTAAATAGCTCTAAGTAAATGGTATTTTTTATATTAAAAAAAAACAAGGTTCTTGAGTATCTATGTATTTTGGTAATCCTCAAATACATTTATTTACTTTCCATATTTACAGACTGTTTTTCACTAGATGGTTTACTATACCTGTAGATGGTTTACACAACCATCAACAAAGTGATCCATACTACAATGTTTAAATCAAAAAGGTCAAATGAAAATGTACGTTCAACAAATAGGCATAGTACAACTTACTTTGCTGAAATAGAAAAGCACCTGACATTCAACACGGGGGGGGGGGGGCTGTCTGATCCGTCTGGAATGCTTTCTGCAGCATAGTCAAATGTACCATATTGTACCACATGTGACAGTGAGGAGATTTGTCTGAGCCCAACACAGTGCCAGGTGAGAGAAAAATCTCCCAGGTTTGAGAACTCTTTTGCTTTATTTTCCCCAACCCGTGCTGGGGGGGGGGGGTTTGGGGTTGGTATGGGTATGTAAACCGTGGCTCCTTACTATAGAGGAAGAAGGCACATAGCACCTGCTTCCCACAACTGCAGCTTTGTGTCAGTGGTGCATTAAATCAATTTTCTTCAGGATTTTACTCCCTAGACTAGAGTACCTGGGAAATGCAGAAAGACACCAATTAAGCAAACAACCCGATTCCCCCCTTTTAATATATTGAGTACTGATTTCAGCCATGACTGTGAGCAATCCTTGGTTGCCTCTCCTTCCTAAATTAACAAGAGAAAAGGCGTGTCAGTCTCTCTCTCATACACACAAACATGCTTTATTAGGTCAGAAAGTGGAGACGACATAAAACTCAAGTCAACTACACCCTCTGCTGGCTTTATCTGAAATTGTTAGTTTCCCCAATATCATTAGAGGACCAATTCAGATTTTTTGTGATTGTTTTATAATAGATAGTAGCATCTCTTGTGCTAGCACAAATCTCTGACAGTTGTTGACAACCATCTGCCTTGAGAGACAATGGAGTGTGCCTCCGAGGGTGAACACAAACCACTGCATAAGCAGCACCGAAGTGACTTCCCCACAGTGCAAGCCTGGGCAGTGTATATGAGTTGCCCAGAGGGCAAGACCATCCTCTTAGCCTCGTTTATGTAGTCCATAGGAAAGCAGAGCAGTATGTTTGACACCAGCTTGGCTGCAGGAGTTGCTGGAAGGAGGCATATAAGGCGCCAGCCAACCATCTTAAGGACTCCACCCCAATTTGTGTAGGGTTTACTCCTTAGCCCTTTCTTCCCTTGATGATATCTTGCAAGGCAGCAGAGGTTTAGGATCAGAGTTTTCCTTCTTCTAGATGGGCTACTTTCCCATGTTAGAATCATAGAATCATAGAGTTGGAAGAGACCACAAGGGCCATCCAGTCCAACCCCCTGCCAAGCAGGAACATCATCAAAGCATTCTTGACAGATGTTGTCAAGCTGCATCTGCCCCTCACTTCCCTCTATAGCATGTGTAGAAACCACCTTCTTGACTATTGGACCCGCTACTGGTCTCGCCCACTCAATCTGCCAGAGCCTGTCTTTGCATGCAGGGGAAGTCCCTAATTCACTGAGGGTTTGAGACCCATCGGCTACCCTCACCTGGTTTAGCCGGCCAGTCAAAGCTGTTTCCAGGGTATGGCTGCTGTCGAATGCTGACAGCTACTAGGAGCCACAGGTGAGAGCTGCATGTCAGGTGCAGCATCAACATCACAAGAATAGGATAGGTCCTGGAAACATCTCAAATGTCAAAGACCAAGCTGTGTAGTGAAGAAGCCAGCTGCACCTCTGTGGGGAGGGAATTGCAGAACATAGGAGCTGCTGCAAAGAATGCCCTCTCTCGGACCACCATCACCCCTAACACCTGGGTGCATCTGTAGGGAAGGAGGTGGTCTTTTGGATATTTGGGGCGTAAGCCATTTATGGCTTTAAATACTACCATGAACACTTCCAATTGATCTCAGAAATGAACTGATAGGAAATGCATCTGTTATATGAATTATAAAAGGAACCCCCCCCTGTAATTTGGCCACTGTGTTTTGGACCAGTTCCTAGTCATCGTCAGGGGCCAGTTTTGGACCAGTTGAAGTTTCCTAGTCACCATAAAGCACATTGCAATCGTCCACTTTGGAAGTTGCCTAAGCATGGAGTACCATAGCCAAGTCATCTCTGTCCAAAAGGAGCCAAAGCTGTTGAACCAGCCATAGCTGGAAATAGGCACTCCCCTCCAGACTTCCATTTTCTCATCCCTGCTTTATGCAGTAGGCTTTGATGCATCAGAGGTTCCCCTCCTTCCTGCAGTCAGCTACTTTCTCTGTCTCTGAGTCCAGAGAGAAAGGCCACTCCTTCAAACAGGCCTTCTGCTCACTTGGCCTGCTCCCTCTGGGCTGGAAGGATTGAGCTGGTGGGAATGGCAAGAAGAGCAGCAGCAGAGACAGGCAGCTCTGGTGATCAGTAGGAGACCCTCTGTGGAGTAGGCTTTGGCAGGTCCCCAACCTTGGCAAACCCTGCCATGCTTCAGTAAGCACATGCAGGGCTTTTTTTCAGCCGGAACTCACCAGAACTCAGTTCCAGCAGCTCTCAGGTGGGCACCATTGCCATTATAAGAGAACAAATGAGGTGTTCGTGGCGAGTCTGGCACTTCTTTTTCTAGAAAAATAGCACTGAGCACATTTATATTGAGGTATAAATATATGTACATTTACATAATAAAGCAGTTAAAAGACAACAAAAAATGTGTAAATTAAAGGACAGAACTAGCTAAAAAACATGATTAAGTCTTCAGCCATGGTGTACAGATAAGATTACATGTAGATAAACCTTTATACCTGCAATCTCTTTAAGTATGTGGAGTGTTTTACAAGTTCAGCTCATTTGTTTGTTCCACCATCTCTGAGATAGTCTTTAATATTTCTCTTTCTACAAGAGGGGAACTAAGGCAGAATTAATGTGGCTTGTCTCTCCTACCCTGTTCTCATTCTGAGCACTTTTATATATCCAAATTTTATATATTGTAATATATAATCTTGAAATTGGAAAGAAATTGCTTGTAGCATTCAGTTTGATAATAAAACACAAAAATAACATGATCTGAGAACATTACACTGTCTGTAGTAGTGAAGCCTGTGGCACTGATTGGCTGAGCTGGTGTAATGACACAGAATGTTCAAGAGTATTCCAATTGATCAGTAAACTTAGCTGTTAGATTGTCTGAATGTAGAATATCTGGAAGAAATTCAGGTGCTGTGCTAAGGCAACCAGCAATCGTTTCATCAGCACGTTTCAGCTTGCTCAAAAGGAACAATCCCCCCCCCTCTTCTCCCCTCACACTGTCCCAAGGATTCTCCCCCCACCCCCACCCTACCCAAACCAATTTTGTTCAGGGCTTCTGCTGATGAGACTCATTAGATGACTCCCACCCGCTGAAAGGAAGAAAGATGGTTTTGGCTGGAATTAAAACTTTGCATGGGACCTAGCTTTTGGAAGAAGTTTGAAAAATGAGAAATGGGTACAAGTCGTAGAGATGCTAAGGGCTCTGTAGCAGAAAAGGCTATGGACAGAGAAAAAAGAAGCTGGGGAAAGTGTAGGTTTAGGAGGTTTGTGGAAAAGAACCATATTTTTTATTAATGTGAACTAAGCAGCCAGGTTCTTTTCGGTGCATGCTTCTGTTATGTTTTTAATATTGCATTTTTTAAATTGCTGCAACCCGTACTAAGACCTTATGGTGAAGTGTGGGTGAGAACAATACAGTATAGACATTCAGGCCTCATTTATGGGATTACTTAGGGTATATCATAATGTTGCAGGCTGAAATGTTTTACATACTTTGTCCTACCAAAAATACATTTTTAAAAAATGGATCTGTTAAAAACGGATTTCAAAAAATTGGATATGAAGTGCAATGTCTTTTCAGATCACCCAGAACGTTGAAATTTTCTGCACACATAGCTAAAGACAGAGTCAGAGCTAGAAAGCCTGGCAATGGGAAGTTTTTGCACCTAACAGCCAAAACCTGGAACATGAAGCTAATTTATCTAAGAGAGCAGCATTCTAGGACAGAGTATGCTGAGCCACATGTGGGACAAGCTGCTATAGTGTGGGCACTCTGCTGCCTCTTCAGGCTTTGCTCGGGTGGTAGGAAGAGGCCAATTTACTATTATGATTCTAATATAAAAGGCATTTGGGCCCCACTGTCTTGACTCACAGAGGCACTGAAAATAATTTGTTACCTCCCTATGATTTAGCAGTATGAAACTTGTTTGATGGCTAGTCCAAGGAACACTGAATATGGCACGTATCTCTTCCCCTCCGCCCCCAGAAGGCTGCAAGTGGGCCTGCTTCTACAGGTGGCTTGGTACACAAGTAGTTCAAGATTTCCAGGTGTTATCCTTTAGCAGAAAAAACCAACAGAGAGACTTGCGGTGCCTTAAAAACTAACCAATTTATTATGGAAGAAGCTTTCATGGACTAGTGTATTTAACAGTGGTAATTCACAAGTCCCTAATTGCCGCTGTCTGTACTTTTCCTCAGTTCATTTCCCCTTGACCACACTTTTTACAATCCTCCACCCAAACATATGTATATACTGTATATTCCTGCGTATGACTACTTTTTAACCCAGGAAAATCTTCTCAAAAGTCGAGGGTCGTCTTATACGCCGGGTCGTATTTCTTATACGGCGAGTATATCCCAAACTCTATATTTTAACTGGAAAAGTTGCGGGTCGTTTTATACGCCCAGTCGTCTTATACGCCGGAATATACGGTACATACCTGCAACTCAGGATAACACTTCATTCATCCAAAGTTGACTGTAGTCCACAAACCCTTATGCCTTGATAATTTGTTAAACCTTAGATGTCATAATTTGTTAAACCCTACCATAGTGCCACTCTGATCCAAAAGGGGGCGTTTTGCACACCTCTCCTTCAAAGGGGGACAGGAAGTGTACTCCAGAGACATTAAACACTTCCAAACTGCCCCTAAAGTTGACAACTTCTCATAGGAACACTAGAAGCCACCCTGGATGACGCTAATACAGCTCATTGTTCCTATTTGAGACAAATACTGCCTTAATAGTATAGATGGAAATTCGCAAGTGGGGCTTGATAGCAAGCAGTATCGATCACCAGCTAAGAAAAAGCCCATTTCTAACTGCTGGCACTTTTAGACTGTCGAGCAATAGGCACCATCATATACTTCTCAAATACATTAGACACCAATATATGCTAGTGATCATCACACCATCCTGTGGCAGTGGATTGGCCACTATGTGTTGCAATAAGCATTCTACCTTAAAGGTAAAGGTAAAGGGACCCCTGACCATTAGGTCCAGTCGTGTCTGACTCTGGGGTTGCGGCGCTCATCTCACTTTATTGGCCGAGAGCCGGCGTACAGCTTCCAGGTCATGTGGCCAGCATGACAAAGCCGCTTCTGGCGAACCAGAGCAGCACATGGAAATGCCGTTTACCTTCCCGCCGGAGCGGTTCCTATTTATCTACTTGCACTTTGACGTGCTTTCGAACTGCTAGGTGGGCAGGAGCTGGGACCGAGCAACGGGAGCTCACCCCGTCGCAGGGATTCGAACCGCCAACCTTCCGATCAGCAAGCCCTAGGCTCTGTGGTTTAACCCACAGCGCCACCTGGATTCTACCTTAGTTTTCTTTTAATTTTTTGGCCATTAATTTAATGGATGTTGAAATTCTGAAGGGGCATGTTGTTTTTCTTGTCAGTAAACAACTTATCTTACTATTAAAACCTAGTAACCACACATTAGCTACTTTAAAAAATACTTTAGTGCTCTGTAGCTTCCACTCATGTGGTGAAACCCAAGACTGCACTGCTTCCTGTTTCTCCATGCTGCACCAAACTCCACAGATAATCAGAGACCACAGGCCACTTCTCCATGTTGGGGGAAAAAGCTCACCAAACTCTAGCCCTTTAGCAGTCACTGGAAAGCACCTTCAGGTCCCATTTAAATGAGATGCTCAGAATGTGTGTAATACCTGTACAGGATTCTGTGCAGATCAGTCACATTTAAAGGGTTCTGAAGCTCCTATCTTAGCAGCATTTACATGCAAACACAGATTCCCATAAATTACATATACTTATTTAAATATGCATATACTTTTGGCAGGATTCAACTAACCCCATCAGCAGAAGCCCTGAAACTCCATTTGAAACACCTGAGATCTGCATTTTTCTCTGGTCTATGAGGGTGAGTGGGAACATCTGCCTATAAAGGTACTGATTTTCTGAAAACAATGCCATTTCCCTTCCATTGTCAGATATTATTTACATTTATTGATTCACTTATATCCTACCTTTCCTTCAAGGAACTAAAGGGTGGCTGCAATAGAAGATTCATTTGTGCAAAACGCTCTGTGATGCATTGTTTGCTGGCTTGCAGAGGCTGTAAGAAAAGTCTTGCTTAATAATTATTTGGGCCCACAGTTATTAGAAAGCCCACTCTTGTCCAAATAGGTCTATGCCTCTCAAAGTGTGAACTGCCTTAAAATGCAATCTTGTACATGTCTACTCAAAAGTAATCCCTGCTAAATTCAGTGGAACTTATTCCCAGTTAACTACTGGTATGTAAAGGAGTGCATCACAATCAAGGCTGTTCCCTCTTTCAGAAAGTTACTATTTGAAACCATTAGAGGCAGGCAAATTTGATTATGATTAAAATAGGGATTAGGGGAATAAGGCTCTTAAAAGAATTGTAATATAAAGAGAAGAAAAATATAGGTGGTATTGGTTTACCATAAATGAATGCTCACAAACACTTGTCTTGTGACTGTGATTATAGTCTCTCTGCTCACTTTTCAATTCTACAGGTGGATGTCTTTGTTCTCAAGAGGTCCAGTAATACTGAGGCAAACGGAAGGGTGGCTCAGAAGCACGACAAAATTGGGTTTGTTTGCAGAGGGTATGCAGTGGTACCTTGGTTTACGAACTTAATCCGTTCCGGAAGTCCGTTCTTAAACCGAGGTGTGCCTTCCTTAATAAGGGCTCCCGCCGCCAGTGCCCTTCTACCGTTCGGATTCCGTTGTAAACTGAGGTAAATTTCACAAACCGAGACACTACTTCCGGTTTTGCGGAGTTCGTAAACAGGACTATTCTTAAACCGAGGTACCACTGTACTCTGAATTGTGCCTCTTATTTCATCACAACTGCAGCAGTTATAGAATGTGTTCTACGGTATTGTAAAAGACAAAAACAGACATGTAGCATTTTAACAAAAATACAGTAACTGTTTCATATAAAATGCATTCCTATATTACGTCAGAAAGATTAAGAGGACAGCTATCAGATACAAATGGCAAGAGTAGGCAATTGCAAGCCACAAGTCCACAATCTGTAACTGGAATATAGCATGTAAATTAAAGTATACACATATGGAGGGTGAAATTTTAATCACTTCAGATATTTTCAAGTTGCATATGTATGAATGTGGAAAGCCTCAAAAATGCCCTCAACAGAAAAAAACCCTGTGATCAAAGCTAGAATTAACAGTCATCTTTGTACACAAGAAAAATACACGGTCATCTTAACAGCCAAGAAAAACTGCAGTTTATTAAGTTTCAAAGAATCTTCGTACTCTTGAAAGCAACTTCTGGTGCATGTTTTTAACAATCACATTCTATGAGGAGAAATAACATTAAAAGCCACAAACTTTTTTTTTTATCTTTTCGTCTCAGAGTTACAGACATCTTGAATTCAAAATGAAAGAAGGCAAAAAAAAAAAGTTCAACAGGATGTATTTGCTTTTTTTTTTTTATATCCATCCCCAATTTTAAATGATCAGGAGTTCTTTTTCTACAACTCATTACTAAACTTCAGCATGGAAAATTGTATTGACTATATCAATCCGCACATAGGCACATATGTATTATATATATATAAATATAATGTGTGTGTGTCTGTGTGTATTAAGGGAGAGAGATATATATACACAATACATATGTAGAGTGCGTGTAATGACAATGAGATGCAAGCACTCTGAGAAAAGGGTATTCAGCTAAATACACTACGAAAACTTGAGAAAACACAAGTCTGGAACCCAATCTGTGCATAGTTCATGATCCTCTAGAAAACCAGCTTTTGTTGATTTGCAATCTTGCAGGACCCTTTTTAATTGGACAAAACCATTAAAAAGCTAATCTTTAACAAAACAAAAAATGTAATGCACAAGTTTCCTGATCCAAGCAGGCAGGGAGCACAATGTTCATATAATTTTTAAAAACATACTCAAAGGGTATGTTATTCCATTGTCTTTCTTCCTTTCAAAACAATCAAAAACATTGATCATTTTTAAACATAAAGCAATTTTTAATATATAAAGCACTCTTCAAACATCTATTTCTTTTGAGTCCATTATTTGGTAAATATGTAACTGCTACACATTAGATTAGGTATTTTTCTTCTTCTCTTACTGTCTTTTTTATTTTTATTTTTTTCATTTTGTTTTTTAATAATATCTTCAGTGCTAGGAGTTGGGTTTAAAAAATACATGAAATGGTGTGGAGTTGCTCCTCGGGAAACCCGGCTTTCCTGAGACATCTTCCACCATGTGCAAGATAGTGATCACAATATTTTTCGCCACTCTTGACGAAGAGGAGGAAAAAACAACAAAGGAGTACACAGCAATGGCCAAAGAAAAGGATAAACAACAACAACAACAATAACAACAACAAACACTGTTCAATCCCAGAGCTCTGAAGTAGCATATCTTCATTCTGAAAATAGGTTTCTTTATGATGGAAGTCTATTTTTTTTCTTTTTTTTCAATTCCTTTTTTTATTTTAAAGTTTGAAGGAGGAAAAAAAAAGGTCTGTAAACAGGTGGGAGCCGAAACCGTAGGCTCCTCCAAAAGCAGTCAAAACCTATGTCCAAGTGCTTGTTTCCGTTCCGGCTTGCAGGGAACCATCCACTCTTTACAAGTATTTATGGCCACAGTTCAACAAGAGGTTTTTTTTTTTTCCTTTTTTAAAACTTTATATTCCGAATGGGGAAAAAATGGTGCAATACTCCGGTATTTATTTCCTTGCATTAGTCCACAATAAAAAGCTGCTAAAGGTAGATATACATATTATTCTCCAGAGATACACACTGTAAGTTTTTTAAAATGCAGTAAGAGTCCTTGAGTAAACATTTACACGTGAATTGTCGCCAGCCCCTCCTATCAGTTTTTTTTTTCAATTTTCTTTTTTTAAAACAAGTAGGATTAGCTACAAGAAGGGCTGTGGACACTCAGTGCAAAGTTAGAAGCTAATAACAATTAAACGTTTGACCAAATAGCAAATCAAAAGCATATACTGAGAAGTGGGGAGGGGGAAAGAAAGGAAAAAAGTCACACAATTTGTTCAGTTGTACAACTGGCGCGCACACACGTCCATACGCTCACACATCTATCCATCTTTTTCCCCAATGCATACGTATAAGAAAGAACTTAACAAAAATATTCCTAGAGCCTGTTCTTTTGTTTTCTGGTGCCGACCTGGAAGTGTAATCATAGAAAGTGTTCACATTTTGTTATTGGCCTGCTGGATTCAAGTATAGTTGCATGTTTGATATGTTTCTTTAAAAAACCTTCTTCTTTTTTTTTTTACTATTTTTTGGGGGGAGTTTAAAAAAAAAATGACACAAAAAAGTAATGAAACAAGTGTAATGTGCATAGGCAAGACCCATGGGAGTAGTGAACATGGATATTCCACCCCACCTCTCAATCCAAGTCGTACAGCTGAGGGGCATAGGATTTGTTCCCCCCATGCTGCTGACTGCTGACGGGCTGGTCGGATGCCATCCCCTACTGATTACTGGATCCGCCTCTGGTAATGTGCATAATTATCACAGGCTCATTTTAAATAGGCTTTCTCACAACCCTCCCCCCCCTTCGTCCCTCCCCGACTCCCACAGTTGATAAAATAACCCTTTCCAGCCCAAATTCTGAAAAGTGCCCTTCATGATAGAACTAGTCTAAGCAGCTTTTATACGTCTTTAAAAACACCATACAAACATAAAAACAAAATTAAAAAGCCATTGGAAAAAAACCCACATAAAACCTATCATTAGCACGTGACACTGACCAAAGGGAGCCCATACTGTTGCACTAACAGTTCACAAGGACTTCGGCAGAGTTTCATAGTCGATATTGGACAGAGGTACTAAAAAAAAGGGCTGCCAGTCTGATCTATTAAAGCTGGATTCTTCGCGATGCCCTGGACTGGAAAGGGTTACCATTATTTTCCTTTAGTGCTGATGATTGTTACTTCCATTTTGTTTCTCTGGTGTCCTACATGGACTCCCCGCTGAGAAGGTCACCTGGGAGCAGAGTATTCAAAGGCGTTGGGCTTCCGATAACCCTGCCATCATCGGTACTGGGTGGACCCCAAAGGCTGCTTGAGTACTGAGGGACCCCGCCCCAGAGCAGATCACTGCTCCCTTTGCCACCTAGGCAGGGGGTATTCCAGTGGCCTGCATCATTGCGCACCATGCTGTGTGAGCTGCTTGTGGAGCCCAAACGTGTCTGAGTGGTTCCAGTGTTGGACTGCCAACTGGAGGTGGGGGGCAGTGGCTGGCCTTGTGCTAAGAAACGGTTCACTTCCTCTTCTCCAGCGAACTCGGCCAAGATGGTAGTGTTCCCCAAAACGCACCTGAAAACAGAGAAAGACACAGAGATGCTCAGAGGTAAACCACACTCTTACCTGGGCGCAGAGAAGGGGATTTGTCTCAGGTTATTTTCATATTCTGTTACGAAACCCAATGCTATGAAAATCTAACAAATCAATCCTTATTATTTCTATTTTAATGTATGATTATCTATATACTGCAATCCTTACTCAGTGGAGGGAATGCTAGATGTACGTTTGAAAAAGCAGGGCTTGAATCTCACTGCACCAAGCAAATCTATGGTTGCACGTAGCATACAAAGTGCACACACATTTATTTTGCATACTTTATTTTGTTTTGAATATATAGACTTCCGTAGAGTTCAGAATATATATTTCAGATGATAGACACAACCTTTCCACAACCCATTTCTTTGGACCAGAATTCCAGGTGCTTTGGACGACAACTTGTATAAGCCCTAGGCAGAGCAGCCATGCAGGCTGGGGCTGACAGGTACTGTGGTCGAAAACATCTGGAAGGCGATGCTGGATAGCAGGGGGTATATTAAAAATAACAGTCAATTCTACTTTGGCTGTCTCCTCAAAGACAGAAGTGGCTATTATTTTTCAATCCATGGCCTTTGGTTAAGGCTTGTGGTTGCTTGTTCAAATACCAAAATCATGGGTTTATTCTAGATCTGCATAATTATATTCCACATGTATGCAAGTGTGTGTCCACCCACTTTTCTCCTCCTGAGCAGCTTTGGTAGTGTGGTTGACAAGAGGTACCATGCAAAAGCTGAGAGGGAGGGAAATCTTTCACCTGGAAGAGAGCCTCCTCATGTGCCTTCTTCCCCTAGGAACTGTACTGGGCAAGAGCACTGCTTTCAGTTGCATGCCTCTGTAGTCTCAGAAATCATTTCTCCAATCCCTATCTTCACACCCTCCTGCATGTCTAGCAACGAACACACCACACAGTAAGCCAAGGGGAGGAGACTACCATTCTTCTTCTTAATTAACTCTAATCACTACTTCTGGCCTTACATAATGAAACGCTGCAAAAGTACTCCATATCCAAAGCTGAGACTGATCTACCATGTCTCTATGTTTCCTCCTCACCAACCCACATTCAGGAATGCATTGTGGGTTACTGCAAACATTAAAATGTTAAACTTAATTTTACTGGTTTTTAATTCAGCGCAGGATAAAAGCTGCAGAAGCTTCAGGACTGCTGGTGAATGGAATTGGGAGTCCTAAGTAGGAACAAATCTACCTCTTTTGGAATTTGCCAGTTTTTATAGGCATATCCTGTATCATGACTTTTCACTTAATGCCCTGCTCATGTAAATCTCACAGCTTAATTTTCATTATTCAGTTCTTCTGCTTCTGCTCTTACAGACACACCAAACTAAGACACAGAGGTCACATGTGAACCACAGCAAATACTGAATAGATTGCATACATATGCAGAGATTTCTGGGCCTTCGCTGCTTCTTCCTTGGAACTGTATCGAACCACAGCATTCCCTTGAGTCAGGTTCAGATGGAATGTAATAAGAGGACCGTGCTGCAAGCATAGAGTACGCAGTGTAGAGCCATCAATCTAATTGGAAAAGGAGCACAAATGAGATTGATGTACAGGCGTCATAAGGAAGGAGCAACTGCATCACATTGGTTTTATCCAGCCTTTCTCCAAAACTTCACACCCACTTCTTTCTCTTTCTGCCTGCTCCCCGATATCAGCATAGCTACACTCAAGCTGTTTCTGTAAGCCTCTGTGCCAAGTATTTTGAGGTCATGTTCATTAAGTCTGAAAGCTTTAATTGGTAGGATTGCTTAATTACCCCATTAACCCAAAGAGAAATAAGATTTTAATCAGACTTGTCTTAACGTAAAGCATTTGATCTGGTTGCTAATACTATGCATCTTCTGAGTCAGGGAACTTGTTTAAGATTATTTCCCAGAGTGAATTATTTCCCGAAGTGGTCGATCTGGTGCCGCCCTCCTGACACCAGCACTGCTGCCACTTACCAGGATGGTGAAGGGGGGGCAGTGGCCAGGTCTGGGCTGCACAGGCACATCAGTGGGAACATTGGAATGGCTCCACTGACGCACCTGCACAGCTCTGTCCGACTCTGCACTGTCCAGGTAAGCAGCAGTGATGCCAGTGTTGGGAGGGTGACACGGCCCCTCCACATCTAAAGATGGCTAAGCTTTTTTCCAGTTAGGGCAAATTCACTATACTAAGACTCCTGCAACTGAAGAGGAAAGTTGTATATCTCCTGCATGGGCAGGTGGCTGAGCTGAACCCCATTTCTGGTGGCCATGCATTTCCATATGGGACCGAGTGGTGACTTTCTTCAGTAATTACATGGAAAAGTGGATGTGTGAGTTTCTCATACAGAGTCACAGAATTGTAGAGTTGGAAGGGATCCCAAAGATCATCCCCTGCAATACAGGAATCTCAACACACAGTCTCCCATCCAATCTGAAACCATACCAGACCTTGTTTAACTTTGCAAATGTTTTATAGCTGCATCACTAGGAGGTCAGATAGCTGCTCTTACTGCTTCCCCTAAAGTCATCAGGGGAAATAGTACACTTTCTGTAATGTATACCAATAGCCATGCTACTGAAACCTTGTATATTTCTGGGTATCGAATAATTTGATGTCCCCACTATTTTTAAGATTGTATTTCTGCATTAGCTGATGACCCCGTTTTACATTTGACCATGAAACCTGCAAAAGCAGGAGGAAGAACTCTATTTTCAAGGCAGCTTGTGTTCATTGCTCATGCCTACTTCATGGGATATAGTTTGCAAGGATTCAACCAATAAATGAATAGGTTAGGATAGGGTGGGCAAAAGGATCTGAGTGATCTGCAGTAATCACTAAGGAATTCTGACTCCCTTTGGTTGAACCATAGCAACCACCTTTCCTTTCCGATCGGGGTGCTGAAATGAAGAAAATTTGGGAAGAAACTAGGATTGGATTTAGGTGAGAAAGCACTGTGTGCTACTATTGAAAACAAATATCTGGGCTCAGATTCCACAAACCTGGAAGTTTGCTCACTTCTGGATAAGGAGATTCTATTTTAAATTTAGCAAACTTTGCAGCACTAAATAAAAACACAGTGGGCTCTCAAGAATGAGGATTTGCATTTGGTTCTAGGTGTGTTTGCAAAGGCTTAAATGAGCCAATCCTAAAACGTACAGCACCCGTAATGAGTGCTTAGGACAGGATGCACCAATGGCTGTGGCTAATGCAGTGTCACAAACACTGACAATTATAGGCAGCTATATAGCACGAGGATTTAGAAGCAGGATGCCAAATTTTATCTCCCCGATATCTCAGATAGCCCACAGCTATTTTCTGAATTAATCAGGGAACTTTGCTTACCTGGGGTGTGAGGTTACGGAGGACCAGCCAGCTACTTGTTCTTCCTGAGCTGTCAGTACTCCAGGCTGAGCCTATACCACAAAGAAAGGAAAGATTATGGAGAGCCCAACCCAGCTTACTGAATGAAGGCTATACAACATGCAGGACACAAACATGAGGAATACAACTGTTATAGGGATTCCTAATAAGGTGACAACTTATCAAATGCCTACCAACCTTTTTTTTCTTGGTAGCGGCCCTGAGACAGTACTGTAAATACCTATACCACCATCATGCATCAGATAACATGGACTCTAGTCCATAAAAGCTAATGCAATAATAGCATTTGAGGTGCCACAAAAATCTTTGCTGTTTTTTTGCTGGTTACCCCATTGGAAACTGCAGAACAGATGTCTCTCTAAAGTCAGTTTCAGTAGCTACGAGGTGAGATTAATGGAATGATAAGCAACCTGTGGCCTTTTCTGTTGTTATCCTTTGACACTGTTATCTGTCAAGTTTTGTTTTACAAAATGACCAGATCATGATTTTAAAGATTCTGTTTAAAGACAATAGTTTCAAATGCTCAGAAGGCAATTTCAAAAGGATATTGCTGCTTCCACACCTCCTGATTTTCAGATATGCCGAGTTAAGGCCCCAGGAGTCCAGCTTATCATATTTGAATAGGTGATGTGACAGGGTAATTGTATAGAGCAGAATGCCATGTAAGGCACAGGATGAATGAAACAGATTAAGAACGTATCTTCCAGCTGTGATCCAGACATCTAGCACCCATTATATGTACAATAAAGCAAGCAAATCAACTCTAGATTTCCAGTTCATTATTTCCTCTATACTAAGGCAGTGTTAATTGCTGAACCTGCACTGCTTCGACATTTAAATGGCAGCATTTTAAAAAGGCACATGACTTCCAAAGTCAGGTGGGTTACTGCACTGAAGCTGAAATTTGAATCCTTGTTATTTGGCCACCAGGTGGAGCTCATAAAAAGCTGATAATGTTGTGTGTTTTTCAAAGGGTTGATGGGAGCATTTCATTTCCACACTTACTGGTAAAACAATAAATATTGTGACACGTGAAGAAATCCATCTGAAACAGTGTATGGTGTGTGAAACAGAAGTAGCCAAATAAATGGATCATAAAGTCAGGACAGGGAGAAACCTTTTTATGGATTTTGCATCTTATGGGAAGCTACGTATGTCTTAGTTACACATCTTTCCTTCATTCAGAATTAACTTGCAGAGTTTTGCAAATAACTGTCATTGCTTTCCAGAGGATTCTGCCTGGTGCTGCACTAAGAGCCCACACTTCAGGAACATTTGGGTGTGATGGTATCAGCTGAAGAATTTTCATTAGTGTTTTTTTTTAAAAAAAGCAAATCTAGTAAAGCCATCATAACAAAAGACTGCTGGATCAGGCCAAGGGCCCAGATGCCTGTGGAAATTGGCAAGCAGGACTTGAGCATAAGATCCCTCTCCACTCAGCAAGTATCCAGGACTTCCGTCCCCTTTCCACTCAGTTTCCTACCTAGCTGATTGCTCATCCTAATCACAGCTTGCCTCAATCTTTGAAATCTCTGAATATAGCTGTTTTGTGCTATAGCAGGCTGTGCCACTTGTGCTGATCCTCCAATCAATTTTGCACTAGCATCAGTTATCATGGAGATCAACATGGTTCCCATTAGGACTGTGCAGAACAACCAGGAGGAAAACAGTGGCAAAATAGGTGCAATCATTCATCAAAATGTTGATCTCATTTCTGCTTTTCCATGAATTCCAGAAGCTAAAGATAGTTGCCGGTATGCCCTCTTGCCTTTAACTGGCTAGCCCTTGCTTATATTACAGTCTGATGTTTCAACAAGACTCTCTTGTAGCCTGTTTTTGCCTTATGGGGTAACATGCCTTGTTTTACAAAATTCTGCTTAGCATATGCAGTACAATTGTGCATTATTTTCTCTACAAAAATATGGGGGAGCGGAGAGAGAAAGCTGGATCAATACCCACTTTCAGTAACTTGCAGTGATTTGGTAAATAGGTATGAACTTCTATACCAAATAATATAACCATGGACACCAACAGCAAACTCATTCTCTGAGTGTGGATCTTATCATTCATGCAGAAGAGAGAGGTGTTTGCAGGCTTGGGGGAACCTCAGCTGAGCTTATTCCCCAGTAAGTCTTCAATGGCTTTTATCCTGAATTACTGAAAGCACAACTGCTAATAGCACATAGAAATGCACCTGCCACAGAGGAAATTACTGAGAAAAGTACTTTCTGGGGAGAACTGTCACGTCTGACTGGTTGCACGAATTTTCCATCTCAGGAATAATCCAGCAAATGAGTGCATTCCACTCACCCTTCGAGCCCTACAGATTTGCTACATTAAAAAACCTGAACACAGAGAGGGGATAAGAACAAAAAAGTTGTTGCGTTGCAAAGAAAAAAAAAGAAAGGAAAGGAAAAAAGACAGTAGTCAGGAATACCAGAGGAGTAAGAGCTGGCCCAACCCAGTGGGCTGGCACCCCAAGTAGACGATGGCTTGGTGTTTGTTAAGCCTGGAGGTGGTCTTGTAGGAGCAGTAGTGTTTCTGGGCACCTTCCACAGTTCATGGGACAGAGAGGCTTGTGTGTGAGAAATTGGGCCAGAGGACCACGTTGATTTGATGTCTGACAGTTTACCTGCAACAGAGAAATGCAATTCATGTATTTGTTAGAATGTAGTATAGGGACACTGAGTGATCCCCAGGGTTCTGTTCTCTTTACACCAGCATAATAAGCACTATAGCAAACATTGATCATAACTGGCAGAGCTTCTCTTGCTAATATATCTGCATAATTAATCCACTGCCTTTAAAGATCCCAGATTTGTTCCTCCTGAATTGGACAAAAGTCCCATTAGTGAATGCTTCCAGAGTCCAAACTGTAAGATCTGAAATTAATCTGACTTCTGAATAAAACAAGTTACTTACAGGTTTTAAATGACTAAGCGCATAACATTAGTCTTTTCTTCTTCTTCTTGAACTGGAGGAACTGTCATGTTTGTTTCTGGGTATGCTAGAGGTTATGGTGGATCAAGTCCCCTGCTAGTTCCAAAAGTGATCTGCTGACAAGCCCCATTGCCCCATCACCATATTTCACGCCTTCTCCTCTTCCTCCTCCTCCTCCTTCTCTATCCACAGGAGGAAGAGAATTGCTGACATCTTAAGTTATTGCCCAGCAATTACCCTGGGTGCTCTCCAACTGTTTCTAGATAGCCTGAAAGCAGTAAGAGACCACATCAGGCTGTTTCTTGCTTAACAATATGTTAACTGTTTCCTCTCCTGTTATCTTGTGGGGAAAGGATGATGGGAGTGAAGGATGCAAGAGACGGGGAGATCTTGCTCCTTCTGCATCCTTTAGACATAGCGTATTACTGAATCTACACTATCACTGGCATTCTTGTACCTTGGCAGCTGTTACTTTGGCTCTCAGAGGGGAGAGAGTTGACCTCTCAACTGCCATCCCAGAAATGAGAGAAACACATTTCTCTCCTTCTTTCTGAGGAGGGAGTGAAAGAGAGAAGATAGGGAGTTCCTCATCTTGTTATCTCCTATATTAATCTGAAATGTTTCTACAAGGACCCCTCATGGCACAACATTTATTCCTGCAATCACACATCCCTTTCTGATTCCTTTTAATCATCACTACCAGAAATGAATGGTATGTGTTCAACGAAAGCAAAGAAATGCATATTATTAAGCATCAATCATATAAATGATGTAAAAATGCAAGATAATTTCCCAGCCTTAAAATATTTTCACATGTATATAAAGAGAGGAAGCTGATTCACACATGCAGTACTAAACACTTTTACCACGGAGTATGCCTTGTGCTGTGAGAGTGTAACTTAAACACACAGCCTTGTCCCAATGTGAACCCCAAACTTGTGTGGCCTTCCTCACCACAATTCCTTTAAAAAAATTAAAAAAAGAACCAGGACCCAGTACTTATGTTGTGCGCAAACTGTACAGCTGTGATGTGTGTGAATTCACCTGCAGTTAAGTTGATTCTCCTTCTAGATACAATTTTTTCAACAAGATGAACTCAAAGGATAAAAATGTTAAATGCTGCAAAAATGGTCTTACAAACCACATGAGCCTGATTTAAAAGTAATATTCAATGTTGAATCTTCATTTTTTTAAAAAAAGAAAACATTTTCAAAACAGTTTTACCATTATGTCACTGGTTCTCACATGGTCAATGCACAATTTACCATACATAGACTTACATTGTTGAGCAGTATATAAATGGTTGAAGTAGATAAATGATAAGTAAAAATAGTAGAAGGAGAAAAGCTACATGAAGGAGCAGTGCATAAAAGTTAAAATTAAGGGTAAGTAAACTTGTTTTATTTCCTTTTAAAGAATTGTTAACAGGTAATCTTTTAAAAATACACGCTTTACGTGCATGCACACGAAAGCTCATACCAAGAACAAACTTAGTTGGTCTCTAAGGTGCTACTGGAAGGAATTTTTTTATTTTATTTTGTTTTGACTATGACAGACCAACACGGCTATCTACCTTTTGCTTAAACTAAAGAGCTGAAGATTTAAGATTGTATCCACTGAGGTTGTCCTTTTAATGCAGGACTTCTGCCTGTGCAGTGGGACTTCTTCTCCCTCTCTTGTCCCCATGCCCATCATCTGCTCAGGAGGGTTGGGGGAACCCCCAGAACAGATTTGGGGAGAGCGGCACATGGGAAGAAGATATTCCACTGCACAGACAAAAGCCCTTGAGCTGAAAGAAGAACTTGGTTGGATACAAGTCTTAATGGGTACATAAATATAAGAAACCAAAAGCATGGCTACCTGAACACAGGTCTGCATGAATGTAAATTACATTGGTGAGCTGTCGAAACAGTTTCTACAACCCACCAAGATAATTTACATTCATGCAGACCTGTGCTCATGTAGCTGTTTTTGGTGTCTATACTGTGCTGTTTACCCATATGGTTCCCAAAGCAAGCCTGGGGAGAGGGGAGATCTGAAATAGAGTATAAGATTCCAGCTGTACACCAGTTTCTCAGGACTTCAGGCAGTGTGGGCTTAGTAAAGAAAAACAGCTGATCTTTCCCTATTACTTACAGATTTCAGCTTAAACTGCCCATTACGAAATTCACAGTTACTGGAATTATCATTTGGACCATCTAAGTCTGCATCCAGCTGTGGTGGTAAGTTACATATTGTTTACACCAAGGGGGCCAAAGTACTGTAAGAAGACCATGTAACTCAAAAGCAGGAAAAATAAATGTTCAAAATATTTTTGAGGTTTTGGGCTACAATAAAAAACATCAGATCCATGGGCTGTCCAGTTGCTGGCTGAAAAGGAGTTCAGCATTCCTTTCCATTTTCAGCAGTGGGAAACCCAATACCCTCACAGTCTTCAGTCTGGAGACCAAAATAAAACAGTATCATGTCAACATATTAACATTTTGATCATGGCTCTCAAAAATTACCTATCTGCTAGATGTTAAGTGCCTTATTTTGGCTAATCAATTAAAATGCATACATTTATAACTGCAACATTGCTAGCATTTTGATTCTAGTTAGGGTAGGCATGGCAGTATCTGCAGGTTGAAGCCCCCCGTCTCTGGGAGAAAATTAGGTGGCAGTGGCAAGGGTAACTTGAGAAAGTTTGCACATACAAACTCCTCAGCACTGCTCAGGAAAAAAGTAAGCAGCAAGCACCTGTTCTCGCAGTAAAAGCATTGTGCCCCACCCCTTCTAATGTGTGATATGCTATGTGGGGGTGCGTGGCACAATTCCTTCCACTGAGTGATTAAAAGCTGCACTGGCTGCTTCCTTTCTGGTTCATGGGCAATGTGAGATAAGGCACAAGTTACCCTCCACTTTGCTGACCTAGCCCGTCTCCAATTAGGAACAAAACATGTGCACAGAAACCACCCTATTCCTTTTGAAGTGAAGAGAAAGGAGAGGAGAGGAGGAGGAGAAGCTGGGCCTTCCCATGAACTCCTACAACATGAAGGGATCAAGCTCATCACCTTTTCCTATCTATGGCGCTGGGAAGAAAACCAGGCTAAGCATTGCCCAAAAACCTTTTATGGCCTGTTTTGTTCACCCCTTCCCCAGGACAAAGAGGAAGTCACAGGACCAAGACAGTAGGGCTTTTTGCTTCAACTTGGCAAAAGTTTAGGCTGGCCCTGAATAAGGCAAGCTATTTATTGTTTGGAAACAAATCTTACCTTTACATACCTTTACAATACAAGCACAGGTGTTCGTTTTGTAATAAGATGCACCATATGAAAAGGGAATGATCAAGAAGGCCACTTGGGAATTTAGAGATGGGCAATAAGGACACAATTTGTTGCTGCCCCGCACCCTGCCCCCCCCTTGCCCAATTGAGTCCACCTGCACCTATTGGCCCCAGGGTGGCTGAACAAAGCAAGATGGCTGACAGCATCTTGAAAATTGCTGGGTATGTGTTAGGAGTAATGCAGTGGAAGTTCAGCCACATATATGTTGACAGTGACCACACTGCCCACTTTCTGCTTCATCAAGACATTTGCTGAGATGGGTAGGCAAAGTTGGGAAGGGAAGGGAGAACAAGGAGAAGTGAAAGACTTTGGTTGTATTGATCAACTTATTCCCAGGAAATGAGAAACACAACATCAGATAAGCAATGCTCTTTATTCCACAACTTCTGTTGATGAAACAGTATAAGCTAGCTTGAATGATGGTCAAAAGCTTTCCTGTTTTCATGAACAGAATTTAGTCCAATATGCACCAAGGCGTTGGCACTCTATCTAATTTATGTTTCTCATTTTGAAGTATTTTTCGTGCCAAACATCCCCATTACATATTCATCACTGCCAAATTCTCAGGACAGTTACTGGACTGAAGGAGCACAGTATGCAAAAGACATGCGGCACACCTATAGGACCATAATTACCACATTGAGCAGAAGCCTTTCGAAAACCTCCTCTCTTTGTGGATAAAAAGGGACTCTAAGTAGAAAGACCATTGGTCGTACCTGCAATGCTAGGTGCGGATGCAATGCTGCTGAAAGAGCTACTGTAGCCGGAGGCACTAAGTGGCCAGGCACTCGATGAAGGCAGCGTGGCATTCTGAGATGATGTTGGGGATGACCCTGCAGAACCAGCAAAGAAGCAACTAAGAAAGATGGGCAGAATGGTGTCTACTGTAGCATATGCAATTCTAACACCGTCATGTGCAAACAGAAACCATGCAAGGTAAGATGCTAACCCAGCCTTGCCTTTGAGGTCTAGGAATGAAATGTGATAGGAAGCATGATCCGATGCAGCAGAACTAAGTACAAAAAAGGGTGGCACAGTCACAAGGGTAGTTGTGCCCGTGCAGAAGGATACATTCTAACTCTCCTTAAACTGTTATTTCCAAGAAGGTGACATTCATTGCCACCGTATCCAGGATACATGAATCGTAGATGAAAAATGTTTATGAAAATGCAGCCATATCAGTTGTGGTGACCCATGTGTCAGAAAGTTAAAAGCATCGTTCTGTGCAAGGCAGGTCAGACAGATGTGCTCATCTCTGTCCCACTTGCCTTCAAGAATCCCTGCAACTGTCGCCAGCCAATCCCACCCCCTCCAGCTTTGTTGCATAGGATGTTCCCACAAGCCTCAGCAAAATAAGTCACATCACAGGCCAAGGCCAGAGCTGCAGGACCAAATGCCTCCATAGATCTGCCCTGGGAGCCGAGTGTCAGGTCTAGTGCTCTGCAGCCACTGTGCAACTGCCACATTTAGGCTGTTGAAAACCAGCTACCAATAGGGTGGTCAAGTTGCTAGAAGCCACCTGGAATTATAAATTCTGTTGTAATGCTTCTTAGACAGAGGCACACAAATTACCTTAGAAGTTATTTATATAGTCTGAAAGGCTAAACATGACTTACACACATGGCATCTAGTTGGTATGGGTAACGTATACATAGAGGAAGAATCTCATCTCAAGGGGAAAAGTCCAAATAATCGAATCCAATCTAACATTAGCATTACTTTACAAGTGGACAACAAATCTATTCTAATAAATTAAGGGACTATCTAAGTTTTCAGATGTGGTGGAGCAAACATCAGCCATTCATCTTAAAGGCTTAAGGATCCCACGTTGAACTCGTCTATGGTAGATTGTGTTGTGTGAAGATATCCTCTGCTTGAGGTACCTTGCTATATTGTTGTGAAGACTAGATGTATATGTGAATGGTTTTTTAAATAAGAGAATCACTCTTCAGTGACTGGTTTGCTGCAGTACGCCTTGCTCTTGCATCCAGCATTTTCAGTAATAACACAGGGCTGATCCATATGCTCTGTGGCTGCAGCACCCACATTCAGAGGACTCTAATAGGGCTCCCTGGTTTTTATTTCTCTGCCTGCTCAAACACTGAAAAATATGCAGGCACTGTGATGGGACATCTGTGTATGCCTCACATATCCAGCCCCTTCTCTCCATGCCTTGCAAGTTACTTGTGGTCATAGCGTAAGTATCTTGTATTGGGCAGAGGACAGACTGGACAGGGATGCATGAGATGTACAGAGATGCTCCTTTCTGTCTAACATCCTATCACACTACCTGCATGCATGTCTGTGAGGTTTGGGGGGGGCAGAGGGGAAGCAGATCTCTTCCGAGCCTAGTTGAGCTTTTTGCCTACATTTGCTATCCCTACAAGAATATAATGTCCAATGTATATACATTCAGAAAATGAAAAGTTGATGTTATTTTCTGAGTCTCAAAAAAGGTTGGCCGTTATCTTGTACAAGTATTTCATAACAAGATAACTAAACATACTAAAACCAATTGTAACACAAAGTTGTGCGATAACTTCTGCTCCAGGATCAATGCTCCAGTGAAAAACCAACAGTATAAAACCTACAAAGAAACTGCATGTTACATAATGTTTTGAATATCCCGCACTCATGTGGACTGCATCATCCCAGACTATGAGGAAGTCAGTTGAGCAGTCAGTGAGTGTTGCATGAAACCAGTGCTTTAGTTCCCATGAGCATATCTATACTTGAATGGCTCCCATGCTTCCAGGAAATCAGGAAATCATCAACCTGATTATATGTTCTCCATATATGGTGGTGATCCTGCCTTAGCACATAAGGGGAAGAAAAGTTGGATCTATGGAAAATTATGAAAGGAAAATATTACTAATGGCTCAGCCCACATGAATGAACCTCACACGCTTGTGCATTCATTCATTCCCTCATGTATTCTGATTTCTTCCCATACTTCCTAGTTCTCAGCAAAGCAATTTGCCATTTCAGCATGGTTTGCCTCCAAACCAGAACTAGAAACCAATATCAAATGATGGTTTCTAGTTCTGTGTTGCAGACAAACTATGGTTTGCTAAGAACCAGGAAGTGTGGGCAAGAACTGAAACATCTGAGGAAAGGAAAGAATAAGTGAGCCTGAGACAAATTCATTTAATGAAAAAGCATGGTTTGGCATTATAGCTGAAGTAAGTCAAAGTTGCAGCAATGCAGACACTGTGGTAAAAATATACCAGTGAAAGGGTAAAAGCCTGAGAAGAGAGATCTTGCACTGAAGACATTGGGTAGGTTCAGAGTAAGTAAAGCATAGTTTAGCTATATGAGAACAAGCCCAATCTTTCTGTGGGCTTGCATTCTACTCACTTCTCTTCCAACATGGCTGTGAGGAGGAATTGCCATGTCCAAACCAGTGCATCTTAACTATGGTTAGTGACAATAAGCCAACTTTGAACCATAATTTATGAAGCTGGCCTATTTTCACTAACCACCATAATTAAGTTTAACCACAGTCTAGTTTTCAAATGATATCCATGTGCCTGCATCACAGGGGGAAGAGGGTGAGCCCAAGCCCAAGGGGAATTGAGGCACCTTCTCATAACATTTTACTGTAGTTTAACATTATGTCCAAACACAGACAATCTATTTTGGTGTGAAGATTGCAGGTATGATGCCCTCTATCCTCATATACAATGAGAGAAAATGAACTGGAAAAGGTGTGAATCTAAGAACGGTGACCTAGATTTGATGCAGGTAAAGTGGAACTGTCAATGATCATGAGAAAAAAGCATGGCAGAACATTCAATCTGCATTGAGGGCAAATAGCTGTAATACAGAAACAGCTGTGGATGAAGATTTGTCCGCAACCTCTAGCAGAAGGCACAGTCATTAATGACTGTAAGAAGACATCTCTGGCAATGCATTCACAGCTGTGCTCATGCCAGCTGCTGAAAGAACAACACTCAATACTGAATGTACAGGGTATTTTTGTATTACTAACAGAGAACCTGAACATCCAGGCAGCATGTATAAAATAGATAAAATTATGGTAGTAAGTATGCGTATGAAGATGTGCTGATAAATAGGCATCAGGATGCCTCAGCTAGTTGCAAAGTCACAGGAATTATGTCAACCATACTAAAATTAAATTTGCATTCAAAAATGCAGATAATTGTTCATTGTGCAATATAATAACCAAGAAGCAACACATAAACAAGTTCCCATGATTCTATATGTGCAATCTGATGCTGAGCCCTGAGAGTCTTAGGAATGCTTCAAATGTTAATGTTAGGAATGCTTCAAATGTTAGAAAAATCTTGTCATCTACAAAGGCTTCACTGTTCACAGTCTGTGCAGTACAAATATATCCTGCTCTTTTCATCACCTTGGTTTCCCCATCCAGAACAATCTACTGTCCTTCTATTACCCACACTTTTCCTTTCAAAGATTGGTCAGAGACAATTCAGTTTGTAAATCCACATTAAACTATGGGTCAAATGATGTTTGGAGGTTAGTACTAGTTTGTCTACTTTTGATGGCAAACTGTGGTTAGAGAAAGCTCTAAAACAGAAAAGGGAATCATAACTCTTTTGGGGTGGGGTGGTAAAGGATTGGAATGTGATATCTGAACCACGAACCTGGCCATTTCATTATTGAAGAGTCCACATGTATAAATGTTCACAGAATTATACAAAATAAATATTTTCCGTAAGTTTTTCTGGTTTCCATAATATTTTATAACATAAATTTCTACTGTACAGTATGAAAACAGCTTTGCCTATGGGATGAATAGCTTCTGCATTAAGATATGCATTAGAACAGGGCTGTACAACTTCAAATCATAGAGTTCAATAAAACTGAAGGCTACTTTTATATTTTTACTAATGCAAGACTACTACATCATATGGTTAATAACTGAAACTCATTTTTCTTGAAAATTTTAATGCTGCATTTTCTTTAACCCATTCTCTGTTAACCACTTTTCTTTCTATACTGGGAAACAGCATACTTTATTTTGTCTTCGAATCCTGTATTTTTCTGCTTTTCTATCCATAGGTGTTTCTGCCATCACTCCCCTATTTTTTTCTATGCTTCCTATAGCACTCTTCTTCCCCCTGTACAGATCTCTTAGTATCCAAATTTCTATTTTTTCTCTACAACTTATGATTCCTCTCCCCCACTCCACAAGTCTACACTCTCATTACCATCTCTCCCCTCACCCCTCATTTCCCCCTCTGCCTTGTGGAGTTTGATCCCTCAACCAAAGTAATGCTCAGCAGTGAAAGGTAATCTCAGAATCAAATTAGATGTTTCTGGGTTGTTGTTGTTGTTGTTGTTGTTGTTGTTGTTGTTGTTGTTTTAACAGTTTAAGAGCGGGTGCAGGGTGTTTATCTGTCATGAATCCAATTAGGATGCTGGTACTGGGGGAAAGCAAGGAGCTAACACCTAATGAAAATTGTCCCTCACTCATCCACTGAAGCTGCTACTTGCAGCCATATAGTACCTGTATGTCTTCATGATGGTAGAAACTCATCTTGGAAATGAGTTATAATGGTGAAAATGGTGGAAGGAAAAGGAAACCCCCCTTTCCTTTCCACCAGGAAATGATAGAAACCCTACACCAGCACCTCAGTAGCTCAGTATCTATTTCCACTGTGCTCTCCACAGTTGCCATTAAACTGTTAAAAAGGAGCTGGAGAGCTAATCATAGATCATGTCTAGCTGCACTCATAGAATGTAAAGGATCATTCAGTGCAGCTGGGTGGGGTGAATAAGCTGGAAAAATCTGGCACCAGTTCCACCTCGGAATCTAGGGAGAAAAGGGCCAAGGCAAATGTAGTTGTGCATGCATCCTTTCAACCCCACCTCCCATCTTTGATAGGTTTTCAAGGCTCCCACAAATATGAGGCAAAGGACCACAAATAATGGCTATTTTGAATTCCCTTAAATTCCAACGGGATGCCACCAGGCAGGAAAGGGAGATACACTAAGTTCACTGGCCTTATGATTTACAGCCTGGGTTGGGAAGAACGGTATTACAGTACATGTAGGAAACAAAAGGCAGAGAGCTTTGTACATACATGCAAATGTCTATTACTGACCGTAATCTCTTATTCTTATGTGTCTAACTTCTATGTAAAATGTACATAGATGGTGTAACGGAGACAAACAATTATTTTTTCCAGCTGACAAATCCAAGAACATAGCTGAAAAATACATCCAAATGTACAGAACTTCTAAGGACAAAACTGATTCATAGTCATCCTTGAAGATAGGGAGTGAAGCAGCTCAATCTATAACTGGGAGGCCTGTTAAGCACAACTACACTCCAGCTAGTATTGTTGCTACTGGACTTCCACCAGGCAGTGCAAGTCACTTCAATATAAGCCAGGCATCTTCAGATGTAGCTCTTGTTTCTGCTACTTTAGAATCCAGTTAGTACAGTCAATAGCCTGGTGTTTGAGGAAGCTCAGATAAAGATGTGACAAAGAACATTCACTATATAGGGCCTCTATTTATATATATATATTGCCTGCTTCTGGGTTTAGTGATGGGTCAGCCCATTTTCTCATCATAAATGACACCCCATATGAGATTTATGATATTCACTTTCTTATTAACAGGATAGCTGCTTGCAACTGGATTATGACTTCACAGCTGTAATGTACAGGAAGTGAAAAGGAAATCTTTACTGAAGCTCAAGAGTGACATAGCAACTTCTGATGAACATGGAAGACTTGTCCACTAAACTAAAACTTGTACAGGCTTAAAATTTCAAAGATGATGATGAAGTCTTCAAATGATACCCTTACAGGTCAAAGTTAAAATAAATCAAAACTCAAGGCAGATGTTCAAGCAGAAATAGCTATTATGAAATAGATATTCAGGCACAGTTTTAAGTTGCATGAGTGCAAGGACCAAAACTAGACATGCGCTAGGAGGTTGTGAACTGAAAGCAGAGAGGAAGGGGCTGCTTAGTCATTCCCCTATCTGGCTCGGTCTTTCCCACAAGTTGAAAGAACAGCTGGAAGGGAGTGATTTTGAATGGGAAAGCAGCCAGCAGAGAAGATTTACATAGGGCTTTTCCCTGCTATTCTGCTGGTTAAACTTGTAGCTACCCAAGGCTGTTTATAGCTTAATAACTAAATGTTTAGGGAACAAATACAATTGCAAATTATGTCAATTCTGGTCCTAACTACAGATGGCTTTCAGACTCGGGTATACTATAAAAACACAGAAGTTGAAGAGAAAGGAAGGGAAACAAGAAAGGCAATATGACACATGGATATTACTCTACCTCCACTCTTGAGTAGATAGCGATTAACATCTTGTATGGTGGTGTTAATAGTTGGCCCTGTTGGAACACTTCCAGGTGTAACGTCAGGATCATTCTCAGGGTCAATGTTCTGCAATCCTTTCCATGGTACCCCAGGATGAAATTCTGTTTGGGGGAAAATAAGATGACATCACATTTCTTTCCAAGATCCACAAGTGTGGGAAAAGGTACCGTTGCGCAGACGATGAAACCAGGTACACAACTCTCTGGTGATGGAGTGGGCATTTTGATAAAAAGTTTAAGAAAAACATTTTATAAGGGAGGTTTGGATGGATGGATTTTGTTGTCCAAATTCAGTGCTAGTATCCGGCAGGTAGGAAGTTTTATCCCAGTTCACACCAGGATAAAACATTTTGGGTGCATGCATGCCTCGCCCAACAATAGCGTGGCAAAATGTTCCTCATACTTTCATCTTACAGAAGACTGCAGCTGGAATGAGCTGAACTAGTATGTTAATATTTGGATACCGAAAGCATTGCCTCAGTAAAGAGGTTTGTATCACATTTCAGATACGTTCCATCTCTAAAAGCTAGAGTTTGTTACCTGGTGGCCAGTTGATACTGGAGCCATTGGAGATTTTATCACTATCAGATTTGGCACGTGACCAGCTGTGAGGAACGGCTACAGGAGGACTAGCTGGTGACTCGTTGTTTTGAATCAGATCATACCGGCCATAGGAGTCATCAATGGAGGACTTTCCTGGAGGACCAATACTCAGACCTCCAGGGATAGCACCTAGAACAAAGAAGGTGGGAAGACAGCACAAGATTATTAAGAGCATGGTTAACATTTGGCTCCTTCTCTTATTGGTAGTCACTATAATTTTTCTTTCTTTGTTTCAACAGAAATTAGCAAAGCAAAGTATCATTCACACAACACATCTGTAACAGTGGCCAGTTAAGTGAAAGATAGCAGGTTAAACTGGGGCAGAAAGGTAGCTAACACAGTTCAGAAGTTATCTATCAAAGATTTGTGAGATTAAAGCTGCTACTGGGTGTAAATCTCAGTAACACACAGTGGGACCTGTTTCAGAGCAAACCTGCATGGGACTGATTTGCTACTGATAAAACTGCCAAGTAAAGTTAAAACAAAAGGACTCTAATGAAAAATGTAAGAGATGCAACATGGTATTTTGCTGAGTGTCAGCAAAAGCACTTTGCTATATGGACACAATCAGGAGATTAAGATCCTTAAAAACCATATCAATATACTCACAAAATGTAAATGTTTTCAAAGAGCACAGTATTAGCTGTGAGTTTAGAAAATGGGAGTTTGAAACAAGAGCAGGGAGATAAAATAGGTTTCTCTCAGTATTGGTCTAAAATGGTCTAAGGGCAATACTGAATTTTCACTTCTGCTCTGCATACAGTTGATGTAGTCTGCATTCGATTTACATTAATGTGATGAATGCCAAACACAGTTGGTAGGTATTTTGCACTCTCTTTGGGGTGGTTTTTTTTTGGAAACTGCTCACCTACGTGAACCTCCGCCCCAGCCAACTTCTCTTAACATCTCAGAAAAGATAAGATTTAAGGATTCATGAGGAAAATATAATTTTCTAACTGCGCATTCTATGCTTACCTGTTTGGAGCTTAAATCTGATTGAGTTCAGTGGGGCATATGTCCCAGTAAATGGATATAAGACTAGCCTAAGCCACTCAGAAGTCAAGGTGCTTGATGTTCTGGACTTTTCAACCTGTTTTCCCTTCTTGTTTTTTAGGCCATTAACATTTATTATGACCAAGTTTTAAATATGAGCAATGAAATCATGAGCAGTAATATGTGTGTGGGGGTGTGGTGGGAATGTAGTATTCAGGGCTAGTAACACTGGTATAAAATATCTTTATAAACCTCCCAGACTTTTTTTCCCCAAGAAAAAGAAAAAAATAGGGAAAAAATATTTATATCTGTCTTTGGTTTTGATATAAGCCATAAAATAACTTCCAAGTAACTTAGTGTGATATTCCGTTAAGTACTTTGCAATGCCCATTTCCTACCAAGGGGGGGGGGGGAATATCTGCAAAATGTTGAATCTTGCAATTGGACTTGATGCATTTAGAATGATGATACATACCGTGCTTGCTAGGATTCTGGTCAAGTGGAGAAGCAGCACTGGAGAGATTATCCATTGAGTTGGGATGTGTCCACTGAGGAAGGCGAGATTGGGACTGAGAAGTGTCCTTCACTGACAAACCACCAGGAATGTCCATGCTGTTTACATTCATGTTTGGATTCAGTCCAGCTAAGAGGAAGTAGGCAGGCTATTAAGAAACCCTTAATCCCCGATACTTGGCATTTAATCACACTTTAAGCTGAAGTCACAAGCTAATCTTTTTACGCCTACAAGTAATGCAAACATGGGTTAAAGCAGCAAGGGACAAGAAGTAAATTGGGAGGGACAATATCTCACAACCACCTAAACTGGTACCTACCACTACATTTTCCGTAAGTTAATTTAAGACAAGTTTTTTTTGTTCTGTCAGTCCTAAACCTTCTACCATTCAGACTCATTCAGGGATCCTGGATTCTAATATTATACAAGAGATAAGGAGTATAAGTGCTTCCTGAGATTTGTTATACTGATTTTATTCTCTGCTTTGAAGTTTTTAACACTGTGCCATTTTTTGGTGTTGTTATGGTTCAATTTTAATGGGTTTATTATTATTATTATTATTATTATTATTATTATTATTATTATTATTATTATTGTAAGCTGCTAGAGAACTTTGTTGTTGGGTAGCATATTAATAAAGATAATAAGTAATTTGGACACAGTTGCCAAATTAGTTAAGAAGCAGAGGTGTGCAGGACAAAAGATTCCAGACTGAAGCAAGTTAAATCACTGTATGTATACATAATTATGTAATTTACATCCTTCTGAACAGGTCCTTAAATAACTGCACATACCAAGGGGGTAAGGAGCAAAGGTGTTCGGTGAAGACTGTTGCTCTTTGGTCTGCAGGTCAGATAGGCCAGGAGCCTGGGGATGGGGTGAAAAGTTATCCATGGCTGATTTGCCTGCAGGGGGGTGCAAAGATAGATGTGGAGGGGGCGGCTGCTGCTTCATAAGCAGGGCCTGGGCCAGCTGGCGCTGGTGCTGCTGGATCTGCTGCTGCATGTTATTGATTGTACGTGCAACCTGGCAGCAAGGAAAAAATAAAACAAAGTAAGCAAATGCTAGATGGAACAAAGGTTTGTGGCACTTTATCTAGAACCACTCAGCAGACAATGTATTCAATAGATTAAGAATTAGATACATCCCAAACATGGTAAGAGAAACTGAAGTCTGTCAGCCCTGCTCGTGATTTATGGCTGCATAAAAGCGTGCAGCACAGTAGATTTCCTTCACGAATAAGCTTTTTCATTTAACATGCTAGATTCTTTAGAGGCTTTACATTTGGAACTGGGTCGACAAGTTACACCTACTTGCTGCTCCTGTTGTCTGATGGGTCCGGAAACATTACGCTGAGCCTGTAACATCTGCTGCTGGATTTGTAAACGTTGGTACGCCTGCAAGTTGAGGAAAAAAGAAGAAGTCTAAGGTCACAGTGTGAAGAAGCCCAATGCTCTCACTGCAACTGCATTAAATAGCGTATGAAACAAATGCATGCTCCCAAAGACCTCCTTGCAGGGAGTAACAGACCCAGAGACAGAAGTCAGCTCAAACCAAGAGTGCAAACAATACATGGTCAATTAAAGCTATTTAAAATGTGATGAGGAAAAGGCATCATCAACTGAATGACTGTTAAAGAAAATGTAAACACGGAGATGCAAATGGAGTGTTGGTAGCATGTGAGAGAACTACCGTAATCACAAAGGCCCAGGGTAGACAAAACATTTAATCAGCGTTCGTGCTAATTCTGCTCTCTTAATCCTAGTTAAGAACAGTTAACGGGAACACTGTGGTGCAGAGGTTGCCAACAAGGTGCTTGTTAAAGGTCCCCTTAAAAATCCCCTCAAACTTTTTGCCTTTCTTGGTCAATTCTGTCTGCAAGACTCCACCTCTGCTACACTGAGCATGCCCCCTTAAACATGCCCACATCTCACTGGGTGCCAAGTTGCTCTCTGTGAGCAAGTGTAGCGGTGGCTGATGTATGTACTTTCCCCCTCTTTGATGGGGTGGCTACTGGGAGAAGAGCATGCCACACCAGTCTGTGTTGCTGTCTCTTTTTCTGCTCTTTTAAATGTGGTAGCAATTATGTCATGCCCTCCCAGCAGATTTTGGTATTATGCTACATCTCCACAGCAGCCATTTTGTGTTAAGGCCTGTCCGCCTGGCAGCCATTTTGTGACTGACATCCCTAGCACTTTCTCAAAGTTCCAAAGGTGTCTACTTGCCCAAAAAGATTAGAGAACCATTAGCTTGTCAAACTAAGCCCTGGAGCACACATACATTGAGATAATACCACTGGAATTCATCTGTTGCCTGCCTGAAACCCTCTATACAGTGGTGCCTCGCAAGACGAAATTAATTCGTTCTGCGAGTTTTGTCGTCTTGCGAAGCACGGTCTGCGAAGCTCCTGCTAGCGAAGGGAGGAGAAGGGAGCGCGGCAGTGGCAGCTGTCTCCCTGGCTCCCTCGGGAGCTGCCGATGTGGAGCAGCCGCCGGGCGACGAGGCGAACTGGGGGAGAACCCCGGAGAAAGCGACGCCCGACAAAAGCGTGCCACCTGCGGGGAGCCTGAGGCTTGAGGCTGGGCGGCAAAGCCCCGCTGGTGGTGCTTCGCGTCCGTGCAATCTAGCCGTCGGGGAGAGCGGCCGTCGCCGGGGCTGCCGCCGGGGCAGCTCTTCACAGCGCGCGAGCGCTGCACGCGGGAAACTTCCCGCCGCCGCCGGTGACCGAGGGACCGAGTTGCCGCCGGTGACCGAGTTTTTAACGGGCTAAATTCACTACAGTACAGTACTGTAGTTGAAAAGAAAAGGGAAACTCGCAAGACGTTTTCGTCTTGCAAAGCAAACCCATAGGGAAATTCGTCTTGTGAAGCAACTCCAAAAACGAAAAACTCTTTCGTCTTGCGAGTTTTTCGTCTTGAGAGGCATTCGTCTTGCGGGGTACCACTGTACTCTGGTTCAAACCATACATTCACACCTGGTCTCTGGCTAGCGCTTAAGATTATTTAAGGTATTTATACCACTGTTGTTATGTCTGTACAGAGTCCTACTCCTATATGCTCACAAAACTAAAATACAAAAGAAGTTCTATATTTATAACATGGGGCAGTTTTCTCCAAACCTAAGATCAGTTGTTGCCATTGGGTACATTAAATTCTACACTGGTATCTTAATATCTGGAAGATTGGGTCCTAGAAAGGTTTGGTTTGCAATAACTTTGAAAGGTTTGCAATAAAATTCATGCATATTAAGGGCATGACTGATTGCACAAATGAATGGAAATAGTGCTCCATTGCATCTACTGGTGAAGAACTATTGCAGAACATCAATTTTATTAGATTAGCATACAATACAAAAACAACAACACAGGAATCTATCAGAAATATTGTAGCATTCTGAGTAATGCTGGTGGTACCAGAGGTTGTTTTTGAGGTTACAGTCCTATACATGTGTTTCAAAAGTTAAGCTTAGAACAATCCAATGGTAGTGAGCAAAGAATTTAGTCTTTATCCTACTGGAAGTATCAAGCAACTTTTAAGATTCAAGTAGGTATATAAATTCATTTTCAGAACCAAGTCTAATCATCATTTCTGAAGTGAACATGCCCATTCATGTGGCTCTAAATGCAAGATTTTCTTTCTGGATTTATAGCTTTCTCACTGCGGCTTTTAACTCACCAGCTGCAGCTGATAGAGCTGGTTCAACATCGTCATATGCTGAGGATTAATTGGCGAGGTTAATAGTGCAGGATTGAGACCAATGTTTTTTGCTGCAAACTGCAAAAGCTGTGCTTGAACCTGGAGAAAAAGAATGTAAGAGGTGAATATTCATTACTACAGCTGTGTTAGTTACAGGTCTGAATCCTTGCAGAGTTTAAACTAGACAATTCCAAAGAAAGTGGTTTTAGGTTACTTGCTGTGATTTTTGTTTTATAGAAAGCTATGTGTAGAAGTTGAAAGCAAACACAACATATCACAGCAAAATAAACCTTCATTCCAGAACTGCTCATCCTTTATAAATCTGACACATAAAATATAAATACTTGAGAGTTGTATCCAACCAACTCATTGTATGTGTCTAGCAACTTCTGCAAGTGCCACACAAATTCCTCTCCCTCTTCTCCCCCAGAACTGCTCCAGAGGGTTGAGGGAACCCCCAGGGCAGATTTGGGGTGTGTGCAGGGACAGGAAAGGGAGAGGAAGTCCCACCCTGTTCACAAAAGTCATTCCACACATGCAATGATTTAGTAGGGTACAACCTGAGTCACTAATAACTTTCCCACAACATGCTATTTTTTGAAATCCACATAAACTGGCATGGCAACTTAAAAACACTGTGGCATTTCTCTACACATGGTGCCTTTCATAGAAATATATTGTGTAAGTGTGGTTGTGTCAATATTTTATGTCTGCATTGTTCCAATTCGCATCTCTAGGTGCAGATAACTTTAAAAATATATTATTCTTTTTTCTTCCATTTAAGTGTTCCACTCAATATGCATTAGTTATGGCACAGAAATGGCCATCGCCAGGGATACAACCATTTTTGTAAAACTGAGGAGCCGGTGAGGAGGAAAAACCTGCCTCCTGGCCTCACCGGCAACCCAAGTGCTAATCACTAGGCCCTTGTTTTCCAACTGCCAGTGGTTAATGACACCTGGGTTTGCATCCCTGGCTATCACTAATGCTACAGAGCTCAATCTAACCTGAGGGGAGAGAAACTGAGGCACTTGAGCACGAAGACTAGGCTGGGATGAGTTAAGAGGTTGCACTGGCGGTTGCTGCGGCTGTTGCATGGTCCTGGCTTGTGCTGCTCCGCTATTGCCAAACATACCCAGATTGCCACTCGGTATCTGTGGGATGACAAGGTTAGAAGATTTAAGTTCCACAATTTTATAGCTTGTGACAGTCACTGTAGACTAGCTCAAGACATTAGCAAACAAAGGAGCTCTCATGTAGATTAGCAGCAGGTGAAGGGTTTAAAGCAGTGATGGCCAAACTTGACCCTCCAGCTGTTTTGGGACTACAATTCCCATCATCCCTGACCACTGGTCCTGTTAGCTAGGGATGATGGGAGTTGTAGTCCCAAAACAGCTGGAGGGCCACGTTTGGCCATCACTGCTTTAAAGTATAGCAAACTGAAACATCAGTAGGCATGTACCATCAGTAGGAGTTTGGTACAAATACATCAATTGATCTAAATTACTCACTCAGCCAACCGTGTTCACTTTGTGAAAGCAGCTTCCTTTGGAAAGTGCGTACAAAATTGCACCTCATTCAGTCAAACCATGGCAAATGCCCCTAGAAGAAGGCTAGCAATGATACCACTGAAAGAGGAAATGACTTTTTTTCCTGGACATATAGTGTAAAGCTTTCCCCTCTAGTAAATAAAAATAAAAAATACGTTGTACATGTGGAATGTATGTCATAAAAATATAGATTTGGGTACTGGAATGCATTTGGGCATCCTGCTTGACCACTGTTTGCTCTTCCTGATGGTCATGCCTAAGCAGAAGGGAGGCAGCTTCTTCATATTATGCTAAACTATAGTTAAGTGTGATGTCCAAATGTGGCCAAAGTCAAAATGAATTACTATTATTCTAATAAGTTTTGGTCAACATTCCAGCTTATCCTTTTATTGCTTTCACTTTAAAAACAAAAAAATACTTGCATCATGTAGTTCCCTGATTATCTACACGTAGTTACAATGTTTGGGGCTTTTTAGCTCATGCAAAAGGCAATTGGGGCATGTGAAACAAATTATGTATGGTGTGGAGAAACTGGATAGTTTCACAGAATTAGAACCCGGGATAATCCATTGATGCTGAATGGTAGGAGATTTAAGACAGACAAACTTCTTTACACAGTGATTGATGCCACCCTGGATAGCTTAGAGGGTGAATAGACAAATTCATGGAGCATAAGACTATCAATAGCTATAATGTACATTATCTCCAACCTCCAATATGCCTCTGAATACCAGTTACAGAGGAACACAAGTAGGAGAGTGCTAAGGAATTTCTGTTTTGCTTGTGGGCTTGGCCACTGTAGGAACAGGATGCTGGCATTTAACAATACCTAGCCAGCTCAAATACAGTGGTACCTCTGGTTACGAACGCTTCTGGTTACGGATGCTTCGGGTTACGAACTCCGCTAACCCGGAAGTAGCTGCTCCTGGTTGCGAACTTTGCTCCAGGATGCGAACGGAAGTCGCGCACCGGAGGCCCCATTAGCGAAAGCGCGCCTTAGGATAAGAACAGTTTCAGCTTGAGTACGGACCTCCGGAATGAATTAAGTTCGTAACCAGAGGTACCACTGTATACATAATTTGGTCCATAGGTTTTAGAGCACAGCATTGACATTATAGTGTAAGCAATGGCAAAAGGGCAAATATTTGGTTTCTCTAGTGCTCTATCATCCAGACTTGGAAGCAGCACTCAATGTGTGGATTGAACAGTTAAAATGAATACTGGTCCTGTTCCACCTAACAAGCACATACTGCAACCAAGAAAGCTTGGGGGAGAAGAGTGATATAAAGGCCCCAATATAGGGGAAACCTTTCGACGTGTATGAGCTGAGAAGGCGAAGAGGAAGTAAGGAAGAGCGGCAAAAGCTATGAGTGGCAAGAAGTATGGTCTGTGTGAGGATGGGAAGGAGTGCCAGTGTGCAGGGACGCTGCAGGATGCAGCAGAGGAGAAAAGGAACCAACAACAAAGACAGGAGGAACTGCAGGAAAGCAAGGGCAAGGATTGCAGTTCTATAGCTAAGGACCTTTGGGAATCTTGGCGTGCAGTAACAACTGTCATTTGAAATACGCTTCGATGACGTTGATTTTTGACTTTTCATTCACTTCTTTACATTTGAGAAAAAGGAGCCTTAAAATGAAAAGCAAAGCCAAACAAATATCTTGCTGACTAGCAAGCGCAAGCGTGCCGACATTCAAATAACTGTCACTCGAAAGATACCTTACCTGTCTAGAAGAATTCAAGTTTTGCATGCCCAGCCCTGAGGCAATCCCACCCAGGGTCTGATTAGGGAGTGCACTGTTTGAAAGGGGGAGCTTCAGGCTTGGTGAAGGCAAAAATGGTGAAGTAGTGGGCTCTTCCACTAGGCCGCCATCCTGATTGAAAAAAGAAAGGGTGAGCTGTGTGCAGTGTCCAGGTACAGACAGTGCACAGAACAGTTTCCCATGGAAATATAAGTGGAACATGGATGGATAAAAGTTCAAAATATTGTTTAAAAAGGCATGAGGAATATATAATGAAAAGTATGGGGTGGAAGGGAGAAGAAAAAGAGAAACAGAATTTAGATACTGTTTGTCTTTACTTTTCGGTTTGCATTTTGTAAATCTTTAACTCAACAGTATTCTGTAGTATAAAAAATGCCAGGCACAAAAAGGGATGCTTGTTGTAACATTTTAAAAATAGGAATGTTACAGGGCAACCGATCACTTGCCTCAAGAGAAATGGCAAGAACACCCACCGCACAAGACAGACTTCTGTCTGATCATTATTTCCATGCCCACTTCATTTCCTCTCTTTTCTCTCAATTACAAAATAAAACAAAAGGGGGGGGGGGGTTGGAGGACAAAAGGACATTCAATTCTTCTGAAAAGCCTGATTGCATTTTTGGAACACTGCCATAAGCCAAAGTGGAAACAGACTTATGAAGAAAGTTAAAAACTACAGGAATTTCTGAAAGCTTTCTTCACTGATTCTTTGGTAATATACATAATCAACAATTCCTATTTTAGGTAGTGTTCTAAATTGCAAATCAGCTGTTGAGAAAACTTGTTCCATTAATCTTCTGTGTCATCTACAGTTAGGTACATGACAGACATTAAACTATTTTTAAACATTAGCATAGTAATCAGTATGTAAACAAACATCTGCTATTTAATGCAGGTGTATAACAATTTATTTTTAAAATCAGTTACCAATTTGAGGGATGAGGAAGATGACAAGGGGGCTGCTATGCGGACAGTGTCCTTGTCTAAATGCTATGTTTTAGAGCTAATCGGAATTTCAAAGAATTCTGTATTATCAACTGCAGCCCCAAGCATATTCCAGTTTATATGCATATAGGTTTCACTGGCATGAGTAGGACTTGAATAAGTGGGCTGAATTTTGTGCCCAATTCTTCAGCTTTGTCATAGCATAAACAAAAACCAAATTGTAACCCCGCCTCAATCAATTTCCAGTTAAATTTTTCCCCTAAGAATTGGGAGCAAGAACATCCCACAAATTGGTGGGTTCATACGTAACACTTCTAATCCCTCAAAAAATAAGATTATCTCCTTCCTCCCTTGCATGCTCAGAGTCAATTAAGTTTTGAACCAGGCAAGCCATCACCTCAGTGTTGTCAAGCTGGTTTGTGCATATTCTCCAAACTATTACTGGAAATCACAACTTAAAGTTGGTTCCCGGTCCTGGTTTGAAGGTCAGCCACAAACCATAGTTTGCCGATTTGGATGTAATGGCAAACAACAATTTGCCTAAAAGATGGGAAGGAGGAAATATGATACTAAAGAGGAAAGGGCTTGCACAAAGCTTATTCCCAATCATGCAAACCATGGTTTGGAAGATTGGACACATTCTATGTGAAACAATCCAAAATATCAAGAAGAAAACCTTACAGCAGAAGCTTTAGGTGGAGGAGGTTTGGGAAGTAATCTCATCTGTCTAAGTCTGTCTAGGAGGCCATCTTCCACTGACCTATTCTAGGGGTATTCTGCTCTTCCCCCCAAAAATGTTTTTTTCTGTGTATAGCTAGTGTCTTTGGGGTTTAATGCAGGATAAACACAGTGGGCAAGTGTGGACATAAGCTAAACCGTTATATAGTGTTACAAATTCATGAACCAGGATACTTCCAACCTTCATCAAGTACCAGTTCAGAAACATCTGCTAATCACAATCCCTTGTTATGTCATACTCAGGAAAACACTGTGCAAATGCTAGTTAGTAAGCAAGCTGGTATCATAAACTACAATTAGACCCTGGGTTTGTCTGAACTAACCAGAGTTCTTAGAGTCTGAACATAACATAATGGTTAATTTAAAATCAAAAGAGAAAGTTTGCAATCACCTCTTCTTGTGTGCAAGAGGAGAAAAGGTAGAGTGCATAACTTGTGCATGTATTTTTTTCTTAAAATGTTAAGTGGTATATTAATTATGTAAATAAACAAACATAGTACATAGTTCCTGGGGCTATTGGTTCCTCCCCTTCCTCATGGTTTCCCCAATCCTACTAACATCCTCACTGTATAACAATAAAGATGTCTGCTGAAAACTTCTTTATTTCAACAAGCCTACCTAGATGTATAATTTAGTTGGGTATATTTGTTTTAATTTTATCTGTGTTTTATTGATAATTATTATATTATGTTCACTGCTTAGAGGTTTTTCTATTAAAAAAAAACCCCTGACCTGCAGCAATCCATGAACTTGGCAATCAGCCCCACACATGAGCTAGGAGGCCTAAGTACAGAGTGTAGCAGTTACGAGTTTCTTTAAATAAGAGGCTCTAGCCAGTGGGATATATGTTTGAGACCCTCAGCTCACATGTGTGCCTGCCTGTCTCCCAGTCTCAATCTCATTCTCCTCAAGACAGCTAGACATGGAGAACAATTAGGAAGGGAAGGAGCAGGATATGTTGGGAGGCACAGAAGATCAGTGAGAAAGGAATGAAAGTGACAAGAACAGGCATAGGCAAACTCGGCCCTCCAGATGTTTTGGGACTACAACTCCCATCATCCCTAGCTAACAGGACCAGTGGTCAGGGATGATGGGAGTTGTAGTCCCAAAACATCTGGAGGGCCGAGTTTGCCTGTGCCTGGACAAGGACAAAGTGAGTCCTTGGTGAGGGGAAAGAGGCAACAGTAAGAGGTGTGTGTGTGTGTGTGTGTGTGTGTGTGTGTGTAGACTTACTTTTGAAACTGAACAGCAGGAGCCACAAGAAAAGAAGGTAGTGTGGGGAAAGGGGACTGCAAATTTAATCTGTGTGAGAGAGAACAAAGGACGAGAAAGTGAATGTGGAGTATGGTGCCTGCTTCTGTGTGTGTGTGAATAGATGGCTGGGGATTTCCATGTGTGAAAAGAGAATGGATGGGTTTTTGTTGGGGTGAGGAGGAGGAAAACAGAGTGTGTCTGCACTTTGGGCTTTGGCCCTGCCCGTTGCCCTCACATGGTCTTCAGCCACTTTTTCTCCCATTAAATGCAGCTCTTCACTTATAAAGGGTTGTCCACCTCAATGCTAAGCTATTCTTTGGCATTACATCTGAACTGGCCTACATTTATGAATGTGCAGTGTATGTGCTGAGGAGCAATCAATATAGAAGTGAGAACAGGGGCTTCTACTGCTACGCTGTGCCTGTCTGGAAGAACGATAGTAAACAAAAGCGTGTCTTTCCCGCCCCCACTGGTTTAGTATCACAGACTGCAGCAGCGTGCTGAGCAAAGGTTCTGCCCCTTGTGGAGCCAGATTATTCTCTGATGCTTAAATATCCCCTTCCACAGGCAAATATTCCACAAGTAAAAGCCTGAAGTCATGTGGAAAAAAATCTCAATTTTGCTGTGTACTTTGCAAATAATTATACCTTCACGAGTGTATGCATGCTCTTTTGTTAACTTGCTAAAAGCAGTAATTTTACAGCTAATTTGCATCATCTTCCCACCCACTCACTCAGAAGATTATTAACTGTCAGGGAATAGCCCATGTTCCTAAAAAGGGTGAAATATTGCTCCATGCCAGTCAAACATAAAAGATCTGTGGTCCTAAATAAACTCCTGCTAATACAATTTTTTCTACCAACTCCTTGTAGAGGCCCATGAAAAGTTTCTTTATCATCAACCAATGTGATACTTAGTTTAGTGCTGGAAGGTCCTGAGGGAGGACACAGACATTTTCTAATCATATCCCCAAGGTCTTCCAGCTCAACATGTTTCACATTCTGCAAGAATATCCGTCATGCTCCACAAACTGCAGCTTGCATGACAGTAACAGGTTCAAGGATTTCTTCTGTTCAGGTCATGAGCTGTTTGCTATCCTTTCTTGCCTCTTAAGCAGGAATACTTCTCAGTGTCCTATATATTCCTTCTACTCAGGATTGGTTTGCTCTAAAAACCAAGGTTCCTAGTCACATACAAAATATTGTGGAATGCTTAAAAAGTCATTTGGTCTGAAGTTTGGCCTGAAGAAAGCTAGGAAATAGCTGGAAGGAGAAAGAAAAACATTCCTCAGAAGGGGAAAGTGGCCTTAACACTTACAAGGGCAAAGAAACAGAAATGAGAATGAATTGTTTTGTTGTGATCCATACTCCATAGTCTGATCCACAACAGAACTTTCAAGTACTGTATTTAGGTGCAATCCACCCCTGCACCTTTATGTGCGAATGCCACATACTAATTATTTTTTCAAGTTATGCTCCTGATTAACAAGAAAAACTTCCTGAAAGTGTCCTACACTAATGGAAAAGGAATTCTGATCATTTTCAGACTCAAAGGAGCCCTTCTGTTCACCACTGGGGCAAGTCTGGATGGAGCACATGGTATTCATTTGTTGTGTTTACAACCCTTAAAAACACAGAGAAGTGTGATACTTTACTCAGAACTGTAAACTGTAGAAAAGCTGGTCTTTTCATAAACAAATACAGGCACTTGCTAAGCAATTAATAATTTTAGAAATAAAGTTGGGGATGCGTATGATGATTACTTTATCTTGATGTCTCAATTACAGACTCCAAAAGAAGTGTTCTTCCTGGATTTTTATTCTCTGAAGCATTACAAGTTGCCATGGCCAGAGATGGGATTTTGGATGTGGTAGATGTGTCAGTGCAGTGTTAGTGCATATGGTGCCCTCCAGATGTTTTTATTCTACAACTCGCATCATCCCTGAGCGTTGGCCATGCTGGCTGGGACTGATGTGAGTTTGAGCCCAACAACATCTGGATGGCAGCCCATTGGTTGCTCCTGTACTAGAGTGTCTAAGGACCAACCTATAAGAGAAGCTCCATGTAGTGGCTGGGCCTTTTTTAATTATTCAATGTATTTGGGAAAGTTTGGAATCTATTACTGGTGTCTCTCGGTTACTTGGCAAAAGACAAGAGAACTAAATTATTTTTTTCATATTTCACATATCCACACTGCAAGAGGATGTCTCAGCTCAATATTTATTGTTTATATGGCACCACTGAGGTACAAGACATTTCACAGAGGAACATAAAAAAGATCTCTGCTTTATGGCAAGAATGGGAAACCTGTGGCTCTCCAGATGTTGTTGGACTCCAAATCCCATCAGCTACAGGCAGCATGGCCAGTAGTCAGGAATCATGAGTTGTAGTCTCAACAAGGTCTGGAGGCCTATAGGTTAGCCAGCCCTGGTAGAAAAGAACAGCTGGAAACATCAAGTGGGGATATTGTGCTAATGCCAAATGTCTACACCTGCAGATGAAATAGAACATCTCACTCTCCAGTAACTATGCTTTCTTTTACTAGTAAGCTAAGAAGTAAAGGGAGCAGACTCATGAGGCAAAACAGCACATTTTCCAGGTTAATCTAACTTTTAGTGTTTCTTCCCACTCTGCTTCCAGAGTGCTGCACCTACCTTGTCAAGGAAGGTGGGGCGGTCCATGGAAGACTCTTTGGAGATCGGTGGTGGGCGGCAGCCAAGGGGTTTGGTGACCATTCCATTGTAGTCAGCCACACCCATTCCACGCTTGTCCATTTCCACCTTCTTTTCCAGCAGAGCACCTGCAAAAAGTAAACACAATATGAAGGCACCAAAGAAAAGGAGGGAAATGTCCCTAAATCAAGACAAAATGACTGTTGTACTGATACAACTATTGCTACACTCCCACTGATATTAATACACTTCATACTTGAAATTTAAAATGCATTTCGTCTTTTAAAACATTAAGATTGGCACTTGATAATTTACAACCAACTTGATCCTTTGACATAATGCTGCTGGGAAAAGTGATGTGAACTTCATTGTAACAGATCAACCCCCGCAGATGTCTATTTCAGTTACAAAAATACTTACTCATGGCCTGATCTAGATTCATACTGTTACTCTTCAAGGCCTCTTCTGCTGGCTCTCTCTGCAAAAATGAGAAATTTGGGTTTTTCACAACTATGAAACACAATGTAGATTTTACAAGAACTGTAAAACAGGTGCAAGGGGAGACATACCTAGAGCTTTCAAACCATTCAACTGGTTGAAACAGAGGAATTTTGCAATCAAGTCAGTAATATATATGTAAAATTTGGAGCGAGATGGATTTGCTAGGAGCCATGATTCGGAGCACCTTACAGCAACTACTTCCTCTGTTAAGACATCATAATCTGACATGCTGATTTTGGCTGGGATTTATGGGAGCTTGGTCCTCATTACTGCTTAACACCACGAAGCCAAAGCCAGAGGAAATACTAGCACATGAATATTCCTGGCCTAGAGCCACATGATGGATGAGCTAGAAATGTAATAAATAAACCAAATGTTACTCACCGGGAAGCCCATGTCTGTGAGCTGTTTTATCAGACGGTTCATGATCCAGGCCTCATCTTGCTTACTAGATGTCTTCATGCCCTGAGAAAATTTATTGAGAGGAAAAATGGAAAACTTTTAAACAAGAAAACTCTACACCCAATTTAATTCAACAGGGCTTACTTCTAGGTAACAGTGTATAGGATTGCAGCCTAAATTTCTTCATTTGTCATATTTATTGCAGGGAAAGTGAATGAAAATCCAAATGAAGTCTTTCCATATAAATATTGCATGAATGTGAGATGGCTTGGGTGCATTGTATAGTGTTGGGTTAGGCAACATGGTACCCTCCAGATGTTGTTGGACTACAAGTCCCATTAACCCCAGCCAGTATGGCCAATGGCCAGGGACGATGGAGGTTGTAATCCAACAACATCTGGAGGGCACCACATTTTCTACCTCAGATATAATACTACATGCATGAGCTGTGGCATGTTTTGGGTTCACACCAGAGGGGGAAATATGTTTCTTCTTGTCAGAAAAGCAATATAAGACCAGTTTGGATGTAAAGAAAATACTGGTATATCATTCTATGGTTAAGCATGGTTGAGCATCACATCCACAAGTTGCAGAAAGCCTCCTCTTTTGTGCAAAAGTAGAGAAAGTATGGAATGTCTGTTTTTTATTTTAAATTAACCAGTTCCCTGGTTAGTTTAGACTCGTTAGCTCAAATAAGCCAGGATCAAACAATGGCTTCTGATCCTGGCTTGTTCACTAACTAGAATTTTTGCCACCTAGAATTCCTTAAGTGTGGATGCAAGGAGGAACTCAGGTTACCTTAAAGCTGGAAGTGGAGGCTTTCAGGTTTACACAAATCTCATACAATCAGCTGAGAAAGATTCCTACTTTCTACCTTATTTGTTGGACAGCAGAGAAATAGCTTATCACACTTGTTAGCAAGCAGACATGCAATATGACCTGTAAAACTCTTGTGTCCCTTATTTGTCAGAACTCATTCTGACCATGTGGTCTTTGCATGAATGTTGAAATACTGCAAAAATCAGATCTGTTTGTGTCTGTAAAGAACACGTGGGTGCAAAGGAATCTGTTAGGCAGGGCCATAGCATATCAACTGATTCTCTAGTCCATTCCAGCTTTCCAACACCATTTGAACAAGACAAGTGATGGTAACTACAGGATAACAATCTTTTGTAGTGCTTTTTGAAAATAATGACTTTCACACTTTCATAAAACAGTTTGATACAGTATAAAAAATAAGTGCACGAACCATCTCATCTTACTGATTTTTATAACCCAGCTGTGCTTAGTCCTACCTTTTGAAGTCCTTTCTTTGGAGCATTCCCCCAGGAGCTACAAGAGGAATTACTCTCTTGTGAAGCAGTATTATTCCACATATCTCCTTCTTCATCTTCCCACTGACTTGTACTGAGATTTACTTCATCTCCACCACCGCCCCAGCCTTCTTGCATAGAAGATTTAGAAGCTGCAGGAGGAATGGAACATTTCAATTAACCTTCCTATACTTTAAAATCAACGGGCTTCGTTCGCATGTCAAGACTTAGAACAAACATGACTTAGCACGAACATGTGGGCTCTCGCCGAGAAGGCAGCAACCATTTTGCTCCTCCCTCAAGCACTGCTGCACTACTGTGAGCCAAATCATGGATTGGCTTAGTGGCTTATTCTTCTGAACCTAGGCCTTTGATTTGTCTCATTCCAGACAAAACATGAATGAAAAGCCATTGTTCGGAGTGAGAAAAACCACGAGCCTGGGTTCAGGAAACACACTAAGCCAAATCACAAGAAGCTGACAGCAGGAGTAATGTGGCCACTATTTCCTCTCTGGGACCCCAGACGCTCAGGTCACACTAAGCATTATGTGTGAGTCAATATATTTGGAAATTTTTTGAACTTGTTCTGTATTTTACTGCTACTTATATTTGGAGAGCTATGTCTGAATTAATAAAAAGAGCATAGGTTATACATGTTGGCCCATTGTTGGTTGTACAAGTGATCAAGCAGAATACCTGTTTAAGCTTAAAAAAAAAGAGAGAGAAATATATATGAAAACAGAGCTATAATTCTTCTTGCCAACTCAGCCAATATAAGTCAACACACACACACACACACACTTACCTGGTTTGCACAGTACTGGGGCAGCAGCTGGTGCACTTGCTCTTCCATATGACCCTGCTGACTCAGCAGAGTTATCTCCCCACCCTGTACCACTGCTGGGAGGCTTTCCCCATGCTGAAGTGCCATTATCAACTGCAGCAGAAGGGGAGGAAGGCTCTCCCCATGAAGCTTCAGGCTTTGCATGGATAGCAGGCATCTCTCCCCAGCCTGCTGAAATCAGAAATTGGGGGGTGGGGGACATGGTTAGAGGAAACAAAGAAACATAAAATCAACTTTTCAGACTACATTTCCGGAAAGCGTTATATACACATACATACATACATACATACATACATACATACATAACTAGCTATGGACAACTTTTAAACATGAAGCAATTGAAATTGTGAAGAAAGTGGTGCCTGCATCATAATAAGAAACAACACCTGTGGATTCTTTTGGATGACTGAGTCACAAACATCCCCCACCCCCTACAAAATGCCAATTGATTATGATAATAAGACACATCAGATCAGATAAATGAAGATGTAGACACCATAGTGCCCTCCAGATGTTATTGGACAAACTGCCAGGGGCTGATGGGAGATGGACTCAAACAATATCCGGTAGGTACAGTACTATCTTGGCTACACCTGGAGTAATGCATGTCTTGATAACATATATGAAGCAGTTATTAAATCTGGGAACTAAGATTTGTAAAGTGATTTGTAACGAAATTAGATGATTTAGCCACATACTGAGCATGCCTTGATTTGATCCAGTGCAATAGGCTACTATCATAGTGACAGAACATTGTGCATTTTACAAGGATAACAAGGTCACTGGAGGAAGGAGTAAACACGAGGAGAAAAGTAATTTACAACTTGAGATCAGATAATAAACAGAGTTTGCATGCAGTGACTATCTAAATTATTATTGTATTATAGAGGGAAGACTCCCCCAGCTTTCACTTATTGTTATGAGCTGTCCAAAGAACACTGTCATTGGGCAGCATGCAGATACTGTAAAAAAAAAAAATGAAACAAAAGTCCCTGATCAGGAACCAAGGATGGACTGAGTTGGCTATGGAACATGGTCAATGGTATCAAAAGTGGATGACAGAACAGAAGTGGCAGAGTTGCTCTTCCACTGTCCCAATGAAGGTTGCCTTTCCCATACACTGTAACCCCTCACATTGAAAACAGCTCCTCCATGCTACAACTAGGCTTGAAAACACTGTAGCCAACCGAGGGCTGTTTTCAAGCATAATTGCTGCATTGGGAAGCTGCAGCTGGGGAGAGGTTAATCCTCCCCACCTCTTGGAATTAGGTTTGAAACAAGTTGAAATGCTTTCCCAAAAATAGTTGCCGGGGAGTGATGCATGTTTAGGGAAGTTTTTAATGTGTCACATTTTAATGTATTTTTAATCTTTGCTGGAAGCCGCCCAGAGTGGCTGGGGAAACACAGCCAGATGGGCGGGGTACAAATAATAAATTTATTATTATTACTATTACTATTACTATTACTATTACTATTATTATTATTGTGTGTGCTATGTGTATACTATATGACTGTGTGTGTGATGTGTGAGAATGTGGGGTGGTTGCAAGAAGATCGTTACGATCCACATTTGCTCGTCCTTTTACAGAATTTTGTCTATCATTCACCTTTATCCTCAGTTTCTTACCGCTGATGTATCTTTGTTTAGGGTGGCTTTCTGTAATGTACTGCTAAGAAGCTTTGAGGCAGAAAAAAGGTCCTGCACCCAAACAGAAACATAGCAATTGCTTTGAGCCATCCTACGTTCCTAAACAGCTTGTAAGCTGACTAGGAGTTGGCATCTTAATGATCAGCCCTTCCTTCTCTAGTAAAATCCTCATGGTTCTTTTCCAAAAGGAACCTTTACCACAGGAGGCAACGCTGCAAGGTCAAACGTCATGCTGCTGTTGACCAAAGCCCGGCTCTAATGCAGTAGGTCTGGCTTGGTTAATCACAGACAGCATACATCATTCCACTAATCACCTGGCCGCTAGCCAATAGTGGGAGGAAAAGCACTTGTTAGCTTTGGGTCTCAGACCTGCCTTTTTAAAGATAAGTCTTCTCTAAGAGCTGCAGCATGTTGAAGTAACGTGATTAATTTTAGATTCTTATTTTGAATTTATTTTCATGGCAGACTTCAAAAGATCAGATTCTGATCTTCTCTTATTCAGGCACAAAGAGAAAGAAAATTAAGGCAGAGCTATCTAGAAAATAACATTTGTTAACTGTGTGTGATCTGGGAGCTGTGGTATTGGAAGGTGTTTCCCCATGAGTCTGGTTCAAATCCTTGTTTAATGTTCAAATGGGCAAGTCTTTATCTTCAGATCTGTGTGTAAAACAGGAGTTACCTCAGGGGTATCCTTACTGTAAGGATATCTAATGGGGGAGGGAAACCTCTGGCCTGTGGGCCAAATTTGGCCTGACATGGGTCCCAATTTGGTTCCCGAGGCAATCTTCCCCAAATTATGGCCACCTGCCCTACCTATGTGACACCAGGTGTGGGGCAGGTAGAGATGTGGCTGGATTGTTTGGGAAGTGTCAAGGTGCTTTTGCCTGCTTTTGTGTGGGGTGGGGGTGGTTCTGAGCATTGCCAGGTTGTTTTCTGTAACCTGGGTATTTTGTAGTGCTCACACCAATTCTTAGATTTCCATATGTGCCCTTGGGCTCAGAAAGGTATATTGTTTAATACATTTTATTCTTGACCACTGCACACACTGGTTAAGCTAATGGGAGCTACTCCTGCTCCAAGGTATTTTATAGGAGTGAAGCTAACTGCAAAGACTTTGGAGGAGCTACCCTAAGACTGTGGAGGAGCTACTAGGACTAGCGAGAGGAGGGGAGGACCTGTGAAGTAGCAAAAGGAGGCAAGCAACCTAAGATAGAAAAGGAGAGAACTGAAGAGTTGGTGCCAGATGGAGATGTTTGTGTAGTGGAGACTGCAGAAAGAATAGTCCGTTCATAGGGCATGGGGAGCTTCAGAGATAAGGAAATATAAAGTTGAAAAACTGATTTGAAATAGCCAGCCAAATCTTTGGCTGAATGCCCCTCACATGGAGCTAAAAGGCTTTCCCTCATTTCTGCCTTCATCCTGTGGTCATATATTGACATACATGTTGGCATAGAAGAAATTAAGTCTCATTAATTATTAGAAAGGAAGCTAGAATGCACAATTTAAAGAGCTCTGAGTCTTTGCAACAGTACATTTAACCTCAAGCTGAATACTTTTAACCTCAAGCTGAATACTGCAATTTCCACTGCAACATGTATTCATTTATTAAGTACAAAGAAAGAGGGACCAGCTTCCCTGGGTTCTCTTTAAATTCAATAATAATGATTAATCACTACCAATCTGTAATGTATAAGCCATTTTGTTAAATACATTGTGTTTTGAGCCACACAATGTTATGTAAATTATTACGCACAACAAGGGAGTTCATGCCCTGGCAAATTACATGTAATTACATGAAAACAATAACATGTGTTAAGACACCCATAGTTTGTAAAGTTCTCAAGAGATCAAATCAAGTGCAAAAAATTGCAGTGTTGAATATGACGGCAGTTAGTTAGAAAAATCCTTAAACAGTAACTTGGGTATTGCTGACGTTTGAATCCCTGAAACAATTCAAACTCCACTGGGGGTTTCAGAACGGTTATGTATATTTGCATTTCTTAAGTAACACACTCTCTCTCACACACTACCTTCAATCCAATGAAGCATATTACTAATGATATTTCATAGGCTCACAGGATCAGATAGCTGGGTCTCTTTAGAAGTACTGCATTGGAGGATGATAGTGGGAGATCTCCACTGGGGATGAATTTCGGCATGATATTTCTTCTGATTTTTTAATACCCCAGTCATTTGTGTGTCATCCCTCAAAATAAACTGACTCATACTGATAGAAGGCATTCCTTGATGACCCAGACAAAGAACTGTTCCATAACATTAACCTGCTTTCCCCAACATTAAGGCAGACTTATTTTTAAAAGGAGTACAGCTGTCTGGTTGATGATAGGGTAACATACTTTATTTCAGCAGAGGCCTACCTGTTGCCTTCCAGGTGTTGCTGGACTACAACTCCCATCATCCTTGACACTGGCCATGCTGTTTGTGGCTGATGGGAATTCTGAGTCCAAAAACAAATGGAAGGCCATATGTTTGTCACCACTGCTTTATTTCATTGTAGCTAGAAAGTCAACAAGTAACTGATTTATTGGAATTCAACAGTCCCAGTCTTAAGAGTTCTAAAATTGTAGAGTTGGAAGGGACTCTGAGGGTCATCTAGTCTCAACTAAAGCATCCATGACAGATGGGCATCCAACCTCTGCTTAAAAACCTCCAAGGAAGGAGTGCCCACTAGCTATGAATTTCCTACATGACCTACAAGCAACAATGTTTACACTTTAGATACCTATGGCTAAATTAAAGGGATATGGTTGCTTTCGGATCCACATGTATAACTAATGGTGGATAATATACTTCATAATTTTGTTTACATCCCACCAATACACTGTAATTGAATTGTAAGAAGATATAATAGAAGGGGAAAGCTCATCCTGCAAGGGGCAGCGAGAAGTAATTTGGCACTCACCTCTCACTTTGTTATGTCTGCACTATTGCTGAAAATAAGCCAGAGAAATGGCATTCTTATCTTACAGTACCTCACCAGGACAACATCCTTACTTAGAGGAACACTTCAAAGCACAGAGGAAACAGAGGACAGGCAAAGAGAATAAATCATCGGGTAGACAAAAACATCAGTAAATGAAGGGTTTTATGCTGTCATCTTATTTGCTAGAACTGTTTATGTTGTCTGTCCAGCCCAGCTAGGATAGAAAACCAAAGTGCCATTAATCCAGGTTTTTACTTTTCTATGCACATTTTCTATGCACTATTCTCATTTGTTACCATGCAGGCTGCAAACTTCCATTTCAAATGTGGCTATATAATGTCTCAATAAAGATTTATGATTCTATACATGCTTAAGGGGACAAAAGGATAACTTAGGTCTATATATTTTAAGTTAGTTTGCTGTGTTTTAATATATTTTACATTATCTAGAAAGAAGGCTGATACTACGGAATAGTAGTCCCACACAATGAACTACAAAAGCACAGAAATATTTAATTCTGAGTCAATGAGAAATTTAAAATATCTTACATAAACAGCTTCTTTCTAGTGCAACTCTTGTATCTTACAACATAAATAGATTCTATTAGTCACTGGGGGAATTTAAATGACTCAAAGTAAGAGATTTTCATGTCTTATTAAGGTCACCACATTACATTACCAGAGTTTTAAGTTACATTCAAATTGTGTTGTGTTTTCATGCTAGTTTCCCCAAACGGGAAGTACTGCTGAACTCAGCTGTACGATTCATTAGGAGCTGGCACTGAAATAATATTATGGAGGAGAGGTGTAATCTCTTGTCCTTCACCATGCAGATAATCTGCCATCTGAAGTGTGGCTTCTCTGTAAACTCCTGGTCACACAGAAGCCTGTCCATGTGATCATCTCTCCCTCTGGGAGAAGAGGCATTTGTGTGGATGACCCAGCTCACATGGGTAGTTTTCTACATAGTGGAGGTGAGGGGCTTGTATTGGGGCCAAATCAACAGCAAGGATAGGGACTACCCCAAACACATATTGCAGATGAGCCTGAAAATCTCAGCTTTCCTTTAAAAGAAACTAAAAAGGTTTCTAGGCTATGTGGCTATAAAGAAAGGCCTTTAAATATAACTGCACTAGGTAGTTGTGAGGAAAGATGATGGGGCAAGCTTTAGGCATCCTTTGGATTCAGTCAGAGAGAAGGGAAAAACTCATACCCTAGCCCTTCTTTGTAGCTACCATTTATCTCCCTGTTACATACTGCTTTCTAGCCACCCCAGCTGCCTGTCTCTTCTGCCATGCTCATGAAAAGACCCTTTTTTCTAAGCAGCCTATTGCTTATGAGGGGAGTTCCAACATGTACCAGTAGAGCAAATCCAGCACTCCTGTCAATACACCCACGCTGCATTGAGCTCCACACCACCTCGCCCTGTCCCAAAAGATAAGTGGCAGTGACACACCTGCTGGGAAGCTAGCATTGCAGCTTTGCCCCACTGGGTGAGTCGCTACAGCTGGTATATTACTATACAACTTGTAACAAATGCTATTATTGATCCAGAAAATCATTGATTTAGAATATCTGGATAGCCTTGTCCAAGTCCCTCATGCTTATGTAAACTCAGCAGTCTGCACACAGTAAATGTACAGGAGAGTCACTTTGTGGACACAATTTAGGGTAGTGGGGAAGAATCATAGCTACCATTTCATTCAGCCACATACCATCGCTTCTTTTATGGTTGAAAACTGAAAATATCAAACAGTGTTTTCATGGATGAATTCAACTGCTGATCCCTAAATATATGGAACTGAGATTGTAGCTGTACCAGTTGCTGGCACTTCTGTGACTCAGGCTACTCTCATCCCTGTATCAACTCTGCCTTCTATACTGGCTCGTGGGAGAGGGCTGGCTGGTATTTGGGGCTACAGGGTTGTGACATATCCCACATAGGAACACCCTGCACACAAGGGTCTGGACTGCTCAATCCCCAGGGGCATTGGTGTGTGTGTGTGTGTGTGTGCGCACGCGCGCGCATTTATAATGGATTTATCAATTGGCCAGGCATGCCTTGGCCACAGCACAGACAAGGAGGGTCCAGTGCTCATATTATGGGGAAAAGGTAGGGGGATCTTAATGAAATCTACAAATCCCACCCCTCTGACTGTCCCCAAATTTAGATCTATAATGACCCCCACACAAATGCATTTTACAGGGTGAGTCCTTTAAAAGAGGCCCCGTGGATACAGAGTACACATGTTCCACGGGGCCTTTTTTAAAAGACTAACCCTGTAGAACAGCAACTGATGTGGTTAGCACAAAAGGCAAGGGGACCGGATACTTCTGCCCCTGTAATGTCCCACATCAGGCAGACGGTCACAGCTGTTCCATCATGGTTCACAGCTGCTTGCCCACATGTGAAGCTTCTGGGGCACTTGGTAGGGGTTGAATCATGCCCACTTCATAGAGATGTCCATATCCCACTAAAGGATTGAATATTCATTTTTAATGCTGAAGTAATAAGTGCTTTAAAATCTTCCTACCCAAGCTTGATGATATGTCACTACTTAAACCAATGAGCTTGAGTACAGGTAGCTCATCTACCTTCATGTGACTATAAATGTAGTAAAGTCAGGAAAACTCAGGATTCTAGAGATAGGACTGATTATACGAAACCCTACCAAATCTGGTCAAAGGGTTACAAAATTTCTAGGGGCACGGGATCCAAGTACATAATACATTCAGAATGGATAAAATCTCCTCCAAAAATATTTTCTTAAACATTATCAAGTGAAATAGAAAAAATGGCACAAAGACATTAATTTTTTGAGGGGGACGACAAGCATTAATGATTAGGAGCTGCATTCTTCTGGTAGTGGTAAGTTAAAACTTGAGGATTGGCTAAAAGTACAGAGGATTGTCAAAAGTTTTCTTCACTGCTGCAAAAAATTGGAATTTTTTTAATACTAGGACAACACAAACTACAGCTAATTATTTTGTTCAGCAAAAAATAAAAAGTAAACACAGAGTTTTCTATTTCTCAAGACAAAAATCTCTTTGTATGAGATAATGAATAAAAATCACTGGTTCAACAACTAAGCAGCCTCTTGGGTAACAGCCACAATTGCAGAAATATGTCTTTGGCAGGAGACAGCCAGAGTAACAGAAACAGATGGATAGTGTCGGAGAATGCACATCAAAGAGGGACAAACAGCAACAGAGTAAAGAAAGTAAATTCAAAAACATGATGAAATTATATCTTACCATATAATATTTTTGCAAGAAAAAAGTCATGCTGCAGTTTGTGTGGCTGCCAATAGGTGGCCATGAGAACTGCAGTGACAACAGCAGGCTGAGCAAGTGAGCAGAGCAGACAGGCTGGCAGCACAAGTGAGCAAGCTGGCAGAGCAAGCCGGCAGGTGGGTTACCCAGGAAGGCCTCCCCATGTTCTGTCTGCAACCACTGCCACCTGGGAAGCCTGGGGTTTGAACAAGCAGGCAGGCAGTCCAGCAGAGTGAGCATGCACCCTGGCAGACCTTCATGTGCTCCCTGTCTTTGTTGCTGCTGCCCAATGTTTGCCAAAAACTCCCCCCTCTCCTCACAACTTGCCTCAAACCACTGCAGTGTGAGGCAAAGGGGAGAAAGACTTTCTCCTCTTCATTCCCCTATCGTCTGCAAGTGACAGCAGGATCTTGGGATGGGGCAAGCTGTGAGGGTATGGGTATGTTTTGGGGGGTGGGGATCTGCAACTAGGGTGGCAACAGCTAGACAGATTAAATGAGGTGTGAGGGGATGAGGAGCTTTGAGTGAAAGGGAGGGGATTGGCAAGGGGATTGGGGGAGTTGGCAAGCAATGTGAGCAACAGCAACGCTCCCTAATGAAGATAATATTGTCAGATATGTCCTATGAAGGGCTAGTGATCTGACAAACATGTGCAGATGAACTGACAACCATTATGTCCCATAGAATTGCCAGATTATGGCCTTAAACACACCTACTTGGTTATTACAAGGAATTAGTTATATACAAGGAATTAGTATCACTAGTCAATTACCAAAATCATTTCATAATCTGATAATTCTTTACACCTTTTTGATTTTTTTCTCCATCCTTAGTAAAACAATTAGTATCATAACCACAATTTCAAAAGAAAGATGATCCACAGACTTATCTAATGGCATACTGTCTGCATCTTTTATCCTTTTGCATATCATTTCTCATATAGGAAAATCTGGTCACCCTAACTTAGCCTCTTGTGTCTGCCCTGTCTGTGTGCTGTAATTCAGAATGGAAAATGAAATGATAAATTTTAATAGCAATGAGTATTTTGGACACCTTTTTATATCTTATTCGTATTAAATACAAACTTATCCTTAAGGCAGGAAGTATAGCTTGAATATAAACAAATAATGCCTACAACACACTTATTAAAGTTTCTTTCCAAAAGGTAGCATACTTATTTTGAGAAAACAAAAGCTGTATCATACCTGGACCAAGCAGCGGGGACCGGTTTGACTGGGCACTTGACTGGTGCGGTGGCTGAGGTTCAGCCATGTTTGCGTTGATAATGGTGGTGCTAGTGGTGGCGGTTGTGGTACTGCTCTGGATTACAGGATTGTTTCTATCCCACATGTTTACAGTCTTGTTGTTATTGTAATTTGGGTCACCCCAAGCTGAGGTACCATCATCAATCTCCATCTTGCGCCGAATGGATGGTGGAGAGGGCTCTTCCCACCCCGTTGCTTCACTACTATCTTTCTGTTTGGCTGGCACTGGTCCACCAACCCATCCTGATCCAGTCTGTTTAACAGAGGCAGCTCCTCCCCAATTACTCACGTTGTTGTCCTGGGATTTAGAAGCCCAATTCTGTTGAGGACCAGGTTTTAAAGATTCCCCCCAGCTCGTACCTGTATTAGCCTTGCTGTTTGTGCCATTTCCCCATCCAGTGGTCCCAGAACGCGTAGTATCATTCCAGCCAGACCCTGATCTATTGTCAGCATCCCATCCAGAACCATTCTTTTTCCCATCTCCCAAGTGTCCAGGGACAGATGAGGAATCAACCCAATCTCCACCCCCTGAAGTCCAGCCTGGATTCGATTTCTGTCCATCTCCCCAGTTTTGAGATTTGGGTTTCTGAGGTTCACCCCAAGTAGGCGACTTGTCCTCCTGATTTGTGGTCCCACTCCAAGTGTGGCCACTTTTGGCAGCAGCAGCATTATTGACAGCAGTAGAACTTGCCGGCTCTCCCCATCCCCCTGGGCCATTTGGCGCTTTGTTATTGTTGTCGCCCCAACCTGTATTAGTTGGAACTGTTGCAGGTGGAGAGCTGACCCACCCAGATACTGAAGAGGTATTTGTACTGTTCATGATGGACCCATCATTCTTGCCCCCCGAGTTTGAAGGCTGAGTAGCTGCACAACCCCAGGCCTCAGTTCCATTGTCATTCTTTCGTTCAGACCTTGGGGATTCTTCAAATTCCCAGGAAGTGTTTTGTTTTACAGGAGTCTGTCCCCATCCAGTGTTGGACAGAACCCTTGGGTCAAGGTCATTCCTTGGCAACTGGACTTGTCCTTGGTCTATCATTCCCTTGTCTCTTCTTCGAGCATCTCCAGTTCCTTCCCTCCCAGTACTGCCTTCATTCTGACTCCCATTGCTATCATTACTGCCTTCACTACCTGTGTTGCCAGATGCTGCAGCTTTGGCCCAAGAGTTTATTTGTTCATTGCCCTGCTGCATGGCAGGATTCTGGCTGGTAACACTAGAGCTATCCCACCCTGTTGATCCTTTCCCATTGATGTCATTACTGGAATGCTGGTTTGGGGGCTTGCTCCATTCACCATTAACGCCATTACTGGTGCTGCGGCTTGGGTGGCCCCAAGCACCAGAATGCATATTACCAACGCCACTGTTGCCACTGCCCCTGCCCCATGCTAAGATCCCAGGACCAGCAGGAGGCCCCGAATCCCATGCACTTGTTCCATTCCCTTCCTTTTGTACAGCACTGCTGGATCCATTTTGTTTAGCACTTAATGCTGAGTTCACAGTGTCTCCATTCCCCTGACTGAACCCAGAATTGCTGTTTCCTGTGGCAGGATTACCTGGGGATATCCCCCACACTGAATTGCCCATTCCTTCACCACTTCCCCCACTGACTTGAGAAACTGATGTCCCATTAGCACCAGGAAGGCTTTGCAGGTGGGGCGGGATGATGGCCCCCATGCCAACAGCCATGCCCCAGTTCGGCAGTCCATTTGTCTGCATTGCATTGATAGGGTTTGGTGAAGAGTTCATGGGGTTAGCGTTATTTGGTCCATCAGTGTTAAGGTTCTGAGGTTGTACGCTGAAAGACACATTCTGAGAAGTGGACGTTTGTGGTTCTGTGCTCTCTTGCGGCAGCAAGTTTCCCCAAGCACCTAAGGTGCCCGTTGGGTTCCCATTCTGGTTGCCCATGTTCTGACCTATGGCACTGACTGGACTGCAAATACTGGAAGGGTTGCCTGCTCCCACAGTTCCTTCATGTCCGAGTACAGGCCAGGCAGCTGGATTGGCATTTGGATTAAGGTTAAGATTAATGCCAGCATTTGAGTTGGAAGCACCCCAGCAATTTTGACTTCTACCATCTCCAATCATGTTGTCCATCTTTCCATCCCCACCACTGGCAGAGCAATGAGCTAAGCCAGAGTTGGAACCTGTGGCAACACCCCACACTCTGGCTGAATTTCCATTACCATTTGCTCCACCAGCTCCAAGGGCACTCTGGTTAGAAGTGCTTTGGATGAGTGCTCCATTGGTGCCATTATTGCCATTGGGTTTCTTTGTATGTCCAGTGAAGTTGCCTTGGGCACTCCCTGTAGCCATGCTACTGTTCTCTGAGCCACAGTTGGAGGCAGAGTCAGTGTCTGTAGTACATTCTGAGGCAGATTCAGTCTCAGTTCCTGTAATGGAAGGCCACGCTTCCTTGTCAGTCCTGTCTATTATCACTTTATCCCAGCTGCAATTGGCTTCACTTCGGAAAGTGGGCTGCTGTCCCCAGTGAGTATTCTCATAATGGTCTCCCAATCCGCTGTGACCAAGGTCTGAAAAATTAAACATGATGTAAATTAGTCTGCTATCCAATGACCCAGATACATCAGTTGAATTCTGGCTTGATTGTTATGTTTACATTCTTTAAGACTCTTCCTCCCCCCTTTCTAGTCTAGCTTATGGGTAGGGGTTTCCAACTTTCACTAAGCCCTTAGAGAAGCACAGCTTGTGAATCCAAACAAATTCTTCAGTAAGTATAATAATGCATTTTGAATTCTAGGTTCTGAAAAAACAAGTATGTTCAGTGCTAATACACAAAGGATTTACATGCAGACAATAGTACTATTTCTCTTTTATTAGGCTGCGCTAATAGGGTCAGATATAATAAGCAATACTTTGGGGCATGCAATTTCCAATATATTCCTATATGCCACATACATTTTAAGCTGAACTATTAAATGGGATCTAGAAATGAAAGGAAAAAAATCTACAAAACCAATCAAGCGTATTCTGTCGGCAACAAACAGTTAAATTTAGAAACAGAGATAAAAACTTCACTGTGAGGACTGATTGCCAATATTAAAATACTTCTCGAACATATGAGTTGTTATCACTTTCAGTTGTATGTTTTCACTGCATGAAATGAAATCAAAGAAATACTTTAGAAAGTATTATCACTGTTAACTAAGACTTTGATGACACGCCTGGTACTCGTTGGCATACATACTATCACTCTAGCACAGAAGGTGGAGCCACATATAGTGCTGCCGCATGGGACTGGGTCTCTTCAAACAGGAGCCAAGATACTAGTCCACTTCACAGCAAAGGACAGGTCTAGGCTCTTAGACCAAGGTCATAGATTAGAAATCACAAGGTATAATAGATAGAACCGCTTGTAAATAGCTGCAGGATTGAGGCCTTTCATTCATTTCATATATATGAACAATCAAAAATATGGATGCTTTTTTAAAAAAGGTAACTATGACGGTAGTTAATAATGAAGATCACTTACATTTTGTACTATAGCACTGATAGCTATTAAATATAAATTGCATGTTCTGTACTTGTCATATATGATTTGGGACTTTAAAATGATACTTGATTGACAGGCCAATCTCCCTCTACAAATAAGCTGGATCTTCTCAAACAGTTGTTACACTGTGCCTCGTCCAGATACAAGCCAGTTCCTAAACTGTTAATGCTGTAGGTTTCAACAATTTGAGTTTTTTAAGACTGATGTGACAAAATTCCATGATTCTAAATTGGGGCAACAATAACTTCCCTCCCTGAAATAAAAAGTAATCAGTACTAGGACCTCAATGAACATTTTAATGTAACTCCAAGATCTGATATCATAATCAGTATTTTAAATGATCAAAACATATCAGAAAACTATTTTGAAATCAGAGTGAAAATCTAACCTCATGAAGAAAAACATGGACTATAAATCTGCATCCTGGAACAAAAAAACTCCATTCAAATTCAATGGGAAATGGTTAAGCTTGTATGTTTACCAACATTAACAGACATTGACTGATTTGATCAGCACTTAGATCTGAGGTCAGAACTAATCTGAAAACTTATACAAATTTGAAAGTATCCAAAAAGTCAGCTTCTTTCTATTTGTTTCTTTCATTCTAGTAGCTGAAATACTTGTTTATGCAGTCAGGAATTCAAAAGGCACAAACATTTAAGTGGGAATCTGTCCTGCAAGTTTGCTTTCACAACAACACTGACTCCATAAATGCTGAAGCTGTCAAGACTCTCACAGAAAAGCATATGCAAATGTGGAAGGGTTAAGAGATGAGAACGCTAAATAAAACAGCTTTATTTAGAGACAAAATCCAAAATTAGGCAACGCATGTGGAAAAGCCTATTACTCTTTTAATTTTCTTCACTACGGTATGCTACAAAGTATGTTCTGTCTGATGTGGGAACCTTTAATGCGTTCAGAAAAAGAGCTGAGCAGCGTAAAAAAGAACATTCTTCATTATTAGATAGTGAGTACTCCATGAAATACTAACACTCCAAAACCAAACAGCAGTAGATAATGACAAATAACAACTTCATTTTTTTGCCCAGCGCAGCATATCTTTAGCAAGCAGCTCTTTCTCTGAGGACGCCATTTTATCAAACCTGAAAGGCAGCCAAAAGCTTAGGACGCTGTGCTGCTGCTGCTGTTTCTGAAACATTATGTAATAAACTGATTTAGCAGAAGCAGATGCCATTTGCCCCCTTCCCCCCTCCTTGCTGCTCTATAGGGGCCAACGAGTAATGAAATACCTGAGAAAAGGTGCTGCCCAACCATCCTAGGAGACGCTACATTGTGTGCAGAGCTGTCTCCCCTCCTGCATCTAGGTTCGCCTGGGCTCTCGGCTTCAATATGTCGGCTGTGTACAGAGTGAGCCTCATCCTGTAGAGCTGCCAAGAAAATCGCTCAGTGCAAGTGTGCGCCCAGACAACCTGCAAGCTTGCTCAGGCCCTAGCTGTGCTGGCTTTGGAAATGCCCTTTCCACACAGGGAGACTCCTACCCCCACCTCCAGCAGCACACAGCCCCTTTAACTCTGGGTAAGGTATCAACAGATGAGGATTTTAAAGCTTTGATTATCTAATTGCAGCTGACACTAAACCGATCTTCCTTCCTCTTTAAATTCTTTCAACTGTCACAAAACATTTTCACTTCGAGACCTAGCCACAATTAGCACGGTGGCTGCTTTTCTTCTGGTTTTTGAAAGTCAGCCAAAAGAACAGCCGCATATTGCCGATTGGCTGCATGCAAATACATTCCTGCCTCCTTCATGTTTCCATCCTCTTCTTTCCTTCTCTAAACAGCAGAGCTACACACACTTGGCATACCAGCACTAACTACAATACTGGGGACAAACCTTATATAGAACCTGGCAAGCCTCCAGGTGCTTAATTACTTCTCTGCCTTTATCGCGAAAGCTGAAAACATGCAAGTCTATTAAAAATCACAGCTTCTATTTGTGAGCATACAGCATTGTCACTGCGTGCTCAAACAATACATTATAGACTCTAAGTGCTTTCCCCTCTCACAATTCCAAAGCGTGGAATGGTAGAGGGAACTCTTTTACTGCTGTTCAAAGTTCATTGTCAGCCTTCCTAGATTTTGAGAGCAAATCAGGTGATTTATAGCATACAAGCTATGAATTATGGTGCCATCTATCTATCCAGACTTTAAGACTATAAAATCGACCACCAATAGGGATTACTACTAATAATATAGTTGTCCTAGCGTAGGATAAGTACTCCCAGAAGTAACTAAAATATGCATCAACTTGCCACAACAGATCTCATAGGAGAAGAATCAGCTGCAATTACTCAGAAACAAAAAAAGTTAAAATGCACACAAAACATTATCTAGCTCCTAAAAATATACACATAAAACTGCACCAAGCATATGAAGGAACATAGCCAACATCCTGTGAATCTAAGATATATATACTGTAAATTTAAAAAGTAAGTTTCTAGCCCATAAGAGTTCTACGCTAGGCTCAAAAATGAGCAGGCATTGCTAATGGAAGTAGCCAGAGGAGCTGCTGAGAAAGATTGCTGAGAAAGCAAGGATGCCTGCAGAAGTCCACAGGATAGGCTGGTGACACTGAATATCACCTTGAACCACTGGGTTGGTGGCTTGTTAGGTTTCCCCATCCCAAGGCTGTCAATGTGTGTAAATGACTAATCGTAGGAGGGAAGTGCAAATATATCAGATATGTCAACATATTTGCTACAAAGCAGTGTTAGAAACAGGGATAGAATAGCTAGGAGCCAAATAGCTTCTGGGACCTGGGTTGTGGGCGCCAAAACAGAATGTCTAGTCGCCATGGGGGGGGGGAGAAGTCAGCAACACTTCTTATATATTATTTTGATAAGCATGAATTAATATGCAATTCACATAAGTGACACATGTTAATATCACTTTTAGCAGAAATTGTTAGTACGTGTTTAATTTGGTGTTTACAATAAAAATATTGGTACCGTACTTCAGTTTTCAAAACACTCTACTCTTCATTGTTAAACTCCTTAACATATTGTCTATCCTTAACATATACTTTGAGGCTTCAAAGCACATACATTTCAGAAATCCTTGAGTGACAACCAGGTGCAAAAAAATGGCACTCACAACTTTTTGAGGTGCTCGCAAATGGAGAATCATTGGGTGCAAAATGCACCCTGCTAATTTTGAGCCCTGCTACAAATATATCAAATATGTATTTTTAATTTTTAAAAAACCACTATGGTGTGTTCAAAGTACTATTTACGAGTTAGTTTCTAACAATTGCTAAATACTGAAAAGCCAGACATTAGTTTATATGAGGAATTAAAATTACTTCTGCCCTATTAACCAACATCTGTCTTCCTTTTCCATCCCAAAGGTGTCCTGAATTGAGCTATAGTTGTCAGGCATCCTATGGGGATGGGATGGGCATTTAAGAATATATTTCACTCCAGAATGTATATCTGGAAAGAGTTATACTCTGCACTTGTAGCTACTTGGTTGTCCTTTAAACATGGTAGACTTCAAAGGCATTTAAAATGTGTTCCAAACTATTCCAATTACTCACAGACATACTAGATAGAGAGATCAGCTGTTGGCAGGATCTTGCCAGTGTTGGAAGACTCCCAAGCACCTGGTAGCCAAGCGCCTACAAATTTAAGTCTGGCATTTAAAACCATGACAAAGGCAACCCCAAAATGTGATGCTGGACCTAGGAATTAAAATCACTTTTCCAGTCTTGTACCCAACCACCTCTATGCCACTAAGTAATGGGTGCATCAATAACTAATGCTGTTTTCCATTTTTTTCCTTTGTTGTTTTTATATCCTGACTTTCTTCCATCATAGAATCAAAGGTGGTGTACATGTAGTTTATTACAGATTATCAATTTAAAGCTATTCTTTTCTTCAAGCCCTGCAGAAAATACTTTCTTTTTGCAAAAAGAGTGTTACAACTCTCCAGTTATATTACTTTCTCAGATGTCTGGAATTTTTTTTAGGCAAGTCTCAAGCAGAAAATAAAAGCAGCGTTATCTTTTTGGTGCAAGTTACAATTGCAATAATCTTCTAAACACACAAAAATGGTAATTTTACTTTTAAATATAATTTTACATGGAAATATTGTATACCGCACAGAGGTTTTTAAAAAATTAAGACATTATAAATGCATTTAAATAAATAAAATAATGTGGCCACTTGTAACAGAGTATCATAATGCTTAGGACAATATATATGTGTATATGTAACTTGAAACAAACATGTGCATACATTTTAGGAGATACATTAAAATCAGCTTTCTGCTTAGAAATTAATCTATTTATCTGGAATTGTCATTTGAAATCCTAAATTTGTTTTACATGATAGGCACCTTCCTCTCCACAGCAAATAAGTGTTATGTCACAAACATCCCAAAGGAAGATTAGGACTTCAAGTGGGACATAAGCAGCAGGAAGAGCAGGTCAACTTCCAACCCAGTCAAAACCGATTAGCCATGCTAAAAATATACAAAAACTCCATTGTAAGGCGGCAAAGGTTACTGATTACATAGTACACTTTTCACAACCTCCCAAATGGCAAATTTAGCCAACTACCAAAGTGATGCTCTTCTTCCTTTACCTCGAGACAAACATTTTAAGGCTCAGCTATTATTAGATGCTAAGGCCATGTCTCACACTCTCCTTCTGACTGTTCTGAACCCCCTTCTCCATGTGGCCAAATTTCCATGATATGATAGCCTTGAAGTATTCTCATTCAGTTTCCAATATACCCCACTGGGTAGTAGGTTAATTTGTCCACTCTTCCTCCCTCTCCCCCATTGAGAAATAAAATTATATTAACACACGTTTTAATGTTTGGCTCAGGGACAAAATCTGTTAAGCAAACTACTACTTAAATTTCACGTTTATATAATTATGAAAAGTGTGCTAAGCATTTAATGTATTTTGGGAACATAATGTAGGAACATATTATAATACAGTATAAGAAACTTATTCTGGCATCCAGTGGACGATATCCAATATTAGACATACTCAGAGTAGAACAACTGAAATCAATGGAATTATGTAACTTAAGCACCTTGATTTCAATGGGTCTACTCCAAATATGGCTTAGTTGGCTATCACTCAGAAATTTCTAAATATCAGGGGTCTGAATTTCAATAAGTATCATATAACAGGTACAGCAAGTGACAAGGTTTCAAAAAGGGATATTAACAAATATATCAGACCCTACAGAATTCTGGGGAAATTCTCATTTCATTCTTTGTGAACTTTGGTCTAAACTGCATTTATAGGAACATTTTTCATAGTTTTAGACCTCAAGATACTCAAGGCAATGCAATCGTTTGTAATTCAGTGAAGTCGGAATGTTTAAGCTAGCATTCAGTTTTAACAAAGTCTCATAAATTATGTGCAGAGGTGTATCTAAAATAGTGGTCACAGATATGTCACTCATCTTTAAGAAATTAAATAGCATGCACAAGTCTACTTCTCTTTAAACGCTAAGTTATTTTTTAGGCATTGCACAAAAGTGGTTGTCCTTATATTTTGGAATGTGTGTAGCTTTCCACTTCCATACCCCCCTTTAATTTTCACTCTAGTTTGACAGTTTTCCAAAACACATCTGCTTTTCAAAGCCGTCAGCTATACTACATTAAACTATGTTTTTAATTAGCAAAATATGGAACAATAATCCCGCAACGGGGTGAGCTCCCGTTGCTTGGTCCCTGCTCCTGCCAACCTAGCAGTTCGAAAGCATGTCAAAGTGCAAGTAGATAAATAGGTACCGCTGCAGCAGGAAGGTAAACGGCGTTTCCGTGTGCTGCTCTGGTTCGCCAGAAGCGGCTTAGTCATGCTGGCCACATGACCTGGAAGCTGTACGCCGGCTCCCTCGGCCAATAATGCGAGATGGGCGCGCAATCCCAGAGTCGGTCATGACTGGACCTAATGGTCAGGGGTCTCTTTACCTTTTATGGAACAATAATGCTCAAAAATGGTCTGAATGCACTCAACAGTTCTACTGCTGAAGAAATGAAAGTAAGCTGCCTGGATCAGAAATCACCTGGCAACCATATGTAAAGTGCTCTGATAGAGTAGGGTATAAATAGTTTGGTAATAATAATGTTTTAACAAATATGGCATTTATTTGCATACATATTTTATGTATTAGGTAACTGATTACTGCAAAGGCCCATGGAAATTTATGTTGTATCTTAGCAATTTTATTATTCATTCAGTTTAAAGATATACTGGAAAGAATAAAACTCCTCCAATTCCATTACTTCTCCTTCCTGTCATCTTTCCTTCAAGTGTACATCTAGTGCTAGCATTCTCGTTGGTTCTCCACTTACATATTTAGATTTCAACAGCATCAGCACTTAGAAAATCTATCTGAGGCCCTCTGCCAAAAGTGGAGTTCTTCTCCAGACATTCAAACCTTTGATGTGCAACCAAGAAACTAAAATCATTTTGTTTTAAGATTGAGCAGAATGTGCTTCAAAACTATATGAAACCTGATGGCAGATTTATTTTCATATCTTATTAAAGTATTTTACTGCTATTGTTTTCATATGTTCCCCACCCAGAAATATCAAGGATAGGCAGAATAAAAACCTAAATAAAGGACAAAGCAGAATCGCACTGCTATAACTGAGAATTCATTCTAAACCCAGCCTATTTCAATCAAACCCCTAAGGTTTATGTATAACTCCACATGAACTAATCCACTAGGAAGAATAAAATAAAGCAATTTGCATGAGAGGCTGCAGCATAAGTGTCTTTCAAGAATAAACATATTAAAATACATAGGGTTGCACCCAAATGCTGCTGAGTGTGCCTTCACCTTCCAGTCCTGTCCTCTATAGTCCCCCACACCCCCAAAAAATCTGCTCCAGAGGGTTAGGGGGCAGGCCTCCAGAGCATATTTGGGAGTTCACAAAAGGCTACAGTCCCATTGCACAAGTGCAGCTGCACTCACACAGCACTGGATACAACACATGTATTTTCAATTAAAGATATCATATTAGCTGGTAACAATTTGATGAAATGTTACAACCACATTAAAACCAGCATTTAAGGTCTAGGACTTCAGACCTTTGAGAAAAACAAACAAAGGAATGCTAAGAATTTAAGGAATGTTTCAGTATTCAGCCTACCTAGAAAAGATTATTTTGCCAGCTTAAGACTGAAGGATGTTGGCACTTTGTGCTTACAAAGATTCTTAAACTGCTACAAACAATAATCAAGTGCCGGCCAATTTTTCTATCACTGTTAAGCGTATTAAGGTATACAAATGAAAGAAAAATGGGAATCAGGGCTCAATTAGACTCAAACCTCACCACGATTTAGCCCTTGAAACTATTTTTTGATTTTGATTTTACTGCTCAGGTTCCATCCTACTGTTCATGACTGCTTTCCTCCTCACATCTGAAGAACCACAGTCTGATCAAAATGAATGTGTTTCAGGGGACACAGAACTTTCAGTTAGACTTCAGCACTGCCCCCTCTGAGTCATAACCATTTAGATTGGGGAAAATCCAAATAAATACTAATCACAATAATCAATAAAATTGATTTTTAAAAATACACCTGAAGCATTTATCCGTTTGTTTTTGAACAAGGGATTGGAAAGATTTGCACTCAGTGTATCTTGAACTCCTTCTTACGAGAGAATGCCTCCTTCCATTTACTTACTCCAAATAAGCCTTGCATTTCATTCATACTGCCTGGGTCAGCTTTGGTAGACCCCTTTTAGCCTCATCTTTTCTCGGGCTATTATTGGGAAGGAATATATTCTGAGACCCACAAGTAATTCTTTTCAGCTATGATATAAGCTGGCCTAAAGCCCATTAACTCTCACAGGACTAGCTCATCCTGCTACAATATCATATCATGCATTTATAGCAGGAACAGTTGCCAACTCTCATGGTTTCTTAAAGTAACAGCTGCTGAATTTTTCAGTTTACTTAAACAAACAATAACTTCAAACTCAGATTTTGAGAAATAAATTGTGTCAACATTCTGTATAAATTATTTTATTCAAACCAATACAGAGATAGAGTGGCTCACTGCCACTTATGCTCCAACCCTAGCTCAGCCCATTTCATCAACCACACTTTCTCAGTGTATCAAGAAACGAAGTGGGCTCCACAGCACTGGAAAGGGCCTTCAAGAGCAGTTGTGTCTCACCATTCCATAACGAAACTAGGGCCTTGACAGGATCACCTGTTCTATCCACTGAAAAAACCCCACAGCAGTAAGGAATCTATCAGATTCCATCAGTCTCCAGCAGGTGGACCATCCTAACTGGTTCCCCACCCTTGCAGGGGAGAATTGTCATTGCAAGTCCAAATCTCACAAAGAAGTGGTCTGACCATGATAATGGAGTGATATTCACCATCCTTTATTTCCAGACCACCCCTCTCCTCACATGAAGTGAACACTAAATCAAGATTATGCCCTGTTCTGTGCCTTGGACCAATTACTATCTGAAACAGGCC